>CM076575.1:1936014007-1937497551 GCA_034641835.2 Pinus albicaulis
CACTGTGTGGCTGAGAAACTCAGCCACAGGGCCTGCAGGCTCAGGAGGCAGACCGTAGGCCCTGTGGCTGAGTTTCTCAGCCACACAACGACCTTGTGTGGCTGAGAAACTCAGCCACAGGGCTTGTGCATTGAGGAGGCAACGCGCAGGCCCTTGTCGTTGAGTTTCTCAGCCACACAGGGCCGTTGTGTGGCTGAGAAACTCAGCTACAAGGCCAAAAAAAATTGCAAATTGCAAGTGAACAAAAATAAAATAAAATTGAATTGATTAGATAAAATTTAAAAAAAATTACATGCAAGCAGCTAGTTGCAAAGCAATGAAACAAAGATCATGAAGCCTACTTGGACAGTGTGCTGAAACTCTGCCTGTGCTGTGTCTCTGCCTGTGCTGAAACTTTGCCTGTGTTGTGACTCTGCCTATGCTGAAACTCTGCCTGTGCTGTGACTCTGCCTGTGCTGTGACTCTGCCTGTGCTGAAATTCCGCCTGTGTTGTGACTCTGCCTGTGCTGAAACTCCGCCTGTGCTGTGACTCGCCTGTGCTGAAACTCCGCTTGTGCTGTGACTCTGCCTTGCTATTACTATGTGCTGGTACTCCGCCAGTGCTCACTTCGCTAGTGCTGCTACTCCGAAAGGGAGAGAGGTGCTTATAAAACATTTCCTTCCCTCCAAATTCCCTTTTCCTCCACCTCATTTCCAAAAATAATAGAAAAATAAAAAAATAGAGAAAAATCTCCAAAAAATGCTTTTTGTTGTGGGACGGGTCTTATAGGGGTCCGATACAGGTGCTATGAGCAACCCGCGGGTCTTATGCGAGTAGGCGGGTATAATGCGAGTTTGCGCGGGTAAGAGTAGAGAGCACGGGTTCTATGCGAGTGACCCGGCTCGCTATATAACCCGCAAAGACCCGCGGGTACGAGTGGTGCTTCACTGCTCCGTACCACTTCCCAGGGGCTTAGAAACAAATCCATACTCTCAGAAGTAGAGTATAAACGCTGGGAAGCATGCATTACCTGACGAAATACCAAAATCAACAGACAAAGGGTGAATTGAATGTTAATAAGACCAACTGCCTGTCTAAGAATCAAGATTGGTTGCAGAGGTCAAATAAACATATAAGCTCACTTCCAGGGAGTAAAGTACAAAGCTTTAAACCCAAATCTCCAATCCTCAAAATTTGAAATTCAAAACCAGTATGTCCATATCCAGAGAGATCAGAGATACGTGCAACCAACTTCTGACCACAAACTATACTTGACAGAAGAAGAACAAACAAAGTGAAAAGTGAAAACCAAATCAAACCTGAATTCATGTTGAGATGCCCGTCTTCCTCCCACTGAATTGAGGATGAATTTTCCATTATCTCACCTGGTTCAAGGTGAATTAAATGCAAACCTTCATTACTACTCATCCCCCCTAACTTAGACGTGTACGCGGGGGGGTTGGGGGGGGGGCGGGGGGAGCGCTTTGAGTCTCTTTGTGTTTATTGCTCTGTCTTGGTGGATGGGCTTGTGTGTAAAGGACACATGGCTTGATACATTTGAGGTACTTGCCAAATTTTTAGCAAGGGAGGAATTATGGAATAGCTTGGGGTGGCTAGAGCACCATTTACCCAAATCTCCCCATTTTCAATACTGTTGCCCTGCTGGCCAGTGAGTCATCTTGGTGATAGTGGCTCCTTAGGACATTTTGTGCTCGTGTAATAATTGAGGTAAGTCTGTGATGAGTCGGGCATAGTTTCTTGATCATTGACTTCAAAATTATGCTAGAGTCCCCCAAGACAATTTGTTACCAGATATGCTTTTTAATTTCCACTGCTAATCTTAACCTCTGAAGAAATGAGTGAGCTACTTCCTGGTTATTGGATGATGTTCCCATACCCCAAGCACATGAAAATTCAGTTTTTCCTCCAGGATCAGTGAGTATCTCCCCCGCACCTGCCACCCCTTTTAATTATACTGTTACCCAAAGAAAGTGTTGATGGATACCACACTGGTACATGGGCTGTGGCACACTGGGTGCTCGAGGTACATATCAAACGAAGGTTTAGACGAGGATCTGCTAGTATTCGTATCCAATGGACCCAGTGCACCAACTAGATCTAATTCATCCTTTTGTTGAAGGATAACCTGCCACCACCTAGATTTTAGAGCACTGTTACCAAAAGGAAGTGTTGGTGGCTACCCCGACTCTGCCTGGACCTGCAGACCAGTCAGTGCTTGAGGTGCATGTCATACTGAGAAGTATATCATTCTCTCTATGAGAAGTATACTTGTATTGGCGCTGTACTGGGTTCTTTTATTATGTTATTTTTTCTGTACTATATTGTATTTTATTTGTATTTGTATTTGCTTCTCGATACTATGATTTACTACTGGATTCACAGGTACAACATGGACACTCCGGCTTTACCTATAGGTGTCACATATTGCTTAGAACTTAGAAGCACATTAACTGATTCACTTATACATATTGAGACTCATAAGTTATAACCAAGTTACCTACCAAATTAACTGATTCGCTGATACATATTGAGACTTATAACCAAGTTACCTGATTGTTTTACAAAAATTGCTGAAGCTAGATGCTTACTATTTTCTGGCTTGCTCACTTGACTGGATTACCGCAAATGGCCAACATGACGTCCACTAAGTGCGGATCAAATAAGCAAATCTTATCTTTGGTAACAGAGAACTTTCTTCCAATTCTCATATATTTTTAACATTTTTTAATGGCAAATATTTTATTTATTACACGATTTACATGTACAACATCGGCACCATAGCTATAGCCGTAGGTGTGAGGTGTAAGAGACTTTTTCAAAGCAACTTACTGATTCCCTGATGCACGTTAAGACTTATAACTTGCTTGAATCTTTTACAAAAATGCTGAAGCTGACTGTTTTGCTTGCTGGACAGGGTTATTTCAAATAACAAAAATGTCAACAAGTATATAGTGGAAACATCTGAATTGGATCCAAAAAGAGGGTTCTTGATTACCTGGCTAAGCTTTTATATGGTATCTGTCCCTTCTTTGGCTGTTTACAGTTCAACCATCTTGATGTTCTCATCTCCTTCCCTGTTGACAGGGGAGGGTGGAAGAATTTTTTACAAGAATCCTATATATGTTCTCAATTCATTCCCAAATCTTAATTACCATCTAACTTACAAGATATTGTTAAACTCGGTTTCTACTATCTGCATTAGACACATTAATGTTTAACGGCTATTTTCAAAAAGCCACAAGGGGTCTTAGAAGGAATTTCCTGTGAACTCAAGGCAAGTGATAACCCATTCACGTTCCTAGATGTTTGTTGCATATACTTCTTGCATTACGGCCTTACTTCTCTGGACTTGAAATAACTGGATCTGAGTTTATGAATATTGGATAACAGCCAAAGAACTGTAATAATTGATATTCTTTTCATATAAAGCACATTTTCCCTTTGAACATGCCATCTTTAAAGTAAATGTTTACTTTTTCCCCCTTTCTGATGATGTATGTTTTATGAATTTTCACAGAGGTGGAAAAGCTCCAAAGTCTTCTACCCCAAAGTCACTCTAATTTGCCAGATCGTGTGGCTTAGTCTGAGCTATTTGTCAATAAATGGGCTGCTTCAATTCAAAGTTAACTAAGCATTCTCCAGGGCATGAAGACCCTGTAAAGCTTGCAGCAGAGACAGCATGTAAGTTGTTAGAAGTTACAGACACTGGTCCATGTTTTATCTTGTTACTTTTTTTTTAATATGGAAATGTCTTCTTACTTTTGTGTTTTATCTTTATGTGAAGGTATGCACATATACAATCTTTGAAAGACCCATAGGTTATATTTAGCATCTATAGTCATTATTACTGATTCCATGAAGTCAATAGTCGCAAGGAATGGCTTCTTTCCTTATAATTTATTGCCTTTTATGTTCTTGGGAATGTAAGTTTTGATTTCCTAAATTGCATGCAATTCAATAACCATAACGATGATTAATTTTGTTTTTATATCTTTACGAATGGCTTCTTTAAAATTTTAATTCCTTTAACTATATGTTAATTTTGCCAAGTTGCAAATGAAATTCGCAACACTAAATCATGTGTGATCTCTGATAATTGAGGTGAGTGACTATGGAATCACATTGCTCAATAGTTGAATATGACATTTTAAAATCAAGGAAAGGTCCTAGGCTCCTAGCCAATAAAAGTTCACTACAGTTCTATTGATGTGAGTTATTATGAACCTGGGGGCAGTACCTTAAACCTTGTTGCATAACTTGTGCATGTTAAAATGAAAAATATGGAAATTATCGTTATAGGTTGGCCTTGCAGTAAAAAACAATAAATACAAGAATGAGCTACTGCTCTCATGAGAAATTGGTCATGCAGAATATTCTCACTGATAATGAATGGAGCTCACTAATAGGTTTGGGTAGATCTTGTTAGAAAAATGTGTATGCTTTTATGTTGCTCTATACAATATACATAGACACAGAAAGAAAAAGACAGGTAATGGAATATCAGTAGTTTTTGGTACTCTTCTGTTGACGCTGCAATCAACACCCTCCAAAATTTTGTTTACACTTGAATTTTGGAGCCTACTGAGGATTTTACAATCTGTTGTTGCATAATCTCTTCATGGTTGATTGATGTTTTGCGATATGTTTAAGTCTTCTTCTCAGGTTCTACTTATCAAAGTCACTTGCTCACACATGCACAATCATGGTTGAACTCATGAGTGCAGTTTCTTTATGTAAGCTTAAACAAGCATAGCACTGTCCATCAAGACGGTGCCTGTGCGATGTTTAACTCATGTTGACAGTCAGTGCACACTTTTGTTGACAGTCTCCCTCACCTTCGTTGCATTTGTACTTCTATTTTAGTGAGTTTTCTCAACTATCATCGTTTACGCACTTTCGCTTCCACAAGTGTCACTTTCACATTCGCGGCTGTCGTTTTGACTTGCTTTTACTTTAATAAGTGGCGTTTTCATGTGATCTGCGCTCTGACATGTGTCACTTTCAAGGTCGTTTGCATTTTGCAAGTGTCGTCTTCATGTTTTCCTCAACCTAGTGCAAGTTGTGAAGGCATTAGCCCTCTTACTAGGTGATGAGTGCAGCTTATTCATAAGCCTCATTGATGTATCTTTTCCTCCGTCTCCTCCCTCTCTCAGGGCATTAGTACTTCCTAAGGTGAGTGACCTAGCCTTTTGTTGCCTCCCTCAGTGAAAAGCACATTCTAGATGAACAAACAACCACTATTGGAGAGAACTGTGCCCTCCCAAGCCCGAGCGTACTTCAAACACTTAGTGAAAAAGCACACTTCAGAAGAACAAGGACCATTTGAGCGCACTTCGGAAGAACAAGGACCTTCCCTCCCTTCAAAGCGCACATCGAAACAACGAAGCACACTTCGAAACTATGAAGCGTACTTCGGAACAACAAGGATCCTCTGTCTCTTTAAAAGCGCATGGCGCAGACGAAGCATAAAGCCTTCATCCATCCCTTAGGGTGCATGGCACAGTCTTGAAGCACGAGCCTTCATCCTTCCCTCTTCCCTTAGGGCGCACGGCACAATCACGAAGCACGAAGCCTTCATCCTTCTCTTAGGGCGCATGGGGCACTCTTGAATCATGAAGCCTTCATTCTTCCCTCTTCCCTTAGGGCACATGGCACAGTCACGAAGCTTGAAGCCTTCATTTGAGCGCACTCCTCCGACTCGAAGAACTGTACCCTCCTAGTTCCTCTTGAGTGCGCAAGTGCACTGGGATCATCTAGCAGAGTGGAAGAAGTGTGTAGCAAGAGCTAGGAAGATCATCTTGGAGGGTGTGAGGGACCACATAGTCTTGAAACAACATGGCAAAGAGACCCCCTTTGCTATGTGGAAGACTCTCAAGGAGCTATTTGGTAATAGCAATGAAGCCAAGAAATTTGAATTGATGAAGAAATTGAGGATTGAAGACAAAGGGTATGAGGTAGTCTTCAGAGATGGGAAATCCTACCTCAAGCATCTTGCTTCATGTCAAATCAAGCAATTTGGTGTCAGGATCGAGAGCCTCTACACATTAGGGGAAGATGCACGCAAAACCTTGAGGAGCAAGGCGGGGATTAGAGATGTTGTGGTTGAGAGGGAGCATGATTTAGCTCTCGATAGGAAGCCTCAGCTAGTTGGCAGTTGGGCTGACCACGAGGATGATGATGAAGAGGATCGATTGAAGACTCTGTTTTAGGGGAGGAAGTTTAGCCAAGTGGCGGCGGAGGAGCACATGCAACCATATGATCCGGATTTATGCGGGAACGCAACAGAATAAACACATAACCATAAATACAGAGATGCAGCGGAAATAACACTTCATTTCATTAATATCAAAGAACTGAAATTTGCTTACAGACGATGGAAATAAAACTAGCTAGGGTACTGGTAGCTATCTCTGAGAAGAGATGTGGTGGCTACAGACCTCTGAACTGCTTTACAATGAGGCGCGAGGGCCTATTTCTTATTGAGAAACAATGGAGAACCCTAAACATCCCAAAAACCTAACCCTAGGAGATGAAGCGCCAAAACTATGGGCCCCGTTTGGGTAAATTGGTGTTTCAACTTCCGAGGGACGTAACTTTGGCATACTATCTCCGTTTGACGCACATGATACATCATTAGAAAGCTCTATCCGAGGACTACAACTTTTGTGACGATTTTGATGATCAAAATCGCAACAAATTTACTACCCAAAAAACGTCGTTTAGGGCCTCAAAACGGCTCCGGAAGTTCAGGACCCGAAAAACTGCTAAAAATAGTAAGTTATGCCAAACCGGAAAAACTGAAAGGGACAATGGTGGGGGCCCAAGTGGAATAGGCGGGTGGCCACCAATATCCCACGGATCACCATACCTCCGGTGTGGTAGATGAAGCAATAGTCCAAGAGTTGCAAAAATTTGGGTAGGGTCCATTGAGGGTGTTTTTTTGTCTCATGGATCTTGCTACGAGGGCCCACATTATTTAGTAGCAGGAAGATCAATGTTTGTTAGATATTGAGGAGTGCAGAGCAGTGTTGACATTAGAGCAGGAGGCTCAGAAGTAGAGTCAACAACAACACAGTTTTCCCATTGGACAGATGCAGATTGATTCAGTGATTATTTTTTATTCTTAGTTGCAGATGTTGCAGTAGCAGCAACAACAGTGAGAGGTGTTGCATGGATTACATGCCAAAGGTGTTGGATTAGGGTAGATGTGAATCCCTTTCTTGTTGAGAGGGAGTGTTGAAAATGCAACAAGAAATTCTTAATTTAATTTTCCCTTGAATTAAATTAGGAGAAAATTGTAATTCCACATCACAAGACAACTTGTACGAGTTAACTAAGTTAGTTTGACTTAGTTGGTTCAGTTAATTTGAGTTGAGGGCTTAACTTGAGTCATGTAAAGTGGTTCCTACTTTTTATGAGCTTATTTTGGATTGTAATTAATTAATTCAGTAAAACTGAGTTAAAGTCAGTTAAACTAGTTCCAATTGTTGGAGGAACTAGTGGGAGGTCCAGTAATGGATTGTGTGTTCAGTGATCAACCAGTTAACTGATAAATCAACCATAAATAACTCATGCATGTGTGATCTATGAGTTACCCAGTTGAGATTGGGGTTCAAGGTCCATGTACTATTAGTTGTATAATTATCTGAATTGTACAGGTGGTGCATGCAGTCAGAGGAAGAGCCTAAAGGAACTGCGCAATCCAATGCAGAAAAATTCCTATTAAATAGGGGCCTAATTCTTCATTGAACAACGCAAGGAAGTAGGAGTTTGGAAGGTTAGGAATTGGCCAAGTGTTGGTCAGAGTTAGTTTGTGAAGCAGTGAGACAGATAGAGATAGTGCAGAGGTTGCTCGGGCTTGAACAAAACATTGTAATCTTCTCATATTTTCTGACTAATGCAATATACAGATAACAGGGGTTTTTAGCTGTGGCTTTCCCCAGGAAATCATTGTGTAATTGATTGAATTCTTTCTCTTGTATGCTTCGTTATTTCGCGATCGTTTAAATTGTTTTTGCCGATGAGTAGAGTAGGTTCAAGTCTATTGTTTGAATCTACAAGGAAACTCTACATTTGCTTCCAAGGTCTAGTATATTGTCAAGCTACGTTTCCATGTGCCTTGAGCAGATTTGATAAGCAGAGAAGTTTTGTTAGAGACATTGTTCATTAACCAGGAGTCAAAGATGGGTTTTAAGGAGCGATATATGTAACAGTGTGTTGTTGGAGCAGATACTATCAAGGCAGAACAATGATGTGATGCAATGTATGTATGCGAAATTTTATAACTGTAACCCAATGACCTAAATGCATATATGACAACGACCTAGATTACAACAATGTCTTGGAAACATAATGAATGATCTATTGGACAATGATGTATAGTTCATGACAGTGATATAATATTTATAACAATGACATGATCTTGACCTTAATTACATCTCTGGCAACATACTTGGGAAAATTAATAGTAATTTGGTTGATACTATATATGGTAAGATGTTTGATCTGGATAAATGTCAGTGGTAGCAAGCGTACCACTAAGTAGAGACAAAATTGTTGACAACATATTGATTGAGCTAAGCTAGTTTTGATAAGTGAACTCGTTGAACCTAGATATGATGACAGTGATCCATGTGATCTAGTGAAACACTGATGATATGTCGTTGATGACAACTGTAATAACCTTGTTGGAAGATACCAATGATCAATAGTGCAACACTTCTCTTAAGAAAAGCTTTGTCCTTAAAGATTATTTTTGACAAGGCATGTCATCCGTTTCTTTGTCTTGTTATCTATTTGCATCTTTTAGAATTCTTTGAGTTGTCATCTTCAATGATACAAGATGATATGATCCTCTAAGTGATAAGCAAAACTGTCAAACTGAGAAGTGATCTGACCATCCTAAATCAATCTTCTGCGGAGCTTTGCAATTATCCGATAGGTGAAATAATTATTATCGTATGATTGGATTTTGCAGACATCAATTTTCTTTGGAACATAAGTATGTTGTTTCTGTTCCTAGTGATACAAATACGAAGACTGATTGAGATGTCTGCTCATGTGATTCAGATGTTGATAAGGAGTTTTTGTGATTTCCCTTAACATGTGTGTGGCAATTTCCTTATTTTCTTTAGGCACTAATGTTGTTAAGTTGGTTGCATAATTTTAACTTGGAATTTTCATCATCTGAACTGGTACATCTGAATATGTTTTTATTTCCAACTAGTTTGTCATTTTCTGGAGTTGTGATATTGATTGGATCGGTAGTTCTGTTTTCTTCAACTTGAACATTTAAAGATTTCGATGCTTCCTTCTAGATAAAATTTTGTACTTTGTTTTCCAACAACTTCTTGTCCTTATTAAGCTTCTTAATTTGAATTTTGCTTCCACAATTTCTTGCTGCGGTCCTTGAGGCGAGTAACTTCTTCGTTCCTGTCTTCGATAATTTTTTCAACTTCCTTTTGCATATTTTGCATTGCATTTTGGTTTTCATGAAAAATTACTTTTGAGATATCTTTTACGTGGTGTTACTGGATATGTGGCTTCAATGTAACATCCTGTAGCGTTATTTTTTTATTTGTAGGAAATTTCAAAAAAATCTTTTTCGTATTTATGATGAAGGACCCTAGTGATTCCATCTAGGGTGAATAGATATTTCTTACCAATTAGCACTTTTTAATCTTTTTTAAAGCATTAGTTAATCTTAAGTTATTATTATTGTTTTCTTTAGATAATAATCCATAGTAGACAACATAGTATTAAAAACCGGAACCGGTGACCGGATCAGTGGACCTAATGAACTGGGTTTCTGACCGAAACCGGTCTAACCGGTACTGGTCAAGTCTAAATGAACCGGTTTTTAAAAAAATACATTAAATAATTATTTTTTAACAAAAAAATTATTTTTAAGACTTGCAACCATGATTCCAAGCCAATAGAGACAAAATATGCAAAGTTTGCTCATTTATATACCATGTAAAGGTGAATATATCAAAATGGCACCGAGTGCAATACACATCATGGCCTATAAAGTCGAAAACAATGCTACAAGCTATGAGGCCATTGGCCTACTACAAATCTACATATATGATATTAGTGATCAACATTATCACGCGAAACTTCTCATCATGATCAAACTCAGTTGGTTGAGTCTCGAATACCAAACTTTGCAATTGCTCGAGTCACAAACTTCTTTATTGGTTCAGTGACTTGAGTCTCAAACTTTTGAAGGTATTCCGCCCTAATATGCCCTATTACTTCATTTGGAGTTCCACATGGCTTTACATGGCCTCCTATCCCAACGAAGTGTTGCTTGAACTTGTAAATACCCCCTCCTACAATAGATTTTTGGCAATATTTGCAGATCATTTTTCCATCAATCATATCACAATGAGCCCATGCAATATCCTTGGCTTTTGGAGGCATGATGGCTACTACTTGGCTCAAACTCTATGTTGTTCCACTACTCCAACAAAAACTCAACACTCTCAAAGCTCTCAATCAAACTCACAAAAGCTCAAAATGAGATGTGTGAGACAAATGAGAGGGCACCCCTGCCTTTAAAGGATTGGGGAGGGTGTTTTTGGAGAGAAACAACGCTCCTTTTCCCTCCAAAACCACCCATTACCAGCCAAATCAACTTCTGTGGGTCCCTTTTGTGGCCGTGGCAGCTAACCGGCCGGTTTATCCATAAACTAGTTGATTTATTAATCGGCGGGCCCGGTTAGCATCGGTCGACGAAATTTGGTCAAGCCCCTCCCTTAGCAGGTTTTTAGGCCGATTTGACCCGAATGGGCATCTCACCTGCTAGGTTTGATCGGTTACTAGTTTGAACTTGATTGGTTTTGAATGCTATGGTAGACAACACCATACAAAAATGCAAAAAAAGATAAAACAATGAAGCCATCTCAAGTCAAAAACATAGTCCAAACTAGGTCCAAACTCCATGTTGTGATGCTCAGATTAAGAGGCTAATATTTTTGTTGGATTCCTCTTTGAGAGAGGTGTAAAATCCATATAAAATATATCTTAATCCGATGAGCAGAACATTTATTTTGAATTTATTATTTATAATAAATTATATGTGCAGGTCGGCCTTAAGGTTTCACACCCCCAGCAGATGTGTCACACACTCCAATGATGGATATAAATACAGGCAAAGTTGGAGAGCATTTCACCACAACTCAACACACATCTTCTTCTCTCATCTGATTTAGTACGAGCTCCTTGGAGGACGAGTTCAACCCACACGTGTGAAGAAGAAGGAGGACGAATCTGTACGGCTGAGCTGAAGGACGAATTTCTGCAGCTAGGGTTTTGCTGGAAGTTTGACCAGCGTTGACTTTGGTCAACACATGGTCCGAAAGGGCTGAAAATTGTTGGGAAGTTCGATTTTGGAAGGCCGTACTGTTTGGCACAGAAATCGAGGTCAAAGGGTTGACCAAACTGCTGTTGCGTTGACTTTTAGCTTGCTGCCCTGCGTTGACTTTTCTGGACAACGTTGACTTTTTTGGAGTTGACTTGGGTTGACTCGGTTGCTGATTGGAGGACTGTTGTGACACATTCTAGGTTGGCTGACCAAGGAGACTTTGCTGGTTGAAGCATCCTGTTGACCGCCGTAACACACCACCACATTTTTATGTTTCTGGTTTGTCTTCTATAAGATCCACTTATATGTTCTATCAGCATTTTACTTAACTATTTGTGTGATTGCTATAAGAAAAGTAAAGTTGCTTCAAGCATAGAACATCTACAAAAATTTACATGGTATCAGAGGTGAGGTGAAGACAAGCCCTATCTTTAGCAATCACCATCGGAAGAAATGGGTTCCACAAGTTTTGAATTCAAGGAGAATGACAAGCTGACTGGAAGGGATGACTTCCATGCCTGGAAGATGATATTAGATCTCAAATTGGAAGACCATGATCTCTCGGATCATGTACTGGGTAAGATTCAAGAACCTCTATCCAATGCTACCGCTGCTGCTAAAAACAAGTATAAGAAAGGGGAGATCAAAGCAAAGCTGATGATCAGGGAATCCATACATAAAAGTCTGGTTGCCTACATATCTGAGCTAGGCACATCCAAGGAGATGTATGATAAATTGATCCTTATGTTCAAAGTAAACAATGTGAACCAAGTGCTATTCCTCAAGAATAAGTTGAAGAATATGAAGAAGGGTCGGGATGAGTCTATTCAAACTTACTTTCTGAAATTGACCGAAACAAGGAATAACCTGCTGGCTATTGGGGAGACAATAGTTGATCGTGAGATGGTTCTCACCGCACTTGGAGGACTCCCAGTATTCACAACTACCATTCTCAATAATAATACCATTCCTAACTTTGATGAGCTTCTGTCTAGATGTATGCAAGAAGAAACAAGGATGAAGGAATTCGATAATGACAGAAATGCTGCCTATGGTGCTCATTCTCGAAAGAACAACTCTGGTGGTTCTAAGGACAAAGGAAGAACAAGGACTCAAGAAAAGAAGGGTAAGTGTTTCACTTGCCATAGGCCTGGTCACTATGCTAGAGAATGCCCATTCAAGAAGGATTCTCCCGATAGTGATGATAACAACAACAATCGAAGGAATGGGAATCGAAGAAACGACAAATCCAAAGGAAAGAGGAAGGCTCACTTTGGTGGAAACAATCAACCTTCTAAAAGGTCTAGGAACACCAGGTATGAGGAGTCAAATGCTGTTGATAAAAGAAATGAGTATATTCTTGTATTTGCTCTCTCTGCTACATCTCCGCCCGACACTATGGATGTCTGGCTAATCGATAGTGGTGCCTCAAGACACATCACTGGATTCAAGGAAGCACTCTCTGACATGGTTGAAAGGGATACTAATCTAGAAATTATCCTTGGAGATAATGCCACATACCCGTGAAAGGGACAGGGACTGTGACCCTCCACTTGTCTCAAGGACAAGTCCTACATTTGCAAGATGTACTCTATGTACCGAAATTGAAGAAGAACCTTGTGTCTATATCAGCCATGGAAGACAAAGGGTTCAATGTAACATTCACTGATGGAAAGGTGCTCATGTGGAAGAAGAGCTTCAAGGAAGCTATCTCGATTGGTTTTAGAGTTGGCACACTCTACCAGGTTGGAGGGAGTCCGCTGGGAGCAATGACATGTGATACTATCCGTCAAACCGAACTATGGCACTGAAGGTTTGGACACCTTCATTACAAGGCCCTTCCCGAAGCAAGGAAGGTGGTGACAGGGATGCCTGACTTTGGAAATAATCATGAAGGTGTATGTAAGGGCTGTGCCGAAGGAAAGCATACAAGGGGACCTTTCTCCTCAAGTGTCACAAAGACATCTGATATTTTGCAACTGGTCCATTCTGATCTATCT
Source organism: Pinus albicaulis (assembly GCA_034641835.2). Lineage (NCBI taxonomy): Eukaryota > Viridiplantae > Streptophyta > Pinopsida > Pinales > Pinaceae > Pinus > Pinus albicaulis. Next base: position 1,936,027,377 of record CM076575.1, read on the forward strand.
GGTATGTTGCCCGTAACATCCCTGGGAGGATGTTCCTACTACATGACATTCACTGATGACTTCTCTCGCAAAACCTGGATATACTTCTTGAAGAAGAAGGATGAGGCTTTCATGTGGTTCCGTACCTTCAAAGCCTTGGTGGAAAATATGACCGGAAAGAAGATCAAGATTTTGAGGAATGACAATGGCACTGAATATGAGTCAAATGAGTTCAAAGACTTTTGCAGAGAAGCTGGCATTAAGAGGGAGACTACCATATATACGAAGCGAATGGTGTTCTTTGACATGAGAATAGGACTGGCCATGGAAGGCGCCGTGCCATGCTATGTGACCGGGGGTCTCTAAAGTTTACACGTAGGTAGAAAGTACCAAATCTTGTTGTGTAACTGGAAACCGATGCCCTCATTCCGCTTTGGACTCCAAAACTCCCGAAGAGGTTTTCTCTGGTAAGAAACCTGATGTCTCACATTTTAGAATTTTTGGATGTCCTGTCTATTTTCATGTGCCGAAAGAAAAGAGAAGTAAGCTGGATGCTACTGGGAAGAAAGGAATGTTTGTGGGCTACGGTGAGACTTCTAAGGCCTATAGAATCTATGTACCTGGTCAAAGGGAAGTAGAGATAAGCCATGATGTCACTTTTGACGAAGATGCTTCCCTGAAGAAAGTAGTAGATCTTCCAAGATCTGAAGAAAATCATGAAGAAAGGCCTGGAAATCAAGAAGAACCGCAGGATGAGACAATGCCTGATATTGAAGGACCAATGGACCCTATTGATCCATCTCCTTCAATGGGAAAGAGACCATCATGGCTCAGGGACACCCTCGAAGATGCTGAGGGTCATGCTGCCCCAAGGGGGACATTCCGAGAAAGCAAGAAGCCGTGTAGATACCAAGGGTATCTAGCTGCCATGAGTACTATTGTACAATCTGAACCTGGATCTTTTGAGGAAGCGATCAAGCATCAAGTCTGGAAGGATTCTATGCATGAAGAATATGAGTCCATAATGAAGAATGATGTATGGGATGTGGTCCCGAGGCCAAAGGACAAATCAGTTGTCACCGCAAAATGGCTCTACAAGATCAAACATGGATCTGATGGGAGTGCTGAAAAGTTCAAGGCAAGATTTGTTACCCGTGGCTTCTCTCAAAAGGAAGGAATAGACTATGATGACATATTTGCACCTGTGGCACGATATACCACCATTCGATCAATCATAGCCCTTGCTGCTACGCAAGGATGGAGTCTTCATTAGATGGATGTCAAGACCGCTTTTCTGCATGATGCAATAAAAGAAGAGGTGTATGTAGAACAACCTCTGGGGTTTGAAGTTCAGGATCGGGACACTCATGTCTGCAGGTTGAAGAAAGCCCTCTATGGGTTGAAGCAAGCACCCAGAGCTTGGTACGAGAGGATGGATAGCTACTTGATGAAGCTGGGCTTCACCCGAAGTAATGTTGATCCGAACCTTTACTTCAAGGTTGTCCAGGGGAAGCCTCTCATTCTGGTGCTGTATGTGGATGACCTCTTCCTGACAGGTGCTGACCCTCTCATTCATCAATGTAAGAGGGAGCTCGCTGCTGAGTTCGAGATGAAGGACCTGGGACTGATGCACTACTTCCTAGGCCTGGAGGTCTGGCAGAGACCTGGAGAGATTTTCCTTTCTCAAGGAAAATACATTGTGAAGCTTCTGGAAAGATTTGGTATGGTGGACTGTAAGTCCGTGTCGACACCGATGGAACTCAACTTTAAGAAGTTGGGTGGCAGCGCTGCTGGGCCTATCTTGGCCAATCCTACTGAGTATCGTCAACTCATAGGAGCTTTGATGTTCTTAGTGAACACCCGACCGGATATATGTTTTGCAGTGAACACTTTGAGTCAACGGATGGTTGAGCCTCATCATTTTTCAGCATTTGGGTTGGTGCCTCAGAATCTTTGAGGATATCTTCGGGGCACGATAAACCATGGGGTGAGATACAACTGTGAGTGTGACCCTCGCGTGGATATCTTTGATGCGGAATTGAAGTTTGGCGATTGTGGTGGATCGTAAGAGCGGTGTGGTGGATCGTAAGAGCACATCGGGATGCTGCTTCAATCTTGGTTCTGCTTCGATCTCATGGATGAGCAGGAAGCAGAAGTCGGTGGCTTTGAGCACCGCGGAGGCCGAATACATTGCTGCTAGTATGGCCTGTTGTGAAGCAGTTTGGTTGCGTAAGCTCTTTAGTGAGCTGTTTGGACATGTGCTAGATACCACTGTGATACTCTGTGATAATCAGAGTGGGATTCGTATGACTGAGAATCCTGTGTTCCACGACCGATCCAAGCATATTGATATCAGGTACCACTTTATCCGGGATATGGTACGGCGAGGCGCCGTAAGGCTCGATCATATAGGAACTGATGAGCAGGTCGCGGATATTCTCACTAAGCCCCTGGGGAAGGTCAAGTTCCTAACCTTCCGTGAGAGTCTTGGTGTCGTGGAACGACCCTATGATGTGGGTTCTGTTGGACGATGAGCTCTGGGAGCTCTGGGGGGCTTTGGGGATAGCTTCTCGGAGCTATAAGCACTCATAATGCTTCTGCCCCACCCTTGTGATTATTGAGCTGGTTCGCCTCTCATTTATCTGTGCCCCGTATACATCCTACCCATTGAGTTCAGGGCTCATGGGAAGTACCTCTCATTTGGCCAATGAGGTGGGAAAAGCTAGAGACTAGTAGCAAAGACTGATGGACGCATCAGAGATTGCCGTACTCTCTATCTAGGATGGCACGGTCCAACCACTTGATCTGGGATCAAGTTTAGTGAGGTTTGGGACCTCTGCCTGACTTCGGGTCAGATGAACCAACTTTGGGTTGGTTGGATACTCTTCATGAGTTTGATAGAGGTTTTGAACCTCTGGACTGATTATGTCAGTCGGGGGATGATGTCTTTGTGACTGACCCACTTCTGTTCTGAAATAAAGAGGCCAGCAAAGCAAGTTACGGCCGGATGACGCACGATGTTTGATTGCACTGATGGATGGAGTTCTCCCTAGTTGAGAGGGAGTGTTAAATTTGGACAACTAGGTCCAAACTCCATGTTATGATGCTCAGATTAAGAGGCTAATATTTTTTTTGGATTCCTCTTTCGGAGAGGTGTAAAATCCATATATAATATGTCTTAATCCGATGAGCAGAACATTTATTTTGAATTTATTATTCATAATAAATTATATGTACAGGTCGGCCAATTATATGGATAAGCGTTGACTTTTTTGGTGTTGACTTGGGTTGACTCGGTTGCTGATTGGAGGACTGTTGTGACACATTCTGGGTTGGCTGACCAAGGAGACTTTGCTGGTTGAAGCATCCTGTTGACCGCCGTAACGCACCACCACATTTTTCTGTTTCTGGTTTGTCTTCTATAAGATCCACTTATATGTTCTATCAACATTTTACTTAACTATTTGTGTGATTGCTGTAAGAAAGTAAAGTTGCTTCAAGCATAGAACATCTACAAAAATTTACACAATCAAACTCACAAAAGCTCAAAATGAGATGTGTGAGACAAATGAGAGGGTACTCCTGCCTTTAAAGGATTGGGGAGGGTGTTTTTGGAGGGAAACAACCCTCCTTTTCCCCTCCAAAACCACCCATTACCATCCAAATCAACTTCCGTGGGTCCCTTTTGTGGCCGTGGTAGCTAACTGGCTGGTTTATCCATAAATTGGCCGATTTATCAATAAACTGGCTGGTTAGCATTGGTCAAGCCCCTCCCTTAACCGGGTTTTTAGGCCGATTTGACCCGAATGGGCATCTCACCTGCCGGTTTGATCGGTTACTAGTTTGAACTGACTGGTTTTGAATGCTATGGTAGACAACACCATACAAAAATGCAAAAAGATAAAACAATGGAAAACACCCTCCAGGTCAAAAACCATCGAACGCTTCTCTAGTAATTGTCTTCTTCTCTCTTTAAAAGAAATATTAATTACATAAAGGTTTCAGCTACAACTGAGAGATGCATCAACCCCCTAATTCATAGGCCACAACCTGTAGGACGCTACTAAGCCCTAATATCCTGCTGCAACCAGAAGGATGCCCTAACTCCCTAACTCTCTGTTTATTAGTTGCCGTCGGAAAGGATGCTTCATTGCCTTGTTAGTTTATTAGCCACAACTGAATGGACACCACAACGCCTTGTGCAAGCCACATTGCCGCCCTGAAGTGTTCTTAGGCCACAACTTGAAGGTGACTCCAATCACCTAGAAGGGTTGGTAGATCACGTTTCACTTTTTTCACACTGGATCTTAGGCCACAACTTGAAGGTGACTCCAATCACCTAGAAGGGTTGGTAGATCACGTTTCACTATTTTCACACTGGATCCCTTGTAAACTGTAGAACAACTGCAAGAAAGATGTAGAATAAATGTCGAATCCTGGTAGTCGTTGATTACTATTCCCGCAAACCAATCACTACACAATGCTACACATCAAACTATCACTGTTAAATTGCACATCACTGTCACTGCACATTGTATATCACTGTCACTACAAATCACTGCACAACTGCTGGCTATCACTGCATGTCAACTCATGGATGAATAGTCATAAATGCACAACCACTGTCATCATTGTATCAGGCTACACTCGATGCTACAACCATCTAAAACTGCTATCAAATAATGGCACAAACCAAGGTGCCTCAGGTCGTCCCGATGATTTGCAGTCAATGCTCTCAAACTCTGTCCCTAGAGAGCTACCAACATATATGTAAACACCGTTGTTTGACTGCTCTAGCCCTCTCTGTCCATTCTTCTTCAATATGCCACACAATTGGATGTGATTGCCTTCAACATTTGCTGCCCTAGGTTATACATGAGAAACTCGAGGTCAAGACCAACCCTAGGTTAATATAGACATAAACCCACGAGTCGAGTCAATTTGGTCAAGTGAAAGGTATCGACTAGAGCGAGGCACAATGTTGTCATCCAATGCTTAGGTGTCAAATCAAAAGTTAATTCATCAATAGGACTACAACATTGTCATACCAAGGTTAACTCAATGTCAAATCTAAGATAACATTATCATGTCATAATAAAGTCAAGGTCAAGGTATTAATATACTTAATCTAGTATGTCAAGTTCATTCTGAAAGTCAAGGTGCCAACATACTTATGTCACCTTAACACAAGGTCATGTCAATAGACTAAACACAACACTAATTGACTGTTTATACATTGTTAGGACAGTTACAAGAACTGTTAACTTGTCAAGTCAAGGGTAAAATGTCAACATGTGTTATGTCTATAAGATCTACTCTTACTAAGTCAAAGTCAAGGGAGAATGTCATCTGCTATCAATGAGTCAGAGTCAACAGTCAAGTTTCATGTCAAGCATTCTAATAGCAAACTGTTATGTCCAGTAAATGTCGTCAAGGTATGTCAACTTATTTAGATTAAATAGGATAAGTAAATTAATCAGGTTTTGTGGTCATAACAATAGACAGTTTCCATCACTTGTCATACTACGGTAAGCATACAATGTCACAGTCAAATTTTGAAGTGTCAGTACATAGTCCTCACTGTCTCAAGTCATTTGTTGTCTTGTCATATCAGCATAGTATCTCTGTCACCTCACTCCTAGTTAAATTGACAGTCACAAGAGAGTGACTACAACAACTTGTTTCCTTAGGAAATTTACAGAGATACATCACTACAAGGTCAATACAATGTTAAGATATCACGTTATTTGACAGTCCTCAAGTGAAGTACTTCAATAATACTAAAGGTGCAAGTCAACATGTACATCAAGTCAACATGCATTCACAGGTGTTAATCAGTCACTATGTTAGGTCTGATAAGGTCACAGTCAAGTTAGTATAAATGTCAAAGGACCTTAGAGAGACCTCATTGTCCTTCAAGGAGAGCCTTGGTGTCATTTAGGACTCAAAGGGGCCTTCACTGCCCTAGTTTGGGCTTGAAAAGGAAGACTGCAGGTGGCTGAGGAAGCCCTAATCTGCAGATGCCAAAAACATACAAAAACATGCTTTAAAACACCTTGAAACTAGCATTAATACCCTCGCTGTGCTAAGGATGATACTCACTGCCCTCGAGAAACCTTGGACAGCCCTTCACTGCCCTTAAAAGGAGGCCGCAGGAGATTATGTTGATGCCCTATTTGCAGGGCGACAGCGAACCAAAAATACACAAAAACATGCCACAAATATCATGCAAAAAGTACCTTAAACAATCCCAAAACACATAACTTCAAGGGCCGAGTAGAGGAGGAACACTTGGAGTTCAATCAGCACAATTTAACCAAGACTTGGCTGCCCTATTTGTAGGGCTACAACAAACCAGAAATACAAAAAAAACATGTCACAAATATCATGCAAAAATACCTTAAACAAGCCCAAAACACATACCTTCAAGGGCCGAGTAGAGGAGGAACGCTTGGAGTTCAATCAACACAATTTAACCAAGACTTGGCTGCTCTATATCCTTTGCTGTCCTATTACAGGTAGGCCGAAGTTCACAAGAAGATTTCAAAGCTAAATACACAAAGAGGTTGAGAGTATGATGTGATTTGGTGAGAAGAATGAGGTCTCTTTTTGTAGTGTTTTGGAGGGGCTAGTAAAGGGTTCATTAAGTGAGGATTTTAGGAAATTCAAAACAATTTTTATTCTTAATAACATTAATTTATACAAATATATCTTTCGGTAATAATAACATAGCAAAGAACATGGTCGACACGTTTCGAACCAGCTAGTGTGATTCATCTTCAGGACCGATGAGAAATCAGATCATGACACTCCACTATAAATAGAAGGAGAAGGGTTATTTAGCCGTTGGAAGGAAACGACTAGTTTGACCCAAAGGAAAGATTAAGTTAAAGGTCATAAATTAATAATTATATTATAAATATTTTTAATATTTAATATTATTTAATTATTATAAAATTATATAAGTTGACAAAAGTTAATTTTTTTTATAATATTCTTGATAATTATATATATATATATATTTTCTTAATTTATTATATTTGACAAAAAAGAAATAAAATTTTGCTAAGTTATCTAAAATAAAATTCTATTATAAACTATTAAAATGATTTAAGTATTCAGGGGTTTCCGCAGTGCATTATATTAGATATCATCTTTTGGGATTCAACTGCGTTAAGTAAGTCATTAAACTATGACCATTTCCATGAGAGGTAGTCGTAATTGACTATTCAAAAATCATGAGAAATTAGTCAGTTATGACTATCTCTCATGGAAATGGTCATAGTTGAATGATTTACTTAATGCAGCTGAATCCCAAAAGATGATATCTATTAGAATGATATTATTCTATTTAATTTGTTCTATTACTATTATTATTCTATTTAATTCATTCTATTACTATCACTATTATTACTAACATTAATTTAATTTAATACTTGTTATTTACTTGTTTGTTTAAATACCAAGGAATCAAGGATTTTGTACACTAACCCTTTCTTGGTGTGTTTTGTAGGTGACACATGGGTGCATGAAGTCAATGATTGATTTATTGTATTTGGTTCTTGAAGTTATGTAACTTATAGGTGGTGAGATTATGGTGATAAACAATGTCATATATTGACAACCGTAGGAGGATGTGTCATGTCACTACCCCTTGGGGTTTTAGCCCAAAAATTGGGGTCACCAACTTCAATTGTGAATATCTCTCAAACCAGGAGGCCTCTCAGAGCGTACCACATATCAACAGAAGCATATTTTCGAGGAGAATCTAATGACATAGATCTCCGGCCCAAACTCAATGATTTGACCTACCAAAAATCCTCGACCAAGTCGGGGACATCCTTAGTCTCGAGAACCCAAACCCTAGGACTTGGGTTTTCAACCATCCAACAATATAACTGTTATCTCGATGTAATCCGACAATTACTAAGAAGCTTTCATTAACCATTTGACATTAATGACTCATGTTTTTGGTCAAAGTCAAACCTAGTCAACTCCATGGGTTGAACTTGACATCAATGACAACACCATCCAACAGGGTTGCCCCCTTGCTCCCTGCTATTATTATGTAATAGCAGTGAACACCCTTGACTATTTGTTGGAGGCTGCTAAATTACAAGGGAAAATGAGAGGCATATCACTGCCAGGAGATAATCAACTTCTTAATGTTCACTTTGGGGATGATTCATCTTTAAACCCTAAATTGACTCAACAATCTGTGGAGGGTACTCTTTTATGCTTGGACAGTTTTCCAAAAGCAGCGTGACTGCTTTTTAGTGATGAGAAAAACTGGTCTTTCTTGTTGTTCTGGATGACCCTCTTTGGCTGAACCATAAGTGGATGTTAATTAAACCCGGAGAGATCTTTCAGAAGTTTGGAATACCCTTCTATGTGCAGATTTCTATTGCTGATCAGTGGTGGTTGATCATGGTCAAGTTTGAGAATCACTGGAGATCATAATTAAACGCAGATAGATCATTCAGTAGGTTGGAATCCCTTTTGGTGTGCATATTTCTCTTGCTGATTGGTGGTGGTGGATCATGGCCATGATCAACGATCTGTGGAAAGCACTCTTTTATGCTTGGACACTTTTGCAAAAGCTCTGTGAGTGCTTTTTAGTGATCATAAAATTAAACCCAGAGAGATCATTCAATAGTTTGGAATACCATTTGGAGTGCAGATTTCTCTTGCTGATCAGTTGTGGTGGATCATGGCCAAGTTCGAGAAGAAGCTTCAAGCTTGGAGTTACCTTAATCTGCCTCTTGTGGGGTAACTTACAATTGTTCACAGGATTCTGGCAGCTGGACACATATTATTCACCCTTCCTATTCATCTCAACATATTATTCACCCTTCCTATTCATATCAAACATCTTACAAATGATTGGAGTGCACTGTCTGGACTCTGAAGCTTTCTTTGGAGCAAGCAAGGGAAGGCAACGAGGCTCCTTATATGCACATTACCAAGGGATCAATGGGGGTTGGGGCTCCCTAACATTAGATACTGCAGATAAATTTTTCTGCACAGTAAATGTTGGATATGATGTTTTGCTTAAGAGATGAAGTCAGAAAATTTCGGTTGTGTTTTGTGGGTGAAGTATCTCAAGGGCAGGTACATGTTTCCAAAAGAGGTCTTTGATGTCTTTAGTTATAATGACATGACAACTTGATCATACCATTTTTAGGAATTAATCAACTTATATTAATTGTATTTTATTAATCCAAGTATCTACTTTTAGGATCCTATCCCTTCTACTGTTCAACTTTGCTAAACATATAATTTTCATGATGTATATGTCTATTTTCTTAGGTAGGCACATTTCGATAGGCAGTTTTTTCTGCACAGTCGATGCTGGATATGATGTTTTGCTTAAGAGATGAAGTCAGAAAATTTCAGTTATGTTTTGTTGGTGAAGTATCTCAAGGGTGGTACATGCTGTCCACAAAAGAGGCCTTTCATGTATTTAATTTTAATGATATTAAAACTTGATCATACCAATATTATGAATCAATCTACTTATGGTAATTATGTATTATTAACCCAAGTGTAATGACCCCTCATCATAACTTTTAGCTAAGGGGCTGGATTACAGCTTACTTGATCCTATCCCTTACGAGCCTCTGTTGTTGATTCGACTGCAACAAATATGATATAATATGTGAAGTTCCATAATGGGACCATATTTAATAAATTTGGAATGTTATTTTTCCTTTTATTTCAAAGGAGTTAGTCTGATTTCCTGGAAATGTTACCCCCTATTTTCTGTTAGCTTGCAATATGAAACATTTGTTGTCATAATAAAAGTGGAATTACAAAGTAGGTTTTAACCAATTTCTGAAAATTATGAGTGTCGAGTTTAGAGTTAGACATGGATGCATCAAATGATCCAAGCATATAGATAGTTTTGTATTTTGTTTCATTGAAGCTTTTCTTAGACATCAACCATGAAGGACCAATGGAATTCATATTTGTGATAGAAATTATTTACTGGAATTATGGATATCATCCCATTGCTTTAAGATGCTTTATATTTTTGATTGATTCATTTAAAAGAAATGATTTTGTTTACAGCACTGGAATTATGGATATCATCCCATTGCTTTAAGATGCTTTATTTTTTTGATTGATTCATTTAAAAGAAATGATTTTGTTTACAGCACTGATTTTTGTTTTCTGCTGGTTGAGTTTGTGTGTACAGTTAGTGTGAGCGAGGTTGAAGCTTTGTATGAGCTTTTTAAAAAGATTAGCAGCTCTGTTATTGACGATGGCCTTATAAACAAGGTGATGCTAGAAGAAATAGTATGCTTGCATAAACAAGCTAATGCTAGAGGAAATACTATGCTAAAGTATACTTGTTTTCTCAAGAAAAAAATTTACTCACAGTTTCTCCCATTTGTTTAATGCTTATGTCAATTATGACGTTTGATTATAGGTTGCAGTCTTACCAGTTGAAAACTTGAATTCTAACTTTGCTTAACTGTGTTTGTCTGCTGTGATTTAATGCTAGGATTAAACATGATAACTGCACCTTTTTCTCTTATCACTCTCTGTTCCTTTCTGCTTATATTTTTCAAATTTCTTTTGGTCTCTTTTTAGTGAGTCTTTTATGTAGAAGGTGTTATTCCTACCATGCATTGTTATTGTGCATTGCTAAGAAGTCTTAATGTTTTCATTATTGGATCTAATATTTCATGGATTTTTGATTTGTGCATGTTACCAAATTGACATAGAGAAGGCCACTGTGTTAATTTTTCTTAAGGTTGAATTGTTCTTTGTTTTAGATAATTGCATTTCATGTTACATTCACCCCATAGTATTTAAACATCATTAGCAATTATATAGAAAGAAAAAAGACATCATCATAGCAGCTGAACATAAAAGATCACTAGAAGAAAAACATGCACAAAGAGGACACCGAGATTTGGTCAGAGACCAGGGCAAAACCCCACAAGGGGAAAACCCATTGCAAATTCTTCTTCTTCTATTAGATTGTCATAGAAAGTTCAACGGAGGGATACAAAGTGCAAATATCATCATTGCTCAGGACTTATACATGACTTGTTCACAACTACGTTTGTGAACAAGTCTTATTGAGAATACAGTTACACTACACTGCCATACTGATATTAGGGCTGCATCACCATCACTGTTTCTAGATTGAAGTTTGAACGATACCATACATATTCTTGAACTGTGATGCCAATAGAGCCATACATATATTGTAATTGTGATGTCAAGGAATGTGAGGCCAATGCTGCTATCCACACAACTGAACTGAGACACATATAACTGAGCCACATAAACAATATTGATATCATACATATGTGATGCTATACGATTGATCATACCATACGTACAATTTATATAAAATAGAGCCGAGACCCATCTAGTGCAAATGATTCGGATTTATCTAGGAACGCAACAAAATACACATATAACCATAAACACAGAGATGCAACGGAAATAATGCTTCCTTTTATTAAAATCAAACGACTGAAGTGTGCTTACAGACATAATGTAAATAAACAGCTAGGGCGCTGGTAGGCTTATCTCTGAGAAGAGATGTGGCAGCTACGGGCCTCTAACCTGTGTTACAAAACAAATGACTGAAACATGCTTACAAGAATAATGGAAATGAGTGGGTGAGGGCACTAGTAGCATATCCCTGAGAAGAGATGTGACGGCTACAAGCCTCTACACTCTGTTACAATGAGGCTTGAACGCCTATTTATTGTTGAGAAACAATGTAAAACCTAAAACGTCCAAAAACCTAACCCTAGGAGATGAAGCACCGAAACTGTGGGTCCCGTTTGGGTAAATTGATGTTTCAACTTCCCGAGGATGTAACTTTGGCATCCTATCTTTGTTTGATGCACTCAATAGCTCGTTAGAAAGATCTATCCGAGGAGTACAACTTTTGGTGTGAGCAACATTGGTCCATGAACTGATGTTGCTCCCAGTTTTTCCAAAAAACGTAGTTTAGGGCCTCAAAACGGCTCCGAAAGTTCAAGACCTGAAAAACTACTAAAAATAGTAAGTTGTGGAAGTGAAGAACTGAAAGAATTGATGGTGTGGGTCCAAATGGAATAGTTGGGTGGCCATCGATATCCACCTGGATCATCTGTCCCTCCTTAGGAAGAAATGGCCCCCATTGCCTTAAGTTTCTCCATGGGGGGGGGGGGGCAAAATTCTGCTCAACTTGGTATTGGATTTGTCTAGGATGTCGCGGACCTGTTGGCGGACGTGCTGGATGTAGATGTGTCGCCGGTGGGTAGCCGTTGAAGGATGTGGGCAAAGTTATCCATCATCGCGTTCCTCTGTTTCTCGAGGGCCTCCTCAAGCAAGATTTTGATAGGATCTCCCGCTCCCTCGTCTTTCTTTCCTTCCGCCATGGGGGGTCGTCGGGGTTTGCGAGGTTGATCTTGCAAGGGTGCGACCAGATCGAGCCCGAACTCCTTATACCCTGACTGCGTTGGGGACATGCAAAGAAAAACAGAGAAAGAGCAGACCCGCTCTGATACCACTGATCCAGATTTATGCAAGAACACAACAAAATACACATATAACCATAAACACAGAGATGTAGTAAAAATTGTGCTTCCTTTTATTAATATCAAATGACTGAAATATGCTTATAGACATAATGTAAATTAACATCTAGGGCGCTGGTAGGCTTATCTCTGAGAGGAGATGTGGCGGCTACAGGCCTCTAACCTGTGTTACAAAACAAATAAAGGAAACATGCTTACAGGGATAATGGAAATGAGTGGGCGAGGGTACTGGTAGCATATCCCTGAGAAGAGATGTGACGGCTACAGGCCTCTCCAACCTATTACAATGAGGCTCGAAGGCCTATTTATTGTTGAGAAACAATGTAAAACCCGAAACGTCCAAAAACCTAACCCTAGGAGTTGAAGGGCCGAAACTGTGGGTTCCGTTTGGGTAAATTGGTGTTTCAACTTTTCGGGGACGTAACTTTGGCATCCGATCTCCGTCTGACACGCTCAATAGCTCGTTAGAAAGATCTATTTAGGAGTACAACTTTTGGTGTGAGCAACATCAATCCATGGACCCATGTTGCTCTTGGTTTTTCCAAAAACGTCGTTTAGGGCCTCAAAACGACTCCAGAAGTTCAGGAGCCGAAAAATTGCTAAAAATAGTAAGTTGTGGAAGTGAAGAACTGAAAGATTTGATGGTGCGGGTCCAAATGGAATAGGTGGGTGGCCACCGATATCCACCTGGATCAACAAATCCATATATTAGTGATGCTGAGACTATAGGGATGGAGGGACTGTAATATAAAATAGAGTGCTTGGTCCAACCATATTAGTATATTACTGTGCCAATACCCATACCACAGTGCAGAGATTAACTATACATCAAAGTGCTATGACTATCATATTACTGCACTGTAGCAAGATCAAGTACATACTCTACTGTAGCAATAGCTTATATATATTGAACTGAAAGGAAACTTTGCATACTCTGAACTGAAATAAGACTATACGTCCACTGAAGCGAGACAATACATTGTGAATTCAATTATGCCAACGAGACTATGCATTCAATTAGTTGAGTCGAGATTGCTATAATAGTGCCGAGACTCATGTACATATGCCACTACCAAGACTAAGAACCACATATGAGACTAACCATAGAGATGCGAGACTGTGGCCATAAATCAGAGACGCGAGACTGAGAGTGTATAGTCTGGTATCACTAGCGAGAGAAATATAAAGCGAAATCATAGCTGTTGGAGTGAGATTGAATACCCTACTGAACTGTCAATACAGAGCCAGACTGTATACCATACATAAATGTAATTCCACATGAATTAGTCCTGTAGCCTTATGCCTTGGAACAGAATGTCATTAGCGAAGGTCTCATAGTAATATACTATGCAAAGACCTCAAAGCAACATCCCATGCGAAGACCTTAGAGAAATATCTTATGCGAAGACCTTAGATCAATATCCATGCGAAGAATCGTGTATCAAATATGCGAGAGACCAACCATTTGAATTGAGGAAAATAAAAATGTCATCCAAAACCTTAGATGTGCCCTTCCTCCAACTATTCATATGATATATATAGTTGTTTCCAAGTATAAAGAGATGTGGCCATTTGGGGCTAGCTGACATAAGAGCAATTGGAGCCGACCTGAAATGGGAGGACAAAAAATACAAATTCAAATTTGAATTTTGAAAATAAAAGATTTTCCCTCCAATAATTTGAGCTGACTTGAGATCACTAATAAATTCATTTTAATAATATTTCGAAATCAAGTAAGGGCCAGGGAATTTCTCCTTAGCTGCCAAAATTAACATCTTGGCATTACAATATTTTGATTTCTTTTTTTTTTTTTACAAAAACTCTACTGGTGTTTTGTAATTTTTTTTGAATTTTACCCAATGGTACCTGTTGATACCAGCTTCTGCCCCTTTACATCAAACTTCTGTTACCAACTGAAAGAATACCTTTATCTTGCCCACAATGAGGGTTACCCTAGGAGCTATGGTTTAATTTTTTGTATTGGAAGACTAGGAGTTGTTTTATTTTGAAAATATTCTTCTTTTAATCATGCAAAGTATATTACAAAAGATCCAGTAGTTGAAAGGCCACTACTACAGTATCAAATCTGTGGTAAAGCACAAAGCACCCGTCTGCAACAGAACCTGAAACTAGCACTGATGTTTGAAGCACAACCCGAAACTAACACGCGTCTATGTACCATTCAGGGGAGACATGGATTTGGGAAGCAAAATAATGTTCTTCTTGCTACAAAACAAGCTTTTCATACAATTAAGAAGCATGATACTAAGAAAAGATACACGTTCAAGGAGTTGCTAGTGTGACCAAAACCCAACTAGCAAATACTACAATGTTCCCAGGAAAACGAATTTAAAGGTCAGGTAGGGTTAACACTCCAATGCTTTAAACTTTTGAAACTATGCATCAATAAGTGCCAGGATATAACAGGAAAATATAAAATACATGATTTTAAGAAGAAACACCTTCTTAAGTAACATGTGAATTGTTACAACAAAGTTTAGCACTCAGTGAAAAGCCTTACTAGTTGACCTAAACAACCTTCTATACACAGGAGTGTTACCAGTGTCACCTCAACAACTTTTTCATCTCTTTAGTGAAGGACACGATCCAACACAAAGGAGGACACCTTGGTAGGGATTAGGGATTAAGTAATCCAAGGATCTCAAGCTAACGTTCCCTAAGGATCCAACAATAAAAATCCATTAGATAAAAGGTATGGCAAACTAGGGTTTTTTGTGGACGAAGGTGTAAATTCAATATTTGGTTCAAAGGACCTATGGTTCAATCTAAAGGATAGGGTTAACCTAGGGAGTCTCAAATAAGTTACCTGAATGCACCAAAATCAAGAAAAACGCAAGGCTGATATAAATGAAGGGTTTAGGCTAGTAAATTGAGTCAAAAAATAGTTTATAATAAACTTATCTGTTAAAATTTTAATAAAATTATATGAAGATGAAGGTTAAATTTGAGATTGAACTAAGGTCAAAATTACAACAAATTTTGATTGTTAATAAAGCATATAAAAACATATAAAATTTGATGTCATCCCTAGAGAATGGCTGAAAAGTGCATGAAAAAATTTAAATTATCTTATCTAATGCACCTTTAAACAAGACCTAACCCTAGGGCATACATCAACAAGTGATTGCATTCTAAAAACACACGATTTTACTTCAATTCAACCATAATTTGCCTAGGACAAATGGAGTCTAGGATACAAACTATTCTCAATCTAGGGCAAATGGAGTCTAGGATACAAACTATTTTCAATCTAGGGAAAATGGAGTCTATGATACAAACTATTTTCAATCTAGGGCAAGTGGAGTTTAGGATACAAGCTATTCTATGGTTTCTTTGGAGTGTTTTTAAATTTAAAGTTTAAATGAAACTTAGGGCAAACAAACTAACTTACCCTAGTTTTTGCAATTTAGGTTCTCAATTTTCTGGATGATTATGGGAAAGAAAAACCTATCTCTATTCCTCAACAAGGGAAAATTAAGCAAATACCAAATAAACCAACTTGGCATAAGAACATTAATCCCATGGAACGTAATACCAAGATAAATCAAATGAACTAACTTACTTCACGAGGCAACATCCAAGATCCATCATAAGCATCCATGAAAAGAGATCACATCACATCATGAGATCCTCCTAAGAAAATTGCTCCACTAGTCCTCAATTGTGCACTAGAGAGAGTTCACTAATGAAGAATTGTTATCTTTTAAGTGTGACAATGATCCAATGAGGAAATCGACTCCCCTAGTTTTTTGAGGCTAATCGAGTTGATTTTCCTTCAAATTAGGCTAAAATACCTAAGAACTAGTAAATCCATGATACAAGGTGGATGGGTCATCAGGTCTACCCCCAAAGAAGTGCAAAATAATGAAATAACATGAAAATAGCACTCAATTAACCCACATGCGTGAGTCTAAAAGCCTTCAAGGGTGATGTCATCTCGCAAAATGCATGTCTTTTCAGGAATAGGTGTTAGGGATGACCCTAGGGGTTTTCCTCATGCCATAAGTCATGCCACCTCATCAAAGTGGTGCCACACCAAAAAAAAAAACCCTCTCAAGATCAATGTCATCAAATGCATCAGAGTGATATCATTATACTAGAGCATGATGTCACTATGGTCGAGGGTGTGAAATCACTTTTGGAGGGATACCAAATCCTCATCATCATCAATCATCACCAAGAAAAGAGTAACGACAATAAAGAAGGTACAATGCCAACATGGGGGAGTCCTGCCATCTCTTGGGCACACCTGATCTCTAGGTAATGTCCTAGCCTAGAACACCAATGTCCAAGGTCTTGAGGTTGAGGGTCTAATCAACTATGCCAAGTCATCCTCAAGGTCAACATCCCTCAAAAGGTGCCCAATGTTCTCTGTCAAAGTGCACCGTGTCATCATGAAAGTGGTTGGACATCATCTATGGAAAGCTGGTGAAGCATCATATCATCCCTCAAGGGATCTTGGTTGAACCTAGAAGAATCATCTAACACATACTCAAGGAATCAAGTGAAATCAACATCATGAGTACAAGAACCATAAGAGCATCAAGGTAGACTATATTTAATGTCAAAGCCATCAAACTAATCCACTCAAATATCATCTTCAAATGTCTTACTAGCTTATGGTTGTCTTTCTAGATTAATATGTTGATTTTTTCCCCTAATTCCTTTTTCCCTTTTTTCGTGCTACAAAGACGATGCCTTACATTGTTGACCTCATCTCTATGGCAGGTAACATGTGCTTGTAATTTATCATCACTAACCATTTTCATGTTTGTTTTCGTTCTCGTGGAACACACTACAATGTAACTTTTAACATATATATTATATGTACATAGAGCTCTAAAGCTAAGTAACAGAGCACATCCAAACAATGTCTATATCCCATATCCTACATGTTGGACACCGACATGTGAGGGCACATGTCCTGTTCACCAGACACATGCCAAACACATGTTTGACGTGTGCCATCACCATGCCCCCTGCTGTAACTCCTAGAGATAGCCTTTGGGTTGTTCAAGGGACCAGTGCCTAGGACATCTTAATCAGAGGGTTTAAATATTTCATAAGTATTCCTCCTAGTCATTCAATTGATGAAGTTTTGTAAATGTTGGTTCAAGAATCATGATGGTTTTTCGATCCTAATTACAAACTAATGAAATGGTTGAGAATGGGCTTCAAGAAGTTATGAGGACCAGACCATATCGACAATGGCCATACCAGAATTAGTGAACAGATTAAATCTCAAAAAGGCGGGGTGAAGAGATAGAGTAATAATTCTTAGCAAAGCTGGGCTTAATTGTTTTAAGAATCCGATCTGCTAAAAACTGGGGGAAATGAGAAGATGAGTGAAATGAACAGAAACCATTCTATGGAGCGCATTTGAGGTTGTAACAAAGAACAGTCATCCATGAGTGTATTTCTTCCTTTTGAGAAAATAAAAAAAATCATTAATAAGCCCAATAACATCCAACTGCTATTACACATAGAATTTTAGCAGAAACATATAAGCAAATGAAGATTGAACACATTGAGAAAATACACATACATACTGTTCACCAGTTTTGGATGGAATCCAACCGAACGCTATATATATATATATATATTATATCAAAATAGCTTCCAGAAATATACAATTCATAGCCAAAATGCTCATACAGTCATATAGAAAGATAGAACCAAAACCTCAGACAAAATTCTGAACCTTTTTCTGCTTCTCTGATTCTTCTTTTTAAAGAGTTTCTAGGGGACTCTTCCCCAGATAGATATTCTTTCTTTCTCTTTTAGTGCATATGTCACAACAAAATGAAGCGTGCTTCGAGCACAACTAGTTAACAGAAAAACAAACAAACTGAAATATCTGCCGTGACATTGTGATTTCATTGTAGGACAAGATAAAATTAAAAAGAAAAAATAACTGAAGGCCACGTAGGCCAAATCTTGAAGTGTTCATTTGTTGTGACAAGGTCCTGAAGAGGACCCGGAGTGTTGAGGTCGCGAAGGTAAATGGGATGATGGCCTAGAGTGTTGTGATGGCTGTGGAACTCTAGGAGGGTTTTGTGAAGTTGTTCCGATTGGATACAGAACTGAAGCTGTTGGTGGGTGCACATATTCATAACACCTCTGCCACATAATACTTGAGGGCAGAGGAACATTGTTGAACAACTCAAACAAGGCTCAGAGTTGGGTTAACTCTGAATAATCTAGGCTGGTAGTGAAAAACTGTTTTACCTTAGCTAACAACAAAAACTCCTTTCTTAGAGAAGCCACTGCAGTCTCTACCTTTAACCTCGTCTTTTCATGTATCGGGTCCATTCGACTCTTGATCTCAACTAATTTCTGTTCATAGGTGTCCCATGGGATCAAAGCACCTTGTGGATCCTAGCAAACGAGTAATCCTGCCTCCACTACCTTAGCCAACTCTCTGTCGAAGATCTCGACCCCATTAGCGACTAATGCTAGGCATCCTGTAGCTTTAACCCGAGCATCTTCTCACTGACCATTCTTATTATGTCCATCACTGTACCAAACCTGTAAACCACTTCGCGATATCCCAGTTCCTCAGTAGGGAGCTCGTTTATGTATTGAATGTACTTTTGAGCAGTCACCACGTTCTCGGCTCCCTCTCGCCGGCCTGATTCTAGCTGGACCTTGTAATCACTGATCGTAACCTTTTTGTCATTTTCCAGTGTGATGTATACCTAGTGACTTTTAACCTCTACAATGATTTAATGCCATATCATCTCTCGAGCCTCAACCAGGGACATGTTTCCTTTGAGCCGATTCTTGAGGTCTGTGATTGATTTATTTAACATCTGCATTTCTTTGCAGGCTGAGTTAACTTCCGATTGTAGTGAAGCCACTTGTCTTTCTTTTGCGGCCAAAGCTTCCTTTGACTCCTCCAGATACGTGCGCATTGTTTTGACCTCGTCTTTCGAGACTTTAAGCTCTGCCAGAGTCTTAGTCAGCTGCCCCGTAGGCTACTGGGGGTCATCAGGTATAGGCACAAAGCAGGCATGACTATCCTGCTGTTGGTGGAACTCCGTCAGTGTTCTCTTTAGATCCACCGCTTCATTACGTTTCTGAATCAACATCGAGGACATAGCTTCCTTCTCTTTTTCCACGTGGGGCAACTCAGGGGTCTGAACATGATTTGAACTTGGTATTTTCAATCTTCGTCTAAGTTCCTGGACTTCCTGTTCCACTCTTTTGAGAAGAGTCTCAGTGGTAGACTCCCCCCTTAGCCCCCTTAGCCCCCTTCCCTTTGAGCATCTTCTTGTATTCGTCGACCTATAACGCGAGGGCTTTAGAATTGGCCCTCTCTCTTTTGAGGGTTTCAATAGTCTTATCCAGTGTTCTCTGAGCCTTATCGATAGTTAGGGTGTACCTTAGAATTTCATTGTGCAACATATCCCTATCTACTTGTGAAGGTTCAATTTATCAGGTAGAGGAATAGATGACAGGTCCAGAATCATATCCAGTGATCGATACTTTGATCCAGGGGGCAAGGGGTGAGAAGGAGGGTGTTGTACTGAAAACGCCATCTGATCATTTTCCACATTGAGGGCTGCTAAGAGTCTGGTGTGAGGCTTGTCGATCTGCAATGCAAACAAAGCTTTCAACTTCCCTCTTGGTCCTTGACTCTTTCCCTAAGGTTCAATATGAATTAAAATCTGTCCCCGTGTTTGAAGGGCCTTCTCCTGATGGAGCCTCTCTTGAAGTAACAACCTGTGAAGAGATAGATGTTACTTGTGAGGAGGTATCATCCAAAATGATTTGAAAACCAGGCCGATTGTACCCTCTCTTTATCAAGACGGGGGTCACCTCATCTGGTTGCTCTGGGACATGTCCTTCGGGTCCCTCTGTTCTTTGTTTCTTGCTGACGTGTCCCTCCTCCTTCCTCCATGAAATCCTCTTCGTCTCGAACACTGTCCCCTTTGGCTTGTATGTCTTCAATTGGGGACTCTGTTTCCATCTCTGTATCCAAAGTTCATGAGTCAGAGTTAGCTTTCTATTCAAAATCAAGTCTAGGTTCTTGTTCATAGGTTCAGGCTTAAATCTTTTTTCTTCTTTGTGTGATAATCCCTTTAGGATCATAATGCCATATATCCCCTTGCTGTAAGTCCATTTTCTGGAGTAGCTCCTCAACCAGAGGGATTGCTTGTCGTGAATTGATGGTGAATAGATATACTATGCTTGGGAGTTTGAAGATATAGCCTTTCCTTGCTAGCACAAAATGTGCTTGGTCTGTACTCAGGGATTGCCTTATAAACTCGAGCAAAATTCTCATACGCATGAATGTTGGCAAGTGGAAAGGAGGGAGCTCACAACCATAAATTCGGACTTCAGTGTGACCTTCGAACAAATACCAATCTCCTATACAGTCTGCCTCACTAAATTGGAGCAACTCTTTCTGTTAGGAAAAATCCTGGGTGGAGGTGTCCCATGTATAATTTCGTAGGCTCTGGACATGAAGTCTGTAATGAATTTTGAATAACCCTTGCCTTGGGAATGTTGACGAACATAGGGGGTCCAATCAACACAAATTTGGGTTTAGTCCCTCTCTTAGAGAACTTATCCAGGCCTACACCTTCAAATTTTTCTGCTTGCGCGAACAAGAGTAGGTAGAACACCAATGAATAGTACCTGAAACAACTTGAAGTTGATAGGTGCTGGAAATGGGCTTTGATGGAGGCCAGGAGTGAGGGAATGTCGAGAAGGAAATTTGGTTGCATCATTAGGTCAAAAAACCCCAGAAAAGAATTATTAACTTGACTAGTGTCATCCTCCCCGAACATACATGAGATAACTGCAGGGACGAGTTGAATGCTGTCCACGAACAATGATAGAGGAAATAATACAGAGGTGTCCTCAGACACGTAATTTTATTAATAATGGGAAAAGAAATTACATAGGAATTGCAAGAGTTTACACACGTAAACTCCAACACTCTTCAATTAGGAAAATAACCTATTTATAAGCTACATGTCCTAACTTATTTTAGTTATGGACCACTTGATAAAACAAAAAGTGTCCATTTACAATAAATATGCTTCTAATAAATCCACTAACTTTACTCCTATTTTAGAGCTTAAGATACGACACTATTTTAGAGTCATATCTTTTGTAACATTATTCTATTTCTAAGTGTCTCTAATATTAATTTAATTATTCTCATTTAATAAATATTTTATCCTAGCTTTAAACTATGATATTTGGATCATCTAATATTCCCCCCTATGATCCAAAGATACATTACAACATATACCAAGTTCATCCCTGAACTTAGTAAATTTTATTCTGCCAAGAGGTTTGGTGAAGATATCGGAGATCTGATCTTCTGAAGGACAATAAATCGGCTTGATGACATCTTTTGCAATGAGTGATCTGATATGATGATACTTGGTGTCCACATGCTTTGTCTTTGAATGAAAAACTGGGTTCTTGGCAAGCTTTATTGTTCACTGGTTGTAGATGAATAATGATGTAGCTTCTGCTGGAGGAATTCCCAAGTCCTGTAAAACTCTACACAACAATCTCACATGTTGCTTCCCATGCTGATATGTACTTTGCTTCTGCTGAAGAAGTGGCCACTATAGCTTGCTTCTTGCCACTCCAAGACACTGCAGCTGGCCCCATGTTCATTAAATAACTTGAGGTTGATGCCCTATCATCAATACTGCCAGCAAAGTCGGCATTTGAAAATCCACCAAGTACAAAGTTTTTAGTCCTTTTGTAAAGAAGACCAAAATCTTTTGTTCCTTAGATATAACGAAGAACTCTTTTGGCTGCATTCCAGTGGCTGTCTCGTGGTTCCTGCATAAAGCAAGAAAGAATACTGACGGCATAAGAAAGATCCGGTTGAGTAGTTGTCAGATAAATCAGGTTGCCAATCGATTGTTGATAAGTAGTGCTATCCACCATTCCCCCCCTTCAAATTTTGAAAGTTTCAAGTTTCGTTCCATGGGGGTAAGAATAGGCTTGCAATCCTGCATTCCAAGTCGCTGGAGAACTTTTGCTGCATACCTACTCTGAGAAATGAAGATATGATGTGGATGTTGGAATAGTTGAACTCCAAGATAGTAGTGAAGTAGTCCCGAATTTGTCATCTTAAAACCTGCATGTAACTCCTCTTTCACCTGTGCAATGTGATCATCATTGTTGCCAGTGATAATCAAATCATCTACATACATAACCAAAATCACCAGATTTTTACCTTGTTGGCGTACATACAAGGTATCATCAGATTCACTTTGTTGAAAACCAACTTTCCGAAAGTATTTGTCCATTTTGGCATAACAAGCTCAGGGAGCTTGTTTTAACCCATATAAAGCCTTTATGAGTTTGCAGACTTTATGTTGCTGTCCTTCAATTTCAAAACCTGGTGGTTGTGTCATATACACTTCTTCCTGTAAATCTCCGTTGAGGAAAACACTTTTTACATCCATCTGATGAACTTTCCATCCTTGCTGGGCTGCCAATGCAAGTGTTAATCGAATGGTGTTCCATTTAGCCGTAGGAGCAAAATTTTCCTCATAATCAATCCCTTCCTGCTGCGCAAAACCCTTAGCAACAAGTCTTGCTTTGTACTTGTTGATATCGCCATTTTGCTTGTACTTAATTCGGTAAACCCATTTGGATCCGATGGGTTTAACATTTTGAGGACAATCAACAAGTTTCCAAGTGTTGTTGTTGAGAGTTGCCTGATATTCATCAACCATAGCCTGTTGCCATTCTTTATGTTTTATTGCCTCTCTATAGGTAGAGGGTTCAGTAAAATCATTTGCTATCAAGGCAAAATTGCCCTCACTTCTATGTGATCCCCTCGTTCATGTTTTATTCTGCTCATTAGGCCTTGCATCTTTCAAAAGTTGAA
Source organism: Pinus albicaulis (assembly GCA_034641835.2). Classification (NCBI taxonomy): domain Eukaryota; kingdom Viridiplantae; phylum Streptophyta; class Pinopsida; order Pinales; family Pinaceae; genus Pinus; species Pinus albicaulis. Next base: position 1,936,050,801 of record CM076575.1, read on the forward strand.
CTGCCCATTTTGGCAATTGATGTTCACTGGTTTGAGATTGTGAAACATCACGATCATTGTAAAGAGGGTTGATGTAAACACATGTTCGTTGATCAACTGCAGATTCTGGGGGCAGAGAGTCACTGTCAGAAGAACTGCTGATGCTAGGAGATGTGGATGAACTGCCAGAAGACCCAAACGACGCTGGGGAAGAAGATGGATTGGATGAATCATTTTCAGATGAAGGAAACTCAAGTTCATACCAATTTTATGAATTTGGTTGACTTCATATATTTCCTTTTCTTTTATCACCTTTTGTTTCTAATTTTTGAAGAAGACTTTCAATTTCTTCAGCACTCTTACTCTCATTTTCATCAAAAATCACATCCCTGCTCACAATCAATTTCCCATTGGACAAAAGTCGGTACCCTTTCTTGTCATCATAATACCCAATCATTGTGCACTTCAAGCTTCGTGAGTGAAGCTTAGTTCGTTTTTCCTTCGGAACTAAGGCATAACATACTGATCCAAAAACTCTGAGATGTTTAACTCGAGGTTTGAAACCAAACCATGCTTCATAAGGTGTGATTCCATCTAAAGAAGTAGTTGGAGATCCGTTCCTCAAGTAGATAGCTGTATGAATTGCCTCGACCCAATATATAGGACTTAACTTTTTGAAAGTTAACATAAATCTCGCCATTCCTAACAAGGTGCTGTTCATTCTTTTTACTACTCCATTTTACTGTGGAGTGTAGACATTGGTAAGATGTCGTTTTATGCCATTATCCATGCAATACATTTTGAATTCATTTGAAGTGAATTCTCCTCCATTGTCGGTTCTAAGAGTGCCAACCTTCTCCGTAACTTCATTTTCAATAAGTTGGCGAAAAGTTTTAAACTTTTCAAATGCTTCTGTCTTTTGCTTCAAAAAATATACCCAAGTCATCCTGCTAAAATCATCAACAAAGAGTAAGAAATATCTGCATCCTCCCAGTGAAGTTTGTAAGGGTCCACAAATATCACTGTGAACCAATTGCAAATTCCTGTTTGCTCGCTATGGACTTGTGGGAAAAGTCTCTCGATGTTGTTTTCCATAAATGCAAGCTTCACATTTTGCATTTTCCCTTTTGAAGGTTGGAAGTCCCTTAATCATTTCTTGTTTTTGTAACCGAGAGAGGCTTTCAAAGTTGAGATGGCCATATCTTACATGCCACAATCTGATCGTGAAATGTTTGTACTTGCTGCTCTTGCAAAGTCAGAATTTCTTGGAATAACTGTCCCTTTCATCCTTAACAATTTTCCATCTTCATAGCCTGTCATTACTGTTTTCATGTTCTTCTTGACTAAGTTAATTTTAACTAAGCCATCCTCCATAATCACCAGATGTCGTGCTTGTCGAATCGTGACTAAAGATAGCAAATTTTGCTTAAATGTTGGGACATACCATATATTTGAAATCATTCTTTCTCCAATGCTAGGTAGAAAAACTTTAACTACACCTTTTCCATAAGGAGTATGTTTTGTTTTATCAGCAAGGTAGATTGAATTGAGATGGCATCGTTGGAAGTTCCAGAAGAAGTCACGTCGAAAAGTCATGTGCTGAGTTGCTCCTGTATCCATAATCCATGCATCTTCATAATCACTTCTAAGAAAGGTTGAAGCTTGTAAAGCTGTTGATTCTGTGTTGGTGAAGACATATTCTGAACCATCATGATCATCTTCATCATTTGCAAACTGTGCAGTGTTTTGATGAAACTTAGGTATTTTGTCAATGGAGGTTCTACAATCCTCAACATAATGTCCAACTTTGTTACATCTTCTGCAAACAATTTGACTTAAATCTCTACCTCTTCCTTGATACTGTCCTCTGCCTTTTCTTTGACCTCTGTTCTAAGTTTGTCCTTTGCCAGGACTTTGTCCTCTTCCTTGATTATATCCTTTGCCTGGATTGTTTCCTCTACCTTGAAAATTGCTTCTGCCTTGAAAATAGCTCCTACCCGAACTGTAGCCTCTGTTGAAATTGTTTCCTCTGCTTTGGTTGCGACCACGACCTTGTATACTGTGTACTGCTTGACTTTGATTGAAATGTCTCCGTCCTCTGTTTCTCGAATTGTCAGTTGAGGATTTACTTGTGCTAGCCTCTGTGAAGAAGACATCTTCCCCAATCTGTTTCTTCTTCCCAAATTTTTTGTCATGTTGGGTTAACATATCACTCAACTCATCAAATTTGATCTTCTCTAATTTACCAGTTACTTGCAGAGTTTCCAGAAAATGTGTGTAAGAAGATGGAAATCCAACAATTAAAATTGTAGTCAGGAAACTTTCATAAACAACTTGAAAACCATCATTTATTCTTTCTTGCTTGATGTTTTTAAGCTGTGAAATATATTCAAGAACATCACCACCTTCAGTTATGTTTTGTTGGAGCAATTTTAATTGAACATCAACCTTTTTTGATTCAGGTTGTGTATCAAAGAGATCTTTGAATGTATGCAAAGTAGTCCATGCATTTGAGGCGTTTTCAATATGAATGTACATTTCATTGTTAGCTAAAGACCTTATAAGAGCTACTGCCTTGGCATTTTTGGCTTCCCATTTTGCAAGTAAAGCTACATTTGTTGGTTTATTAGGCTTAATGTCACCATCACATATTTCATGCCACAATTCATTATATATGAGAGTGCTTTCAATTAGATGTTTCCATGTCTTATAAGATTTCACCCTTTCTAGCTTATCAGGATCAGAGAACAGATTAATTAAATTCGACATTGTAGTGTTGAAGCAGTGCACCAAAAGAATCAAGCACAAGAAAAAATGAGCAACTCGTCACACAAAACACGCCACGCAAAAAAACGACACACACCACACAAGAAGAAAACGATCTATCGGGGCTTGGCCTTGACCCTCGTATAGTCGTTAGAAAAAGGAGAAAAATCACTGAGCTTTGCACTTGGCTCTAGTCAATTTCTCTTTGAGTGTTTACAATGAAATCTTTCGAAAATTTGACCGCTTGACAATGCCCTTACAAATTTCTTTAAAAAAAATCTATGATGGTAGCCCTCCTTCAAAGTGAAAATTACACATTTACACCTTATTTCTCCACAAATACTACAAATCCCTTATCACTCCTAATTTACAAAAATAAAAAAATAATCACTCCAAAATTTTCCTCACTCATATTACAAAAATTCAAACTTATCTCTCCACAATAATAAAATTTAACTAAACAACACTTCTTAATAAATTAATACCGATCGTGGCATTCTTCAAATCTGGCCTTGATGCTTAAAAAAAGGTTTCAAGGTGATTTGGAAGCAATGTCCTGCTGCTGTTCCAGTCCGAGTTTTCAGGCTCCTTCGTCTGTTTGAGGGATGGACAACGACACTAAAAATATGAGACGAGTCTTAGAGATAAGAAAAACATGTACTCTGACTCAGATAATGCTAACTCTTATGAAGATTTTGAACACCAAAGCTTTGTGAAATTTTCAAGAGGAAAATATTTCTGCAATACTTGGTTTATTTCTCCTACTTATGAAATAAGTTATTTATAGATGCTTCAGTAAATTCTGAAATAAACATATTTGCAGATCTTCACTATCATTAAGAGCATAAGAACAGAGAGATAATTTACACAAGTAGCACAATAGAAATAACCACATGAACATAGTTATTTTGGACAATTGTAGCAGCAGATGTGGGTTTTATATTTATCTTCAGAAATGGAAAGTACATTTACAAGAGTCTAATGAGAAGATAAAATTTGCAAACACCTGGCTGAATTTTACCAGACAAATTTCAGACCCTCGCGGTGACCTCCTTCAGGGGAAGACGAGTAACACAGAGCTTAGCGAATGAGCTGGGGGGTGATTTCGAATATTTTATTCCCTCGCGAGGAGGCGAAATAGCCCTTCTATTCAATGTAGGCCTCGGCGAGCCAGGATATGAATTCAGGAAAATGGTGGATGGAAGGGGCCATTTGGTAGTATAACCCTGAGTCCACTACCCTAAAAAAGTCTTCTCCCTGCCATTTGTATCCCATTAACTGATGATGCTCTGTTGCTACATTAAAAGGGTAAATAGGGTCGCGGATTTGAGCCTGGGCGTCCATGAGAGGGTCAGGACCAGAGGTGGTCCTAACCTCTTGGGCTTGCGTGGTTTCGTGGGCTGACTTTTTCATGTTTAAAATGCAAAGATTAAACTGTAAACAAAAATAAAACTCGGGATTAACAAAGTACCTGCTGGATGAAAACACTCGTCGGGAGTGAGGCTTGCATGATGGCTAGTACAATTGAGAATGTGCCTGGGATCCTAACTAGTAGCGTTATAGATAGTGAAAGACAACGGTTGGGCGAAAAATGCAGATGGAGCGGGCTTTTTAGGCCGTAATGGGATGACTGGAGGGTTGACGTTAGGATGACGTCATCAGGTTGACACGTGTCATGCCTTGATTAGTGGAATGGGACTGGGTAGGTGGAGGGCATGGAGAATTCTACTCTGCAAAAAATTACCTTACCGCGTCGCTGCTTACCATGGCCCTGAGCGGGTGGCCCCCGCCACAGGTTTCAGCGGGTAGGGAGAGCACCGTGAAGGTAAGAGTCCGCCCCTCAGAACAACTCTAATTGGTTGGTGTCCTTGCTGACATAAGCAATTTCGGTGGGTCGGCTTCCTCCGGGACCTGCACCCTTGAGCCTGTCGGAATGCTGCGCTGCTCCATTCATGCGGTTGCACTGTGATGAAGTCGGGCGGTATGAGGAGTGCGCCAACTATTTAACAAATGCGTTGACTTGGTTCAGTGCGTGGCCTGATGCCACCTCCTTTTGTTCTTCACACCAAAGGGATCCTTGAGAATGTTTTGGATTTGGATGTAAACACTGCCCATAATATGTAGGAATTTTACAGGGTAAGTTCCTTAGATCAAACACCAATGGTCATTGCTCACAAATACATCACAGTTCAGTACACCAGTATTTGACGTGGTTAAAATCCTCGAAGAGGGAAACAGTCCACGGCCCGAGCCAACGCAGGCACTGCAGGCACTTTATTAATATAGAGAAAGAAAATTTACATAAGCTTCTCTCATAAACGGTCACTAGACAAATGACTCTCCATGCTCTTTAAATAGAGATAATTGACCAATCGAGTGTTAAGCCACAGATCAAGTGTTGGTAATGCCAAGGAGAGAATGAACTGTCAGATCACTACAAATCATGACTGTTGGATTATAAGTTACAAAAGTACATATTAAAGAAACACGCTTTACCTAACTTTACGCTAGACCAAGTTATAATTAACTATTTCCTATGTGATGGAATATCCTAACATCCCCCCTTAAGAACAACTTGGGATAGGATTGAAGGATTTATAAAGGTGACACAATAGGAGAAGGAAGGAGGCATTAGTTCCTGAACTCCAAGCATAGATTGAACTTTGGTAAACTTCGCTTCTGTGAGAGCCTTTGTAAAAATATCAACAACTTGATCATTGGTTGAACAATAGTGCACTTCAAGAACACAATCATGAATGAGATTTCTAATGAAGTGCATGTGTAGCTCAATGTGTTTGCTGCGCTGATGCTGAATTGGATTTTTGCATAGCTAAATGGCACTCTGATTATCACACCAAAGTGTAGTTGGATGCTGCTGATGAAGACCAAATTCGGACAGGATCTGACGAAGCCACAGGGCTTCCTTGCTGGCTTCAACGACACAACGATACTCTGCTTTTGCCGAAGAAAGAGAGACGACACTTTGTTTTTGACAAGACCATGTAATATGTCCTGAACCAAGAGTGAATACATAACCTGCTGTAGACTTTCAATCATCAGGGTCACCAGCCCAATTAGAATCAGTGAAACCAATCAACAATGGAGATGCTCTTGCACTGTCATGAATCTCAAACTGAACTGTACCTCGGACATATCGAAGTATTCTTTTAGCTGCTTTCCAGTGACTTTCATGAGGCTTGTGCATAAACCGAGCAACAAGACCAACGACAAAGGAAAAGTCAGGGCGATTATGGGTTAGATACAAAAGTTTACCAACAAGTTGACGGTATAAGGTAGCATCAACTTCGGGGGAAGTACAAGTGACTGAAAGCTTGACTCCAGACTGAAAGGGAGAAGGGGCTGACTTACAGTCTTCCATGTGAAAGTGGCGTAGAAGATCACAGGCATACTTGGACTGAGAAAGGGTAGTACCTTCTTTGGATTGCAAGACTTGAAGACCAAGGAAATAATGCAAGTGTCCTAAGTCTGTCATTTCAAACTTCTTTTTGAGGCTAGACTTCACATGATTTATATGGTCGGGATCACTACTAGTAAGGATAAGATCATCAACATAAAGAACAAGGATGATTAAGGACTTACCCACTTTCTTGGTGTAGACAGTGTTGTCAGAATGGCATCTAGAAAAGCCGTTATCTAAGAGAAAGCTATCCATTTTGGCATACCAAGCCTGAGTGGCTTGTTTGAGACCATAGAGAGACTTCTTAAGGCGGCAAACAAGGCTAGAGTCTTTTTGGATAAAGCCAGGGGGGTTGTTCCATGTAGGTTTCTTCATGCAACTCCCCATGTAAGAAGGCGGATTTAACATCCATCTGATGGACTTCCCATTTAAAGGAGGCAGCAAGGGACAGAACAAGGCAGATAGAATTCATTTTGGCAACAGGGGAAAAGGTTTCAATATAGTCAATGCTTTCAACTTGTGAAAATCCTTTAGCAACAAGACGAGCTTTATGTTTATCCACTTTTCCATCTCGTCCAAACTTTGTTTTGTAAACCCATTTGCATCTGACAAGTTTTCTTCCCTTTGGAAGAGGAACAAGATCCCAAGTATCGTTTGCCAACAAGGAACGATATTCTTCATTCATAGCTGCATCCCAATCTGGATGACTTGAAGCTTCTTCAAAGGTATCTGGATCATAATTTTTTGGAACTTGAGCCAATGAAGAAGAGGCTCTGTCAAATTGAGAACACGTACGACGTTGATTTGCAGGGTCACCTACAAGAAAACTTGTTGCATCTCGTGTAGAGTGGACCCATTTTGGACGCTGTGGAGCTGAAGGAAGATCCTGAGGAGGTGGAGGAGGATCGTCATCCTTGCTGTCATCATCCGAAGTAGAATGAATGCTATTAGAAGTAGAAGAGATAGAGAGAGGTGGCACATATGCCGAATTAGGCTCGCAGGCCAAAGGTGGCACACCCGCCAACTAGGCTCGCATACCGATATATTTTCATCAAATTTTACATCTCTTCTAATGATTACATCTTTGGATTTGGGTTGAAGAAGTCTATATCCTTTGACACCTTCAGAATATCCAACAAAAATAATTTTTTCACTCTTAGGTTTTAACGCTTTATGTTTCTCATCTGGAATATGGGACCAAGCTTCACTTCCAAAAGCACAAAAGTGTCTTACATCTGGTTTGATTGAGCTCTAGGCTTCTTCTGGAGTGATATTGCTTTAAACCTTAGTAGGAGCGTGATTTACTATGTAATTTGCACAGTTAGATGCTTCTGCCCAAAAATTAAGACTAAGTCCTTTAGATTGAAGCATGCAATTAGCCATTTCTTTTAGAGTGCGATTCTTCCTTTCAGCTACACCATTTTGTTGTGGAGTATATGGAACAATATGTTGCAATTGAATGCCATGCTCAGTGCAAAAGTTGATAAATTTGTTGTTAACATATTCTCCTCCATTGTCAGATCTTAACTTAAGAATTTGATGTCCAGATTGTTTCTTAACAAAGGCCTTTAACAAAGGCCTTAAAGGCCAAGAACATGTTAAAAATTGCACTCTTGAGTTTTAAGAAGTATAACCAAGTGCGTCTGGAAAAATCATCAATGAAAGTTAAGAAGTACTTGTAGCCAGAGAAAGAAACAATTGGAAGTGGACCACATAAATCACTGTGCACAAGATGCAAAGGGGCTGAAGTGTGCCAAGAGGCACGTTTGTCAAAACTATCCCATTGATGTTTTTCGAGTACACAACCGGAACAAACACAATCTCGAAAATATACCATAGGAAGACTTGTCACCATATTTTCTTTACATAGAGTTTGAGGAGAGTGATAGTTTAAGTGACCAAATCGCTCATGCCAAAGTTTGTTCACTTCATCATTATGAGCAACAAAAACGGAGGGAAGACATGATGACTCAAAGTTGTCAAACTTATACAACCTTGTGGAATCATTAGCAATGCCAATAGCTAAAATATGTCTAGGATCTCTTAGGTCCTTAATGACAACATCATGAGGTGAGAATTCTACGGTTTTCCCTTCACCTGAATGAGTTATCTGATAAACAGATAGAAGGTTGCAGGACAAGTTAGGAACACATAATACATCATTAAACTGACCATTATCTAGATGAATGGTTCCAAATCCTACAACACTAAGAGATCTATCATCACCAACATAAATGTTTTTGGTGTTACAATCATTTAAAGTAGGAATTTTACACCAAAACCTCTTCATAATAGAGGCCTGCACCCCATAAAATCACGTTTCTCTTTCATTTGAGCTCATTTCACTGAACAGATTAGAGGTGTGAGACGTTTTGGAGTTCAGCTAAGGGTTATTGTGCATTGTTAGAAGGGATTCCAAGTGCGTGGCAGGTGGAATTGTCCACAACAGTTTATTGTCTTCTTCATTTCATAGAAATAATGATTCAATCATTAAGGCCAGCTGGAAAAGGTTAGAGGAAAGGGAGAAATGGCCCCACCGATATTGAACCCCCTCCATTTTCTTCACTGTCAGCTAGTGCTCCATCTGCTGGAAGTGGAGCTGCAACAGCAGCTTTGAATGCGGAAAAAAACACTGTTTTAACAAGACAGCAGGCTCAAGAGCAAAAGTTTGAATAATTGAATTTGTATCATCATCATGCAAAATTGTAATGTGCAATTCACTTATATATATATATATATATAACATGTCCCCCATGTCATGCTTCTCAGGTTGCCATGTCCTGTGTTGGAAACTCGTATTTCCATGTCCTCTGTGTCCCGTGCTAGTGTGTCATGTGACTTAGCTCTGAAGTTATGCTTTTTCCCCCTTAAATATAATTATATCTTTCTATATTTAAAAAATTAACATATGGTTATAAAATCCTTTTAGCGGCGAGACATTAGGGGGGTTAAAAATGTATGGAGTTTCCAAATTAGTAATGGAAAAAGTATGAATACCTGTGCATGTCAATTATGGCTGATAGATGATAAGTTATGACGGATGGTATGGTATTGTATAATGAAGGCTGTCGTGAGGAAGAAGAGATCAGTGCATACAAAATTGTGGATTTCATGGCAACAGTGTATGAAAATCTCTGGTTTGGTGGCTGTACAGTTGATGTACTGGAAGTATATGGTTGAATTAAGTTGCCTTGGCATGGATGGCAAACCTTGTGCTTATCACTTCTATTAAAATTGTTCAAATCAGACTCGGACTTGGCCGAGTTGACCTTCAACGATACTAACTCAGCAGTCTGATCGGTTTGGTGACTGGTTTGGCACTGAACCGGCCGAGTTAATGAACCTGGCTTCTCTATGTAATTAACTGTAACCTGTGAAGAGCACTATTAGAGGATCATGCAACTTCTAAGTTTGATAATGTGGTCTTCATTGTAAGTGAGGTGGATGGCTCTAGCTCCACTATTATTCCTGCAGAGCTGTAATGTTGCCCCTTGTTTATTTGCATGATGATTTTACAAACAAGTTTTAGCAGTCCAATGACAATTTTATTTCACAGGTTGTCCAGTTTTTAGTTTGAAATTATTGTTCCTGAAGTATGCCACTACCCTCCAAGTTCTGCAGCAATGTGATTGTTTACTATTAATGTGATTAATATTTTTGGGATAAAAGGTGCAGAACAAATCAAAAGATCTTTTTCAATATAATGAAAGTACCCATATTTCTTTTAAAACATAAGAAGCATTGTCCATTGGAGAATTCTGTAATCACCTGGATGCAAGAGCTAGAATAATAACTAATCACGGTAGGCAGTGAAACAGATCATATGTCCGGTTATGTAGCTTTAACTGTACGGCCACCATCCCATGAAATGCAGCTGTGTAGATCTCTTAACTGTGCAGCTCTGTGGATTACAGTTTCCTGAACATTAATTATACTGGATTAGGTTTTACACCTAGAAAACTTACTTTCTTCGTAGAAAACCTTTTTTCAAATGAAGGATGGTATTGCTGTGCATGTTTTTAGAGGTTAATGTACGTGTGAGAAAACAGTACTCTACATGACAACTTTTATGTTGACACAATTGTTGGAAAAAATTGTTCTATTCTTAAATATCTTTTATAGCATTTTTCTTCATAGGTTTAGAATGGAATGCTTGAGTATTTTAAAATTGTACTTTCTTATTGTTTTTAATATACTTACAATATCCATTCTTATGATATGTCTTTCTTAGGAGGAGTTTCAGCTGGCGTTATTTAAGAACAGCAAGAAGGAGAACCTCTTTGCTGATCGGGTACTGAAATCTATTTATGGGTTTGACTCTTTCCAGCGGTCAATTTATTATTTTCATGTTTTTGCATTAAAAACTATTTTTCTCTTCAGTAAAAGTCATGTTGAGCTGACTAATCCTTGTTTAGAGTTAATTCTATACTATTTAAAGCCATTATGTTGAGCTGACTAATCCTTCTTACTTTTTCTTTGTTTCTACTTACGCATGCAGTACAATCTGTGGAGTTTATACTGAAAAGGATAAGCATGTATTATATAACCGTTGTTTTTAAATACATTAGTTTAATATAGCTATGTTAATAATTAGGAAAAGGCCAAAAAGTTGGGATTTTTTTCAAATATAGTTTCAAGTAGGACCCAGAAAATTTAGTAGAACTTTCGCTGACAAATTGACTTGGGTATGATGAGATTGATAGGGAATTTGTGTCTTAGGAAGTCTAGGAAAGTGAAGGTATTACTACATGCTTTATAGTTATGATGCTAAATATGGTATAAAGTTCTTGATACTGAATCCTAATGTTCTAGCATTGGAAGTTTTCTCTAGCTCTCGCATTTGTAGTCCTTGTTAGCAAGTACAAAATCCTGTAGTTGGGTATTATCAGGGTCAGCCTCAATGTAGTAGAAACTAGCAAACCTCGACTCACATGTAGTCTTTCACAGTCTTGCAGTAGTGAGGGCGATACTGCTTTTTGTGGTTTTGACTTGCAGTGATCCTCCTAATTCATTCCTAACTCCAAAAACTCAAACTTCAAAATCAAAGAGAATTGCTTGAGGCAGATTTAAAATGTATTATTAAGGTCACATGGCGTGGATTTGAAAATTCTCCTGTGAACTTAGTACCCAGCAAATCATTAACCTGGAAGATTACAAATCTATTGAATGAATGCAGAGCTAGGTTATTAACTTAAATCAGCGGAAGCAAAAACATAACCAATCTCATAAAATGACAGATTCTGCCCAATCAGATCAATTCACCATTGAATTGTTTTAGAACCTAGCTGGGCTCTTATCCTAGGATAATGGTCCAATTGACGAAATACATGTACAACAGTAGATCTGATCCAACTGATCAAACCCTCGTTGGCTGATCTGGATCTCCTTACTGCGTCCTTTTTTGGACCCAACACACTAGAGTATCACACTCCTCGTTGAGATGCCTCTCTCAATCCTGTGTTGCTGTATGGTGTGTCTTCTCCTTCTACTTAGCCTCGCTTTTATAACTTTTCGGTGAGCTAAATTGCTAACCCTAATCTCTAAAGTGATTGAAATTTTGAGATTAGATCTCACCTCACTTGAGATCAAGGGCTGATATTAAAACATAATGACTAAAGTAAATACTTTACTTTCTTCTAATGTCTCTTTAGCCCAATAAGTCAACATAACAATTATGTGCTTTTTCTAAGTTAAAAACTTAGGCTAAATTTCAAATGCAACTTGCTTATTAGGGAGACTTTTGCATGCCTAGACACTTAGGCCCATGCAGAAGTACGTGCCTGAGCTACAAACATCAACCATAGTATTAAAAACCGGACCCGGTGACCGGACCGATGGACCTAATGAACTGGTAACTGGACAGAACTGGTCTAACTGGTACTGGTCAGGTCTAAACGAACCGATTTAAAAAAAATACATTAAATAATTATTTTTTTAATAAAAAACTATTTTTAAGATTTGCAACCATGATTCCAAGCCAATAGAGACAAAATATGCAAAGTTTGCTCATTTATATACCATGTAAAGGTGAATATATCAAAATGGCACTGAGTGCAATACATATCATCGAAAAAATACTTAAGCAATGAGACTCCAAATGACCCATAAAGTCCAAAAACAATGCTACAAGCTATGATCTTTGAGGCCATTGGCCTACATAGTACAGTTTACTACAAATCTACATATATGATATTACTAAATTCTAATTAATGATCAACATTATCACTTGAAACTTCTCATCATGATCAAAGTTCAAACTCAGTTGGTTGAACTTGAGTCTCCCGACTCTCCACTGCCAAACTTTGCAACTGCTCCAGTCACAAACTTCTCTATTGGCTCAGTGACTTGAATCTCAAACTTCTGAAGGTATTCTGCCCTAATATGCCCTATTACTTCATTTGGTGCTCCACATGGCTTTACATGGCCTCCTATCCCAGCAAAGTGTTGCTTGAACCTATAAATACCCCCTCATGCAATAGATTTTTGGCAATATTTGCAAATAATTTTGTCATCAATCATATCACAATGAGCCCATGCTGTATCCTTGCCTTTTGGAGGCATGATGGCTGCTACTTAGCTCAAGCGGCAAGCCCCAAACTCTGTGCTATTTCACTACTCCAACAAAAACTCAACACTCTCCAAGCTCTCAATCAAACTCACAAAATCTCCAAATGAGATGGTGTGAGACAAATGAGAGGCTGCCCCTGCTTATAAAGGATTGGAGAGGGTGTTTTTGGAGGGAAACAACCCTCCTCTTCCCTCCAAAACAACCTTAAACAGGCAAAAATACCTTGCATGGGTCCCTTTTGCGGCCTTTGCAAATGACTGACCGGTTAAGGATGGAACTAGCCGGTTATGGATAAACCGGCCGGTACCATCCTTAATTGGTGGGTCAGCACCAGTTTGACCGAAATGAGCGAAAGGAGAGTGGAAAGCGGGTTTTTGGATCGGTTTTGACCAACCAGTTTGACCCGACCGGTTTTTAATACTATGACATCAACATGCTCGCTGGTAAGTAGGATTCAAATACTTAAAACATAAATCTCTTTGTGCTCATATCATCAAATTTCCAAGTAGAACATATATATTTTGCAATGAAACACCAACATTGTGTATGACCAAATATTGCTAGTAAATGGTAGGGGTCAATTCAAGTGAGCATTCCTAATCTGATTCTTTTAATATAGAAACATTCATTGGCTCAACAATTGATAGATTCACAATCGATCATAGTCAAATGTTTACCAAGGGGAATAATTAAAGACACCAATTGAAATGCAAATTCATATTGCATATCAAGGACAATAAAACTATAACCCAAGCTAGTTTGGAAGCTGACACTTTTTTTGTTTTGTTTTGAAAAGAAGCTAATATTTAAATATTACCAAAGTGGCAAGATAGATCTTGTGGTCAAATTCTATGCATGAAAACAATGTTGAAATATGTAACTAGGTTTGGTCTTCATAATGACATGTAATCATGATTTTATTTGATGTAAGGAGAATTTTTTTATTATTATTTCTTGATGCATGGGTTTCATGCCCAAGGTTATTTTTTATAGTTCAAGTTCCCATTGAGTGCTTCTAGGGCTTGTCATTAAGTCAACAAGTCAATTGAGTCATTGTCATGTATGAGAGACCCTTTTGGGCATGTTGTATATTGTAAAGAAAATTTATGTAAAGCAAAAATTGTCAAATAGACCCTCCAAGACCTTTTCAGCAAGTAAAGATCAAGTCAGCCTTTATAAGAGGACAAGTTAGCCTCCAAGCAACTATTCAACCTAGAAGAGAAGCCTATACATTAAAGACTTCGACCTCACTTGAAGAGCACTCACTCATCACACAAGAGATTCGATCAAGCAAGAAGAAGAGATCAAAAAGGTGCAAAGAAGTGGAGGACTAGAAGAGGAAGAAAAAAACGAAGTTTTGGGACTGGTTTTGGGCTATATCCTTCACATGTGTGAGAAAACTAGGGCACCTATTGCATCAGCTAAGAACGAATTGCAGAAGTTGAGTCAGGGCATCAATTGGCATACTTTGCAGGCTGAGTTTCCAAGAAGAAAGGATCAATTCAAGCAAAGGAGAAAAGAGGAAGAAATCACCATATTTTCCACACGTGCAATAACTAGGGTTTTTGCAGAAGAAATTGTTGGGGGTCAAAGTTGCTGGAAAGAAATCTCATCAAGGAGAAAGTTTTGACTTGATCTTGGAGGGGTCTTTATCAAGGCTCATAGGTCTTGGAATCGTCATTTGAAGTTTTATAAGAAGAGAAGAGTTCTTGTGGGTTTTCCTCTCAAAGGAGAGGTTTTGGCCTTGGCTGATAACCTATATCTTGTGTCCTCTTGTCACATCGATCTTTAATGTTTGGTAACTGTTTGATGATAGAAGACACAAATATAATCAAGTTGAAGAAGAAGCTAATCAAGTTAAGTAAAAATACATCACAAGCAGTTATCAAAGAAGAGAAATCATCTAATTAAGCTGCCCCTAGGTTTCTCAACATGGTTTCAGAGCTAAGGTGACATGACAAGAAGAGGCAGCTTGAAGATCATCAACTGAAGAAGGATATTTAAGGAGCTCATACAAGGAGATCATTAAGAAGGACCTATCCATACACCATCTTGAAGAAAGGGACTAAGAAGCACCAAGGAGGAGTACTCATCTCAAGGATCACATCATTACAAGGAGAAGAAGACCTCAAGGACACTACCTCCACTCAAATAAAGGACTACACTTTTTGAACTTTGAAGTCAACATATTCAACATTTCTACATCCAAAGAAAGGAAGAAGAAGCTTGCCATCATCATCAAAGAAATCAAGGTGATCTCCCTCTCATTGAAGAAAGGATCACATTTGAAGGAGGACATCTTCATCAAGAAAGCATCTTCTATTATCAACATCATTGTTATGTATATTTTATTAGTTATTAATTAGATTTAGTTATCTTAGGTTATTAATAAGGCATGATCAAAGATCATGCCTCTTCGCATAGTATGAGGCTATATTTAAGCCTAGGCGATCCCTCATTGTAATCATCTTTCATCTTCATCATTAATAATATATATTTATCAAGTTTACCGAGTTTTTACACTCCATTGGTATCGGAGCCATCGCTCTTCGGGATCTGTGTGATCACCGAATTTAGGAATCAAGGAAATTCCAAAAATTGCGGATTTTTACCCGACATCACTCTCACTCCCACTGCAGCAAAAACACCTGAGCCACCCCCTTTCACACTCATAATTCCCTCACAGCCATACGGCCTCCCCCTCACATTCAACGCTTACCCTCCCACACTCATAATTCCTTCAAAGCATACGTAAAACGTACAGAGAAACTAAGTCTGAAGATAAAACGTACAGAGAAACTAAGTCCGAAGATTAAATAGAGAAACTAAGTCCAGTTCGAGTACAACGTACAGAAAAACTAAGTCTGAAGATAAAACAGAGAAACTAAGTCCTAATTATTCGGTTGATTATTCGAAGATTAATCTATACTGGAATTTGGAACGCAGTCAAAAAATTGAAATCAATTTGTTAAAATTGTATGAAACAGGTGTGTCGTTTTGAATGGGCTGAGCATCGTTGTTTTAGAAATCGATTGTTACTTCACTGTCGTTCTTCAGCTCATTCCGCCGGCTTCTCGACCCACTGCTCTTCTGAGTTTCCGTCTCGTAGCCGCAGCCAAGGCTTTCGGCTGACCCACAACCGCAAACAGAAAAAGCACGTTTTAAAATTCTTTGGTTTGGACGTGGACCATTGTGTCCGGGAGTTGAACCACCGCAACGTTTTAATCGGGCCAGCCGTGGACTACACCATTTACATACGGGTGCTGTGATATCGTTTTTAAAACGAACGGGTATTTTTATGTCACGGGTTCATCGTTAGTTATATATATAATAAATATATATATATATATATGATTATAATTTAATTTTTATATAAACTTTAATTCAAAATTAAATTTATATAAAAATTAGTTATAAAAAAAAAAAAATTATTATTATTATTATTGTTATATAATAATTATATAATTTATTTATATATTATATAATTTTCAAATAAATAATTATATAAATATAATAATTATATAATTTATTTAAAAACAATAATTATTATTATTATTTAAAAAAAAAAATTATTATTAATTAATTAATTAATTAATTTTAAAAAAAAAATAGAGAAACTGGCAGAAAAATATTCCCCACCTCATACGCGTTCGATGTCATCGTCAATGTCAATGGCTGAATTCCAGAAAAAATTGGTTGATCTCGAGAAACAGATCACTAATAATTCTGAAGAATTCGGAAAAAGATTAGTCGACCTTGAAGGCACAGTTGCAGGGCATTCCAACGACATCAAAAAGGTTCATGATACAACAAATCGAATAGAAAGACAAATGTGGCTAAATCATCACGAGGCCACAGAAAAGCTTAACGAAACAATGAACAAGATGACAGAGCATAGCGAAGCAATGAACAATATGACAGAACTCTTCAGTAAGCTAAATGATAAGATAGATAAGTTAAGTCGGACACAATCCCCAATATCTCCTAACAGGGAACAAAATCAACAAAACAATTCCGCAGATTCAGGGAACTCCGGAGAGCATCAGGAAAAAACTGATTCCCCACATCATCAAGAAGATAGTAATGCAGATTTTCAAAATAAGCAACTCTGGAATGCATTCGCTAATCAATATCCCCTTCTTGTTCCACCATTAGCATATCAGCGCAAAGCCAAGATCGACCTACCCAAATTTGATGGTAATGAAAAAAATAGCGTTGCATGGTTTAATAAAGCAGAAGAATATTTTGAGATTTATGACATTACTAGTGATGACAAAAAAATTAAGCATGCTTCCATGAAAATGGAAGGAGAAGCATATAATTGGTATATGTGGTGGAAAAAGACGACGCTCGCTATCAGTTGGAGGAAATTTAAAGATGCATTCTTTAAAAGGTTTCAAGGCATAAAGGAAGAAAAGTTCTTTTCAACGTTTATCAAATTACGCCAAAAAGGAGATGTGGATGAGTACACGCGAGAATGGGAGACCTTGGCAACACGAGTACCCGGATTGTCGGAATCTCGTCTAATCCAGTCTTACATCTCGGGACTTAAAATCCACATACAAGAAGAGCTCGAACTACATGAAATTACGTCCGTAGAAGTAGCAAGGCAAAAAGCAAAAGCTGCTGAAAAGAAATTTGAAAGGATATCGAAACCAGAAAAAGTATATTCGAGACGACGGTTTCCTCAATCTGAAAATGTAGATGACACAAAATATGTCCCTGTCCGTCTTCGTGAAGAAGAAAAATCTAGTTTGGAAAAACAAAGAATGCGAGAGGGCAAGTGCAAACGTTGCGGTGAAAACTGGGACCCTAAGCACAGATGTGCTAATGGAAAAGCGAAAAATCTATACAGTTGTGAAGCAACTAACGACGCTAATAGTACTGATTCGTGTATAGAAGGATTAGAAGACAACTTAGAGTTCTCTCCAGAAGTGGATGGCGAAACTATTCCGCAAGTGTCATTATCAGCTATGACAGGCATATTACAACCTCAAACCCTAAGGTTAAGAGGACATATTAAGAAAAACAATGTAATGGTTCTCATAGACACAGGCAGCACGCACAATTTTCTAGATTCAACCATGGCCAAAAGACTCAACCTCTTTACTTTTCCCATGCCTAATATGAAGGTAATGGTGGCCGATGGTAAGAATATTGAACAAGTAGGAAAATGCCATAAAGTCAAATTGCAGATTAAAGACTTTCATTTAGAATCTCCATTCTACACCGTTCCATTACGAGGAGTAGATGTGGTCTTAGGAATTCAATGGCTACAAACTCTAGGTACTTATTCTGCCAACCATCAGAAACAATTTATAAGTTTTAAGTGGAAAGGGCAGAAATACAAGTTGTATGGATTCCAAGCCCCATAAAATCAAGTCGTATCTTCCTCTCTGATGACGAAGATGATTCAAATAGGAGCGCCAACATCTACAGTACAATGTCATCAGTTAGAAATGTTATCTTCAAAAGAGAGCCACGAAGAGTCACCAGAAGTCAAGACAGGATCCGACCCTGTCGATATCAGATATTTTCACTATCCAGATCAACAAAAGATTGAACTCGAGAATATGCTCCACGATCTTTTTAAAATGTGGAAAACAAGAGCCCGCCGCTCAAGAAACCCAGGCGTTCGTCAACATTGTTCATCGTTACATATGCTTTGAGGACAAAGCATCTTTAAGAGAGGGGCAATGTTATGTATATTTTATTAGTTATTAATTAGATTTAGTTATCTTAGGTTATTAATGTGGAAGGGCATGATCAAAGATCATGCCTCTTCGCCAAGAGACACCTTGAGGCTATATTTAAAGCCTAGGCGATCCCTCATTGTAATCATCTTTTCATCTATCATCATTAATAATATATACTTATTCAAGTTTCGAGTTTTTACACTCCAATCACTAAGAAGGCATCAAGTTGAAGATATCATTATCAAGGAGCATCTTCACTTGACAAGTAAGTATCTTTATATTTATGTCTGAATCTACTATCAACATGACTTCATTTTGCAAGGAAAGGAACAATCTGGTTGGGTCATCAAATTTCCTTGCATGAAAGAAGAGGATAGATTTGATCCTCATAGAGAATGAAGTTATTGGACATGTTAAGGGTTCAATCTCTAAACCATTTGAAGAGGAAGCTCAAGCACTCTCAAAGTATATGAAAGCGGAAATAAGGGCTCAAAGAATCCTCATAGAATTAATCAAGGATTCCCTCATCCCTTATGTAGCAAAATGGAGAAATTGAAAGAAATCTATGATAAGTTGGTAGAATTGTTTTCTGTAAGCACTACAAGAGAATTTATATCATTGAGGACCAAGCTATACGAGATGAAGGTATTAAAGGAAGAAGGGATAGCCTTATATATTATGAGGGTGTCAGAAATAAGAGACCAACTACAAGAGCTAGGGGAAATGATGTCTGATAAAGAAAAGACCACCGTTGTGCTTAGTGCACTACTTGATGAATGGGGCAACTTTGTATCAAGTATCTATGGGAAGAAGGAAGCTACTCCATCAAATGAACTTTGGTCATAATGTAAGATTGAAGAAACTAGGTTGAAGGCAAAGAGCGATGTTGGATCAAACAAACAAGTTCAAGCATATGGTACAATGGTTAGGAGAAAAGGAAAGTTTGGAAAGTTTGGTCCTTAGAAAAAGAAGAAGATTGATATGTCAAAAATACAATGCTATGAGTGTATTGAATAAGGGCACTTTAAAAGGAATTGTCCCAAACTCAAGAAGGATAACAAGAAGAGAAAGGAAAGAAATGAAGCCCATGTTACCGAATAAGTGGAAGAATAAGAAAATAAGAAATCAAAGGAGGAGGAAGTGAAAGATCTCTACCATGACAGAGATAATCTCCCTCACTTAGTTCTTTTCTGTTATAAAGACGATAGGAAGCATCAAGATGCATTAGAGCTGAAATAGAGATAACATTATCATAATGATAGTTAAAGTAGAAGTCTACAGGGCTATAGCAGTCATCACGATAGAAAGGAAGTAGCTCATGGTATCTTCAATGAAAGCATGAAAAGACAACCTAAATTGTGGTATATAAGAAAGATATCTAGCATGATAAAAGATAAAGAAATCATCATATACCATCATTAGAAAGGATTATTTACAAAAGAGGGATCATCCAAGATCCTCCACTAGAATCTTTATAAGAAGGATCACCTCGACTTGAAAGAAGCAAGTGTCTTGCTGATTGTCTACATTCCACCTTGTATGGAATCCATTGTTTAGAAGGATGATGGTATGGTGACAAAAGAGTGCAACATGTCAAGTTGGTTGAAGTACTTCCATCTTCAAGCAAGGAAAGGAAGCTGCTAGAAGAAAGCCTAGATGACCAAAAGGAGAAAGAGGTATGTATATATTTGATAGAGAAAGTCATGTCATCATACAATAGCAGATAGCATGGTTGAATGCTCTATCTCATGAGCATGATTGAAGAAGAAGGATCTTTTCCATTAGAATGATGCATGAAGGCAAGTAAGACACTGTGCCTTGAACTCTTCTACATATTGATAAGATGAAATTAACATAATATGACCTCATATGGAAAGATGAGGTGGTTGAAAATTATGGTTCCTACGATGAAGGAACTATGTGTAATAGCTCCTGGGGAGGCAATATGTGAAGAAAGGAAGAAGAGTTTGTGAAAGATGCAACTGTAGCCATGTAAGACAAGATAAGTGATCATTATCCGATAACTAGAAGAATTAGCTATGACATCTCCATTGAAGAAGAAGATACGAAGACCCTCATATGGATACTGGAAAAAGAAAACCTTGGTAATATATGTCTTGGAGATGGGTTCATACATGTGCAGAATGTTGATGTTGCAAGAAGCCGATGTCAAGACGAAAGGCCATCATTAAAAGGTAACTTTGATTTGATGTTTGTCTTAATTTTTCAAAACATCTAGTTGGGTTGAAACAGGGCTACCTAAAGAGAGTTGTAGATGTCACCTGTTATCACTTGCCGCCTACACCTACCTTCAAGTTAGTGAGAAAAGTCTTGAACCCCACAAGGTGTGGTTGGTGGCAAGGAACTCAGAGAAGGGGCTGTCACACTAATCCAAACTCTCTCCGTTTAAGCTATCTCCTAGATTAGCTATGGGGGGTGGCCCCCAATGAAAAGTTATATGATATGAGTCTCTAAGAGAAAGGTTAAAATGAAATGGATTACCTTTTAAGATTACAAACAAATATGATGTGAGCAATATGAAATGAAATAACCATTAACCATCAACACCTGAGATAAGCATAAAGCATATGAAAACCTGTTCCTTCAAAGTATGCTCTTTGAAATGATATTGTATTTGCTTAAATGAAGTAAAATGTTTTGAAATGGAAAGCAAAAGTAATCCTGAAAAGTGAAACAATAAAATGTTAGCACAAGATATTGTATATGCTTTCAAGATAAATAATTTATGAATCAAAGCATGAAAAACAATCTTGCTAAAAAGGAAAGAATTGGTGATCTACTTATGAGAATGTAAATGAGATGATAGAACAAAAACTCAATTGTTAGACCAAGATGAAAACATGCAATTAAATTGAAACCCAAAATAAGAGTACTTGAAAGTTGAAAGGAAATGAGACTCATCAACCATTCATGAACATGATGATCATTAAACATGAAATGGAGTTTGCTAAAGTAGACAATGTTCCAAGTACAAGAAAATTAAACTAAACTTGTTGCAAAAGAGATTACAATACTTGCATGAAAGAAAATGTTTCTTGAAAATAGAAAATGATGTTGCATGTGAGACTCTAAACCATCAAGAAAGCAAAAATTTAGAATTTGCAAGTAAGGTAAATGTGATGAAAAATGCTCTTGGTTTATTTTATTAATTATTTTTAAAGCAAGGACAATTGAATTCTAATCCTCAGACCTCACCGTTTGGATCTCACAGTGAGGAGTCCATAGAGGTAGAGGGTTCGTAAAATGTCTATTCAACCAACTTAAGTTGGAGGTAAATTTTAGTAAATGCTTGGGGCATGTAAATAAATGAACCAAACATGAAAATTAACTTTAACTTGAAAGATATTCGCTTGCCATGAAGTAAAATGTTACTTTAGATTTTGCCCAAATACTTGATTGCATGTGAGATGTAATTAAAGGTGAAGCATAAGTAGACTTGGAACTGTGAAAATTTCTAGATATGGAATCCTACTGCAACAACTGATGAGAATTCTTCTATTTGTTAATTCCTTGAACAAATTATTTACTGTGTTCTATGGTAAATATAAAAAATCCATACACTACAACCTTAACAAAATTAAATTGCGGAAAAATAAAGCGCGGAAACAAGATCTGAGCAAGAATAAATCATAGACACATGAAACCATTATTTTTGGACTAATGTCCCTGGAAAAACCCAATGTGGGAAAACTGGTGCAACAACTGAGGGTTTATTTATTATGCAATAATTATGAATACAATCTGGGATGCCTTGCTAGCCATCCACACAGAGAATCTGACTGACAAAAAAACCTTGTGAGTTTACCTGACACTGACACTGGAATCCCGAACTGGCCAAACTTTGAGCTGATGAGCCCTATGTTGCCTCTGCACAGTCTTTGCGTAGGGGCTGCGTCACCTCTGCTAGTTGGTTCTTCTGTTGGATTGATCTGATCTTCTGGCCTCTTCCAATCTCACACCCGAGCTCTCCGGCACTGGATTTGGCTGACCCTTAATTGAATCATGGATCTCCTCAAGGCTACTATGCTGCCTCCGCTGGCTCTGCGTAGTTGCCTCTCTACGTACTTCTCTCTGTCTTCTCTGCGGTGTATTCCCGACTTAAGAAAATCTCCAATCGATAATTATCCCTGCCCCTCTTTGCGAGAATCCTCTTGATTGATCTTCTCCCTGAGCACCGCTTACTAAAGAATTTCGATCTCTGGATTCTCATTCGTATCGATGTGTTTTCTAAATGATCCATCAAGTCCTCTCTCTGTGCTGTTCTCCGTCTTCTCTACTGTGTATTCTCAGCTCAGGAAAATCTCCAACTGACAATTATCCCTACCCCTCTTTGCGAGAATCCTCTTGATCGATCTTTTCCCTGAGCACTGCTCACTAAAGAATTTCGATCTCTGGATTCTTTCTCCGTATCGATGTGTTTTCTAAATGATCCATGAAGTCCTTATAATCTTCTCGTTGAGACTTCAACGACCGAGATTAAATCATTAATCAACGGCTAAGATTAACTTGACTTGATCTTCGTCTTCTCTAGAAGATTCACACTCTGTTTTAATTAATATCCTTTAATTATTTTAATTTCCTAAGTTTAGACTTAGGGTCCCATTCAAAATGATTAATTATTTTCTTGAAACATGATCTAAAAGGAATTTTCCAAAACGCTTTCTGGGTTATTTGGAATACATGTGCCTAAGCCTCCCTGCAAATTTTGAGACTTGGAGCACATCCGATGCTACCACAAGTCAACACTCCCTCTTATTAGCGAGGAATGTTTTCTAGCAATACATCCAGTTGAAGTACTGCTCTGATTTTGCGACATTTCCCTTTGCGCTGTTGATGTATGACACTGCTGCCCACCAACACTGCGCTGCTGATGTATGACACTGTTGCCCACCAACATTGCGCTGCTGCTGACCCTACCTACTGCTGCCAACTGCCACTGCATTGCAATTGAAAAACATCTAATACTGAATTGAGTATTCAACATGATGCATCTCGGCATTGAAGATCTGACTGCCGCTAGTCTCTGCTATGACCCTCTGCGCTGTTGCTAACTCTGCACTGCGCTTCCCTGCACTGTTGCCAACTTTGCTCTGCGTTGCTTAGTCTCTGGCGCTCTCTAGCCACTGCGCTGTCACTTCTGCAGTCCTCTGCACCAACTGAAACTCGTCCATCCTGCTACTTAAGATTTGGGCTCCTGTAGCAAGGTGATGATCTGAGAGGTGGACTCATCAAGGACCCTGCCCAACTACAGTCCTGCTAAACTACAACTCATATGGGCAATCATAACAAACTGCTCTTCTTCGATTCGGGCAGTTGCAGCGTGCGGATCATGCTTCTCGTCTTTGTCCTTCTTGGGAGGAGTCTGTGAGGCGTAATGTCCCATCTCGCCACACTGAAAGCACTTAATCTTTGAGACGCGCTTCTTATGTCTCCACTGCTCTTGCTGGCCCTTTGATGCAAGGGCTGCATTCTCCTCCTCCTCCTTGGGCTTTGACCCACTGTTGTTGCTGCTCTCAAGTTTACACTTGATCATGTCTCGCCTCATCTCTTCCTGTTGAAGAGAAGCCCACATCATTTCCCAATCCGACAGTCTTTCTCTACCCAGGATGCTTTGGACGAAGACCTGCCACTCATCTGAAACTGAGTTCAGGGAAAATTTGACCATCTCGGTGGCCTGAGGCGCTGATCCTACAACTGCCAACTGATCTCGGTTCTCCTGAAGTCTAGATAGGAACAAATCAATGCGCTCGCCCTTCTCAATCCTTGTAGAACACAACTTCTCCTCCAAGAACATCTTCTGAGCACTCCAAGGCCTGTCACATCTCTCTAGCTGTCCCTTTGCTTGCGATGTGACATACAACATGATCCCTTACTTTGTCGAGGATCGAGCACTTTTCCTTTGCCATATCTTTCTTGAATGCCTTTAGCGAATCTGCATCTACAGGTTCAGCTACCACACCATCAATGAAGGCTTTGAGATCATGTTCATCTAACAGGTATCTGATCCTTGCCTGCCAGATGACATAGTTAGAGGCTCCCTCCAATCGATATCGGTATCTCAACCTGCTTGCTGCCATTTCTTCCGACTGAAAAATGTCGAACTAACTCCCTCTCTATCCTCTACGCAGCTGTTGGCCTGGCCTACGCACTCCTTGCTAGAGATAGGAGACCTGCAACTCAATATTGCTGCTCAACTATCGAGAATTAGAATTCCTCGGCTAGGAATTCCCTAAGGAAGAAAATTTTCTCAAACATGTCTTAAACTACTATCTTCTGACGCTTTCTGCACCAACAATCACTGCTACATAGAAACTGCATCCTAATAGCTTGCTGATTTGCGCTGAATTTGCTGTGCTGCTCCCTCTGCCTCTGAAAAACTGCAAATTGGAAAATCCTACCTCTCTGTCGGCTCACTAAGAGAGAGATTTCCTTGCCGATTTAACCCTTCTGGCTTGGACTGCGCAATCACTAATTGATCTATTGCTTACGCAACTCTTTGATCCCCGACTTCTTCTTCAACACTGGATCTACTGGATCTGCTCTCTTGCTCCTCCTGCACTGCTAAACAAGCTCTGATACCATGTGAAAATTCCTAGTCTAGAATCCTACTGCAACAACTAATGAGAATTCTTCTATTTGTTAATTCCTTGAACAAATTACTTACTGTGTTCTATAGTAAATATCAAAAACCCATACATGACAACCTTCACAAAATTAAATTGTGAAAAAATAAAGTGCGGAAACAAGATCTGAGCAAGAATAAATCATAGACACATGACACTGTTATTTTTGGACTAATGTCCCCAGAAAAACCCAATGCGGGAAAACCGGTGCAAAAACTGAGGGTTTATTTATTATGCAGTAATTCTGAATACAATCTGGGATGCCTTGCTGGCCATCCACACAAAGAATCTGACGGACAAAAATAACTTGTGAGTTTACCTCGCATTGACACTGGAAACCTGAACTGGCCAAACTCCGAGTTGATGATTCTACGCTGCCTCTGCGCAGTCTCTACGTCACTTTGCGTGGGGACTGCGTCACCTCTGCTAGTTGGCTGGATCTGATCCTTTGGCCCCTTCCGGTCTCACACCCCGACTCTCCGGCATCGGATCTGATTGACCCTCAGCTAAATCACGGATCTCCTCAAGGCTGCTGCGTTGCCCCTGCTGGCTCTGCGTAGCTGCTATGCTGCCTCTGCTGCCTCTGCGCAAGCTCTGCTTCGCTGCTATGCTGCCTCTTTGCGTATTGCTCTCTGTCTTCTCTGCGGTGTATTCCTAACTCAGGAAAATATTCAATCATAAATTATCCCTTCCCCTCTCTGTGAGAATCCTCTTGATCGATCTTTTCCTTGTGCACTGCTCACTAAAGAATTTCGATCTCTGGATTCTTTCTCCGTCTCGATGTGTTTTCCAAATTATCCATCAAGTCCTTCTTATAATCTTCTCGTTGAGACTTCAACGACCGAGATTAAATCATTAATCAATGGCTAACATTAACTTGACTTGATCTTCGTCTTCTGTAGAAGATTCCCACATTGTTTTAATTAATATCCTTTAATTATTTTAATTTCCTAAGTTTAGAATTAGGGTCCCATTAGAAGTAATTAATTATTTTCATAAAACATGATCTGAGTGGAATTTTGCAAAACACTTTCTGGGTTCTTTGGAATGCATGTGCCTAAGCCTCCCTGAAAATTTTGAGACTTCGAGCACATCCGATGCTACCACAAATCAACAGGAACAAAATTCATGACAAATTAGATTCAAGTTAAAAGTGTTTGCATGCAAAAGTTTGTACTTGCTATGAAAGTGAAAAGACTTGAAACTTGTAGCAAATTAAATAAAATTGCATGCAAAATGAGTGTAATGCATATAGTGTTAATTTCCCAATTAGATGTTATGCATGCGAAATGAAATAAACCAACAAATCACAACGCCAATCCTCTCCAAAATATGGAGAGATAGGGATACCAATGGGTAAAACCCATGCTCCAAAAACCAAGAATTTTATTAGTTGTTACAAGAAGGAGAAAAATATGAAGTCTTCTAATCCAAGGAAAGTCTTCACAATTTAAGCTTGAGGCATAAACATTTCCTTGCTAAAAATTTCTGCAATTTGAGGCCCACAAAGACTCAACAAAATACAATTTTTTTTTTTCGAGGGAGAAGAAGAGAGGTAAAGCCTCTTTGAGTTCCACGGCTAAGAGAGAGAAATAGAGACCCAAAATGAACTTGGCCTCCCTTAAGAAAAACTTGGTTTTGTCATATAAATGTCCTCTAATGCTCACGACCAAGGGAAATAAATGATCTAGAAGTTGGAGCCCCAAGGTCCTGCATGCAAACTTGTAAGTAGTTTTCCGAAGATGAAACCTGCAAGTAGTTGCAAGACAACAAGTTAAAGCCGATCTACAACAACAACTGTTAGCTCAAGAAATCACAAAGTATATTACAAAAATAATTTGCAAGAGGCTAGGCCAAAGAGTATGAGCAAACTCTCCTCTTTGACTAGCCATGACTTAGCTCTTTGAAATAGCCAGATATTGATAAATGAAGTGCACTATGTGATTTTTTTGTTTTTGTTTTATATATAATTTTGATGCAATAAATATAAGCCTAAAACTTATGAGCACTTATGCAAAACAAATTGAAATAGATGAGACTTTAGAATTAAACGCACGCGGGTTCTCCTTAAATATTTTCAAGAATGGGTTGGTTCCTCCGAGAACTTCCCCTTATGCTTGAATGCTTGAACAAAGAATGATTCCTCTACAAAACTTCACCACAACTCATTAGATCCACATGAAATTAAATAAGTGCAATGGAAAGAGTTCCTAGAGATATATTTGACATCAACTAGAAGATTTCTTTTTGTATTGTAGTTAAGTAATTCTTATGCTAATATGAGATAGTTGCATTCTAACATAACTTGAAACAAGCATGAAAGAACCAATAGCATGAAGAAATAAATAGAAACATAACAACAAGTCAAGAATTTACCACATATGCAAGGAGAAGAACACCATCACAAGTTACCCCAAAGACTTTTGTATTATAGTGCAAGTATGTGTACAATCCAGCAGTGTGTCCTCAAGTCCAATAACTCGTATTACATGATTACAAATGAGAGCCCAAGGCTCACTTATATAAGAGAATGGGAGCAAATCCTAATGAAGAATCAAATGCCAAGTGGTGAGAGGGAAGAGATCACAAGGCAAATTCGAATTTTATGATGGAATGACAAGTGTAGATGGGTTGTAACTTGTAACCCATGTGGGGACAATTTCCCATAAAAGTTTCCACCAAATATTCTCCCAAATCCTTCCAAATGTTCATTAACTTCACAAATTTGAATTTCCAAGTATGCCAGAAATTTGATTTTATTTGAGCACATGTCATTTCCTTGATTTTAGGAGTCCACATCACCTTGGGACTTCACTTTAACTCCTCCATGATTTTCCACTTCATTTCCACAACATTTAGCATGCGTGGATATTTATTTTTCTTCATTTATTTAATTTCTAGCCTAATTAATTGAATTGCCACAATTTCCATTAAACTTAGGAAATGTTGGTTTTGTGAGTCCAAAACACATTACTCCCTCAAAGTGTGTTATAGTAGAAAGTTGAGGGTGAGAGGTATAATTTTGATTACTCATACTCTATACAACTTCTCTAGACAACACTTATTACAATTTAATTACAATTTTTATTGCAAATTTTTACTTGTTGGAAATCTGAAAAATTAAAAAATGACTACCTAGACCTAACCAAATTCCACAATTTTTTTTTTAATTTGTTCTGTGATCTAATATGGTAATATATATTGAATCTAGACACTAGGATTCACTCAAGGCCTCACCATCAAGCTGTACTCCAACTTTGGGGTAAAATTGGAGGAAAAACTCAATTAATTACTAAGTCTTGGTGGGGAGATGATAATTAACCGAGTAAAAAAAAAGATCCCAGAGTAATAGTCACTTGTTGGCAAGGTCCCAAGCTACCTAGGCTTGTTACAGACTCAATATTGACTCAAAACTCATCATTACTAACATCACTTATTACAATTCCCTGTAGGGCATGGAATTTGGGTACAAGAGAAAATGATGAGAAGTAGAAGTAGAGTTTAAAAACTTTGGTGATATGATGATATTTGATGGTACAAGTGTCCTTTGGTTCATCCTTGGGCATGGAGTCTTCATATAATCATCAGGTGCCACTCCAGTGGTCAACATCACCTACAACTAGTACTCATGAAAATGGATGGAAGATCCTGAAAGAAACATGACTTGCAAGAGGTAGCTGTATGAAGAAAAGCCAACTGTGGACTAGAAGATCACTTTCCAATGAAGAGAAGGATGAGATTGCTATTGATTCAACACTATGGTTTGTTGAAGGGAAAGCGATGGAAAAGATGGTCGGTGCCCTACGAAGAAATTGTAGAAGGTAAGGGCTCCATGATGAAGAAATTGATGTTCATGACATTGAAAGGAGGAGCCCTGCAAGTAGTTGATAATACCATGATCTCCACAAAAGAGAAAATAACTACTGTTGGAAACAAGTCCCTATTTGAGATGGAGCTTGGGCAAGTCCCTTGTTAAAAGGGAGCTAGGGAATATTTCATTTATAGCAATGTGTAGATCCTCCCTAGTTGAGAGGGAGAGATAGACACATCATTCTTGTCTTCATGTTATGAAGAAAGAATGTAGGATTAGGTAAACATTTGTGATTGATTCTAGTACTCTCTGAGGGTGTGGTAGGGCATCCAATAGGTAAGAGTTGTAGTCGAAGAGGAAATTCCTTGAGGATGTGTTATTCCAAGACAGGTATTATCCTAGAAGGACATACCTTGTGAAGTATGTGCCTTGAGAGACAATGATGATGGTGTATATCAATCATTTGACTCACCGACATTTTGCTCTGATCTTGTGGAGAGATAGAGCCGTTATTCAAGGTCTTGCTATGTGACAATGTTGGTTGGTATGATGAGATGCCTGGTATAAGCTTAGAAATTAGAGTATGAGATGGCTTACCAATTCGACTCTTGTTATGAGAATTATTCAGTATGAAAATGTCTAAGTACCATGTATGGATTATGAATACCTCCCTAGTTAAGAGGGAGTGCTGAAATATGTAACTAAGTTCGGTCTTCATAATGACATATGTAATCATGATTTTATTTGAGGTGAAGACAATTTATTATTATTATTCTTGATGCATGGGTTTCATGCTCAAGGTTATTTTTTATAGGGCAATCACCCATTGAGTGCTTCTAGGGCTTATCATTAAGTTAACAAGTCAATTGAGTCATTGTCATGTATGGAAAACCCTTTTGGGCATGTTATATATTGTAAAGAAAATTCATGTAAAGTAAAAAATGTCAAATAGACCCTCCAAGACCTTGTTAGTGAGCAAAGATCAAGTCGGCCTTCATAAGAGAACAAGTCAACCTCCAAGCAACTATTTGACCTAGAAGAGAAGCCTATATATTAGAGACTTTGACCTCACTTGAAGAGCACTCGCTCATCACACAAGAGATTCGATCAAGCAAGAAGAGACCAAAAAGGTGCAAAGAAGTGGAGGGCTAGAAGAGGAAGAAAAAATCGAAGTTTTGGGTTTGGTTTTGGGCTATTTCCTTCACACATGCGAGAAAGTTAGGGCATCTATTGCAGTAGCTAAGATTGAATTGCATAAATTGAGTTAGGGCATTAATTAGCATACTTTGCAAGCCTAGTTTCCAAGAAGAAAGGATTAATTCAAGCAAAGGAGAAAAGAGGAAGAAATCACCTTCTTTTCCACACATGCAAGAGCTAGGGTTTTTGCAGAAGAAATTGTTGAGGGTCGAAGTTGTTGGGGTTGAAATTGCTGGAAAGAAAGCTCATCAAGGAGAAAGTTTTGGCTTGGTCTTGGAGGGGTCTTTGTCAAGGGTCACGGGTCTTGGAATTTGTCATTTGAAGTTCTATAAGAAGAGAAGAGTTCTTGTGGGTTTTCCTCTCAAAGGAGAGGTTTTGGCCCTGACTGATAGCCTATATCTTGTGTCCACTTGTCTCATTGATCTTTATTGTTTGGTAACTGTTTGATTATAGAAAACATAATAATAATCAAGTTGAAGAAGAAGCTAATTAAGTTAAGTAAAAAGACATCACAAGCAGTTATCAAAGAAGATAAATCATCTAATTAAGTTGCCCCTATATTTCTCAACTAACAATGGACAACTTTGGAATTGAAGTGACTAATTGTTTGCACATTGAGTACGAAGGAAGGGGTAAGATACCCCTCAAGGCAAAATCCACATTACATAGTGAGGCTTGTGGGGCAAAGTTGTGAGGAGAGAAAGCCAACAATACATAACCTGCAAGGAATATTGCCATGAAAAGAGGCTCACAAAACAACTCTGCAAGAAGAAAGAAGTTGCAAAGGAAAAGTTTTGAAGCTAGCACCCATAATTTGTAGACCTCCCCACATTTTGTGGAACTTTTAAGTTGTGCACCTTCCTTGACTAAATAAAAGAGACAACCTACCACATTTGAATAAAAGGGGATATGACAAAGTCAACCTTTCTGAATTGAATGGAAGGGAATGTGTCAATGTTAATCTTCTCCCATTGATTAGAAAAGGAGATCCATTTATATGGCCATACTTTTAGGATCTTCTCATTTGATCGTAATACATGTCAATTGATCTCTCTCTCTCTCTCTCTCTCTCTTATAGGGCATGCTATCCACTACCTGTGGGTGGTATGCAATGAAATTTTTTTTTTCTCCTATATGGTCCTCAACCGACAACCAATAGCCCCTTGTCGCCACAAGATAGCTCGATGTGCCACCATTTCCGCCACATGAACTAGCCATATGCTCCCTCGCCCATTGGTTATGATCGTATGTTTGAAGGTGGGCTTTCCAACCCCAAAGGTATGGATTTTCATTGTGTTGTTGGGTATTTTTGTTTACTTATCATGGACACTATTGGGCATGGATTGGTGGGGGAATTTAGCGAAAAGAGTGGGCTTGGCTTGTACACTTGTCTCCTCTGTCCAATTTGATGTTTAGCCTTGTATCTTAGCCCTGCGAGATCTCCTTTATTGGCTACTAGCTTTAGGGGTGGAAATACATAGGAAACCCTGATTATGGTTGCGTGGTCTCGCTTCCCGATACCATATACATCAACTCCCCTCCTCATTATGACCCCATTCACCATATTTCCCATTCGGGTCCACATTTGTCCATTGGGTCCACATGGAGTTAGCCCCCCCTCCCCTTGTCCACACCTTGGGTCGGGCCTAGAACGATGCCCCGAAGGTTGATGCAGCTAAAAGAAAAAGAAAAAGCATAATTTGGCCACTCTCAACAGGAAATGTACCATAAAATGCAAAAGATGGTCGGGACATACACATTTAGCACATGGGAAAAAGCTAAAGATGATCTCTACACCTATCGTTATGGCCATCACCCTGGTTCCTAGGGTCCCTCATATTGATCCCTTTCATCATTAAGGAACCCATGATTGTCCCAACCCCTCATGGGCGATGAAATGGCCCACATTAAAGGGGTATCCACTGCTATATCATACACATCATACTCTCATCCCCTCGAGCCTCGAGAAGTTTAAAAACAAAAATCAGTAAAAGTAAAAAGGAATATGAAGAAGGGTGGAAAAACAAAGTTCGAGGGTTACTCATGTACCACTGTTTCTCCCTCTTGAATTCATACACCCAAAGTGTGGGCTTCCCTTATTATGGCTACCCTTGTACTGCGGCATGTGGCTTAGAGCCTTCCCCTGATGCCCCATTCCGTTCTACCATTTTTTTTTGTTTTGTTTTGTTTTTTTTTCTCTGAATTGAACTATTTCTATCAAGTAAAATATAGTACAAGCAAGAGAGACAAGACACCGGTCGACCGGAAATGATAAAACTATCAACCTCGGTCCCGGAGATGGACAGATCCAAGCAAGGAGCTACAACAATTGACTAGAATGCGAGAAGGACCGACTTCTACCCAACATGGGCAGTAGTCTCCACGCAAAGCTTTTTCCCTTTCTTTTTATTGACTTTTACCCAGCCATCCTGGGGAGTATGAGCTAAAACAACTTGAATACTGGAGTCCTCCAACTGGGGAGTCTCCTTATCTGATTCTGAGGAGGAGGTCTCATGGGCTCTTTTCTGGGTGATATCTGTAACAGGAGGACGCGCAGGAGCAACAAATGACAGGCCCGTCGTCTGAGGCAGATGATCAGGTTCTGCATCGCTCTCTTCGTCTTCCGAGCTTGAGGAGTCAGAGCTTACGACCGACGGCGGAGAGCAGGGAGTCCATCGCTTGGGTTTGGTCTTAGAGATGTTATCTTTTTTCGTTTTTGCAGGGAGAGATGGACAGGAATTTTGCAGATGCCCTGTTTGGTGGCAATGGCGGCAACGAAAAGCAGTGTTCTCGTAATCTAGGTTTTGAGTCCAGACAAAGTCGTTGATCTTGAGATTGATTTGATCTGGCAATCCCTTGCTCAAATCAAGTTCCACACATATTCTGGCATATGTGTAAAGCCCTTGATTTTCCCGCCAGTAATCCCCCATTAAGAAGCGGCCCAAGGTGTTGCCTATGCCCTTGTAGACTGCAATATGCCATAGATGGGTTGGTAAGTTTGGTAGCCTGATCCATACAGGCGTCCTGGTGATAACTGCAGTTGCTGGGTCAAAATCTGGGAACCATGGAGTTAAGAAAAGCCCAGTAGTTCCCATAAACCAGGGGCCTTCATCTAAGGCCTGATTGTAATGCTTAATCTTGTCAAACAAAACTATGAAGTAGCCTTTTGAACAAAAGATGACCTTGCACTGGTGAGTCCAGTTAGCATGGATCCAGTCATAGAGTTCCTTAGATCGCGGCCAGAGCCCATTGAACCTGCATATGATGGCCCTTTCGGCAAAATTTTGAAGATCATTTGCTAGGCCAGGATGGGAGATCTCAACAGAAGGAACCTCCTCTAGCTTGTCAACCAAGAAAGGCCTGGGTTTAGGGGCCTCAGGGGGTTTGGGAACCTCAGAGCGAACTGCATCTTTGTAGGAGGAGGGAGGAGCAGAAGATGACTGCCCAGCAACGCCTCCTCGCAAACGAAGGGAAAAAACCAAAGACTCATTTCTGTTTATGTTGTAAGCAGAGAGAGGAAGAAAATCTTCGAGTTGTTTACCTCGAAAAAGAAGTCTCTGGAGGGCAGAGGGTATCCCGATCCGACGTTCCAGATTTTCCTTGAGATTCTGCACCAAGTCTGAGGAGCCAACCCATTGCAGAATTGTTTTGCCTGAAAGTTGAGAGATTTGAATTTGAAAGGATGCAGAGATATTTTTGAGCTCCCTCTGGACCGGCACAATGCCAGATTCTTTTGTGTCTTCGAGAGCCTGACAACCTGGTAGTGGTCGAAGAGGCAATTTCTCCCATGTAAGGAGACTGCCGCTCCAGCCCAGTTCCGTTGCTAAGGACACGGGGGCAGAGCTGTAGGAGGGGCCACGGTTCATATGCTGCAAATAAACCCTTGCATCGCTGCCTGTATATTGTGCTTCGAGAGGGGCTGCCTCTGCAAACTTGCCCAGAGTCTCTGGCACGAGAGAGAAAGCCAGACTGCTGTTGTGCAGGGTTTCAAGCACTCGGCCAGGGCCATCAACACGCCGATCATATTTCCTGCCTTTGAGCAGAATCGTAGGTATCAATGCCACAGGGAGGGGGCATTTCGTGGCTTGAGGAACTAATGCAGGATCGATTGCCGCAGGGGGAAAAGGATTCTGAGCCGCAGTCTTAGCCGGCGCGGAAGCATCAGAGGAGAGAGCGGCTGTCTGTGAGGAGAAGGAAAAAACCCTAGACGCCATTCCGAGAGCCGACAAACTGACCAAACTAGTAGACCGGAAAACCCCTTTTTCACATCCCATTCCGTTCTACCATTATATCACCTACCACTTGCGATTTGATGGATGTACCATGGACATGTCAGCTCCTATGATGTGTATCCCACTATGAAGGGCATCCCACTATGAAGTGTCCACTTGGTTCCATGATTTGTAAGCTCATATACTTAATTGCACTGGAAGGTGAGGAGACACATTGGATCTTATATAGAATTGTAGGTGGGTCTTCATTTGGGGTTTAGTCTCCCTATACGAGGTCCAAGCCCTCCAAAGGGTCATATTGGCATTTGTAGGGTGAGCGTTGAGAGTCATTGGTCTCCGCCATAGCAGAGAGAAGATTGCCACTTCATGTGTTCCTTCAGTTCCACCTTTTGCTTGCTCGTGTTCCACCTTTTGGACGATGATGATACACCTGGACCACCTTGCCTAGCTAACTCCACTCTTGCACTGCACACTTGGTAGCTAATCCAGGGCCCATATGAGGATGTGTCTCACTGTGGGACAATGGGAGGGCTTGCACCATTCTTCCAGCCCTTACAGATGGGATACATGCATGTTCGATCCATTTGGAGACCCATGAGGATGTTGTGTGTCCCCATAGTCACTTGGGGACACCACAGGTTGTTTGCTTGGATATCAAGGGGCCAACCCCTTGATCACTATGTTTGGAGCTCATTTATTCTTTTTGGCAGACATTGGACTCCATTAGGCCTCTTCATTGGCCCTTCGACCTATTGTACCTATTATTTTCCCCTCTTGGGAGGCTTATTGTTTTATTATGGAGCTATCTTAGTGGGCTTGTCAGCAAGGGATGTTATTTTTGCACATTATTTTATTAGTAGGGGCATTATTAGGCCTAATTATGCAAATCAAACCCCTTAGGGAGGATATATATTGATGTGATGATCATTTCATTTGATCATCACTTGGATTGGGATCATTGGTTTCTTTTGGGATTTTCACTAAGCCTTTTGATGGATGAATTGGTCTCTTGATGCATTTCGATATTTGGAAGAGCTTAATTCTTGCCTTGGAGCTTTGATTTTCTTGCACTTTGACGATTGGAATAATTTCGCTATACTTGTGAGTACTCTTTCATGTTTTATCTTGTACTTTGTCTTATGTAATGATCTATGAAATAATTTCTCTCATGAAGCTGGTGTAGCTGCCCTAATGATAATGCAAAGTTGCTAATCTTGTCTTTGTGAGGGATTTTTCATATGATTATTGTGAAGTATAGTGAATTATTGTCCTAGGGGTACACGATTGTTCATGATTTGCCTTGATAAGTCATCAACTGCAGCCTAAAGAAGTATAAATTGTGAAAATTCCGATACTCGGAATCCTACTACAGCCTAAGGAAGTATAAATTGTGAAAATTCCGATACTCGAAATCCTACTGCAGCCTAAATAAGTGTAAATTGTGCAAATTATGATACCTAGAATCCTACTACAACAACTGATTTAGTTTCTTCTATTTGTTAAATAAATTAAGCAAATTATTTACAGTGTGATATGATAAATATCAAACTAAGACACTGCAGCCTTCACAAAACAAATATTGTGGAAGAAAAATAAATGTTGGAAGAATAGATGCACACACACAAAATACACAATTATTTTTAGACTAAGTCCTCGGAAAAACCCAACTCAGGAAAAACCGGTGCAACAACTGAGGGTTTAATTATTATGTAGTACTAAATTTGAGTACAAAACTATGGATGCTTAAATCTAGCAATCCATACAGAGAAATGACTGCAGTAAATCTAGTGAGAAAAATCTCACTCCCACAGGTGATCCGACACTGACCTTAGCTCGATTTGAGCTGCCCCTTGTTGCCTCTGTGCAGTCACTGCATTAGCCTACGCAGTAATGCGTCCCACAAACTCAGAACTGCTTATTCTCTCGCTATCTTGCCAGCTGCTGTCTGGGAAATGGATCCTCTTGGCCTCTAGACTCTCTCTCCGACTTTTGGCACTAAATCACTGCCTCTCCCTAACAAAATATGGAATCTCTACTGAAGCACTATACTGCCTTTCTGTGGCACTCACTGCCTCTCTACAATGCACTCACCAGAACGAGAAAATCTTCCTCTGACCTTACTATCCTTGCCCCTCTCTCACTGCTTCGAGCTCACTAGCTCTCTCTCCGACAACTCAACGCTGCTACTCTGGAAATCAATTTGCCAGTGAAATCGAACTCTGCAAGTGTGTTCTCCAAGCCCCATCGAGTTTCTTTTTATAATCTCTCGTTGAGACTTCAACGACCACGATTAAAACTTAATTGATTGCTAAGATTAACTAGAACTTGAACCAAGTCATTTTCTAGAAGATTCTCACCATGAGTTAATTAATTCCTTTTAATTAATCATATTTCCCAAGTTTAGACTTAGGAAATATTAAAAACTGAGTAATTAATTTAATTAAGTCGTCTCTAGGTGGAATTTCCAGAAACAATTTCTGTGTATTGGAGAATACATGTATTGTAACCTCTCTGCCAAATCTCGAGGCTAGAACACATTCGATGCTACAAAAACTAACACAAATTCCCTAAGTGACCTAGTTGCTGCCTAAGGCCATACTAAGTTGCTGGGGTACTTCTTGATTGGGAATAAACATCTCTAAACATTGATCTCATTAGACTCCATTCTCCCGATAGGGTAGGCACTGGTTTAATCTTAGGTGATCATTAAACGAACATTCCTTTCACCTTCTTCTTCTCTCTTCTAAGGCCTAACGCAAGTAGGTTTCCTAGGGCATCACACGAAATTCTTTTTAGCTATCCAAAATAATTGAAAATTAGTCAAGAACTGCGCTGGGGTCTTCGTAAGAGGCTCTCCAAATTTGAGACCAATCCGACAGTGGAATCTCAAGATATTGCAAGCCCTAGCTCAAATACCTTTTTCCTCCTTAGGGTTCCTTGGATCAGTGCCTTCATTGAGGTCATTACATTCAAATCTCAAGAAAAATCTAATTACTTTGATCCTCTTTTCCACCCAACTCGTTCAAGTCCATTATTTTGTTGTTCAACCCCAAAAAACCTTGACCTTGTTTGGGCCCACTAGGGCTTCTTTGTGGTCCCAGAACTCTGGCATTGAAATTTCACAAGGATTGCTTAGAAACCCTATCTTTCTAGGATTCTTTGGTTTAGGGCACTTCATATCAAGAAATACCTTGGCACCCTAGATCAAGTTATCCTCTTAGCCCTTCTTAGAGAGCAAACTATTCTTGCTCTAAAACAAGTAAACTTGTTATTTGAGCCTCTCTCGCGAATAGGACTTTGGAATCACTTTACATCTTTGCTAGTGATTCTTCTCATATCGAGACCCATCCTGTCAGTGGAGGTCTCTGTAAAGAGCAGGGAGCTTTAGCTGAGGTGACAGTGGGCTAATGCTCCAATGTTGCCTCTTGACCTAGTAGTTGCTCTATAGGAACCCTCCTAGGAACCCTGCTAGTTTGAGCGGTAACATGGCATACTGCCAAAGAAAATAAATTTATAGATATTAAGTTATTTTAGAGCCAAGAAAGGCAGTTGATGAAAGTGAGGTAACATTAAAACTTGGGTTTGATTCCCCAGAGAAGTGGGGTTTCTTGTCCATGGCTGTTAAGTCAGGCTTGACCTCATGCCTCTTGTTGTCGCACACAATGTTTAGGCACCTCGACAACGGATCAGATCGGAGGCTGTCACCTTGATCCCCAATCTCTATCTAAGTTGTCTCCTTGCAGACTAAGGGAGGTAGACCCTAACGAAAATGAAGAAGGAGAACTGGTTGAAAACCAACCAATTTAGGAGACACAGTTAAATGACCAAGTACTTGTTAAGATTAACGAGATTTTACAGATCCAATTAGATTTGAAGTTTAAAACCAGTGCCTTGTGGAGTCAAAATATCCCATTATGAAATTAAAACCAAGTAATTGATAGATAACTGTTGCTATGAAAAAAAATTAAATCCACCACGATAATATTTAATTCCTATGTGAAGTGCTCAATTGATCAAAATGGAAGATAAGCTCTTTTCAATAATACGATTCAATATTCGATAAAACACCTTCGTAATCATGCATCAACAATGTTCGATAAAGACATGCAATTTATCATCACTTGAAATATTCTCAAAGTTTACTAAATCAATTAATCACCAATTTCAAGCAATTTAAAACCACACTTATAGATAGTTTAACGATCATCAACCACAGCTAAGCATGAAAACATTTCGAACCAACCATTTAATTTTTGAAACAAAAATATTATCATGAGAAAACCATCGAATTTAAATGCTATCCGAATTTAAATGATATTCCAGGTAATTCCAATTCAGAAATCTATTGTCAAACTTCAAATAAAAAAGAAATTTAAAGTTCACCCTTGACTGTGTAAATTTTTTTTTTAAATTTTTTGAGAATTTTCCAAAGTTAAAAATTTCATTTAAATTTTTTGGTCTTTTTTTATTTTTTATTTTCTTATCCAAAGTTAATGAAACTAAAAACAAAAAAAAAAACATATACAACTAAAGCTAAAGTCCAAAGAAGTTAAGAATTTTTAAAATTTTTTTATTTATTAAAGTTTCTAAAAAGATTAAAAAAAATAAAAATAAACAAATCCTAAAGTTAAATTAAACGTTACTTATCTTATCCCTAGCAGAAGTAAGAAATATCGTGAGTCTAAAATTAAAAAATAGACAGCAAATTTAAAAAAAATCGAAATCTAAAGATTGAAACTAGAACTAAGTAAACAAATTAAAATTGGAAATATGAAGTCAGAAAAAGGAAAGTTAAGGTTTGCGTTAAGTGTGGCAGGTTGACTGAATGTAGCAAGGAGATCGACGACATAAGAAATGGATGCGGAGGGTTTGCAGGTAGCAATGTGAAGGGAGCAGCTACATGCATACAACGCATGCACATAGATTTTTCAAATTTTTCCTGTTAGAATCAATGCATCTGTGGTTATTTAATTCTTTAAAACAAGATACTGCCCGGATTTGCAACCCGAAAACGACCCTGAGGCCAGATCTTACCCTCCAGGGCCTCGATTTGACTCGGATCTGAAAAATTTCCAGAGAATCTCCCAACACAACCTGTAAAAAAACCAGAAACAAGGAACCCAAACCCAAAAATATGCACAGAAAAAATAAAAACCCTAAACCTTGGAGAAAATTTGCAAATTTACAGTGCTATTTTACAGATCAGAGGCCCTCATGGCCAGATTTAAAACCATTTTGCACAATTAATAAAAACGAAATTAAGAGAGGCACAAGCCCAAGAAGACCCTGTAAAAACAAAATTCCGTAAGATAATTTTTGGAATTAGGAAACAATGAGCTTTTTCAGATTTTCTGAAATCTGAGAGTCAGTGGATCTAACTGAAGACTTTCCCAAACGCTTAAATCTTGAATAAGGATCATTGCACACTTAGATCTGAATTTTAGATTGATAGAGATTTAAAAAAATAACCATGAGACCTTTCAGAAAAATAGATAACTGATATTTCCGTCAAATCAAAATGCAATTTTAGAAATCTAGAAAACTGCACAAGATACCTGTATGCAGATCAATCCATAAAGGCCATCAACCATCAAATGCCAATAAAAGTAGCAGAGTTTAGAGACAATATCACCACATAGATATGGAAAATGAACAACAAAGTCTGTAACCCCAAAGTCTTTATGCTTTATTTGCCAAAAATATTACAAGAGCTTCCGAGAACAAGTGCACGATTCCAAGATCGGGTGCAAATGACATACAAAGACCGCTAATTTATAAGATAAAATCTCCAACGGCTAATTCGGTTGATCCTTGTCAAAATAATCTTGACCGTCGAAAAAGATTTAATTATCTTTTAATCTAGACCGTCGAAATTATAATTTTGAGGAAATTCGAATTTATCATTTAATTCCATTTTAATTAAATCAAAAATAATAATTTTGAGTTATTTACCTTAAAATTTTGATTTTGACTTAACTACCAAGGCCCAGGGGTCCAAAATTTTTTCAAATTCTCAATATTCCCTTGGCCCGTGACCTTTAAAAAATTATTTTTTAAGGACCCACGAATTTTGCCTTTGAAGAATTTTAACTCACCTAGGACTTAAAATTAATTAAATTTCTGGCTTTGGATTTTTAATTTAATTTGGCCAGAAAATTTAATTAATTGATTGAGAGGGGATTTAATTAATTTTCCAACCCTCTTTACATAAGATAAATACATTTAGACACATAAAGGAGGAATACCCATTCATGATAAACCCTCAAATAGCTACCCAATTCTGCGACTCAAAACATGATCTAGTAGACCAAGTAGCTTGTAATAAAATAATCTAGCCAATTAGCTAGGATTATTCCCAAACTACTTTTACAAAGACTCGATAGAAAACACTAGGACTCACTTAGCATCTTGATGACAAAATCCACACTAGCTTTGGGGTGAGACTGGAGGGGAAAACTCTGCCTATCACATGTGTCGAGAAACACAAATGAATCAGTGAGACAAAAAACCTCCTAGGAAGAAATCGTCACCAAAATACTAGGTTTACCTAGGTTGTTACATACATGGTGGTCTTACTTAGATCATTTACATCATAAACATGTAGAATGGGTTTATATCATTTATAAAATTGTCGTCTGACGATGAAATCTGAATGGCGTGAACACGTCGAACATGATGAATCCCATTTGCAAAAATGGGGGTGTACTGCTATGGGGTCGTTGACACAGAGTGGTCAACACCTCCAAATGACAAATGGTGCACTGCGTCTTGATACTAGATAGTTGGTGGGTGCTCAACCATTAAGCTCCTTGAAGCATCTTTACCAAGTTTTTTATTTTTATTATCTATTATATATTTAATTAATAAAGTTGTGTAGTTCTAAGTATGTAGCTTTGGAAACCCTTAGAAACCATCTTAATTTTATTAAAAGAAGTGTTGGAAATAATGAGAAGGGGGTGAATCAGTATTTCC
This sequence comes from Pinus albicaulis, assembly GCA_034641835.2. Lineage (NCBI taxonomy): Eukaryota > Viridiplantae > Streptophyta > Pinopsida > Pinales > Pinaceae > Pinus > Pinus albicaulis. The sequence continues at coordinate 1,936,092,084 of CM076575.1, forward strand.
TATTACAATTACTATATTATTAATTTTTAGAGCATTAACAATAAACAAAACATCAACACATCACAAGAAGAGTGCACAAGAGATTTTTATGTGTAAACTATTCAGAGAGAAAAACCACCAAACACTGTTCTAATATTTTGTGATTACAAAATCCCTCAACTCCAAATGAAAGGGAAACCCCACTCCCTAATACTCTAGAAAAGCATTCAAGGTTATCAGATAGCTTCGACTCCTGAAAGGATGCTCCTACACCTTGGTTTTACTAGCCCCAACTGGAAGGACGCTCCAATGCCCTGGTTTAATCAGCTACAACTGATAAGATGCTTCAACACCCTGCAAGCTCCAACTTTCCCTAGCACCACCCTGCTACTCTGAAGTATTTTCAGGCTACAACTTAAAGGAGACTTCAGTCTCCTTCCTTGCACCACCCGACCACCCTGAAAATGAAAGGGAGAGAAACTAATTGTGGGCTCCTGTACCATGGATAATGACCCACTTACAAAAGATATTCAATGAAACCCTTACTCCTAATATGTGCTTCAAATATACAATGAAAACTAGACTTCTTCAACTGCTGCAAAATGTTGTGACAATGAAACTAAGAAACAATAGTTCCTGTTCCTCAGATCTGCTGATCTAATGATTGCTTTTAGTCCGTTGATGTCAAAGTGTACCTTCACTACAAAACTGACGTTTTCTTCACTGCCTCAGATACTGGTACTCGTAATATTCACTATTGTAGATGAGGTCTTCTTCTCAAGAATCTGAACTAATAAAGTCTCTTGATGCCTTCAAGATGCCACCACTGCAAAAAAAGGATATATTTTGTAGCTCTGTTCACAAGCCTTATTCTGTTGTTGGTCCTGTTCCTAACACAAGCATCAGAATTATGAAGCAATTCTTCCTGCTAGCCCTAGTTAGTGAAACTCTTAAAAAATACAGTGATGTGCCAAAGATATTCTGCCAAGCTACTTCTGATTAGGGTATGAATCTGCCTCAAATTACTAGCAAACAAATAGCTCTAATGGAATACTAATGTACCATCTTCAGAACCAGTCATAATGTACTACATTATTTTGCCACAAATCAAAGAGGAGCACCAAAAACTTATCTCTGTACAGGGCCAAGGATGATCAATTTGATGACATCAAGATGGTTTAGGTTAGCATTTACCAGTCAAGGTCAGGCCCTGAGAATTTTGCTAGATACCTTTGATTTCTTAGCCGAGTAGCCTCCAACAGATGTGAACTAACCTCTGGTTCAGTTTCACTTTAAATGTGCTCATGGATTGATCAAAGGAGACCGTGTTTCTTGCACAGAGATGCCACAAAGTAGTTTAGAGATGGCTGAATGTAAGACACAGAAAAGGGACGAAAATTTTGCCAGAAAGAAGCCCCAATCAGTGCATAGAATCTCCATAGAAGATGACATCTCAAATATTTGTGAATGCCTTAGCTTGGTCTCAGGAAGAGAGCTAATAGTAACTCAGAGAGTCCACTAAAGAAACCCTTAGTTGAATCTCTGATCTGCCTTCAAGAAACGCTGAAATATCATTGGTGTCAAGTAACAAACATCTCAAAAATTCACCACAAAGATGCACAGATCAATTCACTTAGGGCTCGGAGATTTGGAACGGATATAGCCATGAGTCAGTAAAAAACCCTTCAGTAAACTGCAAGATTTACAATCATTGATGGGCCTATGTTTTAGGTCTCAATCATGTGTCGAAATGCCTCCAGTTGTGCCCCAAGAGAGCCGAAATATCTCAGATCAATCTGCCATGAAGAGATGCGAACAACCTGGAATAGATATGGATTTTTCCTTGGGAAAAAGAGTATGGATCAGCCCTAGCAATTCAAATGAACTTTGAATTAATTCTAGCAAAGAGCCATAAACCCAAACAAGAGAATCAATCCATAAAAAAAAACCTTACAGAAATTTTACTTTCCAAATTTGATCTTCAAGACTACACAGGCCGCAAAGATATCTCACTTTAGAACGGTGTTCAAATCATGTCTTTGTGGTAAGACGAGTGCCCTTTTTATAGATGATGATTGGGTGCCATTGAGGGAGCCGATTGGTAGAAAGGAGGGAAAAATAAATTTGAAATTTCAATTTGGAGCCAAAAATTCCCATTAACTTTAGGACCACTCAAATTTAAATTTTGATAAATTATTTGTGAAGAAATTTCCCTCTCCTTTTGACTTTGACTATAATAGGATGGGCATCCTTTACTCGAATGCGGATTGACAGAATATTCTGGAATTCGATGGACATGGGTGAGGTTAAAGAATTGACCTTGTCCATGTCTGTCAGATTCCTGAATATTTTAAGAATCTGCAATCGACACAAGCTCGGGGGAATAAGATAGGCTCGCTTAATTTAATTTCCTTAGATAATATAAAATTTGCTTGTAGCATCTACCTTAAGGCTTCTTGACCATCAAATGGGGCTTTAATCTTTGAAAGGTCATATCTCACAAATCGTGAGGAGCCTTGCGTTGGAATCGACATGACGATTATCATCTAATGAGGGTCATCTTGATCCCAAAGGACTTGACTTGCCTTGTCATTTTTGTCATCAAAGGCGGGGCTTCTTATGGCATTGCTTGGGTTGACATCAATGACAACCACATTTCGACATGAAGTTCAATTCAACTTTTGGTTAGTTTTTAAAGAGTAAAAGCACATACATGGTGAACATAAGATAGTGGAGAGAATATGAGACAATATCGACGTCACAGTGAATCTACAAACCCGACTAGAGCATGCTAGGTTCATTATGTGTATAGTCACATATCACACTTGCAAATACTCCACTGTGATTACATAATTTATAGCAATTTAATATAGTTAGGGTGATTTTACTATCAAACATTATTATTAATGGCATGTTGATCACATCATTATAACTTAACATTTAATTTTGCTTGACTAACATGGTATCAATAACAATGTACATGGATTGATAATAACCTCAATATCTCTTTTTGTGTCTAGTTACATTCCAAACATTGAAATATGTGCACAATATCAATTTGTATGTTGCAATCCCATGGGTCTTTCAATGCCCCCTTCAGTTCCTCATATTCCTTCATTGTCCCTCCTTGAATTTCTTGCTTCATGGCTCTAATATCGTGTCAATATTTCATGCAAACACAAAGGAAAATAATGGAGAGAGAGAGAGAGAGAGAGCTCTTTATGGGCTCAAGCAGGCTCTGAGAGCAGGGCACACTCGCATTGACAACTACCGTTGAGGATTGGGCTTCACTAAGAGTGAGGCAGATGCCAACTTGTACTACATCATTGTTGGAGGGATCCTACTCATTCTAGTGCTCTATGTTGACAACCTTATATTGACTGGAGTAGACAACTTGATCTAGGATTGTAAGGAGGACCTTGCAAGGGAGTTTGAGATGAAGGATATGGGGCATATGCACTATTTCTTTGGCCTGGAGGTTTGGCAAGGTGATGGTGAGATCTTTCTGGGATAGTGTAAGTACCCTACAAAGATTCTCTGGAGATTTCATATGCAGGAGGAAGGTGGATGCAAGTAGACTAGAGCGAGTGGATGCTACAATATACATGCAACTCATTGGGTCGTTGATGTACTTGGTCAACACACGAGATATTTATTTTGCAGTCAACCAACTAGGTTAGTTCATGATGGACCCGACTAGAGTTCATTGGGCTGCTGCGAAACATGTTTTGAGGTATCTCAGAGGAACGACAGATTATGGATTGTGGTACAGGCAGGTTGGAGTGAGGCTTGAGGATTTCACAGATGCAGATTGGATAGTGTGCTCCACAGATCAAAAGAGTACTTCAGGTGGCGCCTTCAGCGTTGGGTCAACAATTGTTGCTTGGTACAATAGGAAGCCTAGATCAATTGCACTCACTTCAGTAAAGGACGAGTACATCGCTGCCAGTTTGGTAGCATGCGAGGCTATTTGGATGAGGAAGTTGCTTGTGCGACTTGTCAGACAGGGGATGGAGCCTACCGTGATACACTGTGATAACTAGAGATGCATCAAGCTATCTGAGAACACAGTGTTTCATGATCGCTTAAAGCATATTGGGATAAGGTATTAACATCTCAGAGATTGTGTGCAGAAAGGGATAGTGAAGCTACGGTACATTCCAATGAAGGAGAAGATGACAAGTCTCTTGACCAAGGCATTGGCTAGAAGTAGCTTTGTCCATTTCAGAGATTTGTTAGGAGTTGTACAAAATCCCTTCCTCGCTAAGAGGGAGTGTTGAAAATAGTAGCGAAGAAGGTCCTCTTGACTCATGCCTTGGTGAAGAAAGACCCTGATCAATCCTTCTTTAGCATGCACGAGTTTGAGGACAAGTTCATGGAGCAGTCAACTCATGCGCATAAATTGGAGGGTTAGTTATGTTGTTCTCCAAATGCGAGTTCTAATTTAGAATGGGACGAGTTGGCAACCTTAGTTTCAAATGAGGCAGAGACTAGTTATAACTCCAAGTTAAGTGGAGAGAGTTCTGTTTGAACTCAATTAACTTAGCAATCACAACTGCTTTTCTAAATTTGCACTCGCCAAATATAACATGGTCAAATTGCTTAAAAGGAGGACGAATGTACTACTTGCATTATTATTATTTTGCACGAGTTTGTTTGAGAGCCTTGTTGTGGAGAGAAAGCGTACATTGGAGGATCCATATGCCGAGATAGAGAGACTATCTTGTTCAGAATTAAAAGCCCAGGATAAGGAGAAATTCCTAATACATGGGGACCAAACCATGAAAGAGCCGGGAATTCCACATTGCTGAAGATAGAGGCAGAAATGCATAAGGTTGGAGGGTTGAGTTGTGTTTTATACATGAGGATTTTCAACTAGTGATATGATGAGAAGAGTTTGTTTTCTATTGAAACAAATTGCCTTGTAAAGAGATCTTTTGTTCAAATTTTTGTCAATAAAATTCTACATGTAGAGGGTTTTTCCAGTTGGTTTCACTAGAAAAATTTATTGTGTTATTGTGTGACTATGTTTGTTATTTAAATTTACGGATAAGTTCAACGGGTAAGAACTAAAAGGTCACAAAAAAACACAAGCTGAGATCTGTGGACTGAATTTTACAGGAGTATTATCACGTGGTTAAAACCCTCAAAGAGGGAAACAGTGCACGGCCTGAGCCAACGCGGCCACTTCAAACAATTTATTAATATAAAAAGAAAAGTTACATATGTTTCTCTCATAAACAGTTAACAGACAAATGACCCTCTATGCTCTTTAAATAGAGATCATGGACCAATCGGATGTTAAGCCACGGATCAAGTGTGAACCATCAGCGACAAGACAACATTCGGATGCTACTATTCGTGGCCAGTGGATTATAAAGTTCCTGATAACAGTAGCTTTACTTTTTTCTAACTCTACACTAGACTAAGTTATCCTTAACTATTTCCTATGTGTCGGAATATCTCTTTCATCCTTTATAAGATGATAATAGGATGGGTTGAAGGACTTACAAGGTAGCTATTTCTTTCTATGTGTCGAAATATCACCATCGCAAGAACAAGCAGTATAAGTTGAAGGACTACTGGCTATTTGAAAATAAGGAGAAGGAAAGGAATTGGAAACCCTATCACATAATAAGCTTTAGGAACTCCAACATGGATCAGGTTAATGCTTTTGCTTTGTGAAGCCTCGTAAAGATGAATACTTGATCATTGATGGATTTGGATAATCTCTGCACCTTCAAGAACACTATCATAGATAGGCTTTCTGTGAAGTGTATGTGGAGTTCAATGTGTTTCATACGGCGATCTTGAGCGGATCTTTACACAACTACATTTGAATGACACTCAGATTATCACACAAAAGTGTAGTTGGATGTTGGTGATGAAGACCAAATTCAGACAGGATCTGACGAAGCCACATGGCTTCCTTGCTGGCTTCAACTGCACCATGATTCTCTGCTTCTGCTGAAGAAAGAGAGATGGCACTGAAAACAAGACCAGGACGATGGAATCTTGAACCAGAGTGAGCCCTCTGCTGGTAGTGGGCACCGATCATCGGGGTCTGTTAATCAGAATCAATGAAACCAATCAACAATGGAGATGCTCTTGCATTGTAATGAATCCCGAACTGAACTGTACCTCAAATATATAGAAGTATTATTTTAGCTGCTTTCCAGTGACTTTCATGGGGTTGAATTTTCATGAAAAACAGAATAGCCAGCAAAGGAAGGTCGGGGCAGACATTTCAGTTCCAAGATCTGAGAGGACTTACCAACAAGTTGGCAGTGCAGGAGCAGCATCAACTTCGGGGGTAGTACAAGTGGCCGAAAGCATTCAGGGCTGAAAGGGAGAAAGGGTTGGCTTACAGTCTTCCATGTGAAAGTGGTGTAGAAGATCACAGACATACTTGGACTGAGAGAGGGTATGCCTTCTTTGGATTGCAAGACTTGCAGACCAAGGAAATAATGCAAGTGTCCTAAGTCTGTCATTTCAAAACTTCTTTTCGAGGCTAGACTTACCATAGTGAAGTCTGCAGAAGGTTTCAGTATAGTCAATTCCTTCAACTTGTGAAAATCCTTTGGCAACAAGATGAGCTTTATGTATATCCACTTTTCCATCTGGTCCAAACTTTTTTGTGTAAACCCATCTGCATCTGACAAGTTTTCTTCCTTTTGGGAGAGGAACAAGATCCCAAGTATCATTCGCCAATAAGGAACGATATTCTTCATTCATAGCTTCATCCCAAGTTGGATGATTGGAGACTTCTTCAAAGGTTTTTGGATCAGGATTTTCTGGAACTTGAGCCAATAAGGAAGAGGCTCTTTCAGAATGAGAACATGTACGTCGTTGATCGGCAAGGTCACCTGCAAGAGAACTTGCTGCATCCTGAGTAGAGCGGACCCATCTTGGAAGCGGTGGAGTAAAAGGAACAATTTCAAGAGGTGGAGAAGGATTGTCATCCTCGCTGTCATCGTCTGAACTAGAAGGAATGCTATTAAAAATAGAAGAGAGAGAGAGAGGTGGCACATATGCCGAATCAAGCTTGCAGGCCGATATATTTTCATCAAATTTTACATCTCTTCTAATGATTATATTTTTTGATTTTGGTTGAAGCAGTCTATATCCTTTGACATCTTCAGAATATCCAAAAAAATGCATTTTTCACTCGTAGGTTCTGAGGCTTTATGTTTCGCATCTGGAATATGGGCCCAAGCATCACTTCCAAAAACACGAAAGTGACTTACATCTAGTTTGATGGAGCTCCAAGCTTCTTCTGGAGTTATTTTCTTTAAAACCTTAGTAGGAGTGCAATTTACTATGTAATTTGCACAGATAATGGCTTCTGCCCAAAAATTGAGACCAAGTCCTTTAGATTGAAGCATACAATTAACCGTTTCTTTTAAGGTGTGATTCTTCCTTTCAGCTACACCATTTTGTTGTGGAGTATATGGAACAATATGTTGCAATTGAATGCCATGCTCAGTGCAGAAGTTGATAAATTCGTTGTTAACATATTCTCCTCCCTTGTCTGATCTTAACTTAAGAATTTGATGTCCAGATTGTTTCTCAACAAAGGCCTTAAAGGCCAAGAACGTGTTAAAAACTTCACTCTTGAGTTTTAAGAAGTATACCCAAGTGCGTCTAGAAAAATCATCAATGAAAGTTAAGTACTTGCAACCAGAGAAAGAAACAACAGGAAGTGGACCACATAAATCACTATGCACAAGCTGAAAAGGGGCTGAAGCGTGCCAAGAGTCACGTTTGTCAAAACTATCCCGATGATGTTTTCCGAGTACACATCCATAGCAAACAACATCTCGACAAGATACCATAGGAAGGCTCATCACCATATTTTCCTTACATAGAGTTTGAAGAGAGAGATAGTTTAAGTGACCAAATCGCTCATGCCAAAGTTTGCTCACATCATCATTATGAGCAACAAAAATGGAGGGAAGACATGATGACCCAAAGTTGTCAAACTTATACAACCTTGTGGAATCATCAATAATGCTAGTAGCTAAAATATGTTTAGGATCTTTGAGGTCCTTGATTACAACATCATGAGGTGAGAATTCTACTATTTTCCCTTCACTTGAATGAGTTATTTGATAAACAGAGAGAAGGTTGCATGACAAGGTAGGAACACATAGTACATTATTAAACTGACCATTATGGAGATGAAGGGTTCCAGATCCTACAACACTAAGAGATCTATCATCACTAACATAAATATGTTTGGTGTTACAATCATTTAAAGAAGAAAGCATGGCTTGATTTTTGGCCATGTGATAAGAAGCTCCAAAATCAATGAGCCACTCATGAGAATGAGAAGAGGAAGATACATTTAATGCATAACCAGATCTTGATGCTTGACAACCACAAGCAGAAAGTGCCATTCTTGAAGATGAAGGTGAAGAGTGCTCCAAACTTCAAAGTGATGTTGTGTTTCTTCATTGCTGCTTCTAAGGCTTCCATCTTCTTAAAACATTTGGACTCTATATGGCCATCACGATTGCAAAAGTTGCAATGTCTATCTATCTTCTTTCCTTTGTTTTTATATGCCTTATCATTTTGGTGAATTGGTTTTTCAGTTTGCCGCTGAAATTGCTTAGGACCCTTGTTTGGTTTTAGACCATACTTTTTAAGATACTGCTTCTTGGGATTCTTTTGATATGATTGCTGTTGGGCTGCTAAGGCTTTCTTAGAAGCGTTTCCAGAAGTGATAAGACCAAGGTGTAAAAGTTTTTCCTGTTCTCTTATCAAAGAATCGCAAAAGGAATCAAAAAAGGGATTCTTGTAGGTGGTTCCTTAAGAAATGATGGCTTCTATAGTGGAATGGAAGGTGGAAACAAATACAGAGTATGTAGGGCCAAGTTTAGCAAGAATGCAATAAATGAGGCTACCATCTTCCTTTTTGACCTTACAACCTTCTAAAAGAATTCTCAGGGTCTTGAATTTGGACAAAAAATCCTCAATAGAGGAGAAATTATTGGGGTCCAAAGTAAGCAACTCATTTTCAAGTTGATGGGCCTTGATTTGATTTTGAATGCCAAAGACAGTATTGAGCTTGTCTAGGGCTTCATGAGGAGTGTCAATGTTAAGGATATGAAATCGAAGATCTTGAGCAACAGACATTCCTATCAACCCTCGTGCTTGATCTTGTTTATTTTCCCATTTAGCGACTTTATCATCATCAGATGGTCTAATTTCTAGCCTTGTTGCTATTCTATAAAGCCCTTTACTTTTAAGTATATCTACCATGTGAGGTAGCCATTGGAAATAATTGGTGCTGTTAAGAATAATCGAGCATGGACTTTCCATTTTAAAAAAATTGAAGATGAGAAAAGCTGAAACTAACTGCTCCAATGGAAAGATCTCAAAAAATTAGGCTGATTAAAAAAGAAACGGCTCGAAAATCGGCTTCCGGATGAAGAAGTTATGCCTTTTTAAAAAAAACGAGTTGAAGATGCCGAATAGTTACAGGAATGGTTTGAAATTTGGTGATGAAGTTCAACTTTTTAAAAAAAATGCCGCCCCTTTAACAAAAACTTTTTACAAAAAGAAGCTTGAGAAAGAGATTTGAACCCAAGACCTCTATTCTTATAAACTAACTCCTCACCAAGTGAGATAGTAAAAGGATTCTGTTATTGTTTGAAAGGAGGAAGGTGTTTTTTTTTGGTTTTTGTTTTTTCTCTACTCTTCGGTGTGCGTGCCTTTTCCTGCACAAAAAAAACACAAAAACCGAGCAAAAAAAAAACAAAATGCAAGCCTTACGGCAGAATGTTAGATTTTCGGTTAGCCTTACCGACAACTATCAATTTTTTCACTATTTCTGATTTCCCCAGATCGCACAAAGACGCGGGGAAAGAGCATACATAGCAAAAAAAAAAATCCCTTTTCCTGTTTCTGATTTGCCGAGATCGCACGCAGCGCAGAGAAAAGAGCATACACAGAGAAGAGGGTATAGATCCAGCAAATAAATAAAACCTAAAAATCGAAAATAAACAGACGAAACCGAAACAAACAGAACTATTAACAAATATAACTACAAAACAGATGCTTTATACCTCCATATCTAAACTGTCATAACTTGGGCAGCCGGAAGCCTTTTCGCATGAAACGAAATGCGTTCCTCACTGTAACAGACGCTCCAGACACAACAGAGCAGTTCTCCAACCGCAGAAATGTTCAGAAATAGTAGATCTACAAAACGACATTCGCATGTAGTCAAGCTAGCTTCGGATTTTGATCAACAACTGATGCATGTAGGAATTTACAGGGTAAGTTCCTTAGATCAAGAACCAAAGGTCACCGCTCACAAACAGATCACAAATCAGTACACCAGTATTATCACGTGGTTAAAACTCTCAAAGAGGGAAATAGTCCACGGCTTGAGCCAACGCGACCACTTTAGACAATTTATTAATATAAAAGAAAAGTTACATATGTTTCTCTCATAAACGGTTACAGGACAAATGACCCTCCATGCTCTTTAAATAGAGATCATGGACCAATCGGGTGTTAAGCCACGGATCATGTGTCTTTAATACCGAGGAGAGAGATAACCATTGGATCACTACAAATCGTGACCGTCGGATTATAAGTTACAAATGTACATGGTAAAGAAACACACTTTACCTAACTCTACACTAGACTAAGTTATTCTTAACTATTTCCTATGTGTCGGAATATCCTAACATGTTTCTATCGCGTTGCAAATTTAGAGTAGAGAATTTTCATGTCATGTCTTGGTGAATCGAACCTAGTTTCAGTTTGTTCATTCAAGCAGTTACATAATTTCAAGGAAAATCTACAGGCATTATATGCATGGATAGTCTTGAGGATGAGTGGCTATATAAGAGGAGGTAGAAGTCAAGCTATAATTGGCTTTTTAATTGCTTTATCTCCCTTTCGATTCCTTTTCGTTTTGGCATTTTGCTTGCAACAACCTCAAGTATTTCCAGTCCCTTTCTCTCATAGGACGAGGTATATAGGCAATCAATACAAACAACTGACAACAACCAATCAAAAGACAAAGGGACTGGTTGTCCTTGAAGATAAAAATGTTGAAATTTGGTTGTCATTGATGTCAACCCAAGTAGTAGCCCGAAGAAGCCCCATTTTCCATGACAAAAATGACAAGGAAGATCAGGGTTCTTGGGCTTAGGATCATCTTCATTTGATGGTCACCGTCTTGCTGATTCTAATGGTAGGTGCATGCCTTAAAAGTACTCATGGTTGATGAGATATGCTTGATCAAAGTTGCAATCCCTTTTTGTGGTCATGAAGCCCCAAAGAAGATGTTGCAACCAACTTATAGATTGGTTTATTTGTGACATTTTTGGTTTAAAAATTAAATTAAATTAATGTTTGGCTTGTTCTAGTCAAGGGATAAATAATTGATAAGTCGATCTACAAAAGCAAATTAATTTTGGCTCCAAAATTATTCGAAATTTGAAATTTTGGAAGGTTGGCTCCCTCCAATTGATTAATTCGCCCCCCTCCTAAAAACCTCCTTGACCTCTATAAAAGGCAGCTCGTTTGCCCTCCAAAAGGTATGAAATCAACACTAATTCTTGAGTAAATCTTCTACGATTTTTTTTGAGGCCCATGTGTAGTTACGCCCAGATGAAGGAGGTTGATATTTGGAATGGATTTTGGATCAACTCTTGTATTCTGGTTCTGGTTTTTCATGGTTTTCACTATGGCAACAATGACTACATATTGATAACATTTTCGACCCTCCAAAGGGCTCACATCCGAGAACTATAGCTGTGTTTTTGAGGCTACCTCAGAGGCTGAATTTTCGCCCTATCTGAGGCTACATTTCTAACCAAGCCGCAGGTCTTGAGGCCTAATCTTCGACCCTAGTGTAGGAAAAGATTCGTGGTTTCTAAGGTTAGTTTCCATCACAAAGCTACAGGTCTTGAGGATAAAAATTTCGACCCTTTGAATATGATATCTTTCACGTGCTCTGTGGTCATTCGCTGACTTTAATTTGATACATCTATGGGAGCATTTTCAAGTTGGCTATGGAAATAATCTGAGGGCTATTCTGCCCCTTTTGGTAGACTTCTGTGGATGATTTCTAAGATTAAATATTGCGTTTCCTCAAGTATCCATTTTCCCTTGTTTCACGAAATATGTGGACAAGTTTTGGCATTAGTTTTGTAGGTTAGTTTTTGTAGCATCAGATGTGTTCTAGCCATGAAATTTGGTGGAGAGGCTAGAATACACAAGATCTCCAAAACCCCAGAAATCGTTTATGGAAATTCCATCGAGAGATGGCTTAATTAGATTATTAACCATTTTTAAATATTTCTTAAGACTAAACTTAGGGAGTATGGTTAATTAATCAAAATTAATTAAGTCAAGGTGAGAATTCTCTAGAAACTCACATGCATCGACTCCAAGATGATGCTCCAATAGAGGATTAAGTTTTAATCTTGGCCATTGGTGCTCCAACAGAGGATTATAAGGGGAAGTCAATGGGCTCTTGGAGAACACACTAGATGCACCAAAGACACTTGCAAAATTTGATTTTCCAGAGTAGCAATAGTCAATTGTCGGAGAGCTCAAGATTCAGGGGGAAGCAAAGAGAGTGAGTGGCAAGGATAGTGAGTCTAGAGGAGTTAGCTACATGAGGGCCGAGTTTCCTCAGTGAGGCTGCACAAAAGCAACGCAGGAGCTTCAGAGGCAGAGTTTGATTTGGCCAGACAAAGGGTTGAGTCAGTTGTTGGAGGTCGAGAAGGTTTCCAGATGGTGCCAACTAGTCATTCTCAAAGGCTGGATTGGGCAGGCGGCTTGATCAGTTGCAGTTCTAGGCAGAGCTTTCTAATGCCCGCGCAAGATTGATGCAGAGACTAACTCAGGGGTTTTGTGGAGTCCATTTAGAGCCAGTTTCGGAGCTGGATCAGTGTCGGGTGAGACAAAATTTGTCTCACTAATTTTTGTGGCAGGTTTCTCATGTAGTGGAATGCAAATTTTTACATCTAAATTGTACTCAAAATTTCACTGCTGCAAAATAATAAAAACCCTTATCTGTTGCACCGGTTTTCCCAAGTTTGGTTTTTCCGGGGACATTTGTTCAGAAATAACAATGTCATTTTTATGTGTATGCGTGCTAGACTTTCTCAGTTTCCATTGCTATTTTTAGTATTTATTTGTGAAGATTGCAGTGTATTTATTTCGTTGTTGCCATAGCAATAAACTACTAATTAATTAACAGTTTGAAGAAATAATACCAATTGTTGCAATGGGATTTCAAACTTGAAATTTTCACATGGTATCATAGCGTGAATGATCAACTAGAAAACTTAGAAGCGGAGGTGAGAATTTCACTGTTCACTGGGAGTAGTTGGCCGAAATTCTCAGCGGTAGCGCAGTACCCAGACAGGCCGACCAAATTAATGGGGCATAAATTCAATTTTCAGTTGCAGAGCTGCATAAAAGGCTTGTTTCCCGGGTTAGTGATTCCAACAGTCAGAGGAGCAACTACAGCTCAGATTTTCGCCGAGTAGATTCATTGGTTGGACGTAGAGGGTTTTGCAGTAGTTTCAATTGCAAAATCAGCGTCGGGTGGAAGAGAAAAGCGCACACAATAGAGGGAAAATTTCTCTCAAGGAACTTCGAGTCCCAAAAGTTCGATTTTTCCAAGTAGATTGGTAGTAGCAGCTAGGAAATCCACACATTCTATAAGGGAGTGTGAGTAACAGAGCAACAAACCAAGCAGAAGGAAAGAGGGGTTTTTTGACAGTTTTTGAGATGGCCACTGCCGGGCTTAGAGGTTAGGATAGGTTGGAGGGTTCCTCCAACTATGTCATCTGGAAGGCCCGGATGTCCTTCCTGTTGGATGAATATGGCCTGAAGCTCTACATAGACAGTGTTGTGGCAGTTCCCTAAGGTGTGAATCAGCTAAAAGAATATAGGATGGAAATGGCAAGGGTGAAGCTATTGATCCTGGATGGTGTCTGAGACGATATAGTCTCACACATAGCTGGCAAGGATAATGCCAAGGATGGAGTCTCTCCACGCTATATCAAGGTACTTCCGAGTAGTGGAAGATGTTCCTGGTGGAAGAAAAGCTTAAATGCATCAGGATGCAAAGGGGAGAAGCTATAGATCCCTTCCTCACCAGGATTCGGGAGGTCCGAGATCAACTTGCAGTTGTTGGGGCAACGCCTCAACCATCAAAGCTAGTGCGATTGGGACTAAATAGTGTCTCAGAGGATTGTCAAGTATTCATCCAAAGTATATTAGCAGAGACACTTTACCAAGATGGAATAGGGTGTTGGCTGATTTGTAGCAAGAGTTGAGGCGGGCTCTATTAAAGAACTCCATCAGTGGCAACAATAACAACAGATCAAAGGGGGTAAAGGAGGAAGAGAATGTGGCCCTAACATCTAAGGGTCTCAGTTAGGGGCAGGGGGAGCATATAAAGAAGAAGAAGGACTTGTCAAAGGTCAAGTGCTTCAGATGTGGTGAGCTTGATCACTACAACACATAGTGTCGTCTCAGGAAGAAGGACAAGCAAGAGGAGCAGGACCAGTAGGCAACGTCAGTTGAGATCGACAAGCTGTCCTCCAGTTGGAGAAAGACTTCGCGATGTTGGTAGCCATATCTCCAGGAGTGAGGTGGAGTGACTTGGAGTTGTAGCTCTAGAGAGCTACAGACTTGGGTAGGGTCCATTGAGGAGTCCACCTCATGGATCATTACCTGGTTACAGGGGCCCACAATATTTAGTAGTAAGATGAATCAATGGCAGTTGATGCAGTCAGTACTAGAGTGACAGTTGCAGTCTAGTAGCAGTCAGATGCTGGGGAGTGCAGTGGAGTCTAGTAGCGGTCAGGACTTGGTAGACAAATGCATTGGACTGAACACAATTGATTCAATATTTCAGATGCTTATCAGTCACAGTTGTTGCAATTGCAACAACAACGGACGAGAGGGAGTTGCAGTGCTGATGCCGGGTTGACAACAGTATGCAGTGTCAGTTGCAACACAGATGCATATTCAGAGTTGCGCAGTGGTTGGTGGGCAACAGCAACAAAGATGCAGCATCCGAGTTGCACAGTGGTTGGTGGGTAGCAGCAACACAGATGCAACATTAGAGTTGCATAGTGGTTGGTGGGCAACAACAACCAAACATTACCAACGTGACAGAGGATGATACATAGACAAAGTGTTGTGGCAGGGTGTGCAACACTAGAACACAGTGCTCGCTAAGAGGGAGTGTTAGTTTTTGTAGCATCGAATGTGTTCTAGCCACGAAATATGGTGGAAAGGCTAGAAGCCTAGAATACATGAGATCCCCAAAACCTGAAAATCGTTTCTGGAAATTCAACCTAGAGATGGCTTATTTAGATTATCAACCATTTTTTAAATATTAATTAATTCAAGGTGAGAATTCTCTAGAAACTCACACGGATCAACTCCAAGATGATCCTAGACCTTGATTAAGTTTTAATCTTGGCCATTGGTATTCCAATAGAGGATTATAAGAGGAAGTCAATGGGCTCTTGGAGAACACACTAGATACACTAGAAACACTTGCGGAAATTGATTTTCCAAAGTAGCAACAGTCAGTTGCCAGAGAATTCGAGCTTCAAGAGGAAGCAAAGATAGTGAGGGTTAGGGATAGTGAGTCTGAAGGAAAAATTTCTAGATTTGGAGAGTCAGCTACAGGAGGGCTGAGTTTCTTCAGTGAGGCTGCGTAAGACCTTAAGAGGCAGAGTTCGATTTTGCTAGACAAAGGGTCGATTCAGTTGTTGGAGGCTGGGGAGATTTTCGGAAGGTGCCACCGAGTCATTCTTAGAGGCTGGATTGGGCAGATGACTTGATCGGTTGCAGTTCCAGGTAGAGCGTTGATGCAGGGGTTTTGTGGAGCCCATTTAGAGCCAATTTTCTGAGCTGGATTAGTGCTGGGTGAGACAAAATTTGTTTCACTAATTTTTGTGTCCAATTTCACTTGTAGTGGATTGCCAGTTTGTGCATCCAGATTGTACTTCGAATTTCACTGTTGCATAATAATAAAAACCCTTAGTTGCTGCTCCGATTTTCCCAAGTTGGGTTTTTCCGGGGACATTTGTCCAAAAACAACGGTGTCATTTTTATGTGTATGTGTGTTAGTTTTTCTGAGTTTCCAATGCTATTTTTCTTCCGCAGTATTTATTTGAGAATATTGCAGTGTGTTTATTTCGTTAATTAACAGTTATAAGAAATAATACTAGTTGCAATAGGATTTCAGACTTGAAATTTTCATACTATGTTTTCAAAGGTTATTGAGGCATCTTCCAGGGCCTGGCCTGAAGTAGACATGGCATCCTTTGGGTGTTTCAAAGGAAATTTTTGGTGCTTGGAAGTTCTGTTTTTAAGGCTTGGATTGGCACAAAGTCTGAAGCCTGATTGCTTACTTTTGTAATTGAGTTTGAACTGAGTTATTTGCGAAAATCCCTTTATATCAGATGTTGGAGTGAGGCCACTTGGAGATAGTCACAGATCTGATATAAGCTTTATTTAAGAGACTATGCTAGGGTATGCAAAGGTCAATTTTTAGATCTGTTTGAGGTGCTGATTTTGAGGCTAGTTTTGTAAGATTGCAGAAGTATATTTGACTTGTTGAGGCCAGATCTGTGGTATTGATAAACAAAAGTCTGATCTGAGGAATTTCGTGTGGAATTAAGGTAGCTTCAAGCAATTCTGAGGCCTGTCTCAGACCTCATGCTTATAACAATATAAGTCTATTTAAGGATTGGTTTCCAAAGGCATATCTCTACATCTTCTTGAAGCAAATTTCTAGTATTTATGGAACGAGGGTCCATCAAAGGGGTTTGTTGATTATTTGAAAACTATCTCCAAAATTATCATTGGCTTATATTTGAAGTAGATTTAGAGAAGTAGTGGAAGATCTCTCATCAAATTGTAAGGGTTGACATCAGAAGTTGAGGAAAGTATGGATCAACAAATTTCAGGGCATTTTCAGATACAACAGAAGTATACTTTGCACTAGTAGATTTGAAGGCATCATCAGGTACAACAGTAGCACACTTTGCATCAACAATTTCAAAGGCATAATCAGGTACAACAATGCCACACTTTGCGTCAGCAGATTTTAGGTACATGATTGTTCAGATTTAGTTACACTGTTATGCATCATAAAGCTTGTACAAATATCATTTAGAAGCATATCTGATGTTTTTGAAGAAGTTTGATTCTCTATTGCATATCTGAAGCTTATATTAGCAGAAACGGTTTCATTGAATACCTTTGTAAGTGGGTCATTGTCCTTGGTATGTGAGCCCTCAAATTGTTTCTCTATTTTTATATCTTAAGGGTGGTTGGGTGGTGCAAGGCAGGAGAGTGAAGTCTCCTTCAGGTTGAAGCTTGAAAACACTGCAGGGTGGCAGGGTGGTGCTCGAGCAAGTTGAAGCTTGCAGGGTGTTGGAGCATCCTATCAGTTGTAGCTGATAAAACTAGGGTGTTAGAGTGTCATTCCATTTGGAGCTAGTCAAACTGGGGTGTAGGAGGATCCTTTCAAGAGTTGGAGCTTCCTGATAAATTGAATGCTTTTAGACAATGTTGCGAACATTGGCATCGGGATAAAATTGGCAAGGATCTGGAAAACCAAAAAATCGTAAAAATCGGGAAAATATCGGTCAAAATCGGCAAACATCGGCAAAATTAGGATATCATAAAAATATTTTTAAATATCGGCAAACATCGGCGAGGCCAAAAAATCGTGATTTTGAGATAAAATCGGGATGTTATTGAGATGTTCACAACACTGCTTTTGTAGAGTACTAGGAAGTTGTAGCTTCCTTGTCAGTTGGAGTTTTTTGTACTCATAAATCATTAGAAAAGCGTTCGGTGGTTTTTCTCATGGAAGGGTTTCCACTTACAAATATTTTGTGTACTGATCTTGTGATTTGTTGATGATTATTGTTTAGTTTCTCATGTGAAATATGTTGTTTTATCATGATATTGGAGTCCAGGATAGACTCTTAAATCATTGATGCTACCAATCCATGTATCACAACATGAATACTTTGCACAACGAAACAATATACAACCGTAAATCTACCAGTGCACAAAATATATACAATATTTTATAAATCTATACAACAACCCAAGTTCGTTATATTTATCAAATTGATAATACAATAGCCTAGGGCTCTTGTACCAGGGATAATGACCCTCATACATCCACTGATACAAGACAACAACTAGGGCTTGGTGTTAGTCCTTTGACAACCATTCTACCCTGAACAAAGTACACTGATCGTCTAACTGATGTATAACTCCTCGCAACTGCCTTGGTCATATCCTGAACACATATGCTCGGTCCTTTGACCCCTGATCTGCAACAACTCCAATTTGCCTCTATCAATGAACCAACTCCATTAGGTCACTGAACTCGACTTCACCTGCTCTCTCGCTGACCATTAGTCCAATGCATAAACACATCGAGATTCCTGTCGAGTTGCTCACAACTCTCAACTGCCCATTGCTGCTCCTCACCTCTTTTGGGACTTTCTTCCCACTAGTGCCTTCTTGTGCTGCTTGATGAAGACACACTTAGGGCTATAGGGCTTCCCACTATCACTGTAGAATTTCCTTCTCCAATAATGAACTTAGGGCATGGAGGACTGTGCAACTTCTGTTGTAGATTTCCTTCTCCATAAGGCAAGTCTAGGGATACAAAGTGCTCCTGGCTGATCAGATATATGAGCTCTTCTTCTGCCACTTCTAACAATCCCTTAGTCCTTTCAGAGACTTGTTTCTTTGGCCTTGAAGCAAGCCTCCATAATCCTCCACAAGTTATTCTTTAGGCTCTCCAACTTTGCCAACTTGGTCCACTCTCACGCTGCCCTCCAATAGACCACGAGCGTCCAATACAATATTGTAGCATTTGCTCATTGGTTAGGGCATCCAGTCACTTTGATTACCCTTCCTCTTGGATGCTAACAAACTTCACAAACTGTCCTCTTCTAGGACCTCATCCTCTAGCATCCAACCATCAATCAAGATGACATCCATAACTCATTGTTGTTGCCACCATGCGCTAGGATCTGTGCATTCAGAAGTCTGGTTAGGGCACACCAACCGCTCTAAACCCATCTCCAAATCACTGTGTTCCCTTGCTCAATCCCGTTTGCCACTTATGCTGTCCAACTAGGCTTCTAAACCACTATTTATAAGTCTTGGGCTCCTCCAGAAGACTCACTACAATAGCAGTTTGCTACAACATAGGTAAATTTGTCCACAGTTCACTGTACAAGGGTAAGTTGCCTTTGTCCACTTGTGTTGGCACTTTTAAAGGCTGTGACTGGGTAAGAGATCCCTCCTTGGCCTCTAGGCTCCTTCAACAATCCTCCTAACTTGCTGCTGTAGCAACCAATCCTGTAGCCTTATGAACAGAGGAAAAAAAAACACTAACTAGCACAAAAAACACCACAACTCACCTCAAATCTGTGACCTCATCAGGCAAGTTATCCTCTGCCCTTAATAGTCTTGAATCCGCCCTCCAAGCCTCCTCGTTGGCTGCTTCAAGCCTTAGACGTCTGCGACTTCTCTCCTGAAGATATCCACACCCTAAAATCAAGCAATCCATCTCCAAGCTCGTGCTTCTTTCCTCCCTTGCTCGCTGCCTCATATTCACACCAAATTTCAGAGGTATCTTGATAGTTGATGCACTTTTTGGATGTGAAGAAATGCCTCACATCTCTCCTCCTTTTATAGTTTTCTCAAGGGCTCCAACAATGCTCTTGGTGGGCTTGTCCAATTTTGATGAGGGCTAAACTTGCCCAATCGACTTCAAAAATGAGCTACAAACCCACACACAAACTTCAGAAATTCATAACTTCATTTCTACAACTCATATTTCGATGATTTTCATTGCCACTTGCTTTTCTCGAGGTCCTATATCATCTCCATCAATCAAATGTTAAATTCTCCACACGGTTTCACACCCACATGCTTGCGTGCAAAGCCCACAGGCTTGGGTTCTAATCCCACAAACATATTTGTGTGCCCATTCCTCCAAAAACGACTAGCATAGGGTTTGAAGTGCCTCCCAAGCTACAAATCTCAACACTCCCTCTTAGCGAGGGAGGTACTTCCAACACCTAGGAAGTCTCCATCAACATCATCACCAACGACACTAGCCCATCTGGCACCATCATTGCAGCATACTCTGTAGAATGAACCTTGCAATCTCAATAGTTCCTTTGCCTCATCTCATATGAACCTGAAGACCTCAAACTTTCGTAGGGCTGCTCCCTCTTAAGCTAGACTCACTTTGAGTCGACACGATCTCTATTGGCTCAACCTGTCACTGATCTCGTGTCCTACAAGGTCAGTCCGAGTTGCGGTCGAACACAGGTCATTATCACGCAACTCAGTCCTACAAGCACTCATCTTCCTGGGTCAAGCACAATTCGTGCACCTCCCTCTAATATCAGATATGCAACATAATGATTCGATGCATAAACTAACCTGCCAATCTACAGTCCATCACATGAAGCCACCTCGATCATGCTAAAGAAACCCTCGAGTTGTCCCAACGATCCATGACAAGACATAGGAAGTCCATGATCTTTAAACTGCCACACAACATACTGTAGTGCACCAGGTTCATCACCGATCCACCAGAACTCCCAACCCATCTCATCATGTAGCCTATTGAGACCACATCTCCATTTTTTCAGCTGAACTTTTTGCTCCATGATCTAAACAAACACAACTCCCTCTAAGCTATTTCACTGTGCACACTCTGATTCACTGGCCCTTCAAAGTAGCTATGATACCATGTTGTTTTTCCCCGATACTGGAGTCTAGCATAGAATCTTAAATCACTGACGCTACAAATCTAAGTATGACAACAAGACTACTTTGCACAACGGAACAATATACAACAAAAAATCTACCAGTGCACAAAATATACATAACTTTTTGCAAATTTATACAACAACCCAACTTCATTATATTTATCAAAGTGCTAATACAATAGTCTAGGGCTCTCGTACCAGGGATAATGGCCCTCATACATCCACTGATACAAGGAAATAATGACTAGGGGTTGGTGTCAATCCTTTGATAACCAATCTACCCTGAACAAAGTACACTGACCGTCTAGCTGATGTAGAGCTCCTCAAAGATGCCTTGGCCATACCTTGAACAAATCTGCTCGGTCCTTTGGCTCTCAATCTGTAGCAATTCAAATATACCTCATGAACCAAATCCATTAGGTCATTGAACTCAGTTTCACCTGCTCTCTCGTTGACTGATAGTCCTTCAACGCATCAACACATTGAGACTCCTGTCGAGTTGTTCACACTTCGTTTGTGAATAACTCTCAGCTGTCCACTGCTGCTCCTTATCTCTTTTGAGACTTTCTTCCCACTAGTTCCTTCGTGTGCTGTCTGATGAAGACCAGTTTTATCAGTACCAGTCTGGAACCGATGGAATTGGCCTATTCGATTGTTTTTGGCCCAAAACCGATTTGAATCGGAGTATCGAAACAACCTATTTCATTGAACCAACCGATTTAGAAGCAGTTTCGTGTAGTTTGTACCTAAGCAGGCCAACGTTAAAAAGACGCCCTTTTTTAATTTTTGATTTTTTAGTTGGTTGTCCCACTTCTAAGTTTCCCCTAGGCTAGCCTAATATTCAAGCCTATGGCCCTTAGCCTAATAATGAAGCCTTTGGCCGTAGTATTGCTATGCAATTCACGGTAATGTTAAATTCTTAAAGTAAAAGTGACATTCACCTTTATCTTTCATTTTCATCCTTTTGCTTAAATTTTTAACATTACCATGAAATGACTCGGGATGTTTGAGAGTGGTTTCGTTGGATTTCATATGAAGATAGTAGAATTTTAGATTTCACTCAAAATCCAACAGACTTAATAGTTTTTCAGGATCTCAGTAATGGGGGGATTGCAACGTTTTCATTGGTTTTTGTCATGTACGAGTGTATGGAACTAGTATTTAATAAAGAGCACCAAACCCTTTATGTACTTTGATGTTAGTGGCATTGGTTGTCGAACTCCTCTATCATGACTCTACTAAAAATGTACCCATCCCTCAAACAAAATCTTGACATGACATGCTATATTTCTTCTATCTTATTTTAATGCCTAAATGGTTATATTGATGACAAAGACCCCAATATGGGCAATGATTTTGATGATATGTAGGCGTTTGTTGTAGCATGATTTCTTTTGGATGTTAGAGGCCATCTAAAGCCTATTTGTTGATGTATTTTCGGTTTAGAGATGGATTGCACTTGATGCTATTTTGGTTATGTGCACCCTTACATATTATGTAAATGAGAACTTTTGCATATTTATGTATTAATGGTTTGGATTCATATGGATGCACATGAATATATATGTTTTTCTTTAAAATATGAATATTTTATGCGTTTTTGGTAAACCAACCTTTTTTTCCAGTTTTTTTCCGGTTTTGACCAGTTCCCGGTCCACAAGGTTTTTTGGTTTGATCATTGGTTCGGTTTTGATAACATTGATGAAGACTCAGTCCTTCTTCAACAATGAACTTAGGGCATGGATGACTACCCAACTTCTGTTGTAGATGTCCTTCTCCACAAGGCACGTCTAGGGCTACAAACTACTGCTGGTTGATCAGACCTATGAGCTTTTTTTTTTGCCCCTTCTAACATCCTTAGTTCTTCAAGAGACTTGTTTCTTCGGTCTCGAAGCAAATCTCTACAATCCTCCACAAGTTGTACTTTAAAGCTGCTCGAACTTTGCCAACTTGGTCCACTCTCACATTGCCCTCCAACAGATCACGAGCATCCAATACAATATTGTATCATCTGTTCACTGGTTAGGGCATCTAATCACTTTGATTACCCTTCCTCTTGGCTGCTAACAGACTTCACAAACTTTCCTCTTCTAGGACCTCATCCTCTAGCATCCAACCATCAATCATGATGACATCTACAATTCATTATTGCTGCCACCTTGCCTTGGGATCTGTACATTCAAAAGTCTTGTTAGGGCACTCCAACTTCCCTTAACCCTTCTCCAAATCGCTGTGTTCCCTCTCTCAATCGTTTATGCCACCTATGCTGCCCAAATAGGCTTCCAAGCCACTGTGTATAAGTCTTGGGCACCTCCACAAGACTCACTACAATAACAGACTGCTACAACATAGGTAAATCTTCCCATGGATCTCTGTACAAGGGTAAACACCCTCTGTCCACCTGCGTTGGCACTTGTAGAGGCTATGACTAGGTGAGAGAGCCCTCTCTAGGCCTCTCGGCTCCTTAAAAAGTCCTCCTAACTTGATGTTGTAGCAACTTATCTTGTGGCCTTATTGATAGAAGCAAAACATACACCAACTAGCACAGAAAATACCACAAACTCTGCTCAGATCCGCGCACTGATCTTGTAAGTAATCCACTTCCCTAAACAGTCTTGAATAAGTCCTTCATGCCTCCTTGCTCGCTGCTTCAAGCCTCAAACGTCTGCGACCTCTCTCCTGAAGAAATCTGCACCCTAAAATCAGAGAAACCCTCTCCAAGCTCGTGCTTCTTTCCTCCCTTTCTCGCTGCCTCAGATCCCCACCAAATTTCAGAGGTATCTTGATAGTTGATGCACTTTTTGGATGTGAAGAAATGCCTCATATCTCATATCTCTCCTCCTTTTATAGTTTTCTTAAGGGCTCCAACGAGTGCCCTTGGTGGGCTTGTCCAACTGTTATGAGGGCTAATCTTGCCCTAGCTGACCTCAAACATGAGCCACAAGTCCAAACACAAAATTAAAAAATTCATAACTTCATTTCTACAACTTAGATTCCGATTATTATCGTTGCTTGCTTATCTCAGGGTCCTCTATCATCTCCATCAATCACATGTCAAATTCTCTTCACAGTTTCACACCCACATGCTTGGGTGCAAAGCCCACAGGCTTGGGTTCTAAGCCCACAAACATATTTGTGTGGTGATTCCTCCAAAACTCACTAGCCTAGGGTTTGGAGTACTTCCCAAGCTACAAATCTCAACAAAATATTGATTCACCACTCTCTCAATATTTCGAACAATTGGTCGCAGAGCAAGTTCCTTCACAGGTAATCTAACCAGTGGAAGGGCGATCATGGATTGCACAAAGAACAAAGTTACACTATTTAATGGACAAAACTATGCGCTTTGGAGTGGAAGGATGAAAGCATATGTTGAAGCACAAGGATGACGTTTGGTACTCTTCAAAAACTGGATACAAAGAACTATCGACTCCTCCAACAAATGACACAAGTAAGAAGCTTATAATGGTAATGCTAAAACCAAGAATGCTATTTTGAATGGTCTAACAAAGTTAGTGTATATTAAAGTATTGCATTGCACATCTGTAAAATAAGTTTGGGATAAGCTCCAAAACTTAGATGAAGTTCGTGGACAAAAGGCCAGGCAAAGAGGCTCAACTTCAAAGAAACAAGAAACAAAAGAACCGGAACAAGAAGAAAGAATAAAAGTTGAAGAACAATTAGATGAAGAGTTAACTAGCGTCCAGGAAGAAACGAGAGATAATTAGCAAGAACCTTCTAAAACTCCTAAATGACAGTATCAAAAGAATCATCCTTTAGAGCAAATGCAGGAATGCGAACCAGAACAAAGACGTCTTGCATTGCTGTCCATATTTTATCCTAACAGTTTTGAAGGAGCCAATCATGATGAACACTGGATAAAAGCCATGGAAGAAGAACTAAATCAGATCGAAAAGAATAGAACTTGGGAACTGGTTCCAAGACCTAGGAACAAAAACGTCATTGGTACATGTAGAAATTTTGACTCCACTTCGGTTTTCAGTTTCACCTTATGACTCCCATATAGTTAAATGTCCATTCCCATATAGATGCAGATTGGGCAGGCAATGATGAGGATCGTAAAAGCACCAATGGAGCAACCTTCTACTTGGGTGATTGTCTCGTATCTTGGTTGAGTAAGAAGTAGCCTTCGGTCTCCTTGTCCACAACAAAAGCAAAATATATCACAGCAGTAGCACGTTGTACTTAGGTTCCCTTGATTAAGCAAACTCTGCAGGATCTCCAACTGAAGTTGGATGAGCCCATTCCAATATTCTGTGACAACACCAACGCCATAAGTCTCTGCAAAAATCATGCATTAAAAAACAAAACACATACCTATTTCTACCAAGTTCACATTGATATGCATTCCATTAAGCTAAGAAGGCAAGGGGAGAAAGGCATTTAAAAGGAAGAGAGAAGAAGGTATCTTGTCAAGGGGAGTCACCCTTTGCCATTGATGTCAAAGGGGGAGAAAAATCAGAAGAGGAAGGTTAGAGGAATGAAGTCAGGGGAAACAATAGTCATAGGGGAAGTACTTGTGTTGCTATCAATGACAAAAGGGAGATTGTTGAAATTTGGTTGTCATTGATGTCAACCCAAGTAACAGACAAAGGAAACCCCACTTTCAATGTCAAAAAATGATAGGGACGATCAGGGTTCTTGTTATGAATAAAATATATAGAAAATAATGTAAAAGATAGTAATCATAAATAATGATAATTAATTAGTAATTAGTACTAAAGAGACATGACCTTCCATGAAGAGGCATTTGCCTAGGTATATAAGCGGGGTTCATTTGTAACATTGATCAATCATTCTTCATAAATTTTATATATAATAATATCTGTATTCTCAATGGATATTTTCATATTCCAAGTCTTCTGGAGTATTTGACTTAGAGTAACGAACTTTGTTCGTTCCATTTGGTATCGGTGTAGTTCGATCCTTTGGCCACTCAATTGCTACACAAAGAGTCTTGTTCTCAAATCCAGGTCCTTGACCGTCGAAATTCATCAACCTTGCTGTCGTCGCAACTGAAGCATTTCGCTATAAGAGCTTCTCGAGTTTCTCCATACAACAGGCCTTTGACCAAACCTTTAGAGAGAAAAAAAATAATAAACAAATAAAAAGAAAGAAAATGAATTGGAAGAAAAGATTATAAATTAAAAGAGAAAACAAATATTAAAAGAAAATTAAAAAATTAATATAAAAAAACATTATACATATATATTTAAAATATATATATAGAGAGAATATTTTCGAAAAAAATAAAATAATAAAAGGTAAAAAAAAAACAAAAAAAAATAAAAATAAAAATTATAGAAAGAAGTATTATTAAAAATAAAAGAGGAAAAGTAAATTGAAGATTTTTTTAGGGGAAAGAATTATTACATATTTATTATTAAAAGTTTTGAAGGGTTATTATTAGGGTGACTTAATATATCCAAAGTATATATATATATATTTTGCAAGCTTGGTAGGACTATAACTTCATCATATCCAATAAATCACCTCGATTGGGGTGGGGGATTGAATCAGTGACTTGACATCAAAGAGTGCCTTAATAGAGCACTCGATCACCATCTATCCACGACCTTGTGGACAAAAAAAAAATTAAATATTAAAGGTGAAAATTAAAAAGGAGTATTTAAAAAAAGGTCATTAGTAAGGAAGTTATATTGAAGTTATTAAAGGAGTTATTTTGAAGGCACTTATTAAAAAAAAGATCGACAAAATATTGCATTTAAAAGGAGGCTTAAAAAAAATTATAAATCAAAATTTCCATTTAACAAAAAGTATAAGAGGTGTAAGTTAAAAGTAAAAATTCATAATTCATTTAAATATCAAAGTCATAAGAAAAAGCGGGGGGAGGCGGGGAGGGAGTCAAAAGTATTTAATATTCAAGAAGCAAAATGGAGCCTAATACAGAAATGAAGGCAGGGGGATTTTTAGAAACCTTACCCAGCTACGCTAAAGTGATATTTAAAATTAAAGGAATTCTCGCAGGAAAAGATGTCACTATTGCTATATCACCTACCGAAGATAAAAATCATATAAACCCTAAAATTGCAAACCAATTGGTGATTTCTGAGTTAAATATAATAGAAAATTAGATTTTTTTAACAAAAAACAATATGACATAAATAATCTACAACTAAGTATTGGGGATTATACTTTTATCTCTCAATTTACCGTGAAATCCTTACTTTTTGACGATAGTGACATTGTGTTGGGCTCACCCTGGATGGAAACTCTATAGGGTCCTTTATCCTAAATACGAAAAAAAAGTTTTTGACATTCTCCCACAAAAAGCAAAAAATAATGCTACAATACGTTACCGTGAAGCCAAATTTAGTGACGCTTGAAGACATACAAGAAATCTCAAAAGTAATTCTTCAAGAAAG
This sequence comes from Pinus albicaulis, assembly GCA_034641835.2. Lineage (NCBI taxonomy): Eukaryota > Viridiplantae > Streptophyta > Pinopsida > Pinales > Pinaceae > Pinus > Pinus albicaulis. The sequence goes on from CM076575.1 coordinate 1,936,119,298, forward strand.
TAAAAAGGAGATACAAAATATGCAAAGAGGAGTTGAGAAGATCACCACTGACAAAAATGAAGAAGTTTCTTGACTTAAAGACCACAATGAAAAACTACTGACGCAAATTAAGAAGCTTAAGAAGAACAAGGAGTCATTAGAAAACAAGGTACAACAGCTTATCAAGAAGGAAGATTCAAAAGTAGAAATTCAAGTTGACGAAAAAACAACAAATACCGATCTAGTCAATATCACAACTTAAGAAGACGACAAAGTAGTTGAATTAAAGATGTATTCAGAAGTTGCAGTTCCAACAACAAAAGATTCAAGTGAGGATCCATAAATTAACCATTCAACTTCCATAACTATAGGAAATCAGGTACTTAAAATAAATCAAGAAAGCGACATAAACGAGATAAGGGAAAATCAAATCACTAGAATTCCTTATCGACATACAAATCACGAGAGTAGACAACTCAATCAAGCTACGTATTTATAACAGAAACAACAAAGTGATGCTTCAAAGAATACTGAAGTGCGCACAACTCAGTCCAGTGATAACAGTGCATCACAAGTTTCTAGTAATAAAAAAATTCGAAAGAATGCTAATTTTGGATGGTCCAATCCCTTCTCAGTGCGACAATTTTGCTTGTCACTTAGAGGAGCATATCAACTTCTATCAACAAAGATGATTGTCCCGAGATGAGAAGACATTTGTAGTAGAAAAAAGAGATCAAGCATAAGACATTCATAGCAGAAAAAGAGATCAAGTCCTTTTGTCAACAAGCCTCAAGGACAAAGCTTTTTGAGGAGGAAGGCAATGTTATGAATAAAATATATAGAAAATAATGTAAAAGATAATAATCATAAATAATGATAATTAATTAGTAATCAGTACTAAAGAGGCATGTCTAATGGGACATGACCTTTTGTGAAGAGGCACCTGCCTAGGTATATAAGTGGGCCTCATTTGTAACATTGATCAATCATTCTTCATACATTATGATTTTATATATAATAATATTTGTATCCTTAATAGATATTTTCATATTCCAAGTCTTCTGGAGTATTTGACTTGGAGTGACGAATGGTCCTTGTCTTGCTGATTGTAATAGTAGGTGGCACACCTTATAATTCCTCATGGTTGAGGAGATATGCCCGGTCAAAGTTGGAACACCTTTTTGTGGTCAAGAAGCCCCAAAGAAGATGTTGCAGCCAGCCTATAGATTGGTTTATTTGTGGCATTTTTGGTTCAACGATTAAATTAAATTAATGTTTGGCTTCTCTTAGTCAAGGGCTTAATAATTGATAAGTCGGCCTACAAAAGCAAATTAATTTTGAATTTTTGGAAGGTTGGCTCCTTCCAACTGATCAAGTCGCTCCCCAATTGATCAATGCTAATTCTTGAGTAAATCTTCTGCAATTTTTTTGAGGACTTTGTCGTCACACCCAGCGGAAGGATGTAGAGTTTTGGAATGGTTTTTGGATCAACACTTCTTGTATTTTGGTTCTGGTTTTTCATGGTTTTCACTGTGGCAACAACGACCAGGCATTGGTGACATTTTCGGTCCTACAGCGGGCTCGCATCGGAGGATTATAACTGTGTTTTTGAGGCTACCTTAGAGGCTGAATTTCGGCCCTCTCAAGGCTACATTTCTGACTAAGCCACAGGTCCTGAGGCCTAATGTTTAGCCCTAGTGCAGGAGAAAATTTGTAGTTTCTGAGGCTGGTTTCCATCACAAACCTGCATTTCCTAAGGCTAAAATTTTTGGCCTTTTGAACAGGAGATCTTTCACGTGTTCTTAGGTCATTCACTGACTTTTATTTGATACATCTATGGGAGCATTTTCAGGTTGGCTTTGGAAATAATCTGAGGCCTATTCAACCCCTTTTGGCATACATATGTGGACGATTTCTGAGATTAAATATCATGGTTCCTCAGGTATCCATTTGCCCTTGTTTGAAGAAATTTGTGGACAATTTTTGGCATCAGTTCTGTAGGTTTTCAAAGTTTATTGAGGTCTCTTCCAAGGCCTGTACTGAAGTATACATGACATCTTTTGAGGGCTTCAAAGGCAATTTTTGGTGATTGGAAGTTCTGTTTTTAGGGATTGGATTGGCACAAATTCTGAAGCCTGATTGCTTATTTTTGTGATTGAGTTATTTGTGAAAAACCCTTTATATCAGAGGTTGAAGTGAGGCCACTTGGAGGTAGTCACAGATCTGATATAAACCTTATTTCAGAGACTGTGCTAGGGTATGCAAGGGTCAGTTTTCCGATCTGTTTGAGGTGGTTATTCTGAGGCTAGTTCTGTAAGATTGCAGAAGTACATTCGACTTGTTGAGGCCAGATCCATGGTATTGATAAACAAAAGTATGCTCTGAGGAATTCCGTGTGGAATTAAGGCTAGCTTCAGGCAATTCTGAGGCCTGCCTCAAAACTCCTACTTACAACATTATAGGTCTATTTAAGGATTGGTTTCTAAAGGCATATCTCTACATCTTCTTGAAGCAGACTTCTAGTCTTTATGGAAAGACCTTGAGGGTCCATCAAAGGGGTTTGTTGATTATTTGAAGACTATTTCCAAAATTATCACTGGCTTATATTTGAAGCGGATTTAGAGAAGTAGTGGAAGGTCTCTAATCAAATTGCAAGGGTCGACATCAGAAGTTTAAGAAGTGTGGATAAACAAATTTGAGGGCATTTTCAGATACAACTGAAGTATACTTTGCACCTGTTACGAACAAAGTTCGTATTTTGCAATAATCTTTAGAACACTTGGTACACGAAGACATCCATTGAGGATAAGAAACATATTTTGAATTTTATATAAAAGAATTGATATAAGATATGGTGTTACAAATGAGGGGGCCTGCTTATATACATAGGCAAGTGCCTTTTCATGGCTGGTCATGTCCTTAGAGACGTACCTCTTGAGTAAATAGTTATTGTTTAATTAATTGTTATTACATTTATTATTTATTTATATATTTATATTATTTATATATATGTTATTCATAACATTGGCTTATGCTTTAGAAAAGCTTTGTCCTCAAAGCTTACCAATGTTGCACCAAGTCCCCTGGAAGTGGGAGCGAGGGAGCGAGGGGGTGAGGGAGCACGGGAGCGGCCTATGCAAAAGTTCCCGACCAATTTTCAGGAAACGTGGGGGGACATCGGGGTCCTAAAAATTATAAAATTTAATATTTATAATGTAACTGTATTTTTGCAAGGAATGTATATACAGTCATCATACACTTACATCATGAAAGATAAATCATAAATGATAAAATTATAAATCGATGAATCACGAGTCATATAACTGAAACAAATTTAAAAGTTAAAAGTTAAAACATACATCATACAATTATACATGTAAGTTTGTAAGTTTGTAACTGTATAATCATTAATGTAACTACTAACAATGTACAATGAAAATAAAGTTTAAGATATTATATGACATTATATCAAGATTCAAAATAAAGTTTAAACTGAAGTTTACAACTCAAGTCTGAAACATAAAACTTAAAAGCAAATAAGCTATGTTTGAAACATAAAACATAAAACATAACATATGAATATCAAATGATATCATCATAATGATAAATGAGCATAAATGCTCAAGGTAATGCCCCACTAGTCTCTGCATCCAGCTGCTGCACGAATATATCAGGATCAACCATGTCACCATCTGAATCAGAATCACTTGGATGCTCAAACATGCTAAGTGGCACACCAACTTTTAACACGAAACCAAAGAAGCAAACATCGCGATTTTTTAGAAAAATCGCGATTTTTTTCGGCTGTCGATTTTATCGGCGATTTTTTCCCGATTTTTTGAAAAAATTGTTAATCGCCAAAAAATCGCAATTCGAACAAAAAAAATCGTTGCCTCCTAAAACAACGCAGTTATAATGCGATTTTGGTGTTTTTGTTTTTCATTTTTACTTGGACAGGTTTGGTTATGAGAGCTAAGGAGTGGAGGAGAGTCAAGGAAGGAGATACGTGATCTACAAGCCCAAGATTGGACAAAAGTGAAGAATTTCTTGCAAGCCAAGCGAACAAAAATCGAATTTGGACCAAGTGTCTCCGACAAAACGTTTTTTCTAGGTATGGGCATCAAATTTGACCCATTTTTTTTTGTTTTTTTCTTATTCTTCCATGGGTTTCTATTACCCATGTATTTTTCATCATTTGTGATTGCATTTAGTTGTGTTTTTTGTTTTATTGAGAGGAGAGGGTTTATTTTGGTCAAAAATGCAAAAAATTGTTTGTTAAATTTTGTTTTTTATATTTCTTGTTGTGCTTTTAGTTTCTTCCCATTATTTTTGCTTGTGTTTCAACATGTAATTTTTCCCATTATTTTTGCATTGAGTTGAGGGTTCTTTTTTGTGAAAAAAATCAAAATGTTGTATGTAAAATTGTAATTTTTTTATTTTATTTTTTAACTTGCAATTTTTCTTGTGCTCTAGGTTCAAATTTCAACATTCAAAGTTCAAAGTTTCCAACATGCCAAGGAAATTAGATCCTTTATGGGAATTTGGTGAACTTGATCAAGGGTTTGACCGATCAAACTTGACTTGCAAATTATGTGGTCATCACATGACAGGGGGGGTATACACGTTGAAATACCACCTGGCAAAAATTCTTGGGCATGAAGTAGGCCCTTGCACAAACACCAATCCAGAAATAATCAGAAGAGCCATGAACTCATTAGGAGAAATAGAAACCACTAAACTCAGCAAAGCAGCTCTGAAGAGTCAAATATCAGGGTTTGGAGTTGACCGTGAGAGTGGTAGTGGCTTTTCAGCATCAACCTCTTCTACAGGCAGCCCCTAGCTGCCTCCTCATTTTTTGTTCCTAGAACCACTCCCGGGGCACAACCATCTATCTCCTCCCTTATTAAAAAAAGGAGAAGGAAGAAGCTGATAAGTTGTTGGACAAACTGTTTCTTTGGAGTGATATTCCTTTCAATGTTGCCAGGAACAATCCATTTTATCAGGCTACGGTTGATGCTATCGCTGTTGTTGGCCTAGGATACAAAGCCCCTTCATATAATGACCTTAGAGGGCGCATTTTGAAAAATGAGAAAGCTGACTGCACCAAGAGATTGGAAGAGTTAAGGGCATCATGGGAAGTCACAGGATGCACTATGATGTCAGATGGTTGCACTGATCAAAGGGGTAGAACCCTTATTAACTTCTTGGTCAGTTGTCCCAAGGGGACAATGTTTATGAAATCTGTTGATGCATCTGCACATGTCAAAGATGCAAGATTATTATGTGATTTATTAGATGTGTTCATTCTGGAGGTTGGGCCCCAAAATGTTGTCCAAATCATAACGGACAACACTGCAAACTATGTTTCTGCTGGCAAGATGCTTATGGAGAGGTATCCGAGCATATTTTGGACACCTTGTGCTGCACATTGCCTTGATTTGATGTTGGAGGACATCGGAAAGATTGATTTTGTCAAAGAGATTGTAGAATCATCAAAGAGAATCACAAAATTTATATATAATCATGGATCTGTGCTTCATTTGATGAGGACATTCACCAACAAGAAGGAGTTGGTGCGGCCTGCTATTACACGATTTGCCACTACTTTCATCTCTCTTCAATCCCTCTTGAATTCTAAGTGGGATTTGAAGAGAATGTTTCTTTCGGATGAGTGGCGTGCTTTGACTATCAGCCGCAAATCAGAGGGACAGGCCATCTGCAGGTTGGTGTCATATCAGGAAAGTTTCTGGGCTGGAGTGGAAGAGGTGTGCAGCATTAGTGAACCTTTGGTAAAGGTTCTTAGATTGGTGGATGGAGACAAGCCCGCAATGGGCTACTTGTATGAGGCCATGGATAGGGCCAAAGACGCTGTTCGCAACTATTATGATGATAAGGGTGATGAGGGGTTTCAGAGACAACTTCTTTTATGGGAAGTGATTGATGATTGATGGAACAACACACTCCATCGTCCCATTCATGCTGCAGGGCTCTTCCTGAACCCCACATTTGCTTATTCATGTGGTTTTCTATTTGATGCCGAGGTCATGGATGGCTTTTTCAATTGTGTTCAGAAGATGGTGCCAAATCCATCAGAACGTGCAGAGATATCCAAAGAGATGGAGGTATACAGAATGGCAGGTGGCACCTTGAGCTTCGACATGGCTGTCTAGGATAGGACTACTAAAATGCCAGGTAAGATTTTCATTATTTTAAAAATTTTCTTATATTTGTAACTTTATAAGTTTATCTTATTTGTTGTAACTTGTAACTTGTAGATGCATGGTGGAGGAGCTACGGTGGCAGATTACCAAAACTCCAAAAACTTGCCATTAGAATACTCAGCCAAACATGTAGCGCTTCAGGATGCGAGCGCAACTGGAGTGTATTTGAAAAAATACATACACACCAAAAAGCGCAACAGGTAAAAAACTTAAAATATTCCAACTGATTTTTTGAATTCATTAAATATTTAATTTATTAATTTATGACCCTTGTACAGGTTGGAGGCCCAGCGGCTCAATGACATGGTTTACGTCTACTACAATCTTAGATTGTGGCTGAGACAACTTGAGAGGACCCCTGATATGGAGGCCATCTCTTTAGATGCGATTGACACCACTGCTGAATGGAGGGTTGAGGCTGAGAGGCCTGTCATGGAGTCAGCCCCTGATTGGATAGAGCAGGAGGTAGTGGAGGGGGAGGACTCGGAGGAGGACTCGGAGGAGGACTCGGAGGAGGAGCAGCAGCAACAGGAGGAGGAGGAGCAGCAGGAGGAGGTGACACCACCTACCACTACTACCGGTAGAGGACGTGGTCTGCCTCCTTTAGCTCCTAGTGCTTCAGGTTCCCGTTCTGGTGCTTCATTTTTTACTTCTAGAGCACGATAGAGCCCATTGCCAGTCCTGCCAGCTTCTTCATCTAGAGAGAAAGGCAAACTGTTGTATTTTCTCGCAAGAGGGGCAGAGGAAATCAATAGTATAGGACCATAGGTTATATGGTGCATTGACATTCCTTTGTATATGACATTATGACTCATGATATGAGATACATTATTATATTTTTTGTTGATATTTTGAGGCTGAGTTGACTCTTGAGACTCAGGACTTAGTATTCAGGACAGGATTCAGTTTTATGTGTGATGTAGCACTAGACATGATGTTACACATCTTATATATTAGTTTTTTTTCATATTTATGTGTCAATGCATTTATTTTATGCTGTAGATGCTTTAGATATTAAAAAAATTGAAAAAATTGAATATTTTTGTATGTGCCGATTTTTTCCCGATTTTTACGATTTTTTCCGATTTTTTCCCCTCGCCGATTTAATCCTGATCGCGATGTTTGCAACCTTGCACGAAACCATAAACTAAAAGGGGTGTGAGGGAAACGCCCCCTAGAAGTCCCCAAGACCCCGGAGTGCGAGGGGGCGAGGAATCTAGACCCCTAGGTGGGGGGGCGAGACCCTGTGTAACACTGAAGCTTACTAATGAAAAGGCTTATCTTTTTTTCTGTTTCGAATGTCTTCTTGTCTCGGAACTATTATCTTCGTTGACACAAGACACTGTGATCCTTTGAGTGATAAACAAAATTGTCAAACTGAGAATGGATCTCACCTTCTTAGATTAAACTTCTGTGGAATGTTGCGGTTATTGGAAACTTGAGATGGATTTTTATCACAAGACTGAATTGTAGTGACATTAGTAGTCTTCAGAACATAAGTTCATTGTTTCCGTTCTGAGTGATACAGATACACTGACTGATTGAGTTGTTTTCTCTTGTGATTCAGATGTCGATAAGGAGTTCTTGTGATCTGATTTCTCTTTAATTTGTCTGTGGTGATTTCTTGGTTTATTGAAGGTATATGATTTCTTTTAGGTACAAAGGTCGTTTGATTATTTGTGAAATCTTCACTTGAAATTTCCGTTGCTTGATCTGCAACTTTTGAGTATGTCTTCACTTCAACTAGTTTATCCTCTTCTTGAGTTGTGATATTGACTGGATCAATATTCGTTCCTTTATCTTTAACTTGGACTGTTACAACTATAGACTTCAATACTTCTTGAGTAAGTTGTTCTAACTTGTCATTTAGCGATTTCTTGTCACTTTTAGCTTCTTTATTTGCGTAAGAAGGTTTTGATTATGATTCCTTAGACGTAAATGTTCTTCGTTTTCTGAATTGTTGACTTTATCCTTAGTATCCTTCTCGTCTTTTAAAACTCGGATTTGCTCTACTAATCTTTGATTAAGGTCTTTTAAAAACATTTTTTCTTCTTTCTCTAATAGATTCTCGTTGAATTTCTTCTCGACACATTCCTTTTCTTCTTCTAATTTTTTCTTTCTTTCCTAGGACTTCTTTACCTTCGCAAGTAATTTTTGGCTATGGTCCTGTTCTGTCATGTTTTTTTCTAGTTTTGCAAGATTTTCCTCTAGTTTTATCATTTGCATCAATTCATTATCTTGTCATTCTTTCACATTAAATAATTTTCCACATGTTGGACAACATTATTCACAATTTTTATGAATCCATGGATATTCGATGCATGTTTTACTAAACGAACATTTGGTCCAAAATGTAGAATTATGTATCGAATCCATGGTTCCTTCATTCACTTTCAAATTAGCCATTTTGTTTATTTGAAATGAACATTGGATTAAAGGTAACCCTCTTTTTTTATAACCCTTAAACTTATTAATCCTTCAACCTTAGTAATGAATCCTTGATAATCTTCTCTTTTAAAAGGAGGCACAAATTATTTTTTCATATATATATATATATATATATATATATTTCCCTTATTCCTTAATATTTTAATTTTATTTATTTTTAATATAAAAATCATCCTTTTTGGTTTTTTACACCAACCTTTTATTTTTAATTTTCTCTTTTTACAAACATTTTATATTTATTTTCGCTTTTTACTAACCTTTTATTCTTATTTTTCTCTTTTTACTAACCTTTTATTTTTGTTTATCCCCTTTTACTAAGTCACTTTTATTTTATAATGAAGCGCATGTAATATTAATTTTCCAAATTTTCACAAATACTTTTTTCCAAATCTTATCGTTCTGCGATTTTTTTATTTATAATGCTTCCTCTTCAACCCCTTTTAAAATAACTTTGATTTTATAACTTCAAACCAAAGCATATAAATTAGTATCTTTCTTTGAATTGTCCTGCCCTTTTCTCCCTCTCACATTTTTCACTTAATTTGCATTCCACATTTAGCGATAGTGGTTTTGCTATGTATGACTAATCGATGGGTTGAATAGTTGTCCATACACAACGTATTGAATTAAAAAGTATGTTGGTTGAATGGAATTACCTGCTGTAATTTATACAACAACGAATGGGTCTATACAATGGTAGTGGTATATCCGACCCTACAACCCACAACCAATACAAAGCAAGACACACGGTGCTGCGACCTTCAGCCTGCAACAGTATCCCATGCATTACCAGAATAGAACCTGCAAAGATAAAGACAGACTTAGCCTTCCTCTTCTTTCTTGGCTCACTTGGAGAGCGAGCTCACTTCATGAGACTCGGCCCGGTCTTCTTCTACTACACCTATTATGCTCCTTGGTTATGTGACGTGAGGTGTGTGTTGTTGATGCCTTGTAGCGGCTGTAGATGGGGCGATGGTGGCTGAGGAAGAATGCGACTAGGGGTGGGAAGTTGACTTGTCAGTGGTTGCGTGTGGTAGCTGTCGTGGGGCCTCAGCAGGGTGACGCCTGCCCCTTTTTTTCCACCTTTATATATATATATATATATTGATTTTTAATTTTATATTGCTCTCTTTTTATATATATGTACAGAATCCTTTTTTTAATGTATATACTGATTTTTTTTTAATAAGTTTTTTTTTCTCCCTAATATATATATATATATATATTTTTTTTTTTTTTTTTTTGATTTTTTCTTTTTTAATTTTTTTTCTTTCATAAATCAGTAGTGGATGCTTTTCTTTTTATTCTTTGTTTTTTTTCTTTTATATATGTATATATATTATTATTATTTTTGAATGGCCAAGGGCCTAATGAAATGGAGAAACTCCAAATTTGGTGTAGCGAAATGATGCAATTGCAACGACAACATGGTTGGCGAACGATTGATGGCCAAAGGCCATAACAGAGTAGTTATTGTTGAGAAATCCAAGGAGTGACAGATAAATGATTTCTATTATTATAACATTATCTTGTGATGTTTTTCATTATTATTATTTGATCTTTCGAATTATCTTTTCTTATCATCAAGACTAATGCCAAGCAACAAATAGAAGGGGACACAAGATGTAGGCACGCGACCATGACTAAACCCCACTCCAGGGAAAAACCCATTCAAAATTCGTCCTTCAGTAGATTCAAAACAAGATGAGACGACCAAGACCCTCACAACCTAGACTAGAGACTCCCTCCATCAAGTCATTCTTGTTTGTTCTTCCTTTCACTGTGTTTGCATACCAAGATCCATGTCACTGTGTTAGCATCAAATACTTGTCATTATGTTTGCACTGAGATGTCATTACTGTAATACCATCGAGACCTTATCACTGTAATGGCATCGAGAACTCATCACTATAATACCATCGAGACCTCATCACTGTAATAACACCGAGATGTCACCACTGTAATAACACCGAGACTTATCTATTGTGATAACATTGAGACATTCTTTCTGTGGTAGCACCGAACTGTAATAGCACTGAAACTGTGAAAGTACCGAGACTGTAATTAGAGTAAGGTTAAGACTGTGATAGCAGTGAAATTCCTTTTCTGAGTTTGGTCTGATCTTCCTTACTACAGTCACATGAAACTATCTCTGTAATAAACCCGAACTTCTGTGGTTTTATTGATGCGAAAACCACACGAAACTATCTTTGTAATTAACTCGAACTTTTATGGTTATATTGATGCGAAAACCTTAGGCTTGTTTATATAGTTGTTTCCCATAGTAAATAGGCCGGCATGACTTCGTTGAAGAGTTGTGTCTCCATATATGGTGAGGTGGACTTCAGTTCATTTGAATGTAGCTGACTAGATGATGATTTATTTGAGGCCGAAAATAAGGAGACTTAATGGAGGAGCCTTTGGCCAATCAACAAATTGTCTTTGACCCAAATAAACAATCCCAAAGCCTTCAATGGAGGCTTGAACTATAACAATTGACCCAAGCATGAAACCCATGCTTTAACAAGTCAATTCAATAATAATCTTTTTTCTTTTCTTTGACAAATATATTATATTTTGACTCAAGTACAATTTATGAAAACCGAACCTAGTTACATTCTTCAACACTCCCTCTTAACTAGGGAGGTATTCATATTTACATATGATCAAAGAGTTAACACGTCAATTCAATAATAATAAAAATTAATTTTGCTTTTTTTTTTTACAAATATATTATATTTTGATTCAAGTACAATTTATGAAGACCGAACCTAGTTACATTCTTCAACACTCCCTCTTAACTAGGGGGGTATTCATATCTACATATAATCAAAGAGGTACATGGAAGATCTCAGAACACATCATCTACGAAGAAGTTTAGGCACCGCAATGCCATGGACTAGATTCTTAACCAAAGCATTCTATCCAAGGTCTCTCAACAATTTAGACACCACAATGCCACAAACTAGATTCCTGACTAGGGACATTTATCCGGGTGGAACTAAGATGGAATCAAGCTTTCAGCCTCTCTAGGAACCATCAGGCTTACTTACTGACCATCAATCCAAGGATCCAGATGTGTACCTGAGGTCAGATCTCTATGACCAACACCACCTTCCTTACTTCTAGACATCAACACAAAGTGTCCAACCAAATGTCCTCCTAGTCAATTCTTGACTCACAAAGCCTTAACAACAAATCTCTCCCCATCAAACTGATCAGTAACCAGCATGCTATCAAAACTTCGAGAGATTTACCTGTACAAACACAACCCCAATCAGTATTACACTTTGAAAAGTACATAACCAAATACAAACCTTCGGGGTCTTCTAGAGAACTCGATGTTGCTTCTCAACTTATCTCAGTAGGACTATCAACTCAATCTTTGACATGAAATTCCTCAATCATACACCTAGCTTTCCTACTTCACATGCAACAACATACCCTTCAAGATGCATTCTCCAATCAAAACTATGTTATGCTCTCCCTCTCAACCAAAGAGTTTTCTTCTATCCAGGCTCCCTCTTAACTTAGGGAGATGAGCTTCTTTTTATGACATTGGAGAATCTTTCATGGCTTCCATCCTTCTCATCATGTTTATCATATCAACTTTTCTTACAAACATATTCAACAACTTGAAGATGATGTACTTGCACAACTTAGATAACAACTACAACCAAATCTATAGAAGCATAAAGTTAGTCATAACAAAATCTTATAATAATGGAAGCATACTCAGTAAGAGACTATACTTCAATACTTCAACTTCTTGCCCAGGTTTTGTTACAAACCCTAAATCACATCAACAACTCAATCAAGATATCAGTCTCATTATATCTAGGGCCTTAACATTATTCTAAACAAGATGACAAGTTCTTTCATATAGCAAACCCTAGAAACAATGCAAACAAGTAATGCATCTAACAACTTTTAGAATTCATATGTTAGACTTCCTACTAGGATTTCATGTAAACCCTAGATTTCATACATGAGCTCCAACAATCAAAATCATTCACAACTTGATCAACAACATGAATAGCTTCTACTAGGGTTTGATGTAAACCCTAGATTTGTGTCTACAAATTCTCAAATATAGATTCATAAATTCCAGATGGTTATACATAGTAGAGAATTTAATTACTACTAGGGTTTAGCTGCAAAACCCTTGATTTTCCAAGCAACATAATCCTAGAACTTCAAACTTTGACTAGGGCTTGTTTCCAACCCCTAGGACCCATGACCATTAATAATTAGGTCAACACATATATCTAGGAATTCATCATCAAACATAAGCATAACATATGTCTGGCAATATTAACAAATATTGACGTAGACCAAGCTAGGGTTTCAACCAAATGAACACATACCTAGGGTTTCATTTCCAGGACTTTAAATACATAATAAGGGTTTTTCTTGTAGACCCAACCAAACCCTAAGGATCTAGTGTTTCAATTCATAACATAGCAAACCCTACTTTACTAGAACTTCAAAGGTTCGAGATTTCATACAACACCATTTCAACCCTAACAAGTTAGGGTTTTCATGATCATACCAAAACCCCAAACATGACATCATCAATATATCAAACATAATAAAAATTTCTTTAGACTTCATCAATAACCCTAAGTAGATTAGGGTTTCATTCATTGTCAACAATCGGATAGGTTAGGGTTTTTCCAGAGAATCTGTATAGGGTTCTATAAGAACAATCAAGGTTGTAAGGAGGGTAGATTTATCAAAAGATGAATCACCTTAAACAAGAATATTTATGATTCAAGACAATTAGACATAACGATGTTAGTAATATAATGCATATTTCAAAGTAAGATGAACATACTTTTTATATTAAGAGAATTTTATAAGATGTATAGTCTAAGACATACCTGGAGATGTTTCTTGACGAACCTTGTAGGAATTCCTTGAAGTGTAAGCCATGATCTTCTATAATTGTAATGCATACTTTCAAGCAAAACATGTGATACCAAGAACATGATTTAATTTCTCAAGTTAGATCTTTGTGCCGAGAGGCGCTCTACAACCCAGTATGGGGTAGATCTCACGTAAAAATGTAAACACATAAACATGTAAACATAAACGTAAATATAAACATAAAGGTAATGTTTAACATTTAACATTCAACCCAGTATGGGGGTAGATCTCACGTAAAAACGTAAACATGTAAACATGTAAACACATAAACATGTAAATGTAAACGTAAATATAAATATAAAGGTAATGTTTAACATTTATCATTTTTAATCTAACGTTGACCCTATTTAAAAATCAATTTGATTATTATTATGTTTAAATGCGATATAAATTTAAAATATAAAGAGGGTTACAAACACTCAAAAAAGAGGTATGGTAAATAAATAAAAAGGAGGTTTGGTAAATAAGTAAACCCTATTTTTATACGTACTCCAAAGGTATGGTAAATAAATACAAATATAAATAAATTAAAGGTATGGTAAATAAATAAAACCTCTTTTTATATTTACTCCATAAACCTTTTTATATTTAAAGAAAACTCGGAAAGGGGGTTTTATGTAGGTGAAGCTTGTGGGCAAAATATCATTTTAATACCATGAGCTAAATATCATGGGCCAAATACCATATTTATAAAAGAGGCATGGTAAATAAATAAATATAAAAGAGGTATAAAGAGGTATGGTAAATAAATGAAAATATATCAAATAGGATTAGAAATCAACATCTAATTATATACCAGGCTTGTGGGCCAAATACCATGGTAATTAAACAAGGTATGGTAAATAAATAAAATATAAATAAACCAGAGGTATGATAAATAAATAAAACCTCTTTTTATATTTACTCCATAATCCTCTTTATATTTACGAACACTAAAAAAAGAGGTTTTATTTAGGCGAAGTTTATGAGTGAAATACCATGGGCCAAATTATTATTAATACCATGTAAACAAAAATGTTATTAACCCTAATATTAATATTATTATTATTATTAATTATAATATTCATATTAATATATTATAATATTAATATTATTAAATTTAATAAATTTGGATCCCGAAGGTTTGAAGGTTTGTATTTGAGTACACTACATGCATTGACTATCTCACGTAAAAATGTAAACACGTAAACGTAATTGTAAAAGTAATGTTTAACATTTAACATTTAAAATGTAATATAATTAATCTAATGTTGACCCGAATGAAAAATCACTTCTCTCCCTAAATAATAAATTTAACACAAAAACAAAGTGACGAATTGTATTTGTGAGGAAGCATCTCTGTGACAGTGCGGAGTGAAATAATGTTTGTGAGAAAGGATTTTGGGAGCTGCGCGAAGTGGAGAATAATATCTGTGGGAAAGGATTTCAGTGTCAACGAACTGCGATTGATTTTTAGGTTTGATTTCGATTGTTCTTGCATTTTATTTTTTTTCTACCTTTTTTTTAAAACCTTTTCATCTACTTCGACTCCATGGATGATATTTTGTGTAACCGACCTAGATCCATCTTAACTCCGGATCTATCAAGCCCAGAGAGGGATCAAATCTCTCGAGTTGCAAACCTTTTTTTAGTGCAAAACTTGAGGAAAGGTTTGCACCTGGAGAGATTTGATCTCTCTTGGCGCTTGATAGATCCGGAGTTAAGATGGATCTAGGCTGGTCTATGTAACCATGTAGGATGGGATCCTATGAAGATCAAGTTATTCATTCAACATCAGGACTTTTACTTGACATCCTAGATTGCTTGTAAATCCTAGGGGAACGTTTTAACATTAGATATATTCAAAATATTAAAATCTTATTATTATACTTACCTTGTGTTTACATACCTCCGGTTTTGATAGTCTATTAGAGTTGTTGTAGTGACAATACTTGATTTCTTTGGTTCCTTCTATTTTCTTCTTTAGTTCTTAGTCCTTTTTGCAGTCATAGATACGTCAGATCATTTGTAAGCCTCCACAGGTAGCTATACCGAGTTCCCTTTCTTCAATGAGTTGTAGACCGAATGTACTTCTTCACTGCTTTGACCTTATCTTCAACACTTATTGCTTCAACATATTACTGAGCTCGAATCCTTCCTCTGAAATCTATATGATTGTGACTTTGACTTCACTGTCATGTCTACTGAGATATACACTGAACATCACATTGCAATTGCTTATGAGATTTTACAAGTTGACAGTGGTAGACTGAAACCGTGTCACTTGATTTTGAAAGCCTTCTCTGTAATTTGAGTAAGTTATATCCCTTCTAGATTGTGAATTCACCAATCCATATTCTCTGAAAATTGATCCGAATTCCTTTACTGTGGTATATCGAAATCCTTCTTTAAGGTGTCTTGATATGGTGAATAAAGACTGAACTATCTCTCTGTGATCTTAGTTCTATTAGCCCAAAAGTGTCCGTCTTTATCTTGACATGTAGAACCATTCAAGGAGAATAATTCAAAGATGTATAAGTGGTCTTCAAACTGCCTTTGATCATGACCTTAGCTCTGATACCATGTTGAGAAATCCAAGGAGTGGTAGTTAAATGATTTCTCTTATTAGGACATTATCTTGTGATATTTTTCATTATTATTATTTGATCTTTCGAATTATATTTTCTTATCATCAAGACTAATGCCAAGCAACAAATAGAAGAGGGCACAAGATGTAGGCACACAACTAGGGCAAAACCCCACTCTAGAGGAAAACCCGGTCAAAATTTTCAATAGATTCAAAACAAGATAAGACGACCAAGACCCTCACAACCTAGACTAGAGACTCCCTCCATTAAGTCATCCTTGTTTGTTCTTCCTTCCACTGTGTTTGCATACCAAGATCCATGTCACTGTGTTAGCGCCGAATTCTTGTCATTGTGTTAGCATCGAATACTTGTCACTGTGTTTGCACCGAGACATCATCATTGTAATACCACCGAGACCTTATCTCTGTAATGGCATCGAGATCTCATCACTGTAATACCACTGAGACCTCATCACTGTAATAGCACCGAGATCTCATCATTGTAATAGCACCAAGACTTATCTATTGTGATAACATCGAGACTTTCTTTCTGTGGTAGCACCGAACTGAAATGGCACCGAAACTGTGATAGTACCGAGACTATAATTAAAGCGAGGTTAAGGCTGTGATAACACCGAAATTCCTTTTCTGAGTTTGGTTTGAACTTCCTTACTACAGTCACACGAAACTATCTTTGTAATTGACCTGAACTTCTGTGGCTATATTGATGCGAAGACCTTAGGCTTGTTTATATAGTTGTTTCCCATAGTAAATAGGCCGACATGACTTCGTTGAAGAGTTGTGTCTCCATATATGGTGAGGCCGACTTGAGTTCATTTGAATGTAGCAGATTTGATGATGATTTATTTGAGGCTGACAGTAAGGAGACTTGATGGAGGAGTATTTGACCAATCAACAAATTGACTTTGACCCTAATAAACAATCCTAAAGCCTTCAATGGAGGCTTGACCTATAGCAATTGGCCCAAGCATGAAACTCATTCTTTAACAAGTCAATTCAATGATAATAAAAATTCTTTTTTCTTTTCTTTTGACAAATATGTTATATTTTGACTCAAGTACAATTTATGAAGACCCAACCTAGTTACATTCCTCAACAGTTCTTTGTGAAGCGTTTGAGTGGCCAGAGGATCGAACAACTCTGATACCATTGTTACGAACAAAGTTTGTACTTTGCAATAATCTTCAGACATCCATTGAGGATAAGAAACATATATTGAATATAATATATGGTGTTACGAATGAGGGGGCCTGCTTATATACCTTTGTAGGTGTCCTTTCATGATTGGTCATTTACTTAGAGACACGCCTCTTAAGTAAAAAGTTATTGTTTAATTAATTATTATTACATTTATTATATTTTTATATATTTATATTATTCATATATATTTTATTTATAATAGCACCAGAAGATTTGAAGACATCATCAGGTACAACAATGGCACACTTTGCATCAACAGATTTGAAGGCGTCATCAGGTACAACAGTGGCACACTTTGCATCCACAGATTTGAGGTTCATGATTGTTCAGATTTAGTTACACTGTTATGCACACACAATTTATACAAATATCGTTCATAAGCAGTTCTGAAGTTTTTGAATAAGTTTGATTCTGCATTGCATATCTGAAACATACAATAGTAGAAAGGGTTTCATTGGATATATTTGTAAGTGGGTCATTGTCCTTGGTACGGGAGCCCATAAATTGTCTCTATTTTTATATCTTAAGGGTGGTTGGTTGGTGCAAGGCAAAAGAGTAAGGTCTCCTTCAGGAAATTGTCTCTATTTTTATATCTTAAGGGTGGTTGGTTGGTGCAAGGCAAAAGAGTGAGGTCTCCTTCAGGTTGGAACCTAAAATTACTTCAGGGTGATAGGGTGGTGCTAGGGGAAATTGAAGCTTGCATGGTGTTGGAGCATCCTATCAGTTGTAGCTGATAAAACTAGGGCGTTGGAGTGTCCTTCCAATTGGAGGTAGTAAAACCAAGGTGTAGGAGCATCTTTTCATGAGTTGGAGCTTCCTAATAAATTGAATGCTTTTCTAGATTACTAGGAAGTTGGAGCTGAAATTTTTTTGTACTCGTAAATTATTAAAAAAGTGTTCATTTGTTTTTCTCTTGGAAGGGTTCCCCCCTAAAAATATTTTCTGTATTGCTCTTGTGATGTGTTGATGATTATTGTTTAGTTGCTAATGCTCTAGAAATTTATAATTAACTAATTGTAATTGAAACACTGATTCACTCCCCTCTCAGTATTTCCAACAAACAAAATAAGGAAATAATGACAATTGTTAAGTATGAGCAATATGGATCACTACCACAATTAGAGCTTCCTATTTGTGCCCCTCCTAGCTAGTAAAAGAAACACCCTAATGAAGGTCACACTAGACTGGGAGCAAATGACAACCATCAAGATGAAGGAATTGAACCAGCACACAACCCATTCATCATGGTCTATAATCCAATTTCAACCCTTGATCCATACTAGAATGGAAAAAGCATTAAATGAAAGCACTTATATGCAAAAATGGTTGATCTCCCAATAGATGACCTCACCTTCATTAGATGAATATGCTAGAAAAATGAATGTACTGACCTAAGAATGGGTGGGATGCAGCTGAGGTTGGCTACCTGTGAATCATGGTAGGGGTTGCTGGCTAGCAAGCTGCATCATAGGAGAAAAATTTTCTGCTAGGGTTACCCATGTTTGATAACGGGTCCAATGACAATGTCGCTTGGGATGTGGTGCACTCCAAACCTAACAACACGGGCTTCCTATTGATTTTTGAGACATACATGTTTCCTGTTTACTTTGCCATGGCCTTACATTGGATAATCACATACTAAACCTAAGGTCGCCTATGCAATATAGTGACTAATGTACTCTAGGTGCACTAGAAACCATGCAAGTTAAGACTCTTTGTAGATGATAGTTTGAGTTTTGTTTCATAATGCTGCTTCATAGAATTAGCTTGATATGTATCTTTTGTTGGCACTGGAATATGGATGGAATTTCTGATAGTTCAATGAAACAAATGATTTGATAACTTACCTTTTTTAGCTGGATGAACAGGTCTTTGACTTATTTGATGTAAAGCGGAAAGGTGTTATTGATTTTGGCGACTTTGTTCGGTCTCTTAGTGTTTTCCATCCAAATGCACCTCAAGAAGATAAAATCGACTGTAAGTAACACGATCTTATCTTATAACATCTTGTCTATATTAGCTCACGCATATCTGATACTGTCATATCAATATTTCCTTACAACTATCTTTCTCTCACTCTCTTGAGTAGTTTTGTATCCTGAACTATGGGAAAGTCATGACATTTCACTCAGTACAAGTTTTGCGATTCCTTGAACTAGAGACATAGTTATAATTATGCATTCTTCTGTTCCATAATGTCATATTGTGCAGTTGCATTCAAGCTGTATGATTTGCAGTGCACTGGCTATATCGAACGGGAAGAGGTAAGAGAACTGACTTTTGAAATGTCAGTGAATTTGCGACTTTACTAGTGTATATCTTAGTACTTGTGGTAGTTGTTGGAATGAAGTATCATTGTTTCTGGGTTAAATGTTACATTTTTCCTTGAAGAGGCTGTTTCAGTTTAGTTTCTAGTTTTGTAACTTTTCCTCAAGGATGAAACAAGACAGATTCATGTTGTTGTTTTATACTACGTGATTCAACTTGTTCAACATATAATGCTATTTGTTTCAATTATATTCCATATGACTAATGAGCATTTTGTTGGACAAAATATAAAAATCACGGCAAGCTGAATGGTTACTTGTGTAAATCCTACGAGTTATATGACATAGGCAAATAGAATATTAGTGGTACTCTGCAGTGTACATGTGTGGAACTCAACTTTGTGTGGAATGAGAAGTTCATTACAAGTTTGTTTGGTAAGAATAGATGGGAAGAGTTATGGATGTCAAACAGCATTTTCTCTTCTTTTTGATTTGTTTGTAAAAGGGAATTGATTTTTAATATGCTAAAATTATGATAAATTTTGATTGATATTTTCCTTGATGCTGAATGTCCAATGTGCAACACTCATAGCTTTCATTACTTTGTAGGTGGGTCTTCACATTTCGGAAGATTGATGGTCAAACCTCATGCACATGGCTTGCCATTCTTCCTTGAATCCTTCATTTTACCTTAAACAATTATTTTCACTGTGCCCTAGGTGGCTTTGCCCTTATACAGCAGCACATGTTCTTTTATTCTGGTTAATGCTTTTACTGTGCTGTGGTAGCCTTTAGAGTATGTTTTGATGTAGATCCTTACGATTACTTTGGGGATGGACTGGTGTAGATGCACTTTGTATTTTGATCGTTTTATCTCTTTTGTAACATATTCCTTGGTTCCATATGAAAGATCACATATGCCACAATAGTATTATTTAGTTGTTATGAGTTGGATATTTCCTTTGTAGTAGTACAAATGTTAGATGAGTCACTGATATTTCGTATATTTATTGGAACCATGTTTCCTCTATAGTGTATGAGAAATGGCTAGATGAGTCATGGGTATTTGGTATGTTTCTTGGAACCATGTTTCCACTATAGTGTATGAGCAACGATTAGATGAGTCACAGGTATATGGTTATATATCTTGGAACCATGTTTCATTTATAGTGTAGTGTATGATCAACTAAATTATTGGCAGTGGTCTTTTATTGATTGGCTTTAGAATTCCTTGTTAGCTGTCGTGTGGGTTTTGTTAGATTCCTTCTGCAATAGTGGCCAAAATTTTCTATTAAAAATAATTGTCAATTGTTTTTGATATTTGACAGTGGAAGTATCTTATTTGTTTCCTCTGATTTTCTATGTTTATTGGCTATTTAGCGTATAAGCAACTAAATTGTTGGTCACAGTTTCTATGTTTTTCCTCGTTAGATATTTGGTGGGTTTTATTAGATTCTTTATTCAGTAGTGCCAGATTTTTCTGTCAACAATAATTGTCATTTTTTTTGATGTTTGGAGATGGAATAATCTCCTTGTTTTCCTTTGAATTTCTATGCTTATTTGTTATTTGTTCTTCAATATGATTAGAAAAAGAATGTGGGCATAGGATAAGATGGAAAAATGGCCACAAACCGGTAGTAATTTGAGAGGATTTTGTTATGGCCATAGGCCGTGCTCTAGCAAATTCTGATACCTGTGTTATGAACCAAATGTTTCGTGCACTCCAATTTAGTCAAAAATCCAAAGTAAATGAATCAACATTGTAAAATTCATAAAGGAGAAGAAAAATATAATTGATAATTTGATTAGTGGCAAAGAAGCGAAAATCGCGATTAAATCGCGATTTTTAAAAAAAATCGTGATTTTTTCGGAAGGCCGATTTAATCGGTGATTTTTTGGATTTGAAAAAATCACCAAAAAATTGCGATTTTTTTGGGAAAAAATCGACCCTATAAGTTCAAAAATCGATTTTTTTTTTTTTTTTGTCATTTTTGCAGTCCTCTCATTTTCCTGACACACCCTGTTGGCAGTTAATGGTAATTTTAAATTCTTAAAGTTAAATGACTCAGGATGTTTAAGAGTGGTTTCGACCTCATTGGATTTCATATGGAGAAACTAGAATTTTAGATTTCACTCAAAATTCAGCAGACTTAATGGTTTTCAGGGTTTCATGGTTTGGGGATTTGCATTGTTTCCATTTGATTCTATTATGTGTAAGGGTATGAGATTGGCATTTGGTCAAGAGTATGAAGTCCTTTAAGAACCTTGATGTTGGTGGCATTGATTGTTGAACTTTGTTGATGTTGGTGGTATTGATTGTTGAACTCCCCTACTGTGGCCTTAACAAGAATGTACCCTTCACTCAAAGGAAAACAACTGGTTAGGCATGTTAATCTTTTTCTACCACATTTTAAGGTTGAGGAGATGAACCCTTCACTCAAACCAAAATCATTGGTTAGGCATGTTAAACTTTTTCAATTTCTATCATGTTATAAGGTTGAGCAATCCAAGTCTGAAGACTTTGAGCTAGATGATGTTTATGTATCTCTTGTTGATGATCCCATTTCTAGTAGCAATGAATCAATGATGAGTTTCATGAGGAGGAGGAGGAGGAGCAACAGTATGAGGAGGAGGTGACACCACCTACCCCTACTACCGATAGAGGGCGTGGTCTGCCTCCTTTAACCCCTGGTGCTTCAAGATCTGGAGCACAACAGAGTCCATTGCCAGCCCTGCCAGCTTCTTCGTCTAGAGGGAAAGCTGTTACATTTTCTCGCAAGAGGGGCAAAGGAAATCAATAGTATAGATTATTTGGTGCATTCCTTTGTATATAACATTATGACTCATGATATGAGATACATTATTATATTTTTTGTTGATATTTTGAGGTTGATTTGGGACTCAGGACTTAGTATTCAGGACATGATTCACTATTATGTGTGATGTAGCACTAGACATGATATTACACATCTTATATATTAGTTTGTTTTTCATATTTATGTGTCAATGCATTTATTTTATGTTGTGGGTGCTTTAGATATTAAAAAAATTGAAAAAAAATGAATATTTTTGTATGTGCCGATTTTTTTCCCAATTTTTACGATTTTTTCCTATTTTTTCCCCTCGCCGATTTAATCCCGATCGCGATTTTCAAATAATGATTAGTGGTTCTTGTGGAATGGCCACATTCTTTATAGAGACATCACTCATGACCTTTTATATAAATATTATTATTATTTGTATAATTATGTAGTGTATATCTATTATGTATGGTGGATTCATATACATTACAATGCATCTAACTTGTACAGTCCATTCTTCGCCACTACTCTCTTGAATCTCACATTCTCTACCATCAAATACAACTTGGATAACTGATTTTCTGTTTGGTAATTTCACATAGAGAATGTGAGTTCTTCTTTAGAGAAAATCTCAGCACCCACAGTTGTTACTTCATCTCGAGCATGACACCCTAGCTTCTCTTGCTCATGTGAAATGCCCCATAGTTCATGCGAAACGTTTTTATGCATTTTGCATTTTTTATGGACATTTGTTGATTTTTAATGTACCTTGGACAAGTGGCTTCCCATGGGTTAGTCTCTATGTAGGGAAAGTATCTAAAATAATTTTTTTCTTAAGTGTGACTTTATAAAGTGAAAGTGACTTTATAAGTGGTAAAGTCAATATTAAATTATAAAGTGAAAGTGACTTTATTAGTGGTAAAGTCAATGTTAAATTATAAAGTGAAGAGTGACTTTAGACATAAAGTACAATGTTGGTACTTTATTTAATGGGTGAGTTAAAAAATAGAAAGCGAGAATTAATTGCACATTTATTCTCATCCCTTGAACTAAATGAATCCGAGCCATTGGATCTTAGGGTTGCCCAAAAGTCATTTAGGGAAACAAAAAAAGAGAGATTGCATTCATTCATTCTTCATGAGCAGATTGGAGAAAGGAGGCTGAGAGCTGGAGAAAAGTTCTGAAAGAGAAATTTGTTGTAGCAAGCTGAAGGAGTGATTTCTGGGAAAAGTTGGGCACGAAAATCAAGGCATAACAGACAGCAGAAGGTACAATACAAACACCATTTATTGTTGTGAGCTGCACATAGTTTGAGAGAAGTTTTTGAGCTTTTTTTTTTGGGGAAAAAATCCGTATAGTCGGTACAACAGTACGGAAATCCGTACAGTCCGTGTCAGTACAGTACAATTTCAGCTTCAAGTGGGAATGAAAATCGAGTCAAAGTGGGCATGTTTTTCAAGAAGTTTTGGGCTGAAGAGATAACTTGTATTTCACTATTTTGTTTTGTCTGCAAATGTATTTTTCCTGAACTTGAAAGATAAATAAATTTGAAGAGCTCTCTAATAGGTTTTCCTCGAAGAAGATTGAAGGGGTTTTGCTTGGGTCTAAGTTGACCAAAAATCCATGTGTATTTTTTTTATGTGTTGCTAGTCTATTTATGTCCATATTTATTTTCAGCATGTGTTGATAGTCCCATGTGTTTAATTTGAAAATTTCATTTCAAGAATTTTATATGTTGAATGTAAGTTTATGGGAAAGGGCATTTAACTGAATGAGAGTGATAAGGTGAAATTAAAACTGGGTTGGGATTGTAGGAAACTTTTTAGTCATCAAATTTCAACATTGTATCAAAGCTATAGGCTGAAAATTGCAGTTTGAAAAACATAGAGTAGTTTGGGATAGCAAACAGTGGTTTGGACAACAAATTGAATTTTTGGACAACAAACTGATATTTTGGGGCAACAAGGTGAAATTTCACACAGACTAAACTTTTGGGACAACAAGGTGTGCTAGAAAGTTCATTTCTCCATTTTCTTGGTTTTGTAAATTTTGGACAACAGTCATGGCCATGTTCTTAAGGATAGACGACAGACTGGATGGGATATCCAACTATGTTGTTTGGAAGGAAAAAATTCAGACAATGTTTGAGGAGGCAGCAGTTTGGGACATAGTGCGGCAAGAGGTTGTACATCTTATTGCTGCAGATGAACTGGCTTAATTCACAAAAAATAATGCAAAGGCAAAAATGATTTTGATGGACAGTCTGAAGGATCATGTGGTTCCTTAGGTGAGAGAAAACAGATATGCATATCAGACGAGGACAGTTTTAACCACTCTCTATCAGAGTACCAATGGGAGTAGGAGATGGTACTCACAGAACAATTGAAGAACATCAGGATGGCAAAGGCTGAAAGTGTAGTTCATTATCTTGGTAGGGTCAAACATGTACGTGATGATTTGACTGCTATTGGTGAGGTAGTTGCACCCACAGAGTTAGTCAAGATAGCCGTAGCGAGACTTCCTAAGTCTTGGTAGGTCTTTGGAGATATTGTTACCTCTAGGAAGAATCTTCCCAATTGGGACAGATTCTGGGATGATTGTGTAACATGAGATACAGAAGACTAGTAGTGGTGGGGTGAATATAAAAAATGAGGAAGTTGTAGCCTTCACAGCCAGGGGGAAGAACAAAGGGAAGACCAAGAAAGGGGCCTCATCAGATGGGGCTAAGGGAAAGGAGAAGAAGAAGAAGAAAGATATGGATATGTCCAAAGTCAAATGTTGGGCATGTCAGAAGATGAGACACTATGCTGCTATGTGTCCTGAGAGGAAAAACAAGGGGAAGAAGGGTAGTGTAGCTTCAATAGAGGTGGAGCAGTTTGCTTCACAATTTGACAGGGAGTTTGCATTTATTACTTCTACATCTAGTAGGAGTACATCATCTGATGTGTGGTACAAAGCAGTGTTTTAAAAATCGGACTCGGTTTTCGAAATGCCCGAGGGTTGGCTCCAACTCCGACTCGGCCGGTTTGGTTTCAATGACTCGGTCTTTGTAAAAAATACATTAAATATTAATTTTTTTATAAACAAACATAATTTTAAATATTTTCATTCATGTTTCCAAACACAAAGCATGAATATATCCATTATATCAAAATTGCACCCAGTGCACTGTCCAATACATGATGATGATATAGAGATCAAAACAAAAAACATCACCAAGGAGGCTCTAAATGGCCCTCTACAACAAAACATGAATAGTCACTATTGCTAGACATCTGACAAGACAATATCCTCTGCCTCAAACTCTAAACCAGAGGGGGAAACTGCTCGCTCCTCCTCTGAATCAACATCCTCAACTAGAACTGTAGCACGTTGAGCTTGAGATAGACGAATTATGCGCCTCCGTCGTGGCTGACTAGAGGAAGTGCATGCGGTTGCAACTGGAGGACTTGGAGTTGGGACTGGGCCTGCTACTAGTGGATTTGCATTGGCTCCAAACGGTTTCTCTTCTTATGTGAATCCTCTCAAAGACAGATCAATTGCGCTCACACTCAGAAGCACTGCAAGTTTGACTCAAAATGTGGATTGCAAATCTCTGCAATTCAGGACAATGGCTCGGTTGACTTGGTGTACGACTCGGTTGGCTCGATGTATGGCTCAGTTGGCTCGGTCACAAATCGGCCTTCGGATCGGTTTTTCCACCGAGTTGGTCCGACCGGGGGTCTGGCTCGGGTGACTCGGTCGATTCCGAGCCAGTCCGACTGATTTTTAAAACTATGGTACAGAGATAGCGAGGCTTCTCGCCATATGACAGGTGCACGAAAGTTCTTTTCAGAGCTTACAGAGAGGGCACTAGATATTGAGATTGTACTAGGAGATGATCACTTTGTGAGAGCTATTGGTGTGGGGACTGTGACCTTTGACAGGGAGTCTTTGCCTCCTTTGAAGGTCATGGATGTTTTGTATGTTCTGGGGATGAAGAAGAACTTGATTTCGTTATCTGCTATTGAGGAGAAGGGTTTTGACATCACTTTCTCAAGAGGGTAGGTATTGATGCATCCCAGGGGAGCTTCCATCACTTCGACCAAAGTGATTGGAGTACGCTCTGGGAAACTATACAAGTTCAATTTTCAGTCGACAAAAGCATTGGTGAGTAGCACATCTGGTAGCAATCACACTAGTACTACCAGCATTAGAGACTTGTGTGAGTTATGACACCGGAGGATGGCGCATATGCATCATGGAGCTTTGATAGTTCTGAGGGAGATCACTACTAGAGTTCCTGATTTCAGTGTCGAGCATTATGAGGTGTGCAGAGGGTGTGCTTTGGGCAAGTACAACAAGTTACCATCCCCAACGAGCGACAACAAATCTACAGGTATACTAGACTTGATTCATATTGATGTTAGTGGTCGTATGTCTCACGTGTCTTTGGGTGGTTATGAGTATTATGTTATATTCATTGATGACTACTCTAGGAGGACTTGGATATATTTCCTGAAGACCAAGGGTGAGGTCTTTAGTTGCTTTAAAGAGTTCAAAGCTCTTGTGGAAAAGTAGACAGGTAGGAAGACTCAGGTCTTGAGGTCAGACAATGGTGGTGAGTACACCGATGGTGGCTTTTTTGACTTTTGTGCATAGGAGGGAATTAGGAGAGAGTTCACGGTTCCTTACAACCCCTAGCAGAATTAGGTGTTTGAAAGGAAGAACAGAGCTATTGTTGGGGCTGCTAGAGTGCTGATTCACGATTAGGGGTTGCCTTTGTTTTTGTGGGCCGAGGCCCGCAATACTGCTGTTTATCTTCGGAACAGGAGTCCTCGCAGAGTATTGGGGAATATAACTCTAGAGGAGGCCTTAACTGAAGAGAAGCCTCATGTGGGACATCTTCGTATCTTTGGATGTCTACCATATTCTTATATCCCCAAGGAGCAGAGGACGAAGCTGGAACCCATGGCAGAGAAGGGTATCTTTATGGGTTATTGTGAGACTTCAAAGGCCTATCAGATCTTCATTCCTTCTAAACGGAGAGTGGTGATTAAGAGGGATGTGAAGTTCGAGGAGGAGAGGGCCTATCGGAGATCACGTGAGTATGATGAGAGAGGGTCACAGACTTCCCCTAAGCAGGGAGGTCAAGTATAGGGAGCAAGACCTTAAGGTCTTAAATCGACTGGAACAAGAGGTACTTCAGTGTCGGTGACATTTGGGGCACCAGTTGCGAGTTCACCAAGCACTTCTTTGGTGAGTCCACTGGTACAAAGATCACATGGCACTTCAGCTGACACAGGCATAGGTTCTTGGAGGACGGTGTTGGTACAGGCACACCAGGGTCAGTTGGCAGACCTTCAGGTTCACTATACTGGGGGGTAGAGGTTGAGGTCCCCTACGGGGAAGCTTCTTCGGGGAAGAGGAGGCCCAAGTGGCTTCAAGACACCTTGAAGGAAGCATAGTTCGTTGGTCCTTCGAAGAGGGTGAATAGGGAGAGTGTGCCACATGAGCAGTTTTGTAGTTATGTAGCCAAGGCTATCAACATTGTTGACTCTGAGCCTACTAGCTATGAGGAGGTTGCCAACCAGGAGATATGGAGAGAGGTTATGGTGGAGGAGTATACCTCTAGCTCTATCATTAAGAACAATGTCTAGGAGGTGGTGCCTAGGCCTAAGGGCAAGTCAGTTGTGACTTTCAGGTGGCTCTACAAGATCAAGCATGCTGTAGATGGCAGCATTGAGAAGTTCAAGGAAAGGTTTTTGGCTAGAGGGTTCTCACAGATAGAGGGAGTTGACTATGATGAGACCTTCACTCCTGTAGCTTGGTACACTTCTATCCGGTCCCTTATTTCTATTGGTGTAGAAATGGGTTGGCAGATCCATCAGATGGATGTGAAGATCACATTTTTGAACGAAGTTATAGAGGAGGAGGTGTATGTTGAGCAGCCATAGGGATTTGAGGTACTTGGGCGGGAGACCCATGTATGCTGGTTGAGGCAAGCACTCTATGGACTTAAGCAAGCTCCGAGAGCTTGGTATTCAAGGATTGATACTTACTTGCAGCAGATGGGTTTCACGAAGAGTGATGCAGATCCGAATCTATACTACATTGTTGTAGGGGATGATCCCGTCATTCTTGTTCTATATGTTGATGACTTGTTCATTATTGGGGCAGAGAGACTGATTAGTGGTTGCAAGGAGGATCTTGCTATAGAGTTCGAGATGAAGGACATTGGTCTGATGCATTACTTTTTGGAGCTTGAGGTGTGATAGGAGGAGGGGCATATCTTTCTGGGGCAGGGGCAGTATGCTGTGGATGTGTTGAGTAGGAAAAGCACTTCAGGGTGTTGATTCGGATTGGGTTCGATAGTTGTGTCGTGGTTTAGTCGAAAGCAACTGACTGGTTTAGTCGAAAGCAAAAGTCAGTTGCTTTGAGCTCTTCCGAGGCTGAGTATATGGTTGTCAGCGAACCCACTCAACCTGATGTCATTGCCTCTAGTGTATTTCAGTCCAAGGTCGACTGTTCCTTGTAGATATCTGAGAACATGTTTGGCTGCTGCCCAATGAGCCCTCCTAGGTTCCACCATGAACTGACTGAGAGTATTGATAGCATAACAAATGTCTGGTATCATGTTTACCAGATACATCAAAGAACCTATGAGCTGCCTATACAAAGTAGGATCAACCTCATCATCTTCGGACGTGTCAATTTTCTTCCAGTTGGTAATCATTGGAGTAGCCATGGGTCTACAGTCCTCCATTTGAAATCTTTTCAGAACTTCTATAGTATATCTTCCTTGACCAAGGAATATCTCACCCTTCTGTTGCTCAACTTCCAACCCCAGAAAATAATGCATTAGCCCTAGATCTTTCATGTCAAATTCCACAGCTAAATTCAACTTGCAGTCCTTGATGAGTCTAGATGATCTTGTTAGGAATAGATCATCCACATACAACACTAGTATCAAACGCTCATCCCCTACTCTCAGATAGTAGAGATTGGGATCTGCATCACTCTTGACAAATCTCATTTTCTACAAGTAGCTGTCAATTTGACCATACCATGCTCTAGGGGCTTGCTTCAGTCCATACAAGGCCCTCTTGAGCCTGCACACATGAGTTTTTTGCTCATGCGTCTCAAAGCGCTCTGGTTATTCAATATATACTTCTTCTATCACCCCACTCAGGAACACAGTCTTGATGTCCATCTGGTTAATCTCCCATCCCATCTGCGCAGCAAGGGATATCACAGATCTAATAGAAGTATATCGGGCTACTGGGGCGAATGTCTCTTCATAATCTATCACTTCCTTCTGAGCGTACCCCTTAGCCACAAACCTGGCTTTAAATTTCTCGATGTTGCCATCTGCAACATATTTGATCTTGTAGATCCATCTCGAACCTACAACTGATCTATCCTGATGCCTGGGAACCACTTCCCAGACATCATTCGTCATGATGGAGCTATATTCCTCCACCATCGCATCGACCCATACCTGGTGCTGAGCTGCCTCCCGAAAACTAGAGGGTTCCCCAATCTGCGCTACCAAAGCTTGGTACCTTTCAGGTTGCCTGTGCATCCTATTCTCATTTCTGGGGGCTTCGACAAACTCTTCTGCATCCCTCAGAATTTGTCGTAATTCCCTGCTCATCCTACCACTGGTAGTGGGTGGATCCACCTGCACTCCTTCTTGCAAGTCCCCTGGAGATGTGTCCCTTGGATCCCCATGCCTTGGAGAGGCACTTGCATTACCCTCCGTAGGTCGTTGTGGTTGGAGCAACTGATCCTCCTCACATTGCGCAGCAAAAGGCATCTGCCAGGATTTTCTGAAGGCCCTTTCCTCTATGAACTTCACATCCCGCCGAACTACAATCTTCCTACTCTCAAGAATCTATATATGGTAAGCCTTTATGTTCTCACTATATCCCACCAGATATCCCTTTTTTGCAGTCTTATCCAGTTTCTTCCTCTTCTCTTCGGGCACATGACAATATGCCGCACTGCCAAAGATCCTAAAGTGGCTCACTTCAGGCTTGCTGCCAGTGAAGACACTTTCTGGAGTGATCTTATGCAATGCGTTATGAGGAATCCTGTTCTGTATGTAGACAACTGTATTACAAGCTTCAACCCACAGAAATTTGGGCATGTCTTGATCATACATCATTTCCCTTGGAGCCTCGACAATAGTTCTATTTTCTCTCTCTGCAATTCCATTCCACTTCGAATTATACAGAGCGGTCCACTCCCTTCCGATGCCTACCCTTGCGCAAAACTCTGTGAAGTCTTTATCAATGTACTCTCCACCATTGTCTAATCGAAATGTCTTGATTTGCTTTCTTGTCAAATTCTCCACCAGAGCTTTAAACTCCTTGAATTGACCAAAGACTTTGTCCTTGGTCTTCAGAAAGTAGATCCATGTCTTCTTGGAATGGTTATCGATAAAGGTGATGAAATATTCAACACCACTAAGAGCTCTAGTGGACATTGGTCCGCAGATGTCCGAGTGTATTAAGCTCCACACACTCTTAGCCCTATTGCTGCTTCTATGGTTTGCTGCCTTGGCATACTTTCCCAATGCACACCCTCTGCAGACATTGTCTCACTTAGTGCTTTGTTATGGAACTCTCGTGACAACCTTCTTGAGAATTCTTAATGCCCCATGATGCAAGTGCCCTATTCTCTTGTGCCATAGCTCATTCAAGTCCATTTCATCAGTGATGCCTATCAGTGGGCCATTGGGGATTCGAGTTGTAAGTTGTAACTTGTAGAGTTTATTGCTCCTGACTCCGATTTGTGCCTTCTTCTTCCAACTTGGGTGTTTGATGTATACTCTATTGCCAATGAAGTAAACGTCATAGCCTTTGTTTTGAAGTTGCGACACAGAGAGTAAGTTAATCCCCAAACCAGGCACATGCAACACATTGGTGGCTCGAAGCTTATTACCAACTTCCCTTTGAAATACTATGGTCCTCTTTCAACAAGTGTACATTTCGCCTTATTGCCCATGCTGATTTTAAAGTTCACTTGCTCTTCTTGGTAGTCTGAGAAACATTCTCGCACTCTCGTAATGTGAGTAGAAGCCTCACTGTCAATATACAGATCTCAGGAGAAGCAGACCTTGACACAGAAGCAAATTCTTCTTCCAATCTGGATGCCAGAACAAAAACGTTGTGATCCATCTGTTCTTTCATGCTTTCTTTCTTCTCTGGAGAACTGCATGAACCCTTCCGAGCTGCTGCAACAGCAACGTATGATCTATGTTCTATCGCCAGTTCTACTCATCTTTGCTCTGATACCATGTGAAAATTTCAATCCAGAAAATATTTCTGCAGTGATAGATTTATTTCTCCTAATTATTTTCAGTAAGTTATTTACAAAATTCTTTTAGTAAATTTCGAAATAAATACTGCTGCAGCATTCACTTAAGTATATGCAGAGAAAGGAATAGTAAGAAATACACGCATAAGAATCAATCACATATACACACTTATTTTTGGACAATTGTCCCTGGAAAACCTAATGCGGGAAAACTAGTGCAGCAGATGAGGGTTTATATATTATTCTTCAACAATGAAATTCTTTACAAGGAAAAGACTGGCAGACTTCTTTAGAAAACACCTGAGATAAATTCTTTTGAAACCTTTGGAGATTTTCTGACAGCCGGAAGACCCATTGCTTCCCTTTGTGTCACTCTGCGTGTCTCTCTACACAGTGCCTGCATCACTTTGCGTGGGCTCTCTGCACTGCCTTCTCTAGCCTTCTGCGTCCTTCTCTCCTCGACCTTTGTCACTGCTGACTCCCTCTCCTTCTTCTGCCTTGCAACTCTGCCCTGCAACTCTCCCTCTGAAATCGAATTCTATTCCTTCAGAATCGACTTCCTTCGGGTTACTGAGTGTATGCCGAACTTACTTTCCAAATGACTCTCAAGCCTTCTTTTATAATCTTCTCATTGATGAATCAACGACCCAGATTAGAAGTCTAATCAATGATCAAGATTAAAACTTGACTTGATCTTCGTTCTCTAGAAGATTCACACACTGTTTTATTAATACCCATTAATTATTTAATTTCCGTAAGTTTAGACTAGGGTCTACGTTAAAATAATTAATTATTTTAATAAAACATAAACTGAGTGGAATTTCCACAAACGGTTTCTGGGTTCTTTGGAATACTGATGTCCAAGCCTCCTTACACATTTTGAGACTTGGAACACTTTCCGATGCTACAAAAATCAACATTTAAGACAATATTTGACTTACATTTACATGATTCTAGTTTCTTTATGGTCATTTTATTCTCTCATGATGATGAAAGCCATTTTATTTTGCAAAGTTGTAGAGTTCTATTTGTTACTTGTGTAAAACTCATTTTTGAGATGTAATTATATTGTAGCTAAGATGCAGCCAGTAATCTTTTAACTCTGAGTCATTTTGTTAAGGTTTTGTCTTTAATTATTATTTATTTTGAAAATCTGCATATATTTCTTCATGGAACAAATAAGTAGATCATAGTTCACAGAGTTACATGACATGAACGAAGGTATTAGTTGACTAATGTAGATACCATTTCTTCAATATAATAAAATTACTTTTTCCCCTCTTATTGTGCAATGTATTAGGCATATTGCTACTTGTAATATGGTCATAATTTCAGTCACATAAGTGAAAGAAACTGTTATAAATTTGAATTTTGACTTACATAGGTCTAAATTATGTTTTGCTCTTTAAGGGAAATTGTAGGTCTATGTCCTTTTTAATTTTAAATTATGGTAATTCTAGTTTCTCTTACAATGCCATTGTGGCTTTCAGGTGAAACAAATGTTAATAGCACTTTTATGTGAGTCAGAAATGAAATTAGCTGATGAGGTCATTGAAACGATTCTTGATAAGGTACTTTGAAAAGGCCCTTTCAATTGACAAAAGAGGTTTCAAATTTGATTGTGCATAGTTGACAATATCTTCATGACTCGATGTAGACATTCCAAGAAGCTGATGGAGACAAAGATGGGCGAATTGATCGAGATGAATGGCAACAATTTGTATCTCATAATCCTTCATTAATGAAGATAATGACACTACCGTATTTGAAGTATGTGTCTTTACTCCCTTTCACATATAGATGCACACTAACAAACCTCTTTTTTTGTATGCTTTCCATGACTAGAAAAACTCATGAATGGTAAAATTTCAGTTTCAGTGGTAGATGGAGAAGCTATAGTATTTGATGCTGGAAATCGAATGATAGATTACACTGCTGCCCCCCTTTTTCGATTTAATGATGATATATAATGTTTAGTAACTCCACCGATATCCCACTTTTTTGAAAGGAAAATTTTCTTGAAAAATTTTCAAATAAGAAAAAATTATAGCATCCAAGTCATTTAAATTTTAAAGTCATTGATTGTAAACATCAATCTAAACTTTCATTACTAGATCTTGCAATTCTAGATTTTTGGTGCTTTGGTCCTCTTGAATTATATCCTCTATTTTAACACTAAACTTCTTCAATCTGCAGTATTGTTTAAGATACTGGGCCTGATGGGTGTCCATTTCGTTAGTTTTGGCCTAGGATATTCCACTGGCATCATCACATGTCAGTCATTGACACGTGTCTGGCAAACTGCTTGCCATGGCGTGGATGCAGATAATCCTCCAAAACTGTCACAATCTTTCCTCAATACCTAATGTAGTTGTAATATAACTCAGTGGCCATATATATTATATAAGCTAAGTCACATGGTTTGGGTTCGGCAATGATTATGTTCGATTCGAGTTTGAATTTTTTGATGAGGTTTGGATGAGGTTCACCTTTAGGTTAGTCTATATATATATATATATATATATATTAACTTCAAAATGCAATATAGCATAAAATAATAAGAAATCAACATCAATAAACATAAAAAATGCTGTCACGGATGTGGAAACTGCAAGAATAGATTACAATGTGACAAGGTTATGAGTTTTGAGCTATATGGACTTGGTCAATAGCTATGAGGCTCAACGAGCGTCACCGAACCTCGTTTGTTTTTTAAGTTCACCAAATTTTGAACCTCATGGTTGAAGTTCGATGAACCTTGTGACATAATATGAGTATCTTGTCTTAAAAACTAAGAACCCCACAGTGGTGTAGAATCTTTACTGTAGTTTAAATTGACATTTTGAGAGGAAATTGCAAAAAATCTTGCATAGTTAAGACTGAGCCAAAAATCTTAATGAACTCAATTCAAACTGCATGTGTTTAATTCACTGTGTTGGCAGAGGCTGCAGGGCTTAGCAAAATGACATCGAAAATTAGGTCTATTTATACCAATCAACATAGAACCTCATGAGTAAGAGGTGTGCACAATATGCTAACTGATATGGTTGATATCAAAGAGAGTCAAGATCAAACCCCCCCAAATATATTTTCAGACTCTGGTAATAAGAGAGGTGTTTTCTTCCCCTGTAATTATGGAGGATTTTTCTTCCCCAGTAATCATCTCCGTTATCTTCTGCATGAAACCAAGGATCGAAGGGCAATAAACATGAAACATCATATAGCAAACTAGTATCAATGCTTGAAGACTATCAAGGTGCAATAAAAACCTCCAAAAGCCTGAGGATCCCTCACTTAAAGCTGAGGCTGCTAAGTATGCCTAATAGGATTGATGGAAGCACATGTGGAGGAATTCTTTTTAAGTCTTCATTCTCAAGAGGGAAGAAAATGGACAAATCAATTGTTGAAAACAATAAGAAAAGACTCCTCACCTCCAACGATACAGTGAATATGCACCATAAGGAAAATCTCCTTTTATTACAATCATAATGAAGCAAGCACTTGTTGCTACTGACCATTGTCTTGACTGTTAACTAATATTTCCAAGCTACAACTGCTTAAGCTTTTGGAGGAACTAATGCTAGAAGGATCCATCTAAATATGCCATTCAAAATGAGGGCTGCAGGGGCCCATCCACTTGAAGCTTAGGGCTGACTAGGACCAATTTCAGACTTGTAGCAGGCACCAATAGTTGAAAGATTCTACCCCACCTGACTATTATGTATAGCGATCTCATGATTAATCTCAAGGGTAAGCAAAAGAACAGATCAAACATAAAGCATTAAGCCTTGTAGTTTCTTACCAAGGCCCTTAATATTCTACATACACATTCTTCGAGTATCTTTTCATTTGAAGATCTCCCTTATCCGGAAACCCTCCCCTTCTAGTTATAATTCTCATGCATTAATCATATGGCTAAAGTCTAAAGGAGGCTTGAAAAAATCAGCTTAATATATACAACTAAAGGAGAGAAGTTCTTGTGCTTGCTTCTGGAAAACTCATCAAAACCCCTTTGGATGCATGTCACCTGGCGTAATGAAATGAGTATGGGTTTCTGAAATTGTACAACTTTCAGGAAGAACATTTCCGAACTTTAGGAAACATGGAAATGGATGGCATAGAGGTGTTACAGTTAAATGCACTTGAGCGTTGTGCAGCATTGCTCTCTTGCCAAATCTGTCAACATGGCCAAATGTCTGGGAGTTCCTTTAGGGACTTGACCGGCAGACTTGTTACAACTTACCTTGAGTTTCCTTAAAACATTAGGCCACGTGAGCTTTCTTGTAGTAAGCTGTAGACATATGGCAATTTTTCTTATTCTTGCAAGGTTAGACTGCTTATTGACTGTAGTAACTCATGTAGTTGGATATTTTGATACTGAAGGTAGTGTCCATTAGCTGCTCAGTTTATCTACTACCTCTTATCTTTAAATATTTTTTTGTCCAGAAAATCATTAATTTGCAGTTTCTGCTCATATTCTGTGGTTATTGTGTCTGCTTTCATTAAAATAGAAAGAATATACTAAGAATTTGTGTTGACACTCATGTTCTATGACATTTTGGTTTTTACCTTAGATTCAGCCATCTTCACCTTTGCTGTCAGTGCTTCCACATCAGACTTCAATACTCTATCACCGAAGCTTCATTGTGCTTTTGATTGATATCTGTAAAACAACTAAATGAAGAGGAGTTTTTGACTCTTAACTGGGCAACTTCTATCTCAAGATCATTCAAGTGTGCTCTAATTGACGTGGGTCTTCTCACACGTTTCAGATGACTGAGATCCATGCTTTGTTCACTGGGTCCCACTTCTTGGTCATCATCATCCGACTGCTCTCTTGAGGATCTACTGGTTCTCACTTGAGTACTTCTGCCTTTAGGCTGCAGAGAAAATGCTGTAATACCAATTGGTCCTGAAGCAGTGCTGCTCGCACAGTCTCTCCTTGATGCTCAACTGAGAATATGAAATCATCCCTTACAGCTTCAAGTTTCTTGTCATAACAGGGCATAATGGTCACATGATAAATTTTCTATGGCGTGATGCCCATTTTCTTGCACACATCATGTTTAATAATTGCACCAATTGCCTGTTAAGGTCTTTTCACAGTGCTAATATATGGTAAAATATATGGTCCAAGTGTTTTCTCAGCATATCATATCCAACCTGGGCATGCAGACATTAACATTGGTAGTCTTGACTTCAATTGGTCATTTTCACCAGAAAACTGCCCCTTGTAACACTTGACAAATTCCTGACATATCATATCCAACCTGGGCATGCAGACATTAACATTGGTAGTCTTGACTTCAATTGGTCATTTTCACCAGAAAACTGCCCCTTGTAACACTTGACAAATTCCTGACAGGCTTCTATGAGGGGTAAGTCTTTACTGCATCTTGTATCAAAGACTGCCTTCACACCCAGGGACTTAAAAAACCCAGTAAGCTTCTTAAATACCTGATCTAAAACCTTCTCCATATGCTGGTGATGTGTCATCTGAAATCTGGCATGAAGAACTCCCCAAGTTTCTTTTCAAATTGAGACCTATTTGCCTTTTTGATGAAGAGTAAGAAGCTCCCGTTGATGCCGAAGCTACATTGCTGCCTGATCCTGCCATGGCCTATGAATCTAGCCAAATATGAGAAAGCACTTGACAGATTCCTTCCTCAACCTCGGGGCCGAGATTACGAAAGCCATTCAGATGCAGCTATCCATGGATCAATTCATGGGTAAGAATGGATCCTGTTAGTAATTTTCAAGACAGTCATTTCTTAATATAAAATGTAGATGCTCTATGTTGTGCAGAAAACATATGTTCACCTCTTAATATAATTTTTTTTCCAATGAAGAAACTATATTTTAAAACAGATTGCCTTATTCAAACTGTGTGCAGATCCAAAAATTGCAGTAGTGCTGTTGAAAACTTTCTACAGGCACCCTTGCTAGAAGAAGGGGTAATAGTCACCTTAGAGTGCTTGGGAAGAACTGATCCTGCAACCATATTGGGCATAATGCCTTTAGCAGAAAGGATTGAACCAACTGAGCTATCCCTTGGGGCTGAGTACCTTGTAGAATTATTTTTATTTTTATTGTTAATTTTCCTTTTTTTTTGAAATGCTGCATATATTAATAAAAGGATAAATCACAACACAATAGGGAACATAAACATTACACATGTGATCAAGGGTCCTATTACCCTCATTTCAGCAGGCACACCATTGTAAGCCCAAAGAGTGCAAGTTAAAGTCTTGTAGGCTATGTGGAGGCTGTGTATTATGGTATCCTAGGCCTCCTCTGGTTAGCCATGGCCAGTACTTCTAGTACCCACTCTCAACTCCTTGTGTCCTGGATAGGATTGAAGGATTTGGGATGGATCTCATGGAATACATGGTTTAGTGGAGTCATCGGTTTTGCAGGGATGATTGCACTATGTAGGGCCAATGCAACCCATGTTTTGAGCACACCTATGTCATTTTCACATGGTCATGTGTTATAGAGATTGTATGCATTCTTTGGCCTTGGTGCATTGTTATTTTATATTTCTCAACGTGGCAATCTCACAATTCTTAACATTTCACATTTCTTGAGGCAGTTCACAGTTCCTAGTAAAATGTCACTTATAGTTATAACTTGGTGACACAGAAGGACACATTTACAGAACATTTGATTACAGTTGGGGAAATTTTTTCCCATGGGCTAATTTTCCATGGTTTTTTTTATCCAAAATATTATTTGCCAATTTCTGTTTTTTTCCTAAACTGATTTTGCCCAAATTCTACAGGATAAAAAGTATTTCACTCTAAAATTGCCAAAATTTTCTAGAAACCATATAAAGTCATTGGAAATTCAAATATTTTCACAAAACTATCACCAAACATTTTATGGTTAGCATTTTAAGAATTAGCGAGATTCACCACGTTTTCCCATTTATTTATGATTGTCATAGCATATGGCATTTGATGGCAGTTTGATGATCTCATTCAATTTTGTCTATCACAGCCATATTTTCTAATATGAAATTAGTTATAATCTGGGTTTGTCATGTTGCAGGGGTGTGTCACATATATGAAATATGCAAATATTTTAAAAACATAATTAATAAGATGTAATATAATTGATCATTGAGAATGACATTGCAAAATTCAGTCAATAGTTAAGTCATAAGTTACTCATAACTCAATTTTATAGAGAAGATTAAAGAATCAAGATGCGACTGAATTTCAATGCTTCAAACTTGAAAATTCAAAATTGAAAGAATGAATAAATAAGGATGGACGATATAATGCTTTATAGCGATTACTCGTAAATAACCAATACTAATCAATGTTTTAATAATTGGATTCGGACTCAGAATTGACTGAGGGTTAGATTGGATTTGGATTGGAATTAGCAGATGGCTAGGTTTATGAACCAGTTTACTATACATACATGTTTTATTAATTTAATAAAATTTTAAATAAAAATCAAGGGTCTTAATTGATCAATCTGGTTGTGGTCATACTGGTCAATTAAACTGGTTGAACCGGGGGCATTTTATAACACTGATACCAATAGTAGCCTTGTCTTCATCCTCTTGATCATTGGTCAATATGCTCTCCAGGTACTTGCTGTTCTGAAATTCTGGTCCATCTGCATTTCTTATAATTGTAGGCAGTTCTAGATGCTCTCATTTAATTTTGACTGTTACAGCCATTTTTTCTTTTATGAAATTAGTTATAATCTGGGTTTTTGGTGTTGCAGGGGTGTGTCACAACACTGGTTTATTTATGGGAATCATTTCCGGTATGAAAATGTGGGAAGAACAACTGGGAAACGTTTCCCATGGATTTCCCTTCCTTTTTCTTATTTTTTACATTAGGGATCACCATACAGATCTATATAAATATGTACATTTCTATCCAATTATGTTTCTCTTGTAGAAATTTCATGTTTCCCACCCCGGTTTTCAGTTTCACCTTATTTCTCCAAATAGTTAAATGCCCTTTCCCATATTCTTACATTCAACAACAGAAAAATAATTTTTTGCTGAAAACACAAATTTTGAGAAATTTACAGAATGCTGGAAAATGCAGAAATAAAAATCAGCAAGTTTAAAACAGTCATTCACATATTTTAACACAGATATTTTTGGTCAACATGACCCTGGAAAAACCCCCTACAGCTCTTGGGGAAAACCAGTCTGAAAGCTTCTTTTTATTTTTCTGAAAAATGCTTTTTACAGTGAGACAGAAATTTACACAGCAAAAATTACAGCAACCTCAAAAACTGTACTCATCTCGAAAACCGTGCCAAAACTCCACCTCGGTTTCCGTGCCCACAAAAAACAGAAATTACAACAAATAGTCCAGCATTAAATGATGTACGGACATCATTGAAATCTGTGCTGTACGGCTGTACGACTGCCTCGAAAAATGTGCTGTACGGCATGTCAAAAACTGCTGTACGACTGCCTCGAAAAACGTGCTGTACAGCTGCCTCGAAAAACGTGCTGTACAACTGCCTTAAATCTGCTGTACGGCCTCGATTTCAGCGCTGATTTTTCTGCTGTACGGATTAAGAAAACAACACTCTCTCCTGCTGTATGGACCTCGATTTTCGTGTAGCATTAAATGCTGTCTTTCCTCCCTCGAAATTCATGCTCTGCTCTTGCTGTACGGATTTGCTGAATGTCATTGCTGCTGCTCTCCTTCTCATTGCTCAGAAAAATCTCCAGCTCTCTCCTTCTCCTTCTCTCAATCTGCTCATGAAAGAATGAATGACCTTTTCCTCCTTTAATCTAACCCTAAGTGACTTTTGGGGAATCCCTAAATCCAATGGCTGAAATAGATTGAGATCTAGGGCTGAAATTAAATGCTCATTTAAATCTCACTTTCTATTTTTTAATTCACCCCACTTTAATAAAGACCCACTTAGTCATTTATTTCCAAAGTCACTTTTCCTTTCTAATTTTACATTGACTTTATTAAAGTCACTTTAAAATTAGACTTTAGTAACTTTATCACTTAAAGTCACTTTTAAATTAGATTTGACTTTATAAAAATTATGAAGTCACTCTAGGAGAAAAATTAAATTCTTTTGGACACTTTTCCCTAGGCCAAAGATCAAAGCCTTAGGGAACCCCCTGTCCTCCGGTAACCAAATTTCAACACTCCCTCTTACCGAGGAAGGTGTTCCTCACCACACCCATCTTGTCTCTGAAGTAGACATGCTTGTCCCGTGGTAAGGCTTTGGTAAGAATATCTGCAACTTGCTTATATGTGGGAATATACTCAAGCTTCACAGCTCCTTTCTGAACATAGTCTTTGATGAAATGATATTTGATCCCGATATGCTTTGCCCTGTCATGAAATACTGGATTCTTCGTGAGTTTAATGCAACTCTGATTATCACAGTAAATCACTGAAGGTCTCAACGGCTGACCAAATAAGCCAAACAACATCTTGTGAAGCCAGATGGCCTCACAACTAGCTAGACTGGTTGCCATATACTCTGCTTCCGCTGAACTCAATGCTACTGACTGCTGCTTTCGGCTGAACCATGACACAACCGCCGAACCCAACCCAAAACAGCACCCTGAAGTGCTCTTCCTATCAGAAGCACAACCTGCCCAATCAGAATCAGTGTAACCTGCCAATCTCACTCCATCCCCCTGCCTGTAGTCCAGACCATAATCCACTGTCCCCCGCAAGTACCGCAAAATGTGTTTTGCAGCCACCCAGTGAACCTTCCTAGGCTCACACATAAACTGACTCATCGTGTTGACTGCAAAACAAATATCTGGTCTAGTGCTGACCAAATACATCAAGGAACCAATCAGCTGTCTGTACAATGTGGGATCCACCAACTCGGAATCCGAAGCATGAAGCTTCTTCTAGTTGGTGATCATCGGTGTCGACATGGGTCTACAATCCTCCATGTGGAATCTGCCAAGGATGTCCACAATATACTTCCCTTGCCCCAGGAAGAAATGCCCCTCCTCCTGCCACACCTCCAAACCCAAAAAGTAATGCATCAAGCCTATGTCCTTCATCTCAAACTCCGCCGCAAGATCTCTCTTGCAGTGCTCTATGAGTCTCTCTGCACCTGTAATGACCAAGTCATCCACATACAGCACCAGAATGAGAGGCTCCTCACCTATCACAATATAGTAAAGGTTTGGATCTGCCTCACACTTTGTGAAACCCATCTCCTGCAAGTATGTGTCTATGCTGGAGTACCAAGCTTTGGGAGCTTGCTTCAGGTCATAAAGGGCCTTCTTCAGTCTGCACACATGGGACTCCTTCCCTGCACCTCAAAGCCCTGTGGCTGCTCAATGTACACCTCCTCCTGTATGAAGCCATTGAGAAATGCGGTCTTCACATCCATCTGGTGGATCTATCTCTGCTGCTATCGATATAATGGAGCGGATCGAAGTATATTGAGCCACGAGAGCGAAGGTCTCCTCATAATCAACTCCCTCTACTTGGGAGAACCCTCTAGCCACAAACCTTGCTTTGAATTTCTCAATGCTGCCATCTGCAACATGCTTTACCTTGTAAAGCCATCTGGAAGTAACCACGGATTTTCCCTTAGGCCTCGACACCACCTCCCAAACATCATTCTTCATGATAGAAGAATACTCCTCCTGCATGGCCTCTCTCCAGACCTGCTGGCTAGCTGCCTCCTCATAGCTAGAAGGCTCAGAGTCAAGGATGCTAGTAGCCATTGCCATATAGCTACAAAACCTCTTAGGTGGTCTGCTCTCTCTGACCGGCCTCTTAGGCCCAGCAACAGATGTGGCCTCTCTCAAGGTGTCCCGAAGCCACTTGGGCTTCCTCTTCCTCGAGCATACGCCCATTGGACAACAAACTCCTCCTCTCATCATCATCGTGAGCCCGAACTCCCGATCGTCCGTCCGTTGTCCTCCGCCCGCACCTCGAACCGTAGATGTCGAAGTACCGTAATTGTCTATCGCGGGATTCCCTAGTGAATCGCTTCTCAGGATCGCTCTCCGTACGTTGCCCAAAGCACCACCCCTCTGACTCTGCGAGCCACTGCTCACTGACGGATCGGACATCGTCATAGATGTACCTCCGGATCCTCCTAATCCCTACCCACTGGATCCCTGTGACTGACTCAGCTGCTGCTGAGGGTCTGGCTGATCCAGATACTCTAACTCCCGTGACCTCCTAAAGGCCCTGTCCTCCTCGAAATTCACATCCTGCCTGACAACAACTTTCCTCTGTGCAGAAACATAACTCGAAAGGCCTTTGAGGCCTCACTGTAGCCACAAAGATACCCTTCTCTCGCGGTGGGCTTAGTTTCTGTCCTCTTTCTCTTGGGTATGTAGTGAGTATGTGATACACCCAAAGATACGAAGATGACCAATATCAAAGCCGCCTTAAAAGCCTCCTTCCGGAGTCATGTGCCCCAAGGCACAATGTGGACTCGTGTTCTAAATAACCGTTGTTGCAAGCCCTCGCCCACAAGAGCAATGGCAACCCTCGATCATGTAACATGGCTTTTAACCCTCGATGGATCTCGTTCTTCCTTTCCGCAACCCCGTTCGCCGGGGGGTTGTAAGGAACAAGGAACCCTCCAATGGCTCGCCTCCGCACAATAGTCAACAAACTTCTCCAAGGGTGTACTTCTTCCATTGTTCGACCTCGTGACTGATCTTTTGACCTGTCTGAGTCTCCACAAGAGCTCTGAACTCCTGAAACCGCTTGAAGACCTCACTCTTGGTCTTCAAGAAATAAATCCAGGTCTTCCTGGAATGATCATCAATGAATAAAACATAGTACTCATACCCACTCAAGGAAACATGAGACATCCAACCGCTCACATCGGTATGAATCAAATCAAGTTTCCTAGTGGATTTGCTGTCATTGCTGGGAAAAGGGGATTTGGAAAACTTCCCCATAGCACATCCTCTACATGTATCAATGTAATCAGAACTAAAATTTGGCACACCTGTAGTGATCTCCCGCAATGTCCTCAAGGCTCCATGATACATGTGCCCCATCTTGCGGTGCCAAATCTCACACAAACCGTAACCCAGGCTCGCTCGTCGATGCTACCGCTCAATGCCGCAAGGGGTCAATGCAAACTTGTACACCTTTGCATGGCGTACACCCATCACCTAGTCGAACCGACCGGGAGCGCCCTCGGGATACATCGCACTTGTCCAGCCCTCCCGAACAAGATCTCATATCCTCTCGTCCTCCAAAGCTGAGACGGATATGAGGTTCTTCCTCATCCCTGGCACATAAAGAACATCTGACACCTTCAAGGGAGGTTTAGACTCCCTCTGAAATGTCAGTGTTCCCACACCGACTGCTCTAACAACTCTGCCATCACCGAGTACTACCTCTATATCAGTGCCACTCTCTGAAAGCTCTGAGAAGTATTCACGGACTCCTGTCATATGACGTGAAGCCCCACTGTCCACATACCAGATACCCGAAGATGCTCCGCTAGTCGAGGGAAATGCATGCTCCCTCTGAACCTCTGTGGCAGGTAATCCTGCACTAGAGGACTCACACGCAATGAACCCAAACTCCCGGTCAAAACGATCTGCAAAGTCCTCAACCTTTGCTGATGCTGCCATGCTCTGGTTCTTCCCCTTATTCTTCTTCTTCTCCAAACACACAACTGCATAGTGTCCCATCTTTTGAAAATTCCAACACGTCACCTTGGAATAGTTCTTCTGTGTGTTACCCTGTTTACCTTTACCTTTGCCTTTGCCCCCACCATTACTTGTGGAAGTCTGCTTCTTGCCTTTGCCCCCACCATTACTTGTGGAAGCCTGCTTCTTGCCTTTGCCTTTCTTGCCTCCTGCCAATAGTGCTACATCCTCATCCTGCTCAACTGGCTCGGCTGCCCCAAGCTGACCTTTCCTGATTTCTGTCTGAATGCAATCATCCCAAAACCTCTCCCATGTGGGAAGGGTCTCACGTGCACAAACCCCATCAGCAAAGTTCATCCATGAACTGGGGAGGCCATTCACTGCTATCCGCACCAACTCAGTGGGTGGAATGACCTCTCCAATTGCTGCCAACTCATCTCTCACATTAGTAATCTTTGTGAGATATCCAGCTGCACTATCAGTCTTACCCATCTTA
Organism: Pinus albicaulis; assembly: GCA_034641835.2. Lineage (NCBI taxonomy): Eukaryota > Viridiplantae > Streptophyta > Pinopsida > Pinales > Pinaceae > Pinus > Pinus albicaulis. Next base: position 1,936,164,136 of record CM076575.1, read on the forward strand.
ATGATTTTCAGCTTCTCCTTCAGGACCATTTTCCGGTTCTCATTGGTACTTTGGTAGAGATTGGACAATGCTGTCCACATCTCATGAGCATTTCTCTTTCCTCTCACATGAGGAATGCAATGGTGTTTGATTCCGTCTAGAATCAGTCTCTTACCCTTGTTGTTCTTTTTATTATATGTTGCCAACTTAACAGCATCAGTAGGCACATTAACAGGCTGCTGTGTGGTATGCACCATGATGTCCCAGACTTCTGCCTCCTCAAAGATACTTTGCATTCTCTCCTTCCAAACGCTGTAATTGGTATGCCCATCCAACCTATCCTCCACCCTCAATCCCAATGACATCCTGCTGTCCTAAAACTGAAAAATAGCACTGCTGTAGTAAAGATAAAAATTCTGTTTGTGAAAAATCAGCTTGCTGGAATTTTCTGAGTGAAAAATCAGCAGGCTGTATTTTTCTCTTTGCTGTCCCAAACTGCACTTTCAGCACTCAAGCTTTGATACCATGTAGAAATTTCATGTTTTCCCACCCCGGTTTCAATTTCACCTTATTTCTCCAAATAGTTAAATGCCTTTTCCCATATTCTTACATTCAACAACAGAAAAATAATTTTTTGTTGAAAACACAAATTCTGGAAAATTTACAAATGTTTTGAAAAATGTAGAAATAAAAATCAGCAAGCTTAAAAGCAAGTTATTCACACATTTTAACACAGATATTTACACACACACACACACACCGAGTAAACATGACCCTGGAAAAACCCCCTACAACTCTTGGGGAAAACCAGTCTGAAAGCTTCTCTTTATTTTTCTGAAAAATGCTTTTTACAGTGAGACAAAAATTTACACAACAAAAATTACAGCAACCTCAAAAACTGTACTTATCTCGAAAACCGTTCCAAAACTCCACCTTGGTTTCCATGCGCACAAAAAACAGAAATTACAGCAAACAGTCCAGCATTAAATGATGTATGGACAACATTGAAATCTGTGCTGTACGACTGTACGGCTGCCTCGAAAAACGTGCTGTACGGCCTGTCAAAAATTGCTGTATGGCTGCCTCGAAAAATGTGCTCTACAGCTGCCTTAAATCTGTTGTATGGCCTCGATTTCAGCGCTGATTTTTTTGCTGTACAGATTCAGAAAACAGCCCTCTCTCATGCTGTACGGACCTCGATTTCCGTGCAGCATTAAATGCTGTCTTTCCTCCCTCGAAATTCGTGCTCTGCTCTTGCTGTATGGATTCGCTGAATATCACTGCTGCTGCCCCCCTTCTTCTCACTGCTCAGAAAAATCTCCAGCTCTCTCCTTCTCCTTCTCTCAATCTGCTCATGAAAGAATGAATGACCTTTTCCTCCTTTAATCTAACCCTAAGTGACTTTTGGGGAATCCCTAAATCCAATGGCTGAAATAGATTGGAGATCTAGGGCTGAGATTAAATGCTCATTTAAATCTCACTTTCTATTTTTTAATTCACCCCACTTTAATAAAGACCCACTTAGTCATTTATTTTCAAAGTCACTTTTTCTTTCTAATTTTACATTGAATTTATTAAAGTCATTTTAAAATTAGACTTTAGTAACTTTATCACTTAAATTCACTTTTAAATTATATTTGACTTTATAAAAATTATAAAGTCACTTTAGCAGAAAAATTAAATTCTTTTGAACACTTTTCCCTAGGCCAAAGATCAAAGCCTTAGGGAACCACCTGTCCTCCGGTAACCAAATTTCAACATCTCTCTTCCTCTTTTTTCCCCAAAATGTCAGGGTTTTAACGAGATCTTAGAAGTTTTTCTAAAACCATGACGGCATAAAGGGTGTAAATTGTTAAAAAGGAAAAAGAAAAACTGTTTAGTGAACAGCCATACAGATCCGTACTACCTACATACTCATCCAGGCAGGTTCCTTCAAATCATTTCTTGTTTTTAGTGTTAGGGTATCAACGAATTGCATTCCAAAAAAGCTGGTTAATGGAATAACATCGATTGAAATCCATACATTAATGATGCATTCTTACTAATTAAGTAATCATTAATGATAAATTAGTGTGTTATTATTTATACACTATCCCCATATCTTTAATATAAGCAATATATTAAACTGATCTTTTTTTAGTCTCTGACAATGGCTTGTCGCATGGGCAATGTTTATGTCATCTCATTATTTTAGTCCTCAAAAAAGTATTATACTTGTAACAAACAGTAATAGCAATATTACATGTTTAGCCAGATATAGATACAAATGGAAATTAAAATATCTTTATATGAAAGCGAGATAGCAGATTTACATATAAAAGTCTCTCTAGAGTCTATAAATGAAAGAAAGATTCAATATTTACACCTAACATAAACACTATTATATATAGAGATGAAAGAGATACCGGAGTTATATATATATATATATATATATAATATCTTCACAAAAATCAAAATTGTATTTTTACATATCCATATCTGCATAAGTTGTGTGTTGAGTTCTATGGAGTTGAGTGAGATTAAAACCAGCCTAGATCTATCATAAGTTATCATACACCTCAAGGGATTTGCTTTGATCCCTCTCAGTGCTTCATAGATCTAACCTGTGTACATAGTACCATTGATAAAATTGATAGTTTCTATTCGTAGTGTTTTAATAGTTTACCTTCTATACTACGCTGTTAATTTTCTAAATGTTTTTATTTCTGAAAAGGATTTGGTAATTTTCTAAATGTTATAATTTTTGAAAAGGCTTTGGATGATTTTTTATTTATTTATTTTTTGTTTTTATTGTAATATATAAATACATGTAACATGCATACATGTATATGTGTGATGGGCATGGAGTATGCCCTAAAACTGCTTCTGCTTGGTTAAGAGCTTGTCTTTCTCAGATGTAAGAAAACAGGTTAATGGCCCATGACCCAGAGGCATCTGGTAGGAGTAAAAGCCTGCCCCCTTATGTACAACCAGCGGGTAATTCTAGGTGGCATGGTTTTCCATGAATAACGGTGATGAGTCAGCCTGCAGTCATGGATAGCAGCCAGTGATGGCTGTCCTCGCTGCGGGTTTGACAGCTGAGTTATGATAGGTTTTCCCACTTTATTAAAAGCATGTATATGTGTGTCAGTTGCCTATTTCATGAAGTTCAATTCTCGTTTCTGTGTACCATGTTTGGAACCTGTACTGGTTTTCCCGTTTCCTGTGACAATCCTTAGATATCTCTGATGACATCAAGTTTATTATGTAGTTGATGTTGTTGAAGTTGGGAATGAGGATTCCTAGTTGATTTGTGGAAGTCATTTACTGCATATTCAAGGCGAACCAAAAGTCATGCATGTAACGAAAGATGAAATCTAGAAATTTTTTTTGCTGAAATTGTTCAAGTCACATCGACCATGTACCAAGCAAACTTCCAAAAGTTTGTACATAATGATAACTCATGTTGTATCTTCCGCAAACCCTGAAATTTGACAATATAATCTAGTTATTTAGCTGATTGATAATGTAGGCATGTCGGGTGGTAGTAGTAGTAGTGTCTAATAGATATTTCCGTGGAAATCATTACTCTATAAAGCACTGTACAAGGTGTATTTTTTGGATCTCGTTAAACCTTTTTGTTAAATTAATAAAATCAAAATTTTCTGTAAAGCAAGCACACAGCAAAATAAGTGAAGGAATTACAGGACCGATGGCAGATATGTACTTTGACACGATTTTATTCAATTTGATATTTATGTTTAAGTTTAATCTTTATTCAAGATATAATCCATATCATTGCATGTTTCCTTTGTACTTAAAAGTTTGTTTAATTCTTATTCACTCTATATGAAAACAAATCAATCAAAACATTTTCACCAATATGAAGTCTTCAAAGATACTAATTAGATTATTTGCATGTGTCAATTCTTAATCACTCTAGATGAAAATAAATCAATCAAAACAGTTGCACTAATATGAAGTCTTCAAAGATACTAATTAGACTGTTTGCATGTGTCAATGGTTCAGGGATATCACCACAACGTTTCCAAGTTTTGTATTTAATTCAGAAGTGGATGACATTGCCACTTGAGTCTCCCATGCCCATTTATGTTCATGGAACAAGCTGTCGAAGTGGTAAAACTCAGCATTTTTTCGTTTGCTTTAGTTATGAGAAACAGTTTCCAGATGACCAAAGGTAAAAGGCACTTTCCAAAGATCCTTAGGAGTAAGTGGTCAGTAAATAATGTGTACGTGACAGGTTCTCAAAATATTTAAATATATTAGGTGTAAAGTACTATAATTTTGCTGTTTTGTGTTATTTTCATCCTACTGATTCTTGCCACAGAAAGAAATTGTGCACCTTCAAAGAATTCATGCTGATGTCTATTAAGGTGGCAGATATCGCTTTATGTCAAGTAGTTTATTCCTTTTGATAAAAAGTTTGTATTCCTGCTGGAAGTGAATTATGACAAATAAGGGTAGACATAACTGATTTTTCATATATTCTAATTCTAAATAAATAATTTGCCGACTGTTTGGGTAGTTTGTTTGTTCGTTCAGTATTCTATCAAGGAGGTGTTTTTCCTTGAAGCTTTTACTGTCTCAATTAATCTCATTTAATGGAAGAAAAGTTTGGTTTGCGGGGGGAAGGGCGGGGTGAACTCGTGCAGAATTGGACAAGTGATTTTTGGTGAAACATACGCCAAATCCACGTGTGCATATCTACCACCATATGGTCCCATGGTCACAAAATCTAGCAGAATTAATACTAAGTCACTTTCATATTCTGGAATTCCGTACTTTTATTTCAACTATAACAAGCTCGTACATCTGTTCCTTTCATTACCATTGGTCTCATGGGCGAGTCTGAAAGCTGGCAGAAGTAATACTTGGGAGTCAATTTTTAGATTCTGGGATTCAACGTTTTAATTTCTATATAAATGAACTTGTAAAATTGTTTTATAAAGTCATAAAAGAATGGAGCTTTCTATAAACACAAACATCTGTGCATATGTTGCTTTTGCAATTTCCCTCATCTTGTTTACTGCATAACTGTAAGTTGGCATTCAATTTACAGTGGCCGAATTTTCTTTATAAATCATTGAGTCATTCGCATCAAGTCAAAATATGGTAGCATGTAAGTATATGGTCCACTTATCGAACATTTTGTTTTATGATAATCTGTCTAGCCATATCCAATACTCGGCCACAAGCTAGTAATGTTGCTCAACTTTTGATTAATCCGCATCCATGTTTTATTCCATTCAAATGCTTTTTAATTTTTTTGTTAATGTGCTCCATTTTATGAAAGCTGTAAAAGACCTTATATCCTTCCGAACCGTCTCATGCAGACGGTTTTAATTTGTATAATATGAAGTCATCTACTTTTTTGCTTAACCTCATGAAGTGGCTTTCTCCTTTCTTTGTCAATCTGAAACATCACCTGCTGCTTCATGTCTAAGCTTAGTGTGGAATCAGTATCCTTTACGAAGTTGAAGAAACGATGCCTTTATAGATTAAGAAGGGATGCTTATGGAAAATTTTCTGGTTAACTCTCTCAAAACCTATTTTAGTGATTTGAAAATGATAAACCAAGTGTTCAAAATGATTGGTGGAGAGATATAATGGAGCACCTGTATCTCGTTACTCTGCAAATATTTTGATTTGTAGCTGTTACGGAACTTTGTTAAATTTTTAACATCAGAATGAAAAACATCAACCCCACAGTTTGAACATATTAGTTTAAGCCCATAGTTTATACATCTGGCTATAATTCAATAAGCCAGATATAAACGTATAAACCCATATATTTGAATATTGCAGCAACAACTGTGATAGACAAGCTCACTCCCAAAGATCAACCCATAAATTACAAACACCATGATTTTAGGTAGGAAAAACACTGGTGGGGATAAAAACCCACTTTGAAATGCTCCCATGTATTATTAGTCAAGTAGTTTCACATGACAATTTCTACCACTAAGAATACGGAACTATAAAGAATACCATTGCTTTCTTCCCACAGTAATGACACTCATGAGCCATCTATGCTAGTCGTTGGCTACTATATCGTTTCAGTAGGGATGACAAAGCATGCTCCTTTTTCTCTTTGCAAATTGCTGTTGTTCAAAGATCATGAAAAACACTATTCTTCCTTTCTAGTTACTATCGTAACTTCCCCATAGATCACAGGGCTAGTGATTCGGTAGAATCCAAAAGTTTGAACCAAGTTACGAACTAGTGCGTGTTCTCGCTGGAGCAACCACATATTATGTGTCACCACTGAGCTTCTCTATTTGAAACTAAGTAAATACCATTGGTGAACCATTTCCCCCCCAAAAGGAATGCTAAATAGTAGCCTAAGCTGTTTACAAACATGTAAGACTCTTTCTAATCTTTTTAATTTGGCAATCGAGTACGCATAATCATGGAACCCCCTTCTACGTTAGCAAATTGAATGTGCATAGGCACGCTGTTCTCCGTCTTAGTGAGCAGTGGGATGAACATTTTAAAGTTCTTTGCAACTTGTCCTTCGCACTTCTCATTGCCTTCTGCCTTTGCCTTCAGCCTCTGTATTATGTTTTGTACTCTTACTGTATTATAAATGCATTAACTTGACTAATGGGGTATCCTCCAATTGTTTCAATATATTATAAGATATCACTATGTATAAGATGAGTGCGTAACTATGAAAACCCATTGCTCCAAAGACGAACCAATTTGTCTTTAACCATGAACACCCGTTGTTTCAATTTGGTTAAGAACACACTTTTTTTTTTTCTTAAATTTTCCAACCATCTCGTTTTTGAGGATGCAAGAAGGTTCCATTTGGAACTCTTCCTTCGATTCCAAGCAAATTAGAGATCAATCAAGGATATGATTAATATAGATGCATATCATTCAACCATGGACATATGAATTGGTTAATTCAAGCGGTAGCAAAACAACCACGACTTCAAATATCTTGGGTGGATTATTGAACCACTCTATCATGCTAGGTTTCTACTACAATAGCAATACCATTACTAGATAGGGGTATCATACAATTGATTGAATTACTTTGGTTCTCTAGCACCTTGCTATAAATACTACAATCATTTAAAAATGAACATGATCAAAATTGAGTGTACTTGCATAATTAACAAATATCAGATTCAATCTTTCTACCTTTCCAATTCTTATGAATATGCCATAGTGAATTAAGTAAAAAATAGTTTACACCACATGAATTTTACAACATGCACTAGAAAATAGTTTCTAGCTTCATAGGACTTACAGGGTTGAAAATATTATAGTTTTTGTTTTTTGTTGGACCCATTTATCTTTGTCAATATCAACAAAATCAAACTAAGAAGTTATCTAAAGTTTACTTTCCAAACTTCAAACTTGAAGTCTTGCATATCTACATTAACTTTTCCAAACTAACTTCAAACTTGAAGTCATGCATATCTACATTAACTTCTGTCGTAGTCTAAATTCTTATGTTTTGGCTGTATCCAAAGCATGTTTTCTGGTCAATTTCGCCCAAAATCCAGCAGGGATTTATTAGAATCACGAGTTTGAGCTATGAAATTTGCATAATCCGAGTGTTACAGGTGTTTTTCAAGGCACTAAATCCATCTATGTCTTCAAAAACACATTTTAAAGAACAAAAAACTGTGTTTTAGCCTAAAATTTTATTGCCAAATTTGGGTGAACAAATCCAAAATGTAGAAAAATTAGATTGTGTTAGATTTTCAGGACTTGTGTTGATCAGTAATAGAACTTGTTTTAAAGTATGACAAATCACAAATGTTCTACTCCCAATTATAAATTTTTCAAGATTAAATTAATTGTAAATAGAAATTTTAAACTTAAATATTTATTAACCTATTAGTTTTATGAAAATTTCAATTGTAAATAAAAAATTTAAACTTAAATATTTATTAACCTATTAGTTTTATATTCATAGTATATATTATGGCTCACCCTCTTAGTTTTATATTCATAGTATATATTATGGCTCACCCTCTTAGTTTTATATTCATTATATTTATATAGTATATATTATGGTTCACCCTTGTCATATACATTACATTTGGCTTCTAGCTTATCCACTAGCATTGAGTTCACAATGCTAGAGATAACCATCAAAGATCGAACATAAACTAATTTGGCTTACCTATTGCACTTTAGAGAATTTGTTTTACTTTTATACCTTATTTATGGTTATTTAAAGTTAATAACGTTCACAGCTCAATAAAAAAATGATTCAAACCTACAATGTTTAAACATACAAATGCAAATAAAACATTCACATACAAAATAATCGATACGGCAATTAAACATTAGTGGCAACTGCACAAAAAAACTACTGTGTTTTAAATCATCATTATTTAGCTATTTTCAAACAAAAGGATGTTCCGTTAAAGGATTTCAAAGATAATCTGGAAAGTCCATAAGAATGCTCCTGAAAGTTATTGTTTGTGCTTTATATTCATTTTATCTTTGCCATGTTACCATATATATGGAATGAATGAATTTCAGGAATAAGGTTAAACACTTCTAAGGAATGAATGAATATGAAACAAGTGCTACGTATAGTAGTGAATGAATGAATATGAAGCAAGTGCTACGTATAGTAGTGAATGAATGAATATGAAACAAGTGCTACATAGTAGTGAATGAATGAATATCAAACAAATGCTGCATAGTAGCTAATATCTGCTGCTTAGTTTAATGTAGCTAAATTGAAGTAAAAATATTAAATTCAAAATAGTATTAAGGTTTAGAATCCAATCAATTTCAGTTTTAGATTGATAAATTGCGGTATTTTGTTAGTTGTAGTTATGCATTGTGGTACTGGAGAATCTAATCCTAACCTGTTACAATAATAATACAACAATAATGTCTTATTGTAATGGACATGTTTTTGTTAAAGTTAAAAGGTTTTATATTTTTTAACTTATTCTAGAAAGTTTTACATTTTCTGTCTAAAGTACACAGAGAGATATTTTAAAGGGTTTGACAAAAGTCTCATTAAATTAAAATTATTATTAATCAAGTAAACTAGTAAAGTATAACAAAAATCTTATTAAATTAATGAAATTTTTTTTACTTATGATTAAGGTAGTTTTACATCATAAATGATTAATGATGGTTTAATTAAATTAGAGTTGGTCAAAATGTTTACTCTTGCATAAACTTCTTTATTATTTAAGTTGGTTGAAATAAATCTTATTTTCTTTATCATTTAGTTGAAATGTTATTTTTATTTTTAAAATTTTAATTTGACGATTTGAATTGTTTTATAATAAGTTGAAAATTATTAGATTAAAAATTTTATAATTGATTTTTTTCCAAAAATAAAACAAAATAAAGAAAATAAACAATAACTTTCCAAACAATCACATTAAATTAAAATTCTTATTAATGAGGTAAAATAATAAATGTGTGACAAAATCTTATTAAATTATGAAAATAAATTTGGAAAAAAAAACATTTATTATTAAAGTACTTAATATATGTTCTGTCTTGGGGTGGCATGAGGGGGAGGAATTCTCACTAATTCCAATGGAAACATTGAAGACATATATGCTTGAAGTCTCGGAAGGAAAACAAACAACCAAGAAGAGGCCTTTACTCCTAGGAATGTCCCTTGCAAATAATAAGGCCATCAAGGAGCTACAAATCCTAGGGAATTCTATGCCGATAATTAAACACATGAGGAATAACACTCCAACCTAGAATATGATTCTAAATCAAGTTATTAAGAGAGCTCAAGGACTGATTTTATTTCTTTGACATGGTAATATTCTACCAGATTCTAAGAGGAAACAACCAAAAGGCAAATAAGCAAGCTAACCTGGCTTGCAGGATGAAGGAAGAAACTAAGGTTGCGAATGGCATGGAACACGCCCTATATATCTCTTAATCATGACTAGAACCCAGAAAGACATGTCTGCTCTTGACCAATCTGGCCTGTATAAGGATAAAGGTTCATTTAATCAGTGGGTGGTGGGATGCTTAATCTTCTCCTTCCCCCTTCTCTCCCCTTCAGCGTTCCCGCTAAGCCTTCCCTCCTCATTTTTCCTTCTATACGCCCACACGGAGGGTTGGATGGACTCTCTCTTCCCTAACTCCTCGTTACATCCCCCCCTTCTACCCGTTCCCCTCCCCCTCTCCTTTTCCCCTTGTCCTCTCCCCCTAACCCCATCTCCTGCCCCCCTCCAGCAACCCCTCCCCGTCAAAGCTCTCTTGTGCATTTTGGGCTGCCATGTATACGACGGCCTCATGTCGCTCTATTAACCCTGTGTCAAATCGAGATTGACCCCCCTCTGTTTACCATTGAGACTCGTGGCATGGTGATTCTTGAGATCATGCTGCAACGTGGTGGCATTAAATCTAGCTATGCTACACTTGATAATTGGACGTTCTCAGACGTGCGCTCTTAGGGCTCATCCTTGTTGCATCTGCAGTCACCGACGTTTTAGTATTTGCCTTGTGGGAATGGTGGAATTGTGGGGGTCTGCATTTACTCCTTAGGCTTCGAATTTTGCAGATTGAGCATGGGAAGAACCTAGTGATGGGATTAAGGGGTGAGGAGAAGAGCAATGATATTATGGAGATGAATTGGGATTTAAGCAGGGTTGGTACAGTGACAGTGGGTTGCATAAGAATTTGTACTGGTGGTGGCTATATAGAGGATAACGGTAAGATTTGATGCATGAAGTTTCAGTCTGTCATGGCTAAGGAGTCCTTTGTGTCGATCCAGAGGACGTTGCCGAAGTATGGGTGATGTTTGGGAATTTTTTCTGTCTGGATGCTGTTTAGGAATTTCGTCTATCTAGACGCTGTTTAGGAATTTACCTGTCTGGGTGCTGTTAAGGAATTTTGCTTGTTTGGGTGGCTCATAATTCTGTGCAGTAAGTATATTGGGCTGTCGACGTGGGCTTGGCAGTTGAGAAGCGACCTGTTTGTTTGGTTCACAACGTGCAAGGTTTTTTGTCCCTTGGAAGAGGGCAACTGGGGTAGTGGATTGTTAGTTTGGTTCACAGTGAGTGAAGTTCTAAATCCCTTGGAAGTGTGTTGCTTGGGTTGCCTGGTATTTATCAGCATGAGTGGGTAGGGAAGTTCAATGGCAAAAAGTTCGGGGTTGGGCTCCTAGGGTACTCGCAGACCCAGGTCTGGAGGTTCAAGGGTGCGCTGGGCGAGGGATGGTGGTAATGGCAAGAATATATGTGAAATATGTGCTAAAGAACACAGTGAATTCAAAGATGGAATTGCAATTCTACGAATGTGCATTCACCAACATCAGAAAGATGCTATCAACATGAAAGAGAGACAACTAGAAAAGAGAGAGAATTCAGAGGCTCGAGGATGAGGTGGACGCCTTGAGGGCAGGAGATTGAGGCTGAAAATCAAACTGGCAGAAAGCAACTTGAAGGAGGAAGAGGAGCGCAAGAATTTGGACCTCAACAACCCGACCCCGATGGAAGAATAATCATCACCCCATAAAACCTCAAATTTGTATTATGGCAAATGATACATGTAAATATTTTTATTACAATTCTGCAAAGTATCTAGCTATAGACTGGTAGTTAAGAAATTTTCTTTTGGAATGGCTAGCAAAAACCTCTTGGAAAAAGAGATGGTCTCAATGTAATATCTATAGCCATGAGAAGACCTATAACTTTGATGTAAAAGCTCACATTTTAGACCTAAACATTCCATAGTTGATCATTGTATAACTTTAAGGAACATCATTGAAAAGTTTGAGAAAAAAAGGAAGAAGCTTTTTGTTGCTTTGTTGATTTTAGAAAGGCCTTTGACACAGTTCCTAGGGATAAGCTTTGGTGTAGAATGAAGGAACTTGGGGTTCCCAGGCCTTTGAGAGAAATTGTGCATAGGTTGTATGAAGAGGTGAAAGTCAAAATTAGAACTTCAACAGGGATTTCTGAAAGTTTTTGAAGTGATATCGGGGTCAAGCAAGGTTGCCCATTGTCTCCTACCTTTTTTGGTTTATATATTGACAAGCTTGAAGAACTGCTAAATTTGCAAGGGGGTGACAATATCCATTTGGGCAAGTTTGTTATAAGGCTTCTTTTGTACGCAGATGACCTTATATTGATTGCTAAATCTGCTCTTGGTTTGCAAGAGCACTTACTTTCCCTTGAGCATTTTTGTAGAATGCTGGGGATGCAAGTCAATATTAACAAAACAAAAGTAGTGGTTTTCTCTAACAAAAGAAGGCATAACCAACGTAAGTTCTACTTTGAAGGCACCATTATGGAAGAAGTTGCAGATTACAAATACCTTAGAATTGACTTCAACAAAAATTTAAGTTGGGATGGTTGTAGAAAGAAAAGAACTTTGGTGGGTTGGAAAGCATTTTATGCTCTTCAAAACAAGTGTAGAGAGGTAGAGCTATGGGACTGGAAAACCACATTAAATCTTTTTGAGCTTCTAGTGATCCTGATGATTATCTACGGTTGTGAACTGTGGGCCAACAACACATCCGAGATGTAGTGGAAACAAATTGAGAAAATTTAGAAGCATTTGATTACAAACAAATTCAAAATTAAAAGTGCAGTTTCTTATGCTATCTTGTTAAGTGAAACAGAGGCTGCTCCTATTGAAGTAATTGCTATGGTGCAAGTCATATTGTATTTTAAAAAATTGAGCAAATAGAAGAGGGTAGATGGCCTAAGGTTGTGTTTAATGACATATTGTGCAAAAGAAAGAAGACTTAGATGCGGCAAAATAACAAATAGTTTAATAAATGAGGTATTTGCTTGAACATGGTGTCACCATTCTCTTGATGATGAACTACACTAAGTTGTTTGAAACACGTCGTTTCTCAATTGATTTGTGATTTTTCTGAAGATTTCTGATTAAAGTACTTTGTTGTTCAACACACATTGTAAGTTTGTTTTTTCCATTTTTAATGGCACTTCAAATACGTCATACACACATTTATACACAAATACTTGCTCCAAATGTGTAGATGACCTTTTTCTTTAGAAAAACCATTTGCTTGGTCAATTTTTTTCCATGGAAAATTAGTCAGATTAGACATTTTCATAACTCTAATTTCTACAAGCCATATTTTAGTAATATCTTCTTAGAAGTGCTACTATTATCCAATTTTATAGAACATTTGAATGTTACTTCCAAAGATATCAAGTATAATCAAAATAAGAGTTGCAAGTGAAATGTTATGGGCCTTGCATCAAAAGTGGTATTCACTATTAGACTTTCAGTTCCTAGACAAGCATAACCCCTGAGACCACCTACTAATGAGTTATTTATACTTATCTATTGATGAGGTGTTATCATGATCCACTTAATAATGAATGAGATATAGTTATATAAGTAATCAATTTCATGCATCTTAAATTGATATAATGAGAAGATGGCATGAAGACTTTTCCACCATTTTTTTTGCTTGTGATTGCTCCAATTTGTAACATTGTATCGTAAGCTATGGTGGTTGTCCATAACGCTGTGGTTAACATCATGGGAGTGCTCCATGGAAATTATTGAATGAAGGAAAATAGAAGAGCTTGTTCCCAATTCAGATTAACATCTTAAATCTGAACTACGATTTGTCGCCATGGATCTGAATGCCATAAATTTGGAGGTATACAATATTTCTTAGAAAATAAAATGAAATAAAAGGTCTAGTTGAATATTTTTGAAAAAAGTGTAATGACATTAGTTGTTCCTCTTTTGCCTTTGGTGTTGTGTGAATTTGATGCTTTCTTGTTGCCAATTCTTTTTATATTGTAAGCCTGTTGCTATTGTTATTTATGCACATATATGTAAGAGACATGGGAAGATATGTGATAAATAACATTATCATCCATCCATTAAGCAACCAAATATATCGTCTTTTCGCATGCCTTGTGCTTGTTGGGTTGTTTGTTGAATGCCATCTTCAGGGGCTTGCAAAGATGATTGAATCATATCTCCAAAATGAGCAGCAAATCCAACCCTAACTCCAACTCAATTCCACATTTCCCACTCATTAGTGGTCATCCAAAAAAAACAGAGGAGGTTATGTTGGTTTGTTGATCCACTGGATGAGTTGTAATTCATATTACAACCAAGTTGTAAGCCATTTCTTCTAGATAAGAGGAAAGAAATGTAGATCTATTGTGCTCAACATAGATCTACCTCTTCTAGCTTGCATGACCCATGGTAACTATAATCATGAGTGTCACATTGTTTTTATAGTTCTTGCTTCATGGTCACTCCAAGTTTGACATTCCAATGTTTCTCTTGGGTGATTTAGTCACTTGAATGCCTTGATCTGTGCACCCAGGCACTGATTTATGGCAGTTTGGCACAAAATTTTGTGATACAGTTGAAGAGTACACCAGTCCATTGTGTATCAAGAATAATTATCCATCACTTGGAAAAAAATAAAATCATCAATTGGAAATATTGAATTTGTAACTATGGTCGGTCTTTATAATGTATATTTGGCCACTTGATGTTCTTGTATTTATTATTTTAAAGCATATTTTAAATGATAGTGAAAAATTTATTGAGTCAAAGTCCCATTGCAACTTTTAAAAGAAAATTAAATTTTTTGAATTGTAATTTTTGGCTCCAAAAGTTGTCAAGTCGGCCCAGGAAAAAGACACACCCCTTTGCAAAAGACATATCACTATATAAAGGAAGCTCGACCTCATTCTTCCACCACTAATTCACGTCGCATCTCATAAGCGTTTCTAGGCAAGCAAGTGAAGGACAAGAAGGACGAAGAGGACACACACAAAGAAAAATTGCATCTCTTTCTCTCTTTGAAGCTCGCATGTGTGGATAGATTCTCTCTTTCTTGGTTCACAATTTTTTTGGGCAATTATGTTGTAGGAGGTCAAAATTTTGGGGCAATTAGTAGTTGTAGGAGGGCCGAAATTATGGGCAAGGTCAGGAAGTGTGAAATTTTGGATCAGATTGTGGGGCTCAACTTGAAGCGTTTGACCAGGTTTGACCATAGGTCTAGGTGTGTCTCTTGATGAACAAAATAATTTCTTCTATTGAAAATGTTGCCAGAATACTACAAATAGAATATCTCCACAAAATATCAAATTCTAGCAGAAGGTTCAACAATTGTATAGCATGTTCTCTCTTACAGGAGCATCAATTCTCAACTTCCATTGGGATGTAGTAACGACACCCAAAATAAATCATTGTTAATATTCTTGGTATCCTTCCTAAGGATCACCACATCCACCCTTAACTCACTAGTCACTCGACTGATTTTTTTTTTGAAATGGACATCAACAAAGAAAATGTTCGGCAAAGCAGATGTTTGACCTAGTATTAACCAAATACATTAACTAGCCAATCAACCATCGATACATTGTTGGATCTACCAAACTGGATTTGCAGCCTCTTAGCTTCTTGAAATTAGTTCTTGTATAGATGCTACAATAATATGATCGAAGTTCAAATATTCTCCATTGGATATTTCTCGGTCTCAAACTTGAAATTAAAGTGAAACAAGAAACTGAACCCTTTACATAAATATTTTGTGTTGATTTTCTCCATAGGGTGATCACAAAATTTAGAATTTGTTAGATAATTCGTTAAGATATCATCTATATTTTTAAAGGTTCATGATATATCAATTTATAGACTAAGAATGAGAAAAATGGTTTCTCATATGAACATTGAAGGAAACTTCTGGAACGATGGAATCATGACTTCCCTATGAATCAAGGAAGGTCAATGGACCTTTGCCATTTGACCATAGAAGAGTTTTTAGATTAATTAAGAGAGGGAATGTGATTTAATTGCTAGCTTTGCAACTTAAGAATTATATTTTATGATCTTCAAAAATGCTAAGTGACCCTTACTTTAATTAATTACTAACCCTTACTAATATTTATCTAGATTTTTTTAAAATTCCACTAAAATTTTGAAATCAATGATTGACTTAGTGCATATGTTCTGACCTAGGTTGTGAAGTCAGTGATTGGTTTATTGTCGTTGATTCTTAAAATTATTCAACTTATACACAATGAGATTGCTGCAAGAACCACTGTCATATATTGCCAACCGTAGGCGAATAATGTGTCATGTCGCTAACCCCTGGGGTTTTAGCCCACAAAATTGGGTATTCAACTTCAAACTCAATTGCCTCTCAAACCAAGAGGAACCATGAGGTGTACCACAAATTAAAAAAAACATCTCTTCAAGGAGAATCTAATAAGGTTGGTTAGGAGATAAGAACCCACAAATTTTCATGCCAAATTTGTTGACAAAGATTGAGGTAGCTCCTGGTCCTGCTTGGGTTGACATCAATGACAACCACCTATCAACACAAATCAAGTTGAAGAGTTAAGCTAAGTTAAGAGTAGTGAAGTTAGCAAGTATAGGAAGGATAGGTTGCTAGATCAGGAATTGTTGATGCCAAATCTAAAGAACAAATTGAAGAAGTAGGTTGGTGCTCAATTAGGGGATTGAAGTCTCTTGCAGTTAGGTGCCTATGAATTTGCTGAGTCGGTGCTGTTGGTGTCCCGTGATTTGGCAGATTGGTAGACCAAATGACAGGGTAACATCAAAACCAGTCTTTAGAGTCCTAGGACCTAGCCTTCCTGGACTCAGAGAGGGATCTCTCTATTTCTTTGCAAAGGATATGCACTTGTTTTCTTTTAAATGGTTGATTTTAGGCTAGTTATTAAGTATGGGTTTTTGTTTGTTTGTTTTGGTTGGGTATGATGATCAAAGAAGCATAGGTAGAATCAGGAAATTTCTAAGTCATTGGGCAATGGAGTCTAATGAAAGTCATGATAAATTCATTAATGGATCGGGGAGTATCATAGGGAAAATCTAACTTGGCCAGTGGATCTTCAAAGTTTTTAGGGTAATGAGATGGATATCAATTATAAGAATGAAAAGTAGGACAAAGGGCAATCAAGAATCCTTTATCATATGTACTTCTCAGTAAAGGGACTTAACTATCATAAGCGTGAAGGGGCAATTAGTAGACAGGGCAAACCATAAACTTTATGATCCAACTACACGTATAATTATTCAAGACAAACTTTTCCAATGAAATAGAGAAGGAGAGAAACTCATTTAACTTTTAGTGATTTCACCTTCAAGGACAGAACACACTTAAGGCACACATATAACTATAATTAGGGAAGAGGGAACTCCTAAACATCCTTGATCATAGCTATGAAGATCTCTAAAACAATTAGTTAAGCAAGTACAAAGGGTATGATCGAAACAAAACCTCTTTGGCAGAATTTAAAGAATGGTACTTTAGAGAGAGACTTCAAAAAATAGTGTTTTAATGGCATCAAATAAGCAGAGTTACCATAAATCATGCTTGATACCAATTTTATTCAACTATTTATGAAATAAAAAAGCTTAGGGGGTCTAGAGAGAAATTAAGAATTCTCTAAAATGTCCTAGCAGAAGAAAACATTAAGGCAGTGAAGAATAAACAGAACTAAGGTGCTTTCAGAAGAAATTTCTTAGTCTAAAACTTTTATTCTACTGCAATATAGAAAGATGGAAACATAATGAAACAAGAAATAACAATAACAGATTAGAAGCACTTCACCAACAACCAAGCTTAGGGATCCAGTGATCTAGCCTCCTCCACCAACAAACAAATCAGGGCATCCACAAGTTCCAAGACATCAATTTCCTTTCAAGTTCTAAGAGACTATATATTACTTCAAAGAGTCATCAAATGCCAACAAGATAATGAGTTCAGATGCAGTATTTATGCTGCAAATGAGGAGGTGAAGCTAAGCTAGGGTTTGAGTGTCATTTATTACAGAGTTAATGAATTCCTAACCTTGAAGACAATGCAAGGCTCAAGGCAGGAATATCTGCAGATATTTCTCTGTTTTAATAACTTCTATCTTAACTCCTAAGGAAAATAGGTGAAATGTTTGAATTTAAGGCCTATTCATAACTATTACAATAATTGTCTGGCAGATATAAATATCTCTGACTCAGCTCAATTACTGCCTAATGCTTTATTGAAGGAAACAAAGCACTAGGCGGCAAAAATATATTTTGAGGGGAGTAAGTGCCATAGGCTGAGTCATTCGAATTTGTTTGGGTAAATTTGCCATTTGTTTTATCTTTAATCTCTATCATTAAGCCTTTAAACTCTGTCTTCATGCTTTGACCATTTGTCTTTATCATATTTTCTTTAATCTATTTGATTTATTTCTTTTGATTTGTCCACGGTTTGCTTTTCTTTCTTTGATTTTCATCAGTTTGCCTTTTCTTTAATCTTCTGCTTTGACTGGCTAACCCCTTTGTTTTGTCTTTTGATTAGGATTAGCCCTCTAACATTTCTGCTTTCTTCCCTTTACTGTTTTCTCTGACAGTTTGTTTTTCCTGTGTGCAGGGGAGGCTGTCTTCATGGCTGGAGGGTTCCTTTGATCATTTGATGATCATGTTTCATCGATGATCGACATTAATGCAAACGCCCCAACGATATTTTATTTGAATTTACCTCTTGGATCGTCACCCATAGGTCAATTTGGTAGTTTCTTGACCATCAAAATGCCTTTTGGGCGTTCCGCCATTAAACCTGCACATACAAAACATATTTGTTAGTTAAAAACATGCGGGGAGGGCTTAAGACTACCTTTTATGGGGTTTCGGGCTGTTGGGATGCTTTGTAGAGGGAGGAATGGTGCAGGGACAGGGTTCCGAAGGCGGAACCAGGAGAGATTCAAACAGAGGCGGGAGAAATTTGAATTTTTGGCGCGGAAGGTAAAGGTGGTTTTGAAAAACCATAAGTGGTTTATTGCGTGGATAGAAGGCGGTTTGCGGTTTTGGATGAAAGGGACGCGATATACCCCAGGGTTTGACGCGTGGTAGGCAAATACTACCCATTTTGCGTGGGTTGCAAATCGCTAACCCAATCGGAACTTTATTTGCGATATGCATTTTGGGCTGTTAGATCTTGGGATTAGAGATTGACGGTGCGGAATGACTCAGGTGAGCGGCGAGCAGGTGATAGGATCAACAGAGTGGAAGACATGTGTCAAGGCATGGTTGGCCGTCGGTGTTTTTAATGGAGAATGGGGCCCGGGTGCGAGATGATGTGGTGGGACCTTTGTCGTGTAGCGCAGGGTAATAATAATGTGGGGTTTATTTATATATGGGAGAGGAAAGTGACAACCGTTGGATCGGGGTAATGGATCTTCGATCAACGGTAGGGATGACTTGGTCAGGGCGCGAGGTTTTTCAAAGGAAAAAGGGCCCAGTCTAATATATTCAAAGGTTACGGGGGCCTTTATATAAGGTTTGGGGGCGTTATAAAAATAAAAGGGTAGAAGTATAATTTATATGGGGGAAGGGGGCTAGGGATAGCAGAGGGTCGTGGTTTTATGGGTAAGAGGGGTTGGGGCTTTAAGAAGAGAGGGGTTTAAGGCCTATTAGATAAAAAAGGGGCGTATTTTATACAAAAAACAGAGTTTAATGCATATTTCAAAGGACCCGATAGGCTAAAACTTTAAACAACGTAAAAAGGGAGTTTTTACATTGTTGAATATGTCAGAGGGAAAATGATGAATGAAGGGTATTTTATGAAGGTTTTGAAGAAAGAAGAAGATGGATTTTTCTAGAGGAAGAGGGTTATGAATGAGAGTGAAGGTGAGGTAGTGGAATGAGGCAAACATGCCCAAATAATGAAGTCCTTCTTTTTAGCAGTGGGGTAGGATTTTTAGGAGGCAGAGGGAGGAAAAGATAGTGAAAATAGTTTAACTTAGGATAATGAAGGCAGTGAGATTTCTAGAATTCACAATATTTCTCAAATTTTGTTTCTAGAAATCTAGGATCATAATTTAGTCATATTTTGATATCAGCAAAAATTCCTGATGACTAACAGTGGCTCCACTTGGGGAGGGCAGCTCCTTTTTTGGAGGTGTCCAGAACTCTAAGTTTATCAAATCTCTGAGTTTTTGCAGACCAGTGTCTTTCCATTGGGCAGATTTTCCCCTTCTTTTTCACTTGCTGATATTTCTTTTGAAGTGATGACCTTAATATCTGCAACATATGATTTCTTCCAACAACATTTCTACATACCCAACCTACTTGTCCTAACATTTTTTCTTCTTTGAGTGCACTTGAACTAGCAAACTCTTTGACATTTTATTTTTGAAAGAAAAAATAAACTATCTACTTCTATCCTTATTGTTTCCAAGAGTTCAGATTAAACTAGTGAACTCTTTTTATTTTCTACCTAAACTATTTGACTGCCAAGATTAAACTGTTTGGCAGTCTTGATTCTCTAAACTATTGACATGAAATTTAAAGCATGGTTCAAATCAAGATTAGGCAGTCTGACTTACCATGGTTGTGGCATTGGAACAAAGTGCACACAAACATTATTTTGCATAAAGGAAAATTAGGAAGATAAGGGCTGTAATTTATCATTTGTAATGCATCCTCATCTTTCTCTTTGGTTCTGTTTTGAGCATGTGAAATTAATATCTTAGATTCCCTAATTTATCTTTCTTGATAAGTCAAGCTTGAATAATCTTGACAATCATTGTCTTCACCAACTTATCAACATAAATTTAAAGCATGTTCAGCCATGATTGGGCTAGATGACTGAACAAGATATTATTTTTGAATAAGTAGTGGCATTTGGACTTGCACACTTTCAGCAGTAATGTTTTTTGGGTATGGGGCTATACCTCTTTTGAATTTTCCCTCTTTTTTCCTTTTATTTCATTGTTTTTGTGTTTTCTGTGAATTTTCTCATGCAATGTTATGTATAATGAGTGAAAAATTTGACGCTAGGTCTCTTGACAAAAATAATGTTTGAGCATCCTGCCATTGACAATACCTCCAAATAACTCTTCTCCATTCAACCCTTGTAAAAATAAAGCATTATGACCCCTAATGGAATGAATGATATAGGGCCCTTTTCACAAATTCTCAAAATTTTCATGTTTACCTTTGTCTTTACTCCTAGAGTCCCATTTCAAGACTCTGTCTCCAACTTGGAAATTATTTGCTTTAGTCCTTTTGTCAAAGATCTTCTAGATGTTCTCTTGAACTGCTTATGTCCTTTTGTACACTTCCTGCCTTGACTACTGTAAATGAATGGTTTGATTTAGCCTTCTTTGCACGTCATTTTATTCTAATTGCACTTCTTGGAGGAGCTTCAAGATTGGAACTCCCAAAGATGTTGGGAAGACTGCATCTATGCCATATACCAGCTGATAGGGGGACATATTTATTGATTTTTTGGTGGTTAGCCTATCAGCCCATAATGCATGAACCAACTTACTATGCCATGACTTCTGATTTTGTTTCAGCAGTTTTTTGATGATGTTGACCAAGCTTTTATTTGAGGATTCAGCTAGTCCATTCCCTTGGGGGTAGTAAGTTGTGGAATGCCCTAATGTGATATGATATTTATAGAAGAAATCAACCATTCTTTTGGATTTAAAGGCAGCAACATTGTCTGCAATGATTTTTCTAGGGTAACCAAATCATGATAATATGTTGGTCTCAAGGAACTTGATAATGATTGAGTCAGTAACATTCCTAGAAGGGATAGCCTCTATCCATTTGGTAAAATAATTAGTGGCAGTAAGGATCCACTTATGTTGGGAAGATGAGGTTGGGTGAATTTCTCCAATAAAGTCTAAACCCCATTGTTGAAAGGGAGCCTCAATATTGATGGAATGCAAAGGTAATGTTAGGAGTTTCCTCTTGCCATCAAATATTTGACACTTATGGCAAGTCATGAATAGCTTTTGAGTATCCGGGAAAATGGTGGGTCAGTAATAGCCAGCTCTACGAATCTTATTTGCTGTGGTCTTCCAATAAATGTGGCCTCCACATTCTCCCTCATGTAGCTCATGCATGATTTTTCCAGCATCATTCTCAAGCAAACCTTTAAGCAATATTCCAATAGCATTTTTCCAATATAGAACCCCATCTAAAATGCAACGATTTAAAGCTTTCTGTGTCAAGAATCTAGCTTTAGTTTTTGACAAAGAAGGGGGGTATTAAGATAAAGAAGCACATAAATGATATCAGCATACCAAGATGAATTCAAAAATATTTCTTCAATGTAGAGAGCTGTGAATTCTTCTTTTTCTTCTAAAACATCAACCATATTTATATCTAATGCTTGGAAATTTGATTTTGCCATGAGTTTTGCTAATCCCTGTCCTTTAATCAGCTTGGTAGGCCTGATTTCTAAATCATACTCAAGATAATAGCGATCCATTTTCCCCTTTTACCATCAGGGTCTTGATTTAGAATGTCATTGACAACTGTATGTGGGACAAAAGCAATGATATAAGAGTGTAAAATGTAGACTCAGAAGTATTTCAATGCTTTTATCAAGGCTAAGACTTGTTTTTCCATGATGTTATATTTGAGTGGAGCATCTCTTAAGGCTTTATTGAAAAAGGATATTGGTTGTTCTTGCCCTATATTATTCTTTTGTAATAACACTGCATCAATTGTGTGTTCATAAGAAAATGAGAAAATGTAAAAATCCTTGGTGAAATCAAAACTGATAAGAACTGATGTTTGAGTGAGAGCTTGTTTCACTAGTTCAAATGACTGTTTGGCTTCTAAGGTCCATTTAACTCCTGTTTCCTTTTTGAGCATATTTGTGATATTCCTCAAAAGTTCAGCAAGGTTGGGGATGAACCTTCTCAAAAAGTTGATTTTCCCAATGAAAGATTGCAATTCCTTGAGGTTTCTAGGATGGCTGATTTTCAATATGCCTTCAATCCTTTTAGGGTCTACTTTGATTCCTTCTTCAGAGATTATGTGGCCTAGGAGCTTTCCTTCCTGGAGACCAAAGAGTGTCTTCTTGTGATTCAAAGATAAATCATATTTTTTACATTTCTCAAAATTTTTTCTCAAATGAGCTAAGTGTTCTTTATCTATTTTGGAGTAAACAGTGATGTCATCAAGGTAAATGATTATGAAATAGCCTATGTCTTCTGAAAAATCTATGTCCATGTCCCTTTGGAATGTGGCTCTTGCATTCATCAAAACAAATGGAATTTTAACATACATGAATGTACCCCAAGGTGTGGTGAAAACAGTTTTGTGTTGATCACTTGGGAGTACTAGCACTTGGTTGTAGCCTAAAAAAACATCCAACAGTGATATTATTTTAGATCCACCAGCTTTTGGTGTATATAGTCCATTTTAGGTAAGGGATAATTATCTTTTAGGGAGGCTTTGCTCATGTTTCTAAAGTCAATGCAAAGCTGAATCTCCCCGGTCTTCCTCCTAACAGACACAAGGTTGGAAACCCACTGAGTACCTAAGGGAAACTATGATTCTAGCATCATACATATTCTTAATATCTTTCTCAACTAAAGGTAATAAAACAAGGTTTATCCTTCTTAGTTTTTGTTTGAAAGGTTTCTGATTTTCCTTAAGAGGAATTTTATGTTGAATAATGTTGGTATCATATGATTTCAGATCTTTGTACCCCCATACAAACACATCTCTAAATTCTTTGAAGAGTTCAATATATTCATGTTTGATATGGGCAGGAAGAGTGTTGGATAACTTGATCATTTTGGGTTCATTCATACTGCCTATGTTATGTTCTTCTACATTAGTTTCTGTAGGTTCCATCTTTGGTTTTTTAGCTACATCATTGAAGTCAAAAATCTCCTCTAATGGTGTAAGGCCCCTTGGTATTGTATAATATTTGCATTGAAAAACCTCAAGGTCCTTTTGATCTGGTGTGTTGAGTAACTCTGCCTTATAAAGATGTTCAAATTGATTTATATCAGCAGTAGAGGACAATTATGTTTTATGGACTTGTTTTTCATCAAAATAGTCTTCTTCATGGCTTGAGCTAGGTGTTGGTTCAACAAAATCATTTATTGACTGTAGAAAATCATCAATGTGCTTATCACCCTCAAACACTTGCCAATAGTTTTCATTGTCAGGTACTGCAGGCCGATTTTTTTACTTTGACATTAAATTGTTCATTTACGTGGGGTATTTGACAATTGTTGGCAGCAATGGCAAGTTCATTTGAAAGGTTATTCTGGGCCCTAGAGATGAAAGTGAGTTCATATTTTTCAAAGGTTTTTAGGAGATCTATGGCAACATTCCTATATTCTCTTAATCTTGGGTTTTTGGCTGAATACTCCCTTTTTATTTGCCTAATAATCAGCTCTGAATCTCCTTGGATTAATATTTTCTTGGCTTATAAATCTTTAATAAAATGTAGGCCAAGGAGGAGAGCTTAATATTCTGCAATGTTATTGGTGCATTGGAAATCAAGTTTGTAGGAATATCCTCTATTTGTATTATGTATCCGTACACCAGCTCCAGAACCTGTTTTGCTACAAGAGCTATTAAAGCTCATTTTCCAAAGTGTTTCTATCTCATGCTCACTATCATTATGTTGTTCAAGGCTGCTAAAGTTTGGGTTGTCATGTTCTTCATTTGAGGACATATTTAACTGTTCTGGTGGACCTAACTCTTTCTCATTTTCCTTTTCTTGTTTACTGATTTCATCTTCATTGTACAAGATAAATGAATCCAGATCTGAATGAATAGAGTAAACATGAGTGTTGTTTGGTCTGTCTATGTTGCTTACCATATATTTCATATGGGATTCTTTGTATAATCTTCTGGTTTGGTTAAAAACTGGAATGGTAGCATAAAACATGTCCATTTGAAGGCTTCTCTGAAGTTTGGCTCCCCATGATCTAGAGAGAAGCATGGCATACTTTGGGGGAATGTCAGCAACTACTATGTCCATAATTAGACTCTTAGTAGGAATTTTTGCCAGATTGACACATAAATCCTTGATTAGACCTAAGCATTTGACTTTGCTTGAATCAAAATAATATAGATCTTTGTAAGGTTTAGTGATTTTTAGGCATAATCTCTCCATCACCACTTTTGGCATGAGGTTGTGAGAGGCACCAGAGTCTAGCATGGCATTGTGCAAGATTTTATCATGTATATTTAAGCTAACATAGAAGTGAGGGACAACCCCTTCTTGGTATTTTCCTTCTACTTCAGGACCAAACAACAATTCTGGTTTATCATATGTCAAATTCAAAGTATCAGTATCATTGCGTATATTCAAAGCTTTCAAAAATTGATTTTTATATACATCCCGGGTTACTAATTTAGCTAAGGGTATGCTAATTTTGATCTTGGCAATTTATCCCTCAAGGGTAAGAGGGACTAGTGTTTTTGACATATTTATATATGTTTTGTCAAACATAGTCTTTTCAGCAATTCTGGTTTGCTGAGTTTTATTAGGTCTGTTATTTTGGACAGATTTCTTAGGGCCACTAGCAGAGGTATTAGGGCAGCTTGGGTCAACACTTTGATGACTGGTTTTGTCCTTGTTTGAGTCAGTTTTCTTAGCCATAGTGTTGGCAGTGTTTGCTGTCTTTTTAGGAAGTTTTTATGAGGTATTCCTAACAACAATTTATGTGTTATTTTTTTTGGAGGCCCCTTGGTTCTTTTTGCTCCTAAGATCATATTGTCTGTGGACCTCCATTATAGCATTTTCAAACCCCAATTGGTAATATTCAGAATCCTCATGATTGTTTTCAGTTTGTTATGAGGAAAAGAATCCTTGTTCCTCTTCAGTAAGGAAAGCATCACCCTCATTGTCAGATCCTATCAGATTTACATGATTTTCTTCCAACCATTCAGTCTCCATTTCTTGTTCTTGATCTACATAGTTTTCTTGAAAATGAGGCCTAATTTGCTGGTCATTATCTTTTTACCTATTTTGAATAGGGTCTCTTCTGAAATTTAGATTTCTATTTATGTTTTGGGGATTGACTTGATTCTCCCTAAGAGGTACTCTATCAGTTAAGTTTATTCTTTCCATTACCCTTACTAAGTTATCAATTTTAGCATTAGATGATGAGGTTGATGCCATTGTTTCATCCTTGTATGTAACTCTTTTTTCTAATTTCAACCTAGCTTTTTTCCCCAATCAGATTTGCTTCTACACTTATAGCTCCCCTCTGCATATCTTCTAAAGTTAATGGGTCTCTTTCTCTTAGCTGATAGGCCATGTCTGGGTCAAAGCCTTCAGGAAATTTAGCTAAGGCTAAGCCTATTGGAGGTTTCATGTTTGGGGGAAGTGCATTGTAAACACTATTGAATCTAGTGCAATAATCTTGGACACTTTCCCCGGTATTTATTTTAAGGTTGCTATATTATGAAAGGATTTGGAGAGGGTTCTTTTTAATTTCCCTTTTGCTTATGAATGTTTGGTATCAAGAAGGGAGATCATTTATGGTGTTAGGTGTAAAGCTTTTAAACCATTTTTTGGCTTCTCCTCCTAAACTTTGGGCAAAGATTCTCATCTTAATGGTATCTTCTTCTATTTCCATGTAGTCAAAGGCATCATCTATTTTGTCTACATGTTGTTGGGCAGTAGTAGATTCAGCTCCAACGAAATGGAGAATTCTGGATTTATAATCATTTGGTAAAGGAACTAGAGGTTGTGGTAACACTAATGGGGCATACCATGATGCCATGGTGGGAATAAATGGGGGATTTATGAGAGGAGGGTTTGTGAGAGGGAATGTGGGTTGAAATGGAGTGTTTAGAACAGAGGAAGTATGGATGGGTGTGGTGGAAGTACTTGGACCAACAAACTGATGTTGAGCAGATTTGTTATGTAAGGAGCTAAAGTGATGGAGAAGTTGAAAATCAGGGGGAGTAGAAGGAGAGACTTCTCTACTAGAAATATGCTGCAAATCTGTGGGCTCAAGGTCAGTTTGGTCTATATCACTATGTGACTTGGTTCTAAATAGGTTCTTTGAATGATATAATTCAAAGTGAGGATCTTTCAAGACTGTAAGGTTTTCAGGGACATATCTTGTTCTTTGGATAGTCTTAACAATAGTTAAATTTTCAGCTCTAGAAGTTTACCACAAAATATTTTCTGGATCATCAACTATAGTAGGAGGATTGATCCTATGTGAAGCCAGATTTCAAATTCAAAATTTAGAGAGGCTGAAAGTTTAAGGACTGTTTTCAGAAGTTTGACCTCTCTTAGTGTTTTAGGAAAACTACTAAAACTAGGCTTCTAAACTTCTCAGGATTGTTTGACACAATCCTATGTAAGTCTAAAGAGAGCTAGTGAATTTAAAGGCCTACTGGGGTTAGTGGAGTCGCCACGTGGAAATTTTTGATTGTTTTGAAGACAAATGTGTATGGTCCACCACCAATAATTAATAAAAAACCAATCTAGGGATGTTTTTTGGGTTTTCTGAGTTTCTTTATGTAGCCCTAAGGTTTTGTAAGAGTGTCATATACCTGAATCATCATTTAGCTAAGATGGTGAAACAAACAAAGTCTACTCTATGGATGACAACTTTAATCCTCTATGATTTGATAAGGGTTTCTAGAGTCCTAAGGCGCACTTAGATTGTCACTGACTCATAAGGTCTCATCATGATCACCATTATGTTAGTAATGGTTGAGGTGGTTGATTCACTATATGAGGGTTTAATGAGTTTTTAGAAATATTCAGGCAGCTATATAAGGTCTTATCGTGATCACCATTATGTGGGTAATGGGGATGAGGTGGCTATGAATGGATGGATACTGAGTGATTTATCTTGAGCCTTACTCAAAAGGTCCCACCGTGATCGCCATTATGTTGGTAATGGGGATGAGGTGGCTATGAATGGATGGATACTGAGTGATTTATGGATACTGAGTTTTCTTAGTCTAAAAATTTTATTCTACTGCAATATTGAAAGATGAAAACATAATGAAACATGATATAACAATAACAGATTAGAAGCACTTCACCAACAACCAAGCTCAGGGATCTAGTGATCTAGCCTCCTCCATCAACAAACAAATCAGGGCATCCACAAGTTCCAACACATCAATTTCCTTTCAACTTCCAAGAGACCATGTGTTACTTCAAAGAGTCATTAGATGGCAACAAGATAACGAGTTCAAATACAATATTTATGCTGCAAATGAGGAGGTGAAGCTAAGCTAGGGTTTGAGTGTCATTTATTATAGAGTTAATGAATTCCTAACCTTGAAGACCATGCAAGGCTCAAGGTAGGAATGTCTGCAGATATTTCTATGTTTTAATAACTTCTATCTTAAATCCTAAGGAAAAATAGGTAAATCTTCCTTGGAATTTGTTTGGGTAAATCTGCCATTTGTTTAATCTTTAATCTCTGTCATTAAGCCTTTAAACTCTATCTTAATGTTTTGACCATCTGTCTTTATTATATTTTCTTTAATCTGTTTGATTTATTTCTATTGATTTGTCCACGGTCTGCTTTTCTTTCTTTGATTTTCATCAGTCTGCCTTTTCTTTAATCTTCTGCTTTGACTGGCTAACCCCTTTGTTTTGTCTTCTGATTAGGATTAGCCCTCTAACCTTTCTACTTTCTTCCCTTTACTATTTTCTCTGACTATTTGTTTTTCCTGTGTGCAGGGGAGGCTGTCTTCATGGTTGGAGGGTTCCTTTGATCATTCGATGATCATGTTTCATCGATGATCGACATTAATGAAAACCCCTCGACCATCTTTTATTTGAATTTACCTCTTAGATCATCACCCGGAGGTCAATTTGGTCGTTTCTTGACCATCAGAATGCCTTTTGGGCATTCTGCCATTAAACGTGCACATACAAAACATATTTGTTAGTTAAAAACCTGCGGGGAGGGCTTAAGACTACCTTTTATGGGGTTACGGGCTGTTGGGATGATTTTAAGAGGGAGGAATGGTGTAGGGACAGGGTTCCGAAGGCAGAACCAAGAGAGATTCAAACAGAGGCGGGAGAAATTTGAATTTTTGGCGCAGAGGGTAAAGGTGGTTTTGAAAAACCATAAGTGGTTTATCGCGTGGATAGAAGGCAGTTTTCGGTTTTGGGTGAAACAGACGTGATATACCCCAGGGTTCGATGCGTGGTAGGTGAATACCGCCCATTTTGCGTGGGTCGCAAATCGCTAACCCAATCGCAACTTTATTTACGATATGCATTTTGGGCCGTTAGATATTGGGATTGGAGATCGACGGTGCGGAATGACTTAGGGGAGCGGAAAGTAGGTGATAGGATCGGCGGAGTGGAAGATAGGTGTCAAATTATGGTTGGCCAGCGGTTTTTTTAATGGAGAATGGGGCCCGGGCACGAGATGACGTGGTGGGACCTTTGTTGTGTAGCGCAGGGTCATAATAATGCGAGGTTTGTTTATATATGGGGGAGGGAAGCGACAATTGTTGGATCGAGGGAATGGATCTTCAATCAACGGTAGGGATGACTTGGTTAGGGCGTGAGGTTTTTCAAAGGAAAAAGTGCCCAGTTTAATATATTCAAAGGCTACGGGGGCCTTTATATAAGGTTTGGGGGGGTTATAAAAATAAAAAGGCGGAAGTATAATTTATATGGGGGAAGGGGCTAGGCATAACGGAGGGTCGTGGTTTTATGGGTAAGAGGGGCTCGGGCTTTAAGAAGAGAGGGGCTTAAGGCCTATTATATCAAAAAGGGGCGGATGTTATACAAAAAACAGAGTTTAATGCATATTTCAAAGGACTTGACAGGCTAAAATTTAACTTTGAACAATGTAAAAAGGGAGTTTTTACATTGTTGAATATGTTAGAGGGAAAATGATGAATGAAGGGGGTTTTTATGAAGGTTTTGAAGAAAGAAGAAGATGGATTTTTTTAGAGGAAGAGGGTTATGAATGAGAGTGAAGGTGAGGTAGTGGAATGAGGCAAACAGACCCAAATAATGAAGTCCTTATTTGTAGCAGTGGGGTAGACTTTTTAGGAGGCAGAGAGAGGAAAAGATAGTGAAAATAGTTTAACTTAGGATAATGAAGGCAATGAGATTTCTAGAACTCACAATATTTTTCAAATCTTGTTTCTAGAAATCTAAGATCATAATTCTCCTAGAACTCACAATATTTTTCAAATCTTGTTTCTAGAAATCTAAGATCATAATTTAGTCATTTTTTGATATCAGCAAAAATTACTGATGACTAACAGGTGCTCAACTAGGGGATTGATGTATCCTATAGGTTGGTGCTTACTTTGTACAAGGAGGTATACAAAAGATTTACAAAGATAAGTTGTACAAGTGTTTCATCTCTCTCTCTCTATATATATATTAAAATGAATGGGTATAATTTTATATATATATCAAAATTGGAAATGGGCCAGATCCCTTACATTCAAAATTTTCACTGCTTCAAATATTTCTAGAGAGTTTTCAGCAGAAATTTTGTTGCTACCTTGTTTTTTTTCTACTATTCGGCTTACAACATTTATAATATAATTTCGCAAAAAAAATCCTGAGTTTAACAAAATTACATTTCATAACAACTACATATATTAAAAGAAACCCGAGAAAATATACATGCTGCCTTCCATCTGTCGCAAAAGATTGTCCTCCTGGACCATTTCCTCATGGTTGTCAAATCCAAATTCCTATCAGGCTTGAGGTGCTCCTGCATGCCCTCCCTAACTACTTGAAATCTAGATGAAGGAATTTCCTCAATCCTAAATACCTCCTTTAACACTCCTACAATTTAAGTTTCCACCTTTACTTCCACGCTGTTGACCTTGAAGTGAAAATTGATCATCTTAGTGTTCAGGTGCTCCATCGTCTTCTACAACAGTTCCAAGTATTTCTCAATGCTTAAGAGGTGGGTCATCACTACCGCTGTCTTCTCCTGGGTCTCCTTTTTTACCTATCTTACCAACTGATCGACCATGGTTTCAAGATCTCCCGTGAGTCGAATTCCTTGCTCCTTCGTGTTATCTCCTTTTCCATTGGTGTTGGAAGAATCCATTTTGAGCGAAATATTCCTCTGGACATGAATACATCTGATATTTAACTGCTGCATCCATTGCCTTATTATAATGATCTTCTCCTTATCAAATGGTGCATCCATCTTTTAAAATTGGATGATCCTTCCTAAATGCTGGTAAGATTCGACACGAACCTCCATGTCTTCAACTACCGATTTACAAACTGATTGAGCTACTATTACTCCTTGCATCGAATATGTAGTACTAGTCATGCATTCCCCTAACTTATAATTTAATACTAGCCCACTGATCTTACACTTTTCCATTGTCATCACATCTATTTCGTTATTCCTACATCTGTGTTCATGCCATTCCACTTGCCGGCTCCGACTCCCGAGAAGATCCTTCCAATCCTTGTAACAATACTTGGGTTGGAGCGATTGGTGAGCCTCGATATTGCACCAAGAGTGATGTAACTCCCAAGGGATACTCAACTTTACTTATCAAACCAAGGTTCGTAAAAACTCAGAGGTGACAGTGCTATATGGACAACAAATGGATTTTACTCATGCCACCCTCAACTAGGTCTTCTGATCCATAGTACTTCTAGGCCATTTCTCCTACTGGATTTAAGTGAAAGTAGAAAACGTAATGCAAATAATTACTTCTAATATAAGACAAATAATGTCTATCAAACTTCTACTTGCAATTGACAGTGAAAGAAAATCATAAACAATTAACCTAATTGCATAAAAGGAAACTATGCTATGGGCAATAATTCATCTAACTATCCATTTATTTGTAGTAAAGAAACTATTCTATCATCAAACACTTCATAAAACCATAAAATAACTTCTATCTATTGCTTCACTCAACATGTACTTGCATGTAAATTTTTGTCCTATTCAAACTAATTATGAAATGAAGTAAAACACTAATGCCTACTCTGTTTTTGCAGCAAGGAAGGAAGAAGCTTTGGAGTGGCCTAGGGGTATCTTCTGGTCATGAGTTCAGAGTTTGGGGTCAAACACATCATATCCTAGGTTCAAATGGAAAAAAGGAGCAAAACTGGAGTGGAAATGGCGACCTACAACACTGCTACATGATCTTTGTATTGCTACATGGAGTCCTGAAGTGCTACAGGAAGCAAAAAGAGAAGGATCTAAGGGTGGAAAGGATGGAAGGAAGGTGTGAAAAGGTGGGAGAGGGTGTAAGTAAGTGAATGAGGGGTGACCAACACCTTCAACCAAGCTTAGAACCCATGGAAGGCCTGTTTTTCACTTGGAGGGATGCCTACGGTGGCGATGAAGATAATTTCACAAGATAGGGTTTTGGTGGTAGAATTGTAGGTTGGAGAGAAGAAGGATGAAGTCCAAGATGACAGTGATGAACTGGGTCCTTTACTGCAGCTGTAGACAATCCTACAACCACTACACACATCCATGCATTGATAATTGACAAACTAACATGTTTAAAAGTGGAAAATATGAGTTGAATAGAAAACCTTACTTAACCTATGCTAAAATCTGATCTAAGCACAAATACAACTTCTAACTTATAGTAAGCATATGATGAACATGATAATCACACTATTTAACTTTCCAAGCAATAATAAACAAACTATTTTTGGACTATGGTTGGAGATCCTTCTCCTCATGCTCCCATGAGAGAGGTGATAAATAGAGGCTACAAACACAATTTTGATAGATTTTTGTTGCTATTAGAATGCAAGGAAACTAAACAAAGTACTGGAACATGAAAAGAGAATATAAATAAAAAATAGGGACTTAGCCAATGGATTGGGCCCTAACCCAAAAGCATCAACCCTCTAAGACTAAATCAGTAATGGATCAAACAATTTCTCATTATTATTGCATAAAAACGTCTAATACATCATATGAAAGTAAAAAATAACACTAAATCAGAGCTCAAGAACTGCCTAGTTGAATAAAAGTTTCGAATCCTAATGAGCTCTTGTACATGCTTATTTATACAAATGGGTAGCTACCAACAACTCCCTATAAAGTAGGAATATGGTCTCCTTGAGCTTGAGAAGAGTGGAGCTTGGCTCCTCATAATTGCCATTTTCTTGGCTGCCTTTGCCTTTGAGTTGTTGGGAGAGATATTGTTCAGTGGTATTGGCTGATTGAGGGAGTTAACGAGGTGGAAAAGCCTCCTACAATCTCTCCTTGCTGTCTACTCTGAGCCCTTAGGTGGAAAATATCTCAAAAATGGCTTCATTTACTACAATTAAATCATATTAGGTAACAAGACATGACAAACGTATTTCACCCTTCTCACTAAGCATACTATGACAAAAATGTAAATACCTGTGAGAGAGGTAACTTAATAGGCTGAAGGATGGCATTTTGGCCCCTTAAAATATACCTAATGATGGGCCTCCTCATCACCTCCCTACTGAAATGGTTGTTCATCCTCTAAGAAACTTATTTCTCCTTGTTGATCTCTTTCAAAGCCCTGATCACCTCCCTGACATCCCAAGGTAGCTCATAGGGAGTGCCTTCTTGTGGGTGGAATCCTACATTATTTTCTTCCTTAACCCACTCCTTTTGTTCCTTTGTATGATCTCTCCCTTCATGTAGCCCCAACAACAAAAGTGGGATGAGCTTCAATCCTATCCATTGTATCTTCATTATTTTCATAACTATTTTGTAAAAGGATGATATCTTCAATGCATTCTTCATTCTCTCACGAGAGTGATATTCTCTAAGGGCCAGGCTAAGTGGTAAGGCATGTCATCTCCTTTGGCATGCCTTCAAACTCTCTTCTCCTAGCAACCTGGATGTATCATCAAAGTGTGAAATGGCCTAAAAACATTTAGGTTCTAGTACATCATCATTTGAGATCAATTAATGGTTACTAACGATCCCCTTGGGGCTTATTAGTTCTGCTTTGATTTGTAGAGGTTCTCTCTCTTCTCTTGCCATGAATTTTTTAACCTCTGCTGCTCTTGCTTCTTCATGCGTTAGCTAGGATGCTAAGGCCATTAATTGCATATCACCCAACCTGGAATTAGGGTCCCAATTGTTCATATCAGTTAATATGAGGTTATGCATATAGAATTCAACCATTCTATCCCTCTCTCCTACACTAGATTGTTTACAGAAATCATTTAATTGTCTATAGTTTTAAAAGGGTAGGGAGCCATGTTGAACTAAGGCCTTGATTTGGAATTGTAACCATTGCTCCTTGAGATAAACTACATAGGACTTTGAAGGCTGTTTGTACTACATGGCCTCCATGCAAAGGCTGTCCATAGTGGCAAGTTGGTTGTATTTTTCCTATAGTTTCCCCTACAACCTCATGTTCTCTGTTTGCAATATTTGGAATTTCTCTTTCACCATAGATTCTTCGAGCCTTACATCAACTAGATCTTTCCCCATTTTATTAAGACTTTCCTCCATCAACCCCACATCTCCAACATTATTTGTTCTGACTATAGGCATCCATATGTGGGTGTGCCCTCTTTCTATCTACAACTCATGTAGGAGGGGGATTGCGAACTATTCAGGGATCAGTCTCCCTCCCTCAATGAACTTGTAATAAGATCCCAAATTAGGCTGTGGGGTAGGTTCTTGAAACTTTGTGATTTGTTTTTCAAAGGTATTTGGGGAGGATGTCGTCTTTTGTAATTGTTGTTGTACATCTTGTACCCCCTCTTGCACATATTTTCGTTCTATTTGTGCACTCCGCCCCTCAATTTGTGCATTATGTTCCTCTTTCTATGCATTCTTCTCTTCCTGAAGCATTTCCTGTCCTTCCTGTAGCATGCTCTATTTTTCTTGTAGCATTGCATTTTCTTATTTTTGAATGTTTGTGGGTGCTTTTGGTTTCTTGAAGGGTGATGCTCTAGTGGTGGACCTCCTTTCATAGGCTATGAGAGTCTTAGGTTTTGACTTTGGAGAGGTGTCCTCCTCAAATTTTCCATCATCTGGCCCTACCTCCTCTATCTTACTTGGGGACCCCTCAATGGTAATTGGGATTTTTGTGGGAGTCTGGGCTCTTCCTGGGTCCACTCTAGTCCCTTGTCTTAAAGTAAAGAGGGGTTTTTCTTGGTATTTTTTTCTTAGATTTCACAGGAGTGCCCAAGGTAGCTAAAGTCGCAGCTACCTCATCCTCAATGTTCCTTGGTGATAGACTAGTTTTTTGAGGGGATATCTCATTTTTCTTTGGTTTACTGGTCCGTTGAGGACTCAAGGCCTCCTCTTCTAACTTTTCTTCCTTTTCTTCCTTATCATCTCCTCCTTCTACCTCTACCTCCTCTGATTTTTCTTCCTATGTTTCCATATCTACTTCTTCTGCTTTCCTCTCTGTCTCTTCTTCCTCTGTTCTTGTGTCTCTACCCCCAATGCTAGATACAAGGGTTTCCCCAGGAGTAATGCTCTGGGTTCCTATTACTGTATTTCTATCCATGTCTATGGACCATGGGACAAGAATTCTTAATTTTTTTAGGGCATCCTCCACTATCAACTTAATATGGCCATGATGGGCTAAGTGTTGATGCTTTCTTCTCTAACTTTCTAGATCATATCCATGATGGTATGGAGGAAGTATGGTACATTTAATCTCTGGTAAAGTGTTAAAGCTGCTTTATATCTGAGCTCATGCAATAGTCTAAAGTGGTAGCCATAAACTACACTCAGTCTTCCCTCACAGGAGATGTATCTCAAAATGCGATAAGCTACCTCATCCCAAGTATAAGGTAAACTTCTCTTCTAACCCCATTCTTATCTTCCACATGTCTCTCCTTGAACATAAATAAATTCTTCTTTATAGTGGAACTAGTGGCCCTATCTTCCGTATCCCACTTGATTCCTAGGGGTGGTCTGGTTACTCTGTTGATCATTGCAGGACTTATTTTTATGGCTAGCCCCCTTACCATAGTGGTGACATTGACATCTGATTGTGAATTTAAATACATTGCAAACTCAAAAGCAATGTCACCATCATATCCATTTATTAATTCGAATAAGCCTAACCATTGATGCCTTTTAAAGATATCTACTACAGGAGGGTGCAAATGAATCATTTTGGTGTTTGAAGTTTCTCTCCTGTTAAAGCCACCCCCATCTCTTCTTGTTTTTCTTGACTAGGTGCAAGAAAGGTGTTTATTTTATGGCCTTAGTGCTCAATTTAGTGGTAGAAGAGGGTCACAAAGCTCTTATCAGTCTAATTATATTTACTGACCCCTAATTTCTTCACACAAAACCTCTCAATTTTACAATTTGATGAAAAGTGACTATTGAATTTTTAGGAGAAATTATGTGAAATTATGATGGAGATATGAGGGTGGTGGCAACTTACTTCTTAGAATTATGCTCTGAGATTAAGAATGTAAATTATATAAACTAATTGTGCATTTTATTGCTTACATATACCTCCTATGCCTTCATGTAGCACTCCTGGGCCCTTCCTGTAGCAATTATAGTGCTTCCTGTAGCACTGTCCTGTAGCAACAGTAGGTCGAGGTTCGAAGCTCTTCAATGGCTTGAAAACTTTTTCCTCTCTACAATTGTTCTTGGAACAAGAAAATATGTGAAGGGAAGCACACTCAATTACTTTATATGATATTTAGAGTTGGCTTGAAGCAATGTGCTTATCTGTCCCTCACACGATGTTTCCTCATTTGGACCGTTGGTCCCACTTAAAGTTATAATTCTCTTCTCCCTTGTAATCAAAACCCACTCCTAGTGATCGTACTTCAACTGATGTAACAATGCCAAATTGCACGAGGACTCTACCAATCACTTTTAGTGCAACTGGTCGAGGGTGGCCAAGTTAACTGATCACCTTCAACTTCTTAAAGATTCCCCTCTTGACTTTCATTCATTTAGTCAATCACATAGGAAGATGGTGAGAGAGTACCATACCTGAGCCTTACCTCATTGTCTAATTGTTGCAGGGCCTTGCATGTTGGATCTAGACCATTGGAGTGACATCAACAAAGTTTGTATTAGTCCCCGAGTTTCTGTTGTGTGTCCCCATTCTTTTTGAGGTGCTTAACTATGTTTGTTTTTTGTGTGTGAAGGTATCCTTTCGAGGATTCAAGTATATGTTGCTGGTGGAGAATCATTCTTGGAGTTCCATTTCTACCTTAAAAGTCACCTACAAGACTTCCCTATCTCCTTGGATGATAAAAAATAACAATTATAGAGATTTATGGTGTTTACACAATTTTTCTTTAGGAATATGTTTCTTCCTGTAACATCATATTCTTTTCATGTTTTGGACTCTAAATCTGCATGGGTGATTAGGGAGAATGTGGAAAGGCCTTAGGATAGTGATAATATTATGAGGAAGTGGTGTGGCCTTGGAGGACTGAAGTGAAGGAACTCTTTTTTTTTTGCATAAACATTCTCTAGAGATGTGACAAAGTGAAGGGTTTGAGTGAAAAATATTAGTAGGTGAGATGGAGGGGTGATGAGAGGATGATAGGTAATGGTGGGAAGACTCTTCATGAAAATTTTGATACCACAAGACCCTTGGTGACTTCCCTTATCTTCGATCATCCCTCCTGTAGCTTCCTGTAGCTTCCTGTAGCACCAAAGGAACTTCCTATAGAAATACATGAACTTCCTGTGGCACTATAGAGAGGGTGTGAAATTTAATTCTTCAGCTCATAGGATGGTGGAGAGGGATGAAGAGGTGAGCGATGGTGTTGGATAGAGAGTGAATGGATGGAGGAGTGAAGAGAAATGGGGAAATTCCTTTTCTTTGTGACCATGACATGGCATTGTTCATAACCCCGCAAGACAATAAAAAAGGTTAACAGTCATGGTGTCATCCCACCTTCTTGTCTTTGTTTTTTTTTTTAATTTTTTTCAAGACCAATGGGATGCCTCAAAATAGGTTTTCAACCCACCAGCCTACCCTGTGCGCCTTATAGAGGTTTTCACTCAGGGATATTTTATTTTTCTTCATTTTTTTTGCTTAAGGACTGCCTCAGAGAGGTTTTAAATCTTGGAGTTGGCCTTGGATGCCTCATGGGGGTTTTCACCTAGGCCTCTTTAAATTTTTTTATTTTTTAATTATTTTTCTCTAGGAGGGTTGTGGACTGGAAGCTATGAGGCTCCCAATAAAAATTACTTCCTCGCTGTTTGTACTGATGAAATCTGCCTTAGACATGGGCTTATTGTATACTTTTAGACTATAACCATTGTCAAGCAGAGGGATCCCCTCCTCATCAATGGATCTGATCTGAACAACCCCATTGTCATGGAATTTCTCTATCAGGTATGGGCCTACCCATATTTTCATCAACTTTCCTTTAAGTCCTTGAACCTGGAGTCATATAAAAAAGCTCAATCCCCTTCCTGGAATATTTTCTCCTTAATGTGCCTATCATGCCAAAACTTCCTCTGCAATTGTAAAACTTCATTGTGGAGATTATGAATTCATCCAAGCCATTCAGTTGAAGCAAACTTTCTTTCTATGCTCTTGTGACATCTAAATCCAATTGGGTTGCCATTATGAGAGTGTTATATTCAAATTCAATAGAAAGAAAATATTTCTTACCACAAACCGGATCATATGGAGTGAACCCAATAGTTGTCTTCCAAGTGTTATTATAGGCCCAAGTTTCCTCCACTAATATGTCTGCCCAATCTTTCCTACTACTACTCACCACCTTGGTGAGGATGGTTTCTAGTGCTATATTGGTAACCTCTAATTTCCCATTTGCTTAAGGGTGATAGGTAGTATATGTTCTGTGCTTGATATTATGCTTCCTTAGGAGATTATCAATAAGATGTGATGTGAACCGAGCTCCTTGATTAGTGACTATCTCCCTTGGATACCCAAATTTGTAGAAAACATTTTCTGTTAAGAACTCAACCACTTTTTCTTTTGTTGCTTCCTTGACAACCTTTGTATCAACCCAATTTGTCAAATAATCAGTGCATACTATGATGAATTTATTTTTTCTGGATGGTGGATCAATTGGCCCAATGAAGTCCATACCCCACTTGTCAAATGGCTCTAATGCAACTTGAGGTTGTAGAGGCATTTCATCCCTGGGTGTGGGTTTTCCCATCATTTGACATTGATCACATCTGCTGGTATACATTCTTGCATCGTGATGGAGAGTAGGCCAATAGTAGCTAACTTGTAAGGCCTTGAAATATGTCCTCTTAGCAGCAAAATGACCCCCATAGGGCCCATCATGACATGTTCAGAGGATGTAAAAGACTTCCTCTTCCCATATAGTCCTAGTTTGAAAAGATTTCCATGAATCCAAGTGAAAGGGGCACTCTTTCTCAAAATTATTCTTTTCTTCCTAGATGACATATTTAGAGGAAATATACTAGCAACCAGGCAGTTGGCTATGTCAGAAAACCAGGGAGAGAGTACTAGGATAACAAATAAGTGCTTATGTGGAAGTTTATCATGAATCATCCCTTCATCATTTGCACGAAAAGTGACTCTAGACAAAAAATATGCAGCTACATTTTATTTCCATGGCTTATCAATGATAGTTAAATCAAACTGTTGTAACAAGAATAACCGCCTAATAATTCTAGCATTCACATCAGGACCTTTTCATCAAGTATTTAATTTCTGCATGGTCAGTATGCTTAAAAGTTTGGCACCCAGTGATTTAATGTCTGAACTTGTTCAAGGAATGGACAACAACTAAACGTTCTTTCTCAATGACAGTGTAGTTCAATTAAACCTTAGACATGTTTTTACTAATGAAGTAAATGGAATAGGGTAACTTATCATGAATTTGTCCCAAATATGCCCCCACAACTTTATCTGATACATTAGTATGGACATGGAAAGACATATCCTAGTTGGGACTTCGAAGTATAGGAGCAATGGTCAACTTTTCTTTTATGATTTAAAAGGCCTCTTGACAAAAACTTGACCAATATAATTTTGAGTCCTTGGCCAAAAATCCAAACAACGGTGAAGCCACATTGCTAAAATCCTTGATGAATCTCCTATAATAACCAACCAAGCCCAAGAAACTCCTAACATCTCTATGTTTCTGAGGAGTAGGGACCCTTTTTATGATAAAAATTATTTTTTGGGTCTACTTGTATTCTTGCCTGAGATATGGAGTGGTCAAGGACAATCCATGCCTTCCTCAATAATTCACACTTCTTAGGACTTAAGGAGAGATGCATTTCAATGCATCTCCTCAGGAATTTACCCAAATTAGAGAGGGCCTCTTGGAAATCATACCCATAGGGAGTGAAATCATCCATGTATATTTCCATAGAGTCATGGAAAAGCTCAGCAAATATGCTCATAAATGCTCTTTGAAAAGTGGCAGGGGAATTTCATAGGAAAATGGGAGAACGCTAAAAGAAAAGGTACCCCAAGGACATGTAAATTTAGTCTTGTCTTGGTATTCAGGGCTGATCTGGATGTGATTGTAACCACTGAATCCATCCAAGAAAGAGAATAAATTCTTTCCTGCAAGACCATCTAAGACTTGGTCAATGAAAGGAAAAGGGAAATGGTCTTTCTTTGTGGCCTTATTCAACTATCTATAATAAACACAGATCCTCCAATTCCCATTCTTCTTTGGGACTAAGATTAGAGGTGACACCCATTCAATATCTGAAATGGCTTATATGAACCTCGCATCCAACCAATTTTTTAATTCATCCTTCACTATGTCCTTTAAGGTTGGGTTCATTCTCCTCTGGGTTTGGCACACAGAATTGCATCCCTCTTTTATGTAAAGATGGTGAGTGTAGAATGAGGGATGCACCCCTTTCATTTCTTCATAATCCCAAGCAAAATCATCTAAGTTCTATCTCAGAATTTGGCACAATTTTTCTTCCTCTTTGCTCGAGAGAGAGGGATTGATCTTTAAGGTTCTAGATGGGCCAAATTATACAACCTTGGTAGGCTTAGGGCTTGAGTCAACTGAGAATAGCTTAGTATAAGGATTGGTTCCAAATTATTTCACAAGCTCATCAAGTGGAATGGTAGTGGGGGGTTGGTTATGAAGGATATAGTCAATGAGGTCATCTTCATCAGGTTGCCCCCCTATGATAACAACATCTAAGGTAAAAATTGGGTATGGTGTTGCATGGCACACTTCATATTCTTACTCATCCTCCAGCCACAAAGGTAGATCATGTTTAATAGAAGGCTGAGCAGGAGGATTTAATACCGGGTTGTTTTGATAAGGGCCCATTCTTAATGGTGATGTTTCCAACTCTGCAACTGATATAAGCTTCAACGGTGGCCAACCAAGGTCTTCCTAAGATAAGAGGATAACCATTAAACTTGGTTTTGGGTTGAAGTACTAGGAAGTCAATGGGATACTCCCAAGAGTCAATGGGGACCATAACATCCTCAACAACTCCCTCAGAAGCTACTGTGGATCTATCTGCAAGTTGCAACACAGTAGTGGTCTTTCTCAAAGCTCCTTGGAGGTTGAGATTTAAAATGGTTTATTTAGTCATCACATTGATGGAAACCCCAAGATCAATCAATGTATGAGGGACAATGATACCATCAATGTTCACATCCACTACTGGACTTCTAGGTTCTAGGTATTTTGGGAAAATCACTCTCCCCAACTTCAAATCAGATAATTGACCAACAACATTGATGATGGGGGTGTCTCTCTTCTTTCTTCAAGGATTTTTGAATCATTTCTCCTTGATAATATTATTATATATGGGAACATCATTAATAGCCTGTATAAGGGGTATCTTGACACACAAATTCTTCAATTCTCCCACGAGTTCAGTCTCTTCCAGGGTGTACTGGCTATGATGGATCGATCTCTCAGGAAAAGGAGGTGGATTTAATTTAGGGGTACTTTCTAACTTTTCCAATTCAATATATTTAGGTGGATATGGTGGATGGTTATCTGGGAGCACTCTCCCAGACCTAAGGTTAATCTCATGGATCTCCATAACATAGGCAGGGTAAGTTGTCTCTCCACTGTAGACCTTTTGTGTCCGTTTGCTATTCAGATTCGAATTAGGTTGAGCAAGCATATGAGGTTTCTTAGGTGTATCAGGATGATTGAGCTGTGGTTGAGGTTGGGGTGGAGGAAATAAAGCACGAGGCTGGTTGAGTTGAGTCCTCCACCCTTGTGAGGGGTTGCTACATTTAGGCGGTTGGGAATCTTATGGCTGAAATGGTTGATTGACAGGTTGAGGATAATATGGAGGATCATAAGGCAAAGAAGGAGGTGTGGGCAATGATGGATGATTAGAGGAATACCAAGGCTTCAAGGCTTCATTTTGGTTTGAATTGTAGTAAGACTAAGGCACACCTTGCATGCCTTATTGGTATGGCCAAGGTCCTTGAGGCCTCCTTTGATTTATAAAGCATTGTTTCTCTGGTCCACCTTCCACCCCTTGGTATACATATTTTATGCTAGATAAGGAAGCACATTTTCCTGTTGCATGGTTTTCTTCATAGACTGAGCAAAATTATATGACAATAATTGGGAATTCATTCCTAGGGTGTCTTCTTGTGCATCTAGGGCAAAATATAGCTAGGGCTCTCTATGCCTCCTCCTTTTTCCTCTTAATCTGCTGGCTATCAATTTTCAAGGAAAAGGTATGCAACATTTCAATCTTGAAATCCTATAACATGTTCCCTATCTCACTTTTGATGGATGAAGTGGAGGAAGATATATTGGCCAAACCTTGGTTACTTCTATCCTTTTTTCTGGTTGCCCTAGAATGGTTTCTAAACACAAATTTTATGTCATCATAGGCCAACTAATATATATCTCCTCCAGATAGCATGTTGAGGGTCTCCAATACTTCCTCCCTGATTCCTTAGAGAAGAACTAACATGAGTGATCCAAGATCAAGGGTGAAATTGGCCCTCTTGTAGTTAAGATGAAACCTTTCCTCATAGTCTTCTAAAGATTCATTAGGTCCTAGGGTCATCCTAAATATTTCTTCCTTGGTTTTTCTGGATCTACAATAGTCTCTATACCTGTTGTTGAAGGAATATTTCAGTTGTCCCTAGGCATACCCATGAACCAATGTAAGGCTACATCCTTGAGGGTATAGGGGAACAATTTCAACTTTTGTTCATTTGAGGCATAGTCAAAAGTTGTATAGACAACAAAAAAATAATACATGAAAGTGTTAGGGTCCTCAAAAGTTAGGCCATGAAAGTGTGGAAGGGCTGAAGGGCAGATGTTTGAAAAAGTGAAAAGAAACAATTTTTTTTTGAGTTCAACCCTTCCTCTTTGGTCGAGAAACGAGCATCTAATTAGACACCTCCCGAACAATGACATCAGAAAGTGGTGAGCCCTGGTGTTGTGGCTCATTTGCATTTACCTTTGAAATATTTTTCAAAACACCAAAAAAAAAATATATGATAAAAAATGTAAAATTTTGTGTGTCATAGAATAATTTTGATTTATATATTGGTATATTAACATTATGTGATGAGATGTGAAGGTGGGTCAAGTTGGGCTCATTCACGTGCAGAACAGTTCAAGAGCCAGACTGATGGGAACGCTCAGAACATTGCAAACTGAATAGGGTCGAGTCGGGCTCAGTCAAAAGCTTAGGAGGGACCAACGCGACAGAACACCGGATAAGCTCAAGAGGGTTACATTGTGGAGAAAACAAACTAATTTCCCAAAGGCGGAGAAAGGGCACATTTCCCTTAAACACTTAAGATTTTTTGAGGAGGCACAAAGGGAAAAAATAATGGTTGGGATCAAAGCGTAGAACTGGATCGGAGAGATAGACGGTGGAGTTAAATCGCAAACTGCAAATTGCAAGTTTCAAAGGATAGGTGCAGGAGGTAAGTGATAAAGTCACCGAAGTGCGATGTGCGATGTCAGGTGGGGCCCGATCTCAAATCATGAATCACAAGTTTTAAA
Source organism: Pinus albicaulis (assembly GCA_034641835.2). NCBI lineage: Eukaryota > Viridiplantae > Streptophyta > Pinopsida > Pinales > Pinaceae > Pinus > Pinus albicaulis. The sequence continues at coordinate 1,936,207,697 of CM076575.1, forward strand.
GGATCACCGCGGCAGGTAAGTGATAAGGTCGCCAAAGTGTGATGTGTGATGCCAAGTGGGACCCGATCGCATAGCACACATCGCAAGTTTTAAAAGATAAACGCTAAGGAAAATTTAAAGATGGAGAAATGCGAAGTTTGATGTTGGCACGAAAGAGATGTGGTTCCAAGATGAAATCTAAAGGATTTCATGTCCGGGCTTATGCGGTTATGCACCATTTTATGAAGAAATAGGTAGAACGCAGCAGAAAAACTCGGGTAAGTGACCCGACGCAGATTAAAGGAGAAGAGGCAAATTCGGGTAGTAGGTGATATGATTGACAACGTTTGAAGCACAGGGGCATAGGCAGAGTCGGGAAAAATATCGTATAGAGGCCCTATTGGGAGCATGATAGCTGGGTCAAGTCGGGCACTGAGGCGTCGTTACAGAGCTGTGCAATTGCTGCATCATAACAAGAAAGAACACCTCGACACTTCGAGAGGACACATCAGCAACATCAAATTTAGCAAAACAAACAATATTTCCAATTTTAATTTGTTTTCTCAAGTATGATTGTAGAAGTAATCTTAATAATTTAGGTAGTCGAATAGTTTCAAGAATTTCAAGAGTTACGAACCATTGTGATGTATTTAAGCAGATAGAAATAAAGAAAAGGGTTTCCGAGTTTTGGACCTCTGGAGGATTGTTAATTTGGTACTGAATTTTCTGAGAAAGAAATGAAAGAAGATCAAGTTTCCTGCAGCTGCTGATGTTGATATGTCTTTCCAGTTTCTCTCTGTGTTTATTCCTCTTTGAATGAAGTGAAGTAATGTAGTAGTCGGCCTCTTAATTACATCTGTAAGTAAGAGTTAAACAACCTTAATTTGCACTCCTTCACCTCATCTCTTCTTTCTTCACAAAATATTGATGAAAATTTAAAGTAATAGATTCTGTGTTTGCAACATATTATTTTGAGTTTCCTCTCTCTCCATGAATTCTCTCTGAAACTTAAAATTGATAGATTCTGTTTCTCAGCATATCACTTCAAGTTTCCTTTACAATTCTTCTTTTCATCTCATTCATATATCAAAAATTTATGGCATTGCGAAGGCTTTCATTATATTAGATTATTGAGTGTATTAAATAATTAGATTCCAAAGTGTTGGAAATATTGTCATTGATGGCAAAGGAGCACAAAGGAGCAGCACCATGACAAGGGAGCAGATCAGATTTAGATGAAATTGTTGCAGAGAAAGAAAGTAAAGTGGCAGAGGCTACAAGAAGAGGGTTTTAATAAAATTGCAGATTTTTGTTTATCTGTGTATGCTTGGAAATTTCCTGGAGGGTTTCACCTCTCTGAAATCCATTTGATTATACAATCTGTGTAGAATTTTGAGTATATTTACTTCTATGTAAAGATTCGGAGGAATTTAGAGAATTCTAGTTCGTTTGCTTGAGATCAGGTAGTGTTAATTTATTTATGGTTATTGAGTTACGCAGCAGAAAGAAGGGTTTTATCCCTTTGAAAATTCATTTATTTATGGTTTTCTGTGTAGCATCGAGAGTTATTAACCTCTGTAATAAGGGTTTGGAAGAAAATTAGAACTCTGGTTCTTTGGTTGAGAACGTAGCAATAATCAATCTCTATTTATTGAGTTATGCAATGAAAAGGAGGTTTTCATGAGAAATTGAAGTTAAATGAAGAAATGGTGAAAATCCGTGTTTGAACGCGATTTAAAACAAAGTTTGCAAGTTAAGCGGTTTTCAAGAAAACTAGACACTATTGTCGCACAACCTTTGAGTTGTGGGTGGTTTTTCCCATTTCGAATGCGATCGAATGATATTGTGATATGTCACGAGCGCAATACCACCCATTTCGTGTCGCTTTTGGGTGATAAAGTTATGGGGTCGTTTGAACGCGATTTCCGTCCGATTGGATCTGTGGAAGATTCGACGAAGTTCGCGTTGAAAGCTGCGTGGGAGTTAAAATAAGGTATGGACCTGACGTTGTATGCAATGAAGTTTTATTAAGGGTTTGAAGTCCGGAATTACTTCCGAAGCTCTAAATATTCCGAAGGTTTTTTAATATTTCCAAAGGTTTAATGATATTTCAATGGAGTTTTATTAAAGTGGTTGAAGTTCGAAAATACACTGTCCAGGGGATTTTAACCTTTGTTTAAAAGTAAATTAAACAATTCCGAAGGTTCTGATATTCATTCTGAAAGAGTTTAAAACATTGGGTTAAAGTGAGCTATATTGTTCCAAATTTTAAAAAGGGGGTGCCTCCGCAGTTGACCCGCCCATCGGGCGTTGATCGCAGATCGAGGGTTGTCATTCACTGCAGTAGCAAAAGCCAGATGATGATTCCGTATCAAGGAGTGCCTCCGCAGTGCTGAGAACTAGGACCCGCTTTCCTAAAGTCCAAAAGAACAGTGGTGGACCGGTGCAATGAACGGATATTATTAAAGGATATCGACGGCAGTAATTTAATCGGAGATGCAACATCGGTATACGTGCAAAGACTGGTGGAAAGATAAAACTTTAAAAATGTTTTATATATTAAAGGTTATATGATTATAGAGCACTTGACTATTAATAGGAAGTGCCAGCAACAACGAGGACTGTAGATCTAGACAGATCAATGGTGATGATCACATCGGCAGATATCAGATCATAAATTGGAAGCAAGAGTAATTTGATGCGATATTGAGATGAGATGAGACATGATGAGAAGATGCGATGCGATGCGATCGCATATCGCAATCAAGGCTGGAGAAAAAATGCACAAACACAGTGGTCACAGAAAATGTGAATGACGTGGGGATGACGTGGCAAGTGATGTTGTAGCTAACGTGGACCTATCCCCAAAAATCACAAATAAATCAAGATGATGTGGCAAGCTGACGTGGCAGCGACGTGGTGATGACATGGCAAGGTGACATGGCATGATGACATGGAGATGACGTGGACCTGTCCCGTATATCACAAATCCCAAGATCGGAGGGGTGAAGATCGTAAGAGCAAAGTTGCGATGCGAAGGATAGAAGCGATGTGATGTGCCGATGCGAAGAGACACGTGGCATCACAGTGCTACATCGCGCATCGACGATGCAAAGTCCATCGCATACTGCGAAGTGGCGAGGCGATGCGATGCGATCGCATATTGCAATTGGAGCAGGACCTAAAAGTTATAGAATTTGCGATGTGAAGTAGCGATAAATTCAAGTGGGACCCATTGCATATCCCATATTGGGAGATCAGATGGACGAAGGCACATGGATAATTGGAATCACCGAAATGCAATAAAGAGAGCGGACATGATGAAGACCAAAGCTGAAACCTAAAGCATTTTAGGTCCGGAAGTATGTGGATTTCCTTTTTTAAATCGTTTCAGAGAGCAAAGGAGGATTATAACGTAAAACAAAAAGAAAATTATGAACGCGGGTAGAAAGGCTCAAGTAAGGACCCGACACAGAGAAAAAGGCAGAATCAGATGTTTAGAAGAGCCATGAAGGTTGAATGCTGTGGGCACGAGAAAAAGAGGCATGGTCGGGCAAAAGGAGATATGATGACACTATTAGAAACGTAATGGAATGGGTCAAGTCGGACAAAATGAGCAGTTATGCAACAGAACTAGACTATAACAACAGAAACTGAAAAAGACAGTGACAGTAGCAGAAAAGACAAATGTATGGCAACCCAAGAGTTGAAAGGGCTGAGTGAAATGTATTATTGTATCTGTAAATGTGAATGATTTAGTTATTTTTATTGTATGTGATGCAAAGGCAAGTCTCTGTAGGCAAAGCAAAACTCCACTGTAATACATTCTGTTATATTATTTTGAAAGTGCTAGACAAGAAAATGAGAAGGGGGAAGGTAGAGAGTCATACCTGTTCATTTCGAATTCCCTGTGGAATGCAAAAAATTACGACGTGATCCCTATAAATAATTTTACCAACATATGCATACAGAGGGAAAGAGAATGAAGAAATGAGTGAGACAATGTAAGATGAAGAAGGAGCAGAGAGAGTTGTGAAGATCTAGAGATGATATAAAGCAAATTTGAAGGTTGGAAGGACAACAGTAAAGAAGGAGAAAAATAGAGATGATATCCAGGTAAATCAACATATGATTTTATTGTACAATGAGGGAGTTGGTGCTTCCATGTCAAGTTGTAGCTTGATAGATGTCCAGTTGTAGCTGGCTGAGGTAGGAGCCTCCTGTAGGTTGTAGCCTGCAGAAAATAGATGGCTGTTGGAGCTTCCTTGCAAGTTGTAGCTTGCAAAATTTAGGTAGTAGCCTCCTATAGGTTGGAGCCTACAAAAAATTAGTGGTGAGAGGGAGTTGGAGCTTGCCTTTTCATTACAACAATAATAAGATGTGGTTTTCTCCCTTATGGGTTTCCACTTATATCTGTTGTCTATGTGCATGATGATTATGTGTTGAAATTATGTATTTAATCTGATTAATACCTACTGCTCACTTATTAAGATTGGTGTTCCATTATATATTAAGCTGATCACAAAATGAAGATGTAAATAAGTATAAAAGAAAGTTTTACAAGACCATGACTTCATTAAACTGATTCACCCCCCCTCTCAGTTTAACCAAGGGTTCAACACAAAGGTGTTAAGGAGAGGCCATTTTATATTATAATTGTGACATACATTTACAAAATGTCTTGAGAACTGATTCCTTACCACAACCAAGGGATTGTTTCTTGAGATACAACATTTTATGGTGCCGTTTCCGGGGACGAAGAAATGACGTTTATTTTCCATGGGTTTTTCACATTACTTCCTCTGGTTGTTCAGTGAGGAGGAAATATTTAGTTGTGTTTTTTATTTTTAAAATTTTGGCTTTCAAAATACCTCACACGAGGTCAGATACCTCACAGAAAATAGTCCCTGCTTTGCCATATCCAGAAATATTGGTTTCTAAAAAGGCTCAGAAGCCCAAAAATCCTTCAATACCTGATCCTACATTACTTGTTCCTGGTAGCAGTTCTCATAATCCTTTGTTTTAAGATATTTCGAAGGAACTCCCTTTCTATGAACAAGATACTCCTTCCACACCCATTTATTTTCAAGAACCTCAGTTAGAAGAACATTCTTTCGAGTCTGTTTCTTTTACCTCCACTCAAGCTCAACCAAATATAGTTGTTGGTCCCTTTGATATTGTCCATCAGCCCACCCCCATATCAGTTTTTCCTCCACATTCAGTCACTTTTAAAACAGGTTCATGAATCTCAACCACCCAAGGAGCAGTTAACCTAGTTGTTAATATGGAAGCACCATATTTCTTAATGGATAGATATGCACCACCAAATATTCCGCAACCAGTGAATTCCATGCCTCAATAATACCTCAAATTACTTCCTCATTTCACTGGAGAAGATGAAGTAACTACATAACAACATTTACCCTTGTTTTGCACTTTTGTTGAGAATTTAAATGTAGAACATCTTGATGTTGTGATGAGACTATTTGTGCAGTCTGAGTGGTGAGGCTAGGAAATGGTTCAAAGGTTTACCAATTGTTTCCATAAATGACTGGGAAGAGTTAGAAACTCAATTCACTCAGAGATGGGGAGAGAAGAGAGATCATGGTTACTCATTGACAGAGTTTAATGCAATTAAAATAAATCCTAATGAAAACATTTCTGAGTTTGTAGGAGAAAAAGGAGAAAAGGTAGAAGCCCCCATGTAGGAGAAAAGGTATTTTTTGCTGGGGTTTTGAAGATAATTTTAGCTTTACATTGAGAGAGAGAGAGCCCCTACTCTTGAGTAGATACAGATAGATTATTTCGAGATTTGAGCTAAAATGACTACAGCTGGAAAGGCGAAAGGGAAACAACCAGTCCAAGAGAAGGGGAAGGAAAAAGAAGAATCATGACAAGATCTAAGAATTGAAGATATGACAAAGGTGATAAAAAATATGAAAAATAAGCTAGCTAAGATGGAATTGGAAAATAAAAATTCCCAAATACAAGTACAACAAAACCAAGGGGGGTTTAACCCTCAGTTCAAAAGACATCCCCTGCAAATATTGTAGAGGGAAAGAAGAGATCAAGACCAGGTTCAAGCTCCATTGTCTATAGAAGCAACACCCGGAGAGCCAACAAAAGATGACCAAAGGGAGGCCGAGGATCAGGTATCTACTATGTATGCAATAGAAGAGGATGAAGAGGAATATCGCGAGGGAGAATATGTTGAAGCTGAAGTTTCTTTTGATCAAGATGAAATGGATGAATACTGTAGGCAATTCATAGATTTCATGCAAGTTGAGTTACATAAAAAGTATGATTTGTGGTCTAGAAAGAGATCTAGAGTGTAGGATAAGGAAGGTGAACAACAAGGTTCCATTCATCCTCCACTACAAAAGGACCCTACGAAACATGTCATTAATAAGAAAAAACCTGTAAATTCACTTAATAGAACAAATGTGCAGCAGGGTGAAAGTTCCCAGAACAAATTAGTTGAAATTACTATCTTGGAGAGAATTGTTCCTGTACCCGAAAAAGAAGCAAATTCTAGAAAGAGTGAATAAGAACCTAAAAATAACGTTAAGCAAACTCATGATTTCAATTTGACAAAAGAGTTAGAGAAGGTCAAAATTCAGGTGCCTCTTTTAGAATTAGCCAAAATACCAACTTACAAGAAATAAATTTCAGAATTTATTAATCTCACATAGGTGGAAGACATAAGTGACAGTGAAAACACAAGAAGAAAATCCAGTGGTCACCTTTGGTCCTCATTTAGAAGAAATAGGTCCCTCCGTTCCACCCTTCTATATTTCTCTATTGCTTCATGATTATACTCTACATAATTGCATGCTGGACTCAAGAGCGTCCCATAATCTCATGCCATTGTCTGTTATGAAGGAACTTAACTTGCATATTACTAAACCTTATAGGGATCTATATTCATTTGATTCCAAAATGGTGAAATGTGTTGGGTTAATTAAGGATGTAGCAGTTTCTTTGGCACAAATCCTAGCAAAGAATATAGTCATGGATGTAGTGGTTGCTGACATCCCAGCTAGGTTTGGAATGCTCCTGTCAAGATCTTGGGGATAAAATTTGGGAGGTGTACTAAAATCAGATTTCACTTATGCTATCATTCCGGTTTTTAATGGGGAAGGAAGGAGGTTGTACAGGGAAACAAGGTTTGTGAAGATTACCTCCAAGAAAGATGTAGGAAATTCCTCTATTTATAGTGAAGAAACATAAGACATTTATTGTTTCATGCTGCATGAAGATGCAGAATTTGCTAAAGACACAGGGAATCATCTCTCTTCAGCAGTTGTAAATAATGAGTTGCACTCAAGGAAGATTTTGAAGTGCTACTTTGATGGTGCCTACTCCAAGGAGGGCACAAGTGCTGGATTCTTGCTGATATCACCAAAAGGTAACCTCATGCCTTTCTCTTTTAAACTAGATTTTGATTCAACAAACAATGTGGCTGAGTATGAGGCCTTAATCTCAAGCCTTAAAGTTGCTAAATAGATGGGAGTTCAATTTATTTCAATTTTTAGTGACTCTAAATTGATAATAAGGCAGATTAAAAATCATTTTCAAACCAAGCATCCAAGATTGAGATCATATAGGAATGAAGTGTGGGATCTGGTAGAAAACTATTTTGAAGCATCCAATCTTCAATATATTCCAAGGAAGGAGAATATATTGGCCGATTCTTTAGCAGTTGCAGCCAACACCTTTAAACCTCCAATAAATCCAGGGGTTAAGGTATGAGATTGAAATTAGGCATAGACCTTCTATCCCTGATAATGTGAAACATTGGCATGCGTTTGACGATGATGAACAAATAAGTCAGTTATTGACCATGATTTGAAACTTTGAAGATGTTGAGATAAACCAAGAGGAAGAACAAACAAAGCAGAAAGCATAAATAAGAAACCTTAAGCAGTCAATAGGTGAACAAAAGATTATCCAATTTAAAGATAATGTGCTCCCCAAAGGGTTTGTTCCCCTTGAAAGATTGTTCGATACTAATGATGTTGCTTTTGATTCAAAGAAAACACATCAAGAAGAAGAGATTGAATATTGTAATTTGGGAACTCAAAGTAACCCAAAATAGTAAAATTGTTCAAAGGTGTTCCCAAAAACTACAAAGAAAGATACATTGATATTTTTAAGAAACATATGGATGTGTTTGCCTGGTCGTATGAAGACTTGAAAACATATGAAAAAAGAATTATTAAACATAATAATTTATTGAAGGAATGAATCAAACCACACAGACAGAAGCTCAGACAGATCAATCCATTGTTGTTAGCTCCAATCGAAAAATATGTGAAGAAACTGTTGCAGGTGAAATTATAGTCCCTCTCAAATATTCAGAGTGGGTTTCTAATCTGGTCCCTGTAAGAAAGAAGAATGGAGATATAAGACTGTGTGTAGACTTTAGGAACTTGAAACGAGCATCTCTAAAAGATAATTATCCTTTGCTGAAAATGGATTATGTCTTACAAAAGGTGATAGGAGCTCACATGTTGTCTATGGTTGACAAATTTTCTTGCTATAATAAGGTAGCAGTAGAAAAAGAAGATTAGAAGGAGACTGCTTTCACTACGACCTGGGGCACCTTCATGTACGCAATTATGCCATTTGGCCTTATGAACGCAGGTGAAACACTTCATAGGGCCATGGACATAGCCTTCGTTGGTGACAGGTTTGTAGTTATACATATGGATGATTTAACTATTTTCTCAGGGTCAGATGATGAACACTTGGAGCATTTGCAACAAACTTTTTAAAAGTGCAGAAAGTTTGGTCTGTCATTAAATCCCAAGAGATATTTATTTGCCTTAGAAGAAGGTAAATTATTGGGTCACATAGTTTCGAAACAAGGAGTAAAGATTGATCCAGCAAGGGTGGAAGCCATTCAGACTATTCCCTTACATAGAAGCAAGAAGGATATCTATAGATTCCTAGGAAAAATAAACTTTCCGAGGAGGTTTGTGCCCAATTGTGCTGAGATCATGAGAAGCATAACATATATGTTGAAGAAAAATGCATAATTGAAATGGGATATGGAAGAAAGAGATGCATTTGCTAGAATAAAGGAAGCATTGTAGGAAGCCCCATTTTTTATTAGCCCAGACTATCAAAAAGCCTTTCAAATATTCTCATTTGCATCGCCCACTACTATTGCTGCTGTGCTGTTGCAGAAAAATGAGGACAATAAGGAGCAGCCAATTGCATTTTTCAGCAAAGTTCTCAAAGATGCTGAGCTCAAATACAATATTCCGGAGAAACAAGTATATACTTTGGTCAAAGCAATGAAAGCCTTCAGGACTTATCTGTTGCAATCCAAAATAACTAATTATGTTCATAATTCTGCTATGAAGGATGTGCTAGTCGAAAGTGATGTTGAAGGAAAAAGGGGGAAGTGGATAGAAAAAATCCAAGAGTATGATTTCGACATCAAACCCACCAAGATGGTCAAGGGACAGGGGTTAGCGAAGTTGTTGATGGAGACAAATTTTCAAGCCTTGGGAATTAATCTGTTGGCACCAGTGGATGGAGTTGTAAATGAAGAGGGTTAAAGAAAGTTCAAAACATGTATCCAATACAAATTTTTTTGATCTGATTGGTATAAAGATATTGTGCATTACTTGTGTTTCTTTTCCTGTCCAACTTCAATGAATAAAACAAAATACAGAGCTCTCAAGCTCAAGTCTCAGCCATATATTATCGTAGAAGCGAAGCTATACTGGAAAGATCTTACTGGTATTTTGTTGTTATGTTTGACTGAAGGAGAATCTATTGAAGTCACCAAACAATATCGTGAAAGTCTGTGTGGAGGAAATTATAGATGGAAGGTCACTTATAATAAAATTATTAAGTCGATATTCTATTGGCCAACCCTATTTGCAAAAGTTTATAGACTGTCAGAAGTTGTCAAAAGTGTCAGTTGTTTGCTGAAAATAAAAAACTTGCTCCATTACCTCTCATCCCAGTGTTTATTGAGGAACCTTTCAAGCAATGGGGATTGGATTTTATTGGAGATATAAATCCGCGATCAAGTGGACAGTTCAAGTGGATTATGAATGCCACTGATTATTTTACAAAATTGGTTGAAGCAATACCCACTAAGAAGGCGAATGGCCAAGTGGTGATGAAGTTTTTGGAGGAAAACATTTTCATTAGATTCAGATGTCTAGTCAAAATTGTGAATGATAATGCTCAGGTATTAAACTCTGCTCGTTTCATTAATTTTGTCAAACATATAATGTGATTTTATCACATTCCACAGTGTATCATCCCTAAGGGAATGGATTGGCAGAGTCTTCAAATAAGACATTAGCCAGAATCTTGAAGAAAACAATCAACAAGAATCAGAAGGATTGGGATATGAAGTTTAAGTTTGCTCTCTGGGAAATTTGAGTCACTACCAAGAGATCTAATGGGAAGTCTCCCTATGAACTGGTTTATGTAACTCAAGCACTATTTCCTACTCAACTGGCCAAATCAATGATTTCTTTCCTTCAAGAAACTCAGGAAGAACCGAATGCTTTGGTAAGAAGATTGAACAAAATAATTGAATCAAGTAAAAACAGAAACAAATTCAGGGATGACTTGATTACTTATCAAGAAAAGATGAAGTCTATATAGAAAAGAAAAATAAGTTCTCTTTTAAGCAAGAGATTTGGTACTAAGATGGGAGACCAGATGAGAAGAAAAGGGGAAACATGGTAAATTTGACCCTCTATGGTATGGTCCATACAAGATCTCTGAGGAAAGGTCAAATAACACATTCATTTTAGAAGATCTAGATGGAGAGATAGTACTGATGCCTGTGAACAGGAATTATCTGAAGCATTATTTACAGCATTAAAAGTCAACATTCCACCATTGTAAATACTGGATTGTTCATTTTTCATATGTCTCCAAGAAATATTTGACTCCATGCCTAATGGATAAGGCACTAATATGTAGTTCTTAGTGCTTCCGTGGAAAAAAGAACTATCCCCAGTTGGAGCCAGATGTTGTGGCTCATTTGCATTTGCCTTTGAAATATTTTTCAAAACACCAAAAAAGCATATATGATAGAAAATGTAAAATTTTGTGTGTCATAGAAGAATTTGGATTTATATATTGGTACATTAACATTACATCATGAGATGTGAATGTGGGTCGAGTCGGGCTCATTCACATGCAAAATAGTTCAAGAGACGGACCTATGGGCATGCTTAGAACATTGCATGCCAAACAGGATTGATTCAGGCTCATTTGCAAGCTCAGGAGGGACCAATGCGGCAGAAAACCGGATAGGCTCAAGAGGGTTACATTGTGGAGCAAGAAAACTAATTTCCCAAAGGCAGAGAAAGGGCACATTTCCCTTATACACTTAAGAGTTTTTGAGAAGGCGTAAAGGGAAAAATAGATGGTCGGGATCAAAGCACAGAACTGGAGCAGAGAGATAGACGGTAGAGATTAAATCGCAAACCGCAAATCAAAAGCTTCAAAGGATAGGTGTGAGAGGTAAGTGATAAAGTCGCCGAAGTCTGGGGCCTGATTGAAAATCGCGAATCGCAAGTTTTAAAGAATCACCGCGGGAGGTAAGTGATAAGGTCACCAAAGTGTGATGTGCGATGCCAAGTGGGAACCAATCGCATAGCGTACATCACAAGTTTTAAAAGATAAACGCTAAGGAAAAGTTAAAAATAGTGAAATGGGAAGTGTGATGTTGGCACATATGCGATGTGGTTCCTAGATGAAATCTAAAGGATTTCAAGTAGAGGCTTATGCGATTATACACCATTTTATGAAGAAATAGGCATAACGCAACAGATAAACTTGGGTAAGTGAACCGACGCAGGCCAAAGGAGAAGAGGCAGAGCTAGGTAGCAGGTGATATGATTGACAACGTTTGAAACACATGGGCATAGACAGAGTCAGACATAAGAGCGTATAGATGCCCTATTGGGAGCATGAAAACTGGGTCAAGTCAGGCACCGAGGCAGCATTACAGAGCTATGCAACTGCTGCATCATAATTAGAAAGGACACCTCGACACTTCGGGAGGACGCATCAACAACGTCAGATTCAACAAACTGAACACTATTTCTAGTTTTAATTTGTTTTCTCAGGTATGATTGCATAAGTAATATTAACAGTTTAGGTAGTCAAATAGTTTCAAGAAGTTTAGGAGTTACGAACCACTGTGATGTATTTAAGTAGATAGAAATAAAGAAAAAGGGTTTCGATTTTTGGATCTCTGGAGGATTATTTATTTGGTACTGAATTTTCTGAGAAATGAATGAAAGAAGATCAAGTTTCTTGCAACTGTTGATGTTGATATATCTTTCTAGTTTCACTCTGTGTTTATTCCTCTTTGAATGAATTGAAGTAATATAGCATCTAGTCTCTTAATTACATCTGTGAGTAAGAGTTAAACAACCTTAATTTGTGCTCCTTCATCTCATCTCTTCTTTCTTCACAAAATCCTGATGAAACTTTAAAGTGATAGATTATGTGTTTGTAACATATTTTTCGAGTTTACTCTCTCTCCGTGAATTCCCTTTGAAACTTAAAAGTGATAGATTCTATCTCTCAGCACATCACTTCAATTTTCCTTTACAATTCTTCTTTTCATTTCATTCGGATATCAACAATTTATGGCATTGTGAAGGCTTTCATTATATCAAATTATTGAATGTATTAAATAATTAAATTCCAAAGGTGTTAAGGAGAGGCCATTTGATATTATAATTGTGACATACATTTACAAAATGTCTTGAGCACTGATTCCTTACCACAGCCAAGGGATTGTTTCTTGAGATACAACACCTGGTATTGCACGAAGAGTGCCGCAAATCCTAAGGGATACTCAACTTTACTTATCAACTTGAGGTTCGTAAAAAATTAGAGGTGAAAGTGGTATATGCACAACATATGGATTCTACTCATGCCACCCTCAACAAGGTCTTCTGATCATTAGTACTTCTAGGCCATTCCTCCTACTGAATTTAAGTGAAATTAGCTAATGTAATGAATATAATTAATTCTAATCCAAGACAAAGAGAGTGTCTATCAAACTTCCACTTGCAATCGAAAATGAAATAAAATCATAAACAATTAACATAATTGCAGAAAAGGAAACTATGCTATGAGCAATCATTCATCTAGCTAGCCATTCATTTATAGTAAGGAAACTTTTCTATCATCACACACTTCATCAAACCATAAAACAACTTCTATCTGTTGCTTCAATCAACTCTTACGTGCATGTAACTGATGTCCTATTCAAGCTAAATTTGAAATGAAATAAAACAGTAATGCCTACTCTGTTTTTTAAACAAGGAAGGAAGAAGCTTTGGAGTGGCCTAAGGGTCTCTACTGGTCACGAGTTCAGAGTTGGGGTGTTGAAATTTGCAACAAGAAACATTGAAATTGGCATCCAGAAACAACATGACAACACCTACAATAGTGTGGGAGAACAAGTCATGTAGTGATGGGTCCTAGCGATACATTAGGTTGCAATTCAAATTATTAAATAAATTGGAGATGTGTCTAATTTGATTATCCCTTAATTAAATTGGACAATAAATTGTAATCTTATCTCATAAAAAATTGTAATAGTTAACTGATGTGATAGACTTAGTTAGCTCATGAAATTCGAGTTGAGGGTGGTTGGTGAGGCATGTAGAGTGATTCTATGTGTTTTAGAGTCCAAGTTGCAGTTAGTGTATTAGTTTAATGCAAGAGAAATCTGTTAACTCAATTAAGTGAGTTAATTTCAGTCTAACTAGTTGTAACTGATTGTTGCACTAGTGAGAGGTCAAGTGAATTAAATCATATTTAATTCACATGTAGGGATCTGTCAAGTGACTGATGATTTACTATTAATAGCTTCATGCATGTCAGTTTTGATGAAGATCTAGTAGAGACAAAGGTTAAAGGGAAGTTATCTACGAGTTGTATTTATAGAAAATTTCCCGGGCGCAATTATATACATCATAGGATGCCCATGATGTATTGCACAATTGAAGAAGGCTGAAATTCCTAAGTAATATGGATTTCATTCCTCATGAATTGTGTGAGCAAGGTAGGCTGAAGACATGCTGATAATTGGCTAAGTGTTGGCTCGATTTTTTCTGGATTAGTGTGAGACAATAGGCGGAGTGCAAGAGACTCTTGTGAGAAGAGTGCATTGTAATTATTTCATGATTCCTTGGTGAATATACAATAGAATATAGAGGGGTTTTGAGTAGTAAGATTTCCCCAGGAAAATATCTGTGTTGTGATTTGATTTGATTCTTTCTTTACTTGTTGTGATTGGGTGTTTGTTTTCCGCAATTGATTTGTAGAAGGATTTAGTATCTTGCTTTAGTAAATTGCATGATCGGATTGAATCCGTTGATATACATATTGTTTGTAAAATTTCTACATGGTATCAGAGCATAGGAAATCACTATAGTGGAGAAGAATTGAGTTTTTGATTGAATAACATTGGAATTTGCAGAAGTATTCTTTGGTGCGACATTGGATCAAGATGTATTTCAATGGCTTGAGATTGGAGTATGCACTTGAGGGAAAATCTAATTATATTGTGTGGAAATACATAATGGAGGCAGTGCTAGAGGACAATGGTTTGAAAGAATTCATTGAGAATGATATTCCCAAGCCCGCAGTAGCATACACCGCTCTTCTTGATGCTTGGAAAAATAATGTAGCAAGGGCGAGGAGGATCTTATTAGAGGGAGTACGAGACCACATTGTCTCAAGTCTCCATGGAAAAGTGGATCCATATGTAATGTGGAAGGCTTTGAAATATCTGCTTTAGAGCAGAAGCGATCATAGAATATTGGCATTGAAGGATAAGTTCAGGAAAATTAAAATGGAGAGAGGAAACACCATTCTGAAATATTTAACCAAGTTTTTCCAATGTCGAGATGAGCTTGGGAGCGTTAGTATTACTATTGCGGATGATGAATTAGTGAGCCTATCTCTTCTAGTCCTTCCCAAGAGTTGGCATAGTTATCAAGACTATATCAATGGGAGGGAGAAGCTGCCATTTTGGGAACAAATTTGGTCGGATTTGGTGGAAGAAGAATTCAGACTAAATACCAGGGATGGATCTTCATCTAAGACATATGATGAAGAAAATTGTGACTTGGCTAGTAAGGAAAAGAAGGGGAAGGGAACGAATTCTTATTCCAAATATGAGACCGACAAAGAAGGAAAGGAGCATTACATGTCCATAGTGAAATGTTTTCACTATCACGAGCATGGATATTATGCCACTAATTGTCCACAAAATAAGAAGAACAAGAAGGCCCCAGGATCTGCAGCTAGTGAGGCTTTAGCCTCAAAATTTGATTTGGAATTCTCACTCATCGCATGCATGGTGTCAAGTGTGATGGGATAAATGTGGTACTTGTATAGTGGTGCATATTTCCACATGACAGGAGATAAAGAACTTTTCAGTAGCTTGGAGGATAAGTACCTCCATATGCATATCGAAATGGGTGATGACGAGAGATACAATTCTACTTGGATTGGTACAGTTACCTTCCAAAGATAGTCACGTAAACCCTTCTTATTAAAAGATGTAATGCATGTACCGAGCTTGAAAAATAATTTAGTTTTAGTCGCAATGTTGGAGGATAAAGGTTATGATGTGGTTTTCTGTGAAGGGAAATATTTCCTTCGACACAAAGCCACAGGACAAGCCAAGAAGATTGGGATTCATGTGAATAATCTCAATAAACTTGATGTAAATGGATGCACAACATTGATGGGTAAGGCAGGCAAAGTGGTGAGTCGGTATGAGGGTGAGTTATGGCACAAGAGATTGGGCCATCTACACCACAGATATTTTAAGGTCATGCAACAGATTTCTACAGGGCTTCCAAAGGGCAGTCTTGCATAGATATACACATGTAAGGTTTGTACCAAGGGGAAGTGTGAAAAAGCCATGCAATTGTCCCTTAAGAGGGAGCTTGAGTTGCATGTAGATGAGGAACTCCTGGTTCCTAAGGATGAACCTCAAGATTTGGAGAAAACATAAGATGAGGATCATGGAGTGGCATAAAACACTCTTGCAGTGACCTCTAGGAGGGGGAAATTTCGAGTCATATGGGAAGACGGAGTACATGCAGCTATACCTCCAGGTGTGAGGTGGGGCGATGTGTAGAATTAATCTTAAGAAGAAATTTGGGCAAGGTTCATTGAGATGGTGTGTCTCATGGATCGAACCTAGCTACGAGGATCCCACAGTAAAACAGTAGTAGGATTGGTTAGATTCACGCAATCAGATCTCAAGAAGACAAAAATCAAAGTGACATGTGTCGAATACTGGAGCACATATCAGAGTTGGCAGTAGTGCAAAGTGCATGGATGCAGATGTCAGCAACACAACGAGTCTAGTAGACATGTGCAATAGCTAGCAGCAGTTAGAAGACTCTGATGATAGATGCATTATACTGATTCCATTGTTTGGAGGCTATTTAGTTTCGGAAGTGTTTCATGCAAAAGTTGCATGTGCGAGAAACACTAGAGAAGTGTTGCATGCAAGAGTTTCATGTGCGAACAACACTAGAGAAGTGTTGCATGCAAGAGTCGCATGTCACATGAAAGAGTTTAATGTCGCATACAAGAGGTGCATGTACGCATGCAAGGACATGTGCAATAGCTAGCAGCAGTTAGAAGACTCTGATGATAGATGCATTATACTGATTCCATTGTTTGGAGGCTATTTAGTTTCGGAAGTGTTGCATGCAAAAGTTGCATGTGCGAGAAACACTAGAGAAGTGTTGCATGCAAGAGTTGCATGTGCGAACAACACTAGAGAAGTGTTGCATGCAAGAGTCGCATGTCACATGAAAGAGTTTAATGTCGCATACAAGAGGTGCATGTACCCATGCAAGGACATTCCACGGTACCAGATCAAGATAGATTGATTCCTTTCTTGTTGAGAGAGAGTGTTGAAAATTTCAACAAGAAACAATGAAATTTGCATCCAGAAACAACATGACAACACCTACACTAGTGTGGGATGACAAGTCAAGTAGTGATGGGTTCTAGCAATACATTAGTGTGCAACTCATTTATTAAATAAATAAGAGATGTGTCTAATTTAATTATCCCTTAATTAAATTGGACAATAATTTGTAGTCTCATTTCATAAACGCTTGTAATAGTTAACTGAGTGTGATAGACTTAGTTAGCTCATGAAATTCGAGTTGAGGGTGGTTGGTGGGGCATGCAGAGTGATTATATGTGTTTTATAGTCCAAGTTGTAGTTAGTGTATTAGTTTAATGCATGAGAAATCAGTTAACTCAATTAAGTGAGTTAAAGTCAGTCTAACTAGTTGTAACTGATTGTTGCATTAGTGAGAGGTCAAGTGAATTAAATAAGATTTAATTCACATGCAATGATCTGTCAAGAAACTGATGAGTTACTATTAATAGCTTCATGCATGTTAGTTTTGATGAAGACCCAGTTGAGACAAAGGTTAATGGGAAGTTATCTATCAACTGTATTTATAGAAAATTTTCCAGGCGCAATTATATAGACCATAGGATGCCCATGATGTATTGCACAGTTGAAGAAGGTTGAAATTCCTAAGGAATATGGATTGTATTCCTCATGAATTGCATGAGTAAGTCAGGCTGAAGACAGGCTGAGAATTGGCTAAGTGTTGGCCCGATTTTGTTTGGATCAATGTGAGACGATAGGTAGAGTGCAAGAGACTCTTGTGAGAAGAGTGCATTGTAATTGTTTCATGATTCCTTGGTGAATATACAATAGAAGATAGAGGGGTTTTGAGCAGTAAGATTTCCCCAGGAAAATATTTGTGTTGTGGTTTGATTTTTTTTTGTGATTGGTGACCGTGTTTATTTTCTGCAATTGATTTATAGAAGGATTTAGTATCTTGCTTTAGTAAATTGCATGATCAGATTGAATCCATTGATATAAATATTGTTTGTATAATTTAAACATGGTATAAAAGCACATGAAATCACTATAGTGGAGAAGAAATTGAGTTTGTGATTGAATAATATTCGAATTTGCAAAAGTATTATTTGGTGCGACAACGGATCAAGATGTATTTCAATGGCTTGATATTGGAGTATGCACTTGAGGGAAAATCTAATTATATTGTGTGGAAAGACAGAATGGAGGCAGTTTTGAAGGAAAACGGTTTGAAATAATTCATTGAGAATAATATTCCCAAGCCCGCAACAATAGACACTGCTCTTCTTGATGCTTGGAAAAATAAGGTAGCAAGGGCGAGGAGGATCTTATTGAAGGGAGTACAAGACCACATTATCCCAAGTCTCCATGGAAAAGCGACTCCATATGAAATGTGGAAGGCTTTGACATATTTTTTTTCAGAGCAGCAGTGATCATAAAAAATTGGCACTGAAGGATAAGCTCAGAAAAATCAAAATGGAGAAAGGCGACACCATTCTGAAATATTTAACCAAGTTTTTCTAATGTCAATATGAGCTTGGGAGTGTCGGAATTACTGTCGCAGATGGTGAATTGGTGAGCCTCAGTCTTCTAGGCCTTCCCAAGAGTTGGCATAGTTATCAGGACTTTGTCAACGGGAGGGAGAAGCTGCCAGATTGGGAATGACTTTGGTAGGATTTGGTGGAAGAATAATTCAGGTTGAATACCAGGGATGGATCTTCATCTAATACATATGATGAAGAAAATTGCACCTTGGATGGTACGACAAAGAAGGGGAAGGGAAAGAAATCATATTCCAAATCTGAGGCCGAAAAAGAAGGAAAGGAGTGTGACATGTCTAGATTGAAATGTTTTCACTGTCACGAGCATGTAAATTATGCCACTAATTGTCCACAAAATAAGAAGAACAAGAAGGCTTCAGGATTTGCAAATGGTGAGGCTTTGGCCTTGTAATTTGAGTTGGAATTCTTGCTCATCGTATGCATGGTGTCAAGTGCGATGGGATCAGTGTGGTACTTGGATAGTGTTGCATCTTTCCACATGATGGGAGACAAAGAAATTTTCAATAGCTTGGAGGAGAAGGACCTCCAGATGCATATCGAAATGGGTGATGATGAGAGATACAGTGCTACCGAGATTGGTACAATTACCTTTCAGAGACAGTCAGGTAACCCTTCTTATTAAAAGATGTAATGCATGTACTAGGCTTGAAAAAGACTTTAGTTTTTGTCACAATGTTGGAAGATAGAGGTTATGATGTGGTTTTCTATGAAGGGAAAGATTTCCTTCGACAAAAAGCCATAGGAAAAGAAAAGAAGATTGGGATTTGTGTGAAGAATCTCTATAAACTTGACGTAGATGGTTGCACAACATTGATGGGTAAGGCAGACAAAGTGGTGAGCCGGGATGAGGGCGAGTTATGGCACAAGAGATTGGGCCATCTACACCACAGAGCTTTGAAGTTCATGCAACATATTTCTACGAGGCTTCCAAAGGGTACTCTTACACAGATAGACACATGCAAGGGATGTACCATGGGGAAGTGTGAGAAAGCCATGAAATTGTCCCTTGAGAGGGAGCTTGATTTTCATGCCGATGAGGAACTTTTGGTTCCTAACGATGAACCTCAAGATGTGGAGAAGCCACAAGATGAGGGTTATGGAGTGGTATAAACCACTCATGCAGAGACCTCTAGGAGGGAGAAATTTTGAGCCAGATGGGAAGAGGGAGTACATGAAGCTATACCTCCAGGTGTGAAGTGGGGCGATGTGCAAAATTAATCCCAAGAAGAAATTTGGGCAGGGTTCATTGAGATGGCGTGTCTCATGGATCGAACCTGGCTACGAGGATCCCACAATACAACAGTAGCAGGATCGGTTAGATTGATGCCGTAAAATGTCAGGAAGACATAAATTAGAGTGACAGGTGTCAGATACTGGAGCGCAACTCAGAGTTGGCAGCAGTGAAAAGTGTAGGGATGAAAATGTCAGTAGTGCAGAGAGTCCAGTAGACATGTGTAGTAGCTAGCAGTAGTCAGAATACTCTGATGACAGATGCATTATACTGATTCCATTGTTTGGAGGCTATTCAATTTCAGAAGTGTCGCATGCAATAGTTGCATGTGCGAGAAACACTAGAGAAGTGTTGCATGAAAGAGTTTCATGTGTGAAAAACACTAAAGAAGTGTTGCATGTAACATGCAAGAGTTGCACGTCGCATGTAAGAGGTGCATGTGCACATGCAAGGAAATTTCACGATATCAAATCGAGACAGATTGATTCCTTTCTTGTTGAGAGGGAGTGTTGAAATTTGCAACAAGAAACAATGAACTTGGCATCCATAAACAACATGAAAACACCTACACTAGTGTGGGACCACAAGTCATGTAGTGATGGGTCCTAGCGATATATTAGTGTGCAATTAAATTTATTAAATAAATTGGAGATGTGCTAATTTAATTATCCCTTAGTTAAATTGAGCAATAAATTGTAATCTTATCTCATAAACACTTATAATAGTTAACTGAGTGTGATAAACTTAGGTAGCTGATGAAATTTGAGTTGAGGGTGGTTGGTGAGGCATGCAGAGTGATTCTATGTGTTTTAGAGTCCAAGTTGCAGTTACTGTATTAGTTTAATGTGTTAGTGTCCCGTGATTTAGTAGATTGGTACACCAAATTCATAGGGTAACATTAGAGTAGCCTTTGGAGTCCTAGGACCTAGCCTTCATGGACTCAGAGAGGGCTTTCTCTATTTTTGTGCGAAGGATGTGAACTTGTTCGCTTCAGATGGTTGATTTTAGGCTAGTTGTTAAGTGTAGGGTTTGTTGTTTGTTTTGGTTGGGGTAAGATGATCAAGTAGGATAGGTGGAGTGAGAGGTCATCAAATCAATTGGGCTATGGAGTCTATGAAGTCATTTATATCTCAATAATGAATCGGGGTACATCACAGGGCAAGTCTAGTGTAGTCAATGGATCTTTAAAGTTTATGTTTGAGGTGAAATGGACATTAAGTTTGTGAAACAAGGTAGGGCAAAGGGCAGTTAAGAATCCTCTGTCAAATACCTATGAACAAGAAGGTCTTAAATACTGATAAGAAAAACATACTGATAATGAGATAGGGCACACCATTTACTCAATGACAATACTTTAAACAAATAAACATTCAAGATGAAAAATCCAATGGAACAAATGAAGCAAGAAAAATTATCTAACTTCAATGATTCTACTTTCAATATTTGAAAACATATAAGAAGAAAAATAGCTTTAATAAATGAAGAGGGAAATCCTAAACATCATCTATCAAATTATAAAGAACTTTGAGGCAAACTGATAATCATGTACAAAGGGCAAGATCGAAACAAGACCTCTTTGGCTTAACCTAACAATCAATACATCAAAGAGAGATTTCAAGACAGAGTTTAGATAGCATCAAATAAGTAGGGCTTACCATAAATCATATTTGTAAACTATCATTTTAATCCAATGATGAAATAAAAAAGCTTAGGTGAGCCTAAGGAGCAACTAAGAATTCCTTAAACTAACCCAGTAGAGGAAACCATAAAGACAATAGCAAACATGAGGACTGAGGTGCCTCAAAAAACATTTCTCATCCTATACTCTTCTGAGCTATTGAAATATATAAAGATGGACATATGATAAACAATAAAACATGAAAAAGTAAGAGACACATCACCATTAACCAAGGTCAGGGATCCTGCAAGCAAGCCTTCATCATCATCAATCAAGGCAAATCATCCACAAGCTCCACAACACCAAATTGCTCTTCAACCTCAAAGAACCATGTATTGCTCTCAAAACTCATCAAAATACCACACTTACAATGAATCCTCATGATCTATATAACAAGCAAGGAGGAGGTAAACCTAATAGAGTATCTAGAAGTCTATGGGCTAATTAGAAGTATCTCTATTTTCCTTGAGGCCTTGCAAGGCCCAAGGCACAAAAATATCTAAAATAAATATATTTTCGGCCATTTTTAGCAAATAAATTGACCTTTAGGCTGTGACAAGCCTCCTAAAACTTTCCAAATGCACATTTTGACTTTTCAACCATAGGAGCGTAGCACTGTGTTTTAAAATGAATTTCAAGCCAGGAGCGTAGCACAGGAACATGAAAAATAGGTCTTCTTACAACAGTGTTTTGAAGGCCTTCCCAATGTCTGAAAAGGCTCTGTGATGGCTCGTTGGAAATCCATTGAAGTATTATTTCCAGATATACCCTTGGTTCTTTGATCTGACCTCTGAAACTTGTTCAAAAAGTGAAAATGCCAAAACTGATAGGAGAGTAGCACATGTCCTGAAAAACAGGCAGAATGATGAAAAATTGGGTGTTTTTGGCCCTTTTGGAGGACCAAACAACTCCAATTGATCTGAAAATTTGTGAACATGCTGTATGAATGATGAGGAACCCAAAAATTCAAGCCTTTCCTCCTGAAGATGCTCTGAAAAATAGCTTAGCACCAGGTGTGCTGTGCTCCTAGCCTCAAAATTTGCAAAAAAACAAAAAAATTGTCAAAATTCTCCCAAATTTGGTGGAAGTATGCCTCATGGGTTTTGGGAGACCTGTAGAGAAGCTTGAGACAAAATAATAAGGTTATCTAGGCTCTTTTCTTCTTTTAGTGCTTGGATCCAATTTTGGGCCTTTTTGAGTTTTGCCCTTGCAAATTGGTTTCTTTGGGCATAATGCTTAGTCATTCTTCTTTGTAACTCCAAGTCTTTGTTAGCTTTCTCCAGCTTGGCCTCAAGGTGTATGTTGGCCCTCTCAAGCCATGATTACCTATTATGTTCAATTTCCATTGCAAGGATTTCATTTAGAAAAGGTTGTTTTGCTTGGGTTAATTCTTCTTCCCTCTGCTTTGCCAATGCTTTCTTTAGACCCATAGTTCTAGGTCTCCTTCTAGTTTGACCTTCTTCATCCTCACTCTCTTCATAAGTGCCCATGAACTCTTCCAACTTCACCTGTGCCCTTTGAGCCTCTTTCCGGTACCTGAGTGTTCTTGTTTCATGGATGGCCTGTTGGGAACTCATTTGCTTGTTTTGCATCTGATAGAAGTGAATGACATCTTTTCTCTTTCTAATTCAGCTTCCAAGTCCTTGATTTGCGCATTCCTGTTTTGGAGGAGGGAGTTTGAAGTTATTGTTTCATTCTCATCATCATTGTCTATGTGAATAAGTTCAAACTCTCTTTCTTCTTCATGATCTTCCTCTTCTTCTTCCACTTTTTGCTTACCTTTGTCAATCTTCTGAGTTGAGGAGGATGGCATGGCCCCTTTCCCTTTGGAGGTAGCAAACACATGCCTCTCTCCTCTTTGATAGGTAAGAGGGAAAGGTTTAATAAGTTTCATCTGGATATCTCCATCATTGGTGACATTAAGAGTGATTTTCTCCTTAGCAATGACCCCTACATATGTGTTTTCTTATTTTTGTTCTTGACTGCCTTCTTATTTTTGTTCTTGACTGCCTTCTTGACTTTCATTTCCTCCCATGCTAGCATCAATACCTTGATCTTCATCATTGTCATCTTCCTCCATGTCCTCTGCATTTTCATCCTCCATGTTTGCAACATTATAATTTACATTGTCATTTTCTTTGTTGTCATGGTTAGAGGTGTCCTCATCACTGCTTGGTGCATTTTCATCCTCTTGGCTACCCTTTGAGTTCATGGGATCACTGATGTCACTATTGTTAGGGCTATTAGTTATTAGGTTTTCTTCATTATGACTGTCACTAGCCCCTTCACTGTTTGGCCCAATGTCTTCATTATTTGGCCCACTGTCTTCACTTTCAAACTTTGCCTCTATCTCCGCATCTTCATTGTTTTCATAATTTGACTCCTCATTATCACTGCTTTCATCTGCCTTTTCTTCACTACTATCTTTGTCTTCAGAATCTACCTTTGTTTTTCCATCATCTTCAATCTCTGTATCATTGCTTGCATTTTCTATGGGGTCACTGTTAGAGGCATCCTCATTAGTTTCTCCTTCATTTTGACTGTCATTTTCTTCTTCATGACTGTCACTTGTCTTGGTTTGTTCTTCATCCGTTTCTCCCTCAATATTTGGCTCACTGCCTTGGTCACTGCCCTCTTCCTTATCAAAACTTTCTTTGTCTTTTTCTACACTGTCTAGCTCACTGTTTTCATCTTTATAATCACTGTTTTGTTCATCAAAATCTGCCTCTGTCCTTGGAATGCCATTTTTTTCTTTTTCATCATTAGGCTCACTACCTTTGTTACTGCCCTCTTCCTCATCACTGTCTTCTTTGTCTTGACTGTGATTTTCCTCTTTGTCACTGCTTTCTTCCTCATCAATAATTTCTTCTTTGTCCTCTTCCTCATCATAATCAATTTCTTCACTTTCATTTTCCTCCCCCTCATTACTTGTTTCTTCCTCTTGATTTCCATTTTATTCTTGACTGCCATGTTCCTCTTTGTCACTGATTTGTTCCTCTTTGTCACTGCTTTCTTCATGTTCTTCCACACTTTCTTCTTGTTTTGAGGCTTTAGGAGAAGGTGAAAAAGGGAGTTTTGTTTGGGGAGAGTATTCATGTGAAGAGGATGAATCATGGTCAGTGGGGGGTGATGGAGGAGTGGAGGAAGGTGGATGGGATGATGAGGGTAAACTTTGTAGAGGAAGAAGCTGTGGATTTGTGAAAACACCATGGGCGATGAAAAATTACCATGGGATACCCTGTTTCTCTAATTTATGCAACACAATCATTTTGATGAGGGAATGGTGGAAAAGACTTTGCATTTTTTGTGAAGGATGTCTCCTTTGCATAATGGATGATATTTTATCAATACTTTTATAAAGGTAGTAGGGAAAATGTAGCAACTTGGCCTTAGTGAAATGCATGAGTAGTCTTATGTGGTAGGAATAGATCCTGGAAAACCTACCCTCACAGGTGAAGTACTTCATGATGACTTTCATTAGAGGGGCATATCTTTCCAAGAGATGGGAGTAGGGAAAAATAGTTTTGCAATCAGCTTGGTATCTTGGTTTCAAGAAGGGATGGTAATGCCTTAAGTCCAAACTCACCTGTTTGTACCATTTTTCTCACATGCAAGGTACCCCAATAGCCATGGCAATTGTATTGGGTGATAACTCAAAATTTACTCCAGCTAGATGTACTTGGTGACCATGGAGGTTTAGGATGAAAAGTCTGGTCAACTGAGGGTGAATTTTGACTCTTTGTACTTTTTCACAGAAGTCATAGAATCCTACCTCTTGGAAGTATGAAACTGTAGTAGGAGAGGCTGTCAATTCTTTAGTGTTTACAGGCTCAAACCTATTTGCTTTCCCACCCTTCCTCTGCTTTTCTCTAGGCCTTTGGCCTCTCTAGCCACTGCCAACATTTCCTTCTCTAGGCATTTTGTCCTTTACTCTTGCCTTTGAAAACAAACCTTGCAAAATTTTTGTGGAAGGATATGGAGAGGGAAAGTGAGAGGTTAATGATGAAGGCAATGAACTGCAAATTTGGAGGTGAAAAGAGGAGTGAAGAAGGACACCTTTGGCCTCGATGTGTTTTTAGTGTGTAGATGGATGGGTTCTTTTCAATCATAAATGCTTGCAAACATGAGGACCTAACCTTTCTTACTTTAGGGTTTTTTCCTCTTTCTTTAAGTTCACCCTTCACATTTCTTTATAATTTTACCTTTAGATAAATAGGAAAAAGTAGAAAATGTCTAAATACCTCTCAAAAATCTCACATCTGAAGCCACAATACACAGGAATGCAACATGGGGCAGTAAGGTGGCTTCTGCACGACCTGTCGGGTTTGCCCTAAACACAGTGTAGGAGGTAGCACGGGCGAGGCTTGAATGGGTAGTCGAGTCTTTCTGGGCAGCCCTGAATGGACCAACACACAACTTTAGGCTGTTGGGCAGCTCCTGCATGCCCTTGCGCGTAGCGCCCAGGCTATCGGGTTAGCTCTTGCACACTAAAGAGCGCATCTTCGGGTGGTCATGCACGCGATCGGGTTGGGCTATGACCCTGTGCGCAGCGCTATTACGCAAGTGCACAGCGTCCCTATGAAAAATACACAGGCAGCGTGTACAAGCGCGTAGTGAAGTCTTTCAGGAGCGCAACGCAAAGGTTTTTTGCTCGAATATCTGCTAGAAAACTCCGAAAACCTTGAAATCCTTCCACTTCTTTTGCAGATGAAGAAATGGTGTTGAGTGATGATACTTGTGATGCTTTTATACCCTTGAAAAATTAAAAACAAAAACCCACCTTGACTAATACTTTTGATCTTTCATCTATTTTGCTGATATTTTCCTTTTCTTTGGTAGGTGATGACCCAAGCACAAAAATGTTTCTTTGGTGGGTGATTTTTGTAGAGGCAACTTTCTGCTTCCTCCTATTGCTTTTAACAATCCTTTGACTATACTTGAAAAAATTTAGTAGCCTTCAATATATTCTTAGAATTTCTCCCTTGGTGCAGTGGAGAACTGTTGTTTTGACAAACCATAAAGGTGACCATTTGACATCATCCTTCAAACCTGTGCTTTCCATCATTAAGGAGGTCTCTCAAAATAAATCTTCAATTTATGTTATGTGATGCTGTTGCATCTTTGTCTTTGTGATCTTTTGCATGGATTCCTTACTGGGCAACACCTGTTGTGCCAATTAGTTACAAAAAACCATTAATACTCTTTGTTTACTTAGGCATGTTGTTTCTCTTCTGCTGTGACTATCCCTGAGGAGTTTGACTTCTTACCTTGCCTTTCTTCTGCTGATAACCATCATAAACCATTCTTGCAGAAATGCTTCAAGATAGGCAACTGTCTTTTTTACAGACTTTATGCTATGATCTAGGAGGTCCTTCCTTGAAGGATTTTTGATACCCTTTGGACAATCATGAGCTCACCTTATTTTTCATTTGATTTCACCTTTGGGCACATGCAAAATAGTGAGTCTAGAAAGCCAAAGCAATGCATAACCTAGGAGACCCTATATGACCTATTGGGATATCTTTTGGACTAGGTCTTTGGCTGAAAACTTGAAGCAGGATTTTGACTAACCTTTATGCATTGAAATCCTAGAAACTGATAAATTTGATTTATCTAAAGAGCTTAGAAAGGTAGTTTAAAATCACCACTGCTTGAGGAACTTGGGTAATAGGGGAAAAGGTTTAGGCTATTTGGAAAACCAAGGTGTAAAAATAGAAGGCTTAGGCAAACAGGAACAAAGTGGTAAAGTTAGAGGTGGTAAACATAGTGAGAATGAGGGACATAAGTCCATGATTAGGTCTTTTGGGAGTGAGAGATTGGCCATGCCTTGATAGAGCAGTAGAATAGTGAAAAATTTATCCTAAGGGTAATGAAGGCAGTGAGATTTCTTAAAACTCACAAGATTCATGAACTTTGTTTTTAGAAATCTAGGAAAAGCATTTAGTCATCTAAACAGGTAAAAATTACTGATGACTAACAATGGCTCCACTTGGGGAGGGCAGCTCCTTTTCAGGAGGTGTTAAGAACTTTAGATCTCTTGGTTTATAAAGACTAGTGCCTTATCCATTGGGCTTACTTTTCTTCTTTTCATTTACAGCTACTTCTATGAAGTAATGATCTCAATGATTTGAAAACATGATTAGCTCAAATTCATCTTTACCTACTCAAACTACTGTCCTAACATTTTTTCTTCCTTGGGTGCACCTGAACTCGCAGACCCTTGAAATCCTTTTCTTTTGAAAGTAAAAACAAACTATCTAATTCTACAATTATTTCTTCCAAGAGTTCAGATTATGCTAGTGAGCTCTTCTTATTCTCTACCTAGACTATTTGACTGTCAATATTAAGCAATATGATAGACCTCATTCTCTAAGCTATCGACAAGAAATTTAAAACATGATTTGAACCAAGATTAGGCAATCTAATTCATCATGAGTTGTGGCATTGAGACAAGCTGCACACAAACATTATTTTCATAAAAAAAAAACTGGAAGGTTTGAGGGTTGTGTTTCATCATTTTCTAATCATCCCTATCCTTCTTCTTGGTTCAGGTTTAAGCATGTGGAACCAATATATTTCATTCCTAATCTATTTTCTTTTGACAAGTCAAGCTTAAATATTTTGACCAGTATTCTTTCACTAACCTATCAACAATAAATTTAAAACATGCTCAACCATGATTAGGCTAGATGACTGAACAAGACCTTGTTTTTAGAACAGGTAGTGGCATTTAGGCTTGCACACTTTCAGTATCACTATTTTTTGGGTATGGGGCCATGCCTTCTTTTCAAATATGCCCTCTTTTTCTATTTTTCTTGTTTTTTGTGTTTTTTCTTTTTATGGCCTTTCATCAAACAATGGTATCTACAATGAGTGAAGGCCTAAAACTAAGGATTTTTACAATAATGGTATTTGAGCATCCTGTCTTAAAAATAATCTCCTAACATTCTTTGTCCATTCAACTCTTGTAAACAGAAAACATAGTTACCTCCATTTGAAAACATGGTACAAGGATTTCTACAAAAAATTTCAAACAACTCATGCTTTCCTTGATACTTCCACTCTGAGCTTTGCTTCCTAAAATTGTTTCTTTCAAAGATCTTCCTTAGGTAGAAAAGGTATTATTTATCATCTTTAAAACAAATGATGATGTCATCAATGTACACCATAGTGAAGAAATTGAAAACAGGGGCTATGGATCTTTGGAAGGTGTCTTCAGTACTCCTTAGCCCATGAAGCATTTGGTCAAATATGTAGTTGCTCCAAGGAATTTGGAAAATGTCTTCATGCTGATTGATCTGAAGTGGTATCATCTGATGATTATCTGAAACACTACCAAGTGAAGACATCTTGTTACAAACTCCTACCCTTTGTAAAGTGTGATTTATCTTGGAAAAAGGGTATTTGTTTTTTAGGGGAGGTTGATTTAGGTACCTAAAGTCTATACACAACCTATGTCCTTTTGCCTTCTTTCTAAGTGACACAAATTTCTCAAGGTTCTCATGTTATTTCTTGAAAGGAGGTTTGATTAGAATAATGTCTGTCTTAAGGTTTTAAGCTTGCATCCTCACACACACAAGCATCCTGAAATTTTTGCACAACCTTGTATTTTTCTGTTTTGTGTGCAGTGAAACAATTCTAGATAATTGAATTATTTTGGGTTTTTCAAATTACCCATACTATACTCCCCTACATTAGCTTTAGCAGAGACTTCTTTGGAATCCATAGCAATATTTGTGGGAGTTAACAACTCTTCTGAAGGGACAAAAATTTTGGGTGATGAAGTATCTAGGTAAGGCAAAAACATAAGAATATCTTGATCCACATTCTCAAAGATGTTTGTTCTGTGAGGGTATTTTAGTACTTCTAGATTAGAAAAAGGAGATTGTTGTGTTTTTGGGGTTTTTCATTCACTCGAACAACCTATTTCATATACTAAACTGATTTCTGTTTTTGAAATCCCATTTTTAGTTTGCAGAAAGTCAAGTTTAGTTTTATCATGATGTTGTGTTTTAGGGCTGTAACAGTTTTGGTTGTTGAGTTCTTCATTCAAAGATTGGTTTGGATGTTGTAATATGTCTAGATGTGTTACAACTTCATTTACCTGCTCATCAAAGTCTTCTTCGGTATGTAAAATAAAAGAATCAAGACCTGAATGTATGGAATAAAGTGGTGTATTGTTTGGCCTTTCTTGACTACTAACCATATTCTTCATGTGTGAATCTCGGTATAATCTCCTTGTTTGGTTAAAAATAGGGATGGTAGCATATGACATGTCTAGTTGAAGGTTCCCTTGAAGCTTGGCTCCCCAAGATCTGGATAAAATCATGCCATACTTGGGGGGAATATCTACCACTACTATGTCCATAACTAGGTTTTTAGCCGGTACTTGTGCCAGATTTACACAAAGGTCCTTGATTAGGCCCAAACACTTGACTCTACTCGAATCGAAAGAGTATATGTCTTTGTAAGCTTTAGTTATTTCTAGGCCTAATATCCCCATCACAACCTTTGGTATAATATTGTGAGAGGCACCAGAGTCTAACATGGCATTATGTAAGATTTTTTCATGTATGTTTAGGCTGATATAGAACGGGGGAATGGATCCTTCTTGATATTTTCCTTCTATTTTGGGTCCAAACAACAGCTCAGGTGTGTCATCAGCCAAGTGTAAAGTATCGGTATCATTCCTTATGTTTAGAACTTTCAGAACTTGAGATTTGTATGTGCCTTGGGTAATCAATTCAGTGAGAGGCATGGTTATCTTAATTTTAGCAATCTCTCCTTCAAAGCTGAAAGACATTTGTGTTTTAGACATATTTACATCAATTTTATCGGCCATAAATTTTTCTACATTTTTGATTTGCTGATTTTGATTTGGGTCTTTAGACAATAATTTTTTTTCAGGGCCATTAGTAGAGATACTAGGGCAACTTGTGTCACCACTTGGTTGGCTAGTTTTGTCTTTTTTACGATCAATTTTCTTAGAAATGGTGTTGGTATTGTCTGCTGTTATTTTAAGAATATTTTCGGGGGTTTTCCTAACATCAGTGTCTAAGTTGTTATTCTTGGAGTTGTCTTGGTTTTTCTTACTCCTAAGATCTTATTGCCTATGGACTTCCACTATGGCGTTTTCCAATCCCAACTTGTAATCTTCAGAATCTTCATAGCTTGTTTCATTTAGATTCAAGGAGAAGAAACCTTTTTCTTCTTCTGCGAGGAAAAAATCACCCTCGTTATCGGAGCCTATTAAGTTTACATGATTTTCATCCGGTTGTTCAATATGTCTTTCTCCTTCATCTACATAGTTATCTTGGAAGGGTGGCCTGATTTTTTGATCATTTTCCCTTTGTCTGATTTGGGGTGGGTCTCTTCTGAAGTTCTGATTCCAATTTCTATTTTGGGGATTTGGTTGGTTCTCCCTAGGAGGTTCTCTTTCATTTATGTTTATTCTTTCCATCATTCTTTCCATGGTTCTAAGTAGGTTGTCAATCTTGGAATCAAATGAGAAGGTTGAGGACATGGTTTTGTCTTTGTAGGTTACCCTCTTTTCTAATCTCAGCCTAGCTCTCTTCTCATTTAAGTTGGCCTCTACACTTATAGCTCCCTTTTGCATGTCTTCTAAAGTTAGGGGCTCTCTTTCTCTTAGTTGATAGGCCATGTCCGGGTCAAAACCTTCTGGAAATTTAGCTAAAGCTAGGCCTAGTGGAGGTTTCATGTGAGGTGGGAGGGCATTGTAGACACTGTTAAACTTGGTGCAATAATCTTGGACACTCTTCCCCGCATTCCTCTTAAGATTTTTATATTCAGAGAGGATCTAGAGAGGGTTTTTCTTAATCTCCCACTTTTTTATGAAAGTTTGGTAAAGGGAAGGGAGATTGTGTATGCTGTTGGGAGTTAAGTTTTTGAACCATTTTTTAGCTTCTCCTAGGCTTTGGGAAAAGATCCTCATCTTCATGTTTTCCTCTTCTAATTCCATTTAGTCAAAAGCATCATTTATTCTATCTACATGCTGTGGGGTAGTGGTAGATTCAGCCTCGGTGAAGTGAGAGATTCTGGACTGATAGTCATTAGGAAAAGGTACCAAAGGTTGCGGTAAAACTAGGGGGGCATACCAAGCTGCCATGATAGGAGCTAATGGTGGATTTACAAATGGAGGATTTATGAGGGGAGGTGTAGGATGAAGTGGGGTGGTTTGCACAACAGTAATATGGATGGGTGTAGTGGAAGTACTTGGTCCAACAGACTGATTCTAAGTAGATTTGGTATGAAAAGAGTTAAAGTGGTGGAGAAGCTGAAAATCAGGTGGGGTGGAAGGAGAGGTCTCTCTACTAGAAATCTGCTGCAAATCTATGGGCTCAAGGTCAGTATGGTCAATCCTACTGTGTGACTTGGTTTTGAAAAGGTTTCTCATATGGTGCAAGTCAAACTGGGGTTCTTGCAAGGCTATGAGCTGTTTAGGTACATAGGTTGCTTTATGAATGGTCCTATCAGTAATTAGGTTTCCAGTTTCAGAAGTTTGCCACAAAATCCTTTCTGGGTCGTCAACTATTGTAGGAGGGTTTGGGTCTGGATGAGATCTGGTACTGATTCTTCACGAAGTTAGATTTCAAAATCAAAATTTAGAGAGGCTGAAAGTTTTTGAACTTTTTTGAAAAGTTTACCTCTCTTTGTGTTTGCTAAACTCACACAATGAGTCAATAAATCTCTAAACTTCTCGGGGCTGATTTGACACAATCCTAAGGGAAGTTGGATTAAGAAATAGTGAAGTGGTAGGCCTACTGGAGGCTAGTGGAGTCACCAGGTGGATGTTTTTAATTTGTTTTTAGGATGTATGTCTATGGTCCACCACTATTAACTGACAAAAAACCAATCTAGGAATGTTTTGGGGTTTTCTGAGTTTCCTATAAGTAGCCCTAAGGTTTTTATGAGTGTACTACAACTGGGTCATCATTTCGCTAGGATGGTGAAACAACTGGGTTCTAATCTTGGCTGTTAGTTGATTTTCTAAGCTTAACTGAAGGTCAAATGATTCTATTAGATTTTTTAGGCTACTATGTACTCAAAGGTCCCACTGTGATCGCCATTATGTTAGTGTCTCGTGATTTAGCATATTGGTAGACAAAATGCACAGGGTAACATCAGACCAATATTTGGAGTCCTAGGATCGAGCCTTCCTAGACTCAGAGAGGGCTCTCTCTATTGTTGTGCGAAGGATGTGAACATGTTCACTTCAGATGGTTTATTTTAGGCTAGTTGTTAAGTGTAGGGTTTGTTGTTTGTTTTGGTTGGGATAAGATGATCAAGTAGGATAGGTGGAGTGAGAGGTCATTGAATCAATTGGGCTATGGAGCCTATGAAGTCATTGATATATCAATAATGGATTAGGGTGCATCATAGGGAAAATCTAGTGTAGTCAATGGATCTTTAAAGTTTATGTGTGAGGTGAAATGGACATTAAGTTTGTGAAACAAGGTAGGGAAAAGGGCAGTTAAGAATCCTTTGTCAAATACCTATGAACAAGAAGGTCTTAAATATTGATAAGCAAAAGATACTGATCATGAGATAGGGCACACCATTTACTCAATGACAATACTTTAAACAAATAAACATTCAAGATGAACAATCCAATGGAACAAAGGAAGCAAGAAAACTTATCTAACTTCAATGATTCTACTTTCAAGATTTGAAAACATATAAGAAGAAAAATAGCTTTAATAAATGAAGAGGGAACTCCTAAACATCATCTATCAAACTATAAAGAACTTTGAGGCAAACTGATAAGCATGTACAAACGGCAAGATCGAAACAAGACCTCTTTGGCTTAACCTAACAATCAATACATCAAAGAGAGATTTCAAGACAGAGTTTAGATAACATCAAATAAGTAGGGCTTAACATAAATCATATTTTTAAACTAGCATATTAATCCATTGATGAAATAAACAAGCTTAGGTGGGCCTAAGGAGCAACTAAGAATTCCTTAAACTAACCCAACAGAGGAAAACATAAAGACAATAGCAAACAGTAGGACTGAGGTGCCTCAAACAACATTTCTCATCCTATACTCTTCTGAGCTATTGCAATATAGAAATATAGAAATATGATAAACAATAAAACATGAACAAATAAGAGACACATCCCCATTAACCAAACTCAGGGATCCTGCAAGCAAGCCTTCATCATCATCAATCAAGGCAAATCATCCACAAGCTCCACAACACCAAATTGTTCTTCAACCTCAAAGAACCATGTATTGCTCTCAAAACTCACCAAAAGCCCACACTTACAATTAATCCTCATGCTCTATATAACAAGAAAGGAGGAGTAAAACCTAATAGAGTATATAGAAGTCTATTAGCTAATAAGAAGTATCTCTATTGTCCTTGAGGCCTTGCAATGCCCAAGGCACAAAAATATCTAAAATAAATATATTTTCGGCCATTTTTAGCAAATAAATTAACCTTTAGACTCTGAAAAGCCTCCTAAAACTTTCCAAATGCAAATTTTTACTTTTCAACCACATGAGTGTAGCACTGTGTTTTAAAATGAATTTTAAGCCAGGAGCGTAGCACAAGAACACGAAAAATGGGTCTTCTTACAACAGTGTTTTGAAGGCCTTCTCGATGTTGGAAAAGGCTCCGTGATGGCTCGTTGGAAAGCCCTTGAAGTCTAATTTCTAGATCTACCCTGGGTTATCTAATATGACCTCTGAAAATTGTTCAAAAAGTGAAAATTCCAAAACTGGTAGGAGCGCAGCACATGTGATGAAAAACATGCAGAATGATGAAAAATTGGGTGTTTTTGGCCCTTTTGGAGGACCAAAAAAACTCCAATTGATATGAAAATTTGTGAGCACGATGTATGAATGATGAGGAACCAAAAAATTCAAGCCTTTCCTCCTGAAGATGCTATGAAAAAGATCTTAGGACAAGGTGTGCTGTGCTCCTAGCCTCAAAATTTGCAAAAAACAAAAACTTGTCAAAATTCTCCTAACATTGGTGGAAGTATGCCTCATGGGTTTTGGGAGACCTGTAGAGAAGCTTGAGCCAAAATACCAAGGTTAGCTAGGCTCTTTTCTTCTTTTAGTGCTTGGATCTCATTTTGGGCCTTTTTGAGTTTTGCCCTTGTAAATTGGTTTCTTTGGGCATAATGCTTAGTCATTCTTCTTTGTAACTCCAAGTCTTTCTTAGCTTTCTCCAGCTTGGCCTCAAGGTGTATGTTGGCCCTCTCAAGCCATGATTCCCTATTATGTTCAATTTACATTGCAAGGAGTTCATTTAGAGAGAGTTGTTCTGCTTGGGCTGATTCTTCTTCCCTCTGCTTTCCCAATGATTTCTTTAGACCCATAGTTCTAGGTATCCTTCTAGTTTGACCTTATTCATCCTCAATCTCTTCATAAGTTCCCATGAACTCTTCCAACTTCACCTGTGCCCTTTGAGCCTCTTTCCGATACTTGAGTGTTGTTTCATGGATGGCCTGTTAGGCACTCATTTGCTTGTTTTTCATATGATAGAAGTGAATGACATATTTTGCTCTTTCTAATTCAGCTTCCAAGTTCTTGATTTGTGCATTCCTGTTTTGGAGGAGGGATTTTGAAATTATTGTTTCATTCTCATCATCACTTTCTATGTGAATAAGTTCAAACTCTCTTTCTTCTTCATGATCTTCCTCTTCTTCTTCCACTTTTTTCTTACCTTTGTCAATCTTCTGAGTTGAGGAGGATGGCATGGCCCCTTTCCCTTTGGAGGTAGCAAACACATGCCTCTCTCCTCTTTGATAGGTAAGAGGGAAAGGTGTAAAAATTTTCATATGGATATCTCCATCATTGGTGACATTAAGAGTGCTTTTCTCCTTAGTAATGACCCCTACATGTGTGTTTTCTTCTTTTTGTTCTTGACTGCCTTCTTGAGAGGCACTTTCATTTCCTCCCATGCTAGCATCTGTTAGGTCATTATATTACTAGTATAGTCCCTTATTGTTGTTAGTGTAACCCCCTTAAATTTATTTTTTTACCCATGTAACCCCCATATTGTTATTATTGTGCCCTTACATTATTATTGTTAGGTCGGCTAGGATTACATTGTGGCCCTATGGACTCCTATATATAGAAAGGAGGTTTTGTCATTTGTATCATTCAAGAATTTTTCATTTATGTAATGTATTGGAGGTTTCCCCCTCGAAGTGGCTTATTTCTAAGGCGTTGATCTCTCTTTTCTTCTATTTTTGGAGCTGGTTTCACAACATTTGGTATCAGAGATTTGGATTCTAGGGTTTCGCTGCTCCTAATAGGTCATAGTGGAATTTTTGCTATAAATTTTTTTCTACGAGTGTAATGCCAAAATCGTGAGGAACACCGTCACAAAATTTCAGAGCTTGTTTCACAATATTTTCGGATATATGATTTGTGGAAGTAAAGGCTTTTTGCAGGCTCCTGAATTTAACCTAAACAGGTCATCGTGAAATTTTCACTATAAATTTTTAGAACCTGAAATGTTTAGAGTGCTAATTTGAAATCATGAGGAAGATCTTCGCAAAATTTCAGAGCTTGGTGCACAACATTTTTGGAGATATGGTCTGTGGATGTTAGGGCTTTTTCAAGCTCCCGAATTTCATCTCAAAGAGGTGATCATGGGAAAAGATTCATAACTCTCTCTCTGAGAATTGGATTGGAATGATGTAAAAAGTGGCCACAAGTACACAGAATTTAGTTTCCTATCTATCAATTTAAGAGCTGAAGGAGGAAACAATGACACGTGGTAAGTTGTACAAGTTCGCTCTACTGAACCACTCCATAATTAGGTCATCGTAGGAAATTGGGTACAACTTTGTCTTAAAGAATCAAAATCATGTTAGACCTACGGCATTCAAAAGAGGATTCAGAGGGATACCTTAGGGCCAAATTTCAGATTTTGAAGATCCAAAATCATGGAGATAATTCAGTTTCAATATCGAGCTCATCAAAAGCAAGAAAAAGGTGTGTAGTTTTTTCCGAATTGCATAAGTCTTGTTTAAAAAAATTAGTTTGAAGTAATTCCAAGGGCATATTGAAATTTTTTTATCAGTATTGGGTTCTATAATGCCTCAAAAAAATAATTCCATACCCGTGACGCTCTCAGAAAGCTATACTATGATGCATGAAGAGAAATAATTGCAGTATGAGATATCAAGATTATGATACCAAGTGCAAGAAATTTCAATCTTACGAAGAGCAACCGAAGATGACATAGATGGTTTACAAGTAGAAATGGAGGATAAGTTGGATGGTTTGAAGGATCAAATAAAAGCTAATATGGATGATAAAGTAGTGGAATATCACATCGAGCATCAACAACAAGTTCTCCAACTCTCAAAGGATAACCTAAGTTTGGTGCAAAATCGAATGAAACAATAGGAAGATCAACATCGCAGAGAAAGAAGTTCTGAAGCAGTCACAGAAACAAGAACTCGAAAACTACCAAATCAATCAATTTCAAAGTATCTCAGTAGGTGGAAGAACTTACCCGTTGAATATTCCACAAGGGAGGATGAGAATTTTATACAGAAGCATCCAGAAATAATCAAGCGTTGAGGGAAACACTTGTTTGAAAGAGAGAAGCATGTTAGGTCATTATATTACTAGTATAGTCCCTTATTGTTGTTAGTGTAACCCTCTTATTGTTATTTTTGTACCCCTATAACCCCCTTATTGTTATTATTGTACCCCTGTAACCCCCTTATTGTTATTATTGTGCCCTTACATTATTATTGTTATGTTGGCTAGGATTACATTGTGGCCCCACTAGGATTACATTTTGGCCCCATGGACTCCTATATATAGAAAGGAGGTTTTTTCATTTGTATCATCCAAGAATTGTTCATTTATGTAATGTGTTGGAGGTTTCCCCCTCGAAGTGGCTTATTTATAAGGCATTGATCTCTCTTTTCTTCTATTTTTGGAGTTGGTTTCACAACAACATCACTACCTTGATATTCATCATTGTCATCTTCCTCCATGTCCTTTGCATTGTCATCCTCCATGTTTGCAACATTATCATTTACATTGTCATTTTCTTTGTTGTCATGGTTAGAGGTGTCCTCATCACTTCTTGGTGCATTTTCATCCTCTTGGCTGCCGTTTGAGTTCATGGGATCATTTCTGTAACTATGTTAGGGCTATTATTCATTAGGTTTTCTTCATTATGGCTGTCATTAGCCCCTTCACTGTTTGGCCCAATGTCTTCATTATTTGGCACACTGTCTTCACTTTCAAACTCTGCCTCTGTCTCTACATCTTCATTTTTTTCATAATTTGACTCCTCATTATCACTACTTTCATCTGCCTTTTCTTTAGTACTATCTTTGTCTTCATAATCTACCTCTTTTTTTCCATCATCTTCAATCTCTGTATCATTGCTTGCATTTTCTGTGGGGTCACTATTAGAGGCATATTCATTAGTTTCTCCTTCATTTTGACTATCATTTTATTCTTCATGGCTGTGACTTGTCTTGGTTTGCTCTTCATCTGTTTCTTCCTTAATATTTGGCTCACTACCTGTGTCACTGCCCTCTTCCTTATCAACACTTTCTTTGTCTTTTTCTCCACTATCTAGCTCAATGTTTTCATCTTTATAATAACTGTTTTGTTCGTCAAAATCTGCCTCTGTCCCTGGACTATCATTTGTTTCTTTTTCATCATCAAGCTCACTGCCTTTGTTACTGCCCTCTTCACATCATTGTCTTCTTTGTCTTGACTGTGATTTTCCTCTTTGTCACTCCTTTATTTCTCATCAATACTTTCTTCTTTGTCCTCTTCCTCATCATAATCACTTTCTTCACTTTCATTTTCCTCTCCCTCATTACTTGTTTCTTCCTCTTGATTGTCATTTTATTCTTGACTACCATGTTACTCTTTGTCACTGCTTTCTTCATGTTCTTCAACACTTTCTTCTTGTTTTGAGGCTTTAGGAGAAGGTGAAAAAGGGAGTTTTGTTTGGGTAGAGGATTCATGTGAAGAGGTTTGAATCATGGTCAATGGGGGGTGATGAAGGAGTGGAGGAAGGTGGATGGGATGATGAGGGTAAACTTTGTAGAGGAAGAGGCTGTGGATTTGTGAGAACACCATGGGCGATGAAAACTTCCCATGGGATACCCTGTTGCTCTAATTGATGCAACACAATCATTTTGATGAGGGAATGGTGGAAAATAAATTGCATTTGTTGTGAAGGATGTCTCCTTTGCACAATGGATGAAATTTTATCAATAATTTTATAAAGGTAGTAGGGAAAATGTAGTAGCTTGGCCTTAGTGAAATGCATGAGTAGTCTTATGTGGTAGGAATAGATCCTGGAAAACCTACCCTCACAGGTGAAGTACTTCATGATGACTTTCATTAGAGGGGCATATCTTTCCAAGATATGAGAGAAGGGAAAAATAGTTTTGCAATCAACTTGATATCTTGGCTTTAAGAAGGGATTGTAATGTATTAAGTCCAAACTCGCCTGTTTGAACCATTTTTCTCCCATGCAAGGTATCCTAGTGGCCATGGCAATTGTATTGGGGGATAAATCAAAATTCACTCCAGCTAGATGTACTTGGTGACCATGGAGGTTTAGGATGAAAATTCTGGTCAACTCAGGGTGAATTTTGACTCTTTGTACTTTTTCATAGAAGTCATAGCATTCAACCTCTTGGAAATATGAAACTGTAGTAGGAGAGGCTGTCAATTCTTTAGTGTTTACAGGCTCAAACCTATTTTCTTTCCCACCCTTCCTTTTCCGTTCTCTAGGACTTTGGCCTCTCTTACCACTATCAAGACTGCCTTCTCTAGGCATTTTGTCCTTTACTCTTGCCTTTGAAAACAAACCCTGTAAATTGTTTGTGAAAGGATATGGAGAGGGCAAGTGAGAGGTTAATGAGGAAGGCAATGAACTGCAAATTTGGAGGGGAAAAGAGGAGTGAAGAAGGACACCTTTGGCCTCGATGTGTTTTCAATGTGTAGATGGATGGGTTCTTTTCAAGCAGCAATGCTTGCAAACATGAGGACTTAACCTTTCTTCCTTTAGGGTTTTTTCCTCTTTCTTTAAGTTCACTCTTCAAATTTCTTTATAATTTTACC
The DNA here is from genome assembly GCA_034641835.2 of Pinus albicaulis. Lineage (NCBI taxonomy): Eukaryota > Viridiplantae > Streptophyta > Pinopsida > Pinales > Pinaceae > Pinus > Pinus albicaulis. The sequence goes on from CM076575.1 coordinate 1,936,247,192, forward strand.
TTTAGATAAATAGGAAAAGGTAGAAAATGTCTAAATACCTCTCAAAAATCTCACAGTTGAAGCCACAATACACAGGAATGTAGTGCAAAGGGTTTTTGCCTGAATATCTGCTAGAAAACTTTGAAAACCCTGAAATCCTTCCACTCCTCTTGCAGATGAAGAAATGGTGTTGAGTGATGATACTTGTGATGCTTTTATACCCTTGAAAAATTAAAAACAAAAACCCATCTATTTTGATCCTTCATCTATTTTGCTGATATTTTCATTTTCTTTGGTAGATGATGACCCAAGCATAAAAATGTTTCTTTGGTGGTTGTTTTTTAAAAAGGAAACTTTCTGCTTCCTCCTACTGTTTTTGACAATCCTTTGACTGTATTTGAAAAAATTAAGTAGCCTTCATTGATATTCTTAGAATTTCTCCCTTGGTGCAGTGGAAAACTATTGTTTTGACAAGCCATAGAGGTGACCATCTGAAATCATCCTTCAAACCTGTGATTTCCATCATTAAGGAGGTCTCTCAAAATACATCTTCAATCTATGTTATGTGATGCTGTTGCATCTTTGTATTTGTGATATTTTGCATGGATTCCTTACTGGGCAACACCTGTTGTGCCAATTAGTTACAAAAAACCACTGATACTCTTTGTTTAATTAGGCATGTTGTTTCTCTTCTGCTGTGACTGTCCTTGAGGAATTTGGCTTCTCACCTTGCCTTTCTTCTGCTGATAACCATCATAAACCATTCCTGCAGAAATGCTTCAAGATAGGCAACTGTATTTTTTGCAGACTTTATACTCTGATCTAGGAGGTCCTTCCTTGAAGGCTTTTTGATACCCTTTGGACAATCATGAGCTCACCTTATTTTTCATTTGATTTCACCTTTGGGAACATGTAAAATAGTGAGTCTAGAAAACCAAAGAAATGCATAACTTAGGAGACCCTACATGACCTATTGGAATATCTTTTGGACTAGGTCTTTGGCTGAAAACTTGAAGCAGGTTTTGGTGGTGAAAACAAGGTTTTGAAAAACCTTTATGCATTGCAATCCTAGAAATTGATAACTTTGATTTATCTAAAGAGCCTAGAAAGGCAGTTTAAAATCGCCACTGCTTGAGGCACTTGGTGAATAGGGGAAAAGGTTTAGGCTATTTGGCAAACCAAGGTGTAAAAATAGAAGGCTTAGGAAAACAGGAACATAGTGGTAAAATTAGAGGTGGAAAACATAGTGAGAATGAGGGACATAAGTCCATGATTTGGTCTTTTAGGAGTGAGGGATTGGTCATGCCTTGACAGAGTAGTATAACAATGAAAAATTTATCCTAAGGGTAATGAAGGCAGTGAGATTTCTTAGAAATCACAAGATTCATGAATTTTGTTTCTAGAAATCTAGGATAAGCATTTAGTCATCTAGATAGGTAAAAATTAATGATGACTAACATAACGCATGAGAAATCAGTTAAGTCAATTAAGTGAGTTAAAGTGAGTTTAACTAGTTGTAACTGATTTTTGCACTAGTGAGGGGTCAAGTGAATTAAATCAGATTCAATTCACACGCAGTGATATTTAAAGTGATTGATGATTTAATATTAATAGCTGCATGTATGCTAGTTCTGATAAAGACCCAATTGAGACAAAGGTTAAAGGGAAGTTATCTATCAATTGCATTTATAGCAAATTTCCTGGGCGCAATTATATACACCATAGGATTCCCATGATGTATTAAATGGTTGAAGAAAGCTAAAATTCCTAAGGAATAGGGATTGCATTCATCATGAATTGCGTGAGCAAGGCAGATTGAAGATAGGTTGAGAATTGGCTGTGTTGGCCCGATTTTGTCTGGATCAATGTGAGACGATAGGCAGAGTGCATGAGACTCTTGTGAGAAGAGTGCATTGTAATTGTTTCATGATTACTTGGTGAATATACAATAAAATATATAGGGGTTTTGAGCAGTAAGCTTTCCCCAGAAATCTATGTTCTAGTTTCATTTGCTTCTTTCTTTGCTTGTTGTGATTGGTGATCATGTTTATTTTCAGCAATTGATTTGTAGAAGGATTCAATATCTTGCTTTAGTAAATTGCATGATCAGATTGAATCCATTGATATACATATTGTTTGTAAAATTTATACATGGTATTAGAGCACAGGAAATCACTATAGTGGAGAAGAAATTGAGTTTGTGTCTGAATAGCATTCAAATTTGCAGAAGTATTCTTTGGTGGGACAATGGATGAAGATGTCTTTTAATGCTTGAGATTGGAGTATGCACTCGAGGGAAAATATAATTATATTGCATGGAAAGACAGAATGGAGGCAGTTTTGGAGGACAATGGGTTGAAAAATTCATTGAGAATGACATTCCCAAGCCCACAACAACAAATACCGCTCTGATTGATGCTTGGAAAAAGAAGGTAGCAAGGGTGAGGAGGATATGATTGGAGGGAGTACGAGACCACATTGTTTCAAGTATCCATGGTAAAGCGACTCCATATGCAATGTGGAAGACTTTGACATATCTGTTTCAGAGCAGAAGTGATCATAGAAAGTTGGCACTGAAGGATAAGCTCAGGAAAATAAAAATGGAGAAAGGTGACTGCATTCTGAAATATTCAACCTAGTTTGTTCAATGTCAAGATGAGCTAGGGAGCATCAGAATTACTATCGCGGATGATGAATTGGTGAGCCTAGCTCTTCTAGGCCTTCCCAAGAGTTGGCATAGTTATCATGTCTCTGTCAATGGGAGGGAGAAGTTTCCAGATTGGGAACGAATTTGGTCAGATTTGGTGCAAGAAGAATTCAGGAGGAATACCAGGGATAGATATTCATCTAAGATAGATGATGAAGAAAATTGTGCCTTGGCTAGTAAGGCAAAAAAGGGGAAGGGAAAGAAATCCTATTCCAAATTTGAGACCAACGAAGAAGGAAAGGAGCATGACATGTCTAGAGTGAAACGTTTTCACTGTCACAAGCATGGAAATTATGCCACTAATTCTCCACAAAAGAAGAAGAACAAGAAGGCTTCAGGATTATGGTGAAGTTGGAGGGAACTATGCCAAAGGAAGCAGGACTGCGTCGCAAAGGCTAGTCTGACAAAGTTCACCCAAAATATGACTGTTGGAGCCAAAACAATTGATTTGATAAGGACTTGGCCATTAAAATGAGCAGGGGAGGGGATGTATTTAATGGGCATATCGGGGCAGATCTTCCAACACATCTGCTTTTATGAAGCATATCTGAAGGAGTTCATGGAGTTTTAATTTGAATTTTGCTATAAGTCAGGCATCCCGCTCCACATTCGAACACTTTGCGCTCTAAGATTTATAATTGTGATTTTTTTCCCGAGAGAGAGACGAGCGTTCCATTGCATGTTAGATAATAGTGTTGAAGCACTTAAAGAGGCGTTGATCAAGGCAGGGCTAGGAAACACATTGAAAAAAACACCACCAACGAATGTAACAGGGTCAAGGTCACCTAGGAAATAGAACGCTGTAGGAGAAGCAACGTCTAAAAAGCACAAGAATCCAGTGCTTTGTATGTAGCCTAGGAAGAAGATCCATAAAGAAAAATGGTCTAAGGCAAACCAAGATAGGTAGAAACAACCTGTCAAGGAAGAGGAGTCAAAAGAGGAAAAAGTCTTGCTTGAAGGATTAAAGGAAAATGATAAAGAAGAGGTGGAAACTGTTTCTAGGTTTCCACCTTATATTCCACCATGGAAACTGACAACTACAAAGCTTGCGAAGGATCCAGTGTTAGTATAGTATAATATTTTTACACCCTTGCTTCCTAAATAAGTATTGGTTTAGGGAGAGTTGTTGGGAAAAGTGCCACAACAACACATGGAGGTTTATGATTTCAGTGACCAGAGAAAATACCCTCAATTCGAGCCAAGCAGGTATTTGTGCTCTATATACTATAAAGTTACTAGAGTGACAAGGGTCGAACCAATGAACTGGGTCGCAAGAATTGAGAATGCAAGGTTGATGAACCTACTATATGTTCCACACTTTGGGCGCAGTATTATCAATACAATTTGAGTGTGCCAACTGCTGAACCTAGTGCATGATGATTTTCTATGGTTGGGGGAAGGAGTCCCCATCAATGTGATGTTGATAAGGAAAATCACGACACTTCCTTATCTAGGATTGGATCCCGCTGAAGAATTTGTGGGCGAGGATCAGGATAATATGCTGGCCGATAAGATGAAGTAGGATTATGGCCTCACGAAGGGAACCATGGGTTATTCCATTAACTCCATCACAGAGAGGTTGGTGCACTTTTCCGCACATATTTTGGTAGGCATGATCATGTGGAAGTACACTGCAGAAGAAGTTTCGACACTAGTAGTCTCTTTGGATGCGCAGTGCAAAAAAGGCGTTGTATAAAACTGGGCATGATATTTGTGCAAGGAGTTCTTAGATGATTGCAGAGAAGCTCAGGAGGAGGGCAAGAAGTTCCACTATGCGTGGCTCTTTCTCTTAATCATGTTGATGGCATGGAAGGAGCTTGATGAATCACAATTTCCCATGGTGGACCTAGATCTCTGCAAGACTGTGCGATATGCCTCGCTGTGGCATTCAAAGGAGCCTACTCAGGTGATGGAGAATAAATTATTTTTGGTGGGTTTTGAGATGAGACCGCACATGATGATACACAAGAAGCCACAACTATCACCAAGTGTTTTTTTCATAATATCGACAGGTCACTGACTTTAAAGAATATTTTCACCCTTTGCACATCTGAGCTAAGAAGGACCTTGTAGAGCTCTGGTACAAGCTTCCATACTTGGTGACAGAGGATGATGTTGCACACACTGTGAGTGAATGTCAAAGTGATTGGATAACTCCATCCATTTAAGGAGCGGAGACAGAGTAGGCTGGCATGAACGACACAAAGACCAATGTGCAGGAAGGAAAAATGGACACCAAGAAGTACCCCAAGAAGGTCACATTTGTGATTTATAAGGAGGATGGACAAGAAGCTAAGCGAGAGACAAAGAACATGCTTTTGAGACAAGAGGGGGTGATGATCAGGGTGGCGATGACACATTTATGGATCTAGTAGACCCCCCCCCCCCTTATATTCTAAAGAGGCGACAAACACTGGGTGGTAGAGGCACGTAGAAGAAGATGAAGTCAGACATGTATGCCGACCCATAATCATTGGTCCTCAGTGAAGGGGACTTCGATGAAATTGGTGACACTATTTATCATGTCACCGAGAATTTCTGGGGCAACATTGAGGACCAATATAAGAAGTTATTTATGGAGGTCCACAAGGGAATCAAGGATTTAGAAGTTCAAATGAGTGCAGTGCAAGCGAGAGGGCTTCAAGTGAGCGTAACTCAAGCGAGTGGGGCACCCACAGGTGTGAGTATAGTAGAGAAAGAGCTGGGAATTATGATCGATATTTGCCCGGTTCTAATACTTGCAGGTACCTTATTCTTTGACACTACTGAGAACTAGGCACATGTGGAACATTGGCAGAACACCAGGCTCAACCTTGCTGCGCTACTTTTGAAGGCATTTCACGAGTTCCACGAGGGCATCACAGAAGAGTTTAAAATATGAGAGGAGCGTGCCCAGTTGATTATCCATGATGTTAAGAGAGAACGAAAGAAAATGGTTGAGGAAAAGCAGAAGTCCATGCAGGAGCGTGATGAGGAAGTTGCGCACAAACATAAATTGGAGGCAACCATCACCAAAGTATGCAGTGAACTGCTTGATTTGCAGATTCAGGCCGAGGCAACACCAAAGGACAAAGTCAAAAAGCTAGCGATGGTCATAAAATACTCCAAGGCCAAATTTGAAAAGGTATGACTTGAGCTACGGATGAAAATCAATGAGTTATAGTTGCATTTGCAGCCAACCACTCCACCAGAAGGCCAGGAGCAGCGTGCAACAAAGATTAAGGCTACCAATGACCAGATTGAATCCATAGTCCAAGAGTGCCTACAAGTATTTGAGAAGACATTATGGATGTCTGGGCCTCACCGCAAGAGGACCCTCATGTGCAAAAGACCAATATGGAAATCCCCGAAAAATTGGAACAAATGGACCACATTAAGGTCACAACGAAGAATATATCACTGGTACAATGATATAACTATCCCCAAGAGGGTACATTTTTGTAGGGAGAAATCAATGAGCTAAACATAAAGGAATAAATTATCACAACCAAAACGTAGGCATGGGAAGCTAAAGCTAGTTAGCTATCGAAGAATGTGGAGAAAGAACTGAAAGTGCCGCGCGAGACGCATAAGGATATTGCCACAAAGATCAGAGGTCTATCCACTAAGAAGTTGTTGACCAAATCTGTGAAGTTGAAAAGAAGTATGCCGAGACAGTTCAACCACTGAAGGATGAATTGAGCAACATTAAAGTGAATATTGAGGGTGCACCAGCAGAGTGACTCAGGATGAGTCTCATTTTTGTGTTGGGGGCTTTTTGGACAAGGTACCCCTAGGTTAAAGATATTGATAAATAATCCACGTTTTGAGGGGCAGAGCATGCTGCACGAAGATGTAATAGAGTCTTAGGGGCTTTGGGGCAGGTCAAAGTCCCTTATTTTGTAAAAGGATGGGAATATTTTGTATACCTAGAGCTCTACCCATGGTTTTCGGACCGTGGTATTGTAAAAGAAAATACTATATAAGGAGTCTAGGATTTCTATTGAAATATCTGTAATTAATGAATCATAGAGTGCATTTGGATGTAAGGTTGTATTAAGTCTATATTATGTGTTTTTGTGCGAAAAGGAAGGCTCATGTAGCTAAGTGCATGAAGACCTTAGGAAGTTTGAAACTGAGTGCGCAGACCCCTACAACTGAGTGCGCAGACCTCTACAGCTGAGTGTGCAGGGCGAAAAGTATTGTATTAAGAATATCTGCTGTAATAAAAAAAAACTTGAAGACAGATATGTGTCCTTTACTTATGTGTTTGATTTATCTATTCTTTTGATGATTATCTGTGCCAAGTTAAAGTTTTTATCTGTATTTTCATCATGAATTCTTGTTTATGGTTTCTTATGTTGGTTAATGCATGTTAAGGTAGAATCACGCAACCTGCAAGCCAATTCAATATAAGTGTTGAAAAACAACTTTATAGTTAGTATATTCATTCTGTGAAACTCTGATAAGTGTTAAAGAGAAGATAAGACCTAAAGCCTCATTCCATAGTCCCTCTGGATGCAAAAACCTAGTCCTAACATCCCCTAATATTGCCTCGGGTGGGACTTCGGTTTGCGCAACAGATCATTGCCAAAAGGGCCGGTAATAGTGGGTTTTGTTGGTTCACGCAACCATATATGAACCTGGGTCTAGGTCCCATCAAGCTAACAAGAAGTAACAATTGACATTATTTATTTTCCATTGTTATGGGAAGGTATTGCGTCTTCTATGCATGCTTGTTTTATATAATGTAATGAAAAATTATGTTTTTCTAGTAATATTAGTAGGGCATTTATTTATGAATAACTATGTGGGTTGAGAAATTTTTGTGCAAAACTGTCCAAAAAGGTTTTCCCTAAGAGCAGCAGGACACATTTTGAAGAGACAATGGGAAAATGTGTCTAGATTAGAGAATTAAGAGAAAATATAGAATGTACATGAAATAAATAGAAGAGTATCATATACGATAATTCAAAATTGGGAATGGATAATAATACTTAAAAAAAACAATCTAGAATAGATTTTTTTTGGGATGTATTAATCATGGCTGAATGACTAAAAAAATACACATAAATTATCAATCCAGGGGCGTCTTTTATTTCAATGATAGTCGCACTGTTTGTGCCAATACATCAAACCAAAAGAAAATCCAAATAAAGGAAATCGTTGCTGAAGTAAATGCTGGAAAGAATCACTCATGCAGAAATAAAATTATCTACAAGACTGTGATCACACCTCAATTAATCTGTACCTAGTGCGCCACATGTTAATTACCTAGCTGGTATCTCTAATCCCACATGTGTAACAACATATATAATATTGGAATTGAAGCAGATCTATTCACAGCTAAAACAACATCAACAACACTTCCACTGATACATAAAGAATATATATATATATATATATATATATACACACACACATCTACCTTAACTGCTGCAATCCCTGCTAAAGAGGAGGACCCTTCCTCCCTAGCAAGGTACAGGAAAAGAAAGAACTTAACGGAAACTAAATCAGATTATGCATATAACAACAACAATAGGATGTATGGATAAGTCATGGATAAGTCATGAGAATGTCATGGATAAGTCTATATAGTGGTTACATCTTAGAAAAACGAGGGATGGATAAGTCATGAGAATCTTATGATTCTCATGCTAATCAAAATAGAATATATATAGTTACAACCACTTCTTAATAAAAAGTATGACTAGAATATTTATAGATTACAATTAAAACCACCTAAAGGCTGCTATCCAAAAATACAATGCGTAATAACTTCTAGAGCTATCGTGATATATCACAACTGTAATGTAATAGCTAGAGGACATGTCAACATCAAAATTTGACGATATCCAGTTAGCGGTACAATTGTAACAACAGTTCGTCAGCGGTACAGCTGTAACAACAATTCGTCGGTGGGTTTGTAATAGCATGGTGTAACAACGCCGTGGTGTAACAACTCACTGTAACAACACACATTTAACTAATCCTATATGCCTCATGATCTAGAGCTTTTGTGCTACAAATAGTATATGGAAAGACAACAAAAGGCCATAGATCTTCTCCAAACGTTTATCCTTAGTTAATCATAAAAAAAGACACGATAGATCATAATAATTGATGAAATGGAAAGGGAATGAAAATAAGGTGAAAAAACACAAGTTAATATAGAAAGGTAGGAAAAAGTGGCAAAGACAGTCATAGTGGTTGTGGTCATGAGGTAAAATGGGGGAAACAGATGTAGGAAATAATTACAAAACTGGCACGCAACATCTCCCCCCAACTAAAGCACTTGCATGTCCTCATGCAAAATCTCTGTAGAAATTTGTTGAATAATGAAGATTTATCCACTGAGATTATCCTGGTCACACACTAATTCGAATTCATGCATAACACATAACCTCTTCTACTGTTAATCATCAATTTGCAGAAATAGAAATAGTCGCATGCGCACATAAACACAATATGTAATGGGGAAATATTATAGCTGAAAACCCCCAGCTATTTTGTATATTATAATAGAAGATAACATGTAACAATCTCAGTACAATAATCCTCACAAGTACTCAGTACTGTCTCCAAAAGTTACACACAAACTAGCTCAGTTTTGAACAAGTCACAGGTTCAAAACTCATCCACTAATTGCTTGCCTCTACTGTGCAATCCAAGTTGGTTCAATGAGAGATCCAAGTTCGAATATTTTTGGCTTCAACTGCGAAATCCTCATGGGCAATATCCTCCAATGCTTGTGCAAAAATCATGCACAACTCATGTCGCAACTAATAGCAAACTCACCCTTTCATCTACCTCTTCCACTTGTCTAATTCACTGAACTGTCCATGCACTGTAGTGAACTGATGTGTTCTTGAGTTGAATAGTGAGTTAATAATTAGTGAATTAAATAATATTTAATTCAATCAACTCATCACTAGTGTATTAGCTAGTTAAACTAAACACAACTAGTTCAACTAAGTTAAACCGAACACAACTCCACCAACTGTCTCATCAACTCCACCAAACTCCGCCACTTGAGTTCTAACTGAAGTCAACCATGCATGAGCTCACCAAACCCCTAGGAATAGTGTAATTCCTTATGTCAGATGCATGAGCCACATCCGTAGCTCCAACTGAAGTGCTGTAAGAGAATAAACTGAAGTTTAGAGTCCAAATATTATTAAGGGCTAATAATATTTGACTGACCTATTTTTAGACAGGCAGTCTAAAAATAGACTTCGACTTGTATGTCTAAAAATAGAGGTCCATCTATTTTTACCAACTCGACCAATCATCCAAGAATAGCATACTGCAACTCCTAGACCATGCTCCATATGTCTAAAAAATAGACATAGTCTAAAAATAGACTTTGCGCCAAAAATAGCCTGCGGGCCCACTTAGTGAAGGCGACTTCATTTCACTAAGCTCCATCATCTTGTTGCATTTTCAACACTCTCTCTCAACAAGATATGGATTATCTGCAACCCCTATCCTGCCTCTGTGGTATTCGAATTTGCTCCTGGTGAGCGCCTTCGTCAAGATGTCAGCATCCTGATCCTCCGTGGGAATATATGAAAGTAACATGATTCTCAGCTGCACACAATCTCTGATATGATGGTACCTGATGTCGATGTGTTTGGATCTATCATGAAATACTGGATTAGCCGAGAGTTTAATGCAACTCTGGTTATCACAATAAATCACAGTAGGCTCCAAGTGCGACCCGAACAATCCGACGAGGATCTTCCTCATCCAAATAGCCTCGCATGCAGCCAAGCTTGCTACCATGTACTCGGCCTCTGCTGAACTGAGTGCCACGGATCTCTGCTTCCTGCTGTACCAGGAAACTGTTGTCGACCCAATACTGAAAACTCCTCCAGATGTGCTCTTCGGTTGTTGGGCTACATTGTCACTGTCGATGAAGCCGCTAAACAGCTCCAACCTATATCTGTCTACATAGACCATATCCGTCTGCACTAAGATAGCAAAATACATGCTTGCACACTTCGGAAGAGCTTGGTAGGCTTAACCATAACCTAGCGAAAGGCTGGTTAACGGCACCAACGCTATATCGGGTACGTGTATTGACCAGATACATAAGCGACCCCACCAACTGTCGATAGACAGTGGCATCCACTACCTCCGCTGCAGTAGCATCCTCCTTCCTCCAACCACCAGGAAGAGGAGTGTCAACAGGCTTGCAGCCTTGAATGTTGAACCTCTCCAGAATCTCCCGGGCATACTTGCCCTGAGAAACAAACAGTCCTCCGCTGCGTTGCCAAATCTCCAATCCCAGGAAATAATGAAGTATGCCCAAGTCCTTCATCTCAAACTCTCTAGCAAGATCCTCCTTGCATGAAAGTATCAAAAGCTCATCACCCATCAAAATCAGATCATCTACATACAGTACAATGATCATCAACTTCCCCTCCACCACAATCTGGTACAGGTTAGGATCCGCCTCACTCTTGGAGAATCCAAGTTCGGTGAAATAACTGTCTATCCGTGTGTACCAAGCACGAGGTGCTTGCTTCAGCCCGTACAATGCTCTCTTGAGTCGGAAAACATGCGACTCACTGCTGAAGATCTCGAAACCTTCAGGCTGCTCTATGTACATCGCCTCCTCAATGAATCCATTGAGGAACACAGTCTTCACATCCATCTGATGGATGTGCCATCCCATCTGCGCTGAGAGAGCTAGGATCATCCGTATGGAAGAGTACCTTGTGACAGGTGCAAATGTCTCCTCATAATCGATCCCCTCGATCTATGAGAAGCCACAGTCAACAAATCTTGCCTTGTACTTCTCTACACTCCCATCAGTCGCCTGCTTCACTTTGTAGATCCATCACGAACCCACCACTGATTTCCCCTCCAGTCGCGAGACAATCTCCCATGCATTGTTTCTGACAATAGAATCATACTCTTCCACCATGGCATCTACCTATGCGGGTTCCTCCACAGCTTCCTCAAAATAGGATGGCTATGTCACGACACATTTTCTCACAAGAGCCATGTATCCAGTGTACCAGTCCGGTGATTGTCTCTGTCTGCGCTGTGCTGTAGGTGGTCCTACAACCCTCTCTGTATCTTGAGCCAGTCGCTCAGCTTCTGCAGTGCACTTGCGCCCTTTGATGGTTGGCGCTGCATGAGTGGTTTCTTCCACTGCATGAACTTCCTCTTGTGGCTGATCCACATCCGGAAGCTCCTCCTTAGGAACTAATAGCTCCTCATCTGCATGCAAGTGTGGCTCCCTCTCAAGTGAACACTGCATGGCTTTCTCCTCCTGAAACTTGATATCTCGTCGCACAACAGTCTTGCGACTGTCTGGCAGATACACCCGATAGTTGTGAGGTGTATCAGTGTAACCCACAAATATTCCAACCTCTGCGGTCGGATCCAGCTTCTTTCTGGCATCCTTCGTCACATGCATGTAGACAGGTGAGCCAAAAATCCTCAAATGAGAAATGTCAGGCCTCTTGCCAGAAAACGCCTCCTATGGTGTACTCATGCCAAGTATCTTGTGAGGACAACGGTTCTGCACATACACTGCAGTATTGCATGCCTCAGCCCACAAGTGAAGGGGTAGGCCCTGATCATGCAACATCACCCGTGCAGCACCCACGATCGTTCTTTTCTTCCGCTCAGCCACCCTGTTCTGCTGTGGTTTATGGGGTGCGATGAGCTTTCTCCGAATCCCTTCTGCGCTGCAAAAGTCCTTGAATTCGATAGAGATGAATTCACCACCATTGTCACTCCTAAGAGCCTTCACATGCTTCCCCGATTCCTTCTCAACCAGCGCCTTGAATTCACAGAACTTTGAATATGTCTCGCTCTTCTTCTGCATGAAGAAGATCCAGCACTTCCGAGAGAAATCATCAACAAAGATCACATAGTACTTGTACTTTGCTGTCGAAGCTACTGAGAAAGGACCACACACGTCTGTGTGAACTCTCTCAAGGATCATCGTGGCGCGACTATCCTTCTCGTGAAAGGTGGCTTTCACAAACTTCCCTAAAGTACACCCCTTGCACCTAATGCGGCGCGCAAGGTGCCCTTGGAAGCCCGGTGAAGCCTCTTGCAGTATCTTCAAAGCTCCATGGTGAAGTTGGCCCAATCTCCTGTGCCACAGCTCGCCATCATCATCCCGGCTCACCACTTCTCCCGCCTTGCATACCATTGCTGCGCAGCCATCTACTTGCAACTGATAAAGGTTATTGACTCAAACCCCTATCTTCCGGGTCTCTCCAGTTGTCTTACTGCGTAGGAAAGCATTTCCTTCGCTGAAGACCACATCATACCCTGTGTCTTCCAACATCCCCACAGACTCCCTCTCAAAGGAAATGGTACCGATACCAGTCACACTGTATCTACCATCATCGCCCATCTCGATGTGCACTCCAAGATATTTTTCCTCCAGATCTGAAAACAGATCCCGATCTCCTGTCATGTGAAATGACGCACCATTGTCCAAGAACCATACTGATCCCATCACACTTGAGACCAAGCATGTGATCAGTGAAAAATCCAGTTCGAACTGGGAGGCCAATGCCTCTCCCACTGCAGATCCCGCAGCCTTCTTATTTTTCTTCTTCTGCGGATAATTTGTGTCATAGTGTCCGTGCTGGTGACAGTGAAAACACTTCACCTTGGACATGTCTTGCTTCTTGCCTTTTGCACCAGACTGAGAAGCTTTCTTGCTCTTCCCCTTCTTTGCTTTGGTTGCCAAAGCGAGATTTTCTTCATCAAATACCTTTGATGAAGATCCGTCCCTGGTAGTCCTCCTTATCTCCTCCTGCATGAGATCCGCCCAAAGTCGCTCCCATCCCGGAAACTTCTCCCGACCATTGACAGAATCCTGATAGGAATGCCAAATCTTCGGAAGACCAAGGAGAGCTAGGTCCACCAATTCCTCTTCATCGACAGTCACCCCCACACTTCCCAGCTCATCTCTGCATTGAGTGAACTTCGTGAGGTATTTGGTGATACTGTCGCCTTCCTCCATCTTAATGTTTCTGAGTTTATCCTTGAGCGCCAGTTTCCTTTGGTCACTCTTGCTCTGGAATAGATCTGTCAACGCTTTCCACATCAAATATGGAGAAGATTTTCCATGCAGGCTGGATACAATGTGATCCTTAACACCCTCCAACAGAATCCTTAGACATTTCACCATCTTCTTTTGCCAAGCCTCAACTTCAGCAGGATCAGTAGGCTTTTGGACATCCATATCTACGAAATCATTTAGCCCATTATCTTCTAATACTAACTCCATCTGATCTTTCCATGCAACATAATTCGAACTGCCTTCAAGAGCATATTCGAGTCGCAAACCGTTGAAAGACATTCCAACTCCGGCAGCAAGAAAACAAGCTGCTGCAAAATTCGAATTCCAAACTCAAAAACTCAACTGCTTCTGGATCTGTGAGAACAAATTATTTCTAGCACAGAGATCGACTGTAAGGGCATTTACTGGATATATCACCTTTCAGAGAAAGGATGGATCCAGAGGCTACCTGGCCCGTTACAGACTCTGTCTACCGAAATAAAATTGTAATCACTGTAATAGATCCCGATGATCAATTCGCTCAGATACCATGTAGAAATTTGCTGAATAATGAAGATTTATCCACTGAGATTATCCTGGTCACACAATAATTCGAATTCATGCATAACACATAACCTCTTCTACAATTGATCATCAATTTGCGGAAATAGAAACAGTCGCATGCGCACATAAACACAATATGTAATAGGGAAAGCTTATAGCTGAAAACCCCCAGCTATTTTGTATATTATAATAGAAGAGAACATGTAACAATCTCAGTACAATACTCCTCACAAGTACTCAGTACTGTCTCCAAAAGTTACACACAAACTAGCTCGGTTTTGAACAAGTCACAGGTTCAAAACTCATCCACTAATTGCCTGCCTCTACTGCGCAATCCAAGTTGGTTCAATGAGAGATCCAAGTTCGAATCTCCTTGGCTTCAACTGCGCAATCCTCATGGGAAATATCCTCCAATGCTTGTGCAAAACTCATGCACAACTCATGTTGCAACTAATAACAAGCTCACCCTTTCATCTACCTCTTCCACTGGTCTTCACTGAACTGTCCATGCAATGTAGTGAACTGATGTGTTCTTGAGTTGAATAGTGAGTTAATAATTAGTGAATTAAATAATATTTGATTCACTCAACTCATCACTAGTGTATTAGCTAGTTAAACTAAACACAACTAGTTCAACTAAGTTAAACCGAACACAACTCCACCAACTGTCTCATCAACTCCACCAAACTCCGCCACTTGAGTTCTAACTGAAGTCAACCATGCATGAGCTCACCAAACCCCTAGGAATAGCATAATTCCTTCTATCAGATGCATGAGCCACATCCGTAGCTCCAACTGAAGTGCTGTAAGAGAATAAACTGAAGTTTAGAGTCCAAATATTATTAAGGGCTAATAATATTTGACTGACCTATTTTTAGACAGGCAGTCTAAAAATAGACTTCGAACTGTATGTCTAAAAATAGAGGTCCATCTATTTTTACCAACTCGACCAATCATCCAAGAATAGCATACTGCAACTCCTAGACCATGCTCCATATGTATAAAAATAGACATAGTCTAAAAATAGACTTTGCGCCAAAAATAGCCTGCGGGCCCACTTAGTGAAGGCGACTTCATTTCACTAAGCTCCATCATCTTGTTGCATTTTCAACAATCTCATCTCTCATGAGAATATCTCCAGTGCAAGTCAATGAGATCATAAGCACCGGTTGTATCTTCATCTGCAGACCTATACCCTTGACTAGCCATCAACCGTCGTACCCAAGACTCTGATTCGTACTTGTTCAATTCATAATTATTCCGGTTATCCTTAATTGGAAGCCAAATCAAAGGGAACTTGAACCTTAACCCAAGACAGAAAGCGCCAAGGGTTTGTACTATCTGTGCATATGCTGGTACATGTGTAACAACTACCACAAAATTCTGAAATGCAAATGGGTCTCCCTTTAGCAGCTCAACATTGCTGGCTTCCATGCGTTTCAAGCACCCAGTCAAGGCTCAACTCTTCATTTCCGATAACTGATTAAGGCAGAAGTTCACAATCCTTCTTCTATAAGTGGCAGTAGGTTCCCTTATCCCGGGAGTGCTCAAAATTCTTCTAAATTCCCACCTTAACTTGGCGACCCATCCTGGTTCTTCTCAAATCCATAATTCCATCTTCTCTTCATTGTCATCCATAGATTTGGTGGACAAATTCCACTCAATCTGATTCTTCATGAAGGGCACAAAAGCTTGCAACTACAGATCCCCCATATATGAGAATATCATCACCACCATTTGCATACTTATGTGCTCGCAAATGATATTGTACAAGAATGACTCACACAGTAGGCTTTGTTCGTCAAAATCGGAAGCATGGAAGACATCTAAGAATGTGATAGTGGAAGAACACATATAGGGTCTATTCTCCATGACAACTTTCATCTAGAATAGGAAGTAGCGTTCCCATAGAAAAATGGGGTAGGATGGGGAAGGTCGCCTGCACCCCAACAGATCGAGGGCAAGGTCATGGAGTTTTTTCTTATCCACGGTAACATCCTGAACTTGCTGCTGTAACAACAACAACTGTTCCTCCTGCTTCTTCACAACTTCCTTCCTCTTATAATTCTCCCATCCTTTATCAACTCTTCTTTTAGTCAATTTTTCTATAGAGTGCATATCTTCTTCTCATGTTATTTCAATGAAATAATCCCCTCCCGAAGGGATATTTCTTCCTATTTCCACTTCTACAATTCAGAAATTAACAAAATTTTCTCAGAACTCCATCTCGATATGGGACCCGACGTTCTTCTACATTCAATATAAAAATCAATAATGGGTGTAACAACCTCTGTTGAATGGGTCTGCTCCACCTCTACTACTGGTTCTTGTGTAACAACAACTTCATCAGTGGGTTCTTCTGTATCATCCCCTTCGTTTCCTCCTAGAGTAGCCTCTATATCCATTTATTTTTCTTCTGTAACAACAGTGGCCTCCACAGGTTCTTATGTATTGACTGCTAGATCAATTACTATAGGAGGCCCTAATTTAACTGCTGGTTCTTGTGTAATAGTAGTACCCTTAGTAGGTCCTTGTGTAACAACCTCCTGAAGTTCTGTTTCTATTTCCATTGGGCTTGGTGTTATCCCCACAAATCTTAGACCCTGCTACTGTTAGTTCTTGAAAACATGTCATGCATATAGGTACCAAGCTTTCCTTCCCCTCAGATAATATTTGTTTCAATTGTTCATTTTAATTTCTTAGATCTTCAAGTTCTAAAAGCAGGAGATGAGTTTCGTCCTTACCTGATGAGGAGGGTTCTCTTTCTTCGTATGATACCTCTGTTTCTTTCTGCTGTCTGGCTGTGGGCGAAGGTTCCATGGGCAAGTTAAGTTTCACCCTCCGTTTTGGTTGTCTATCCCCAATTGGTTCATCAGTGGGTTCTTTCCCAACTCTGACCTTGGTAGGCCGAGTCTAGGTCTTAGCTTTTGCCTGACTTCCTCCCGAAGTCGCGGTCTGTTTTCTCTGGCTTGTCCTCAGCCTTTTTCTCTTGAATTCTTCCCAGCTCCTTCCTTGCTGGGTTAGGGCATCCAACATGATCAATTTGATGAGTCCGTGATTGGTCACACATGCTTCCGGATGTATTTCTGTCTTCACTGCCGCCGCCATATGCTTAATGTTCCCCAATAAGTAGAATGTAAGGTTAATCTTTTGCTGGTGCCGAAGATGATTTAGTAGAGGGAAGTGATAATTAAACACAATTGTGGATCTTCCCTCATAAGTGATGTATTTTATTAAACCCAAGGCGACATTTTCCCTGAGGGAGTGATAACTTGTCAATTCCTCTCCCTGTCTTCTCCAACTTTTCTTCTCCTTCTAGGCAGTCTTCCTTCAAAAAGGGGTCATTGATTTTTCTGTTAAACCACCTCGTACCTCTACTAGCAATGTGGTTACTCGGGTGATTACTTCTTCTGTCACCTCAATTTTCAGGCCCTTGACTCGGGTCTGGTGGTTATTCAAATTATGAGTGAATTCGATTGCAACTGCCTCATCCGAGCCTTCCAATTTCTGGAAATAATCAATCCATCCGGAATCTTTGAATACCTGGGAGGCTTCCAGATAGTTCTGCAATGCGTCCATGTAACCCAGCTCATGTCTAACTGCTGCTCCACCCATCTTGCAGTTGTTTCTGAATTCACTCCTTACTTCTCAACCCACTGTAACATCATTGCACTGCTTATTTCCTCTCGGCTCCTTACCCTGATTATCCCAGATGACGAGTTTGAGATGAGGATACAAGGCTTCAGTTGAGGAGGTTGATGGGATATGAAAATATTTATAGATTATTGAATCATACCTCACACAACTCTTCATAAATGTCCTGTTATGGAAAGTGATGGGTTCTAACTACACACGCTTTTTCTGTCCGGATTTAGTGATTATTGGTGATTGTGCTATTAATTGGATGCATGCAGGGTTGATAACGATTTATGACTAAAAATGTTTTTCAATTATTACAAGATATGTCCCCCCTTGTTTTAATGGTGATGGCCACCCACAACCATCACAGAAATATCAGTACTTTTCCATTAATCACCAAATTATAAATGATGTCGTTACCTTTTGAATGACGTACCTGAAGCGACGTGGAGGAGGATTTTCAATTGGTGGCATATTTCTTGCAGTGATCGTGGAAGTCACGCTTGGATGGCACAATTATTTCTGCATGCGACGAAAATGAGAAACAATGTTCGTGTCTATTGGTTGTTACATGTGTAACAGCCAAGACAACCTTCAGATTATTCTTCAGAAAACAACATGATGATTAGAAGAAATAGGTACAGGAAGAGAAATCGATGAATACCATCATCTTGTAAAATGTATTAGGAAGGAGGGATTATGTTTTAGGAAGGGAAAAAAATGGGTGTAACAGCTGCCAAAAGAGTGGTTTTCAACTGTTACAAATTGTCTGACTACGCCCTAGAAAGATGTTTTCACAGTTAGATTTGTTATTTTTATTTGATTATTTGATTATTATTTTTATGTTTTTGTATTTTTTTAAACAGGTGTAACAATTGCCACAAAGGTGGTTTTCAGCTGCTGCACTTAATGGAATTTCAAATTTCAAGCTGCATAGGGGAATGTCCCCCTACTGTTGTAACATGAATATCAGAGTTTGTGACAATGTTAACAAATGATTCCTTCGAATCAGGGTAATGATATAACCTTAGATGGTGTACATTAACTAGTAACAATGTCTTAGCACTGTCGATGGTGACCAATTATATAGTCCCATTGTCAAAGACTGTCTCTACTTCGTAAGGACCTAGCCATCTAGTGCAGAGCTTGCCTTTGAAATCATTGAACCTTGAATCATACAAGAAAACCCAATCTCATTTCTGGAACTTATTCTTCTTAATAAACCAATCATGCCATCTAGCTCTCTACTGCTGAATGATCTCTGTCTGCTGAATGGTAGCCAACCATTTCTTTTCCAACTCATTGAGCTGGTTTAATATTTGTTTCTGTGGTGTGCTTAAGTCCAGATTGACCTGCAAAGTTGTCCTTAATGTATTTATCTCAAACTCTATGGGGAATAAAGGATTCTTACCATACACCAATTCATATGGTGAGAAGCCTGTAGTATTCCTCCATGTTTTTCTGTAAGCCCACAACACCTCTGGAAGTTTCTTGGCCCAATTTCTTCGGTGGCTGGCTACTGTCTTTGTTAAGATTCGCTCAACGAATTTTTTGGTGCTTTCTACTTGACCATTTTCTTGTGGCTGATAAGGTGAAGTGATCTTGTGATGAATTCCATACTTCTAAACCATCTTCTTGATCAATTGAGAAGTGAATTGAGGCCCTCCATTTGTCACTATCTCCATGGATATCCTGAAATGGACAAATATATATTCGAACAATAAGCATGAAACAACCTGCTCTGTAGCTCCAATTAGTGCCTTTTCTTTGACCCACTTTGTGACATAGTCGGTGCAGACCAATATGTATTATTTTTTCTGTGATGAAGGATTAATTGGCCCTACAAAGTGCAGGGACCATTTCTCAAATGGTTCTATCACTATCTGAGGCTGTAACGACATCTCATCTAATTTTATAGGTTGGACCATCCTTTGGCAGCTATCACATCCTTTCACAAACTTCTTGGCATCTTGGAATATAGTTGGTCAATAGTACCCTTTTGAGAGTACTTTGTATCCCGTCCTTTTGTCAGCGAAGTGACCTCCACAAGGTTCCTCATGACAAGATTTCAAGATCTTAAATACATCATCTTCTCTAAAACATCGCCTAATTTGAAAGTTAGGCATGGTGTGATAGATATTTCCCTCTATCTAGGAGTAGGTAGCACTTTATTTTATAATCTTCCTCTTTTCTTTGGAATATAAATGGTGTGGAAATTTTCCCGCAGCAAGATAATTGGATATATCTACATACCATGGTGAGTGAGTAGATATGGAAAAAAGATATTCATCTGGAAAAGAATCCTCAGTGGGAGTGCAGTCATCACTTATAGTTAATCTAGAAAGAAAACTAGCAACCACATTATCTTTTCTGGGTTTATCTAAAATAGTAATATTAAATTCCTATAACAACAATAGCCATCATGTAACTCTACCATTAGTAACAAGTTTTTTCATTAAAAATCGAATCGCAACATGGTTAGTGTGTACAAATACTTGATACCCGGTGATGTAGTGCCAAAATTTGTTGATAGCATGCACTACTTATAGGAATTTCTTCTCAATCACTATGTAGTTGAGTTCTGTTGGAGTTAAATTATTGCTGATGTAATAAATGGCATAAGGTTTCTTTTCCTCCAACTGCCCCAAAACAACACCCATAGCTATGTCAGATGCATCCGTAGCAGTATGGAATGAAAATATCCAGTTTGGTCCTCATAAAACAGGTGCTGTTGTTACACAATTATTTAACTTCAGAAAGGCTTGCTCACACTTTCCTGTCCACACAAATTCTGCATCTTTCATGATCAAGGAAAACATAGGATATGCAATGTTTGAAATTTTTTCTATAAATCTCATGTAGTACCCTGCATGTCCCAAAAAACTACATACCTCTTTTGGAGTCTTAGGAGTTTTGATTTTCAAGATTACCTCAATTTTTGTAGGATCTACCTTGATTCCATATGCCGAAATGAAATGTCCTAGAACAATTCCCTCGGTCATCATCATATGGCATTTCTCCATGCTTAGAGTAACATTAGTTTGTTCACAACGTTTTAACACCTTTTCCAAATTGACGAATGTTGTCTCAAAGGCATCGCCATAGGGTGTAAAATAATCCATAAATATTTCAAGAAAATCATTCAAGAGATTAGAAAATATACCCAATATTTCCCTATGAAAAGTTGCTGGTGCATTACAGAGGCAAAAAGGAAGGACTCTGTATGCAAAAATACCCCATTGGCAAGTGAAGGTTGTCTTGTCTTGGTCTTCCAGGGCAATATTTACTTGATTATAGCCACTGAACCCATCCAAGAAATTTTTTTTTTTTTCCCAGAGAGAGTATCCAAGACCTGGTCAATGAATGCTAAAGGGAAATGGTCCTTTTGAGTGGCCTTGTTAATCTCTCTATAGTCTACATAGACTCTCCACTTTCCATTCTTTTTCGGAACTATGACAATCGTAGACACCCACTGGCTGTCAGAAATGGGGTAGATAAAATTAGCATTAAGGAGTTTCTGCAATTCTTCTTTCACTATCTCCTTGAGTGTGGGGTTCATTCGGCACTGTGGTTGTCTAACTGGTTTGCAGTCCTATTTAAGATAAATGCGGTGAGTGCATAGGCCAAGATGGATTCCTTTCATATCAATATAGTCCCATGAAAATGCCTTTTTTTATTTTTGTAAAGCTATATCAACAATTAGTTTTGTTCAACAATCAAGTTAGGATTAATGTTTAAACATTTCCCAGGTTCAATTTCAACGGGACTGCTAGTAGTATGTGGAGTAGTTTTCAAATGTTCAATGATTACATCTTCTACCTCATCTTCTTCCCCCAGATCTCTAATGGATGCAACAAAGAGTGAATTGATAATAAAATCATTAATGATATCATCCTCTGTTTCATCCTTAGAGTATTGTGCTTTTCCAAGCGTGAGGAGGGGTAGGGAAAGATCAGATTTAGGTTCAAATTCGTCCCACCAGGGACTACTCAAATCCATGTGAGGTTTTGCTTGGGGGTAAATTTTCAATTTCTGAGTGGTATGCCCATCTGAGATCACCATAGATCCGGAACTATACTCGAAATATGCATCTGCAGTGGCTAGCCACGGTCTTCCCCAGATTAAAGCATGACCCCCCAGGTTGGATTTGGTTTGTAAAATGAGAAAATCAGCCGGATAATTCCAAGAAGCCACAATGATAACCACATCTTCTATCATTCCCTTGGGCTTAACACAGGACCTATCTTCTAATTCAAACACTGTGGGTGTAGGTCTAAGTCCATGAAGTCTTAGGGAGATAAAGAGGTCTTTATTCATGACAATAATGGCTGCCCCCAAATAAATCAAAGTGTTGGTTATGGGTTAGTCATCAATATGGATATTCACTGTAGGATTCCCTGGGTCATTATATTTAGTCAACAAAGGTTGATCAATCATAAGGTCAGACAGTTTCCCCATAACAAGGATAGTAGCAAGGTATTTAAGTTTTCTTCTAGGATTTTTGACACAAATATCCCTCACTGTGTTAGCATAGATAGGTACTTCATTAAGAGCTTGTAACAATGAAATCCATACATGCAAATTTTGTAATTATTTAAGGAAATCATATTCAGATTGTGAGGCTGGCCCAGTTTCAATTAATCGTTGAGGGTATGGAGGATATTTAATCTTAACAGTTCAGTTAGCTGTCACAGATGCACCAGCCTTGCTCGGGTAAGATGATGTAGAAACAAAAAACCTTCCCAAGCTGGATTCTATAGGTGTAACAGTAGGTGGTGTATTAGTTGTTACATGTATGACAACTGTCTCAGAATCGACCATATAGTTCCTAGGTGACTCACATTATTCTTTGGTGATAATGGGAGTTTTTCAGGTCTGATTACTTTTCCCAACCGAAGCTGAACTTTGTTGAGCCTAATGGGAGTAATAATATAAGTTTGGAAGGTAACCAGAGCATCTATGCTCTGAGCTACCTTGTTATTTGGATTGGGGTTAGGTTGCACAGGTAATTGGGGTTGGGCATAAGGTGTAGGATTCTGAAGAGAAGGCAGTTGTAACTGCTGCTGCATTGGTAGTGTAGGGGGTACTGGACCTTCGCTGTTACCTCTCCAATTCTGGCTCTAAGGATGAGGTTGAAATGAAGGATATTACATTGGTGGAGGGGAAGGCCACTGGTTCCATGGTGAAGGAAATTGTGTTGAGGAAGGAGTAGGATACTTCCATGGATATTGTTGACTATTATAAACATTATTCCAAGGATTAAAAGAGGAAAAATATGGAGGCATACCTGTAGGTCATGGCTACCATGGCCTCTTTGATCCGATGAAATAGGAAGACTGGACATCGTCGCTCGATTCTTGAAGTACAACCTTCAGTCTAGGCAGTTTAGGACATTGATTCGTTGAATGTGCCAATTTGCAGATGTTGCACAGTCTGACGCTACTCATTCCGCATTCTCTTTCCAAATGTTTCTTTCTACATCGGAGACAGAATATTTCTAAGGTTTCTTCAGCTTCTGATTGTTCTTTCTTAACTTGTACCATAGTGATCTGGGCAGAAAGAGTGCTAAGGAGGTTGGATTTAAATTCCTCAAATATATTTTTGATCTCCACTCTGGTTACTCCTCCACTTATGGAATTCTATATCCAGAATGAAGGGTCCCGAACTAAACTCCTCCCTTTGACCGATCCTCTTGAGATCTGCAGGTAAAGCTTCATTATTTCTTCAAGAAGTTCTTGCGATATGTCTCCTTTTCCCAACAGGTTTAAATTCTCCAGACAGTCATCTCTTATACCTCTTAAGAATATTGGTTTCAAAATTTCCGGGGCTAATATACTGAACTTAGACCTTTGTAAATTGTAATGGAATCACTCCATATAGTCTTCCAAGCTCTCCTCCTCCTTCTATGCAATTATGAAGGTCTCTTCCTTCAAATCCTTGGTTCGACTATAATCTTGATATTTAAAGAGAAAGGCCTCCCTCATGTCATTCCAGGTTTGAATCGTGCCAACACCCAGTCTCATGAACCATTTTAATGCTGCTCCTTTCAGAGTAGCAGGAATAAATTTCAGCTTCTAGGCGTCTGAAGTGCAGTCATAACCTCTACAAAACACATCGAATTCAAACAAAAAAGTATCGGGATATTCAACATCTATCCCTTGAAAGGATGGTAGGGATGACAAATGAATGTTTTTCATAGGAGCCTCATCCCGTGTCACTACTATCAGGAATTCAAAAGTAACATAGCTATCTATCTTGACATTCTCGTCCCCCATGGATGATTCCTCTTGATGGGATGAACTAACCTCAGAGTATGAAGGAGATTGATAAATAAAAGGATCAGGCTATTCCAGGAACAAATGTTTTACTGCACTATCAACGTCCAAACGATGATCAACTAAATGTTGTTCCTCAGGTCCTTGATGCTCCCCACTGGTCTCCCCTTGTCCTTTGATTCTCAGATCATGATCAATGATTTTCCACTGCTATTTTATATTTGGAGTCTCAATATCAGGAGTGGATATGTTATTTGAAGGGTGGTGAGGCCCAGACATGGAAGGCACTGATGCCTCAGGCTTCGATATAGTAGCCGCTTTCTATGGTACTATCTTCCTATTATCTCTATATGAAATAGACTATTCCTTTTCTTCCCTTGAGATCATATCTCCAAAGAATGTCTTTCTTCCCAATTCTACACTCCTCTTTTCCTTATTATGACCCGTCTTTCTTGTATTTAGTAGAGCGGGGGGGTGTTTGTGGATTTTTCTATCTTCCTACTGGCACACATGGACCTTATGTGTATTAATTCATCCTACGAGTTCTCTAGTTTCTACAGCGGTGAGCCCGCCGAGGTACGTTAGAGCGATGCGCAGGTTCTTACCTCTCGTCTTACCGCCCAACAACTGTATAATTGAAGACACCCTAAAGAAAACACCTGGAAATTCACACTTCTAAGTATCCCAGCGAGACATTGGTGAGCTCACTTAGGTATGTTAGAGCGACACACAGGTTCTTACCTCTCATCTTACCTCCCGACAATTGTGTCGCTGGAGACACACTAAAAACACACACAGAAATTGCACCTCTAAGTGCCCCAGTGTATCATTGGTGAGCCCGCTCAGGTATGTTATAGTGATGCATAGGTTATTACCTTTCGTCTTATCACCTGCAATTGCAGATTGGGTACACTCTATCATCTAAAAGAAAACTTTGGTTGATTGGATCATCACTTCCGTCCCTGGAAACGACGCCAAAATTTTGGGTTGTATTAATCATAGCTAAATCAGTAAAAAAATAAACATAAATTATCAATCCAGGGATGTATTTTATTTCAATGACAGTCATACTGTATGTGCCGATACATCAAACCAGGAGCAAATCCAAATAAAGGAAATCATTGCTGAAGTAAATGCTGGAAATAATTACTCATGAAGAAATAAAATGATTTACAGGACTGTGATCACACCTCAATTAATCTGTACCTAGCGTGCCACACAATAATCACCCAATTGGTATCTCTAATCCCACATGTGTAATAGTATATATAATATTGGAATTGAAGCAAATCTATTCACAGCTAAAACATCAGCAACAACACTTCCACTGATACATAAAGAAAATAGGAATATATATATATATATATATATATATATATATATATATATATATATATATATACAGCTACCTTAACCGCTGCAATCCATGCTAAAGAGGAGGGCCCTTCCTCCCTAGCAGGGCATAGGAAGAGAAAGAACTTAATGAAAACTAAATCAGATGATACATGTAACAACAACAACAAGATAACTTGTATTAATGTGACCAAAATTACAGAGGCAAAGTAATGTTGTTCTCCGCTAACCTTTCAAACTCAAGGGTCGAGATCTATATAAGGGAGAACCTGACCTGAGCATGAAGGTAAGGTCACTTACCTTAGCTCTTCTCAGAAAGAGAACCTGACCTGAGCTATGGGAAAGAAAGGGGATAACCTTCTCTCTCTTTTTTCAGATTTATTCTCATAGGTAGAGTTGGATTTATAAATGATTCTAAATCAAATTAAATGTATAAACATTGTATGTGTCCCTGGCACAGATCAATGGTTACATCTAACAAAAACGAGGGATGGATCAGTCATGAGAATCTTATTATCCTCATGCTGATCAAAATAGAATATATATAGTTACAACCACTTCTTAATAAAAATTCTGATTGGAAGATTTATAAATTACTATCAAAACTGCCTAAAGGTTGTTATCCAAAAATACAATGCGTAATAACTTCTATAGCTATCGTGATAGATCACAGATGTTGCGTAACAACTAGAGGATAGGTCAACATCAAAATTTGACGATATCCAGTCAGCGGTACAACTATAACAATAGTTCGTCAGCGGGTCTATAACAACATGGTGTAACAACACAGTGGTGTAACAACTCACTGTAACAACACACCTTTAACTTCTCTTGTACGCCTCGTACTCTAGATATTTTGTGCTACAAATAGTATCTGGAAAGAAAAAAAAAAAGACCATAGATCTTCTCTAAAATTCATCCTCAGTTAGTCATAAAAAAGACATGATACATCATAATAATTGATGAAATGGAAAAGTAATGAAAATAAGGTGAAACAACACAAATTAAGATAGAAAGGTAGGAAAAAGAGGAAAATATAGTCCCAGTGGTTGTAATCATGAGGTAAAATGGGGGAAACAAATGTAGAAAATAAGTACAAAACTAGCACCCAACAACTTTGATGCTGATCTCAAGAGATTGAAGCTGGCAGGTTGGTAGGAAAAACTCACGACGATGATTTACAAGGACCAATTAGCAGATGATTTCTAGAGTAGTGAAGTGTGGATAGGACTGGACACTCTTTGCAAGCTACTTGTTGAGCCCCTTGACATCGCTAATCATAATTCTTTAAAGGGTACTAACTAAATGGAAGAGCACCTTCATTATAAGCAAGAGGCCAGTGGTTTGATTCCACTGTGCCATAACATGAATTAATCAATGATATTGTAGTTATTGTAGTTTAATTTGATTAAATATTTTATATAATGACTTATTGCAATGGTGAGATATTTTTCTAGGTTCATTATTTTATATTGTCTCACAAATGTGTTGTTGTATTATCTTTGAATGTAATTTGTTATTGTCTCTAGATAGACAAAAATGAAATTGTCTCCCGAGAGACAAAAATGCTTGTAATATGTATTGTCTTTATAGAGACAATATTTTAAGACATTTTAATTTTTAGACAATTCAATTTGAGACACCCACTTAAAAACAATATTTAAGAAAATACAAATTTTTTTTTTTGTCTCAAGTTAAGACAATTTACCCAAAAATTGTCTTAAATATTGTATTAAAACCCCTTTATGTTTTAGTCAGGTCATCTCAGTAATAGTAATAGCGGTGACAAGTTTTGGTTTGGATGTTTGTTATATAGTTTCCTAGATGGCTGCTTGTTTGATCATGAACCTGGCATCAATTAACACTCGACCAATGCTAATGAAAATTTTGGCACCCGTATCCCCTGACGAAAGGCTTCTCATTCATGGTCGTTAGATGTGGTACTGCTAATGTCATGGTTGATTTTAGTATCATTCCGCATGTTGAGCATACCACTAGGTTATTGATGAACCAACCAACTATTTCAAAGCAATCTAATGAAATGAATGATATTTTAAGGTCCACGAGACTAAAAATATTCTATGGGACCACCAATTCCCTATTTTTGGCCTTTTGGAATTCAAACCTTTTCTTATTCAAATTTATGATTAGTTGGCCCAAACTTCCAACAATCTCCTCGCCGAAAATACAATTCCAAGAAACTGATGCTAATATATTCCCATTACTTTCTCTAATGCCTTTGAACGCATCACATTAAAAAATGAAACATTTTTTCAATTCCACTTCCCCAGACATGAAAAATGTACACAACCATTCTTCCCAAGTCTCTTTAGGCCTTTTCCACTGTCTTGTTTCACACCGAAGTTGATGTGAGTTGGCTATTAATTGAGTGATAAGAACCTTTTCTCCCCACATAATGCTAGCTTCAATTTACTCTTTTTGCTGTAGATCACACGTAGGGTTGAATTCCTCAATGTAGTACTTCTTCTTTCTACCCAACTCTTTTCTCCATAACTATTTACGAAACTTACCCATAATAAATGTTTTTAGCTCGCTATTTGTGGGACATACATTGAGGTAGATATCCCAAATTTTCATCCATGTTTAGTTTTGTCTGATCCATGTTTTCTTTCTTTCACTCATGCCTTCGTTGAAGATAGCATTAGGTTTTCTACCTACTCCAATTTGCTCAATTATTTTTAGATATCTTATGAGCCGCACCATAGAAATTGATTCGATGGGAGTTTCTCTTGTTTCAATCAAAATTATCTCATAAGTTACTGAATTTTTTATTTTGAACTTGCTCATGATCAAGCATTTTTGGATTTTCTCAAATTTTTTCCATTATGAGACGGGGGTGTTGTTGGCCCCCAATTCACACCCATATAGCATGACTGGAAAAACTAGGAGACCAAAAAGACTTTAATCGTTTCCAATCCCATACATCTCTCTCTCTACATCTGTTTTGAAGAGCATATAATTCTTTCCACCCTCATAAAATTCTTTTCTTTTTGCATTCCTTCCAATTAAGTTTGTTACACCAATTTTTGGTCATCTAACCATGTACAATTAGATGGATCAAAGTACACCATGTAAGACCTGTTAGGCCTCCGTAGTTTGCAAGATTGGCGAGAACAAACGCTGCAGAGCCTACATCAAAACCACTTTGGAATCCTATGATCTAGCCCCCTTGGATTCAGAGAGGGATCTCTCTATATAAGTGTTTTCAAAAGATATTTCTTTATGCTTATGATATGATATTAGGCTAGTTATGAAGTACAAGGGTTTTGTTTGTTTTTGGTTGGGTAGAATATCATCAAAATGAAGGAAGTCTTCTTTAAGGGTAAAGTTGTGAGTAGGTTGACAGAATGGTTCAGCTGATAGGATAAGTAAGAAAGAGTATCAATCCATTGGGCTATGGAGTCACAAAAGTATTTAATTGCACAAGAAGTATCAAGAGTGGTCCATGGGGCAAGTCATCTATGTCAAAGGATCTCTTTAAGTTGATTTTGTGATATGGGACATTAAGAGGTGTGGTGAAAGAAGCAAACATATAAGAAAACAAAGGGCAGCTTAAGATCAAGTAAGGACTTTTAACCCAGCCTGCTTTCAGCATATTCTCAAAGGAAAACAGTTAAGATCAACAAAGAATAGCCTAAGATCAAGTAAGAACTTTTAATCTAGCCTATTTTCAGCATATTCTTAAGGAAAACATTCAAGATAAACATAAAAGGTAGCCTAAGATCAGGTAAGGGCTTTTAACCTATCTTGCTTTTGGCATACTCTTAAGGGAAACTTTCAAAGAAAATATCTCAAGTTGTACTCAGTAAACATGGGCTCACCAACACTTCACCAGTTATACTCTATTTAATTATCATTAAAAAAAATTAGAAGAAAATATAAAGATAAAGGTTTATCAATGAGAAATAGGGTACTTTTACAGTAAATCCTAATCTATATTTTATTTTATTTATCAGAGAAAGTGGACAGTATGGAAAGCAAGATAAAAATGACAATTACGGTAAGAAAAACATCACCATTGACATAGACCAGGATCCAATAAATCAACTTTTGTATTTGATGTTCAAACTAGTTACAATATTCAAATCCAGTACGTCTTTACAGCTTCAAACTTCTCATCTCATCTCAGCCTATCTTTCTTCAATTACAAAATAGAGCTTCAACAACCTCAATAGCTATTTACATTCAGTGAGAATTCAACCAAAAATAAAAATGAACTCCTCATATGGTATTAATAGGTAAATTGAGGAGGTGGAGTGAAAGGAAGGTCTAATTGTTCAATTAATACAGAGTAAATTCTTCTCGGCCTTTGGGAAGCCTAATGGAGAAGGTATCAAATGTTTTAACTCTGATAATTGATTTTACATTAAATTTTATCTACTTCAGTCACTTTTGTTGACTTTGGAGGCTTTTGGTAGGCTGGAAATTACTTCTTAGCTGTCTTTGGCGAATATCTCTGATTGTGCATTCAATTTTGTTTTCTTTTGAGGAAATAGGCCTGTAGGTGGCATTTCTGAGGATTAATTGCCTCACTGATGTGGCATTTGGAGGATTTCTTGGTTTATTTGTGTTGATTTGGCACTTTAAACCCTTATTTAGGCCTTGATCTTGCTTTTGGGCCTTTATAATCGTCTTCGGGCTTTAAACCTTTTCTGCTGACTGTTTTATCCTTTAAACATTTTTCTTCTTTATTCACTGTGTCCTTATCTTTGTAAATCATTGGTTAATTCTTTTAATCTTTGGTCTTTTAACTTTAACCTTTAACTTTAATCTTCACTGCCTTTTCCTTTTTGCTATGGAAAATTGGTTTTCATCGATGCAGGAGGGTTTGATTATATGACCAATGCTCTTAAAGCACTGGTGAAACCATGAAATAAACCCTGATAGTCCCTTTCTTCGTGATTTTTCTATTGTTTGGGCCACGAAAGTCGTCACCTCTGGACCTGTTTCTTTATGA
Source organism: Pinus albicaulis (assembly GCA_034641835.2). Classification (NCBI taxonomy): domain Eukaryota; kingdom Viridiplantae; phylum Streptophyta; class Pinopsida; order Pinales; family Pinaceae; genus Pinus; species Pinus albicaulis. The sequence continues at coordinate 1,936,277,707 of CM076575.1, forward strand.
ACCATGAGAAGGCTTTTTGGCTTTAAAACCGCCATCGAATCATGCATAAAACAAATCAAAACGTTAACAAAACCTGCGAGGGAGGGTTTGACTGCTAACAGAGATTAGGCGGAGGTGGAAAGAGCAGTGAGGCAGAAGGAAAGATGCGTGGAGTAGGCATAAATATGAAGAAAATGGTTTAAAACCCAAATTATGGCGCAAAAATATAATAGTGGTTTTGCAAAAACCGTTAGCGGTTTTTGCGCGACATCCAAGCGGTAAGTGGTTTTGATGCAATTGAACGTGATACCACACGTTGATCACCATGTGTCCACTAGGAAACCACCAGTTTCGTGTATATCTACGTTGTTAAACCCTGACAAGAAAATCCGCGCGAAACACGATGTGAACCTTTGGATCTGGAGGTGTAGATCCAATGGTGGGGGAGGAGCGTGATGGGGGAAAGGTGCATGGTGGAAGGGAGATGGTGGCAGGAGTGGATTGGATGACCCGAGGGGGGGAGGGTGGGAAATGGAAGGTGGGCCAACAGGTGACGTCATGCGGGGGGACTGGGGGGTACAGATGAGAGAAATCGGGGTGTGCCCCCGCAGTGAATATCAGTCATTCATTTGAGTTTTCCTGCAGCCCGATGAGTCAACTGCGGGGGCACCAGAGGTTTAAATTGCGGACAGAGAAGTGCCCTTGCAGTGGTTAAGCGCCTGGTAGCCATTGATATTTGTAGATCTACGGTGGAGATCAGGTCGGAGTGGTAAGGCGGGGAAGAAAAAGAACTGAAGGAATGCGGTTAAGGGAAAAAAGGGAAGGTGGGGGTGAATTAGCACCGTCGGATCATATAGATCTATAGCCAAGATTGATGCGGAAATTTCCAAGTAGGGTGGGGGAATTACCAAGGGAAATTCATTTTACAAGGGGTGCAGAGGTAAAATAAAGGGTAAGGGAAGGGGGCTTAAGGGAAGGTGTTGGGAAGTTTTCCTGTGGGAGAGTAAAGGGATCGGGAGCCAGGAAAAAGGGCTAAGCCAAAGGGGAATCACATCGGTGGGGAAGAGGGAGCGATGCGATGAAGTGTTGCGATGCGACTGAAGAATGCCGATGCGATGAGCTCTAGAGCTTGGTTGCGGGTGTAGGTAATATGAAGAAAAAGGAGCGGAAGATTTAAGCCCTTAGGGGCTTAAAGCCTGTATATAAAAGGGTGCATTTTTAGGCCAAAAGAGGGGTTTTTTAAGCCTAAAAAAGGTTTCGATAGGTAAAATAGGGTAATTCAAACCATAAAAAGGTGTTTTTTTTATAGGTTTTAAAGGATTTTTAGAAGGTTTTTTAGGGAAATGAAGGGTAAATGGGAAGGTAAAAATGGGTTTTTTCAAAGGGGAATGAGGAATAAATGAGAGGAAAGGAGAGATTTTATAGAGGAAAATGGAAGGTATATAAAGGGAAAAATGAGTAAAACAGGCTTAGGAAATGATGCAGAATGGCCTAAAAAACAGTCTCTTTTGATATCAACAGGGTCACTTGGTGGATTTTTTGAATGAAACAGTAGTGAAGATTACTCTTAAGTTAGAGAGCACTAGAAGGCTTCAAGAATGAGAAATTTTCTGTGAAAATAATCTCTTGAAGGCTCAAGACCTGTTTTAGCCATCATTTGCTATGACAAAAATTTACTGATGGCTAACAGTGGCTACACTTGGGGATGGTAGCTCCTTGGAGGTGTCAAGAATTTCAGAAATTTATCTATGGAATGTAGGCCTGTGCCTTTATCCATTGACAACCTTTTCTTCCTTGATCATGCTTCTTAAAAAGATGATCAGTACTTTGTATCAGCAAACAAATTTCTCCCAAACATTCTACCTACATAGCCTACTTTTCCTAACATTTTTTCTTCGTAAGGTGCACTTGGACTTGAATTTTTTTTTTCTATCCTTATTTCTTCCATGAGTCGAGATTAAACTGTTGAAATCATAAATTCTCTACCTAATCTACTTTCTGCCAAGATTAAACTGTCTGACAAATCTTATTCTTTATTTTCTAAACATAAATTTAAATACAATCAAACCAGGATTAAGCTGTCTAATTTGCTGTAAGACTATGGCATAAAAACAAGCTGCACATAGACTGAAATTTACAGAAATTTAAAACAAAATTGTGAAGGCTTAAGATCTGAAAATTATGAATATCCTTCCTTTTTTCCTCAACTCTGATTTTGATCTTTTTAAAGTTGTTCTTGTTTCTCTACCTGGTTCAAGTTTTTAGCATGTTAGAACCAGTTCTTTTTCTTCTTTTTGGCTCAAGTTTTGCTCTGATTAGAGCCATTTATTTCTATCCTAATCTAGTCTACTGATAAGCCAAGATTACACAATTTGGAAAATCTGATTCACAAACCTATCAGCAGTAAATTGAAATCTATCTATTCATGATTAGGAGGAATGAATAAATAGCAATGCTCTCTTTTGGTAGTGGCATTTAAGCTTGCACACTTTCAGATTGTTCTTTTCTTTTTTGGTATGGGGTTGTACCTTTCTTCTTTTATTTCTGCCCTCTTTTCTCTTTTTCTATTGTTTTTTGTATTTTTCTTTCAATTTTTTTTTTCAAAGAAAAAAACAAAATACTAACTAAATGCTCAAAGTCTGAGCTTATTTGCTTTCCTATCTAACCTAATCTAACTTGGAATATTTACATGTTTAGTTGAAAAATTCTCTTTTCCAATATAGCCAATCAAGAAAATGGTTCCATGATTAGTCTTTGCTCATCTCCGTGAGCATGCTAGACAAACAGGGCCACTCCCATTTCCCTTGTTCTTCAGCAATAGTGCTAAATAATATTATTTCTTTTGGTAATACACTGCTCCTAACAACCTTTATCCCTTCTTCAAATATCTTCAAGAAATGAGCATAGGGATCTTGAAATAAATCCTAGTTATGAATATTTGGAAGATAGATTTCAATTAGGATTACCTTTTCCTCCACTAGATCAATATCAAGATTCTTTTGAGAAAGAACTTCTTCCTCATCTTCATTATCATCTGAACTGAAGGAATCATCATATATTGCAGTGCTGTCCTATTGTAGTCCTGGTATGTTCTGATTTAATGGACTGAACTCTGTGAAGAGGTCATTATATTGTTGAGTAGGGGTCTCTTTTATTACCTCAACCCTTTCAGGAGAAGGTTCTTTATATTCATCATGCTCAAGAAATTCTTCATGGTTTTCCTCCTCAACCTTTGAGCTGAAAGATTGCTGATTCCCAATTGTGTGAAAGCTATTTCTGATGGATTGGATTGGATGATTGCTGCTTTCAAGCTAATGATAGTGAATTTTATGACCCCAATCAACTGCTGGTTGCCCTGCATAATTAGTTTATGTTTGAATCTTATCATCATCATCAGACTAACAAAAAATTGGATAATCATTAGTACAAACAATCTCACTAATCATGCATATTGGGTTATCAATTTGTTTTTCTTTAAGCTGATATACAGGAAAACTTTCTAAATTTCTACAAAAAAGTTCATTAGGTGAATGGGCAAGAATTTTTGTTTTATAAAATATTTCAGAGGCTGATTGTTTATTGATAATCTGATCAATTTCTTCTTCAGTCAAAGGGGAAGATATTTTTGTTTTTCTTTGCGCAGAAGTACAACAATTCTCTATCTCTTGTGAAGACTCAATTCGAGGCTGGATGTATTCTTGAGCCTCTTCTAGTGAATCAATACTTGTGCTTGCAGGGAAACCTTGAGGGTTTACTATTATTTCCTGATCTACTTCTGTTTCAAGCAACTCCTCATGATTTTTATGATACTAAATTTGAATATAGGGTTCATGAGTTGTTTCTTCTACATTATCAAGATGCCACTCTTCTTGTGTCATCTGAATTGAGTTGTAACATAGAGGGAGAGTCCCTATATGCGTTAGTTCTCCTTCCATTTCAGATTCTGCATTTTCTAAGTGGCTACTTATTTCCTCAAAGCACTGCTCACTATTAATATTTGCATTTTGTTCGTAAATATCTCTTAATAGTAAAACACAAGTTATAGGTAGGCAATCAGGAATTTCTTGACAACCTTCCTCATCATCATCTATAAATTCTTGATCATCATACATGTCTTGCTCATTTTCTGGGTCTTGTAGTGGTTGAGTTTGTGTTTGATCAAGGAAAGGCATGGGCTGCTCTAGATCATCAATATTCAAATTAGCCTCATCTAAAAGGGATGATGAATCATTATTTCTGCTTGTAGGGATATCTTGAGGAGTTTCTTTTACTTCTTGATTGATCTCTTCCTCAAATGATTCATCTAGGTTCTTGCGACAGTTGTCTTGGGTATGAAATGATGGATGGCTGCTAAGAGATCCTTAGGCTGCCAATTTCCTAAATCTTCATAAATCCCTGTAAGGTATTCTATGATGCCCTTAGATTAATTACAAAAAATTCCCTCTAATGATAGATAAGGGGATTTTTCCTTATAATGATCATAAAATAATATGTGGAGGTCTCTTAGAGAAAACAAACTACCAGTCCTCAACCATTCATACCATTCCCTTAATTTTCCTTCTAATGTCAACATGAACATTTTCATAAGGAAATATTCATGCCATTCCACCTTTAACCTCCATAGATGTATGTGAAATTTGATGAGATGTAACAAAGGGTCATCATACTCTTCACCTTGAAAAACAGACAGGTTTTCATCCCAATTCACCTTGGGCATCTTATGTGGGAACCCAGAGATATGATCTCTACTCATTGGGGCATATCTTCGTTGTATCCTTGGAATCATGTTTGTAATTCAGAAAAGAGGTCACTGTGTCTATTCAACCAGTTCAGAGTCTTCTACCAGAGGAGTCATTTGGTCTTTTGGGAGTTGTGGAGTCGCCAGGTGGAAATTTTAGCTTTCTGAATGTAAAATGTTTATGGTCCACCACCATTGATTTATTTAAATACCAATATAAGGAGGTTTGTGGGTCTTCTGAGGCTTTAGGATGTATAAGATGAAATTCACTCAGAATATCTCCCCAGTGGAGTTGCCAGTATGTTAGGCCTCCGTAGTTTGCAAGATTGGCAAGAACAAATGCTGCAGAGCCTACACCAAAACCACTTTGGAATCCTAGGATCTAGCCCTCCTGGATTCAGAGAGGGATCTCTCTATATAAGTGTTTTCAAAAGATATTTATTTATGCTTATGATATGATATTAGGCTAGTTATGAAGTACAATGGTTTTGTTTGTTTTTGGTTGGGTAGAATATCATCAAAATGAAGGAAGTCTTCTTGAAGGGTAAAGTTGTGAGCAGGTTGACAAAATGGTTCAGATGATAGGATAAGTAAGAAAGAGTATCAATCCATTGGGCTATGGAGTCACAAAAGGATTTAATTGCACAACAAGTTTCAAGAGTGGTCCATGGGGCAAGTCATCTATGTCAAATGATATCTTTAAGTTGATTTTGTGATATGGGACATTAAGAGGTGTGGTGAAAGAAGAAAACATATAAGAAAACAAAGGGCAGCTTAAGATCAAGTAAGGACTTTTAACCCAACCTCCTTTCAGCATAATCTCAAAGGAAAACAATTAAGATCAACAAAGAATAGCCTAAGATCAAGTAAGAGCTTTTAATCTAGCCCGCTTTCAACATATTCTTAAGGAAAAATTCAAGATAAACATAAATAGTAGCCTAAGATCAGGTAAGGACTTCTAACCTATCCTAATTTTGGCATACTCTTAAGGGAAACTTTCAAAGAAAATATCTCAAGTTGTACTCAATAAACATGGGCTCACCAACACTTCACTAGTTATACTCTATTGAATTATACTTAAAACACAATTAGAAGAAAACATAAAGATAAAGATCTAACAGTGAGAAATAGGGTACTTTTACAGTAAATCCTAATCTATATTTGTTGTTCTTTATCAGAGAAAGTGGACAGTATGGAAAGCAAGATAAAAATGGAAATTACAGTAAGAAAAACATCACCATTGACATAGACCAGGATCCAATAAATCAAATTTTGTATTTGATGTTCAAACCAGTTACAATCTTCAAGTCTAGTAGGTCTTTATAGCTTCAAACTTCTCATCTCAGCCTATCTTTCTTCAATTACAAAATAGAGCTTCAGTAGTCTCAATAGCTATTTACATTCAATGAGTATTCAACCAACAATAACAATGAACTCCTCATATGGTATTAATAGGTAAATTGAGGAGGTGGAGTGAAAGGAAGGTCTAATTGTTCAATTAATACAGAGTAAATGCTTCTCGGCCTTTGGGAAGCCTAATGGAGAATATATCATATGTTTTAACTCTGCTAATTGATTTTACATTAAATTTTATCTACTTTAGTCATTTTTGTTGACTTTGGAGGCTTTTGGTAGGCTGTAAATTACTTCTTAGCTGTCTTTGGCGAATATCTCTGAATGTGCATTCAATTTTGTTTTCTTATGAGGAAATAGGCCTGTAGGTGGCATTTCTGAGAATTAATTGCCTCACTGATGTGGCATTTGGAGGCTTTCTTGGTTGATTTGAGTTGATTTGGCACTTTAAACCTTGATTTAGGCCTTGATCTTGCTTTTGGGCCTTTATAACCTTCTTCGGGCTTTAAACCTTTTCTGGTAATTGTTTTATCCTTTAAACATTTTTCTGCTTTATTAACTGTGTCTTTATCTTTGTAAATCATTGGTTAAGTCTTTTAATCTTCGGTATTTTAACTTTAACCTTTAACTTTAATCTTCACTGCCTTTTCCTTTTTTCTATGGAAAATTGGTTTTCATCGATGCAGGAGGGTTTGATTATATGACCAATGCTCTTAAAGCACCGGTCAAACCATGAAATAAACCCTGATAGTCCCTTTCTTCGTGATTTTTCCATTGTTTGGGCCACAAAAGTCGTCACCTCCGGACCTGTTTCTTTATGAACCATGAGAAGGCTTTTTGGCTTTAAAACCGCTGTCGAATCCTGTATAAAACAAATCAAAACGTTAAAAAAACCTGCGAGGGAGGGTTTGATTGCTAATAGAGATTAGGTGGAGGCGGAAGGAGCAGTGAGGTAGAAGGAAAAATATGTGGAGGAGGCAGAAATGTGAAGAAAATGGTTTAAAAACTGAATTATGGCGCGGAAATATAACAGTAGTTTTGCGAAAACCGTCAGCTGTTTTCACGCGGCATCCAAGCGGTAAGTGGTTTTGACGCGATCGAACATGATACCATACATTGATCGCCACATGTCCACCAGGAAACCACCGTTTTTGCATAGATCTTGGACGTTAAACCCTGACACAAAAATCCGCATGAAACGCGATGTGAATCGTTGGATTTGGAGGTGTAGATCCAACGATGGGGGAGGAGCGCGATGGGGGAAAGGTGCATGGTGGAAGGGAGATGGTGGAGACCAGGTGGCAGGAGTGGATTGGATGACGGGGGGGGGAAGTGGAAGGTGGGCCAATGGGTGACGTCATGCGGGGGGACTGGGGGGTACAGACTGGAGAAATCGGGGTGTGCCCCCGCAGTGAATATCAGCCATTCATTTGAGTTTCCCCGCAACCCGATGAGTCAATTGCGGGGGCACCAAAGGTTTAACTTGCGAACAGAGAAGTGCCCCTACAGTAGTTAAGCGCCTGGTAGCCGTTGGTCTTTGTAGATCTATGGTGGAGATCAGGTCGGAGTGGTAAGGCGGGGAAGAAAAATTAATGAAGGAATGCGGCTAAGGGAAAAAAGGGAAGGTGGGGGTGAATTAGCGCTGTGGGATCATATAGATCTATGGCCAAGATTGATGTGGAAATTTCCAAGTAGGCCAGGGGAAATACCAAGGGAAATTCATTTTACAAGGGGCGCAGAGGTAAAATAAAGGGTAAGGGAAGGGGGCTTAAGGGAAGGTGCTAGGAAGTGGTCCCATGGGAGAGTAAAGGGACCGGGAGCCAAGGAAAAAGGGCTAATCCAAAGGGGAATCACATCGGCGGGGAAGAGGGAGTGATGCGATGAAATGTTGCGATGCGATTGAAGAATGCCGATGCGATGAGCACTAGTGCCTGGTCGCGAGTGCAGGTCATATGAAGAAAAAGGAGCGAAAGATTTAAGCCCTCAGGGGCTTAAAGCCTGTATATAAAAGGGCACATTTTTAGGCCAAAAAAGGGGTTTTTTAAGCCTAAAAAAGGTTTCGATAGGTAAAATAGGGTAATTCAAACCATAAAAAGGCATTTTTTATAGGTTTTAAAGGATTTTTAGAAGGTTTTTTAGGGGAATTGAAGGGTAAATGGGAAGGTAAAAATGGGTTTTTTCAAAGGGGAATGAGGAATAAATGAGAGGAAATGAGAGATTTTATAGAGGGAAATGGAAGGTATATAAAGGGAAAAATGAGTAAAACAGGCTTAGGAAATGATGGAAAATGGCCTGAAAAACAGTCTCTTTTGATATCAACAGGGTCACTTGGTGGATTTTTTGAATGAAATAACAGTGAATATTACTCTTAAGTTAGAGAGCACCAGAAGGCTTCAAGAATGAGAAATTTTCTATGAAAATAATCTCTTGAAGGCTCAAGACCTGTTTTATGACAAAAATTTACTGATGGCTAACAAGACCAATTTTACCATAGTAAAATTTCTTTCACTATAAGAAATAATTTAATAAAATATGGTTTATTAAATTATTTATGGTTCAAACAGGAAACCTCATGAGAAATAATTAAATAAATCCTTATCTATTTGATTTTCCTCTAGGAATAATTAATTAAAGCACTGTTTAAATAATATCCATGGTCATATTTAACCCAATTATGAGAAATAATTAGATAAAGCATTATTTTTCTTATTTTTTCTTTAGTAATAATTAATTAAATCATTATTTAGTTATTATTCCTTGTTAAATTTGACTAAATCACCTAGAAATAATTAAACAAACCATTATTTGTTAAATTATTCCTTACCATTCTTGAAATGATAAATAAATCATATATTTGTTTATTATTTCTAAATAAAGGTATTTAACCAATTTAAATTCCTTTTCCCTCCAACAAAATATAATAAAATATTCCAAGCAGTTAGATCTAGCTATTGGTTAATAATATTTTATTATTTACCATTATCAAGGATAACTCAATATTTTGTTATAAATAGGAGGATTTTCCATTCATTATTCACTTTTATCAATTTCATTGTTGCACTTTGATCATTCTCATTGCTGCTACTATTTCTTACTTCTTGAGCTCCTATAGAGTTCAACACGTTTTGGGTTTTCTACACCATCGAGAGAGAGACTTCTGGATCTGAAGCATTGAGGACAACCAAGAACCCATCCCATTGAAGGGGACTGGAATCATCATTCTTTTTTCCCTTCCCAGATGTTATAATACATATAAAATTCTTTATATCTTGTCTTGTCTATTGGATGTATGGAGAATTTTCTTACTTCTTTTTACTGTTTAGCTACGTTTACTGCATAGATCGGGTTTCTGGTAGCATTTGTTTCGACTATCTATTGCATATCTAAGGAATTTAAGCAACCATCTTTATTGTTAGTGCTATTTTTCATGCACATCTAAAATGAGATCTTTTTGTACACTTGCATTAATAATTTATGCTAACAATTGGTGACTCCACAGGGTTTTTAATTACACATTGTCGTCAACAATTAGCAACTCCACTGAGTTTTATTCAGATCCCTGCATGACCAACTACTTCAGTAAATAGGGTTTTTCTTCAGTTATTTTTAGTCTCTTAATGTTTTTTTTTTAATCTTTTATGCCCTAAAACAATAAAAAACCTAAGTTCCATGTGTTTTTGGGTGTTTTCCGCAGTTAACAAGTATCAACCGCGCTAGAGACGAAAAATTTTTCCGCAACCTGGCACCCGAAGATCCCAGATTTGGAAATCACACTTTTTGGCCCAAAACCTATGATTTTTTCTTGAAATCGCAGCTATCAACCCAAAACTGTGATTTCCACAGTTTACAAGTCAGTACTTGCGAGCTGCAACTTTTTTATGAGTTTTTTCTGTGACATTCAGGGTTTTGTGCAAGCACTGTTCAAGGTTGTATGACCTCTATCTCAGAACATATTAGGCCTAGATATGCTCAGTTTGTCTCCTTGAAGTAGGACCAAACCCCTTATGGTTTCAGTACACTTCCACGTTTCTAGGAGGGGTTTAACTGAGTAGGTAGTCTAAGATTTTATAGCGCTTTCAGCTATTGTTTAGGGTTTGATCTATCCTCCTTTCAGGTCCCTTTTGATCAATTATTATTCCATCCAAAACCCCTTCTTGAGTTTTGATTGGTATTTCCCTTCGGGTTCCCTTTGTTTCCCCTAGGGTCTTAACCTTTTGCCTCCCATTTTGCAGCAATTTTCGCTCTGGTTTCTTGCTGTTTTCTGCATCTTTTCCAGCAGATCCGAGTCATTATATTCATGTCCCTTAGAACTTATATATTTTAGTCATTTTGTGTGTTTTAATTGAATTTGGCCCGCCTCTTATACTATTTTTTTGGGAAGCCTTCTTTTTGGGTTGAATTTATGCATTTGTAGCTGTTTATTTTACCATCATTTCAATTTTATTTATAATACTCGAACATTTTTTTTTATTCTTCTTTATATAACCTTCTAGGCTTAATTAAAATTAACGCACAGCTTGCACACACACACACCTAAAGTGAAGAGCACTTGGTTTACATTTCCAAGCCAAGATATAAACATTATAATTAATTTATCTGTCTCACTAAGCCTTTGTTTATCATTCTTCACCCTTTTCATGTCATCTATGTCTTGCCATCATTGCACCTTGACAAAATTTATCTCGGAGACTCCAAGGCCTTTAGACTCAGTTTCCGTTAGGAAGACTTACTCCACCGCGTAGAATTTGAGTTAGTCCTCCGCCGAGTCCCCATACTAACTCTACTTTTGTTTCATCGGGTTCTTCCTCTGATTTCGAACCCAGTTCCCATCCACCTCATTCCTTCACCATGTTAGGTGTCAATGTAGGTGCTGGTCCTCAAGCTGCTAGTGGCCCCAACCCTAATGCTGGAGCCACTACTAGCGGAGCCACTACCATAACCATTCTGATAACTCCTTTGTTACCTTTTATGGTAGGTTTAAGCCTTCCCAATTTCAACCAGTTAATTAACAACCCTATACTCCACGATCTAGGTTGGCCTTCTATGCCAACTAAGCTTCCTTCAAACATTCCTAAGTTTTAAGGAAACGTTGGAGAGGACCCTAGTAATCACATACTCTCCTTTCACATGTGGTGCTCATCTAATTCTATCACTGATGACTCTATCCATCTTCAGTTATTCCAAAATACACTCATTGGATAAGCTACAAAGTGGTATGTTGACCAGACTGCTGTCTCTCATTCCACTTTTGTGACTCTTGCTGAAGCATTTCTGTCCTAATTTCAGCTACCTCTCCGCTATGATACCGGTACCGATTTGTTGATCGCATTCTGTCAAAATTCTACCACCTGCCTTTCTGACCATGTACAAAAATCGCGTATAAGGATGAGCTTGTGTCGAGATCCTACATTCGACGACCGTGTCTATATGGATTGGTTTCTTAGAATTATTTTTTCCTTAGATAGACGAATAATCTCTCCAAGTCGCGTTGAAATATGACTTGATCTATGCCCAATCTGGTTATGTTTATACCGTTTTACCAAATCTTCCTAGACCTGTTGGTGCCAACGTATCGGGGGCATCTCACACCACCAACAGTATTGTTGGATCTATTTCACATTTGTATACTCATCCTTCCATGGGTTATGGTTTTCCTCAAGGAGGGACCAACTCCTCCAACACTTATCCCCCTCTCGGTAGCATGTATCCATGACAAAGTACGCCTTACGCATTTTCCCAACTGCATCAACCGATGCCAGGGCTAGCTGTTTCTCAACCTTTTTACCCCAATGTTGCTCAACCTCCTTTCTATACTTATCTACAGCACGGTGCTCTAGCCCCTCTGGAATCATCACCCTAGCCTCCTGTGCCTTCTCAACCTCCGCCACAACAACCACCTCCCCCTCAAGGTCAGGTGTATGTGCAACATAGTGCGACTAATCCTCCTAATTCCAAGAAAAAGAGGAAAGGAAACCAGAACCAACCAGCACAAGGTAATCAAGGGCGCCATGGTAATCAACTGAACGCACCCCAAGGGAACTAGCCTAACACTACAAACCAGAAATAGGGCGATCAACCCAAGAAGAAAATGCATCTTCGTACTCACAAACCTTGTTTTTGTTGTGGTGTCCATGGCCATTATAGTCATGATTGTCCCCTCTTACCCTAGATGCGCTAGTTGTGGGAAGCACAAGCAGCATCTAGATCAACCCAAGAATAACATGCCTCTTCGTACGGACAATAATTATTCTTGTTGTGGTGTCCATGGCCATTATACTCATGATTTTACCCTCTTATCCCAGATGTGCCAGTTTTGGGAAGCACAACCAACATTTAGAGGACAACAAGCCATTGCTTCGTCTCCTCCAAATACTGCACTAGGTCAAACATTTGTGTTCACTAATCCTTTCCTTCAGCAAGGATATGTGGCTACCCAACCCCCTCAAGGTTAGGCTTCCCCTCAAACTTCATAGTCTGGTACACCTGAGAACCAGATTCTTATGATGAATTATGACAAGGTCAATATTGATGATGTCAACCTTTAGACTCAGTCGCACCAATATGAAAAGCCACCTGCTACGTTTACAACCGAGTCCAAAACCAAAGTTTCCACAGATTCTATTTCGACACTCAATTCTCCCTTACAGATCCCTCAACCTCAAGCATAGGTCATTCACAAGATCTCCAAATGGCCATTACACCGAAATGCTTCTTCTGCCAAATCTTCCCACACCTATAACATAGTAGATGACTTGGCACAATCTCCTGCTGTCATGTCAATGCTGGAAGTCCTATAGTTGTGCCCATTTCAATGAAAAGCTCTACTATTTGATTTTGGCACTGTGGATCATTCAAATGATCATTTGATCATCTTTGATGTTGATGAATCAAAACATCCCCCCTTACCTTCATCTGTCACCTTCCAAATACAAGTCAAGATTCGTAATGGCAATGTCTCGCGATGTATCATTGATGAGGGCGTACCCACCTGTGTGATGTCCACCTCTATTTTGAATAAGCTTAGATCACCTGACTTAGCCCCATCCACCATCACTTTGCATGCTTGGGACATTCGCCCTTCCCAACCCCTTTGCATGTACCACAATTGTCCCGTCACTCTTGTGGTAAAGACGGTTTGTGTTGAAATTGAAGTCATTGATGCACCCTTAGATTACAATATCCTATTGGGTCGTAGCTATACCTATGTGATGTCTGCTGTCGCATCTCCAGTTCAGTGTAAGATGTGATTTCCTCACAATGGAAATATCGTCACCATCGATCAGTTGACATATTGCGAACTGAAGTCTTAGATCTCCCCCGACCTTATCATATCTTCGGTGGGCGATAAGAAATCAATCTCACCTCTCACCAGTGTTTCACCAGGAGTCTATAAAGATTCTACCTTACTCGGTGCTTTCTTTGGTCACCCCACTCTTATCACTGACCCCAGCTCGTCAAATGTTTGCATGATGCAATCATATCGGGCTAGCCACAAGCGGTCCGGTTCGAACAACCAACAACTAACGCCTCCACAACCTACTGGTGGTCACTTGAAAAAGCCTTAAGGACCTTCTCCTCAAGGACCTTCTTCCTATGTTGGTTTCTCTTCCACCCCTTTTCAACCAGGAATGGTTCCTCGTAGCCTTAACCATTTGGGAGTCATTCTGCTAGGCCATTACCCTTCCGGTCAGATATCGTTTCTAGCTTCCCCCTCTGGAGTATTTTTGGTTCCTGTTATGGCTATGTTGAGCCTTCCCAATTTTACCCTTGGGATCCCAGTCTGGTACATTGATCCCCCAAAAAACACTTCGCCTAGTCAGCTCAAACCTTATACCGCTTTGACCCCGGTCCAACTAGTCTCTATGAACCATCCCTTTGCTTCAGTACCTCAGCCACCTCAACAGGAATCTACTCCTGTTGTGAAAGAATCTAGTGAGGGGGTCAAAGACAAAAAGAGGGAACATAAGGACAAGGCCCCCCAAAAAAATCCTGTTCCTGCTAAGCCTCCAAATAAATCACCTCCATGTGCTTTGTGTGATGTTGTTGGGCATGAGACCTATAATTTTCCTGAGCTTCCTTGTCGCAAACCTGTGGTCAACGAGAAATTTCTTGAGTCCGATATCTCAGAGGTTCATGTTACCTTACCCGATTCAGCTAAGAAACTCAAATTGTTGCACATGAATCACCCTTGTGCTTTGTGTGATATTTATGGCCACTATTCTCATCTTTGTCCCTATCTCGATGATTTTCACCACACCCTTGAGTTTGTTCGCCAAATAGAGGCCGCTTGTAGTGGATCATGTACTCCTCTACTTGTGAGTTATGCTTCTGCATAACCAGAGGACATTTTTGCACCCATTGTGATACGTCCCCCCGATGTTGAGATGATGAAACATTCAACCACTATCCTCTATCTGTCATCATCCATGAGATCCATGGTGGAATACCCCTCCGAGGCATCCTATTCTATTTCGAATAAACCTCCTTTGACGATCACCCTGGGCTCAACATTGATAAATGTTTCATCTACTAGCTCTTCGTCTACCCTCCGTAATGATGCATATGTGAACCATATCTCTCATGATGATGCATCAGGTAGCCCCACTGCGTCACGTGGTCTCCCTTCCGCCAGTCCTCCCATAATTCATTATGATGAAGAAATTATGGAAGCGATGACCACCCCTGACTTTCCCTGGCATGATATGCACCATCGTGCGTTCTTCCTTCTGCATCAGTCCCACGACCAGTATTTCGTGGAGTTTAAAGACTTCATCCATAGTGAGGTCGATTAGTTTTGTCCCCCCTTACATCTAACCCATGAATTGGATCCACATACACCTTGTGGCCATTACATTGACACCCAATGTTTGGGCAAGGGGGTATACCTTCTAGAGTGTTACACCATTTTTTGGTCATCTAACCTATTATCATTAGATGGACCCAAGTACACCATGTAAGACCAATTTTACCCTAAGTAAAATTGCTTTCACTATGTAAAATAACTTAATAAAACACATTTATTAGGTTGTTTATGGTCTAAATAGGAAACCCCAAGGGGAAATATTAAAAAAATCTATATTTGTTTGGTTTTCCTCATAGAATAATTAATTAAACAATAATTTAATTATTATTCCAAGTCATATTTAACCCAAAACAAGGAAATTAATTAGATAAATCCTTATTTATCTTATTATTTTCTAGGAATACTTATTTAAACCTTATTTAAATAATATTCCTTGTTAAATTTGACTAAATAATTTTTAAATAATTGAATAAATCATTATTTATTCAATTATCATTCAACCACTTCCTTAAAATGATAAATAAATCATTTATTTATTTATTACTTACAAATAAAGGGATTTGACCCAAGTCAAATACCTTTCCCCTCCAACAAATATAATAAAATATTCCATAAAAGGTGGATCTAGATTTGGTTAATATTATTTTAATCATGCATCAAGATCTAGAATGACCCAATATTTTGTTATAAATAGAAGGGTTTTTCCTACCATTCGTCACCTTTTGTTGCCTATTAGATCACTTTGGATATATACTCTTGGTCTGGCTTTGAGCCATTATCATTGTCAAATTTTCCATTATTTACTTTGTGAGCTCCCTTTGATTTATATGTTTGTTTTGGTTTTCTACACCAACAAGAGAGAGAAATTTTGTATTTGAAGCGTTGAGGACTTTCAAGAACCCATCCCATTGAGGAGAATTGGAAACACCTTTCTTGTTTTCCTCCCAGGTGCCCTTAATATAAAATTATTTCAAAAATATTGTTCTTGTCTTTTCTATTGGATGTATGGAGAAAAAACTTATTTTTACTACTTAATGTCTTGTTATGCATAGATCTAGATTTTTGCAGCATTTGTCTTGATCAACTAATTGTAGATCTGAAGATATTATAACCTATCTTTTGCTGTTAGGGTTGTTTGTTATGCACAGCTAAAAGGGTCTTTTTTCATACACTTCAACGAAAGATTCATACTAACATAGAGGATTTCGAAGGCTAACTTCTTCCTAACCCTCACAATGCAGTCTACCTTAAGATATTTTAGCCATAACATCTCCCATTGATATGCGTGTTTTATTTCTATCATGCATTTAGGTAGCTTGCATTGTCATCTCATTTGTTGTATTGTGGTGCCTTTCAGATGGATCCATCATCCACACTGTATATCAGCTATGTCGATGGTGCAAGTCGCTTCTCTTAGAATCTAGCCTCGACATCTTGGGCCATTTTTACCCCCTTTCATTTGTTAGTCCTCTCCAATGACTTATGCATTGGATCTGCCACCAATAACCAGGCCGAATATTATGTAGTGATAGGTTTGTTATTCGATGCCCTTGATCATCGCATACTTCATCTTCATGTTCGTTTAGATTCCTTGCTTCTTGTCATGAAAATGAATGGTGTGTATTGTGTGAATAACCATGTCCTTTTTAGAAGATATTTATGAGTGAAGCTCTTAGTGCGTGAATTTGAAACCATTACATTCAATCATGTACCTAGAGCCCATAATCACTATGTAGATAACACTACAAAAGATATTCTATATTGGCACTTATCACATGCATTTAACACAAGACAATAACCATAAACCAAATGGTGAACCATATACTCATCATATATAAAAAAGATGCACATCCATAATATGTGTTGACAAAATCATAAGTGTTATGGAGTCCAATAATCTAAATACATCTGACATACCCATAAAATGTTACAAAATAAAAACTGGGGGCACCACACACCCCTACATCTCATCACTATCTGGAGGGTCCCGAGCCAATGGCTCGGCTCCAGCAGCTTGCAGATCTCACACAACTTGTTCGGCCATTTCCATGTGCCACAGGAACCCTCACCACTTAGAGGGTAGCCCTATACATCCCTCAATGTACTGGTCCTCAAGATTGTGCCATCCACGCTCAGATATTCCGTGTTGGGGTCCTAGTGATTTGGCATACTGGCATACCAAATGACCAGGCAACATCAGAACCACTTTGGAATGCTAGGATCTAGCCCTCCTGGATTCAGATAGGGATCTCTCTATGTAATTGTTGGTTTTAAGGATATTATTTACATCTTAGTTATGATATTAGGCTAGTTATGAAGCACAAAGGGTTTGTTTGTTTGTTTTGGTTGGGAATCATTAACTGAGAAGGTCATGTGGAGTGAAGAAGGAAGTAAGTGGGAGGATATTTCAATATGGGAAGATAGGTCAAAAGAGTGCTAAACCATTGGGCTATGGAGTCATAAAATGGTTTACTCACACATCAACTATCCAAGTGTTTTCAAGGGGCAAGTCATCTATATCAGAGTATATTTTAAGTTGAGTTCGTGATATGGAACATTAAGGAGTGAAATGAAAGAAGCAACATGTAAGAAAACAAAGGCAATCTGAGATCAAGCAAGGACTTTTAACCTAACCTACTTTGGGCATACACTCATGAGAAACACATATGAGATAACATAAAAAGAAACCTAAGATCAAGCAAGGACTTTAAACCTTTCCTGCTTTCAGCCAACTTTTAAGGGAAATATTCAAAACAACTATTTAAGACTAAACAAGGGCCAGGGCTAACCATAAAATTCCTCGATTAAGACTCTAATTAGCATGCAGTGAAAATATCATTCGAGAACAATAAATCAAGTTCTACTCAGCTAGACATGGGCTCACCAACATTCTTGACTGGTTATACTCTATTGATATCATTCTCAAATACACATTTAGCTGAAAACTAAAAAATAAAGATTTTCAGTGAGAGTTAGGGTACTTTGCAGTATATCGTACTCTATATTTGCTGTTCTTTATTAGAGAATATGAACACAGTGAAAACATAAAGAAAATAACAATTACAGTGAGAATAACATCACCAATTATTTAGATCAGTATCCAGTGAATCTGCTTATCTATTAATGTGCAAAACTAGTTACATACTTCGAGTCCAATAGCTCTTTACAATCCAATTATTCTCTTCCCAGCCTACTATATTACAACTACTCAGTAACTCTAACTCAATAACAGTTCAACAATTAACAATGTTCCAACCATTACAATGAATTTTCTTTGAATACTTATAGGTGAAAGAGGAAGAGTGTTGTAGAGATGGTAATAAATATGAATTAAGACAGAATGGGAGAAGTGTTCGAATGCCCATTCTGCTCAATAAAAATAGCATTGAATACTTGTACCATTTTGGTAGTTTATCCTATTTTAATGCATATCTAGTAGGCAAGGTAATAACTTTGAAGTGTTTCTTTGAAGATAACTGTGGCTGAAGTACCCTATTTGACTTCTCGGATAAGAAAATTGTTGATTTTCTGGGTTTTTTAGCTCCATTTTTTCTTAATAACTGTTCTGATAGTTTCACAGAGGGTTTTTCAGAAGGATGGCTATCAAATTTCCTACGAAATTACAACAGGTTGCAGGTGTCCTTTTCTTGATCTCTAGAGACTTAAACTGGCCTGATGATTGAACATTCGAAGGATTTTTGCTGATGTGTCTGTCTTAGCCGCTTTAAACACTAATTTTCCTTCAATTTGTGTTTTACGGCTTTATTATACCTTCTTCGAACCATATTCTGTCTTTTTCTAACTGTATTAGCCTTTAATCCTTCGATTCCTTCATTGATCTTCATTAATATTCCCTGTGTAAAGGTGACTGCGGGAGACTTGTGGATAAATCTGACATTAAACCTACACACGATGAAAAAATGTTAAGAAATCCTGCATTTCTTGGGTTTAACTACAACAGAGGGCTCTGGTGGGGGTTATGGAGCAGTGAGGAAATAGGTGAATGCAGCGGGGATGGGTCTAACCATGGCGCTGACAAACCAGGGTTCAAATTTAATTATGGCGCGAAGAATTGGGAAAGAGGTATTAGAAAATTGGCAGTGGTTTTCGCGTGAGGTGAAGGCGGTAAGTGATTTGGAGCAGGGGGAACGCGATACGGTCTAATGGCTGACACGTATGCTCCTGAAAACAACCCATTTTGCGTTCAAAGTGCATGGAGGGGAGGAGGCGAAAAATGTACGCGAAATGGAAACTGGGCCATTGGATCTGGAGGGTGCAGATCTATGGTGGAGATATTACAGAAACACAATGGGAAGGCCCCGCGTGGTCGGGTGGGACCAGAAGGAAACATATGGAAATGAAAGAAATACACATAGCAGGGGTGCTTGTAAAGTCATTTTATGCATTGATAGTGTCCGTGGGCAAAAGAAGAGGGATTGATGTGGGTCATGGATATATGAGATGGACGGAGGATATTGACCTCGACAGATCAGCGATCGGAGGAGCAAAGTGTCTGAGGTTTAAGGCAGTTTAGAATTTGCGATGGCCGATGCCGATGGGAAAGGTCAGAGCGATGGGCGGAGGACCATCAAATCGGGATAATGATCAGACGGTGGAGATTCACTCAGCAGATCGCTCATCGGCGGGGAAAAAGGGTTTGGGGATAGGGAACTTGAATCACTGATGGAGTGGGGAGCGATGCGATGGGGGTGTGCCGATGCGACGAAATGGTGGATTGCCGATGCGATGATGCAGTGATGGCTTTAGCGCTTGGTCACGGGGCTCAGGTCATATGAGAGCAAGGCAGAAGATTTAAGCCCTCGGAAGATCGCATCGATGGGGAAAAAGGGAAAGGGACGCAGGCATTTGGAGTTGCAATTTGCGATTTCTGATTTGCCGAGGACCGTCAGATCTGTGGAAAGATCGATGGTGGGGATTTAAAGTGGGAAGGCACATTGCATTTCACATATCGGTGGAAAAAAGAGAAAAGGGAACAAAAAATTTTAAAACGCCAAAGGCCGATAGCGATGGGGGCTTAAGAGACATGAGCCGACGATCGTGGAGCCAGTCTTATGGCAGAAAGGGGCTGGGGCTTGCGCGAAAGGTGCTTAAGGCCTAAAGGTTTAAAATGAGCAGAAAATAGGCCGAGAAGGAGTTTTTGAGGTTTTTATAGGTTACGATAGAGTAAATGGAGGGGTTTTTAAACCAATAAAAAGGGATTTTTTATGGTCTAGAAGGGGATTTTTGAGAAAATGAGGGATAAATGGAGAAGAGGCTTTTGAGTGTAGAGATCAAATAACTAGGTCTTTTGAAGGATAAGGAACACAGTAGAGGCTTCAAGAAGTCACAGATTTTGCCTGAAATTTTTTTCTTGAAGACTGGAAGACCCCTTTTAGCCATCTTTTCATATGTCAAAATTATGGATGGCTAACATTCCGGTCAACATCATCTCACATCTGCAGTGGATATCCTCCAGCAGGGCCGACAGTCAGGTCCCTGGTCTCCTCTCGCTCTACTAGACTCTGCAATCCCTGGTGCTGCGGGTTGTTCCATATACCCTGCTGGCTTCACTGATGATATAAATGCATACCAAAAGTAACGAATCAATACCCCATACATATTCTAAAAAATTTAACATGCATCATAATATATAGCAACTTTAACTTACCATCTGGTCCCCATGCTCGACCCGGCGGAAGCGGCAAGTTAGGGTCCCCCTGAAAGTTCATACCATTGTATGGATAGTCATCTATATATAGCGACATCTGATCCCAATGTGTGAAGAACTCAGGTGGGAACACCCATATGACTCCCTCGCCTCCTCCTCTCTGCAATATCTGCCCCCAGCGGCACATCCTGGGCTCCCGTGGGCCCCCATCTTGGATCTGTACATGAGGCCGAAGTGTGGGGATATTCTTGAAGAAGAACGAGCATAAAACTATACCAAAAACACAATCATGATTCACTTGTCTCTTGCATAAAGAAAACCATAATTTGACCAACGAAAACATCATCTGAGCCCACCCATATTAGGTCCCACTAAGTACACTCTCAACTAACATCATTTGCCCTCGAGTGATGTGGTGCAATGCATGGTTGCCAAGGATCTGTAGCACTGCTACGACGAAAGCCCGTGTCTCTAGCCTCACTAGATCACCTATTGGTATGGTTGTGCCCTTAGCACTAAAAACTAGTTTGTAGTGGCATTCCACGAACTCTGATATGTTCCACCCTCATGGTAACACCAGATGTATATTTCCCACCACCCATAGTTGCAGGAGTCCAGTCAAAAAGTAGATATCCTATATGGTCAACTAAAACTAGTGCCCATGCACTACAAAGGCCTCATGGTCTAGATCCTAGCAGCTGACTATTCTGGAAAACAAGGGTTCCCTTGCCCTCATAAGTGGGTTCTCAACAAACTTGAGAACCCCGTAACTCATAAGTGCACCTCGGACCACCTGATCCCCTTGAATCTCAGCACAAAGTGCATCCAAATACCTCTCTCTCTAGTTGATATTTAGCTCTGCCATACCTGCACAAACCCAACATGTTTTTTAGCACAGTTAAAGAAAAAATTCATCCCAAATCATCAAGTCCCAGTCCCCAGCCAAAAATAGGACAAAACCCACTTTTTCTGCCAACTCGGAATTTTCCATCCATGTACATGCGAGCTCGCAATTCTCCCCTTTGGAAATTTTAAGACAACTTGCTGTACAGGGCCCAGGAAGTATGAGCCAACCATGAGGATGGGCAGAGTTCTATTCCTGGGCTCCAGGCACCTAATCCGAAAAAATGAACCACTAAAAAGGTAGAGTAGGGTTAGGCCACCAGCCTGCAACTAATAGATCTTGGTTCCAATGGTTGTTTTATCCGTTACGATCACCACAAGAATAGAATCTTCTCCTCCTCTCCAAATTCACCACAAATCCACTAGCAAATGAATCAAATTGGATGGAAATCACCCTATTAAAAGAAAAAACCTAATTTTTCTTTCACCAATTTCAACCAAACCATAGCTCGATTTGAAGAATTATCAACACTGTTGGGAAGATCTCCCAAAGCTCTGAAATGGGTATCTTTTTTTTGGTGATTTGATACTTCACCCAGAAGCCATTTTTCCAAGTAGGGTCACTTCGACACCTCTCAAAATTGGATTTCTTCACTTGCACTGCTTGTACTTGGGGCACCACTTTGCCTTCATACTTGTCAACATGTGTGTCGATTTTTGTCATGAGTAACCATATTTTACTCATGATTTTATTATCCACACCAGGGCCTATTCTGTGTGGTAGCGTCATCGAGTCACCCTAGATCAGAGCATCCGAGTTGAATCAGCATCGCGTCATGGAGTCTGTCCCAAGTCTATTTGCCTCTTGTTACAATATTCCATCCATTTGTGAATTTCCCCTCTCTCGTGTTTACCATTTTGGCCTCCAGTCATACTGTCCCCCATCCACTCCTGAGTCGATTTAGTCACTTCTAGGTCATCCATGCATTTTATGCTCTGACAAGGGAAGTCGTTTGTTTGCCACTCAGTCCCCCCCCATTCTATCATCATTGATGGTGTTAATCCATCAGTCACTTTACTATGATCCCTCATGCCTTAGTTGAGGATTTATCATTGCCTCACCTATGGTAGACCTCCTTCTGTTGACATCAACACATTCATTCCAGAAGACAGGTCTAAAGGGCAGTGTACCTTGGTTCTAGCTTCCATTCTTTTTCGGTGCCTGAGATCAGGAAAAGGGACTCCTTATTTCCCTTTGACTTGATTGTTTCTCATTCGATCAGCTTCATATTGATCGAGATTCATATACTTGATGGTTCGATGTTCTAGCAGATTGTTCCATTGATTCTTTTGTGTGTGTGAGATGTTTCAAACCTCATGAGGGGGTGGGCCTTTAGGTAACCCCCGACATGCCTGGATGACCTCATATTATGCTACATCCTCAGATGCAACTCCGTATATTTGATGGGTTTGGTTTTAGCCACTTGCAGCGCCTATAGCATGCATGTATCACTTAGATGATCCATGTTGAGATTCAACAAGATGATGGAGCTTAGGGAAAATCAGTCGCCTTCACAAAGTGGGCCCGTAGGCTATTTTTAGGTGCAAGTCTATTTTTAGACTATGTCGATTTTTAGACATGGTGATCATATTTCAAAAGTTGCAGGATGCTATTTGTGGATGGTTGGTCAAGTTGCAAAAATAGATGAAATTCTATTTTTAGAATATTGGGCGAAGTCTATTTATAGATCATCGATCTAAAAATAGATGCATGTCGATTATTATTAGCCCTTAATAATAATCTGACAATAAACATCAACTTATTCTCTTGGAGCACTTTATTTCAATGCATAAATTTGGAAAATCGGTGGGTGAAGATTACGCAATTCCTAGGGTTCTTCAGTGGTTCATGCATGGAGAGACTCGATTTAAGTGATGGAAAAGTTATAGCGAGAGTTGGAAGAGTAGTTCATGGAGTTGTTATTCAATTTAACTCAGTTATTGGAGTTAAACTTAGTTGAGCTATTTGTATCTAGTCTAACTAAATGATACACTAGTGAGAGTGGAGTGAATTAATTAGTTAATTAATTCACAAATAATAACTCACTAATCAACTGAACAAATACATCAGTTAACTACAGTGTATGTCAGTTCCAATGGAGACTCAATGGAGAGGTGGGTGAAAGGGTGAGATGGACTATCCGTTGTGACTATAGTGATGCATTGATTGCATCGCACACACATTGGAGTTATCAATGAGGATTGTGTAGTAAAGGAAAGGAAAATTTGAATTCATTCAGGGGTCTTCTTCATCAGGGATTGTGCAGTGGAGGCAGGTTGTCAGGTGGAAAGAAATCAGTGCGTGGATTTGTAGTTTTCTTCATGATAGTGTGTGATGATTGATTGTACTGAGAGCTTGATGTACTGAGCTTTGTATAAGATTTTTACGTGATCTCCATGACATACATAATATGATAGTTGGGGTTTTTAGCTTCAGGATTTCTCGTTAAAACAACTGTGTTATTTGCGATTGTTTTTATTACTTCATGTGTTTGCAATTGAGTTTAAATTTCCGCAAAAGATTAACAGTGGAAGGATTTTGTATTTAGCAAGAAGATAAAATATTGTTAGATCAGGAGAATCTAGATATATACATGCATATGGCATATAATTTCTACATGGTATCAGAGTAGTGTTAATTCTTGAAGATTCCAATTGTGAAGAATTGTTGAGTTTGTGCTGGTGGATAATTTGAATTTGTTGCAGAAATTTATTGGTGTGAAAGTTGAGTATACATTGAAATGTCTTTCAAGGGGTTGTGATTGGAGTATGCCCTTGAGGGCAGCTTGAATTACATATCTTGGAAGGATAGGATGGAGGCGGTGCTAGAAGATAATGGACTGAAGGAGTTCATCGATAGCGATGTTCCTAAGCTGGGTTCTAGTGATGCTGCATTACGTGACGCATGACAAAAGAAGGTAGTGAAGACAAGAAGAATTTTGTTGGAAGGTGTAAAGGACCATATTGTGTCATGTCTTCATGGGAAAACCACTCCATTTTCAATGTGGAAGGCTTTGACAGATATTTTCCAAAGCAGCAGCGACCAGAGGAAGTTAGCGCTGAAAGATAAGCTCAGAAAAATAAAAATGGAGAAGGGTGACAATATTCCAAAATATCTCAAGAATTTTTTCCACTATAGGGATGAAATGGGAAGTTTAGGGATTAATGTTAATGATGATGACTTGGTGAGCTTGGCTCTCCTTGGGCTTCCGAAGAGTTGGCATAGCTACGAAGACTTTGTCAATGGACGGGAGAAACTGCCGGGTTGGGAGCGACTTTGGTCGGATCTTGTGCAGGAGGAGATAAGGCGAAGTACCAGGGATGGCTCTTCATCGAAGAATGAAGATGAAGAGAATTGTGCTTTGGCTTCCAAAGCAAGGAAATGGAAGGGGAAAAAATTCTCTTCAAAATCCGAGGATAAAGGCAAGAAGCAGGAATTGTCCAAGGTGAAGTGTTTTCATTGTCATGAACATGGGAATTTTGCCACTAACTGCCCACAGAAGAAGAAGAACAAGAAGGCTGCTAGAGCTGCAGCTGGAGAGGCCTTAGCCTCGCAATTTGAACTTGATTTCTCTTTGATCGCATGCTTGGTTTCAAGCGCTATGGGATCGGTGTGGTATCTTGATAGTGGTGTGTATTTCCATATGACGGGAGACAAGGATTTGTTTAGTGACTTGGAGGAGAAGGACCTCCAAATGAATATAGAGATGGGTGATAATGGTCGATACAGTGCGACCGAAATTAGGACCACTACCTTTGAGAGGGAGTCAGCTAATCCATTTCTGTTGAAAGATGTTATGCTTGTTCCAGCTTTGAAGAAGAACTTGGTCTCGGTCGCAATGTTGGAAGATAGAGGTTATGACGTTGTTATTAGCGATGGAAAAGATTTCTTGCGACATAAAACAACGGGTCAAACCAAGAGGATATGGATTCAAGTTAAGAATCTCTACAAGCTATAGGTATATGGCTGCGCTACAATGATAGGCAAAGCAGAAGAAGTGGTGAGCCGGGATGAGGGCAAATTATGGCACAGGAGATTGGGCCATCTTCACCATGGCACTTTGAAGATTTTGCAGCAGATTTCTACTGGACTTCCCAAGGGTACTCTTGCACAGTCAGATAAGTGCAAGGGATGTACTATAGGTAAGTTTGTGAAGACCAAATTTCATGAGAAGGGGAACCGTGCTTCGGTGATCCTGGAGATAATTCACACAGACATGTGTGGACCTTTCTCGGTTGCTTCAACAACAAAACACACATATTATGTTATTTTTGTTGATGACTATTCTCGTAGATGCTGGATCTTCTTCATGCAGAAGAAGAGTGAAACATTCTCAAATTTTTGTGAGATTAAAGCATTGGTGGAGAAGGAGTCGGGGAAGAAACTGAAAGCTCTTCGGAGTGATAATGGTGGTGAATATATCTCAGGCAAATTCAAAGACTTCTGTAGCAAAGAAGGAATTCGAAGAGAACTCATAGTGCCTTATAACCCACAGTAGATGGGGTCGCGGAGAGGAAGAACAGAATGATCATGGGTGCTGCACGATCTATGCTGCATGACTAGGGCCTACCAATGCACTTGTGGGCGGAAGCATGCAACATTGCGGTTTATGTGAAAAACTATTGTCCTCATAGAGTACTTGGCATGAGTACACCTGAAGAAGCTTTTACTAGTAAGAAGCCTGATATTTCTCATTTGAAGATTTTTGGCTCATCTATTTACATTCATGTGACAAAGGACACCAGGAAGAAGCTGGAGCCGACTGCAGAAGTTGGGATATTTTTGGGGTACACATAAACACCCCATAATTATCGTGTGTATTTTCCAGACTGTCGGATGACTGTGGTGCGACGAGATATAAAATTCAATGAGGTGAAAGCCATGAAGTTGTTGCTTGAGAGGGAGCTACACTTGCATGCAGAGGAGGAACTTCTTGTTCCCAAAGTTGAGCCTCTAGATGTGGATCAACCACAGGAGGAGATTCATGGAGTGGAGGAGTCCACTTATGAAAAGACAAACATCATAACTAGTAGGAAGCATACCACAGAAGCTGAGAGACTAAAGCTTGATGCAACACAGAATGTAGGAGTCCCTACATCATAGCGCAGACAGAGACAATCACCTGATTGATTTAATAGATACATGGCTCTTATGAGAAAGTGTATCGTGATAGAGCCATCTTGTTTCGAAGAAGCAGTGCATGAGCCAACATGGGTAGATGCCATGGTGGAGGAGTATGACTCCATTGTCAGAAACATTGCTTGGGAGATTGTTCCAAGGCGAGTGGGTAAATCAATTGTAGGATCAGGATGGATCTACAAGGTAAAGAAAGCTGCTGATGGGAGCGTCGAGAAGTATAAGGCAAGATTTTTTTCCCGGGGCTTCTCACAGATCGAGGGGATTTATTATGTAGAAACCTTTGCACCTGTCACACGGTATTCTTCCATAAGGACCATGTTACACCATTTTTTTGGTCATCTAACCTATTATTATTAGATGAACCCAAGTACACCATGTAAGACCAATTTTACCCTAAGTAAAATTGCTTTCACCATGAGAAATAACTTATTTGTTTATATTTCCCGGTCATATTTAACCCAAAACATGGAAATTAATTAAATAAATCCTTATTTATTTAATTATTTCCTAAGAGTAAGTTATTTAAATCATTATTTAAATAATATTCTTAGTTAAATTTGACTAAATCATCCATAAATAATTAAATAAACCATTATTTATTTAATTATATTCCCATAATTTCCCTAAAATGATAAATAAATCATTTATTTATTTATTATTTATAAATAAAGGAATTGACCCAAGTCAAAAATCCTTTTCCCTCCAACAAATATAATAAAATATTCCTAAAGGGTGGTTCTAGAATTTCGATTAATAATATTTTATTCATGCACCGAGTTCTAGACCGCCCTAATATTTTGTTATAAATAGAAGGGTTTTCCCCTTTCATTAGTCACCTCCATTACATTAGATCACTCTGGATCTACTCTTGGTCACCATTTTCTATTTTTGCCTTGTGAGCTCCCATTGAGTTCTATGTTTGTCTGGGTTTTCTACCACAATAAGAGAGAGGAATTTTAGATCTGAAACGCTGAGGACTTTCAAGAACCCATCCCTTTGAGGAGAACCAGAAAAAACCTTTCTTGTTTTCCTCTCAGGTGCCCCCTTTTAATATAATACAAAAATTCTTTCAAATACACTGTTCTTGTCTCATCTATTGGATGCATGGAGCCATATTTTACTTTGTCTGCTTAATGTCTTTTATGCTTAGACCTAGATTTGTGCAACATTATTTGGATCATCTAATTTCAGATTTAAAGATGTTTTGCAGCCATAATTGATGTTAGGGCTATTTGTTATGCGTAGCTAAAGTGATCTTTTACGACGAAATATTCATTCTAACAATTGGTGACTCCACACGGGTTTTCTTTTGCGACCGCTGTCGTTTTATATATTCCTACATATCCAACTGTTTCAGACCCTAGGGTTTCTCTTCCATTTTATGTTTTTCCTATTTTTATGGTGCTTCCCACCTCTAAAACCCTCAAACAGTCAAATTTTTAACTTCTGTGTGTTTCTGGCCTTATTGCGCAGGTGACAGACATCAGCCGTAGCTGAGACGACAACTTTTTCTGAAATTTTCCGCCGAGAGACCCGAATCTGCAGGTCGCACTTATCGGCCCAAAAACTGCAACCTAGCCTTGAGGTTGCACTTTTATTCCCAAAAACTACGACCTGGACTGAAAACAGGTCAGAACTTGCGACCTGCACTTTTTTCTGCAATTTTCCAGCACTTTTTCTGGGTTTGTTTGAAGCTTCTGTCAGGGTTTTCCATCCTCTGTCTCTGCCCATTTAGACCTATTTCTGATCTGTTTCACTCAAATAAGCGGGAATATTTCCCCTTAGGGATCTAGTACCCTCCAATTTTTGTGGGAGATTTTTTACTGTTTCAGAATTCTGAATTTCCAAAGTTTCAACCTCTTTTCTTTCAGATTTGATACCTCATTTTCAGATCCCTTTAGATCAGCTCTTATCCCTTTCAAATCACCTCATATAGTTTTGTTTGGGTTCATTTCTAAGGCCACCTCATTTTCCCTTCTATGTTTAGCTGATCTCCTCCTTTTTAGTAGCAACCTTGCCTCTGCCTCTTTGTTGTTCTCTGCACCTCCTTTCAGCAGATTTCTCCTTTAGATCCCTGTCCCTTCCGACCTTTGATCTATTAGCCTCTTTTTCGCATGCTTTGCTCCGTTTTTTCCCTCTTTTAGACTAGTTTTGAGAGACCCGCCTTCTTGGGTTAGATTGATGCATTGTTAGCTGTTAATTTTATGTTCTTTCACTCTTAATTACTGCAGATTTATTTTCAGTTACGCAACACACTTTTTCTTTTACTCTCAAAACGTCTGGGTTTAAACAATTAAAATTAACGCATGCCACACACTGAACCTAAGTGAAGAAGAGCTTGGTTAACACCGCCTGGAAAAGACTTTAAAATCAATTGACACTGCACCTCTCTACCCTTGTTTCAACATTGACCTCACTTGATTTTTCCTCTCCCTGCCCTTGTCGATTTTTCTTCTTCCCGTCATCATTGCACCCCCAAGGTGTTTGTCCCGGAGACTTCTTGGCCTTCACCCTCAGTTTCTGGTAGGTCGACTTCCTCCTTCCCGTCATCATCGAGTAAGTCCTCCCCCGAGTCCGCACTCCGACTCTTCTTCTGATTGTTCGGGTTCTCCCCCTACTCCTAGTTCTACCCTTGTTACTTTCACCATGTCTACTTCAGGGCCTACTACCAGTAGCAACCCCAGTTCTACTACTGGGTCTGTTTCCAGTGGAACCACTATGGGACCTACCTCGACTACCCCTTTGCTCCCTTATATGGACGGCCTCAGTCTCCCCGACTTCAATCAGCTGATTAATGATCCTATCTGCCACGATGTCAGTTGGCCTGCTATGCCAACCAAGCTCCCCTCCGACATTCCCAAGTTCGAAGGCCTTGCTAGTGAAGATCCCTCTAACCATATTCGATCATTCCACATGTGGTGTTCCTCCAATTCCATCACCGATGACTCCATCCGTCTTCGATTGTTCCAATGCACGCTTACCGGTGAAGCTTCTAAATGGTATGTTGATCAAGCCACCTCTTTCCATACCACCTTTGTGACCATTGCCCAAGCCTTTTTATCTTATTTCCAGCTCCCTCTCTGATACGACACTGGTACTGAACTCTTAACTTCTTTTCATCAATCCTCTTCGACCCGCCTTTTCCGCTCATGTCCAGGAATGGCGACGAAGACGGAGCCTATGTCGCGCTCCCCCCTTTGAATATTGGGTTTACATGGACTGGTTTCTTCACTCTCTCTTACCTCCCATTGGCAAAGATGTCGCATCCCATTTTCCCCAAACCAAAGAAGCCGCCCTCCAAATAGCCTTGAAATATGACCATATCTATGCCCAATCTGGTTATGTTTATATCGTCCTTCCTGACCTCCCCAAGCCCGGTGGCCCTAATGCCTTGGAGGCATCTCACTCTGCTGACGGTATCGTTGGAGCCCTGTCACATACCTCTACTCAACCTCTTTTGGGCTATGGTTTTCCTCCAGGAGGGGCCAACCCCTCCGGCACTTTCCCCCCTCTAGGTAGCATGTATCCAGGATACGGAATGCCTCCTCCTTTTGCCCATAGTACTGCTTACCTCAATGTTTCCCATCCTACCCCTTATCCGTACCCACAACCTGGTGTCCCAGCTCCTCCAACATTTGGACCTCCCACTCCCTTGCCTTCTCCACCCCCGCAACCGCACTTACTACCCCCTCTAGGGCAAGTATTTGTGCAGCAGGGGGAAACTAATATTCTTCCTTCTCAAAGAAAGAGGAAAGGCAATCAACCCGCTTCTGGTAATCATGGATCCAACCCTTCAAGTCTTGACTCTACCACTGCCAACCAGCCACAGGGCTCTCAGCCCAAGCCGGATAGGCCGCTTCGCACCAATAAGCCCTGTTCGTGTTGCGCTGTTTATGGTCATTACACTCATGATTGTCCCTTATTACCAAAAATGCGGCAGATGTGGGAATCTTAGGCCAACATGCGAGGACAACACTCCTCCCCTACTGTCCCTCCCAATCTAGCTACTTCTCAACCCGCTGTGTTTACCGATCCTTTCCCTCAACAAGGCTTCGTGGCCACTCAACCACCTAATACCCCCGTAACAACTCAACCTTCCCCTTCTGGTTCCTTCGATTACTAGATCCTCATGATGGCTTATGATCAACTTCTCACCATTAACCTCAACCTTCAAACTCGGTCCCGTCAGTATTCCATGCCTCCTGTTCCGTTTGTCTCCGAGTTTCCATCTTCAGGTCCTACAGAGCCTTTGTCGACACCCAATGGTCCCTTGCAAATCCCTCCGCCCAAAGATGAGGTTCATACCAAGACTCCTCAGGGCCCATTATGCCTAAATGCTGCCTCTGGTCAGGCTGCCCATTCATACAGCATAGTGGATGATCTGGCACAATCTCTTGCCGCCATTTCAACACTGGAACTCCTCCAATCATGTCCTTCCCAAAATAAGGCTCTACTATCTGCCATGGGCGCTGTAGATCCTGCTGATGACCAATTGATTGTTTTCGATGCCCATCAGTCAGACCATCCCCCCTACCTGCTTCTGTTGCTTTCCAAATCCCCGTCAAAATCCAAAATGCCAACGTCGCTCAGTGTATCATTGATGAGGGGGTATCTACCTGTGTGATGTCCGCTTTGGTTTGGAAACAACTTGGATCTCCTGAGCTGGTCCCTTCCACAATCACCCTTCGTGTGTGGGATGGCCATGCCTCCCAGCCCATTGGCCTCTTCCATAACTATCCTGTCACCCTTGCAGGTAAGACTGCTTGTGTCGACGTTGAAGTTATCGACGCCCCTCTTGAATACAATATTCTTTTGGGGCGTAGTTACAACTATGCCATGTCTGCCGTCCCATCCGCAGTCCACCGCAAGATGTTTTTCCCTCATAATGGCAAGATTGTCACCATTGACCAGTTGACTTACCATGAACCAAAATCTCAGACATCCCCTGAGTCCACCATCTCTACTGTCACCAATAAGAAAAATATTGACTCTTTGACCAGTGTTTCTCCTGGCGTCTACAAAGAATCTTCATTTCTTGGAACTTTCCCAGGTCCTCCCCCTCCTCCTATCTCTAATCCTAGCTTAGCGAACGTTTGCATGATGCAATCATCTTGGGCTGACCTAGCACAACCCACTTTGGCTAGTAAGCAACCACACCCTCACCCAACCCCACTAGCTCCTAGCCCTTCGCCCCCACTAGCCAACCTTCTTCCTTCGGAATCTCCTCCCCCGACTATTCCTCACACGCCTCTCTACCCTCCTGAGTCGATTTCGCCTGAGAACAACCCCCTCGGCCCCATTCCTCCTGGCCATTTCCCTGCTGGTTAGATTCCTTTCCTTGCTCCCCCTCCTGGAGCTCATTCCATCCCTATCTTGGCCACCCTATCCCTCCCCAACTTGACCTTGGGTATACCCGTCTGGTACCTAGACCCCCCAGCCACTACCCTGCCTGGTCAACCCAAACCTTATCTTGCTTTGACCCCAGTTCAACCGATACCCATGGCTTCTCCCGCTGCACCAGTACCTCAGTCCCCTCATCAGGGACCACCTCCTATTACAACCATGTCGGGTAACCATATCAAAGCTTGTAGGGGGGCATCAAAGGAAAAGGTTGCCCCGACAACCTCTGCTCCTCCTAGACCTCCAAAGCATCCCATCCAGTGTGCCTTGTACGACGTTTTCGGCCACGCTACCTATACCTAACCTGAATTACCACATCTCAAAACCATGGTCAATGAAACATTTTCGGAATCTGATATTCCTGAAGTCTATGTCACCATACCTGATTCCCTTCCGAAACTTAAGCACTTGCACACCAATCACCCTTGTTCTCTGTGCGATTTCCATGGACATTATACCCATATTTGCCCCCTCCTTGATAAGTATCGTGCTTCTTTAGCTGCATACTGCCAATTCGAAGCCGCACTTGCCCATAATCCTTATCCACTAACACCAGACCACGTGTCTACCCCGATTACCATTTCTCATCCTGATTCTAAAATGACCGAACCTTCAGCCACTATTTCCTACCTTTCCTCATCACCGCGTTTCTAGGCAACCGACCCCTTAGTGCCTTCCCCCGATGTTTCGCCTACCCACTCCTCTGCTTGCTCCGCTGTCACCCCTCATGCCGACATGCATGTGAGCCTTTCCCCTAAAAATCAGGTGTCTCATGTTTCTACCTCTGTAGATCCTCCTATTCCACCCACTCTTCCCATCTTTCAGTCCGATGAAGATATCATGGAAGCCATGATCGAACCTGATTTTCCATGGGATGATATGCACCATTGTGCATATTTCCTCCCACACCAATCCCATGACCAATATGCTCTCGAATCTAAAGACTTCATTCCCGATAAAGTTGATTGGTTCAAAAACCCCATCCCTACACCTGACGCTTTCGAAGAAGGAAATATGGCTAATATCTCTCCTACCATCAAAATAGACATTTCTGTCAAACCAGGTATCGAAGAACATATCACCATGGGCGCCCAACGCACTCCGAAAGAAATTGAAGCCTACACCAAACTCTTCAAAGAATTCCGTGATATTTTTTCCTGGTCCTACTCAGAAATGCCTGGACTCGATCCTGCCATCATCAAACACCACATCAAAACATGGCCTGATGCCATTCCGGTCTGTTAAAAATTGAGACCCATCCATCCCTCTAGACGTGAAGCCATCAAATATGAAATCGATAAGCTCTGGCAGGATGGTTTCATTTATCCCATCGAATACACCACTTGGGTGTCCAACCCAGTTCCCGTCCTCAAAAAACAAGGCACCATTCATGTTTGCACCGACTTTCGCGATCTGAACAAAGCTTGTCCCAAAGACAACTTGCCCACACCATTTATTGACCAAATCATTGATGAGTGTGTGGGGAAAACATGGATGGCTTCTCTGGATACAACCAAATCGTTATCCGTCATGCCGATCAACTTAAAACCGCGTTCATTAGTCCGTGGGACACTTTCCCATACCGAGTCATGCCATTTGGCCTTAAAAACGTCGGCGCCACTTTTCAACGGGCCATGTATTATTGTTTCCATGACTTAGCTCATATTATCCTTGCCTATTTAGACGACCTTACTGCGCGTTCTAAACATCGGGTGCAACACCTTCATGATCTGTGTACCATTTTTCTCCAATGTCGCAAGTATAACATTCGCCTTAACCCATTTAAATGTGTCTTCTGTGTTCCCGCTGGTCGTCTTCTCGGCTTCATAGTGTCTAAAGACGAGATAACTCTCGACCCTTTGAAGGTTCAAGCCATTCTTGAACTTCCTATGCCTTGTACCTTATGCCATCTACAAAGTCTCCAAGGTAAAGCTAATTTTCTTCGTCGATTCGTTCCTGACTACGCTACTACCGCACATGGCTTCCTTATACTTCTTTGATCTCACACCCCTTTTGTCTGGGATACCTACGCTCAAGAGTCTTTTGATGCCCTCAAGCATGCTCTCACATCCGCTCCCTTGATCAATCCTCCTGACTTTGACCGAGATTTCATCCTATACATCTCTGCTTCCACATATTCGGTTGCTGGTGTCCTTATCCAGGAGGATGATAACGGTATCGAACATGTGATCTATTATGTCAGTAAGAACCTTGCCGGTCCACCTGTGTCCTACTCGCATGAAGAAAAATTAGCACTAGCTGTCGTGTTCTCGATCCAAAAACTGCGTCATTATATCCTCATGCGTTCCACCAAGGTTGTGACTGATTCCAACCCCATGGCTTTCCTATTGAGTCGACGCATCCTCAATGGGAAGTACACTCGTTGGGTCGTCATCCTCCAAGAATTCGACCTTAAATTTGTCACCCAAAAAAGTAAGAAAGGTTTAGTCCTCGCTGAACTCATTTTTGATTTGCCTACCAGGATGCAAGATACTCCCATTAATGATGCTCTTCCCGATGAACATTTATTTTCCATCACCACCGACGATCCTTGGTACGGTGACATCCTTACTTCCTTGCAAACCCAAAAATTCACCCTTCATCTTGATCGTGATGTTGGACGAAGTATCTGACACCAAGCCTATCGCTACCTTCTCATCGGCGATGACCTTTATCGTTGTAAGGTAGATACTGTCCTTCGTCGTTGCCTCACACAAGCTGAAGCCGAACAAGTCCTTAATGCCTGTCATAGCGGCGCTTGTGGTGGCCACCTCTCCGGCCTCACCACCACCCAAAAAATCATGCGTGCTGGGTATTTTTGGCCTTCTCTCTTCAGTGATTGCATTGAAGCAGTCAAACACTGTTCCAATTGCCAACATTTCTCCCCCAAGGCGCGAGCTCCTCCCGCTCCCCTCCATCCTGTCGTCACATCTGGTCCTTTTTGTAAATGGGCCATTGAATTTATGGAATTTCGACCTCTATCGGCTAGTAACCACAAATATATCATCATGGCAGTTGACTATTTCACTAAATGGGCCGAAGCTATGCCAACACTCAACAATACGGCAGCCACCGCAGCCCTCTTTTTCTTTAACCACGTCATTTCTCGATTTGGAGTTCCAAAACAATTAGTCTCTGACCATGGCTGACATTTTGAAGATGAGATTTGGCATGAGATATCCTCCCTATTGGTTTTGAGCACCAATATTCATCTTCCTATTACCCCCAAGGTAATGGCCAAGTTGAAGCGGTCAAAAAAATTCTTAAGACCATGCTTCAACGAACGGTGAATAAGCACAAAACCAATTGGCATCTCATGCTCTTCCCTGCTTTGTGGGCTTATCGTACTTCTGTTAAAACCGCCACCGGTTTCACTCCTTTCCACCTTGTCTTTGGCGAGGAGGCAGTCTTACCAATCGAGTGTGAAATCCCTTCCCTTCACTTGGCCGTCGAACTTCTCCCTGATACCCAACCTCTAGAACAATGACTTATCATGCTCGAGCGCGCCTCTGAAGACCGTCATGTTACATTGCAAACTCTTGAAGTGACCAAAAAGTGCACCAAAGCTCAGTATGACCGAAAATTCCACCCTCGTACCTTTCATGAAGGTGACCTTGTTCTAGTATATGACCAGGCCCATGATACCCTCAGTCATGGGAAGTTTGACTCATTATGGCTAGGTCCTTACATTATCATTAAAGACCTTGGTAAGGGGGAATATCTTTTAGAGGACTTTGAAGGCCACATTGTTCCTAATCCTCGCAATGCACTCTATCTTAAGAGATATTACCCTTAGCATTTCACATTCAAAATGCATGTTTTATTTTCTTTTGGATAGCCAGCATCTGTTTGTTTTCACATTTCACTACTTCACCAGGACACTTGTTGTCCACGAAGCCTTACTTCACCTCTCCTCAAAATCCAATTTTCTCACTTACAACACATTTAATTGGGGGTACCACTTTGCCTCTATACTCATTCCTGTTCGTGTCAATTTCCGTCATGAGATACCATTTTGTACTCATGTTTTTTATGGTCCCCTTTGGATCATCCCCCATTTCATTATCATCATTACTGTCCGTCTGTTCGTCGCTCTACTATTTTCTCTCACGCCTTAGTTGGGGATTCCTTATTGCCTCACCTATGGCAGACCTCCTTTTGTCGACGTCAACTCATTTACTCCAGAAGCTAGGTCTAGAGGGCATTGTACCTTGGTTCGAGCTCCTTTCAGCATGATCGTGATCTGTATACTTGATGGTCCAGTGATGCAGCAGCAGCTATTGGTGATTCCCGGGTGTGTGTGAGATGTCTCAACCCTCATGAGGGGGTGGCCCTGCAGGTAGCCCCCCACATGCCCGGATGACTTCTTCATTTCAACCCTTGATGTAGCTCCTCCCATTTGATGATATTGGCCCGAGCCGCTTGTAGCGCCTCTTCGATTTGCATGTATCAGTCAGATTTTGCGAGCCCTTCCCCGTGTGTAGGGGGAATTTGGGCATATTTGTATCTCATGTACTAAAATCTTATTGTATAAGTTCTGACGGTTATTCCAGGCATAGCATGTATGTGGGATCCATCATTCTATTTTTCTGGCTCCTATTTAAGCCAGCATATTCTTCATGGTTCGGTTCCTTGTTTACTAGACTTCCTATTCTTTGTACTTTGTCTCGGCAGGCATAGGTATGCCTCCCCCACCGCCTTTAGCACAGGTACCACTTCATAAGATAGAGACTTGTTGCACCTGTAAGTCTCGTCTCCTCAGGGTCTAGTCCTTTAGCACATTAGACTACCTTATATTTCTATCTCTCACTTCCCTCTTGATGTCTAGTGATTGAGTTCTTATAACTTACTTCGGTCATACGATTTGCTCCTAACACTCGTACGTTGGGGGGCAATCTGTTACACCATTTTTTGGTCATCTAACCTATTATTATTAGATGAACCCAAGTACACCATGTAAGACCAATTTTACCCTAAGTAAAATTGCTTTCACCATGTGAAATAACTTATTTGTTTATATTTCCCGGTCATATTTAACCCAAAACAAGGAAATTAATTAAATAAATCTTTATTTATTTATTTCCTAAGAATAAGTTATTTAAATCATTATTTAAATAATATTATTAGTTAAATTTGACTAAATCATCCATAAATAATTAAATAAACCATCATTTATTTAATTATATTCCCATCATTTCCCTAAAATGATAAATAAATCATTTATTTATTTATTATTTATAAATAAAGGAATTGACCCAAGTCAAAAATTCTTTTCCCTCCAACAAATATAATAAAATATTCCTAAAGGGTGGTTCTATAATTCGATTAATAATATTTTATTCATGCACCGAGTTCTAGACCGCCCTAATATTTTGTTATAAATAGAAGGGTTTTCCCCATTCATTAGTCACCTCCATTGAATTAGATCACTCTGGATCTACTCTTGTTCACCATTTTCTATTTTTGCCTTGTGAGCTCCCATTGAGTTCTATGTTTGTCTGGGTTTTCTACCACAATAAGAGAGAGGAATTTTAGATCTGAAACGCTGAGGACTTTCAAGAACCCATCCCATTGAGGAGAACCGAAAAACACCTTTCTTGTTTTCCTCTCAGGTGCCCCCTTTTAATATAATACAAAAATTATTTCAAATACACTGTTCTTGTCTCGTCTATTGGATGCATGGAGCCATATTTTACTTTATCTGCTTAATGTCTTTTATGCTTAGATCTGGATTTGTGCAACATTATTTGGATCATCTAATTGCAGATTTAAAGATTTTTTGCAGCCATAATTGATGTTAGGGCTATTTGTTATGCGTAGCTAAAGTGATCTTTCACGACGAAAGATTCATACTAACAGACCATCCTTGCTCTCTCACCGCAGATGGGTTGGCACATTCATCAGATGGATGTGAAGACTGCGTTCCTTAATGGGATCATTGAGGAAGAAGTGTACATTGAGCAGCCTGAAGAATTCAAAATCTTCAATAGTGAGTCGCATGTGTGTAGGCTCAAAAGAGCGCTGTATGGGCTAAAACAAGCAACTCGTGCTTGGTACACTCGGACCGACAGATATTTCATTGGACTTGGTTTCACCAAGAGTGAGGTGGATGAAAACCTGTATCAAATTGTGGTTGAGGGTAGTATTTTATTCATTGTTATTTATGTTAATGATTTAATACTAACGGGTGATGAGCAGTTGATACACTCATGCAAGACAGATCTTGCAAAGGAGTTTGAGATGAAGGAATTGGGCCTCCTTCATTATTTCCTTGGATTGAAAATATGGTAGCGGGAAGCTGAACTGTTTGTGTCTTAAGGCAAGTATGCCCGAGAGATACTGGAGAAGTTTCACATGCAAGGTTGCAAGCCTATCGACACTCCTCTTCCAGGAAATTGGAGGAAAGAGGATGCTACATCGGCAGAGGTAGTGGATTCCATTGTTTATCGACAGTTGGTGGGTTCGCTCATGTATTTAGTTAAAACAAGACCGGACATATGCTATGCGGTGAACCAAATTTCACAAGCAATGGTTAAGCCTACCAAGATCTTTTGAAAGGCAGGAAAGAATGTCCTGAGGTATCTCAGGGGCACATCTCAGTATGTCTTATGGTACAAAAAAACAGGTGAGGTGATGTTGCATGGCTTCACAGATGCAGATTGGGTAGGCAGCCCAACGAACAGAAAGAGCACATCAGGAGGGGTTTTTAGTATCAGATCTAAAGTAGTTTATTGGTACAGTAGGAAACAAAGATCTGTGGCACTCAGTTCAGCGGAAGAAGAATACATGGCAGCAAGTCAAGCTGCATGTGAGGCTATCTGGATGAGGAAGATCCTGGTCGGTTTGTTCGATTCACATTTAGATCCTACAGTGATACATTGTGATAATCATAGTTGCATTAAACTCTCGATTAATCCCATGTTTCATGATAGATCTAAACATATTTATATCTGATATCATCATATCAGAGATTGCGTGCAACAGAAGATCATGTTGCTTCAGTACATTCCTATGGAAGATCAGGATGCAGATATTCTGACAAAGGCGCTCACTAGGAGAAAATTCGAATACCATAGAAGCAGGATCGGGGTGAAGGATAATTCCTATCTTGTTGAGAGGGAGTGTTGAGATTCAACAACATGATGGAGCTTAGTGAAAATCAATCGCCTTCACTAAGTGGGCCCACGGGATATTTTTAGGTGCAAGTCTATTTTTAGACATGGTGATCATATTTCAGAAGTTGCAGGATGCTATTTGTGGATGGTTGGTCAAGTTGGAAAAATAGATGAAATTCTATTTTTAGAATATTGGGCGAAGTCTATTTGTAGATCTTCGATCTAAAAATAGATACATGTTGATTATTATTAGCCCTTAATACTAATCCGACAATAAATATCAACTTATTCTCTTGGAGCACTTTATTTTAGTATACAAATTTGGAAAATCAGTGGGCTGAAGGAATTACGAAATTCCTAGGGTTTACTGGTGGTTCATGCATGGAGGACTCAGTTAGAACTGAAGTGGCAAAGTTATGACAGAGTTGGAAGAGTAGTTCATGGAGTTGTTATTCAGTTTAACTCAGTTATTGGAGTTAAACTCAATTGAGCTAGTTGTATCTAGTCTAACTGAATGATACACTAGTGAGAGTGGAGTGAATTAATTAGTTAATTAATTCACAAATAATAACGCACTAATCAACTGAACAAATACATCAGTTAACTACAGTGCATGTCAATTCCAGTGGAGACTCAATGGAGAGGTAGGTGAAAGGGTGAGATGGACTATTCGTTGTGACTATAGTGATGCATTGATTGCATCACACACACATTGGAGTTTCCAATGAGGATTGCGCAGTCAAGGCAAGGGCAATTTGAATTCATTCAGGGGTCTTCTTCAGTTGGGATTGCGCAGTGGAGGCAGGATTGCCCGCGGGATTTGCAGATTTCTTCATGATAGTGTGTGACGATTGATTGTACTGAGAGCTTGTGTACTAAGCATTGTATGAGATTGTTACATGATCTCCATGATATACATAATATGATAGTTGGGGTTTTTAGCTTCAGGATTTCCCGTTAAAACAACTGTATTATGTGCGATTGTTTTTATTACTTCATGTGTTTGAAATTGAGTTTAAATTTCAAAGATTAACAGTGGAAGGATTCTGTATTTAGCAAGAAGATAAGATATTCTTAGATCAGGAGAATCTGGATATATACATGCATATGGTATATAATTTCTACAATCCATTCATATTTTCAGAGCCCTTTCCTGTTTATCAGGGCTTCTTTGGTTGTTATTATATCTCATGCACTCATATATTATTTTATTCCATCTTGGATGCTGTCCCAGACGCAATATTCATGTGGGATCCATTATATTTTTGTCTGGTCCATTTTATGCCAACATGTCATGTACCATTTATCACGTATTTTATAGCTCAGTCTAATTTTTTTGGGCGCACCATTATTCTTAGTACTTTGTTATCTCGGCGGGCATAGGTATGCTTCCCCTGCCTCACTGAGAACAGGTGTTAGTCATCAATATTTTTCACTTGTTGGTGATGACTAGTTGTAACAGCCAAGTTTTCTAGCAGCTGATCTAAAAATTTGTCAAATTTTCCAGCTGGAAAACACCCATAAAATTTTTTACCCTCTTGCCTTTCAGTCTGCCCATGACGAGATGAAACCTCATTATCAACTCCTACCTAGCCTCAGCCACACTATTCTGCCCATCAGCTCTAAAGAAACAATCCAAATCTTTCCAAAAGTCTCCCCTAAGTTAGGAAGTGGCGCTTTAGGAATTTCTCCCTTGGCGAACTATCCAATCTGCTATAGACCAGTCATAACAGATCTTCCTATTCTGCAAAAAAATTTGGCTACAGCCATAGGTCGTGCCACTAATACACCCTCAAGTCTCAGTAATACATGGACCATAAGTCAAGCTGATTTTAGGTGTTTTTACAGTTTTGATGAATCTTTCAAGGACAAAGACGTACCAGCATCTCAGAAGACAATATTTGTTTCCACGTGAGAAGACAGATGCTTCTCAATGTGATATTGATCCTGGGATGCAGCCACAGAGCAGAGAGTTTTTCATCAAGCTCTTGCGATCACAATCAAAGCCTGAAAGGACAGTGAAAGGAAAAATAACACTGTCAAAGGGCTAATGCTATGACATGAAAAAAAACCTCCTTCATCTATAAGCAGAGGGTTTGAAGACTGAAGCGCCTCCTTCATCCATAAGTAGAGGGTTTGAAGACTGAAGCGCCTCCTTCATCCATAAGCAGAGGGCCAAAGGTAAAGTCTATTTTTGAGTTTTTCACTAACTATGAAGACAAGATTTGAAGTACAGTGAGACAGCAACTGAAGGTCTCTGCATGAAAATAATGATCAAAGGCAGAGGAAAAACATTGAGCTTTAAAATTAATTTGCATAAGTTCACTATTATTTAAATTACA
This sequence comes from Pinus albicaulis, assembly GCA_034641835.2. Taxonomy (NCBI): domain Eukaryota; kingdom Viridiplantae; phylum Streptophyta; class Pinopsida; order Pinales; family Pinaceae; genus Pinus; species Pinus albicaulis. The sequence goes on from CM076575.1 coordinate 1,936,319,148, forward strand.
ATGTGAAGCTAACAGGTTCGTCATCATTGAAGAAAGTTTGTGAAAGAAGATATTCCAAGGAGTCAAAGTGCCTTCGTCCCAAACTGACCCCTGCCATCATAAACAAGAGAAGTCACTAAGAGTGATGACTGCTTTTCAAAATATGACAGTGAAGCCCAGGTTTCTTACAGACCTCCTTCACATAAAAACTAAAAGGCAGCTCTCCCTTGCTCAATTTCCAAATCTAGAACATTATCCCCTGCCTTATCTACTCAAAAATGAAAACTGGATCATTCTGTAAATCTGAGGATAAGTTGGTGGTTTTTGGGTTTGGAGTCCTTTTATAAGCAAGATTTTCACTTACAGGTTCCAACAATTTTTTTACCCACAATCAAATGAGAAGCTCAAACTCACCTGCCATCTCATTCAGTTCCCACAATGAGCATGTCCGTATCCATAGCATCAGGAGCAAACATGGTCAATGTAGGTTTCAAAAGGGTGAAGCTACCCCCCTCACAGTGATAATAAGAATCTCACATAACATAGTTTGTTTTCCTACAGGTGCCCTTTTTCAATGAGGAGACACTAACTATGTTGTTATTCCAAAATGTTGCTCTGTATATTCATAAATACCTTTTTAGGGAACTTGATCAAAATAACAACAAATGAGCAACACAAAGGCAGGAGGAGGAAAAGGAATATAGAAATCACAGTTAAGTTTTTCCCAGAAAAAGGTGGTCGCCCTCAAAAAGCACATCTACAAATCCTTCACAGTAGCTTAGAGCAGAATTTATCTCCCTAGCACAGATATCAGAAAAGGAGGACCTTTTTATTCTTTAAATGAGAAGTAGTCAAAGTTTCAAATTCTCAAAACGGTTGTTTCATTTCAAGAAGGGGTCAGGTTCATAAAAGAGCTGATCATTTCCACTATGACAGTTATTCGAATAGAAGGTATCAATTTATGATTAAAAGGATGAGGGTTCCAGTTTTGTTTTAAAAAGAGAAACAACAAAGGCCTTTCAAACATTTCTTAAAGAAACCCTCACCAAGAAAATGTGAAAGGGACTTTGGTGTTTTCGCTTTCAAAAGGGTTGAAGACCGGTGCCATCCATTTTGCATTTCAAAAAACAAAATGGAATACTCCTCTTGCTGTCCTCGAGATCGGAGAAAGGAGTTTTGAGCAAATTTCACAGAGTTTTTGGGCTTATTGACCGCGCGACGCACCTGTACACTTGTGTGGCGCGTTCAGGCGCGTTTTTTCAACGGGAATACACTACAGCGCAGCGTGCCTGTAGGCGTTGGTCCCGTCGGCCCAATAGGTGACCCGATAGCCTTTTGCGCGACGCTCTCCTAGTATAAACGTGCCGCACTCATTTTACACCATCTAAACGCCTCTAACAAGTGGTAAAGTCGCTCCTTTCCTCCAGCAAAACGACACCATCAATTTCCAAGGTATTTATGCGCCTCCATGCTCTTTTAAAAAAACTGTTAAATGGTGAAAAAAGGGATGAAGTTCATAGTCTAAATAACAGTGTTGAGTTTGTTGAGGGAGAAGTGTTTTGTGTTGGAAGCTCAAAATTACTATGTCGCTGTTAGCCCAAGGTTTTCATAGTAAAATTGATGCGTTTCTGTTGATATAAAAAACCATATAAACTTCCCTCAAGATCAGCTAAAGGGTGAAGGCACTGTTTGAAAATAGAAACATAGGGTTCAAAAAAAAGCAAAACAGTGGACCTGGCCCCAACAGCAGTAATCATCATATGAGTGCTCTTTTATTTCAGAAATCCTCCTTGTGGTGAAGAATAGATTCAAGGCTGCCATTTTTTCCATAAACAAAATTTAGTGTGTAAGGCTGTAAATTGTCATTTAAAGGTGTTTTTATCTGACTGTGGGTGAAGAATAAGTGAATACCAGAGCAATGTTTTGAATTGGGAAGATTTTTGTTTTGCCTTCGTCTAAAAAACAAGGTTGTTCTATTGTCATCAAAACACCAAAAGCTGGGTGACCTTATCACAAACACAGAAAAATCACTTTGACTGTGTATCTTTTATTGACTGTGTTTTTGTTGAGTGGCATACAAAGGGAAAATCATTGTTTTGGAAAGAGCAGAGACCTAATATCATAAAAGGTCATCTCACACAGCATTTTGAAACCAAATTCACCTTGATCAAACAAGTGATTGAGAGGTAAAACAATGTTGTGTTTGAAAGGACATTTCAAAAAACCTTTTGAGGCAGTTTGAGTTTTTTAGAGAGCATCTAGAACAAGATGCCTCCCAGGAAAGATAGCAGGAATGGATTGCACAAGAGGTATGAGCCTATTTCCACCGAAGAGGTGAATGCCCACCCATCAGTATTGTTCAATTTCCATGAGGTCAGGTGCTTAGATTTTTGCTAAAGGGTGCAAGAGGTGAAGAGTTTTTCTCCTCTGACACACCTTTATGCTTTGAGATCCAGAGAAAAAAATTTCCAGTTGGCAGGCCTTGATTTCAAGTTCTCCCCAAGATCCATCTCCAAGGCCACTAAAATCTCCTATATTGGCGAGAAATGGTTTAAACAAAGCCATTTGGACTTAGATGATTACAAACCCTTCCTCAAACTTGAACACAGAGATGATTGTCCTGCTATTCTCCCTTTCTCATACCTTTTAGCCAGCTACGCCCCTCTCATGAATATTATAATGAAGTACTTTACTTGTGAGGGAAGATTCTCTTGAATTTATGCATATCACATTCGACTGTTCATGCATTTCACAAGGACCAAGAAGCTAAATCTTCCTTTCTTCTTGCACAAGAGCATTGAGAAAATGGCCTCCACTATCCAGAAGAGGCCTCCCGCACAACAAATAGCTTGTCTCTTCCATCACTCTCTCATCAAAATCATCATTCTCCATCAGCTTGAAAAGAGAGAGGTCTCTTGGGATGTTTTCATTGCTCATCCTGATTTCTCCACTGTCCCTCCAGTCCATACATCCCCTACATCTCCTACTCATCGCCCCTCTCCTTCCTCTAGTATGCCTACTCCTAAAAAGCTCAAGTTTACTGAAGAACAAACAAAGGAACATGAAGAAGGAGAAGGAGGTGACCAGCAAGAGGAAAAAAGTGCTGAACAACAACATGAAAGTGATGAGGGTGAGCAGCAGATTCATGATGAGGGTGAGTAGCAAATTCATGATGAGGGTGAGCAGCCTTATGATGAAGGGCAGCAGCTTGAAATGAAAACAGATGATGAGGCTGAACAACAGCCTTATGGGGACACACAACAACATCACAGTGGTGATGAATAACAACATGAGGAAGAGGAAGAAAGTGTTGAACAACAGAAAGGACAGGAAAGGGATGAACAGGGGAAGCATAAAGAGGACACACAACAGTCCTATGAGACATAGCAGCAGCATGGAGATGATGAAAAAGGGCATGACAGTGATGAACAAGGGCAGCCTCCTCAAGAAGAACAACAACCTCCTCAAGAAAAACATCAAACTCAAAAGGATGACAAGAAAGACGACAAAGGTAAAGGGGTCATACCCTCTTCTCCTAAAAAGGCCAAGCCTTGGACAACAAAGAAGAGAATGCCTAGAGTGGTCACTCCAAATGTGACAAGGGTTCTTCGAAGTAAAAGGAAATTTCCAAAGAAGCCTATCATTGATTTTCCTAGGAGGAAGAGCACTAGAATAGCCACCCAAAGCAAAGGGAAGGGAAAGGTAGAAGGAATTCATGAATAGGAGGGTGAATTCGATATCATCCCAATCCAAAGCGATGATAGTGATAATGAGGCCCGGATTCTATAAAACCTTTTGATCCATAGGGAAGGCCAAATTGATGCATTGAAGGATGATCTTCATAGGGTAAGGAATTTCAATCAATTTCTAGTAATCCAAAATAGGCAAATGAGTGTCCATATGGCTGTTTATGAGACATGGGCGACTAAGTACAAGAAGTTGGCCTCCAAAGCCCAAGCAAGTTTGGAAGAACTCATGGGTGAATTTGATGAAAGTGAAGGCGATGATCAGCCTAAGCGAAAGAGGCCTAGAACCATGGGGCTAAAAAGGGCCCTTGAGAAGCAAAAAGAAGAGGAAAATTTTCTTCTCCAATCCACTCCTCTCACTGCATTGTTTGAAAAGGAGATAGAAAACAATAAGGAGGCGTGGCTTGAGAGAGTCAATGACCATTTGGAGAAGAAGTTGGAGAGGGAAAACAGGGATTTATACCTTCAAAGGAGAATGACGAGGCATTACAAAAAGTTAAATCAGTTTGCCCGACGCAAGTTAAAGGCTGCTCAAGACAAGCTCAAGGAGGTTAAAGGGAAGCACCCGGCACGGAAAGTGAGAAAGGAAACATCAGGACTTCATATTTTTGCCTCTGCTTCACAGCATGTTGCTGAGAACCCTTGAGGGTCATGCTCACCAATTTTGGGTGATTTCGACATATTTTGGTTTTTTGGCATTTTTGAGTTTTTGGCCGAAACTCATGGGCTTCGCCATTTCATTTTGGGGAATCATCAAAGGAGGATAATGGTATCATTAGATGCCATAATTTTAGGAGCACACACTCAGCGATTTTTAGGACATTTGAAGATCATTCACTCCTCCAAAATGGCAAAAAAACGCCCACTTTTTCTACACTCTGCCCGCTCTATCAACAAACTTTATTTTCTGGTTTTTTTACACACAGTCCTATTTTTGGAGGACTTCCAAGCATCAGATTGAGAAAATTCCAATTTCTCCAAAAAATAGACACACATATCTTTCCAACGAGCTATCATGAGCCTTGTTTCGACATCGGGAAGGCTGCTAAAGGTTACTGGCAAGTCAGGGGACCTTTTCGGGGACCTTTTGCTGATGTAAATTTTGAGTATTTTTGTAAAATTTGAACCTTTAAAAACTGATTTTTCCTCATGTGCGTTTAGCTATTTTTGCACATGAGAATTTATGAAAAGTCAATTTAATTCCCTCTTTTAGCATTTTTTAGATATTTTATGAGATATTTTGTGCCTTGGGCTTTGCAAAGCCTCAAGGAAAAGTTTAGATATTGTGAATAGGCCAATGAGAGTGCAAATTGAACTAAGAGGTTTTCCTCACTTGAGCCTATATATTCCAAAGGCTTTCAATGTAAATAAGGCTAAACTTGATGATAGAAGCAATATATGGTCATATAAGCTTTGGAAAAAATACTTGTCTCATGCTCTTGGATGTTCTTGGATGATGAAAGAGGATTGTTGTTGGATTCCATGACTTGGTAGAATGGTATAGTGTCTCTTTATTTGTTTTGTTTTCTAGTTTTCATTCATGAATCCATGTTTCTTGCTTGCTATAGATCAGTAGAGAACAAATTTGAGACATGCTCTTGGAGGCACCTCAAATTTCTTGTTTCTTCATAGCTTCCATGTTTTCTTCTTCCTTAGTCACATTAAAGAATTCTTGATTTCTCTTTAATAACTTGAGGATATTGTTGCTTATTTCATTCATGGTTTTATGAATGTTAAGTATGATTTATGGTACGCCCTTCTTACCAATGACTAGCCATAGCTCCATCCATGAAATTTATCTTTGACTGATTAGATTGTCATTTGTTGAACCAAGGAGGTCTTGTTTCGATCTTTCCCTTTGCCTAAGACTATGCGATATTGTTTTCAAAGTGCCCAATAACTTGAAGTACTATGTTTAGGTGTTCCAGCATAGTAAGTTAAGTTGTTCTTCTGTCTTAAGTGTTTTCCCCAAAGTCTGATAGCCATTTCCCAAAGTTAGAGGGTGATATATCTCTATGCATGGCTTGAATGTTTATTTCTATGTATTGATTAGCTTATAGTTACATTTATCATGATTAATGGTTTTCCCTACCATGTTTATGTCAGCTATTAAACTAGTTATGCTTGAAACCCTTTGTTGTTCCCAAACTTGATGTCCATTTTATTCCATTTTGCCCAAAGATCCTTTCTACCTCGAATCAAATCGGCCCTTCAACTGCCTTGTATCACCGTCTGATAGATTTCTAGACATTTTCAACCCCATAGCCCAGTTGATCTGACATCTTTTTACCTATCTTATATCTTTGATTAGTTTCATCCCTCACAACCTAAAAAACCAAAACCAAAAACCTACTTCATAACTAGCCTAAAATCAGAACACAATAAGCAAACACACAGATATCCCTTACACATATAGAGAGAGCCCTCTCTGAGTCCATGAAGGCTAGGTCCTTGGGCTCCAAAGATTGGTTTCATGTTACACTGTCATTTGGCTTGCCAATCAGCCAAATCACAGGACCCTAACAACAGGTACTCAAACTTTAAAGGATAATTATATATCATTTGTAGGTCTCGCCCCCTCAGTTATTGTCCTCTCTCACTTCACTCCATCTATGTATCTCTCTCTCTCTAACTCCTCTTTGGTATCTAGTGATTGTGTTCTTACAATGTACTTCGGCCATACGATTAGCTCCTAATGCTTGCACGTTGGGGGGAAATCTGTTACACCAATTTTTATTCATCTAACCATTTACAATTAGATGGATCAAAGTACACCATGTAAGACCAATTTTATCATAGTAAAATTGATTTCACTATAAATAAATAATTTATTTGTTTATTATTTCTAAATAAAGGTATTTAACCAATTTAAATTCCTTTTCCCTCCAAAAAAATATAATAAAATATTCCAAGCAGTTAGATCTGGATCTTGGTTAATAATATTTTATTATTCACCATTATCGAGGATAACTCAATATTTTGTTATAAATAGGATGTTTTTCCATTCATTATTCACTTTGATCACTTTCATTGTCGTGCTTTGATCATTCTCATTGCTGCTACTATTTTCTTACTTCTTGAGCTCCCATAGAGTTCAACGCATTTTGGGTTTTCTACACCATCGAGAGAGAGAGACTTCTAGATCTGAAGCGTTGAGGACAACCAAGAACCCATCCCATTGACGGGGACTGGTAACATCATTCTTTGTTCCCTTCCTAGGTATTATAATACATATAAAATTCTTTATACCTTGTCTTGTCCGTTGGATGTATGGAACATTTTTCTTATTTATTTTTACTATTTAGCTACTTTTACTACATATATCGGGTTTCTGACAACATTTATTTCGACTATCTATTACAGATCTAAGGAAGTTAATAAACCATGTTTGTTGTTAGGGTTGTTTGTCATACACATCTAAAGTGATCCCTTTTCGTACACTTGCATTAAGAATTTACGCTAACAAATTTTATTGCTGAAATCAATCCCAAGGTACTTGTATTCAATTAATTCTTCAATAATGTTGCCTTTAAAGAAGAAGGTATGTTGGAACTATTTCTTTTATTAGAGAAAATCATTATTTTGGTTTTTCTAGTATTGACTTGCATCCCCATTGCTCTACAAAAATGCTCAAGGGAATTACAATATGATACTAATTGTTGTTTTCATAATCGAATATATACTGGATCTAGTGATATACTTTCATAATGGAATATAGAATCGATATAGTGGTATAGTCTGGATACTACTATTCATGTAATTCCACTAAAATATTTGAGTATTTGATGTTAATACTATGCGGATTCATTCAAGCATATTCTCTGTAGAAGGAATTTGTATTTTGTTTTGCCATGATGATAATGAAAATGCATTTGATTTTTCTAGTTCTGCTTCCTTGCATGCTGTAGAAATTTGAATAACTGAGATATTATTCACCGAGATTATCCTGATCACACACTATTTGAGCTTCATGCATAATACATAACCTCTTCTACTATTGATCATCAATTTGCGGAAATATAAACAATCACATGTGCACATTAAAACCATAAACAATCACACATATAAACACAATATTTATGGGAAAGCTTAAAGCTGAAAACCCCCAACTATATGTATATTATAATGATAGAGATCATGTAACAATAATTGTACAAACTCCTCACAAGCTCTCAGTACAATATCCAATTGTTACACACTACAGAAGCTCAGATCATACAAAACACATGCTCCAATCTGATCCACCTGTTAGCCAGCCTCTACTGCGCAATCCAATATGGATAATTTCCAGATCCAGGTTTGAATCTCATTGGTATGTACTGCGCAATCCTCATTGGCTTCTCCATCAATATGTGTGCAAATCTCATGCACCAGTATAGTCACAACTGATAGTCACACTTGCTCTTTCACCTACCTCTTCACTGGTATCCACTGAAACTGTCCATGCACTACAGTTAACTGATGTATTCTTTAGTTGATTTATGAGTTAATAATTAGTGAATTAATTAATAATTAATTCACACCACTCTCACTAATTTAATCAATCAGTTAGACTAGATACAACTAGATCAACTAAGTTAAACTAAACACAACTCCATTAACTATCTCATCAACTCCACCAAACTCTGTCACATAAGTTCTAACTGAAGTCAACCATGCAATAGCTCCACTAAACCCTAGGAATAGTGTAATTCCTTCTGTCAGCTGCATGTGCCACATCCAGGCATCAAACTGAAGCGCTCCAAGAGGATAAGATAATGTTTAGAGTCCAAATATTATTAAGAGCTAATAATATTCGACATATCTATTTTTAGACTGGCAATCTAAAAATAGATTCTGCCCAGTATGTATAAAAATAGAAGTCCATATATTTTCCCCGACTTGACCAACCATCCACAAATAGCATCCTGCAACTCATAGAACATGATCCATATTTCTAAAAATAGACTTTGCGCCAAAAATACCCTGCGGGTCCACTTAGTGAAGGCGACTCCTTTCCACTAAGCTCATCATCTTGTTGCAATCTCAACACTCCCTCTCAACAAGATATGGATTATCTGCAACCCCTATCCTGCCCCTGTGGTATTCGAATTTTCTCCTGGTGAGCGCCTTCGTCAAGATATCAGCATCCTGATCCTTCGTAGGAATGTATCAAAGTAACATGATTCTTCGCTGCACACAATATCTGATATGATGATACCAGATGTCAATGTGTTTAGATCTATCATGAAATACTGGATTAACTGAGAGTTTGATGCAACTCTGATTATCACAATAAATCACAGTAGGCTCTAAGTGTGAACCGAACAACCCGACTTAATCTTCTCATCCATAGCCTCGCATGCGCCCAAACCTTCACGCCATACTCGACCTCTACTGAACTGAGTGCCACGGATCTCTGCTTCCTGCTGTACCAAGAAACTGTTGTCGACCTGATACTGAAAATCCCTCCAGATGTGCTCTTTCTATCCATTGGGTTCCCTGCCCAATCTGCATCCGTGAAGCCACATAGCTTCACCTCATCCGACTGTCTGTACCACAATCCATATCCCGACGTGCCTCTGAGATAACGCAATACATGCTTCCCCGCCTTCCAAAAGAGCTTGGTAGGCTTAACCATAGCTTGTGAAAGCTGGTTAACTGCATAGCATATATCGGTTCGTGTATTGACCAGATACATAAGCGACCCCACCAACTGTCGATAAACAATGGAATCCACTACCTCCGCCGAAGTAGCATCCTCCTTCCTCCAACCACCAGGAAGAGGAGTATCAACAGGCTTGCAGCCATGCATGTTGAACTTCTCCAGTATCTCCAGGGCATACTTACCCTGAGAAACAAACAGTCCACCACTGCACTGCCAAATTTCCAATCCCAGGAAATAATGAATGAGGCTTAAGTCCTTCATCTCAAACTCTTTTGCAAGATCCTCCTTGCATGAGAGTATCAACAACTCATCACCTGTCAAAATTAAATCATCTACATAAAGTACAATGATCAGCAAGTTACCCTCCACCAAAATCTGGTATAGGTTAGGATCCGCCTCACTCTTGGAGAATCCAAGTCTAGTGAAATAACTGTCTATCCATGTGTACCAAGCACGAGGTGCTTGTTTCAACCCATACATCGCTCTCTTGAGCCTGCACACATGCGACTCGCTATTGAAGATCTCGAAACCTTCAGGCTGCTCTATGTATACCTCCTCCTCAATGACTCCATTGAGGAACGCAGTCTTCACATCCATCTGATGAATGTGCCACCCCATCTACGCTGAGAGAGCAAGAATCGTCCGTATGGAAGAATACCTTGTGACAGGTGCAAAGGTATCCTCATAATCAATCCCATCAATCTGTGAAAAGCCTCGGGCAACAAATCTTGCCTTGTACTTCTCCACACTCCCGTCAGCTGCTTGCTTCACTTTGTAGATCCATCTCAAACCCACCACTGATTTCCCCTCCGGTCGCTGGACAATCTCCCATGCACTGTTTCTGACAATCGAAACATACTCTTCCACCATGGCATCTACCCATGCAGGGTCCTCCACAGCTTCCTCAAAAGAGGATGGCTATGTCATGATACACTTGCTCATAAGAGCCATGTATCCAGTGTACCAATCAGGTGACTGTCTCTGTCTGTGTTGTGATGTAAGTGCTCCTACAACCTTCTCAGCATCTTGAGCTAGTCGCTCAGCTTCTGTAGTGTGCTTCCTCCCTCTGATGGTTGGCACTGCCTGAGTGGTCTCTTCCACTCCATGGCTGATCCACATCCCGAGACTCATCATGGGGACCTAATAGCTCGCCTCCGCATGCAAGTGTGACTCTCTCTCAAGCGAACACTTCATGGCTTTCTCCTCCCGAAATTTGATATCCCGTCGCACAACAGTCTTGCGACTATCCGGAAAATACACACGATAGTTGGGGTGTATCAGTGTAGTTGTGGGGTGTATCAGTGTACCCCACAAATATCCCAACCTCTACAGTCGGCTCCAGCTTCTTCCTGGCATCCTTCATCACATGAATGTAAACAAGTGAACCAAAAATCCTCAAATGGGAAATATCAAGCCTCTTACCAGAAAATGCCTCCTCAGGTGTACTCATGCCAAGTATCCTGTGAGGACAACGATTTTGCACATAAACTGCAGTATTGCATGCCTCAGCCCACAAGTGTATGGGAAGGCCCTGATCATGCAACATCGCCCATGCAGCACCCACGATCGTTCTGTTCTTCCTCTCCGTGACCCCATTTTGCCGTGGGTTATGAGGTGCTATGAGCTCCCTCTGAATTCTTCGCGCCGCAAAAGTCCTTGAATTGTCGTAGATGAATTCACCACCATTGTCGCTCCTTAGAGCCTTCACCTCGCTTCTCCGATTCTTTCTCAACTAAGTGCCTTGAACTCACGTAACTTTTGAGTATGTCTCGCTCTTCTTTTGCATGAAGAAGATCCAACACTAACGAGAAAAATCATCAACAAATATCACATAATACCTGTGCTTTGCTGTCGAAGCTGCTGAGAAAGGTCCACACACGTCTGTGTGAATTCTCTCAAGGATCGTCGTGGCGTGAATATCCTTCTCGTGAAAGGTGTCAATAAATTTTCCTGAAGGTATACCTCAGACCGATCCGATCGCGCAAGAGTGCCTTTAGAAGCCCGTGAGAAATCACAAGATCTTCAAAGCTCCATGGTGAAGGTGGCCCACCCTCCGTGCCACAACTCGCCATCATCCCGCTCACCACTCCTTCGCCTTTGCCCGCCATTGCCGCACATCCATCTACTCGCAATTGATAAAGGTTCTTAACTCGAACCCCTATCCTCCGGGGAACTCACCCGCTTGCCTTACCGCGCAGAAATCCTTTCCTCGCTAAAGACAACATCATATCCCTTGTCTTCTAACATCGCCACAGAGATCAGATTCTTCTTCAATCCTGGAACATGCATCACTTCCTTCAATACGAAGGGTTTACCAGACTTCCTCTCAAAGGAAATGGTACCGATACCGGTTGCACTGTATCTACCATCATCGCCCATCTCGATGTGCACTCCAAGATCTTTCTCATCCAGATCAGTAAACAAATCTCGATCTCCTGTCATGTGAAAAGACACGCCACTATCCAGAAACCACACTGATCCCGTCATACTTGAGACCAAGGATGCGATCAGCGAAAAATCCAGGTCAAACTGCGAGGCTAAGGCCTCTCCAGCTGCAGATCCAACAACCTGCTTATTTTTCTTCTTCTGCGGACAATTTGTGGCATAATGTCCGTGTTGGTGATAGTGAAAGCACTTCACCTTGGACATGTCCTGCTTCTTGCCTTTCGCACCGGAATGAGAAGCTTTCTTACTCTTCCCCTTCTTTGCTTTGGCATCCAAAGCGCAATTCTCTTCATCAGAGTTCTTTGATGACGATCCGTCCCTGGTACTCCGCCTTATCTCCTCTTGCACAAGATCCGACCAAAGTCGCTCCCATCTTGGCAATTTCTCCCGACCATTGACAGAGTCCTGATAGGAATGCCAACTCTTCGGAAGCCCAAGGAGAGCCAAGCTCACCAAGTCCTCGTCATCTACAACCACCCCCACACTTCCCAGCTCATCCCTGCATTGGATGAACTTCATGAGGTACTTGGGCATACTGTCGCCTTTCTCCATCTTTATGTTTCTGAGTTTATCCTTGAGCGCCAACTTCCTCTGGTCGCTCTTGCTTTGGAATAAATCTATCAAGGCTTTCCACATCAAGAATGGAGAAGCCTTACCATGCAGGCTGGACACTATGTGATCCTTCACGCCCTCCAACAGAATCCTTCGACACTTTGCTGTCTTCTTTTGCCAAGCCTCAATTACGGCAGCATTGCTAGAAGTAGGCTTTGGGACTTCAGCATCTATGAAATCCTTCAACCCATTGTCATCCAGAATTGCCTCCAACCTGTCCTTCCATGAAATATAATTCGAGCTACCCTCAAGGAAATACTCCAATCGCAATCCGTTGAAAGACATCACAACTTTGACACCAAGAAAACACTGCTGCAAATTCGAATTCCACCAGCACAAAACTCAACCGCTTCAATGTTTTGCAATTGCTCCAATGATCAATACTGCTCTGATACCATGTAGAAATTTGAATGACTAAGATATTATTCACCGATATTATCCTGATCACACACTATTTGAGCTTCATGCATAATACATAAACTCTTCTACTATTGATCATCAATTTGCGGAAATATAAATAATCGCATGCGCACATTAAAACCATAAACAATCACACATATAAACACAGTATTTATGGGAAAGCTTAAAGCTGAAAACCCCCAAATATCTGTATATTATAATGATAGAGATCATGTAACAATCATTGTACAAACTCTTCACAAGCTCTCAGTACAATCTCCAATTGTTACACACTACACAAGCTCAGATCATACAAAACACATGCTCCAATCTGCTCCACCTGTTAGCCTGCCTCTACTGCGCAATCCAATATGGATAATTGCCAGATCCAGGTTCAAATCCCACTGGTATGTACTGCGCAATCCTCATTGGCTTCTCCATCAATGTGTGTGCAAATCTCATGCACCAGTATAGTCACAACTGATAGTCACACTTGCTCTTTCACCTACCTCTCCACTGGTATCCACTGAAACTGTCCATGCACTGTAGTTAACTGATGTATTATTTAGTTGATTTATGATTTAATAATTAGTGAATTAATTAATAATTAATTCACACCACTCTCACTAATTGTATCAATCAGTTAGACTAGATACAACTAGCTCAACTAAGTTAAACTGAACACAACTCCATTAACTGTCTCATCAACTCCACCAAACTCTGTCACATGAGTTATAATTGAAGTCAACCATGCAATAGCTCCACTAAACCATAGGAATAGCGTAATTCCTTCTTTCAGCTACATGTGCCACATCCAGGCATCAAACTGAAGTGATCCAAGAGGATAAGATAATGTTTAGAGTCCAAATATTATTAAGAGCTAATAATATTCGACATATCTATTTTTAGACTGGCAATCTAAAAATAGATTCCGCCCAGTATGTCTAAAAATAGAATTCCATCTATTTTCACCAACTTGACCAACCATCCACAAATAGCATCCTGCAACTCATAGAACATGATCCATATGTCTAAGAATAGACATAGTCTAAAAATAGACTTTGCGCCAAAAATACCCTGCGGGCCCACTTAGTGAAGGCGACTCCTTTCCACTAAGCTCATCATATTGTTGCAATCTCAACACATGCCTTGTCATGCTTGGTCAAAATCCATCACCAAATACATAAGAAGATACACAACTTCACAATGGCTCTGAGAAAAGCCAGACCTAATATCTGCAACAATCCACCACCATTTTCAGAACTCTCAAGCCTTCCTCGAGTCCTCATTACATCCACTTCCTTAAACGAATGAAATTATGACATGGAGCTTCTATATTTGTCCTTTGTATTCTCCAAATGGAATTATGCTGCCATGAGTGCGAGTGGCACAATAAAAATAGAGTGTGGAGTGCGGACTCCTCAAAGATGTGGTTTCCAATCTGCAGAGTGTTGGGAAATGTAATTCCTACTTGTATCATTTGTGATTCTGTCTATCTAGAGGAGTTTGTTCCTATTATGTTTCATAGATTGGTGTGTGGTTGAGATATTTTCTCAACTAAGTGATTATGTGTCCAAGATAGTTTCGCTATCTTGAGACAACACTTCATATATTTATTTGTAAAATTATTTGATTAATGTGAAGATAGATTTCCTTATGGAAATTTAACATGTTATCAGAGCCTGTATGGGCTTGGACCTTGGCCCCTCTCAAGGCGAGGGAAATAACACAATATATGTATTGTTTTTAGTTTTTTTTTGTCCATTCATTCAAGAGGAGGTTGTTTGAAGTCTGATTCCTGTGTAGAGGCCATGAGAAGGCTGATTGCGTCCAAGGGAAAGCATGAGCTATGGTTTTGGAGTGGTTTGAATAAGAAGCTCTCACCATCTCCATCGGGATCTAAAGGAGACAACAACCTGTAGGTACTCATAGATTGGGATGCTATATATCTGAGTGCACAAAGTCCAACCGAAGGCCACTGTGACTTGAGTGAGATCACATGTAATATCGTGAAACCTATGGAGAAACCATTTGTGGAATGTGTGGATATCACAATGACAAATGAGTGTGCCAACTGTGTTGTAAAGGGCGTGGTTTTGGGTCTACTGAGTGAGGGTGACAATGCCAGAAATAAGCATTTGAGCATGCCCATTGCACCCATCGAATCCAGGGTTTTCTGTCACTAGACCATCAACAGATTTGGTGGATGATGTGTAGGTTCTCAAAGATGACTTTGTCAACTGTCAGCTAGAGGGCAGATTGGTGTAATGAGTGACTGGCGTTGCGTATGGAGGAGATAGGCAGCAACTGTTGCCTGCTGGAGTTATCGAATGCGTTGTGGACGATTTCAATCCTCAGATAATCATTCGTGCATTAATTTTCAGCATGCATAAGTGAATCAACTCAGGTGCTGAAGTATTGTTTGTAGATGTGTGAGAAGTTCCAGTTTGTATTGAATTCTGACATGTAGATTATGAGAGAACCATCGATGCATCCAAAGAGGAATCGACATCCCCATGAGCCCACGCTTTCAATCTTGGCAGGGAAAACCTTCACTAGTTGATTTGAATCGTAATCATTGTGCACCATTTTCGTTGAATTCTAAGTACTTTTCCATTCTTAAATTACTTTGAATAGCCCTTGATCTGGTGATCTCTTCCTCAACTCATGAAATCAGGTGAATTGTAATGAACAAGATACATTTGTGGCAAGGGATTGAAGAGCATAGGAGAATTGATAATATTAAAGTGGAAAATATTTTGTGACAAAGATTCATGGCATCACTGTTGCTGCCAGAGGATATAGCTTTCATAGTTCTCGGTGCTACTCTTTTTGGTGATGGGTTTCTGGTCCGGTTTGAAAACAACTATGTTTATATTTTCTCAAATGGTGGTTTAAAGTCATCTGTGGGTGGAGATAAATAAATTTAATGTTAATCTGAAATTTTATTTTTTGTTGAGAACCAACAAGATGATGATCTTAGTGAAAATTAAGCACCTTCACTAGGTGGGGCCCACAGGCTATTTTTAGCTGTATGTCTGTTTTTAGAATGGTGAACATATTATAAAATTAACAGGATGCTGATTCTAGATGTTTGAGAAAATTCTATCTTTAGATGAGTTTCTATTTTTAGAACATGGGCGAAGTATATTTATAGATCGCAAATCTAAAAATAGAATGCATGTCGATTATTATTAGCCCTTAATGATAATTAGAAAATAAATAATAACTTATTCTCTTGGAGCACTTGATTTTATTTAACTGATGTGGAAAACTAGTTAGCTGAAGGAATTACACATTCCAAGGTTGGTTGGTGACTCATGCATGATGAATTTCATTGTAACTGAGTATGAAACAGTTGTAACAGAGTTAGAAGAGTAATTATGGGAGTTTTTATTTAGTTTAACTCAGTTAAGTGAGTTAAAATCAGTTGTTCTAGTTGTAACTAAATATACACTAGTGAAATATGAGTGAATTAATTGTTTAATTAATTCACAAGTAGTGTCTTACTTGCAACTGAAGAAATACAACAGTTAACTACTTGCATGTCAGATCCAGTGGAGACCCAATGGAGACCCAGTGGAGAGATAGGTGAAAGGGTGTGTTTGACTATCCATTGTGACTATAGTGATGCATTCAACGCATCTACACACACATTGGAGTTGCCAATGAGGATTGTGCAGTCAAGGCAAGGAAAGATCGAATTCATTCAGGGATCTTCTTCAACAGGGATTGTGCAGTGGAGCCAGGCTGTCAGGAGGCAGTAAATTGGTGCATGTGTGAACCAATTTTTGAATGACAGTGTGAGACGATTGTATATTGTACTAAGAGATCTATAAGCCGAGCTTTGTATGAGATTGTTTCATGATTCCATGATATACATAATATATTATAGTTGGGTTTTTTAGCTTTAATATTTCCTGGTAAAACATCTTGTTATGTGCGATTGTTTTTTCTTCATATGTTTGCAATTGGCAATTTAATTTCCATGAGAATTGAGTAGAAGGATTTTGTATTTAATAGTGGATTTAATTGCTAGATCAGGGGATTCCAGAAATACAATATTGTGTTTATAAATTTCTACATGGTATCGGAGCAGTGCTAATCACTGAATATTGCAATATTGAAGCAGTGCTGAGTTTTGTTGGTGGAAAAATTCGAATTTGATGCAAGAATTTCTTGGTGTGACAGTTGAGTAAATATTAAAATGGATTTCAATGGGTTGTGGTTGGAGTATGCACTTAAGGGAAACTCGAACTACATAGCCTGGAAGGACATGATGGAGGTGGTGCTTGAAGATAATGGCTTGAAGTAGTTCATCTATAGCGATGTTCCTAAGCCCACTTTGACTGATGCTGCATTACTTGACGCTTGGCAAAAGAAAGTAGCAAAGACGAGAAGGATTCTGTTAGAAGGTGTGAAAGACCATATTGTGTCAAGCCTTCATGGGAAAACCACTCCATTTGCAACGTGGAAGGCTTTGACAGATCTTTTCCAAAGCAATAGCAACCATAGGAAGTTGGCGCTGAAAGATAAACTCAGAAAAATCAAAATGGAGAAGGGTGAAAGTATTCCAAAGTATCTCACAAAGTTTTTCCAATGTAGGGATGACTTGGGGAGTGTGGGAATTACAGTTACTGATGATGACTTGGTGAGCTTGGCTCTCCTTGGAATTTCGAAGAGTTGGCACAGTTATCAAGACTCTGTTAATGGATGGGAAAAACTGCTGGATTGGGAGCGACTTTGGTCGGATCTAGTGCGGGAGGAGATAAGGCAGAATACCAGGGATGACTCTTCATCAAAGCATGATGATGAAGAGAATTGTGCTTTGTCTGCCAAAGCAAGGAAAGGGAAGGGGAAGAAATCCCATTCAAAATTCGAGGCTAAAGGCAAGAAGCTGGATTTGTCCAAGGTGAAATGTTTTTCACTATCACGAACATGGGAATCTCACCACTAACTACCCAGAGAAAAAGAATAACAAGAAGGCTGTTGGAGTTGCAGTTGGTGAGGCCCTTGCCTCAAAATTTGAACTTTATTTCTCTTTTATTGCATGCTTTTTTTCAAGCGCAATGGCATCGGTGTGGTATCTTGATAGTGGTTCTTCCTTCCACATGACGGGAGATAAGGAGTTGTTCAGCGACATGGAGGAGAAAGATCTCCAAATGCATATAGAGACAGGTGACGATGGACGATACAATGCGACTGAAATTAGTACCATTACCTTTGAGAGGGAGTCAGGTAAACCATTTATGTTGAAATATGTATGCATGTTCCAGGTCTAAAGAATAACTTGGTCTCAGTCGCGATGCTGGAGGACAGAGGTTATGACGTTGTTTTTAGCAATGGAAAAGCCTTCCTGCGACATAAAACAACTGGTTAAACCAAGAGGATAGGGATTCGAGTTAAGAATCTCTACAAGCTAGAGGTAGATGGCTGTGCTGCAATGGTGGGCAAATAAGAAGAAGTGGTGAGCTGGGATGAGGGCGAATTATGGCACAGGAGATTGGGCCATCTTCACCATCGCACCCTGAATATTTTGCAGCAAATTTCTACTTGAATTCCCAAGGGTACACTTGGGCAGATAGATTAGTGCAAGGTATATACTATGGGTAAGTCTGTGAAGACCACCTTTCATGAAAAGGAGAACCATGCTTCGGTGATCCTGGAGAGTTTTCACACAGACGTGTGTGGGCCATTCTCGGTTGCTTCAACAACAAAACATAGGTATTATGTTATTTTTGTTGATGAATATTATTGTAGATGCTGGATATTCTTCATGCAGAAGAAAGATCAAACATTCTCAAAGTTCTGTGAGTTTAAAGTATTGGTGGAGAAAGAGTCGGGGAAACAAGTGAAGGCTTTGCAGAGCAATAATGGTGGTGAATATATCTCAAACGAATTCAAATAATTATGTAGAAAATAAATAATTCGGAGAGAACTCATAGCGCCTCATAACCCATAGAAAAATCAGGTCGTAAAGAGAAAGAACAGAACGATCGTGGGTGCTACACAAGCTATGTTTCATGATCAGGGCCTACCAATGCACTTGTGGGCGGAAGCATGCAACACTGCAGTTTATGTGCAAAACCATTTTCATCATAGAGTATTTGGCATGAGTACACTTGAAGAATATTTTACTGGTAAGAAAACAAATGTTTCTCACTTTAATATTTTTGGCTCATTTGTTTATGTTCATGTGACCAAGAACGCCAGGAAGAAGCTGGAGCTGACTTCAGAAGTTGGGATATTTGTGGGGTACACAGAAACACCCCATAATTATCAAGTGTATTTTCCAAACATGAAAATTACTGTGGTGTGACAGGATATAAAATTCAATGAGGAGAAAGCTATGAAGTTGTCACTTGAGAGGGGGCTACACTTTCATGCAGAGGAGGAACTGCTTGTTCCCAAAGATGAGCCTCAAGACGTGGATCAGCCACAAGAGGAGGATCATGGAGTGGAGGAGGCCACTCATCCAGAGCCAAACATCAGAACTGGTAGAAATCATACAACAAAAATTGAGAGGCTGAAGCTTGATGCGGCACATAATGTAGGAGCCCCTACTTCATAGCGTAGACAGAGACAATATCCTGACCGATTCACTAGATGCATGGCTTTCATGAGAAAATGTATTGTGACAGAGCCATCTTCTTTTCAGGAAGCAGTGCAGGAGCCAACATAGGTAGATTCAATGGTGGAGTATGACTCCATTGTCAGAAACGGTGCTTGGGAAATTGTTCCAAGGCTGGATGATAAATAAGTAGTAGGTTAAAGATGGATCTACAAGGTAAAGCAAGCTGCTAATGGGAGTGTTGAGAAGTATAAAGCAAGATTTGTGGCCCGGGGCTTCTCATAGATCGAGGGGATTGATTATGAAGAAAACTTTGCACTTGTCGCATGATATTATTCCATAAGGACCATCCTTTCTCTCTCAACGCAGATGGGTTGGCACATTTATTAGATGGATGTGAAGACTGCGTTCCTTAATGGTATCATTGAGGAAGAAGTGTACATTGAGAAACCTGAAGGATTTGAGATCTTCAACAGTGATTCACATGTGTGTAGACTCAAAAGAGTGTTGTATGGGCTGGAGCAAGCACCCCGTGCTTGGTACACTCGGATCGACAACTATTTCATTGGACTTGGCTTCACCAAGAGTGAGGCGGATGCAAACCTATACCAAATTGAGGTGGAGGGTAAGCTTTTAATCATTTTTCTTTATGTTGATGATTTAATACTGACTGGTGATGAGCAGCTGAAACACTAATGCAAGGAGGACCTTGCAAAGGAGTTCGAGATGAAGGATATGGGCCTCCTTCATTATTTCCTTGGATTGGAAATATGGCAGCGAGAAGGTGAACTGTTTGTGTCTCAAGGCAAGTATGCTCGGGAGATACTAAGTAAGTTTCACATGGAGGACTGAAAACCCATGGATACTCCTCTTCCAGGAAACTGGAGGAAAGAGGATGCTACATCGGCAGAGGTAGTGGATGCTATTGTCTATCAGTAGTTGGTGGGTTCGCTCATGTATTTAGTTAATACAAGACTAGACATATGCTATGCGGTGAACCAGCTTAGTCAAGCGATGGTTAAGCCTACCAAGATCTTTTGGAAGGAAGACAAGCATGTCCTGAGATATCTCAGGGGAACATCTGAGTATGGATTATGGTACAGATAGACGGATGAGGTGAAGTTGCATGGCTTGACGGATGTAGATTGGGAAAGAAACCCAACGGAAATAAAGAGCACATCAGGAGGGGTTTTCAGTAATATATATATAGTTTTTTCTTGGTACAACAGGAAATAGAGGTCTGTGGCACTCAGTTCAGCGAAAGCGGAATACATGGCAGCAAGTCAAGTTGCATGTGATGCTATCTGGATGAGGAAGATCTTGGTCAGTTTGTTCAGTTCTCATCTAGATCCTATAGTGATTCATTGTCATAATCAGAGTTTTATTAAACTCTCGATTAATCCTGTGTTTCATGACAGATCTAAGCATATAGATATCTAGTATCATCATATCAGAGATTGTGTGCAATGAAATAACATGTTGCTTCAGTATGTAGAAATTATATGCACTAAGCATGCATATGTCCTAGATCCACCTAATCTCACACTATTTAAATTTATGCAAGATAATGAATCTATTCCACTTGTTAATCTTTTGTAGAAAAATTAATTGCACACACATGTGAAGCATAAACAAAAGTAATCAATCGCACATAACACAGTTTTTAACCGGGAAAGGTTGAAGCTGAAAACCCCAACTATATATTATGTAACATGGAGATCATATGAAAATCTCATACAAAGCATACAAAGCTTATCACAAGCCCTCAGTACAGTACAATCGTCATACACTAATCAGGACTAATCTTGCAAATCCATGCACTGATCTTTGCCTCCTGCTAGCCTGCCTCCATTGCGTAATCCCTGCTGAAGAATAGCTCAGAATGAATTCGAATTACCCTTGCCTTGACTGCGCAATCCTCATTGGCAACTCCAATGTGTGTGTGATGCAATCAATGCATCACTATAGTCACAATAGATATTCTATCTTGCCCTTTCACCTATCTCTCCACTGGGTCTCCACTGAAACTGCAATGCACTGTAGTTAACTACTGTATTGCTCAGTTGATTAATGAGTTATCATTTGTGAATTAATTAAATAATTAATTCACTCCACTCTCACTAGTGTATCAATCAGTTAGAATAGATACAACTATCTCAACTGAGTCTAATTGAGTTAAACTGAATACAACTCCATAACTACTTCTTCCAACTGTGTCATAAATCTGCCACTTGAGTTCTAACTGAGTCCTCCATGCAATAGCTCCAGTAAACCCTTGGGAATTGCGTAATTCCCTCAATCCACTGATGTACCACATCTGTGCACTGAACTGAAGTGCTCCAAGAGAATAAGTTGCTGTTTAGAGTCTGATTATTATTAAGAGCTAATAATAATTGACATGCATCTATTTTTAGATCAACGATCTATAAATAGAATTCGTCCAATATTCTAAAAATATAATTTCATTTATTTTTCCAACTTGATCAACCATCCACAAATAGCATCCTGCAACTTCTGAAATATGATCATCATGTCTAAAGATAGACATAGTCTAAAAATAGACTTGCGCCAAAAATAGCCTGCAGGTCCACTTAGTGAAGGCGACTCTTTTCACTAAGCTCATCATCTTGTTGAATCTCAACACTACCTCACAACAAGATAAGGATTATCCTTCACCTCGATCCTATCTCTATGGCATTCGAATTTTCTCCTGGTGAGCGCCTTTGTCAGAATATCTGCATCCTGATCTTCCATAGGAATGTACTAAAGCAACATGATCTTCCACTGCACACAATCTCTGATATGATGATACTGGATATCAATATGTTTAGATCTATCATAAAACACAGGATTAACCCAGAGTTTAATGCAACTCTAATTATCACAATGTATCACCACGGGATCTAAATGTGAATCGAACAAACCAACTAGGATCTTCCTCATCCAGATAACCTCACATGCATCTTGACTTGCTGCCGTGTATTCCACTTTCGCTGAACTGAGTGCCACGGATCTTTGTTTCCTACTGTACCAAGAAAATGTCATAGATCCAATACTGAAAATCCCTCCTGATGTGCTCTTTCTATCTGTTGGGCTTCCTGCCCAATCTACATCCGTGAAGCCATTCAACTTCACCTCATCCTTCTGTCTGTACCATAAACCATACTCAGATGTGCCCCTGAGATATCTCAGGACAAGATTTATTTCCTTCCAAAAGAGCTTGGTAGGCTTAACCATCACTTGTGAAAGCTTGTTCACCGCATACCATATGTCCAGTCTTGTATTGACTAAATACATGAGTGAACCCACCAACTGTCGAGAAACAGTGGCATCCACTACCTCTACCGATGTAGCATCCTCTTTCTTCCAATTTCCTGGAAGAGGAGTGTCGATAGGCTTGCAACCTTGCATGTGAAACTTCTCCAGTATCTCCTGGGCATACTTGCCTTGAGACACAAAAATTTCACCTTCCCGCTGCCATATTTCCAATCCAAGGAAATAATGAAGGAGGCCCAAATCCTTCATCTCAAACTCCTTTGCAAGATTTGCATTGCATGAGTGTATCAACTGCTCATCACCTGTTAGTATTAAATCATCAACATAAAGTACAATGATTAAAATCTTACCCTCCACCACAATCTGGTACAGGTTTGCATCTGCCTCACTCTTGGTGAAGCCAAGTCCATTGAAATAGCTGTCGATCCGAGTGTACCAAGCACGAGGTGCTTGTTTCAGCCTATACAACGCTCTTTTGAGCCTGCACACATGCGACTCGTTGTTGAAGATCTCAAATCCTTCAGGCTGCTCAATGTACACTTCTTCCTCAATGATCCCATTAAGGAATGTAGTCTTCACATCCATTTGATGAATGTGCCAACCCATCTGCACTGAGAAAAAAAGGATGGTCCATATGGAAGAATACCATGTGACATGTGCAAAGGTTTCTTCATAGTCAATCCCCTCAATCTGTGAGAAGCCCTGGGAAAAAACTCTTGCCTTATACTTCTCGACGCTCCCATCAGCAGCTTTCTTTACCTTGTAGATCCATCTTGATCCTACAACTGATTTTCCGACCGGCCTTGGAACAATCTCCCAGGCACTGTTTCTGACAATGGAGTCATACTCCTCCACCATGGCATCTACCCATGTGGGCTCTTGCACTGCTTCTTCGAAAGAAGATGGCTCTGTCACCATACACTTGCTCATAAGAGCCATGTATCCAATAAATTGGTCAGGTGATTGTCTCTGTCTGCACTGTGATGTAGGGACTCCTACATTCTGTGCCGCATCAAGCTTTAGTCTCTCAGCTTCTATGGTACACTTTCTGCCTTGTGTGATGTTTGGTTCTGCATGAGTGGACTCCTCCACTCCATGAATCTCCTCCTATGGATGATCCACATCCAGAGGCTCATCTTTAGGAACAAGAAATTCCTCCTCTGCATGCAACTGTAGCTCCCAAGCGACAACTTCATGGCTTTCACCTCATTGAATTTTATATCCCGTCGCACAACAGTCATCTGACTGTCTGGAAAGTACACACGATAGTTATGGGGTGTTTCTATGTACCACACAAATATCCCAACTTCTACAGTCGGCTCTAGCTTCTTCCTGGCGTCCTTTGTCACATGAATGTAAACAGATGAGCCAAAAATCTTCAAATGAGAAATATTAGGTTTTTTACCAGTAAAAGCTTCTTCGGGTGTACTCATGCCAAGTACTCTATGAGGACAATGGTTTTTCACATAAACCGCAGTGTTGCATGCTTCCACCCATAAGTGCATCGGTAGGCCCTGGTCATGCAGCATCGCTCGTGTAGCACCCATGATCGTTATGTTCTTTCTCTCCGCGACCCCATTTTGCTGTGGGTTATGAGGTGCTATGAATTATCTTCGAATTCCTTCTTTGCTACATAAGTCTTTGAATTCACCTGAGATGTATTCACCACCATTATCGTTCTGTAGAGCTTTCACTTGCTTCCCCGACTCCTTCTCCACAAATGCCTTGAACTCACAGAACTTTGAGAACGTTTCACTCTTCTTCTGCATGAAGAAGATCCAACATCTATGAGAATAGTCATCAATAAATATCACATTATACCTGTGTTTTTTTGTTGAAGAAACCAAGAATGGTCCACACACGTTTGTGTGGATTCTCACTAGGATCACCGAAGCACGGTTCTCCTTCTCATGAAAGGTGGTCTTCAAAAACTTACCCATAGTAGATCCCTTGCACTGATATGACTGTGCAAGAGTACCCTTGGGAAGTCCAGTAGAAATTTTCTGCAAAATCTTGAAAGTGCCATGGTGAAGATGGCCCAATCTCCTGTGCCATAATTCGCCCTCATCCCGGATCACCACTTCTTCTGCTTTTCCCACCATTGCAGCGCAGCCATCTACCTCCAGCTTGTAGAGATTCTTAATTTGAACCCCTATCTTCTTGGTTTTAACCATTGTTTTATTTCAAAGGAAGGATTTTCCCTCACTGAAAACAACATCATAACCCTTGTCTTCCAACATTGCGACTGAGACCAAGTTATTCTTCAGACCTGGAACATGCATGACATTATTCAACAAGAATGGATTACCGGAATACCTCTCAAAGGTAATGGTCCCAATGCCAGTCACACTGTACTAACCATCATCTCCCACCTCTATATGCATTTGAAGGTCCTTCTCCTCCAAGTCACTAAAAAACTCTTTGTCTCCCGTCATATGGAAAGACACACCACTATCAAGATACCACACCGATCCCATGAAGCTTGAAACCAAGCAAGCGATCAAGGAGAAATCAAGCTCAAATTGTGAGGCTAAGGCCTCTCCAACTGCAGATCCAGAAACCTTCTTGTTCTTATTCTTCTGTGGACATTTAGTGGTGAAATGTCCATGCTCGTGACAGTGAAAACACTTCACTTTGGACAAATCCTGCCTCTTGCCTTCAGCACCGGATTTTGAAGAATATTTCTTCCCATTCCCTTTCCTTGCTTTGACAGCCAAAGTACAATTCTCTTCATCTTCATTCTTCGATGAAGATCCATCCCTAGTACCCCGCCTTATCTCCTCCTACACAAGATCCGACCAAAGTTGCTCCCATCCTGGTAGTTTCTCCCGTCCATTGACAGAGTCTTCGTAGCTATGCCAACTCTTCAGAAGCCCAAGGAGAGCAAAGCTCACCAAGTCTTATTCATCAATAGTAACCCCCACACTTCCTAGTTCATCCTTGTAGTGGACAAACTTCGTGAGGTATTTTGGAATACTGTCGCCTTTCTCCATTTTTATTTTTCTGAGCTTTTCTTTAAGCGCCAACTTCCTCTGGTCACTTTTTCTTTGGAAAAATTCTGTCAAAACCTTCCACATTAAGAATGGAGTGGCTTTCCTATTGAGGCTAGACACAATATGGTCCTTCACACCTTCCAATAGAATTCTCCTCGTCTTTGCTATCCTCTTTTGCCATGCATCAAGTAATGCAACATCGCTAGATCCCGGCTTAGGAACATCGCTATCGATGAAATCCTTCAGCCCATTATCCTCTAGCACCACCTCCATCCTGTCCTTCCAGGCTATTTAATTTGAGCTCCCATCAAGGGAATACTCCAATCTCAACCCGTTGAAAGACATTTCAATGTATACTCGATTTCTGCACTAAGAATCTTCTGTGGCAAATTCAAATTGTCCACCAGCACAAACTCACTTCACAATTGCAATCTTCAATCAACAATGCTCTAATACCATGAACCATGTAGAAATTATATGCACTAAGCATGCATATGTCCTAGATCCACCTGATCTCACACTATTTAACTTTATGCAAGATACTAAATCTATTCCACTTGTTAAGCTTTTGCTGAAAAATTAATTGCACACACATGTGAAGCATAAACAAAAATAATCAATCGCACATAACACAGTTTTTAACTAGGAAAGCCTGAAGCTAAAAACCCCAAATATATATTATTTAACATGGAGATAATATGACAATCTCATACAAAGCATACAAATCTTATCACAAGCCCTCAATACAGTACAATCGTCATACACTAATCAGGACCAATATTGCAAATCCATGCACCGATCTTTGCCTCCTGCTAGCTTGCCTCCACTGCGCAATACCTGCTAAAGAATAAATCAGAATGAATTCGAATTACCCTTGCCTTGACTGCGCAATCCTCATTGGAAACTCCAATGTGTGTGTGATGCAATCAATGCATCACTATAGAAACAACAGATAGTCTATCTTTCCCTTTCACCTATCTCTCCACTGGGTCTCCACTAAAAATGCCATGCACTGTAGTTAACTTCTGTATTGTTCAGTTGATTAATGAGTTATTATTTGTGAATTAATTAAATAATTAATTCACTCCACTCTCACTAGTGTATCAATCAGTTAGACTAGATACAACTAGCTCAACTGAGTCTAACTGAGTTAAACTGAATACAACTCCATAACTACTTCTTCCAACTGTGTGATAACTTTGCCACTTGAGTTCTAATGGAGTCCTCCATGCATTAGCTCTAGTAAACCCTTGGGAATTACGTAATTCTCTCAGTCCACTAATGTGCCACATCTATGCATTGAACTGAAGTTATCCAAGAGAATAAGTTGTTGTTTAGAGTCTGATTATTATTAAGAGCTAATAATAATCGACATGCATCTATTTTTAAATCAGCGATTTGTAAATAGACTTCGCCCAATATTCTAAAAATAGAATTTAATCTATTTTTCCAAATTGATCAACCATCCACAAATAGCATCCTGCAACTTCTGAAATATGATCATCATGTCTAAAAATATGCTTGCACCAAAAATAGCCTGCGGGACCACTTAGTGAAGGCGACTCTTTTCACTAAGCTCATCATCTTGTTGAATCTCAACACAGTACATTCCTACTAAAGATCAGGATGCAAATATCTTGATGAAGGCGTTCACCAGGAGAAATTTTGAATACCATAGAGACAGGATCGGGGTGAAGGATAATCCCTTTCTTGTTGAGAGGGAGTGTTGAGATTCAACAAGATGATGATCCTAGTGAAAATTAAGCACCTTCACTAGGTGGGGCACGCAGGCTATTTTTAGGTGTATGCCTATTTTTAGAATGGTGATCATATTCTAAAATTAACAGGATGTTGATTCTATATGGTTGAAGAAATTCTATCTTTATATGAGTTTCTATTTTTAGAACATGGGCGAAGTCTACTTATAGATCGCAAATCTAAAAATAGAATGCATGTCGATTATTATTAGCCCTTAATTATAATTAGACAATAAATAAAAACTTATTCTCTTGGAGCACTTGATTTCAGTTAACTGATGTGGAAAACCAGTTAGCTGAAGGAATTACACATTCCAAGGTTGTTTGGTGACTCATGCATGATGGACTTCGTTGTAACTGAGTGTAACAAAGTTATAACAGAGTTGGAAGAGTAGTTATGGGAGTTGTTATTTAGTTTAACTCAGTTGTGCTAGTTGTAACTAAAGATACACTAGTGAAAGATGAGTGAATTAATTATTTAATTAATTCAAAAGTAGTGTCTTACTTGAAACTGAAAAAATACAATAGTTAACTACTTGCATGTCAGATCCAGTGGAGACACAGTGGAGAGATAGGTGAAAGGGTGTGTTTGATTATCAGTTGTGACTATAGTGATGTATTCAATGCATCTGCACACACATTGGATTTGCCAATGATGATTGCACAGTCAGGGCAAGGAAATATCGAATTCATTAAGGGATCTTCTTCAACAAGGATGGTGCAGTGGAGGCAGGCTATCAGGAGGCAATAAATTGGTGCATGTGTGAGCCAATTTTTGAATGATAGCATGAGACGATTGTATATTGTACTGAGAGCTCTATGAGCTGATCTTTGTATGAGATTTTTTCATGATTCGATGATATACATAATATATGATAGTTGGGGTTTTTAGCTTTAAGATTTCCTGGTAAAACATCTTGTTATGTGCGATTAATTTTTCTTCATATGTTTGTAATTGGCAATTTAATTTGCACAAGAATTGAGTAGAAGGATTATGTATTTAATAGTGGATTTAATTGTTAGATCAGGGGAGTTCGAAAATACATTATTGTGTTTATAAATTTCTACATTTTTTAGGTCTTGTAATCATGAATTAAATTGTTGAGTCTTATTGAGCCTAGCTAACTCAATGTAAGTAAAGTTATTTTTTTAGAATTAACGACTCTAACAAATTACAGGTTAAGCATGGAGTTCCATGACTTGATTGACAAAGATAAAGATGCCCAAGATGTGAACAATTTTAAAAGATGAGATAAAAGCGCAACAACAACGATTAAAGGATGATGGACAACAAAGTAAATGTTTGTGTGAGTTAGTGTGGATTTATGGGATAGACTCATGATGATAGTATCGCACACATTTATTAACAAGTCTAGGATGTTTTGTAGTGGCCTTTGTAAAGTATATACCTGGTAGCTCCAAAATTTGGAGTGTGTAATGTAAGCTTGATGAGGCATATGTATCCCCATGAAGTTCATGGTAATATGAAAACCAATTTGTAATTGTAGGTTTGTGGTCAGTCGGAAACCACTTTGTAGTGTCGGTTTGTGGTAAGACAGAAACCATGTGTGAGAGTGAAGTGGACAAGGATTCCTGTAGGCATGGTTTAGGGTCAGCTGACAAAACCCTTGGCATGGATGAGGGTGAGTCGAGAAAACCATGGGATTGGTTGAGTTAGGTCTCTGGTAAAACTTAGTGGTTGGAGTGCCATAGTGGAAGATATGTGGCCCATTGTGTAGAAAATTATATAATTGATATGTTATACATCCGAGATTCTCCTGATCACACACTATTTGACTTCATGCACAATACAAAATCTCTTCTACTATTGACCATTACTTGCGGAATAAAATCAATTGCATGCACACATTAAAACCATAAAAATTCACACATATGAACACAGTAATTTATGGGAAAGCTTAAAGCTGAAAACCCCCAACTATCTATATATTATATGTCATAGAGATCATGTAACAATCATCATCCTAGCTCCTCACAAGCTCTCGGTAAAATCTCCAATTGCTACACACTAATCCAAGATTAGATCTATACAAATCCCATACTTGCCAGTCTGCCACCTGCTAGCCTGCCTCTACTGCGCAATCACTGCTGAAGAATGGATCTGAATGAACTCGAATTGGTCCAGCCTTGCTCACGCAATCCTCATTGGCATCTCCAACCACTGTGTGTTGCAAATCATGCAACACTATAGTCACAACTGATAGTCACACTGCTCTTTCACCTACCTCTTCATTGGTCTCCACTGAAACTGTCCATGCACTGTAGTTAACTGATGTATTCTTCAATTGATTAATGAGTTAATAATTAGTGAATTAATTATTAATTAATTCACACCACTCTCACTAGTGTATCAATCAGTTAGACTAGATAAAACTAGCTCAACTGTGTCTAACTGAGTTAAACTGAACACAACTCCACCAACTACCTCAATAACTCCACCAAACTCTATCACATGAGTTCAATTGAAGTCTCCATGCAATAGCTCCAATTAACCCTTAGGAATAGCGTAATTCCTCCTATCAGCTGCTGTGCCACATCTGTGCACTTAACTGAAGTGCTCCAAGAGAATAAGATAATGTTTAGAGTCCAAATATTATTAAGAGCTAATAATATTCGACATATCTATTTTTAGACTGGAAATCTAAAAATAGATTCTGCCCAATATGTCTAAAAATAGAAGTCCATATATTTTTCCAACTTGACCAAACATCCATAAATAGCATCTTGCAACTCATAGAATATGATCGACATGTCTAAAAATATACATAGTCTAAAAATAGACTTTGCGCCAAAAATAGCCTGCAGGCCCACTTAGTGAAGGCGAATATTTTCACTAAGATCATCATCTGTTGCAATCTCAACACTCCCTCTCAACAAGATAGGGATTATCTGCCACCCCGATATTGCCTCTATGGTATTCGAATTTTCTCCTGGTGAGCGCCTTCGTCAAGATATCATCATTCCGATCCTCCGTGGGAATGTGTGAAAGTAACATGATCTTCCGCTGCACACAATCTCTGATATGATGATACCGGATGTCAATGTGTTTAGATATATCATGAAATATTGGATTAACCAAGAGTTTGATGCAACTCTGATTATCACAATATATCACAGTAGGATCTAAGTGTGAACCGAACAACCTGACCAGGATCTTCCTCATCCATATAGCCTCGCATGAATCCAAACTTGTTGCGATGTACTCGGCCTCCGCTGAACTAAGCGCCATAGATATCTGCTTCCTGTTGTACCAAGAAAATACTGTCGACCTGATCTTAAAATCCCTCCAGATGTGCTCTTTTTGTCCGTTGGGCTCCCTGCCCAATCTGCATCCGTGAAGCCATGCAACTTCACCTCATCCGACTTTCTGTACCATAATCCATATCTTGATGTGCCTATGAGATATTTCAATACATTCTTTCCTGCCTTCCAAAAGAGCTTGGTAGGCTTAACCATAGCTTGTGAAAGATGGTTAACAACGTAGCATATGCCAGGTCGTGTATTGACTAGATACATAAGCGACCCCACCAATTGTCAGTAAACAGTGGCATCCATTACCTCTGCCGATGTAGCATCCTCTTTCCTCCATCCACCAGGAAGAGGAGTGTCTATAGGCTTGCAGTCATGCATGTTTAACTTCTCCAGTATCTCCAGGGCATACTTGCCTTGAGACACAAATAGTCCATCACTGCGTTGCCGAATTTCCAATCCCAAGAAATAATGAAGGAAGCCCAAGTCCTTCATCTCAAACTCTTTTGCAAGATCATCCTTGCATGAGAGTATCAACTGTTCATCATCGGTTAATATCAAATCATCAACATAAAGTACAATGATCAGCAACTTACCCTCAACCACTATCTGGTACAGGTTAGGATCTGCCTCGCTCTTGGTAAAACCAAGTTCGGTGAAATAAGTGTCAATCCGTGTGTACCAAGCACGAGGTGCTTGTTTCAACCCATACAGCGCTCTTTTGAGTCTGCACACATGCGACTTGCTACTAAAGATCTCGAAACCTTCGGGCTGCTCTATGTACACCTCCTCCTCAATGACTCCGTTGAGGAACACAGTCTTCACATCCATCTGATGAATGTGCCATCCCATCTGTGCTGAGAGAGAAAGAATCGTCCATATGGAAGAATACCTTGCGATAGGTGCAAAGGTTTCCTCATAATCGATCCCCTCAATCTGTGAGAAGCCTAGGGCAACAAATCTTTCCTTGTACTTCTCGACACTCCCGTCAGCTGCTTGCTTCACTTTGTAGATCCATCTCGAACCTACCATTGATTTCCCTTCTGGCCTTGGGACAATCTCCCATGCACTGTTTCTGATAATCGAATCATACTCTTCCACCATGGCATCTACCCATGCAGGGTCCTCCACAGCTTCCTCGAAAGAGGATGGCTCTATCACGATACACTTGCTCATCAGAGCCATGTATCCAATATATCGGTCAGGTGACTTGAGGAGTGACTATCTCTATACACTTTTTTGTGATGTAGGTGCTCCTACAATCTTCTGCATCAAGATTCGAGTTGTTAATACATACAGTGCACTTCCTCCCTCGATGGTTGGTGATCATGAGTGGTTTCTTCCACTCCATGAACCTCCTCTTGTGGCTGATCCACATCCTGGTGAGGCTCATCCTTAGGAACTAATAGCTCCTCATCTGCATGCAAGTGTGGCTCCCTCTCAAGCAAACACTTCATGGCTTTCTCCTCATGAAATTTGATATCTCATCGCACAACAATCTTCTGATTGTCTGGAAAATACACACGATAGTTGTGGGGTGTATCAGTGTACCCAAAAAATATCCCAACCTCTACAGTCAGCTCTAGCTTCTTCCTGGCATCCTTCGTCACATGAATGTAAATAGGTGAGCCAAAAATCCTCAAATGAGAAATATCAGGCTTCTTACTAGAAAATGCCTCCTCAGGTGTACTCATGCCAAGTACTCTGTGAGGACAACGGTTTTGCACATAAACCACAGTATTGCATGCCTCAGCCCACAAGTGTATGGGAAGGCCCTGATCATGCAACATCACCCGTGCAACACCCATGATCGTTCTGTTCTTTCGCTCCACGACCCCATTCATATGTGGGTTATGAGGCGCTATGATCTCTCTTCAAATTCCTTCTATGCTGCAAAAGTCTTTGAATTTGCTAGAGATGAATTCACCACCATTTTCACTCCTAAGAGCCTTCACCTGCTTCCCCAAATATTTCTCCACTAGTGCCTTAAACTCATAGAACTTAGAGAATGTCTCACTCTTCTTATGCATGAAGAATATCCAGCACTTCCGAGAAAAATCATCAACAAAGATCACATAATACCTGTGCTTTGCTGTCGAAGCTATTGAGAAAGGTCCACACACGTCTGTGTGAATTCTCTCAAGGATCGTCGTGGCACGAATATCATTCTCATGAAAGGTAGCTTTCACAAATTTTCCCAAAGTACATCCCTTGCACTGATCTGACTGTGCAAGTGTACCCTTGGGAAGCCCAGTAGAAATCTGCTGCAAAATTTTCAAAGCACCATGGTGAAGATGGCCCAATCTCCTGTGCCATAGCTCGCCCTCATCCGGCTCACCACTCCTTACGCATACGCCATTGTTGTTACAGCCATCTACACCCGCAATTGATAAAGGTTCTTAACTCGAACCCCTATCCTCCGGCTTTCACCAGTTTCCTTACTATGCAGGAAAGCCTTTCCCTCGCTAAAGACAACATCATATCCCTTGTCTTCTAACATCTCCACAGAGATAAGATTCTTCTTTAATCCTGGAACATGCATCACTTCCTTTAATACGAAGGGTTTACCAAACTCCCTCTCAAAGGAAATAGTACCGATACCGGTCGCACTGTATCTACCATCATCGCCCATCTCGATGTGCACTCCAAGATCTTTCTCATCTAGATAAGTAAACAAATATTTATCTCCTTTCATGTGAAAATACGAACCACTATCAAGAAACCACACTAAACCCATCATACTTGAGACCAAGCATGCGATCAATGAAAAATCCGGCTCAAGCTGAGAGGCTAAGGCCTCTCCAGCTGTAGATCTAGCAGCCTGCTTATTTTTCTTCTTCTGTGGACAATTAGTGGCGTAATGTCTGTGTTGGTGACAGTGAAAGCACTTCACCTTGGACATGTCTTACTTCTTGCCTTTCACACCAGATTGATAAGCATTATTCTTGCTCTTCCCCTTCCATGCTTTGGCAGCCAAAGCACAATTTTCTTCATCTGAATTCTTTGATGAAGATTTTTCCCTTGTACTTCGCCTTATCTCCTCTTGCACAAGATCCGACCAAAGTCGCTCCCATCCTGACAATTTCTCCCGTCCATTGATAGAGTCCTGATAGGAATGCCAACTCTTCAAAAGCCCAAGGAGGGCCAAGCTCACCAATTCCTCATCATCTACAGTCACCCCCACACTTCCTATCTCATCCCTGCACTGGAAAAACTTCATGAGGTAGTTGGGTATAATGTTTCCTTTCTCCATTTTTATGTTCCTGAGTTTATCCTTGAGTGCCAACTTCCTTTGGTCGCTCTTTCTTTGGAATAAGTATATCAACACTTTCCACATCAATAATGGAGAATATTTACCATGAAGGTTGGAAACTATGTGATCCTTCACAACTTCCAACAAAATCCTTCGACACTTTGTTGTCTTATTTTTCCATGCGTCAAGTATGGCAACATCGCTAGAAGTAGGTTTTGGAATTTCTACATCTATGAGCTCCTTCAACCCATTGTCATCCAACACTTCCTTCATCCTATTCTTCAATGAAATATAATTTGAGTTGCCCTAAAGGGAATACTCCAATCACAATCCTTTGAAAGACATCTCAACTTCGACACCAAGAAAAACACTACTGCAAATTCGAATTCCACCGGCACAAAACTCAACTGCTTCAATGCTTTGCAATTGCTCCAATGATCAATATCGCTCTAATACCATGTAGAAAATTAGATAATTGATATGTTATACATTTAATATTATCCTTATCACACACTATTTGACTTCATGCACAATATAGAATCTCTTCTACTATTGATCATTACTTGTGGAAATAAAATCAATTGCATGCACACATTAAAACCATAAAAATTCACACATATGAACACAGTAATTTATGGGAAAGCTTAAAGCTGAAAACCCCCAAATATTTTTGTATTATATATGATATATATCATGTAACAATCATCATACAAAGCTCCTCACAAGCTCTCACTACAATCTCCAATTGCTACACACTAATCAGGTCCGATCTAGCAAATCCCATGCACCGATCTCTGCCACCTGCTAGCCTGCCTCTACTGTGCAATCACTGCTGAAGAATGGCTCTGAATGAAATCAAATTGGTCCAGCCTTGCTCACACAATCCTCATTGGCATCTCCAACCACTGTGTGTTGCAAATCATGAAACACTATAGTCACAACTGATAGTCACACTGCTTTTTCACCTACCTCTTCACTGGTCTCCACTGAAACTGTCCATGCACTGTAGTTAACTGATGTATTATTTAGACAGATCAAAAGTCATATTAGTGAACTAATTGTGTTATTCACCTCTCTGTGTATTGATTGACTAGATCCAACTAGCTCAACTATGTCTAATTGAGTTAAACTGAATACAACTCCACCAACTACTTCAATAACTCCACCAAAATATGTCACATGAGTTCTAACTGAAGTCTCCATGCAATAGCTCCAGTAAACCCTCAAGAATAGCGTAATTCCTTATGTCAGTTGTTGTGCCACATCTGTGCACTTAACTGAAGTGCTCCAAGAGAATAAGATAATGTTTAGAGTCCAAATATTATTAAGAGCTAATAATATTCGACAAATCTATTTTTAGACTGGCAATCTAAAAATAGATTCCACCCAATATGTCTAAAAATATAAGTCCATATATTTTTCCAACTTGACCAACCATCCACAAATAGCATCCTGCAACTCATAGAATATGATCGACATGTCTAAAAATAGACATAGTCTAAAAATAGACTTTGCGCCAAAAATAGCCTGCGGGCCAACTTAGTGAAGGCGACTCTTTTCACTAAGCTCATCATCTTGTTGCAATCTCAACACATTGTGGCCAGAGTGCCTTAGTGGCATATTTGTGGCCCATGGTGGTCAGAGTGCCTTGGTGGCAGATTTTTGGCCCATAGTGGCTGGAGTGCCTTAGTAGCAGATTTGTGGCCCATGGTGGCTAGAGTGCCTTAGTGGAAAATTTGAGGCCCTTAGTGGCTAAGTTGAGCCTTTGCGGCTGAATCGAGTGCCTTCATGATAATGTTGAGCCTTGGTGGCTGAGAGCCCTTATTGGCATGGTTGAGGGTAATCCGATAAAACCCAGAGCATGGTTATGGGTAATTCGATAAAATCCACAATGATGATGTTGGAGGGGGATTTACAGGTACAGGTACATGTATGAAGTTATAATGGTTGACATAACCATGTATGCAAAGGACATCCTAAGAGACTGGCAGTTGCAGCGGTTGGCATCCATGCATTCCGGTGGATGGTTGGTCCTTTATATGGACATCGACATATCCTTTTGTTATGTTTGACCACAACTAGACTTTGTAGATTGATATCGAGACAAGTAATCATTAAGGGGGTGTGTTGGAAAATTTAATTCCTACTTGTCTCAGTTGTGATTCTGTCTATCTAGAGGAGTCTATTCCTATTATGTTTCCTAGATTGGTGTGTGGTTGAGAGATTCTCTCAACTAAGTGATTGTGTGTCCAAGATAGTTTCCCTATATTGATACAACACTTCATCTATTTATTTGTAACATTATTTGATTAATGTGATGATATATTTCCTTATGGAAATTTAGCACAAAGCTCCACACTCTGTATGGAATTTCATAATGCTAACAAACAAATTTATTAAATGGAAGCAAAAATCACAAATTGATTAATGTTGAGGGAAATGCGATTTACATGACTATGGAGACTTCTGAGACGAGAGCTTAAATTTGTGGTTTTTTTCTTGTTTATAAATTATTTTTTCTTAAATTAAAGGTTTGGGGATAGGGATGGCATGTTCAAATAAAATAATATTTTATTGCTCGATCTTTGAGCCCTTAGGAGGTGACCTGGAAGTGTCATTTATATGACTATGGAGAGTGATGAGACGTTTAATTAGTATTCAATTTTTTAAGATGTTTAATTATTATGTACTTACAGATACATTCTTTGTCTGCTATAAATGGCATTAAGCTGCCATGAATGTGAGTGCAGAGTGCATGATAATAATACCTAATTAATATTATTATTTTTTTTTGACTACTGGAAATGGCATTAATGGCATTAAGCTGTCATGAATGTGAGTGCATAGTGCATGATAATAATGCATTTTAGGGGCTAATATTCGCAGGTGGGCTAATTTTCCATGATTTTCCCAAAAAAAGACTCGCCAATTTCCATTTTTTCTAAAAATGATTCACCCAAATTTCACAATATAAAATTATCTTACCTTAAAAATCACTAAAATTATATAGAGACTATATATAAAATTATTATAAATTTGAATAATTTTACAAAAATATCAATAAGCATTTTATAGTTTTCATATTAGGGAATAGTGAGATTCGCCAATGTTTTAAAACTTCGAGATAATTTTCCATCCTTAAAAATTTCCCTTTAATAATGTTTCATTAATATTATTATGTGAGTGGGGAGTGAATGATAATAATGTTTAATTAATATTATTATGTTTTATTGTTCAGAGAGTTTTGTACAGAATTTGTTTCCGTATAAAAAAACTCAGCACAAAGACTCATGAATTGCTTCAATGGCATGATTTATCTGAATGAAAATTTTGGTGCTACAGTTTTGAAATAGACGTCAAATGTAATGACATATAGGAGTGGATTTAATACTCTCCATCATCCTCCATGGTTGACATGGTTGGTGTTTATTATATCGTTCACGCTTTAACATTTTGATAAAGGTCATAAGGGGCAGATTACTTGATAGCATTTAAATGGCTAAGAGTTCAAAGTCTGTGAAGGAGAAATATATTTAAGATGAGTCATATGTGAAATGATGGTAAGCGCACTTTACAATGAAGTGGGAATATGTTAAAAGCCCAAATCTAAATAACGTGAAGGTTTAAAGGGCGCAAATGAAATAAATACAAGGCGAGGCCCGCGCATACTCTATACACACACAGAAAGGAGTTCGCAAGCATAATTCCAGGGGGGTTACAAATGTGAGGGATAAGGCGGAGCTCCCAAAATCCTGATGACGTGTCAAGGCACATGAAACGAGGCAAACGCTTTACAGAGAAAAGGGCATGGGCTTTAGAGCTATCACGGAATTCACCTTGCATCCTTCGAGGGCCAGGTTCTAAGGTACAACTGTCACCATGATATAAAGGTAAGGTAAGTTTTTAGGACAGCTGGTACCAAGGCCAGTACCGGTATTTAACCCGACATGCGGTATTCACCTAATAAAGTCTAACACCTAATCCCCTTATGTCGCGTGTCCCACAGTCAGCGTCCTTATGATGTCATCCCTATTCGTTTTAACCCGCCTTCTTTTCCCAAGCTGTCTCAGGCCTGTATAACTATCTTTCGTCTTTTACTGTGGTAAAATACTCCAATTTTTCGACTACTGTATAAGCAAAAGTGGGCGCCCAGTACCAGGTCTACCCGGTCGTTGTCAGTACCCCTGCGTCACTTTCCCAAGAAATTTTCTACTTCGCAGGTATTCCATCCCTTTCATTCCATTTGGTTTCCTTTTGTTGTGTTTTGAGTTTGTATGATGGTCATGGGTAAAGTCACAACCATGAAATCAGAGCCCGAAGCTCCCCAAGCCCATGAGTCCAGGGCTGTCCCAGGGCCTAAACCATTCATAGATTTGCAAGCCGACATTCGTGACCTGCAATACCCATTTCCCATTAGCAGCGTCAAGCCTGAACTTTTTAGGAAGCATGTGGAAAATAAAGATAAGTTCCGTGTCGTTTTGTGTGGTCTGTATCATCAAATAACCCCCGCAGTACACGTAGTGGTCGAATTCATCTGTTGGCTTCGGGATGCTTACGATGAATGTCGAGGAATGTTCCTCTTAGCTCAAGGGAATAAAATATTCACTGTTTCTATCGAAATCATCAGAAAAGCCCTTCGTTTTCCTACCAGTTCAAACTATGTCATTTTTAGTGAAATAACGCTGACTCCTCAATTTGCAAAGCTGCCATGGAGGCATGTTGAGGAGGTAAATCCCCTCTGCGGACAGAGGCGATCCCTATTAGCGCAGCAGGGGTCTAGCAACAATCATCAAATGCTACAGCGCAAGTTCCTAATTGCGAATAAATAGACCAACGATGGAGGCCTACCTGGAGTCCAGTGCTATGATTCGTAGAAGAGACAGCGTTCCCGTTCCTCAGCCTCGGCAGATCACGATCCCCACGATCTCCGTGAATGGACACCTGCACATGCAAGAAACAACACAAATACAAGCATAAAATCCAGAATACGCAACTATATATCAGTTAGAAAGGATATAACTCATCATTATCATAAGTGAAAAACAGAGTGGAACCATAACCAGTAGTCATTCATTAATAAGAAATCGAAAGAGAGTACAACCAATGTTCTGACGCTGAGGTCTCCTTTGGAAGGGTCTCCAGTCGTGCACGTCTCGCAAAGCCTGCCAGGGATGGGACAAGCCTCTCTTAGAGTCTCTCGACGATAGTATCCTTGCTTGAGTCAGCCTTAAGGGAAGAATGAGGGCTCTTGCAGCATGAAGGCTCTTGGGAATTTGGAGATTCAAAGCTTAGGCACTTCAAGACTAGCTTGCAATGGCAAAGAGCAAGCTTTTATAGATGGAGGAAGAGGAGTTGGGATCCCTATAATTGTGGGATTGGTCCTATCATCAAGGAAGCTTCCATGAGAGGTGGCAAACCACTTCCCTTCCATGGAACTCCCAGAGCCAAACCTCCCAACTCAAGGTAGATAGCAGTTTCTGAGTTTGTTGAAACAAAACTTCCGCCTTTCTTATTTAAAAAACACTCCTTAAATTGGCTGGCGCGACTGCGACTCTGGGACAGAGCGCCAGTTGGCGCGGCCTCTTTGTAGGATTTTCCTCATTGGCGCGAGTGATGAACTGGATACCCGCGCCAATGCAAAAAGGGATGTTTTATGGTTTTTTGCAAGGAGATGTCTTTAGGGCAATTGAAGCTCATGTTTAGAGGAATGCAATGATAATGGTTTCAAGGCATGACATTGCTCACAGGTCACATAATGGGCCCTCCAATGTGCGGGACGGGGAATGGTAGGGACGGTGACAAATTACTGTGTAACAAATGCCCCCTAAATCATGAGGCCCGAGAGAGAGAGAGGGGTGAAATGCTTTACGAGAACGTGTCCAACTGAAGCTCCGCAGTCGGAAAACCTGCGTGGAGAAGTACAACTGATATCTCAAGTACATGATGTATATGTGGTATGGACGCAGCCATCCAAAACAGAGTATACAATAATCCAGATCCAAGGTATGGTCGCAGCCATCCAGTGAGGATCGATAAATAAACTCAGGTATGGTCGCAGCCATCCAGTGAATAAGTCATGTAAATAATAATCCACAAAATCGCAGCCTGGATTACAACAGACACAATCCAGGGTCTTGCGCTCCATCTCAACCCGAACAAAGTACAAGTTCAAGCATGCGAATATGTGAGCTGAAGTCGAACATGCAAGAACATCGTCTGATTACCAGCCAATGATGAAAGCTGTTAACAGACGCGAGAGGAACCACCAATAATGAGTGAAAAATATCTTGGGACCTACGGTCTGATCTACAGCATGTGAATCAATGAGCTGGCATCGAACACCCGCAGAATCACTCGATCGGAGGCCAATAATGAAAACCTCACGTCGAATGCGAAGAACCTGCCATTGAGGCATGCAGGCTCCAAGGTACCAGAAGGGAGTCTCTAGATAAGCTTCCTGGATAATGAGCTGAAGTTGACAGGAAGTGACCTTGATCAAAGGTGGGCCATAATGTTTCCCACATCATCGACACGAGACAGAGGAACATGATGTTTTGTTGTGAATCAGGATCATATGAGAATCAGAGGGAGGTTGATATTCGTAGAGGTCAACTTCTCTTGAACATATAATGGCACAAATAGTGGTTTTGGCAGTATTTGACATCACCGGATCAGAGGTCATGGTGACGAGGCAATGAGCAGAGGAGAGGTCAAAAGGGATCACCCAAACCCACGGAAGCAAGTGAAAAAACGAGATGGGATGTCCCCAACCCGACACGAATGCAAACAAGTGCCATGTTCAAGAGTGACATACTGCCGACACGACAATGATAACGGTTCCATTTTCCCCCACCATTTCTGGTGAGTACCCCAATTATTTTTTATAACAAGCTTGAAGGGGATAACATATGCTTATAATACAAGTCCGCCCTTCAGGCGAATCCATCCTAGTACATTTAATGAGCCCTAGGAAGGAGGAACTCGGAGAACGTCATTGCGATTGAATCCAATGTCATCAGGGTTTAACGAGTCTGACAAAGGGAGAACTCAGCGTCTTTTCATGTTTAGAGAGTTTGAAAAGACAGCAGAAAAGTAAACTCCAAAGGTCCTTTTTCGTAAATAGTTTCTCAGATCCTGTTGGGGTTCCCATGTTTTGGCAGATTTGGCAATACCAAAAGATGAGACAACATCAAACCACTTTGGGGCCCTAGGATCTAGCCCTCCTGGACCCGGAGAGGGATCTCTCCAAACAGAGAAAAGAATGATAAATCTTTGAAAGCTCAGATTGAAATGTTAGGCTAGTTATGAAGCAAAAAAGGAGGTTTTAAATGATTTGGTTGGTTGGTTGCTAGGTTGGTCAGGAGATCATAGACTGAGAAAGTAATGGGAGAAAGGAAACAAAATAGCAGGAGGCTTTAGCAAAGAGGATAGGCCAAGACAGTGCCATCCATTGGGCTATGGAGTCATGAAAGGAAATTACGTGCAACAACTAGCCAAGGCTTTCAAAGGGCAAGTCATCTACACTAAAGGATCTTTTAGGCAGATGATGGAATGGAACATTAAGGAGGGAAAGTGAAAGAAGGAAAGCAACCGAATTTCTGTCTATAGATCAGGTCAGAGATCATTTAACTCCAGACCTGCTTGGACATACTCTAAGGCAGCTCTCAAAGAGACAAAGGGGCTGCTTATAGATCGGACCAGAGGTCATTTAACTCCAGGTCTACTTTAGCAACTCCAAGGGGAATACAGAGATAAGATTAACGAAGGGATCTTAGAAAGGTCGGCTGGTCACGCAAGGATCCTAGTGGACAGGGCTAGCTCTAATCCCCAGTGTTCCCAAACCTTCCAGCTTAAACCCAGCAAGAACATCTAAGAACTTATTCAACCAATTCATACATCAGAGAGTAGGCAATAACATCCACTACACTGGTTAAATTGACTGAAATCAATTCTCAGATAACACATGTAGCAGAAAACATTAAGGTAGGGAGAGCAGGAAACATAGGGCACCTAACAAGGGTGAATCCTATATTATACTTCTATTGCCTACCAGAAGAAGATGAAACAATATGGAAGTGTAATAAACAGAGTGAGAAAAACATCACCAATAGTAATAGACCAGGATCCTGTGAAAACTACTTATCCTGTTAAACACGATACCAATCAGGTACATCACTGCCCAAAGCTTTGACATTCAGCCTGAATACATCATATTTCTCAGCCTATCATACAATCATTACATAGAGAACTTGGCTCGGGACAAAAATGCTTGCAATTCACTGATAATGCACCAACAACCATTACAATGATACCCTTCTGTGCTTTATAGCAGAAGAGACACAAAGGACCGATTGAGGAGGTAGGTGAATTTTAAATGTTACATTTAAACACAACAATGAATGCAGGGCTGAGGCCCATTCCGCTTGATATGCTGTATATTTAATCTTTTTCATCTCCTCGGTGCAATAGAGATCTTCTTCGGATATGATTTGACCTTTTGGCTGCAGTACTCCAGGTGATTTGAACAAAATGAAAGAAACTACTGAGAGGTCTGCCTCATAGGTGTTAGATTGTTTTGAACTATAGCTGGGGCGAAAAACTCCTTCAGGGACACGGCGCATAATAAAGACTGTATGGGAGACTTGTCCTTTATGGAAAAACATTCTGCTGATAAGTAAACCTTGATATTACCTCTTATTGATGTTCAGGATCTCCAGATCGATCCTCAGGGTCTTCAAAATGGTGCTTTGCCTTTTTAAACCTCTGGTTCAGAGCTCAAGATATTCGTTGATGTGCACTAATCCCTCTGTTCTGTACTGAAACTCCTTGTTGCTTCATTACTGCCTCTGTCGAGTTAGCTTGATCTTTAAATGGCGCCGACAGGACTTTCGGCATTTGAACTCTGCTTTCCTTTAATGTAAGTCCTGACAGCCCCATTCCTTAACTTTCCTGATGGTACTGGCTCATTAGATTTGATCCTGACTGCGCCGCTCGCCATTGAGGTAGTACATTGAACAGCGGCGGTCTCATCTCCTAGAAACTCTGCAACACAGTGAACTTATGAAGAAAACAGTGGACGGAGCGATGAATGCAGGGTGGACGAAATGGTAGTGTGGCGGTGGTGGAGCGATGGCCTTTTACCATAATGGTAAAAAAATGCAATTAAATGATGAAAGCTTATGAACAATGGAGTTTGGTGATAACATGCAGCGCAGACCGTTAGATCTTGGTCTGGGAACAAAGATCAACGGTGGAGGTTGAGCGGCGTAACAATATGTGAAACGGGCAAACAATATACAAAACACGTGAAACCCGACGGAGGTGAATGTAAGAGTGGGACCCAGCGGAGGCGGAGGGCGATCAGATCTGAACCGTTAGATCTATTTGAGGATCAATGGACCAGTCAGATCATAATCAGAGGCGAGGTGACACATTCAAAAAGCTCCGATTGCGATCGGAGCGATGTTGCGATTGAGCGATGATCGTCGATCTAGGGGAGGAATGGACGACGGAGATGAAATCGGAAGGGTAGTGCGATCGGGGGATCGGGAGAGGAATGGCGATTGAGCGCTGGTCGTCGGATCGCGAGACAGATCAACGGCCAGGATGAGATCGGAGGGAGGGCGCGATCGGGAGATCGGGAGTAGCGATGACCGTCAGATCTGCGAGAGGATGGATGGCTGTGATTGAATCGGAGCATCGCAATCGGAGACAGAGAGATGGGACTTGCGATTGCGATCGGGAGGGGAATTGCGATTGAGCGTTGATCGTCGATCTCGGGTCCAGATCAACGGCTCAGATGTAATCGGAGGGGCAGCAATCGGGAGATCGGAAGACAGGGTTGCGATTGATCGGAGGACGCATTTGAAACATTGCGATTGTGATGGAGCGATTGGTGCAGGGCCGTCCGATCTTGCGGGGAGATCAACTGTGGAGAAGTGGATCGGAGGACTGCAATCGGGGCGGCACTGTTGAGACTTGCGATTGCGATCGGAGAGGGGTTGCGATTAGAGG
This sequence comes from Pinus albicaulis, assembly GCA_034641835.2. Taxonomy (NCBI): domain Eukaryota; kingdom Viridiplantae; phylum Streptophyta; class Pinopsida; order Pinales; family Pinaceae; genus Pinus; species Pinus albicaulis. The sequence continues at coordinate 1,936,363,110 of CM076575.1, forward strand.
CCCGCCGTTGGATCTTCAGGGTAGATCAACGGCTTTGATTACATCGCGAGACTTGATTAATAAAACAGTCGCATCGGGGATTTTCAATGATGCACGGGAATTGCACCCGCCCGATGCTCCGATTGCGATTAGCGTTAGGGACTTAGGCCCTTGGTCCTAGCGCACGGGCATGTGTGGGAAGTGGTTGAAGGGGTTTGCGGTAGAGGGGCTAAGCCCTATAATAAGGTCAGAAGATGGGTTTTTTGCCCATTTTAATGGATTTTAAGGGGTTTAAAGGGAAACGATAAGGGGAAAAATGGGAAATAAAGAGTAAGGGAAGGACTTAAGGGGATTTTGGGGGGATTTGAGGGGTAAACGGGGAAATAGAAGGGGAGACAAGGGGGGATAAAAAAAGGCTAAATGAGGGTAGAAGAAAGGGAATTCGGACAGAGGGAAAGAAGGGGAATTGATGTATGTTGCAGGGGTAAAAAGGGGGGAATAATAGGCCCTTTTTAGCAATTTACTAGCAGAGGGGACATTGTATTAGGCACATCAATTGAGAGACTTCAAGGAGGATGGGTTTTCAGGGGAAAGGCATTCCTTGAAGGCTCAAAACAATCTAGCCCCCAGCTGACCTGTCAAGAATTTCATAGGGGGGCTAACAGATCCAAAAAGGTAGAAAACAATATCCGAGAAAACCTCCTAGTCGCAATAGGCTAGGGTATTCCTTTTTCGTAATCAATCTATCCCAGCCCGAAAAAGGGGTAAACGTATACTGGGTAGATGTCGATTCATGTCCATTTTAATGAGATCGAAACGACAAGGGCCTCAGAAATCCTTTCATGTTTAGAGAGTCAGAAAAGAGCTGAAAGATGACTCCAAAGTGACTTTTTCGTGTATTTACTGAGTCCGAAAAAGTATAAAATACCACTCGTTTTCACCGTTAGAATCGCGAAAAACCTGTTGCTGCACATACCAAGCAAGCGTAAAACCCACTTTCGACATAATCATATTAAAATATTTGATAAAAATAACTTTTAAAACCTATCTTGTGTCGAAAAAGTTATAAATATGCCAAAATGGTAAAAACAAAATTATATTTACTATTTACCATGGTGAAAAGTAGCAGTGGTCTATTTGGTGTGCAAACTTCTGACGACGATTGCGACAGATCCGGTTTATCATTCAGATTCTCGTCTGTTACAGGTAAGAGGCGCTTCCCTGAACTTCATTTCAATCCATTTTTTGATAGTTTTCCCTCATGTATCAGACTCTTGTGGCAACTTTTTGAATTTTTAGGGCTGCGGTCATTGGCACGGGTATCGGGCACGGACCCGCGCCAATGGGCTTTTCCATGTAAAGGCCTCACGCCACGTGGCGTGACTGTTCACAAAACAGCCGCGCCAATGGCCGAACCCAAATTTCCGCCTAGAAATTCGAAATTTTAATCAATTTAAATGAATTTTGAAGCCTACCAGAGATCTAATTAAGGGTTTGTGACCATGTGGATGCAGGAAATCAAGAAAAATGGTGATTGAGTGGAAAGAAAGAGAGCATGGAGAAGAGGATGAACAGGCCATAGAAAGTGAGGCTTACATGAACGCCCTCAGAAACTGTGGGCTAATCTGGTGCCTAAGCACCACCGTTTACGACTCGGCCAGAGAGCTATCGATGTCGATCGTGTTGGGATGAACAGGAACAAGTGTTCAAGTTGCGAGACCAGGTATTGGAACTGGAGGTCTCTGATGTGTATTTCATAACCGGACTGTCTCGCAGAGGTTCGGTACCCATCTTGACTGGGAGCAGACCATCTGGCGAGAAGATGGAGGAAGTGATGGCATGAGTGTGCCTAAGAGCACAAATGGGATCAGGGAGCAAAAAGGTGGATATCCACACCATCCCTGATCTGGCATTGAGAGTTGTCCTACATACCATCACGCAGGCTGCAGGGTCGCAGGCACCGCACGAGGCCACAAAGGCCCTACTCCTGCTGGCCTCAGAGTGCATGAGTCCCCTATTGTTTGACTGGGCTACAGAAGTAACAATAAACATGAAGAGACAACTCATGAAATGCAAGCAAGCCAAACTGAAACAGTTTGGATATGGTTCCATCCTGGTATCGTTTATTCTGGAACGATTACCAATCTTCCAAGGCCAAGGGCCCATAGTAGCTGAGTCGATTCCACGAGAGCCAAGAATGGCTCGATGGGTAGCACTAATGCCCAGAGCTAGAGGCGGCCAACAGATGTCCTGGAGGCCAGAGTTTTTTGGGTGGTTGCGGCCCCAGTTGATCGTAGTGGAGGACTGGCCATATGCAAGAACCGATTTCACTAGAGACCCAGATCTCCCACTTCCAGAAGGAGATGACTGGGACGAGGAGTTGGGTATGACCTCATCTCTTCGATTTTTATATTTTATAATTTTTTTTTTTAATACACATTCGTCCTAACACATTTTATATGTATGCAGATGTGGGCCCCGAGAGACCAGCCGGTATGTCTCCAATCGCGCAGAGGACCCTTCTCGCCCTTGATCCTCAGGCAGAGGGCACAGGAGGGGAGGAGTTGATCCAGAATCTCGAGGGTATTGCCCGAGGGATCCCGGACTATGCTCGGCTGGCAGATGTACCAATGGCGTACCAGCTTCATACGGTGGGAGTACCTAGTCGAATCCACCGACTTCTGAGACGCTTAGTGCGTGCAGTTACATGTTATCATGAGCACCATGTGGATTAGACTCTTAGGGCTTTTACCACACATATTTTTTGAGAGACATATCGTCTCCGGATGTATTTAAGAAGATTATGTATATTTTGACTTTATATGACACACTCTATGTAAACACTTCGATATCTGTATATATATGCATATCTATTTCTGGATGGATCTTTCTTTACATGTGATGATGATTTACAAATTGTGCAAATGTCTATCTAATACCAAATTAGCTACCGCATCTGTTAATGTATTCAAATGCCTGGGTATATGTTGATATGTAATGTAGTCAAAATTCCTTTCCAGTAATCGAATACGCAGATACAGACGTAAAACGGACGGGTTTCTTACCGAATAGTGTCCGTTCAGCTGTAACACTACAAGTTGCGAATCTAGATACACAAGCAATTCACGGATACCAAGGTTTACCACCTCGGTTAATAATTCTAACACAGCACTATATTCCGCGATGTTGTTCTTAGTACGTCCTAGACACACACCTTGCAGGTTGACCAACTCACCAGCAGGATCATAGATTACCTAGGCTGCTGAAGACAGATTCCTGGTACTGCGGGAGGCACCATCCGCGAAACCAACAAATGGATGAATGGACATCTGCACAACCAGGAAGACCTGATCAGCAGAAAGACGTTTACAAGGCACACCACACCATACATGCACACAAATGCAAAAACACACACCTATGTACACACACCACACCAAGAAATCACTTTAGGCATAGTACTTTTTGAGGTACAACCCAATTCTGGGCTGCGCCAGCGGAACTCCTTCATAATCTATAAGCTCATAAGCCCCGTTTTTCAAAACACGTTTTACTATATAGGGCCCATGCCACATAGGCTGGAACTTACCGGCTCCAAGCTTGTCATGTTCTTGATCGTACAGGAGGACGAGGTCTCCTTCAATAAAGGAACGGGGGGAAACAGATTGATCAAAATGAGTTTTGACCCTCTTCTTTTGTGCTTCAATAACCAAAGCAGCCAGACGACTGGTTTCATCTAACCGTTCCAGATACATAAGACGTTCTTCCTCAGCAGAAGTATTAGGTAGAAGTTCCACAACTAATTTCAAAGAAGGAATCTCGCATTCAACCGGAAGAGTTGCTTCTAGACCATACACCAATTGAAATGGTGTGAACCCAGTTGCACTCTTTGCAGATGTTCGGTATGCCCAGAGAGCTGAGAACAGTTGGAGATGCCAATTGGATTTGTGAATACCAACTGTTCGTTGAAGCATAGTGACCAGAACCTTGTTCACTGCTTCAACCTGACCATTCGCCTGAGGGTAATATGGTGTTGAGCTGTCGTGACGCAAGCCCAACTTTGAAGTCAGCTCAGCCATCATATAATCTTGGAAATGAGTACCATGATCAGTGGCGATGGCTTGAGGAACCCCGAACCGTGCAATAACGTGGTTGAATATAAATTGAGCGGTCGTTTTCCCGTCAGCAGCTAGTGTAGGCATCGCCTCGGCCCACTTGGTGAAGTAGTCGATGGCGACAATTATATACGCATGCCCCCCGGCCGAGCGAGGGTTACACGTCATAAAATCCATTCCCCATTTCGCAAAAGGGCCGACGGTAATAACAGGATGCAAGGGGAGAGGCGCCGCACGCATCTTGCGCTGAAATATCTGGCACGCATGAAATTTACGGACTGCCATGATACAGTCTTTGAATATGGAAGGTCAGAAATAACCTGCTCGCAGAATTTTCTGGGCAGTAGCATATCCGGACATATGTCCACCACAGGCACCACTGTGGCAGTCATTTAGGACCTTTTCAGCCTCTTCCAAGGTTAGGCACCGCCGGAGCACCGAATCTACTCCAATGCGGTATAAGGTATCTCCTACTATACAGTAGGGCTGGGACTGATGCCGAATCCGACGGCGGGCAGCTTTATCCAACTCAGACCGAAATGTCGAGGTCTGAAGATACACAATTATGTCACCGTACCAAGGGTTGCGAGTACTGATGAGGAAAAGTGTTTCGTCCGGTATATGGTCTTCAGAGTGTGAGGGAGCGGAGTCTGTAAGGAGAGAGCATATAAGATCCGCGAAAACCAGTGATTTAGTTGACTTAGTGGTAGTGAACTCTAAGTCAAACTCCTGCAGGATAACAATCCACTTGGAGTATTTGCCCCCCAGCAACTGTCTAGAGAGAATATACGTCATGGGGTTGCAGTCTGAAACCACTGTTATCGTACGCAAAAGGATGTAATGGCGAAAACGTTGCACAACGTGTACTGCGGCTAACGCCAACTTCTCGACATGAGCATAACGCGTTTCCGGATCGAGAAGGTTCCGTGACAGATAATAAACAACATGTTCATTACCGTCATCATCATCCTGCACCAAGACCATGGATATGGTGCTAAATGCGGTGACGAGATATAAAGTGAAGTCGCGGTGGTAGTCCGGAGGACGAAGCAACGGAGCATTGACAAGCAATGTCTTCAGCTTCTCAAAGGATTGCTGAGCGATTTCATCCCAGTGGAAGGGAACGTTCTGCTTTAATAGACGTGTGAATTCTTTGGCCACCTCGGCATAATTCGGGATAAAGCGCCGAAGAAATTTCGCTTTCCCTTGCAGACTCTGTAACTGATATAGGGAGGAGGGTGATGGGAGATTAATGATGGCCTCGACCTTTAAAGGGTCAAGGCGAATTCCGTCTTTCGAGACTATGAATCCTAAAAGACGGCCAGAATCAACGCAGAAGACGCATTTATGAGGATTAAGCCTAATATTATAGCGCCTGCAACGAAGAAAGATCTGGTGGAGTTGTTCAGGATGGTCCTCTCGCTTAGCTGAATGAGCTAGCAAGTCATCCAGATAAGGCTGAACGATATGGCGAATGTCATGAAAAGCGTAGGACATCGCACGCTGAAAAGTGGCTCCAGAGTTCTTTAAGCCGAACGGGAGTTTTTTATACGCGAAAGTACCCCACAGACAGATGAATGTGGTCTTGTGTTGATCCTCAGGCGCAATATTGATCTGATTATACCCCGAGAAACCATCCATCAAGGAATAAATCTCACTTCCGGCACATTCGTCAATGATCTGGTCTATGAACGGAGTGGGATAATTATCCTTTGGACAGGCGCGATTGATGTCACGATAATCAACACAGACAATGTTGGAAACCCATTCTGTGAGGGGGATGGGATAAATAAAGCCCGCGTTCATAATTTTTTCAACTTCTGCCTTAATTGCGGCGGCTTTCCGAGGATGCATGGGGCGTAAGCGTTGGCGCACGGGCTTCGCACAAGGATAGGTTGGAATGTCATGCACTACGATACTGGGATAAATCCCCGGCATTTCCTCGTAGGACCAGGCGAACACATCTCTGAATTCTTTAAAAAGATCAGTATAGACTTGAATCTCATCGGGAGAACAAGTCACTCCCACGTGAATATTCTCAACGATCCCCGGTTTAACGGAGATGTTGATCGGGATGGTTTGAGTGATGTTACTCAGGTTTCCCTCCGAAAAAACCTCATGCGTCAAAATAGGCGTTTGAAGAGGAGGGGTAGGAACCTGAGAAGCATAACGCTCCAGACAGTCAGTCATTTCCCCCAAGCTAGGCATAAAAGAGGAGCGATGATGTCCATCGCCCCAAGGCAGCTCCTCAAGAGACATAGTTTCAATGATGGCCTCATCGGAAGGAAAAGTCTCTTTGAGAGGATCAGGTGAATCGGCCTGACCAAGCCAGGGGGATTAAGAGTATACGTCGAGAGCCATGCTCAAAGGAGCATGCTGAGGAGGTGGAGGATCAGATGCGGCAACAATTTCACAGTAGCTGATCTCTACTGGAGTCAAGGGCATTGATTCTCCAAACTCAAACACCTGCTCAGGCGTAGGAATAAGCCAGGGGTCACCGGACTTGGAAATCATGTTAACTTGAGCGGTGTGCGGTGGTGGTGCGGGAAAAATACCCATGAGGACTGGGTCTTTGAAGAGACCCGGTCTTACACTATCCGGGGGATTTGGAATTTGATCCACGTATGGCACGTTGTTCTCAGAGGTAGAGGTGAAAAATGACAACTGATCCACCGTGACAATTTTTCCCTCGTGAGGGAACTTAAGAAGTCGAAAGACGGTGGATGGCACGCATAACATGGCATGGGTCCAGCTGCGGCCAAGAAGTATATTTTAGTTGAGCCTGGCGTCGACTACTTCTACTTCCACGTTGACAGTCTTCCCCTGTAATGTGATCGCTAGACTCTCGAGAACACCCATGGGTTTAGATTCCCGACCATCAAATGCCTCTAGGGCATTGGGAGATGACGAAAGGGCTGGAGAGCCGATGGCCTTCCAGAAAGCGGAGGACATAACACAGGTAGAGGCACCTTCATCCACGACGGCCCTATGAATGTTAAGACCGTTAATCCCGACTTGAAAAACAAGAGCGATTTGATGTGGAAGCCGGGGAGTGAAATTCTCTAAATCAAAGGTGAGAAGACTCGAGTCGACGGGATCAATGCCCCCGATCGCAGACAATAAAGCCTTCCGTTGTGAAGGACAACTTTGAAGAACTTCTAGTGCAGACATAGCAGACGGCGCCTGTGCCAAATCCTCAACAATGCTGTAATGTTGAGCAGCACGAGCATTCGGATTATAAGAAGATCTTCGAAGGACACCTTTAGAAGGTGGCTTCACAAAGGGTTCAGGAGTAGGCTTCTTGATTTCCAATGAACCGGAGACAGGTAGGGGAGGCGGTCCATCCGCAACTGCCTTCCCGGGTGCCTGCCACGATTCGTTGTAATCCTTCGACCACGTAGCGACAGAGATAGGTGCAACACTCTTCATCATGAAAACTTGGGACCCAAATGGTGCAAATGGTGACGGCTGTTCGACCATTTGGGTCTGCTGAGATGGGAATGGCTCTTTTAGAACAGCCGGAGTCCCTTTAGGGCCCTTGAGGAGTTGACTAACCTCGGATCGTCGTGGACAATCCTTAGTATAATGGTCCCCTTCACAAATGAGGCAAGGGTACTTCGGTTTACGCTGAGAGCCATCCTCAGTGCGAGATTTAGATTCTGGCTTTGGGGCATCAGATTTAGATTTTCCTTTGCCCTTCTTTTTCCCCTTGGAAGTTTTCTCCGTAGGATTGGCCTGAACGGCATTCACTTCCGCGGTTTTACCAGAATCAGAGGGGGCGGGATTAGCAGGAGCATTGTTGGAAGAATTATACTTCTGCTTCCCATTCGAAGATTTCTTCGAATTCTGAGAGACAGAACCAATGACACCATCCACCGCAGGGGTAGGCGGAGCCTTAAAGGTTCCGGACCGCAGGGCATCAGGCAAGATATCATAAAGCGTGCCGGACTGAGAATATACAAGATCCAGATATTGGACACGCGCAATGGCTTGTTCCTCTGTCACACATGCTCCCATCACAATATCCTGAGCGATTTTGTTCACAAAGGAGGTGGTGAACCAATGAGTCAGTATCTGATCAGGTATGTGAAACTTGATCAGTCTACGACGGCGCTACCACTCATGAATGTGATCAGAGATGTGAGTGGCTTTGTCCTGCTTCAGAGAAGTCAGGAGGTGCGTCCCGGCTTCATAACGAACCGGTAACTGGAAGTGCGTGAGGAAAGCCATGGCTAAAGAATTGAAATCTTGGAAAATGCCGCGGGATAACTCTATGTACCACTTAGCAGCAGCTCCAGTTAAAGTACGCTGGAAGAGGCGCAGGCGAATTGAATCGTCGACCCAAGAGTTAGACGAACACCAAAGATGATACGTCATCACATGCGCCTGGGGGTCCTCTCCAGATTTTCCCTCAAACTTGGGGCAATCACCTGGTATCTTGGTGGGAACCGGAGGCCAATACGGATTATGTAAAATCAGATCATTGGTCAATTTTGAAACATCCGGCAGCTCCAAGGTAGCCAGGAACGACAATGGTGGATTAACCGTCATGCCGGGCCCGGGATGAGGTCCGGTACCCATACTCCACAATGGTTGTGAATATCCTTGCCCCCATGGGTTCTGTCCCGTAGGATTCTGACCGTAGGGGGCGTAGGTCGTATAACCAGACTGATTTGGATGCTGGTAACTAGAGTGTGGGGCTTGATAACCAGAGTACGGACCCTGATTATGTGTCGGCCCGGTGTAAGCAGCATTTGGATTTGGCTGCTGAGTGTAGGTAAAACCGGGTGGAGGAGGATAATACTGAGAGCCTATGGGGTGGTTATAGTTCGGTTGAGATTGACCATGAGGATAATAACCACCCTGAGGATGAGTAGGCTGCTGAAAAGTGGAACCCTGCGGAGCCTGATAAGTAGGGCGCAGCTATTGATTTGGCTGCGGCATCGAGTGAACTGGCTGCTGTGCAGGGTTAATGGAATGAGCGGGCTGCCCTGAGTGAACAAGTTGACCCGACTGAGAGGGTTGCCCTGAATGAACAGGTTGACCCGGATAGACAGGTTGCGCCAGTTGCACAGGCTGACCTGGCTGTGAAGGAGCCCCAGGTTGTACCGGATGGGCCGGTTGGCCTGGAGGCGGAACGCCGGGTTGTGCCGGATGGGCCGGTTGGCCTGGTGGAGGAACAAGGCCAGGTGGTTGGTGGAAACTGGTTTGACCTGAAGCAGAACCATAGGATGGTCCCGGCTGATATGCAACGTTAGAAACAACAAGATACTGTGGTTGCATTGGTGGAGGAGGCTGGAGTTGCCCCCCAGAACCATAGACCGGTCCCGGTTGGTAAGCCGGCTGAGGCTGAACAGGTTGACCGGAAGGGCTATAATACTGTCCTTGCGGACCGTACGATGGCCCTTGCTAGCCCGCAGGGTAGTCTTGGATGGGCTGCCCCTGTGGGTCATAAGGATAGCCAGGTTGGCTCGAAGGTTGGCCTTGGAAAGGTTGCCCTTGCGGGTTATAAGCCTGGTTATGAGGTAAACCTTGAGCATGGAGGTAAGCCTCACGAGCGGGCAGACGTAAAATGTCCCCGTGCTCGTCATACTGACCTGGGAAAGCATACATGGGTGTACCATCCTATGCATAGTGCGAAAAGTAAGAGCAGTTGGGATCTTGGGAGGATGGTCCAACCTCGGGGTTCGGCTGTTGCAGAGACAACCGATACTCCTCCGGAGGGATGTTCTCCGGTATGGCAGTCGCTAGATAGATATCTTCAGGAGTTGGCATAGCCCTGGCAGAGGGTGCTGTGACAACAGGAGAAGAGGCGGCCACACAAACCGTGGGTCGAACAGGTACAGAAGTAACGGGCGTCTGAGGAGACACCCCGGGTGTAGGAGCAGCTGGCCTCGGAGAAGGAGCTGACACTCCCATAGAGGCTGCGGCAGAAATGATCTGACCCAAAGACCTGTATCCTGGTGGTAAAGAGGGACTGGCTGTTGACATGTCAGCCAGTTCAGAGTTGTCTCCCAGAAACAATCTTCGTGGGAAGAGCTGATAGTCTTCACCAGACGTTGGGATTTCCTCACCAGAATCACTCATGGTCGATCTTGCCGTTAGATCTCGTAAGAGACGGCGAGGACTAGGAGGAAATACAGCAGCAACAAAAGGCGAACCCGATGTAAGAGAAAGGAAATTAGCTCCTAATCTCAATTTAGACACGGGGTCCAAAAAGGGCCAATCGAACTCAACTGGTCCCCCAAAGGGTTGCTCGGAAAGAACCGGTCCCCCGTCAGGAAACTCGGAAACAATAGGCTGTTGTGGTTCAGCAGAGGATTGAGAAACCTCTGATGAATCGTCCATGTAAGGACTACCAGTAGACGAAACCGAAGGTTCCGCCACTGTGGCAAACGACAAGAGAAGAAAAGAGAAAACACACACACGGGCTGAAAAAGAGTCAAGACACATGATCAAACGGTCAACAAGAAAAATCTAAGAGGGTGTGTAATGGTGGGTGATTAATTTTCTACCACATTGAAAAATAAGAAACTTTACCGTTTCATGTTTTAAGAATCGAGAAACGATAAAAAGATGACTCTATCTCTTTCAGATTTGACACAAGCGTGAAAGGACAAGCGCTTGGCGATCTTTTCAAGTTTAGGGAATCAGAAAAGATCAAATGACTACTCAGGAATACTAGGCAAAAAAGGTGTACCAAATAACCGTGAACTGCAATATACACCCTGGTTTCAATAATGAAAGAGAAATCGACCAAGGACTTTCCGTACGTGCAGGCAATCTCCCCGAATGCTGTGTTCGGTGTATCACGGGTATAGGGCGGCAGACTCGGCTTCCTATGGATAAAGGATTGAAAACCTAGAGGGGTCTCCCTTTATATACTTGACGGTACGGGGAGCACAAGTCCGTACTAGCGCTGTCTAAAGCCAAAAGGCGAATGACAGCTACTAGGTTTAAAGACGCCGGAACACGTCTCTAGCCTAGACCTCTAAATGTGTTTCGTTAGATTTCAATGCTGCCTTAGTGTAAATTGAGTAGATTTTAAAGTTGATCTTCAATTACGTTTCAGTTTTCAGGCCCTAACGAATGTGTGGTCTAAAAAATTCCTAAATGCAAAGCTACATGCCACAGTACATCATTTCGTTCGATGAAAACTAGCTACAGAAGAGTTGAGAGTTTTTACGCAAACAAAATGATCGGAAGACAAACAATGATATCTCTAATGCAACTAATGAAACTGAAAACTTTTCATTCAAATCACTAATTACTAGTAAAATCGAAAAGATTACAATTTGCACTAATCAAAAAGCAAGAGAGATTTTTTTTTTAAATTTTCAATGTTTGATGGCTAGATGCACTTAAACAAACCGAAAACAAACGAAACAATCTTGAGAAACGATATTAAGAGAGCAAAACAAACAAATTTCACTCAATGACACCAACAATCAGATCTCAAATCGACCAAAGTTTCTCAAAACCGAGAAAAAGTCCCAAAGGTTCCAATGGACCATGTGATCTGGGTCCAAAGCAAGACCAAACGAAATTTGAGTGCAGAGAAGAACAATCACTCAAAAATCGCAATAAAACGGTGAACAACTACTAAGAGAATGTGGAGGAACAATCAGAGGATTGATTGGACTAAAAAAACACCAAAACTCCTAAGGAGGGCTTGATGCACAAAGCCACTAGATGCCCTAGGGCTTAAAACGTGAAATCGATGGAGAAAAGCAAACAACCAAAGGACGAAGGCAAATTCCCAGTCAAACAGGACTCCAGCCCACTCAGGTAGCCGAAAAACCAAGAAGAAAAACACTGACCAGACCCAGAGAGCTCAAAACTGAGAAAACCCTAATGCCTCACAGGAGTGGCGCGACTGTGAGATTGAAACTGGCACCATAAAGCAATTGGCACGGGAAATACAAAAGCAACATGCGCCAATTGGCGCGACTGTCGAGCTAAAATGCGTGCCAGCCGAGTTTCTCAGCCAAAAACAAAAAAGAACTACTCTAGAAGCAGATCAATGATAACTAAGCAAACCAAGAAGCAAAAAACAGCAAAACAACCCAGCCCAGAAGGCTAATAAAGCAAGGAAAACCACGAAACAATCAAAACGAGACAACGAAAACTAGACGATCCCCAGCGGATTCGCCAAATTGTTGAGGAGGTAAATCCCCTCTGCGGACAGAGGCGATCCCTACTAGCCCAGCAGGGGTCTAGCAACAATCATCAAATGCTACAGCGCAAGTTCCTAATTGTGAATAAATATACCAACGATGGAGGCCTACCTGGAGTCCAGTGCTATGATTCGTATAAGAGACAGCGTTCCCGTTCCTCAGCCTCGGTAGATCACGATCCCCACGATCTCCATGAATGGACACCTGCACATGTAAGAAACAACACGAATACAAGCATAAAATCCAGAATACGCAACTATATATTAGTCAGAAAGGATATAACTCATCATTATTATAAGTGAAAAACAAAGTGGAACCATAACTAGTAGTCATTCATTAATAAGCAATCGAAAGAGAGTACAACCAATGTTCTGACGTTGAGGTCTCCTTCGGAAGGGTCTCCAGTCGTGCACGTCTCGCAAAGCCTGCCAGGGATGGGACAAGCCTCTCTTAGAGTCTCTCGACGATAGTCTCCTTGCTTGAGTCATCCTTAAGGGAAGAATGAGGGCTCTTGCAGCATGAAGGCTCTTGGGAATTTGGAGATTCAAAGCTTAGGCACTTCAAGACTAGCTTGCAATGGAAATGGGCAAGCTTTTATAGAAGGAGGAAGGGGAGTTGGGATCCCTATAATTGTGGGATTGGCCCTATCATCAAGGAAGCTTCCATGAGAGGTGGCAAACCACTTCCCTTTCATGGAGCTCCCGGAGCCAAACCTCCCAACTCAAGATAGATAGTTGTTTCTGAGTTTGTTGAAACAAAACTTCCGCCTTTCTTATTTAAAAAACACTCCTTAAATTGGCTGGCGCGACTGCGACTCTGGGACAGAGCGCCAGTTCGCGCGGCCTCTTTGCAGGATTTTCCTCATTGGCGCGAGTGATGAACTAGCTTCCCGCGCCAATGCAAAAAGGGATGTTTTTATGGTTTTTTGCAAGGAGATGTCTTTAGGGCAATTGAAGCTCATGTTTAGAGGAATGCAATGATAATGGTTTCAAGGCATGACATTTCTCACAGGTCACATAATGGGCCCTCCAATGTGCGGGACGGGGAATGGTAGGGACGGTGACAAATTACTGTGTAACAAGGCAACAGAGCGATTTCATCACCTCCATAACCGACTCCCATTTCACAACCCTCCCCACTATAGACTCAGTGCCCCTGAGCTTATTTAAGGAAGACGTCTAACCTATCCTTGCTCTTATTGCGGGTCTCCTAGGTGTGGAAGGTTTTGGGCAAGCCTCCAAAGGATGCATAGCTTTTCTATGGTTAATGTCTCAACTCGAGGTTGTTCTAGATATTCCCGCTTTTCTGGCCTCCACCATTCAGACTTAGTTCTAGGAGCTCTCAGACACGGGTCGTTTTTGCTTTTGTTCCATGGTCTTTTATCTTTTCCTCTTCCAGCATGCTGATAAATTTGAGGGTTTGGGTTTAGATAAGGTTTACAAGATAAATTCTCAGCCGAGACCAATTTTTGACTGGAGTCTCGCAACGCATCAGTTGGAAAATGGGGTGGGCTACTCAAGGTTCCTAAATGATTTCATGCCCATAGCTTATACTATTATCCATGACTCTCCTCCGCCTAGGGTTTTTCATGAACTGAGGAAATGGTTATAATACAATGAATCTCAAAGCACTGGGTACTGGTATCTGTTTGATAATTACATTGAAATCTGAGTTTATGGAGCTGAAGTCTATCCCTATCAATTGCCAGTTTTTCTTGCCCGACAGATTTACGCTTTGGAATACCTCCGCTAGACCTTAAAAGCTAACCAACTTCACTTCCTCCATGCAAAGAAGGGGTTTATCCTCAAGCTTCCCACAACCATTGGCCCTTTCGTTGTTAATTCAAGGCACACCCTTCCTGTGGTGGAAAAGTTGCTTCAAGACATGGATTTGAGACAAGGGAAAGCTTGGCCCTATGATCTGAAGGGCATCATTTCTAACAGAAGGAAGAAGAATAAATCAACCCCTTATATGCATGAAACAAGGTCTTTCATTGAATGGCGATCTAATCTTGAAAACTTGCCTTTGCTTTCGCAGATGGAAACCGATTCATCTGTGACGTGGGAAAAAGAAGATACCGCTTCAACCAAAGAAGCTGGTAAGGAACAGGTGGAGGAGGTGGGTGCATCAGGAGAGGGTGCTCCCCCTTTCGAAAGACAAAAAACAGGGACCAGTGAAGCAGAGGTTATCGGAGATGAACTGTTGCTCCAGGATGAAATACCATACGGGAAGCCCGACAAGGGAAAAGCAGGAATCAAGGTGCTACGAGATAATACTACCTCTTCTGACTTCTCATAAGTTTCACAAGCCATTACAGTCAGCATCTCTCAGGGCGTAAGCGAGGGCAGGACAAGGAATAGAGCAATCAGAGATAAGTACCGGTCCGAGCTAGAGGGGTATGTTGAGAAATACCATACCAGGTTTTCATCTACGATGAATTTGGATACTGAGCAACTAGTAATGGCTATGACTGAGGCCGTTTTGAACCTAGAGGCTGGTACCACAAGCTACAGGGAGTTGGAGATAGAAATCGATATGTCACAGGTTCCGACAATTGAAAAATGCAAGTTATTTTAGTGCTTCAGTGACATGCTCAAGGATGAAGTGATGTAGCTCTCCATTACTCTGAGAAAATTGCAGAGTAAACATAGCCAAGTATTGGAGAATTTCAGAATAGAGAAGATCAATTCCCGCGCACTCATGAATGACATACACACTCTCTAGAACATAGTAAAAGGGAAAGAAAAAGGTGTGGCAAACCCCCAGAGTCATCTTATTGAGGATTTGCAGAAGCAGGTTGCAGCCTTAAAAAGTAAAATAAATATATTGGGCTCTCATCATGTGCAGATAGTTGAGCTAGTCCAGGTAGAAAAGGACAAGGAAATCTTGGCCGATTCTCTCACTAAGGAGAAGAAGGAGAAAGAAAAGATTGCAGGAGAGATGGTCATTCTACAAGGAAAGATAAACACATTGCAGATAACCTGGGACAGTCATACATGCGCTCCACCCACTATAGAAGGGACTCGCTCACTTTCAGAACAGCTGACCACAACACTGGCCACAACCGATGTAATGGAAAAACAGGTCTCGACAATGCGTCAAAGGATTATTGAGCTAGAAGCCCTCCTCGCCGAGAATTCCAAGAATATTAACACTATGCAGAAAGAAATCGAGGAGGGGAACAGGAAAATGCGTAGCACGAAAAAACCATCAGCGAACTCACCAGTCACATGAAAGGAAATATTACCCTCCTAGACGCTAGGCGATTGATCTGGGCTAAGATCATCACAGAGGTGAAAAAGTGCTGGGAATTTCTAAATGTGGTCGAGGAAATGAATTCGGCTGTGCGCTTTCTCAGAAGGAAGCTTCACGAAGGAAATACTGACACATCCAACAGAGTTCAAAGCACAAAAAGGTATATTTCTTTCTTGAAAGAACTAAAACCAGAGGACGTGGTAAAGCAGGGTATCGAAAGCAGGTTCAAGGAAGCCGCGGAGTGCCAAAAGGTAATAGAAAAAGAGTCTGCTCGTAGTACAACATTGAACGCCTTAGAGAAAGTGGCAGCTAGTTTAGAAAGGTTCGAGATGGATTGGGCTGAGATAACATTCGTGGGACTCCCATCATGCTCGGAGCCCACCCACGCCTTACTACAGCCGTTACCAGTGTACGAGGCCAGTCTGAAAGAGGTAATGAATCAAACCGATATACCTTCTAAGAAATCCACTCGGCTCAAACCTGAAACTATATTTACCATCCTTGGTAAAGAGTTTTCACTCCTACACCAAGTGAAACATAAAATCCTGTCGATGCAAACTATGATGAACTTACGGAAGCTTACATCAGAGCAGAAGGTTTCACAGCGATGCCCAAACCTGCAGTAGACACCTGGCAGAGGTGCACAAATCATGCCAACTGATTAGCCAGCTCTTCCGCAAACATCTCGCCGCTTGTTTCAGCCACTGCTTCGACCCCTTCTCATCAGTGAAGATTGTTAACTCATGATTCGGCCATCGTGGCCTTTAGTTTTTACTTTTATTTTTACTTTCAAGTTCTGAGTGGAATTCATATTTCACTCTTGCATTTAATTTCTGTTGGAACAGTTTTTATATTTTGAAACAACCATGAGCCTAATTGTAAATGGTGAGAAGTGTTCTCCCTCATCATGAATTTTGTTATTTTTGATTAAGCCTTGAAACTGCTCACTAGCATGCGGAGAAGATATTTTCCCAAAATATCTTCCCGCATATGTTCATGTAATTCTATATAAGCAATAAACTGAGACAAAAAAGAGGTTCCAGATTTTCAGAAGAACACACCTAGAAAGAGCTCTCTATGCATTTTGTTGAAATTTTGATATGAAATTTGAAGAGCCCATTGGGTTTCGGTGATAAGGAGTTTCATCTTTATTGGGGATTCTGGTCTTAATACTTCACAGTCTGTAACTCTCTCTCCTGTGTTTTATAGCTTAAATGTTCATTTCTTTTACATTCACATTTCCTGTATCTTGTTCTGGAATGTGAGTGCTCACATGTCTTGGTATGAATTTATCATTGTCGATACTCATGCTAAAACTTGTTTAGTGCTTTAAATATGGCTCAGGCATGATATGTTGTTTCACCTTTCACTTCTACCATAATTCTTTCGGTATTAGCAGCAATGAAATATTATCTTTAAAAGTTATTTTCATGTATGGATTCTTGTTACTATATAAGCCCAGTACATGTCGATATTCATTTCTGGATCTCGTTTCTGTTACAGCTAGTATCCTTCCTAGTTTCTTACACGATTATCGTCACCTGATTATTTACCTCTGTGAACCATTTTAGAATCCAGCCCCCTTTACAGAAAGCTGTCTTAAAATTGTCAGATACATTTTATATCAAAGTTCACACTCTATCATTACAATATTACTTTTGTTGTGCTGAAATTTGAGAGTCTCGGTTCCATTTTAACCAAACCTTATTGTTTGATATATGATAGCATGAGAGCCCCTTTCTTGACAACCTTTACAAGTTGGACTATATGCTCTTTTCTAATTAAGATGTCCTAGGCACTGGTCTTTGACAACTCAAGGCTGTCTCTAGGAGTTACAACAGTTGGCATCATCATCTTGAATCTTATTGGCTCTTATAAAGTTTATTTTGGTTGTACATTTTTCTTAGGAGACCCATTTTAGACCTCAAAATTCCCCTAATAGGTATACAAGCCACATCAAAGAGAGAAAATACTAATGAGCAGAGGCAATCCACACACATATAAATACATATCAGTGGCAATAGATTTGAAAGCACCTAGGAAAGATCTGAAATTTGATTGAAATGCGAACTAGGATTGAAGGTGGGAGGCTACGGAGTCCCTGAAGAAGGACCAGAAGAGTCGAGGTAATATGCAAGGCACGGTGAGTGAAAGAGAAATGTGGCACTTAAGGATTCATTATGTAGAGTGCAGAGCTCCAAAATCTGCACAACGAGAAACACCTCTGCAAAACGATCCCGATCATATACAAATTATCATAAAATAATGCTAGGTGTCCTATCGTTTTAGAAATCAATGTAATTTTGAAATAAACATGTATATTGTGGATGGGTTAACATTTTTGTTTTTATGATTAATGCAACTCTAGCTTTGCTTCAAAAGACCAATGTACAAACATGGTTCAAATTTGCCTTTTTCCATTTGCACATGAATGGATTGATCTACAACACCCATCTCTTTTAATATTTTTCTTATTGTTCCTTTGTCCCCATAGAAGAAAATTGTGATGCTAATTGTGATGTAAGGATATTTGATCCAAGGAGTTGAAACTAATTATGATATCAGGGAATTGGTTTTCTACAATATTAGGTATAATTCGATTGCAGAGACAAGGAATCTACTCTTCTGAAAGATGAACTTTCTCTACAAAGCTTAATTCCTACTTATCAGATATGATTTTATAACTTGAAAGAGATACCTCTGAATCCTTGCTTAAGGCTTGATCGATAATTGTTGGGTTCGATAGTTCAAGTTGAAGGCCCTCAAAATTCAATGCTTTTAGGGATAGATTGTTAGAAAATAATTAATAGAGCAATGAAATACAAAAAATATTGTGGAAACACAAATATAGAAATGCATAAAACAAGAGATACACAAATATAAGTGGTTCACCCAATTTGGGCTACGTCCACCGAGAAACAATCAGTCATTCCTTTTATATTATCCAACAAAATGAAGAGATACAACCTACAACAGATTCATTGTAATTTCCTCTTCGCTCTCACACAGTCTCCTCTCTCTTTCTCGCCCATCATAATAATACATAGCTGCAATAAAATTCCCTCATATAAACTGAGGGTTGCCTTCTAGGGAAAAAAACTCTAAATTAACATAACTTCTACCATCACATCATCATGATCCAAATTAACTACGAAATTACAATATTTTACAAGGAAAATTTTCATTTATTTTTAGCTTCGGGGGCGCTGCCCTGGACCACTACCTTACCCTGGGCTCATAAAAGTCGTCATCGCCCCCATGGACCCCCAACCGTGTGGACCCCCCTAACAATGATGCGCCTTGTTAGAAACAACAGCTGAAACAAAAACCTCTGAACAATTTGGAAGACAATTAGAATCCACACCCAACATCGGTGGTAATTATTTGTGGTAATGAGCATAATGTGTCATGTTTGCTTACGAGAATCTTGATTTTTAATTCTATATTCAATTCACTTTTGATTTCGAACTGTTCACCTTTAATGATTTCTTTTTTGTTCATCATCTCTCACCTTTGGATAATGGCACCTCCGTAGACAGATTGGAGGTCAAATTCATTCCTTACAGCTGCTGCGCTGTGGCTTACATCCCTACTGCCAAGGGAAACCAATTATGCAGCGACACCAAATCACTGAATACCCAACACAAGGTCATCTTCAACCAGAACAAGAAGTGGGAAACCAATTATGCAGCTACACCAAATCACTGAATACCCAACACAAGGTCATCTTCAACTAGAACAAGAAGTGGTTGTGACAATAAGTACATTCATTTGATCACCCCCTCCATGTTATTTCCAGAAGCAGAGCTATTTCCAGTGGTATATATGTGAAAATGGGGCTAGAACCATCCAGGTCAGGTTGATGGATGTCTCCGTGACCCTAATCTATAATCGGGCTGAAGATGAACCCAATTTGCAATGAAATGTGATGTAATATATTTTGGACTTAAACCTTTGCAAGCCCTAGCAACAACGACAAAACGAAAATTATAAATGACTAAGAACTCTGAATGGTGAATGCAGCAACAATGCACATTTTGGACCATCGTATAGATTCCATTTTCATGGAAACATGAATACAAATGGTCGTGTGTCTTTCAATAATAAATTAAAACAAACGCACAGCCAACACAACAGAGAAACGTGAGACAAAGCTCACTGAAATCATTGAATCCAATTGCACGATTACATCACACTTATATAGCAAATTGCACTCACCTAATCTTCCTGAAGAAGAGGAAACAAACCTAAATAGATGGAACCAATTTCTAAATACACACTCTCATTCAACAACTCAAAACTAAATCTATTTCTGCATGATCTAGATTATTCTCACATCCTCCCTTAATGGAGAAATGGATTTTCTACAATACCTAATTGACTTCTAAAAACTTCAAATTTGATTTTACCAAGAGGCTTAGTAAATATATCAGCCATATTATCCTTGGTATTACAAAATATTAATTCAATTTCATTTGACTCAATTTTCTCATGTACAAAGTGGTATATTGGATTATGTGCTAATTTGATAGCACTTTGATTATCACAATTGATGCATGTTGAACCACTTTGCGCCTCTTCAAGATCTGAACCACTTGCTCCGATACCAAAATAAAATGTCAATATCCAAAACTATCAATTATAATTTATATTGGATTTTCATATTCATACAAGTGTGATTTGCTAGAGTAGCCAATTCTAACAACATCACCACCCATTGAGTTGGCTAAACTCAATAATTTTGTTTATGAATAATCCAAAAAATACTTACCATACATACGAGCGATTTTCACACATTTGTAATATAGAAATGCCGATGAGGAAAACAACGCACAACCTTCAATGCAACATGGGGGATGCATTCTCAGATTCCAGATTCAAAAGATGAAACACGCGGTCTCTTTGGACCTCCTTGTTCTCAAGCTTCCTTCCGATCAATCGTTTCACATCAAAAACTGTCCTATCGGGGTTCATAGCCACTTCTTTTGCAACAATAACAGAGCTAGCAAGAAAACATGCAATAATAAACGCCACAAAGAACATAAAGCCGTTATAATCATTTTGAGTATTGTTGAACACAATGCATTTCTGCTTCCGTCCCATGGATGGACCCTTTCCGAAGCCCTCGCGCATCAAATTTCAAGAAGCAGCAGCCAAAATACCTCGTGGATGAAAGCAAACAGACGCTTCTTAGGTGTATTATCACAATGAAAAAGGTTGAAACCGAGAAGAAAAACTTCTCTGGACTCGATCTTGGTCCAAGTAATCTATCGCTCAGAAAAGAATTTCGAAACAGAATTTTGTGAATGCTCGTCAGTAACGTATCTGAAGATCGAGGGAATAAGCTCTATTTGAAGAAAACGCTATAAGAGAGAGCAACAATCTCAAACCCCCTGTTGGCATAAAAACCATGTAATATAAAGTGGAAGCATAGATCACAAATTGATTAATGCTGGAAATGCCATTTATATGAATATGGAAAGTGATGAGATGAGAGCTTCAATTTGAGGTTTTTGTTCTTGTTTTTAAATTGTTTTGGCATAAATTAAGGGTTTGGGGAGAGGGATGATACATAATAAAATAATATTTTGTTACTCGATCTTCAAGCCCTGGTGACTTGGAAGTGTCATTTATATGATTTTTTTTAAGACGTTGTTTAAATATTATGCGCTTGTAGTTTTGTTTTTTGTCCACTCAAAGTGGCATTACGCTGCCATGAATGCGAATGCGGAGCTGCCCACTCCGCACAATGAAAATATCATAGTGCTGAATTCCGCACCCCACATAGTGAATACCTGTTATTTTTGTGTCTTGAATATAGTGATATACTTTTGCAGCGTGGTTTCTTCGACGAAATCTAGTGAATTAAAACATCACTGGAGCTAGTGAACAAAAACATCGAATAAGCAAGTTTTGCATTAGTACAATGGTATTGTAATATCATAATAATAATTATTATCTAATTAGTAATTAAATTGGTGTATGAGATCTTTTTATTATAAATTTTTTTGTTTGTGGGACAAGGGACTCATTTCCTTTTAGCTATTTGACTACTAAGTCTAGTAAGCATACATACTCTACCCATTTTGGTTTTGAACCCGTAACCTCTTAAGAGAAAACACATGCTCTTAATTAAATAATTTCTTTCTATTTAGAAAGCACAATTAGACATTTTGTATTAATATATTAATATTTTAGCCACCTTAGATTGAACTCCGTTGTGCTAACCCCATTGCATATAAAATCCTAGACTCTATGAGTCTTTCTGCGGTGCTTTTCTTTTTGATTTTACTCTTCTACATTGTTTTTACTGGGGAAAAAAAATTTACTTAGCTCAGTAAAAGTTCCACACAATGAAACATAATAATATTAATTGAACATTTGTTCAACAACCCTTCTAGCCTATATAAACTACCCAACCCTAACATCATTAAGCAAAATAATAAATTGTGTTAAATACGAGGTTATAATTCTACATGTATTACCTAATCACCTGTTGTAATAGTTCAACCTCATCCTTATTATACTTATATTATATTAGTAATCAATACTGTTACTCTTATTACTTATTGTTACACTATCATATTCTTATATAAACTACCCAACTCTGACATCATTAAGCAAAATAATAAATTGTGTTAAATACGAGGTTATAATTCTACATGTATTACCTAATCACCTGTTGTAATAGTTCAACCCCATCCTTATTTTACTTATATTATATTATATTAGTAATCAATACTGTTACTTGTATTGCTTATTGTTACACTATCATATTCGTTATGGAATACCGCGTTGAACTTACTTATTGTTACACTATCATATTCATTATGGAATGCCGTGTTGAACATGGAATACTATTGTGTGAAATAAGGAGATAGGGTATACACACAAGGAGATAGGGTATACGTTACTGTCTAAGCAGCTTATCTTATGTAAGTGGTTATAGAGACTTGCAACGCCTCAATTTTGGTATTATTGGGTAGAGTCAAAGCACTCATTTACTAAATGATTACTCATAAAAATTAGTTTTTATTTATTTATTTTATTTTAAAATGAAATGTGAAATATTGAAAAATATTCAAAATAAAATATTTTTCATTAAAAAAAAGTATGTCTCATTAAAATTTGTTTAGAAAATCTAAAATAAAAAATTAAATTTCATTTTTTTTTTTACATATTTAATTTCTAACTTTAACATAAAGTTTTTTTATTTATGTAAAATTAATTGCATTTTGGATAGCAGCTCCCAGTGGAATGCAACCAACCCACTTCTATATCATTATAAAATCGATTGAAAATCCCCCATTGTTGTCAACAAATACCTTTAGAAAGGGCAAGGAAAAGGTGTTTATATATATATATAACACTTCTATGATAATCAAGATGTTAAAATATTTTATTTTATTATTAATGATTTGTTTACACCTTTTCATCTTATATATTGAACATCACATTATTTTTATCCCATAGATAAGATGAAAAAAAAATAGTAAAATAATAAAAAAAAAGTATTTTATTATTAATGATTTGTTTACACCCTTTCATCTTATATATTGAATATCACATTATTTTTATCCCATAGATAAGATGAAAAAAAATAGTGAAATAATCATTGGTTTACTTCATAATGTTCAATATTTTCTATGTGAATGACAAATATTAAGTATTACCCTCAACGTCTCATGTGTTTCACCTTCAATTTTACAATTGATAAGATATTAAGAAGGAAACAATTATTTCCATTGCAAATTATGGTGTAGTAGTTTTTTAACATTGAAATATTTTACTTAAGATTGATTATAATATTTTTTTGTTATTAATATACTTTGTTCTAAATATTACATGTAAATTAAACATGCAATGAATTATACATAATGTAATATCAATATATTATTTTATGTGAACTCCATATATTAACTAGTGAAGAAATTATATATCTCTCTCATACTAAAAAGTAAATTATTGTTTTTATACTTTTTATTACATTATCTCTCTAGATAAAGTTGATGTATTAAAGTGGAAATTTGAGTATTTTATTTATGACATACATTAATTTTTTCGTTATTAATATTTAATTTGTTAATGCAAGTATTATTTTATTAATTTTAAATGTAAATTTACATACATACATTAAATATTATTGCTGTTGTTTCTCGGAACGGAAACTAGACCATCGATAAAATAGGAGGATTTTTGTCTAAAATGAGAAAATTAAAACAATATAAAAGTCGAGTCCAAGAGAATGGATTATGTTGTTAACCAAACAAAGCATATCTAGTTGTAAAATGTAACAAAAATCTAGCCTAGATTGCTCCATACATATCTAAAAATAAAATTCATAATCAACTAAAGAAATTGTGGCATAAGGAGCATCACATAGATGGTCAGTGAAACTGAAAACCATCATGAGGAATTTAACACCTTGATCGAGATTAGATCAGTAGGATTGCCTGTAGGCATGGGTCCTTTTCAATGAGCAAGGATGGGTTCTATGTGTGCACGTTTTTTATCCATATCTTTATGCTCAATTTTAATTTCATCCAGCGGCAAAAGGGAATTTTGTTTGGATCTGTTCCTCTTGAGCAATAATTTTTCCAATAGGGTCTTGATGTGCCAATACAAATCTATCGTGTGCAGATATTGATTCTCCGTGCCTCTAGTGTGTTCAATGTCTAACACCCAATTACCAAAAGAATCCAAAGCATATTTTCTCATTGTTGTCAAATGCATTGGACTCTTCACTTTGGTGTATCTATTTCCTAAGTTCTCAGTGTATTTTTTCATTTGGTGGAAGGACCAAGCCTTCTTGGCTTGGCCTCCCTCGCCATTAATTCACTTTGGATTTCCTTTGTCTAATATCTCACTTGTTTAGGGGAAGGTTGGTCGTTGGATTGGTGTTCGCAGTGAAAGATAGACACCTCACCACCATTTCTTAATCCGTCTTTGTCGGGGACTCTTTGTTTTCAATATTCTCAAATTTTCTTTGTTAAAGGGGGTAGTCTCCCCTATTAACTTCTTAGAATATCAATCCTAGTGGCTCTATATTTCTCTAGTCATCGAGGGACCTTCTTAACCTTACTACAGTATTTACTTCTCATTTTCTCTTGTACACCCTCTTCTTGGTCGTGAAGACTTTTGGTCCTCCCATGCAATATGGTACTCTCATCTTGTGTTTAATCCCTCCTGGTTCTGACATCGTCACCCATTTCTTTCCTTTAGGCTCACTCTGTATCAATTTCTTAGCTAAGTTCTTCTCCCCACACTTCTCCTTTATCCCCTGCAACTTTCTCCTCCAATCCTCATCAACAGGCACATTGTCATCATGGCTCAAGTAGACAAGGAGCTTAGGGGGCTTCTAGGGCTTGTACTAGTGCCCAATATTTTGCCCAGTTATACTATAAGCAACCGCCTCACCTAGATTAAAGAAGAAATAATAAACATGGAAGATGATGTCGTGATTGACAAGGAAGATCATTTAGATTGAAAGATTTTGGCTTCTATTGCTAACTAGATGTTGGACACTGGACACACCAGAGGTAGGAAGAATCAATATTTGCATACAATAGATCTATATTGACACATCAAGACCTTGTTGGAAAGATTCCTCAAGAGGAATAGAGCCAAACAAAAGATCCTTTTGCACTTGGATGAAATTCAAATGGAGCACAAAGACACAGATAGTAGAGTTGCCATCGTAAAGTGAACTTATCACCCCCAAAAATGAGATGAGTAATGTATGTTAATAATATCTATTGCGCTGAGAGATGCTCTACAAGTCACTATGGGGAAGATGTTCTCACACAATGTTACTTTTAAAAATAATAAAATAATACTTAGAGTAACAAATTAAAAATAGTAATAAAAAAAACAATAATGCCACAAATAAAATACTTCAATTTCCATTTTAATTTACATCAACTTTAAATAGAGATATAATGTAATAAAAATTAAAAAATAATAATTTACTTTTTAGTAGAAGGGAAATATGTAATTTCTTCACTATTTAATATATGGAGTTGTCATAAAATAATATATTGATATTACATGAGTAATACATTGTATGTTTAGTTTACATGTAATATTAAAAAAAAAAGTATATTAATAACAAAAAAATATTGCACCCATTGTTAAGTAAAATATTTCAATATCCATATTAATAACATAATTTTATATGAACATTATATAGAGAATAAAATTTGTTATACTTTCACTTTCCATTGCTAGGGATACTTCCAATTTATTTCATTCTTAATATGGAATTGATATATAAGATATAAAATATATTAATAACAAAGAAGACAAAATTTAATGTGGGTTATAAATCAAATATTTCAATATGTATGTGGAGTAAAAAGTTTTAACATCATATATATAGAGGGGGAGAGAGTAGGAGAATTCTTATTCCATTAATAAGTTCTTTCTAATTCATGGTATGGGGATATTTGTAATTCTTCTAATATTTAATATAGATTTGATATGTATTAACACTTTAATATGGAGAATATACATCATAAATAAAATAAATGTGTGTGGGTGTGCATGTTAAAATATTTTATTAGTGTGTTACTCAAAACCAACATAAATCCATAAATCCATCTTAGCTACAAATTTATCCAAAGCAAAAAGAAGAATCAATATCTTGAGTTACATTTCTTGCACTCAAAAATAGGTTTGCACATGGAACTTGGTAGATCATAATTTAAAATAGATCTATACAAGTTATAATTAAATTAAAATATTGAATATATGTGTATTATATAAAAACAAATAAAAAAACATTACATTCTTAAATAAAATAAAAGGGAGTATATTTACCATTTTTATTTTATATTGAAATTTAAAAATTTCTATTTTGTTGTAATTTTTAGATTTTATTATTGAATTTGATTTTATTATAAATTTTAACATTAAATCATTTAATTTTATTAAATTGGAATAAATCTTCAATTTATTAAGTTTAATATTACTTTTTTATATTCATGTTTAGATTTGTTCAAGGGGTCTTGGATAGGAGGTGATAAGGTGTTTTGTTAAGGCATTGCTTGACGTGAAGTCATTGGTACAATTCCGCGCCCGGGTACAAAAAATAATATTCATGTTTAGATTTTATGCTTAGAAACAATTTTCCTAACTTGAACCAAGTGCTTCTTAGCTTTATTTTTAAATAAAAAGAGAAAAAGTGAAATAAATATAGAAACATTGAAATTCATGTTTAACTAGAAGAAATAGTGTTATAAATTCAATTCCATATAAAAAAAAATTAAAAAGATGAAATCTATGCTTTGTTTTATTTTTAGAAATTCAATGTAATAAAAAAAATAAAAAGACTAAATCTATGTTTTGCTCTATTTTGATCATTTAAGTTAGTATGGAATTGCCAAGTATTATGGCTTGAATTGCTATGGTTATTACAAAATAATTTTTCTCCTTTATCATGTTTCAATATCTTACTTGGTTCCTAGATGTTATGCTAAGTTATGAAACTATAACAATACAAAAAGAATGACCCCCCTTCTCCCTTGCCCTCTGTCTAGTGTGGTCGAGTCTTTGAGTGGCCTACTATTTTGACATAGTGTGCATTTTTCTATGCTTCAACTCTTAATTAGCATTAGGGTATTGGACCCTCTAAAATTTTCTTGAAACCCATATATAAGTAGCCTCACATGTGTGAGAAATGGGGTCTAACATGGTTGGATATCTTGGTCGTCAACAAGGCACATCAACTTGCAGAAAAATGATTTAGGCAAAGGAACTGATTTTCACACCATTGAACTTTTGGTATGTAGACCAACTTTGAGGAGTTGGGAGCTATGCTCACAAGTTTTGATCCTCAAAAGCACCTTTTGATGCCTTCAAACTGGTTTTTGAGCTTTAAATTTGCTTTCGAAAACTCTAGACTCTAAATCATCAAAGTAGAACCTACATCTTAAAAAAGCCTTGCAAAACTCTAGACTCTAAATCATCAAATTAGAACCTACTCTGAAAAAAGTCTTGCAAATCAATTCCTTGAACTTTTCCACCCATAAAATACTAAGATAAATAACAAATTACTAAATAAATAATAATATATTATTATAATAATAATAATCATCTATTTTTAAAGTCATGGCCAAAACATATACTTCTTGTTTGTGGGCCTATCTCCACACATATATTTGTTTGTGGGATAATTGTGAGATAAAAGACCTGTCTCCACACAAAGATTTGAGTGCTAAAGTTTGCCTGTACTCAAAGATTTCATTGCTAAAGTTTAAAAAATTGTATGTACTCTTAACCATTAGACCTGTAAACCTCAAAATATCATATAAAAATGAAGTTGAATATAAATTTAAAGATTTATTCATTCAAAATTTATAATGCACAAACAAATTTTTGCTACTATCAAAGCCCTCCTCACCATCAGCCTTTGTCTCTTCATTGTCTCTTCATTCATGTAAGATCTGCAAATGGGAACTTACACTGAAGAAATCCATATACGGTAAAACAAAAACAATTTATGAAGCATTCCAGTGCACAAAACGTTTGGTGCAAATCTCTGAAGCAAAGTACCATAACACAATGGATTTTGGAATATACATAATAATGTTTAACATATCCAAACACACAAATATATCACAGCGAGTACTGTGCATCATACATTCACACATATAACTCAGTGCCCCAACACATGGGTGGAGTTGACTATGAGCTTGAAGATCTACTCATTCAAGATTTAGACTGCACAGACAAAGTCTCCGCTGCTGTCAATATCCTCCTCAAAATCAGCCTCTGCATCTCCATACATGTCTGGATCTGCAAGCTGGAACGGGTGATCGTTTGCAGCCTTGCAAGCTCTCCCTGGCGGTATTCTTGCCTCTTGCAGTATCCTCATGATTTCCTCAACACTTTGAGTCGGGTGCTCCGGATCATCATGTTGGTAGCTTGCCTCTGTTCCTTCCATTAAATCCACAGGTAGGTTCTTTAAGAACCATGGATGGTTTCTTATCTCAGGAATCATTATCCTCTGTACACCCAAATGCAAGTAAAAAACAACATATATGCTATTACATTCTTAAAACCCGTGTGAATGTGGGAAGTGAAATTGCTTTACAGGAATCTGCATTTTACCTTGGCAGAATTGGCCACAAAAATCCTTGACAGCAGGTGCCTGCATTCCGCAGATATGTATACATAGTTCGGTATTGAATATTGGGCGCTTAATATTCTCTGCAAAATAAATTAATTCAGACTTCACTCGTACAAGAAATTGCCATAACAACACAGAATGTGCACCTCGGGTTGCATATATTTAGGTCCAATATTTGAGTGCATTGCTTAGAGTCTGCAAAACTAAAAGCAATCGGAATCCATATTAATGGATTAAGGCCTTACCCCAATGGTTTTTCTAAAGTTTTTGGGATCCTCTGGATCTTCGAAAGGATAAGCGCCCACCAGCATCACGTACAAAGTCACCCCACATGACCAGACATCTGCAATCTGAACAGCCAAAACAACCAGGGGCCGGAATTAGTATTTTTGTTAACAAAACATAAGCAGAATCTCCTCAGCACTAAAACGGAATTAGTATTTTACCTTGCCATCGTACTCTTTCTTGGAGAGAACCTCTGGAGCAATGTAGGCGGGCGTTCCCACTGTTGATTTCGGTTGGGAATGCAATAGAGAAGACTGCAAACAAATAAGAAGAGGAAAACACACAATACAAGACAGGCTTCCAGATTATAAGATGGACCTATAAAAATGAAGTGGAATGAAAGTTTAGTCAGATTATAGGATGCACCTATAAAAAGAAATGGAATTATATTTTATAACCATGGGATCTATGAACGAAAGTAAGAAAAACATAGACATGTGGAATTTTTTTTCCTTTCACTCTCAAACTTGCAATTGCCAGCATTAAGCATAGGAATGATTAAAAAAAATTTAAGGTGCAAACTTCTTGGTCCTTACAAGATACCAATTTGTAAAATACAACTCTTTGATAGCAGAAATAGGTATGTGAACCATCAGAAGGAAAAACATTATGTAAATTTTTGGCATACATATTCAAAATGAATTCAAAATATGGATTGGTATTGTTACAGGATGTAACTAGATTTAAATCGAGGAATTGAAGAAGAAGATCTGCTAAATGAACTATTAGCCATTACATACTTGATAAGATAATAAAGAAGTTAGGGCAAGATCTTGGTGGAAAAATGAAATTTTATCTATGTGAGATCAAACAGATGGTTACTTACATAGAACACTATTACCTCTAAGAGAAAATTTCCATGAATAAAAACATATATTTTGTAAATTCAAGTTGAGGTCTCATCACCTAGCACTAGAAACAAATAGATGGGAAAAAATGTCTGTACCAATTTTGCAAACGAGGAGAATTTGGGAATGAGATGCATATGAAGCTACATTGTCATCTATAGGAATAAGACAGACAAACACTGAGTTCGGCATGGAGATTTGAGCAACAAAACAAATAAGCCCTGATACAAGGATGTTTTAGCAACAAAGAAAATGAAAACATTGCAAGTTTAATGTGAATGTTTTGGCCACAAAGAAAATGACAACATTTCAAATTGAAAAATCTTTGAAATAAATGCAGAGATCACAACTGTAAATATAATTTTATTGTTTTTATAATTTTCATATGACATCCCTTTCACATTTTTTTTCAAAGCATCTTGCCTCTCTCACTATAATATCTTTAAATATTTATACATACTCGTTACAATCTTCTTATAATGTTATTTAGGAGCCCTATAATTTTATTAAAACCCATATGGAGAAGTATATTGCATTCCACATCCTAAATAAGAATGAATGAACATTTCACTGTTACTTCATAATGAATGAACAATTGAATGCTACTTCATAATCTTAAGCACGTAACAGAGGTAGTTTAGATGAGCAGATATTAAAAGATTTCACAGAGAAAGAGCTAGTTTGGATGAGAAAATATTGATAAATTTCACAGAGAAGAGTAAAAAAAATGTTACCCCAGATATTTTTAAGTTTCAACCTGTCAGAGTTTACACCTGAAGTTTTTTATGAATAGATATCCCTTTTTGATAGTTCCAAGGTTCAGAAATAAAACAATGTTACCCTATTTTTTTTCAACAGTCAGAGTTTACACCTAGAGTTTTTTTAATCCCTCTTGGATAAATCCAAAGTTGAGATGGCTGAGATGGACGCATGCTATGATATTGGGCAATGCATGTTGTATTCAAGCACAAGCCTAACTCTGAATATATGAACAGTAACATGGAAACTGTCCAAGATTGAGATGGGTGTATGATATGATATTGGACGATGCATATTGCATTCAAGCACAAGCCTGACTCTGAATATATGAACAAAAATATTGGAACTGTCAGAGTTTACAGTACAATTTTTTTAAAAGACTTCACTGAGAGAAGTATAAAACCAAAGTTACCATAGATATTTTCAAACTGTCAGAGTTTACGGTTAAAGCTTTTTATCCCTTGGGATAGATCCCAGATTGACATGGACATATGCATAATGCACAAGCCTGACTCTGAATATAAACAAAAATATTGGAACTGTCAGACTTTACAGTAAAGGTTTTTTAATAGATTTCACTGAGAACAGTAAAAAACAATGTTACCATAGATATTTTCAAACTGTCAGAGTTTACATTTAATGTTTTTTTATTCCTTTTGAATGGATTCAATTCAAGGTTGAGAAAAAAACAATGTTACCCTGATCTTTTCCATGGTCAGAGTTTACACCTAGAGCTCTCTTATCCTTCTTAGATAGATCCAAGGTTGAGATGGATGTATGCTATGATATTGTACAATGCATATTGCATTCAAGCTCAAGCCTGACTCAGAATATATGAACAAAAATATTGGAACTGTCAGAGTTTACAGTAGAGTTTACCTATGTAGGACATTGGAAAATGCATATTAAATAAAAGCACAAGCCTGACTCTGAAAGTGTGAAAAAGAAAAATACTGGGGGGTATAGGACGCTGCAAAGGTGTACCTTCGAATAGCCAAAGTCACAGATTTTCAGCCGTGGGGCAGGGCTTCCGTCTAACAGCGTGTTCTCTAGCTTAAGATCTCGGTGGCATATTTGCTGCGTATGATAGCCATAAACATATTAATCAAACTCTAACCAACCGTTCGACGGGCAGAAACTTATACTACAGGAAATTGGGAAATTGAGGGTGATCCAAAGCTTATAATTACCAACCATGGCATGACAATAACTGACTCCAGATATGAGTTGTTGAAAGAAAAATCTTGCCTGTGTACAAAACAATTGAACGAATAAATGATTTTTTTAACAAATTTTGAAAAAACATCAGCAATATATACATAGGGATCCCATGAAGGCCAGAGAATGGGTATAAGCACACAGAGAGTGGGACAGACCTCATCCTCACTGAAACGTCCCGCCTGGCAGATGCGCTCAAATAGCTCCCCACCTGCTGCGTATTCCATGAGTATGGCTAGATGTGTGGGAGTCAGTAATACCTACAAATAGAAATTTTCCCATAATTAGCCAATCCAATCACCCACAAGGGTATTTAAAAATAGTGTCTGTAATTAGCACGAACCATTTCAAAGAGTTTGCGTGCTTGTAATGTTACAAATAAGTATTACATATACTCAGGGTTTATTAAGAATAAAGGGGTTTGAACTGCGTTTTAGCCTTTTCAAGGCTTTTCGGTGTTTAACAGAGGAACCAAGAGACAAAGAGGTGGAATCCAAGAATATTTTCATATCATATTAAAATGTTTTTAGTTACTAGTATAGATCTATTTTAACAATGGATCCATAAGTCACGGATCCATAAGTCTCCATAAGTCAGTCTAGAGGGATTCATAAATCTATGAAGGCGAAAACTTCTTTTAAAATGCAAAATTTGACTAAAATGTTTGCACCTAGACAAATTACTAAGCTGACAAGAAACACAAATATTTAAATTTTGATATTTCATGATAGATAATTATAAACCAGTAATGAACAGACTCTTTCACAATTAATCCTACAAACCAAATCCCAAATTCATGCTTAGAAATTACCCAAGTGATTGTCTAGTAGGTTCCTACATTTACATTGATACGCAAAATCCTGTCTGAGCTGAAGAACATAGAGTGAGGCATTCAAAATGACTAAACCAAGAGATAATTATAAACCTGCAATGAGCAGACTCTGTCGAAACTAATCCTACAAGCCAAATCCCAGATTCAACCCTGTCTGAGCTGAAGAACATAGAGTGAGGCATTCAAAATGACTAAACCAAGAGATAATCAAAAACCAGCAATGAGCAGAGTCTGTCGCAACTAATCCTACAAGCCAAATCCCAGATTCATGCTTAGAAAGATAATTATAAAGCAACAATGAGCAGACTCTATCACTACTAATCCTACAAACCAAATCCGAGATTCATGCTTCGAAAGACAATTATAAAGCAGCAATGAGCAGACTCTATCACAACTAATCCTACAAACCAAATCCCAGATTCATGCTTAGAAAGACAATTATAAAGCAGCAATGAACAGACTCTATCACAACTAATCCTACAAATCAAATCCCAGATACATGCTTAGAAATCACCCAAGAGATTGTCTAGCAGGTTCCTACATTTAAATTCATAGGCAGACTCCTGTCTGAGCTGAAGAACAGAGAGTGAGGCGTTCAAAAGGAATAAACCAAGGTCTCTTACAGAAAGCTCAAAACATACACCAACTGAAACTAGCAAAGGGTACAAGTAATCAGGCACAGATTACCTACCTCCTTGAAGCGAACAATGTTGGGATGCCGCAGCGACCTGTGATTAATAATCTCCCGCCTCACATTTTCATCAATCTGTGCTCACAAAAAAAATAAAATCACCCCCATCAATCTCTGAGCTCCCAATTTTAATTTTACTCAGTAGCACAAGCATAAAAACATGATTAATTCCCTTTCATTTTTCACAATTCCATTGAATGAATCCCCTTCCTTGCCTTTTGGCCTCGCTCGATATACTTGACTGCAACGAGCTCTCGCGTCTTCTTGTCTCGCACGAGCCTCGCCACTCCGAAATTACCAGACCCGATGTCCTTAACTAACTCGTAACGATCCATTGTAAATCCACTCTCCCAACTCTCAAACTTGATATATATACACACAAATATATCATATAAAATGTATATATCCCTTGTCGTTTTTACTCAATCAATTCCTTTGAGATTCCTTAGCCGAAAGTGCAAATGATGGCGGAAGCAGCAAGTAGCAGTCTATAAATTAATGGAGGAGTGTAGATACAGAAGCAATTGCCAACAATAGTAGTCCATAGATTAATGGAGTTGTGAAGATATGAAATACTGGCGACGAATCCTCCACATGTACCGATTTACAGCTTTTTGCTGAGATTGCAATGTGCTGTGTCGTGACCGGAATTTGTTATGATTGGAGGACACGTTGCACTATCGTCAGTCATCCGTCCTGTTCGGTATTGTGAGAGAGGTACAGAGTACGCACACATACATTCCAATTTCGGGGTTCCTTTCATCCAACTCGATTCAGAATCCCTCTCAGAAAGATTGTCCCCCAATACAATCCTCTTCTTTTTCTTGACTTCATCAACAATTGGAACCAAATGGATATGTGAGATAACTTCTCATCTTTTCATTCTCTCCCCCCAAGAAAAAATACTTCTTTGGCAAGTAATTTACATCATTTCATTCTTTGGAGAAGGAAAAAGAAACCGCCTTTGGCAAGTCCTTTACACTAGTTATTGTATAGAGAAGCCAAGTGGTTTAAAAAAAATCTTCTTTTAGCATCTTTTTATTTGAAATTTTTTTTTCCTTCTTTGGAAGTCCTTTACACTAGTTATATTTGTAGAGAATCCAAGTGGTTTTAGGAAAGCCAAGAAGTTTAAGGAATCATAATTGTATTTTATCAAAATAAAAAGTGTAAAGCAAAATAGGTTATTGCAAAAATGTTTCTCTAAAATGGGTTAAGTACAACTGAAATGTGATAAAATAGATTATCTTCAGTTTAGATGGTTTTGTAAATTAGTATTGGAAATTAATATCTTTAATTTAAAATTTTGTAATTAATTTAAATTTAAAATTATCTTATTATTAAATATTTAGACAAAGTATTTAATTTCAGATTTATTTAAAGTATTTGATAGATCCATGTTTCAAATATATCTAAATGTGTTTAAGTTTTAAAAATGTTATACATATATGTATGAGCCTAGTCTAATTATTATACATTTTTGTCCATTTTAAATCAAATTTTCTCAAAATTTTGGAGAGATTTTTTTTAGCATTGTAAATTTAGGTTATATAATCACAAATTTTGGGAATGTCTTATTATTTATTATTTATTTAATTATGTTTGTTTGTTTGTTCTGACAAATCTCTCATATATTAAAATGTAAAGCACCCCAATATTATCATTAAAATTTAATTTGAGTTAATAAAATTTTAAATATTACTATATAATATTATATAATCAAATTATAATAAAATTTTTGACAATATTAAATTAATTTATATATTAAAAATT
Source organism: Pinus albicaulis (assembly GCA_034641835.2). Taxonomy (NCBI): domain Eukaryota; kingdom Viridiplantae; phylum Streptophyta; class Pinopsida; order Pinales; family Pinaceae; genus Pinus; species Pinus albicaulis. The sequence goes on from CM076575.1 coordinate 1,936,398,165, forward strand.
AATTATTAAAATTATTTAATATTTATGATGATGATGATGATGATGGTTAACGTTCACTGAAACCAAACTTTGGTTTATCGGACCTATAATTTTCTTAGTTCTTAATTGTCTGGCTTTTCATCTTTCTTGGCGAGATTGGTATTGTAGCTTTCTTTTTCTTCTCTACGGTCTTCCAACCTCCTTTATCTTGCGCCTCCTTCATCTCTTCTGATTCTTGGGATACTAGTGTCTTATCTTCGGGATGTGGGAGATCTGATTTGCTGCTAAATGAAGATTTATTCTGCGCGGTATTCAAATCCTCATAATTGTTGATGCTTGAGGGGCTGTCGAGTTCATTTTTTTGTTGTTGGGCGGGGCTTTCCTCCTGCTTGTCTTGAGAGTTGTTTATTTCTTACCTGATTTCTTACGATTCAGAGTTTTCTGGAGAGTATTCTTCCTTGATGACAGTGTAATGTTCCTTTTGTGCTCCTTCCCACCATGTAGATCTATGGTGATTCATTCTAGCAGAATTTTTCTGGGAGACTTTTGGGCAATTTTTGGCTAGATGGCTTGTTTCAAAGCAGGATCGACATCTGAAGAGGACACTTTCATAGTCGAGTTTCTAGTTCCATACATAGTCTTTTCTTGTTAGAATTATTTTAGCTGGGAATCCGGCGCTGAAGTCCATTTCTACACAGATGCGTGCATAGGTGGTTCTGACATATTCCTCTGTTGCTGAGCACCTTCAGTAAAATTTCCCAATTGCATTTCCAATGGCTTTTAGTGAGGAGAGATTCCAAAGATGCAAAGGTAGGTTTAGCAATCTAACCCAAACTGGTGATGAGGTTATGACTGTTGTTGAGGGATCAAATGATGGGTTCCATGGCTTCATGAATAGACTCGAGTTTTCCCAAAACCAAGGGCCAAAATCTAAATTGCATTGTCTGCTTTCAGAGTTTTCAAAATCTACTATAAAGAAACCCTTAGCACAGGGGTAGATATTAATTTCATTAGAAATGACAGGCTTCCATACCTCCAAGATCCAACTATGGAGAGCTGTCAGCTGAGGCCAAAAGACATTAAACCGACAGATAATGCGAACCCTGCAGAAAAAGCACCAAGAAGCACCAAGTTCCGTTCGTCTCTGAGAGTCAAGCTCCTTGACTAACTGACTGACTGAGATCTACACTTGTTTTCAGATGCATGGGTTGAACAAGCATAGATCTAACTGTGGAGAGCTGTCAGCTGCGGCCAAAAGCCATTAAACCGACAGATAATGCGAACCCTACGGAAGAAGCACCAAGTTTCTATTCTCGGGGATGCGAACCCTAGTTACAATTGTTTTATCTCCACGTCTGCGGAAGAGATGCAACCCTGTGGTAGATGCGAACCTGCGGAAGATGTTGTAGATGCGAACTTGCCAATAATACTCCTTGACTGACTGACTGAGATCTACGCTTGTTGAACCCATGCATCCAAAACAAAGACGAAATGCCATCCCTTTTGCCAATCGAATGTCGTCTACGGTAAATGCGAATCTCCTGTGGTAAATGTGAAAAGAAACCTGTATGCGATAGATGCGAACCTCCTGCGGTAAATGCGAAAATAAACATGTCGGCAATAGATAATAAATAAATAATTTTTATTAAATAAAAAATATATTTTTATTAATTTGGAGTGAATAATAAATAACATTTAATTTATATATATATTAATTAATTTGAAGTGAGATTCATGTTAGTGTGCATGTGAATATATGTTTTAACATACATGTATCATAATTTTATTTAAAAATATTAATATACAATTAAATTTGAAAGAAATATTCAAAATTAATTTATAATTCTAAAATTTAAATTTACTAGCTTTTGTCACACAATTGTAATTACACATAATTAATATGCTTAAAAGAGATTTCCATAATTATTTACAAAATAAAAAATAAAATTACACAAATATAACTTAATTATAAAATTAAAATTAATTATTCTTCATTTCAAAATATATATATATATATATACATTATTAAAGAGTAAGTTATAATTTAAAAATGTTTCTCTTTACTAATGTTTGAAAGAATAAATTCATAAAACATTTCATAAATATTAACTAGCAAATTTGTTTACATATCAATCTTACAACTTTTTTACATGTGAGAATATTCATGGCATACATGTTATGGAAAAGTGGTGTATTGTTTTACTTAATGGGATGCATTTTAATTAAAATGCATTGATCATGCGTACGAATGTATAGATATTTAAATGAGAAGGGTTAGTTGTGTTTATAATAATTTAGTTTATTATTATATTTATTTTTTAATATCATTAAGGTGAGTATATTCATTTTTAAATGTTTTAATAGATTTTTAAATTTTAATGCGTTAGTATTATATTGTATTATAAATCTTATTTATATTGTTTTGTATATGCATTTTATTAGTAATAATAAATAATAATAATCTAATTTTAAGGTTATTTGTGTATAATAATTTTTGTTTGTGGGAGAAGAGACCCTTCTCCATGTAACAATTTGATTGTTAAAATCTACAATGTGTATATACTCTTACCCCTTCTATATTTGAATTTGTGACTAAGAACATAAATGTTCTTAATCATTAATCAAAGTCAATGAGTCTCTAAAATGAAAAATAGAGTTAGAATTATTTTTGTGGTAAGGATTTATTTGGCTCACTTTAATACAAGGATGATTTTGATTCAATCTTAAGATGTGACGTGCAATTTGGAGGATTGTGTCTTAATCATTAGTCTCTAGATTTTGACTTGGAGTATAAGCTTGCATCTTCTATCCCAATATGAGTGTGATTGCCCAACTCCCATTTGACCTCATGAATGTAAAAACCATTAAGGCAACATGGAGATTTGTAGACAAGGTTGAGTCAAGGTTATGTTTTTCACTTATGAAATTCTATTGATGTAAACCTTGAAAAAGAACTTTAGAGGCCATGAAGCTCTAAATTAACAACTTGAATGATGTACAAACTATTGAAATAAGAACAATTCCATTTAAGTCTGTTGACTACCATGAATATGAACACTTTAGTAAGAGCTTCTCAAATAAGCACGCCCCATGAACTCCAAAGAAGATATGGAGGGTTTCAATCAATATCTAGGTCTTTAAATAGAAGGAGAAGACAACCCTTTACAACCTCCCAAACCAATTGAACGTAAGGAATGTCTAGGATGGAACACATTTTTAGTATTGGAAACTGTCCAAAAATATTTTAGAAAAGGAAATGTAACACCCCTCTAATTGAGGGAGGAAAACCACCAAGAAAGTAAATGATAGGCTGCCTAATAGAAAAAAACAGCCCAACAATATCAACCAATTGAAGATTCTTTTAAAAATTGAATGGGGCCATTCATATGAGAAGTAGTCATAATAGTAATATGGGCTATACCCACTTTAGAACCCACCAAATAGGATATATTCTTAGAATAACTTAATAAACCCCATGAATATATCAAGGTAAAAGAAGTAGTATGCTTGAAAAATTCAAGGGGAATACTTCTGATATAAATCATAGAATATGTGGTAGGAATCCTTCCTACTTTGAAATTCAATCCATAGGAAGGCTTAAGCCCCATGAGAGGCAAAAACAAAATGAAGGGTCCTTTAGGGAGAGAAGATAAAATAAATGTAGCATTAGGATCATAATATGATCTGTTATGATCCTTGAATTAAGCATATATGTGTGTATATGATGGAGGTTTGAGAGCCTAGTGATGTAATAGTTTTGAATATTAATAATAAAATACTCATCGATTGCAAACAAATAAGGACAAGAGTTCCGAGGTGGTATGATTCCATGTGAGACGGGGGTAGTTGGAAAGGCTTGGCCAAAATTATCTATTTTTAATTAATACACAATTGATTTAGTTGAGAAAATTAGTTACATGAGCTTCTTGGGGGGAGACACATGGCACATTGTGAGGATTCATACTTTAGCCATGTTTTTGGATGGAGAGAGAATATTTCTTGTTCTTTCATTCTGATTCACTCTTCTTCTTGCTTCTTGGAGAGAAAAGAAGATTTATGTTGGCAGAAAGATTGTTAGTTGGTTGTATGAGAGGAATGGTTATTGTCTAGAAACGTGATGAAGTCTGAGTGCATGGATGCATTAGCATATTGAGGAAAATTCTCATGGTTGTGAATCTCTATAGCTTCCAACATTGAGTTGTCTTGACTAGTAGCATTGAAGCACTAAAGGGAAATAGAATACCTTGAGGTGTTGCATTGCAAAGGAGGGAATTAATTTCTTTTGGTTGTGTAGGCTAAAGGGGAAAGAGAGTCAGTACGTTGAGATTGTTTTCTGATTGCTTAATAGACTATGATAACATGGAATTGTTGTATGACTATGTATACTATGATAACATGAGAGTTATATTTACTTTTTTGAGAGTAGAGTTGACAGTGGCACTTGTCCTTATGGATTCATAACCTCAACTCAACATCGACCTACTGCTAAGAGATTTTGAGTAGTGATGTCTGTGGTTGGTGGAACATCTAACTTTTGCATAAACTCAGTGTGCTTATTTGATAAATATAATTGTTCTTTATTAATTATATCCATGTAATGTTTACTTTGTTTCATATTATGGTATATGTTGTTTATATATATTAATTTTCCATGCATTGTGTGATGGATATGTATTTATTTCTTAATTCATATGTTTCTTGATGTTTGTATGAGTTTCTTTTCACTGCATGTTTCTTCAATTCAGGCAAAACATATTATAAATTAAAAATAAACTCAACAATGCAAGTTAGACCACAAATCCATGTTAGGAGAAGTGGGGAAAAATTGATTATATAAATTCTTTTGAATTTGTTTTGGATATGGTTGTATTAGTTAGACCACGATTTTTTTTATCAATACAAATAATGGCTACCTTAGATAAAAACTACATATTTTATAATTGTTTTATACATAGGATTAATACAATAGATATAAGAAGTTGATTTTTCAATGGATTTGAAATTCTAAACATTTTTTTGAGGACTTTAGTTGATTCAAAATTGAAAAAAACCCTCTAAGGACATCCTTCCACATGCATAGAAATCAAATCATGGTGGAATTTTCGTTATGCTTAAAATTTCTAGGGGCTCTTCTCAAAATTTGTGGCCCAAAATAGAATCCTTTGGCTACAAGATTAGGCATATCTATTTCTTATATATATAGAAGTGTGTGTGTGTGTGTGTGTGTGTGTGTGTGTGTGTATGTTTTAATGTGATTGATTCCCCATAAATTACCTTGGTCTCACAAATCTTTTCCATGTAAGATTATTCACAACACACGTGCTACTTAAAACATTATACTCATTTTACTTAATTATTCCAAGATAAATATACCCAATATTGAATTTAAATTGCTCATTACGTTTCAAGAATAATAATAAATAAACTAATGTACATGTATTTTAAATGAGCATCTATTAAGGTTGAGAAAAATGGAAAATAAAAATAAAGCTAACTGTTCTATTGAATTTTTTATTTATTTAGGATAATGTATTATAAGTTGTTAGTGTAGAATTTTGACTTAGCGCTTTGTTTTCAATTTTTTTTATTTTTTATTTTATATATTTGATATTTCAAAAGTAAAATCAAAATACATGTATGACTATTTTAAAAGGCTTAAAATAGTTTCTTTACTACCTTTGAAATTTCTTATATTTATGTCTTATACCTACATACTACAGTCTTCTTAGGCTCCTCCTAGGAAACCTTCAAGTTTATTTCACAAAATTCTCTATAACTTATGGCTATATCGATAAATAAGAGGAAAAACCAACAAAAACATATTTAAAGCTTCTTTATTTTCTAGCATCAGTCAAGTTATCTTTTTGATATTGAAATTTGAGTCCCTCCTTTGAACAGTTGTTGAGATAAGAATATCTTCTACAATAATATATCTTCCTCAAATAGTCAATTTGATTTGGTGTTGAACCCTCTATAAATATGAGTAAATGATAAAACGTCAAAACTTGTTTTACCTCCAAAAATTGATTCATGATTGGGATTGATAGTGTATTTTTAATTCTACATTTATTATTTTCCATAAATGATTAGCATCTGGAATCTCCAAATACTTGCAATTATTTTATACCTTTATATACCATTGTTTTCAGAATAAGCCACATTGCATAAAACTCAACTCAATTATGTGTTCCTTGACACACAACATATTCTAAAGAAATGTAGTGTGTGGATTCAAAGAAATTAATTACCATTTCCCACACATACATGACATTCCTTGACATGAATCATCAAAGATATCTACGCCTTATCATAATAAATTATTATTTTTAGGATTTCTATGAGTTATTTCTTGTTGAGGTTTCTAGCTCCCATTAATAAAGAACATGACTTAGAGAAAAACTTATGTTGGAGTAATTTCAAGTCTTTGAAAAATAACATTGTTCCTCAAAATCCAAATAACTCATATTTACAAGGAAAGGAAAATTCATAAAGGCTTCATGCATATTTATCTAATATCCATGAGAAAAGGAACTTTACCAAAAACATCTTATCATTTTTGTCCCTCTTGCTTTTTATTTGTAATATACATTTCATTCTACAACTTGGTTTGAATTCAAAAAATTTTCTTCAAAGTTTGGGTTTGAAATTTTTTTTTGGAAGACATTTTTTGGAGGCGGCGTGATTTTTCTTGGAGGTTCAAAGTTTGAGTTTAAAGAACTTTTTGGGAAGACATTTTTTTGGAGGCGACTTGATTTTTCTTGGAGGTATGTAAGTGTTTTGTGTTGAAATAAATCTTTTGAGCTTCTTTGTACAAAAATTTTTCTTCACATTTTAGAGGCGGTGTGATTTTTCTTAGAGTTATGTACGTGTTTTGGATCAAGGATTACGTATTTTTTAGAAAAGATTTTTTTAAATTAAATCTTTTGTGATATTGTTTGTAATTTGAGTTATTGTCTAATTTTTTTTAAAGGGAATTTTTTTAACTCTAGAACACCTGCTTTTATCATGGGAAATCAAGAACTTGTGCGAAAATATAGAGAAAAAAGAAAGCCTAAGAACGAGAGAAGATTTAATAACACCAGTGGGAAAGTTAGAAGCTCTCTCAAATATTGAAGAGGAAATCAACCTCAAGCAGAAATTGAAGCAGGTATGTAAATGTAAATATTACATGATCTATTGATATAAATTTAAAATTTTCCCAATGTAAAATGTGAAGCTTAATTTTTACTTGATGAACTAGTTTGAAAAATATTTTGTTTGATGTAAACAGACAGAGATATTCCTCAAAATATTGAAGAAGAAAATCAACCTCAAGCAGAAATTGAAGCAGGTATGTAAATGAAAATATTATGATCTATTGATATATTTTTAAAGTTTTCCCAATGTAGAATGTGAAGCTTAATTTTTATTTGATGAACTAGTTTGAAAAATATTTTGTTTAATGTAATCAGACAGAGATACTCCTCAAAATATTGAAGAAGAAAATCAACCTCAAGCAGAAATTGAATCGGGTATGTAAATGTAAATATTATGATCTATTGATATATTTAAAATTTTCCTAATATTTATTGACATATTTATTAATTTAGTTATTTATTTAATATGTACTATTTTTTCGAATATGTACAGATGAAATCACTATCGATAATGAGATGTTAGAAAATGTCGACACTCGCACATATGGAGATAAAAAACCTGACTATTTTATACGATATCGTGTCGAGAAAATTTTGGAAATGTTTTTCAAAACTGAGGTGACAGTTCAAGCTCAAATGTTGAAATGTCTCTTATCATCAAGGAAATTAAAAGAAGTGACGACACTATTGGGTATTCGAAAATCAACCAAAGATAAAAAAATGAAAGAAGAGGTGATAAAAAATATGAGTAGTGCTATAGAGTCAATTAAGAGATCTAGAGATAAAGAGGTTTCAAATATACGTAGAGGAATACAAATGGCAATGGTTTCACCAAGTACTCAAGAGAATCGTTTGAATCTAACATCTATGGCACGAGCACTGGGAACCTCGCGAAAAACTTTGCACAAACATCGAAAATTTCGACTGCAAATAGACTTAAATGATGAACTCGCTTGTTGGAGAGCTATTTGTAGGCAACCATACAAAGATAGGCTTGGAGAAGATGTTAAAAAAATAATATATGAATATTGGAAGAACAATTCGCGTGTTTCACCCACTGCAAGACATGTGATGCGAAGAAGAATAGCACGAAATCAATACGAAGAACATGAAAAACATCTCTTGGAAACCACTCTAATAGAGTTATTCAACAAGTTCAAAGAAGAGAATCGTCAAATTCAAGTTTCACTCAGTGCTTTTGTTCAACAAAAACCATGGTATGTAAAACCTATCACCGTACGCGACACTTGTTGTTGCCGTTATCATGTGGAATTTGAGTTATATTATGACACATTCCTTGATTTCGGTAGAACATTATGAAAGGATTCACCTCCTCCTTCCACTATCCATGAATTCATATCTCAAATTCTATGTGAAAGAGAAAGCGACGAACTATTTTACAAAAAGAAATGTGTTGGTGGTAAAAAATGCAATGATTGTGGAAATTTGACTAAATTTCAAAACAAATATCGTATTGATATAAATGATCAATCATTGTCCAACATGAAAGTGAAATGGAAGAGATATGAATATACCAGCACATCGATTCAAGGTGCAGATAGTGTTAAAAGAATCGAATTACGAGAAGACGAAATTTTTCTAATAGACTTTTTGAGAAAGTTTGAAGCAGAAATTTACAAATACACCATGCATTCCCATAGAGCTCAATGGCAAGACTTGCAATTCAAAAAATCTCGTGAAGTTTTTCCACCAGTGACCATTTTGTCAGTGATTGATTTTGCAGAAAACTACACATTTGTTCCACAAAAAGAAATTCAGAGTGAATACTATCACTCTGACCAAGTCTCCATGCTTGTCCATATTCTATATAGACATGCTGAAAAAAATGTCGATCATATAGAAAGCACGAGTGAAAATCGACATATCATTAAAGAATATCACTTTTATATCAGTGACGATCGTACACATGATACATGTTTTGTACAACATTGTTTTGAAAGAATTTATGATTCATTGAAAAATCGTGGAATAACATTCAATGAACATTGGATATGGTCAGAAGGATGCGCAGGTCAATTCAAATCTGCACGATCATTTTTTTGGTTGTGTCGTCTTCATAAGAAAACTTGCATTAAACATTGTTGGAATTTCTTTGAGACTCGCCATGGAAAAGGAGAACATGACGGTGCAGGAGCATGCATAAAACGAGTACTTCGAAGATATCAAATGAACCACTTTGCACGCCGACTTATGAACGCTGAAGAAGTTGTTCAATGGTGCAAAAATGCTCTAAGCCATGAGATTAACCCATCAAGAGAAGTGCGAAGGTACATTCAATTTAATTTATATTGGAAATCTAATTTTAAACATTGTACATTTATCATGCAATGATAATTTTTAATTGTATTTTGATATCATATTTACAAATTCTTTTTCTAATTTTCCATATAAAGGTTTTTCTGGCATATTGGAATCGGAGACGTAAATAGATCAATTGGAAATGAGGTTGGAACAATAAAAGGGACTCAAAAATTGCATTCAATTCAAACAAAATTGTCCACAAATGTGTTTGCATTGGATAAAATAAAATATTCTTGTTTTTGTGATGTTTGCATAGACAACACAAAATCCAATGACGTCTGTGAAAACAAAATGTATGTGAACGATTGGAAACATACATAGCTAAATACAAAGGGAAAAATGTCTGTTGCAATGTTTGAAGAAATGGAATCAGATGAAACTACAATATCATCCGATGGTGATCGAGTTTCTGATCTTGTTAGAGAAGGTAACATTTGAATTACTTTTTAATGATTTAAAGATTTACAAATAAATTTAAATATGCATAATTAAATGTTAAATTTATTTTATTGTGCAGGAGATGTTTTTGCTGTAATTGCACCTATTGACAACGATGAAAATGTGAAGTATTATTTGATGCGTTGCACCGAACAAAAAATGAAATTATTACAAGACTATAATGATCACGGATTTCAGTATGACAAAGGGTCTATTATACTGAAAGGTTATTTTTTCAAACAAACTCGTCAAAGTGAAGACTTTGTTTACTTCGAAGACTATGAACCCGATTCCATAAGTTGTCAATATAGTCACTTGGTGTGTGCAGCACGCATAAAGTTGATAGAAGTTCAATCAAAGAAAAAATCAAAAATTAAGAAATGGAAAATGTCAAAATCCGATCATGAACGGATTATTGAGGATGGAATTCCATTAGAATTTTTTTGAGTGAAGTGTCCAACAATTTATTATCATTTAGACCTTTCAGTACTCAACTAAAAATTGAACTGCTTATGTTATTTGTGGTTTGCAGATGTTACAAATTGTTTGGGTATAAGCACGTGCTCTAGTATCCACTGAAAGTAGTTTTTCTATACATGTGCATTGATTAAAAATGTTAAATATGTATTGGATATATATATTCTAGAATGAAATTAATTGTTCTTGTATATTAATTGTTCTTGTATATGTTCTCTGACCATATGGTACAAATTATTTCACTTTATTTTGTGAAGTCAGATTCGGTCCCCATATGGCCTAGCCTCCAAGGGACGAGATAACAAGTGGTTGTCCCCACTTACCCGAATCTCGGCTTTTAAGTACAATTTTACTGTTTATGTCAAGCATCTTACATGATGTCCTAGCCAAAGATAGATTCTCTTTGTTTCAAGTTTCCAATAAAAGTCGTCACCGAATGACTTGCTCGAACTCTTGTAGTAAACACCACACCTCATCTCTCTTGCTCTCCAATATTATTAGGTTTAATTATTATAACACAAAAATCGTTCTACATTGTCAATAATTTTTTGCGCTTAGACTAAAATCAATGAACACTATTAATCCAATGTCTTTACAAGTAATGTACCATCATACATGCAATTATATCAAATTAGAAATCAACATATACAATGAAATCAATGGGGATTATCTTGTTACAAGTAACATAATTTCAATTTACCATATGTGCAAATTTAGGTTGAAACCATCCAAAACTTTAAGTTGTAGATTGAAACCATCCAAAACTTTAAGTTTTAAAACCCTTTTGATTATATATTGTGCATCATTAAAACATTTAACATTTAAAGTTCATTAAATATCACATGCAAAATGTAGATTGAAACCATCCAAAACCGGAGTTTTAAAAACTTCACATGCCATGCCAATTATAATTCAACAATCCAACAAAAACATTTAACAAACTAAATATCACACGCCACTAAGACGACCACACTAAGAGGATTGGTGCACTTCGTTTGGAAGGAGTCAATATATGTCGTATTGGAGCGATTAGACAGAATTCGAAAAGGAAAGAGCTTGAACCAATTCAAGCAGACCCAAGATCGAATTGTTCTATGGAGCTTCATGAGAAGAGATATGTGAAAAGCATTGTTAAGCCATGCCAATTATAATTCAACAATGCAACAAAAACATTTAACAAATTAAATATCACACGCCAAAGTTGTTTCAAGTTTTCGGTAAAAGTTGTCACCGAATGACCTACTAGAATATTATAAATACTAACTTTGTAAGATCATTTGGCATTCGGAAAAATTCGAAAGTCTTAGACTGTCAATCAATTTAAAGTATCATTCACCCTAGGGAGTGTAAAACATTCAATGTAGGTTGGTGACGATGCTCACTCCTAGCTTGAAGCAGCGCCAATGACCAATTCTTTAATGAATTCCAATGCACTAGACCAAAGTTGGTTCAACCTACTTGATTTTTCACGCAAGAAATTCCAAGGATGGACTTTCTAGACAAACTACTGAAATTGAAAAGCTTGACATGGAGATACGACAAGGTGAACAAAGACTTCAGGAACTCTTTATGGAAAGGGCTCACTTGAAGGAAATAAGCACCACGTTGCAGGGTAAAGTCAAGAACATGGAAGATAAGATCAAGAGGGACTTTCTTGATCCGAAACCTATTGGTTTGAAGAAAGAAAATGCATGTGTTGGCACACTTGGAAAAGAAGACGACCACACTAAGAGGATTGGTGCACTTCGCTTGGAAGGAGTCTTGATATATGTCGTATTGGAGCAATTAGACATAATTCGAAAAAGAAAGAGCTTGAACCAATTCAAGCAAGCCCAGGATCAAATTGTTATATGGAGCTTCATGAGAAGAGATATGTGAAAAGCACTGTTAAGCCAAGGGCTAGTTCTAAAAACATATTGGAAGAGGAAATGTTGAAGAAGATTGCGAAAGTAAGGCACAAGACAAGGAGGAGGAATGATGATGAAAGTTCCTTGGACTTGAGATTCATGTCTACAACCGTACATGGGAAAAAGTTCTCTGCTTTGATAGACACGGGGCTACCCATAGCTTCCCAAGTCGAAAGGCAGCTTCATCTCTTAGAAAGAGGAAGGCTAGCATCGAGAAAGAGTTGAGTGCTTTCAAGGCAGTCAACTCAAGGATAAAAGTAGCACGACCGGTGTCATGAAAAGCACACATGTGAGAGTAGGGTCATGGTTTGGAAAGATAGACTTAAGAGTCATTGACATGGATGATCATTCTATGATGGACCATACCAATGATGGACCGAGACATTCTCTTAATTCTTGGGATCAATCTTAAACTATTTTATGAAAGATAGATAAACCATTTAAATATTTAGCTCAAACTCTTGTAGTAAACACCATACCTCAAGTCTCTCTTGCCCTCCAATACTATTAGGTTTAGTTATTATAACACAAAAATCATTCTACATTGTCAATAATTTTTTGCGCTTACACTGAAATCAATGAACACTATTAATCCAATGACTTTACAAGTAATGTACCATCATACATGCAATTATATCAAAGCAGAAATCAACATATACTACATAATGAAATCAATGCGGATTGTTTTGTTACAAGTAACATTTCAATTTACCACATGTGCAAATGTAGGTTCACATTCTATCATTCATGTAGTTTTAAAAACTTCAGATACCATTAGAATTATAATTCAACTATCCAACAAAACATTTAACATTAAATATCACATGCCATGCCAATTATAATTCAACTATCCAACAAAAATATTTAACATTAAATATCAAATGTCAAATGTAATTCAATGACAACATTACTTCACATTCACATGCCAAAAGTACTAAAACCATCCAAAGAACACTGAAATCAATGAACAAGTTATTAATCCAATGACTTTACAAGTAATGTACCATCACATGTATGCAATTATATCAAATCAGAAATCAACATATACTGTAATGAAATCAATGGGGATTGTCTTGTTACAAGTAACATTTCAATTTACCACATGTGCAAATGTAGGTTCACATTCCATCATTCATGTAGTTTTAAAAACTTCAAATGCCATGCCAATTATAATTCAACTATCTAACAAAAACATTTAACATTAAATATCATATGCCATGCCAATTATAATTCAACTATCTAACAAAAACATTTAACATTAAATATCACATGCCATGCCAATTATAATTCAACTATCCAACAAAAACATTTAACATATGTCCAAAAATATGTCCAAAAAACATATTGTAATAAAATATGTCCAAAAATTGTAAATCTCACTCAAGTATCAAACTGTATCAAGCTTAACAAATTTTAAAACCATCTAAATTTTGAAATAAAATAAAATCTACTGTATATATTGTCCATCAAATGGAAGATCTAGCCTCTGGGTCTCGGTTGGCTCGCTATCTTGTAAAGGGAAAACCTACATACACAATGTACATGTACTTGAACATTAAAATTTGAAGTTTTAAAAATGAACGAGAATATATATATCTAGAACTTCATGTTAAAAACAAAATATAACAAAAAAATCGCGCAATACCTCGTAAGGTTGCCTCTCCATTTGATGAACAGGATCTGCCATAGAAACATCTCTAGTGGTAACCTGTACAATATACATGTACAGTTAAATATAAATATATATATACAGAAATAATTTATATAAATTAAAAACTTTCAAATGAAAATGAACGTGTGTACATATATATAAACTTATTTGAACAATAATATTAAAAAAAAGAACTAAAGACAAATTCTTCAAATGCTGTGGATGTCCCTATCTCCGTCGCTAAATTCCTCGGATTAAAAAAATCTTCTATACAAACCTAAATTCAAAAATTTTTAAATAACTCAAAATATAGATCTCTCTCTATATATCTCAATTTTTTATGGAACTTGTTGAGGTAACATAAATTTTGAACTTGTGAAAAATTGTCCATACTTGTGCATCTCCCAATGAAGTAGAAGGTATATCTCCTAAAGAAGAAGAAGGTACCGGCATCCCAAAAACATCAGACGGAATCGGTACCTGTTAAAACATTTTATCGAATTATATATATACATACATGTACATGTGTGGCAACAATTATTTATTTTAGAGTCATTTAAAAAACACTAACATACATGTGCCAACATATCATGATGGGCAGACCCATCTGCATCGTTTGAGCCAGAGGTCCCGAACGTAATATTAACATTTTCATCACACATCATGCCTGAGAACTGCAAATGGTGTTTTAACATATAATCATACCTTTTTGTTAGATTAATGTACACATACAAATAAATGTATACATGTGTACATACACATGTATTTATTACAAATTGTACACATGTATATGTAAATATAATTTCAAATCCTAAGGTCACTAACACATACCGCTCCGGTGCCCTCTTCCTCACGAAAAATTAGGTCTTGCAGACCATTGCGACAATTTATTGCGTATGTTCGGAGATCTTCAACATTCATGTTGTAAATCTCCTCATCTGTATGATAAACAAAATTGGCACGTGCATTTTCACGTGCTCTTTGTCGATTTAAGCCAAGATCGACTTCACTCAATCCGCTATGAACATTTTCGATCATAACATCTCTTGCTTCACGACTTATTTGAGAAGTCGCATCCATCTCTGATCGCAAGGTTTCGACTCGAGACGGTCGACTCACCAATGGCGGCTCAGGGCGAGGCAACTCCACATCTCGCTTTACGCCCTTACGTTGACATAATCGACCTCTCCCCGGGCCAAAAAATTCTGAAGGAAGATCATTGTAGTCGGGTTTCATATCCAAAAAAAATTCTGCATAAAACATTTGTGCAAAATAAAGAGGAACCTCATCGTTCCATGGAAGCCTTCCAAAGGCCGCAAGATGTCGACTATACAAATATTTTGCTTTGTCTGGGTGCTTGAAATACTGCACCTTCAACATATTTCTTTTTGGCCCTTCCTTATAATTAAATATTGACTTAGCCTGCGCTCTTGAAACTTGTTTTTTTATGTCCTGCCATTTATCGGGACCTATCACTGTTTCTCTTCTCTTTCTCATCACTTCTACAAACGAATCAGTGGTTGGCCCCAAATCTTTGTACACTTTTACCATTTCACTCAATGAATGTGTAACTATTTCTAGGCTTTGTCTACTCTTAGCAGGTAGAGACAAATCCTGGAGATCTCTTTGCAATTTTGCATAAAGGCTTTGACACCTTTGTAAGGTGCATTCCGCCATGTTCGTTTCCCATGGTATATCAGTAATCTCAGCCGGATAAGTTGTGCTAGGTTGACAGCCTTCTTCTTCAATGTAGCGCACTTCCCTGCGTCTTTTTTGACCACTGGCTCTAACATTTTCAGCCTCTGCATCAATATATATATAATTTCGTATATTAGAAAAAAACACGTGTAAAAAAATTCATACAAATTTAATGAAAAAATATTGAAATTGATGGCAACCTTGATGTTGTTGGTTAACATCATCTCCAACTTGACCCTGCTGAGAACCAACCCCAGAATGATGCTGCTGAGAACCAGACCCACAGTGACCCTGTTGAGAACCAGCAGCCGTTGATTGCTGGCCTTCGGGGGAATAAATATCACCCCCTTCCCGCACCCTGCTACCTCGACCGGTTGAACCTTGGCCACACTCCATGGATGGAGTAGAAAGCCTTCTCCTCTTGCCTCCTAAAAATTAAAATATGAAACTTATTAACAACTAATTTCACTCACAAAGTTAATAAAATAATCAATTCCATATGTACACACATGTATGGAGATTTAAGATTATATTTAAATACCGTGAACATCCTCCAATCCCTGAGCCTCCATATGGGATTCGGCTGATCTTCGTCTTTCATCCTCCATGATATATATCTATTGGTCGACATTCACAAAATAGATTTCAAGAAATCAATACCTCAGAGTAAGGTCCAATAAATGTTAAACCAAAGATGTTCTATATTTAGAACAATAGAAGGCTATAAAATAACATGAGAAGCAACATGAGACTTAGAACAATCATTTTCATTATCTATATGGAAGGCAAGAATGATTATATCCCCTTGAGCTTAAGGGTATGTAGTTTGTCAATTTTTATCATATATTTTTTGGTAAGTGTAAATGTTTTTTTATCTATAGTACAAGTCATGAGTTCCCCAATTTTACCTTATGTAAAGCATGATTCTAGGATTACTAAAATTTGTACTTGGTTTTTTAATAATATATCAAATAAAGTTTTTGAGAAGCAAATATGGCTTGTTCCTTAGAATTTGGCACTTTGAATTTTTTTCCCCATATTTCTTGTTAATGATTATAACCTTAAAATGGCTAATATTGGTTTGTCATCATCATCTAAAAATGACTTGGCAGATGAAAATTTACCATGTCAATCAACATCACTTCACACCATCTCATACATGACCCCTTCTACATATTATATGCATGAATTTTTGAAATGTCATCCTCTCTACCTATCCCATGAATGATTGTGACAACAGGTGAATAAAATATGTATTTATAAGTAGAAGATAGTTTCTAGCTTGTCCTCCTCCATCCGCCCCATAGCTAGTGATTTCTCAATTTTCCACTTCCAACTTTCTATTCTCGAAATTCATTAGCGGCTAATTTTATTGATAGCCACACCACTATACATATAATTATCATATACACTACTACATTAATGAACTCTACGTTGTTTGTTATCGTAAAGTCCAATAACAAACAATGTTAATTGAGTTTAGTAGTGTATATATATAACAATTTCTTTGACTTCCAGGTGTGTTGTGACTATTAGTAGAATTAACTACCAAAATGAATTTCCAAAATAAAATGTTGGAAGAGAAAAAATAGGCAATCATTGGATATGGAGTGTGTGGAGGAGGACAAACTTATACTGATCATTTCCTTATCAAATTTCCTTTATTCACCTAATGTCACAATCAATCGTGGTCTAGATAGAAGGGATGACCTACCATAAATTCAATCATATAATGTGTAGAAGGGTCATATGTAGATGGTGTGAAACGATGATTACAAACATGATAATTTTTCATCTACAAGGTCATTTTGAGATGATGATTACAAACCAGTGCTAGCCCATTAAAGGTTATAATCATTAGTGCCTAATGTGGGGTGGACAATTTAAATCAAGTTCGTATCAAAGTACAATTTAGCTCATTTTAGTCAACGTTAGTTAGAAGAATTAGCTATTGGTTTCTACCTTCAATTTCCTCTGAAAATGAATGTGTACGTGCTTTTGAGAGACATTAGAGACATTAGAGTACCTTCAATTTCCTCTGAAAATGAATGTGTACGTGCTTTTGAGAGACATTAGAGGAACAAGGTCCAAATTTTTGATGAAAATGTGCTATGAAAGTAAAGGGTTTTAAAGGCAAGCATGTACAAGGCATAGTTGAGCCAAAATGTTCTTCAAGAAGGGCCTAATTATTTGGGTCTTGGTTATGGAAAACATGGAAAATGCTCCAAAGCCAATGAGGCTTGTGAGGTTTGTGTTCATGATGAATGGAACATGTACATAGTTTACCTTAAAGTTGTTGTGTTTTACGAATATTAAAAAATGAAGAACTTCTATTTAGATCCATTCCAGAGATTGACTGCAGGGGCATTTACTAGATATGTCACCTTTCATAAAAGATGAGATCCATAGGCTACCTGGCCCTTTACATACTCTGCCTATAGAACTTGTAGAAGTAAACACTAGAGGCATTAACAATATCAAAGAACTAGACATGGGAATGTGTCTCTTTCCCTACGCAAAAAAATAATTCTTGAGGTAGTTAATCTTCATAGACAGGTCATCAAGAAAGTCAATGTGATCATCCCTCCTTCCCTCCCTTCTAAAATAATTATGTTTTGCGGGTCAGAAAGCCAAAATATGGAGACAATTATCACAAAATCCAACGTACGATTATGCATGATGGAGAATATCTAGCGCTTTCCCTTGTTAAATATATTAACAAGGGAAAGCGCTAGAGATTCTCCATCATGCATAATCGTACGTTGATGCTTATAGAGTGAAAAAACTAAAAGAATCAACTTGTAGGGTCATTTTAATGGGGGTGGAGAATTCAGGTCTTTGCAAATTCAAAGTATGGTGCATGTTGCATGAAGCAAGATGTTGAAAGTAGAGTTATGTTAGACACACTTAAATGCAACAAATATGGAAATTTGTACATGAGCTCTATTATTTGACTTATGAGTCAGTTGTTTGAAAAGGCATGTTTTTTCAACTTGTGTTTGGTTGATGGTTTTGTACACCAATATGTAAGAGTACATGGACATATTCACATGATGTGAATTTTTTTTTCTTTGAAGGAGAAAAATGATGTGTTTTCAGTTTGATGGTTTTGTTTGTGACAAGACATCACAAGATTTTGCGAAGGTCCACTCTTGAGCGAGAGCCTCATGATTACAACCTATCCGTGAGAATCAAATGGGAGTGCATCCTTATTTTTAAGGAGAAATTTCAATAGGCTTTAGGAAATTTAATTTCAAGTCATTTAATTTCATTAGAAATAATTCAGAGGTACATGAAATGAATAGTATTTAGGAAGAACAATAGTCCCTCATGGAATATGAAGAAAGTAGCCACTTCATTTTGTATATATGCATGCTTTGATTTACTCCTCAAAAAATTTCAAAACATGTGTATTTATTACTCTACCCATCCCGATTTTCATAGGATCCATAGCACATACATTTCTATATGCCCTAGTTGTTGTAAGGCCTAATTATTTCATCACTTTCAAAGGAATTACATCAATTGTTTCTCCTAAATCTAGCATATAGTTGTGTAATAATATTTTATTTATTAGTAGGAATATATGAAAATGTTTATGACTTACATTTTTATTCCCTTGGTTCATCTTTTATAACTCTATAGGATAATCCTCAAAAGTAGGGTTATCTACTTCATCAAATTTTAAGAACTTCCTAACCTAGTATCTTTATTTCATATTTGCATAACTTCCACAAATGGGATAGAAACAAGATATTTTCCAAGTGTTGAAGTAAACCAACATTAATTTCATTGTACACTCTTTATATAGGTATGGTTGAATTTTGTACATCTGGTACATAGATCAATTTGTTGTTTTCATCGTTTACTCTTAAAAATTATTTGAAGTGGGCGCGAAGAGTTGGTTTCTTCCTAGGTTGGCTTACATTTCCTTTAATATGTGATCCATCCCTTTCTCTAATTCATATTTTTATCTCTTCTATTAATTATGTTATTCTTTCTATGTATTGTTAGTACAAGGGGGTGAAATAATTTTGTATCATTTTCTAAGTGTTGAGGTCGTTTGAATCTCCAATAGTTGTGTTGGTGTGGTGGGAACCATGCTAGGAGTTGGGTACTCCATTGATATGGTCAAGGTACTTAGTGTATGAGGAGCATCCAAAATTAGACGGATTGGGATCTTGATAAGGGGGATATGTCACTTGATGCATGCAGTGATGATGGTATTTGATGAGTAAAGGACACATATAAATGAGATGAGTGTCTTTAACATAGAGCACTCAAGGGCATGCCATATACTAATTAACCGAGTTCGTGACATAATAAATGGTGGAAGAGGAATCATCAACATATGAGGTTAGTGTAAGTGGTGGTGCTACTATTGAGGCATGATGTATGGTGACCAACACATCTTGATATCGTCGGAGATTGACACAATGTTGTGTATAATGTTTGTGTTTCACATAAATAGACGAGATCGTTGGTTCTTAAACCCTTATTACGTGATGAGGTGGCAACATCACCTGATGGAGTGGGGAGAAATGGGGGTGCTTAAGGGGTATGAAGGATACCCTTCAACTCATGAAGCATGGGGCATGAATTCGTGGGATGACCTAATGTGTCTCAAAGGGCACACGGGGGACTAACCTTACGGGTATTTTTGGTTGAAGGTTCTTTCTAAAATAAAAATTATAAATAACTATGGAAACTTGCATTAACATGTGTGTGTGTGTGTGTGTGTGTGTGTGTGTGATCCTAAAAATACTTAGTCCAACAAGAATTAATATAGTTGGAAAATATAACCAAATATATAATCAAAATTAATTTATGAAATACAAACAACCATATAATTGAAATTACAGGTATGAGCATTTTTATTATAAAAATAAAAATAAAAGTAAACTATGAAAATGATATTGTATAACAAATTATCCCACAAAAATTATTGTAGAAAATTTTCAAAATTGAAATGCAACCTTAAATTCCTTGCATTCTTTCATCAACTTTGTTAATAATTGAATAGTCTAATAGTTGACTATATTACCAACTGCAATGAATATTGTCTTTTCCTAATGTTTATTGTGAAAATATTTGATCTATTGAACTTGAAAGCAATTCTAAGCTCTTGAATTTGAAATAAATTCTAATCTAGTGAAATTAAATGACTTGAAATTAAATTTCCTAAAGCCTATTGAAATTTAATTTTTTTTCTTTGAAGGAGAAAAATGATGTGTTTTCAGTTTGATGGCATAATATACCAAAATGTGTTTTCAGTTTGAATTCTTCTCGGCAGGAAATTGCACTTTTCAAGCCCAAAAGCAATGGCTTCCCACGCTGTTAAAAAACCTCGCATAGACCTTTCTGGGATAGCATGAGCTCTGGTGGACATGGGCCTATTAAGGAGGACTAGTAGCTACACTGAAGAATATAAGAATCTCAATTGTCTAAGTTCATTAATAAATGTGGGATTGCTTTGCACAAATGAATCTCCTCAAGGACATCCTACTATGATGGTCATTTTGGGCATACTACAAAACATCAAAGATGGTTTTTTGGGTGCTACTTCTATTCCAAAATTCCAATCAAATATAACACATTTGTTGGGAAGTACAAGTACTACTCTCAACAACATTTATGAAGGCCAAAGTTCTTCAACATCTTAGTTTATTGTAACAAAGTGGTGGTTGTGTAACTAAACCATGAAGCAATTTAAGTCTTATTTCCCTTTCCTTCCTTGTACATAAATCTTTGTTGTTAATTGCAAGAAAATATACCATATTAGATCCACCAATGACTACTGTTTTCGAAATGTTTTAATGATTATAAATTTTTTTTATCCTAATCTTTAAATTTTTTGTATTTTAATGTCCTTTGTACATCTATAATTGAATGTATCACATTATTGTTGCATTAAATACATAAAGAGATTTGTATCTCTTTCAAATAATTAAAAACAAAGGAATATTTTGTATCATAATCAATATAAAATTGATGCTACCCTTTAATTTAAAGAAAAGTCTTTACACATTTCTATGACAATTAATAAGAGCTTTAGCTTTAGGTCACCATAGTTTGCTAATCTATCATACTCAATCTTTATAACATTATTGTCATAATAGATAAAGGAAAACATATAGCTTTTCTATCTTTCAATGAATTAGTTGATTTGATACTAATTTCATTTCCTAACGAAATATGTCTTATATTTCACTTTTTTATATTTTTATCCTAGAGAGTTTTTTAGTGAATGGACTCAACCAACGTGAATTACCTATCCATGATACAAACTAGTGTTTTCTTTTCTACATGTCAATGAGAGAATACATCTTATGTCACAACCTTTGCATATGCATCAAAGCCATATCATACTTTGGCATACTGAATATTGTGCATGTTATAATGTGAATATTGAATGCACAATAATTAGCTTTGTGTGCATGACAATGTGCTAATTTGTGAATATTGAATGCAATAATTATTTTTGTGTGCATGACAATGTGCTAGACTGTAGAATTCATTTTTAAGATAAACTATTAGAAACTATCATTGAAAATTATTTTTTAGGAATATTCTAAAGAGTCTAGTAAAAGATGATATATCATTCTAGTATGTGACATACTTTATATAATCTAATCTAAAATAGAGAAGGAAATCAGAAAACATAAGAGAATTTTTTGAGTTTCTAATCATAACTATGTTTGTTATACAAGTGATAAACATGGTTTCTAACATTTAAAAGTTGGTAAGGTATTTTTCAAATAGATTTTAAGTGTTTTAGATTGAGTCATATCGGTGAATGTGATGATTGTAGTATCCAGTTTTTTTATCCCTTGAATAGATCTTAGGTTAAGATGCATATATGTTAATTAGTATTTGGGAGTGAATAATATTGATAAATGAATTTGAATGTAAATGATCAAAGATGAAATCTTGTTAAACTATCAATGTTTCTTTTCCCAATACCAAGATTTTGATTAAAAAAGTAAATGGCTTGGGTACCTTTTTTGAAGACTTTAGTTAGGTCTTTTGATTGAAAAAACATGTTGACAGATAAAGTTTCAGAGCAGTCTGATCATGTTATCAGACTAGAATTATTACAATTAGCAAAATTATAGGTACATGCATACCCCATTGAAGTATTGAAGAGGTTCTGTATCTTATAGCATACACTAGTAATAGAGTAAAAGATTGGGAGGGCTGTCCAAACAAATCCTGCAGGCTCAAAGCACCTCCATTCATAGAACTAGCAAGCTCGTAACAAAGGGTGAATCCCTTATATATGTAACAGGAATTTCAGGGTCAAACAGAGTACGCGGCAGTTGTTTTGCAGGAATTTCAGGGTCAAACAGAGTACGCGGCAGCTGTTTTGCAGGAATTTCAGGGTCAAACAGAGTACGCGGCAACTGTTTTGCCGCGAATTTCAGGGCGAATTCCTTGTATTTTTCAAGTACGCGACAGCTGTTTTGCCTCTTTTAATCAATTTAACTGTTAAAGTCGAGAAAAAAAAAAAAAAACATACACTAATAATAGAGTAAAGGATTGGGTAATATTATTAAAATATGCAACAAATCCTGCAGGCTCAAAGCACCTCCATTCATAGAACTAGCAAGCTCGTAACAAAGGGCGAATCCCTTATATATGTAACAGGAATTTCAGGGTCAAACAGAGTACGCGGCAGCTGTTTTGTAGGAATTTCAGGGTCAAACAGAGTACGCGGCAGCTGTTTTGCAGGAATTTCAGGGTCAAACAGAGTACGCGGCAGCTGTTTTGCCGCGAATTTCAGGGCGAATTCCTTGTATTTTTCAAGTACGCGGCAGCTGTTTTGCCTCTTTTAATCAATTTAACTGTTAAAGTCGAAAAAAAATAAAAAAACATACACTAATAATAGAGTAAAGGATTGGGTAATATTATTAAAATATGCAACATTTGATAAGCATTTTTTTCCTGAAAGGTGTGGAGTTATCCAACAACAAACTTATCTGCACAAATTATATTTTTCTCCCTTTTCCAACAATCCATCCTAACACAAATTATATTATATTTACGCATAGACAACTTCTTCTGAATTTTTTTTTTTTCACAAAGAGAAAAAACTCTGTTTTAAAGGAGATAAAACAGTCCATACCCGTCAACAACGATATTATATTTACGCATAGTCAACTTCTTCTGAATTTTTTTTTTCACACACAGAAAACACTCTGTTTTACATTAAAGGGGATAAAACAGTCCATACCCGGCAACAACGATGGCGGACGACGAGCAGCAACTCGACCAACGCGGCAATGTCGGATGCCCAGCAGCAACTCGACCAACACGGCAATGTCGGACGCCCAGCAGCAACAGAGCAGACGAAATCGCGCGGCAATCAGCAACAGAGCAGACGAAATCGTGCGGCAACAATCGAAACAGTAACCTTTCTCCTTTCGTTGGCGATTTATTTATAAAACCATAGTTCGGCCGAACTATTAGTTCGGCCGAACTTTTCAATAAGTTCGGCCGAACTCCTATTGCCGGTTTTCCAAACCTCCGGCAAAAATTCTGTTTGCTGCGCCGTCACTGTGCCGTCAATCTAAACGGACTCAAAAGTTCGGCTGAACATTATAATAAATTTCGGCCGAACTTTATAAAATGTTCGGCCGAACTATTGCCGAAATTTTTTTTCTTCACCCGATTCTCACAAAAGTGTAACCGAGCTTCACGTTTCCGCCCATATTTCATTCCAAAAAGGATATGGAAAAGGAGCATGTACCAAAAATATGATCCACGGATTTCTCACTACATATACACAACTTATAACACCTTATTCCATGCCACTCACCTTAGTCCATGCCACCTCTTCTCTTAGGGGTTGTCCTATGTTAAAATTTTATGAGTCAAATCCTACTAAAGGAAAATTTTAGATTTTAAAGGACTCTCCAACTTCTAGAGTATTTTACACCACTTTCCACTTTCTCCTTCTCAAGATTTATGTAAATAACTATTTTTTTTTTATACATTCATGTGCCCTAAAGTTTAGGCCATTTGATTATATCTTCCTATTTTCGAAGCTTCATGGCATTGTGATTTAACTCATTTACATATTGAGACAAATTTATTTTCTTTTTCTCCCTATAAGTATAAGACTTCTATTCATTTCCAACATTAGGACAAACCATTTCTTCCATTAAGACATACTACATCATTTAAAGAGAAAATCCCCATAGGGTGTAAATAATTGAGCAGGGATTCTGAAAACCTAAAACTTGCCTTATAACCGATGAAAGGATATTCCTAATTTGTCACTTTATTTCCTCTTCCTACTTTTTCACATTAACCATTTTCCAATTAAAGGGAAAGCCCTAATCAATGCTTTACCAACAATAGAAATTCTTGTATATTTTTTCTTTCCATTCTAAACCATTTTTCCATAGACTTTCCTTTTAGATACGTTAATTTCATTACTTATCCCCTATCCTTATATTGAATTAGGGATTATTATTATTGCTACTACCACCACTATATGTTTCAGGTGTGAGTGAGTGATTGTAATGCTTTATGTGTTACACTATATAATTGAGTTATCTCTCATTATATTGGATATCATTGTATGAAACACCATTAGTATAAAATATTTCATGGTATGCCTTAATTTTGAGATTGCATATGTACTCATCTTTGATACATTTCTCATGTGATCTTCTCTCTTAATAGAAAGAAACAATTCTCTTCCTTTCAACTATCTCCTAGTATAAAAATGTGTGAATTTAGAGGGATTGAATGGACTTCTTAAGCTACCCTCAAAGGTGGATCACTGTAAATTGTTATTAGAGGAAATTTCAGCCTAAACGTTCCAATGAAATTTTCACGTACATAATATGTAAACCAAGAAAAATACTTTAAATTTAAAAAGAGGTACATGTAAATATTTTGAAAGGAAAACAAAAAAAACTTTTTTATTTTTTATTTTTTAAATTGTATATTTAGATTATCTCTTGATAGGTTTACTCAAATTTCAAGTGTAGACACTCGTTGGATGTAGAATTAAATTCTACATCCAACGAGTACCCATTATGCATACTTTTGAGAAGACCAGCATGGATACAAAATGAAGATACATTAAAAAGCGTCTTCAATTTTTTATCAATGTGGGTTTTCTCAAAAATATGCATAATGGGTACTCGTTGGATGCATAATTTAATTCCACATCCAACGAGTGTCTATTCTTTAAATTTGAGTAAAACTATAAGGTGATAAGCCAAAAATACAATGAAAAAAATGTTTTTCTTCTTTTCCCTTCAAAATTCATAACTATTATTTTATTATTTTTCCTTAGGAGGCCACTTTTAGGCTAAAATTTCCCCCAATCTATACCTCATTTTTTGAAAATGAATATTAATGAATAAATTCATGTTAATATTTACTTGGTAAAAGTATGACTCTTGGAATTCTAATTGGGGCATTCCTCAACAATCAAAAGTTATGGACATATATAACCAAAGATAATTTAGTATTAGAAAATACATCAAGACTAAAATATTTGGTGATTTCTCAGTAGTATATACGTTGTGTTGTTCCTTCAGACTATTCTATAGATGAAAATAATTCCAAGGCACCCTATGGATGACAATATCCCCAACTTTAATTTAATTGAAAAAGTTCATCAACCAAAGGGGGCATCCCTCAAATAAAATATTATATGTATTTAATTTATTCTGAGGTTATGGGAAGATGTGTAGTCTTGAGGTATAAAACCTCAAACTATATGTGTAATTTAAAAAACATAAAAGAGTTACAAAAATCAAGAAAACTTAAATACTCAGAGGTGACTTTTATCTTTCAACTAGTATACTAAAAAGAGTGGACGAAACCCAGTAAATTTTGTTTAAAATAATTATACAATACAATTATTGAAAATAAAGGAGGTAATATATGGAAATAAATACAATTATTGCAAATAAAGGAGGTAATATATGGAAACAACTGAGAAATAAATGAAGCATTGTAGATATGAAACTTATTTACTCAAACTATTTTTGGTATTAAATAATATTCCAATAGTATAACCATGAGAAAATATAATTCAATGAGTATGCAAACAAACTCTCATCAAGTGAAAAGAAAATGCATTTTTCAACTTTAAAGTTTTAATAAATAATGTTTTTGCGAGATCAAGACTCTAATAACATAAATGCTTCAAATTTGAAAGTCTCAAATGTAAATGACACTACAAAAACTAATTAATATAGTGATAAATCCATAATAAAGCCTATAATCAAAGTTCTTGATCCAATGATCGATTCCAGGTCTAGTGAAACAAAGTTTAAGCCTTCCCCAAAAACAATGATCCCTTTGATGTTTTCAATGTTTCCTTTTATCCCTTGTTGAGGAAGTTGCAACTGTTATTCTTTGATAACTATTTTCTTAATTGTCGAATTTCTCTTTCTCCAAATTTTGAATTACTATCTACTAATGAATATTTGATATAACAATCTAGAATTACATAGAAGATGGACAAGGTATAGCCATTACTTTCAACAGTGCCATCTAGCATCATTTGGAACATGATATTCTTTCATCTTCCATACAACAATATGTAACTCAATAAATAGATTACAAGTCATCATTGGAAGGGACCTTTGGATTTTTGAAACCATTACTTAAATTGAGAAGTCAGATATTAATTTTGCATAAATCAAATTTCCCTCGATGGGAGTAGTAACATCCTAGAATTGTGTTTGATCATTTATTTTTTTTCCAATTTCTTTAATAGTTATCATTATCATAAAACCATCCTTCATAGCCCCATGGTATAGGTAAACCACATTCAAAATCTTTGAAAAAATTACCACTAAAATTACCTCCACCTTACTTCCCAACTGCTCCCACACTTTTTCAATATGCAGATTGAGGCATCTCTCCATATTATCAATGGCTTTCAAGATGGTGAACTAGTTTTTAAACTTTCTCATTAATTCTTTAATTTTATCCCAAAACTTGCTCATCAATTCTTTAATTTTATCCCAATTAATACATTGTTTGGATCCCAACAAATATTTCTTCATTTCTAATCTTTGATAACATTTTTCTTCAAATGTTCATAGATAACCACCTTTTCTATTGTTTCAATTATATGTTTTATTTTTTAACAATGTTAGAATGATTTTGATTTATGATATCATTTCTCTTTTCTAACAATGATTTCTTATTTGCAATCTCTATGGCCTTTGCTTTCCATTCTTTCTGTGAGTGAGATAATTGTTTGTTTAATTTAAAAGTTTTTTCTTGTTTAGATCCAAATTGAATCATTTCTACCACAAAGGAGAAACTTTGTTTTTATAACCTTTTAACTAAAGCTATCACCCTTTCTTCTTATAAACCATTGATAATATTTTCGTATTTACTATTCATTTCTTTAAGAGTTCCTTTCTTTGGTTTTGCATTTGAGTCTTCTCTTTTCCTAGCTTTACTAATTCTTTGCTCCGAGTGTGTTCAATGGTAGATAAGTTAACCTTTGATCAAAGTCTTTGGATTCCATTATCTTTCTTTTTTAACAATAGAGCTATATTTTCCCTATCTTTGTATGTAGTACCAACTATACGAATCTTATATTGCAAATTTTCATTAGAAATAGACTTGGCTCTATTATTTTCTTTTTAAGTTTGAGGATGCTCTTCCATTTTATGAATTTGTATTTTCATCCTTTTGACATTGATGGAGGACTAGATTAGGTTTCCTAGCAACCATCTCACTAGTGTTTTTTTTCCAGTCAATCTCATCTTATGGAGGGAGACTACATAGATCAACTGATACCTTAATAGTTTCATAATCCTTTATTCCTAGTTAGCTTGTTGGTCTATCGAATTTTGGCTATAGAAAAATCATTTTTAATCAATGTAAGACAATAATCTAGAGGGATTTGGAAGTTCTTGTGCCAATTGAGTATAAAAATTCTACTTTCCCTGTTTGGAAGCCTCCTTATCAAGACTTATAAGAACAACTTTACCTTTAGCCATCTCCTAAGATATTTTATCCTGAAAAAATATATTTGATGAAGTGGATATATGTTCTAAGGGAATATGAGAAATAGTTAATTTTTTTGAATCAATTTTGACTTCACTCTAGGAAATGATCCTAGCTTTCTTTCTTTTAGGTAATGAGGTATCCACGCCCATAAGATTCTTTTGACGGTGCTAGATCCTCCAACATTCAAGGGATATTCCCGATATGAAGTCCTAATTAGACCTCACACCATTTGGTGTAGGAGTCACATCCAAAACAAAGGCCTAATTTTCTTATTCTTAAGGATATGCGTTGGCTCTTTCTTTCAGCAAGGGAGAGTGATGCCAATGAAATTTCGCAAAGCAAGGGGGTGCATTAGAGGAAATTTCAGTCTAAAAGTGCACATGAAATCTTAATGTAATTTCCATGTCATAATATGTAAACCAATCAAAATGATTTAAATTTAAAAAGAGGTGCATTCAAATATTTTGGAGGGAAAAGAAGAAAAACTACCTTTCTAATTGTATTTTGGGCTTATCTCCTTATATGTTTACTCAAATTTCAAGTTTATACACTAATTAGATGCAGAATTAAAACACGTTTTTTTAATGTATCTGCAATTTTTATCAATGTGGGTCTTCTCAAAAGTATGCATAATGGGTACTCGTTGGATGTGGAATTTAATTCCGCATCTAATTAGTGTCTAAAATTGAAATTTGAGTAAACCTATAAGGAGATAAGCCAAATCTACAATTAAAAAAAACAGTTTTCGTGTTTTCCCTCCAAAATTCATAACTCTTATTCTATTATTTTTCCTTAGGAGGCCACTTTTAGGCTAAAATTTCCTCTAATGTGCTTGGTGAGTGTCTGATTGAAAATGTGTCAAGTTTCTTATAATTCAAAAGGGGGAAGAGAGAGAGGTGAGCCTCTAAAAGGGAGGTAATAATAATACTCAAGAAGAGACACACGTGAACTGAAACATTTTTTCTAACACCCAGTGGAATATTCCACAATGGATGCAACGATTGTTACACACAACACCCTAATAGAGATCTGCCAAGTTTCCTGTAGAGTATTCCACAAGAATGTGACAACAATTATTCACATAGTAATATGAGAAAAGTATGTTCGATATCCTACGGAATATTGCACAAAGATGTGACAATAGTTACAACCATTACAACACGTTCTCAATAAGACAAGCACTAAAACAACTGAAATAGCTCAACTATCTTAGTATATGTGAAAAGAAAACATGAAGTACAAATATCCGCATAATAGTCTTACAAGAATTCATAAGTCATGTTTGAAAAACATAATGGCCTTGAAAGACTTTTTTTATTAAGTAAAAGTTCAGAGATGCATGTGTACAATGAACATCACTAGCTCCAATAGTGGAGCATTAGAGGCACTTCTTGCTCCACAAAAGAACCAAATATTATTTCTATTGCTTTGTTGATGGAGCGGTGGAAAAGTCATTTTCTCATACAATGAGGGAGTATATATAACCAAGGGTGACTATTTGACTACCCTCATGACTGTTTGACTTCCCATGACCTTTCCACTTACATGACTCTTTACATTCATGTGTGTCCTTTCGAATTCCACTTTACAATACATTTGTTTATAATGGATATATATACAATAGTGATGTGGTGACATGAGCACTCATGAATTGACATGTCATGGCACTACTGACATGGAATGCTGGATGATGTGGCAATGTCAAGCCATTGCTTCTACTAAGAGTTAAGTGTCTTCATGAAATGGCTCTCCTGCATTCGTCCAAAAGCCTTGGTGATAGGGAGTCTTCAATGATCCCAAGTATTTAAAGTGATCACAAACTAGTGTCCTTTCGCTTTATCCTGATCAAGCATCCTGTAAGTTCGACTGCAAGAGTGTATATGGGAATGCTTTCTTCCTTTATCATCTCGATATGAATTGATGGAGAACTTGTTCCTGCATTTCAGTCATGACAGGATGGCATCAACTCGAAAAATCCTAGTCTAATATAATGCATTCTAATCCATAAACTGAGCTCAGGACAAGTGATAGGTTAGGAAAGGAGGCTCGGTGACTACGCAACTTCAAAGTTCAGATAGGTAAGGGGCAACCTCGAGCCTTGAGACTACGTAGTGCATAGTTCAAGCTGGGCTGAGGGACATGAATACATAATAGGTCAAGGAGGTCAGGATGATTGTGTAGTGCATAGTTCTAAGGCTCAAGGGATGAGCTTGTGCCTTGAAGTTGCAAAGTACACAGTTCAAGTCGGGTTGTAGGTCTCAACTACGCAATTTTGGAGTTCAAGTTTGGGTGATGGTCACTAAAATTGCGCAATGGGGCAGTCATTATGAAGCTAGCACTGCATAGTGCATAATGCCAAGCAGCAGGGTCACAACTAGAGGAATGAGGCTACACAGTGCACAACTTATTGGGGGGGGGGGGGGGAGAGGATAAGTTGCTTGGTTTGAAAGTTTTCTAAAAAATGACTAAGTGTGGGACAAGTGAGATTGATGGATTTTGATTATGATCACTACACACTCAACATACTTTGACGACTCAAATAACATAGATCATTCGAGACATAAAGAAAAACCATTATCCTCTATGTGAAAATTTTTTGACGAGTGATGACAAGTGCCACACCAAAGATACACATTTCGATGACTGTGACGACACTTGTGCGAAGATGTTCAAATTTTTTCGAATGAGTGTGATAGGTGCTTGCATAGTTAGAACAAATCATTTACAAAAATATGACCTCTTAGAATCACTGGAACAAGCTCCTACATTCACTGTAGTAGCCAACATGCCAAAGGTGATACTTTTCCTATCTTGCAAAAGGGTTCACAAAAGTAATAAAATGAACTTCAAAGTTTGCAATAGCCATAAAAAAGACGAAGGAAGGCTCCAAAATTTGGGTATAGGCCAACATTTTGGAGGGGGTTGTAGCGGATACAACACTTGGTGACACACTGGTAAGACTCCAACTTCTCTATTTCAGTTAAATTATTTTTTACAGGGCCTTGGTTCTTCAGGGAGTATTGATTCATCGTGCATATTACTTTGTTTTCCCCACTTATCTTATGAATAGACCAAGTCGACATCATGCCATCTCGGTTTAACTCGACAAAGATCTATATTTCTCACAAAGTTTAAAATAGGAATATGGTAATGAAGCTCACGCGTTTAATATTTTCAGAGTATATGGTTTCATATCTGGTGTTGCTTCATGGCCAACAGGCCTAGACAGTACCCTGACAGAGTCACTTCAAGAATCACAAACATTTCTCTTCTACCAGCATACCTGAACAGTACCCTGATGGAATTTATTGATTCACCTCTCTGTGCAGGAAGCCTTTCTCTTCTCTCACCTCTATTTATTAATTAAAAGAGGATTGTGCATTGGAACTTATTTATTTTGGGCAGAAGAGGGATCCTCACTTATTGAGAGAAGGAGAGGTTGTTCCTTCAGAGAAGTAATTAAGTTCCTCTGATTTAGTTTTTTTCATTCATATTTCCCCCTCCTCCACTTTTGATGATTGGATAAGCATGAGAATACCAAAATAAAAGAATCGAGTATGGACACAAGTTTTCTTGGGTAGACACGAGTTCATTGTTAGCCGAAGACTCTCTTTATGGTTAGGTCCTATTTTCCATCGGAACTTCATTGGCCAAAAGACTTAACCAACACAAGAAAGACATACCAACATTTGACCAAATGTTGAAGTGTCACAATGCTCCTTAGACTTCAGCCACACACAAAATCCCATAAACCAACCCAAGGATAAAAATTTATTCTCAAGATAGATAAAATAAGAAAACACATCATACAATAAAATGAAAACAAGTGAAATGACAGAAAAAACTATGTACATAGTGTAGGGCATGACCCCAGATTCATTGGGACCAGTGTCTGAGATCTTGGCCATTGACAGGGAGAGATTCAGTCTTTTCATAAAGTGATCAAAGATGATAGGTGTGTTGGCAAAGCTTCTCATGCACAGTGAATGGTCCAAACCACAAGGATTGGAACTTAATGTGTTTGGCTTTGCATTTGTGGGATTTACCCCATTTCATGACTAAGTCACCCACACTAAAGTTTTATTTCCTTGCATACATGCTTTCAGACCACTTCTTCATACCTATTTGGTAGAGTGAGAGTTTCCCTTTGAATTTTAACTCTTCTTCCTGAAGTGTACTAAGGAAATCCATCCTATGTCGTACTAGTAAACATGGATTGTCGTGGGGTTCTTGGAAATATTTGAGAGCAAGCAAGGAGATTCCGGTAAGGAAACTGGTTTTAGTTTGGTGCATCAGGAAGTATGGGGAGTCACTCAGGGAAGGCTTGGGCGTGACTCAATCAGTGCATAAGGCATTTACAAAAGAAGGGTGCCAGTTCCTTTGCTTAGATAGTATGGCTTGCTTGATGATGGGGACCAAGTTCTTGGTGAGACCAACCATATGAGGGAAAGTGTGAATAGAATATTTTGTAACCAATCCATTCTCTAATGCAAAATAATTAAGCTCTAATGATGGAAAATGCATTGCATTGTTGAAAACAAGCAATGTAGGAACATTGAACCTAGAAATGATGTTCTGTTGCATAATAGTGATGAATTTCTGACCATTAACCTATTTGAGTGGAACTATTTCTGTCCATCGCAGAAAATAATCCATAGTGATGAGAATACAAAGATGCTACTTTGCTGCAAGTGATCAAATTACATAAATAATATCTAAGCCTCACTGTTGGGATGAGTTTCTCATTGTGATAAGTTGCAGTGGTGTGGGTGAATTATGCCTCTTGCTAGAACACCTTAGACAGACTTGGCATTTGCGAGCATAATCATATTACTTTTCTGCAGAATGTATTCTAGATGGTCTGTCATTTACCTTCGTGTACCGAGATTTTCGTCTGATCATGAAGAGGATGATTTTTTTTGCATTAGGTTCTATGATCAGAACTCTGTTGTAGCCTGAATACTCAAACAATGAAGGAAATGTCTCAGACCCTTATACCTCTTGCAAAATTGGTTCCCTGGACGGAAAGGGGTATTTATGCGCGCTTGAGGTGCGATTAAGATTCCAAAAATCAATACAAAAAAAAATTTTTTTAGACCTATTTTTGACTAGGACCTGGGCTGAGTGTTGTGCCTGATAAAATATCCGTAAATCTAACAATTTTCTTAGCTCTTTCTATATGAGGGGTTTAAGTGTAGGATTTAATTTTTTCAGCTTCTACTTGAATGGTTTAGCCCCTTCCTTCATTGGTGTGACATGCTGGAATATTTGCATGTTGTAAAATTTCAACTCTTCACATGTGCATGCAGGTACATCTTGGTACTACCTGAATAAGTGGGTAAAGGCTAACCGCTCTTGTAGCATATGAAAAATAATGAGATTCACACCTTTCAGACCTTTTACTATTCTCAAATTGATTTTTTGAGGTAACAACATGGAACTACAAGTTTTGGTGTTGGAAGTTCTTCATATGTGATTTTGTAGGTCATCTTTCTCTTTCTAAGGTACTGCACCCTTTGGGATTAAGTTTCTTCTACCCTCATTGACCGCATCCTACAATGTTTCTTCATGCTCATCCTTGTTTAGTGTTGCATCCTTGAGTGTGTCAGCGCTTAACATAAAACAAATTATCTATTGGTCATCACACACATGTGGATAAGCGATATTGCAAGGAGAGATAGCTCATAAAAAATTTCAATAGAAAAACCCTCCTTCAGTGGTGAAATCATAACAACAGTGCTAGCTAACGTATTTATAACTACGTTCTGGATTCTTGGAAAGGGAAAAATACTAAAAACTTGGAAATATGAAGTTAAATTTTGTACCTTTTGTTGGTGGACCTTTAAATGAGGTGAAACAAAATAACTGGTATTACGTACTTGTCTGATATGAAATGATTGCTAGTTATTGTTGTGCTAGCATCATATCAGATATAATTTTCTCTTTGCTTAGTTTTACTTATTCTTCATAGGTCTGTCTATGAGCATCTAATTGTCAAATCAATATGGTGAAATTATGTGTTTTTCATAAGCTCAGAAAGCATAATTATAAATGACTGAACAAAAGAAATTATAAACACAACAAACACACATAACAGAGCTTAACACACAAAATTTTGATAAAGGAGTTCACCCCTCTTGGGCTACATTTCCTTGGTCCAAATTCATAGTGTGGGCCTTTGTATTAGATTCAAGTGCGTTCAAATTGATATTACAAGCTTCAAATCATCTTGTAACCTATTCCAATGAGTTTAAAACATCATAATATCCCAGAAATGACTATTTGTTTGTTGAATTTGGACTATGGATGCTCTGAAAATGGCCCCAACACCTCGTGGCCCTAGCCTTCAAAAATATTCAAATGCACTAAAACACCTATAGATGACCTTTTCTACCTCTACAACCTGCTTCATTGAGTTCCCAACATGTCAATTAGCCTATAATTCCTCTTCCTGAGCTCTGTTTGGGCGAAAATTTTATGAGTTATGACATAAACCACTTGTAATATTCCCAAATTTTCTCATGATATTTGGAATATTAGAGTTATTAATAAACTTAATTAATTAAGTAAATAAAAGGGTGGAGGGACCCATAATCCTCAAAGATTAATAAAATCCACTTTTTATGTGTGTATGTGGATATTCTAGATCTAGATCTAAAGTCATGGAGTAGTGGAGCAGCTCCATTAATGGAGATCATGTCTCATTTATGAGATAGATTATGGAGGATGAAACAGTCAAATAAGATCATGGATATTAAAGGAAAAATCATGAGGATATTTGATAAGGTCAACTGAGATCATAGTGCATTCAAAGAAGATCATAAAGAACTTATGATAAGATAGTGGAGGAAGTGATGCATTTAATGCACACATGATAGAGAGGGTAATCACCCCATGTGAACATGATGGAGGACATGGATCAACATCGCAGTCAACCATGGAGACTTTTGTCCACATGTACAACACAGTTTTGGAGTGGGACTAGGCTATGGAAGGCTCATATCTATATAATGAAGGTGAAGTCACATTGGAGAGCATGATTTGGGATTATTCATTTCTTCATCTGTTGGAAATTTATATGCAGGCTTGGGATATTTAGCAGAGTTTGCAGTGCTGTTTAGCATAGGGTGTTCCCGAGTGGGAATCCCACCTCTTTCTTTGAGTGATCTCTAAGGAAGAGGATTGTACTTAATTCCTTATCAGGCATTGGTGCCATCTTCAGGAGGTTGTTTCTAGCATTCAGCTAGGAAACCAGTGGAGGATTCATCCTACCACTTTGTTCTTCACATTCAGTCTTCCAGGAGCAGCAGACCTATATCCGAAATTCAGGCCATTGGTTTTTACCTCCATGCAGCAGCAACACCTTCAAGGATTGCGCAGTCCAATCCTGTAGATCTATTGGAGGAAGGAAGTTTCCAGTATTTTAGTTGGAAATCCTATGAGGGATCATCTCCTCACATTGGATCCATTATTTCCATCATTCAGGAGCTGATTTGACATATCTAGCAGCAGGCTATTAAGCCTCCCTCTCTGATAGCGCAGTTTTCTGAAGCTGTTGTTCATCCAGCAACTATTTTCAGTGGAGGATATTTGAGAAGCTAGATCTTGAGCTTTTAGCCCAAGGATCTAGATAATGGATCAACCCTTATTGCATAGATCTAATTGTGCATCATTGCAGCCATCATATCATCATATCTATATTTAGATCTGCATTCCCAGCAGAATATATG
The DNA here is from genome assembly GCA_034641835.2 of Pinus albicaulis. Taxonomy (NCBI): domain Eukaryota; kingdom Viridiplantae; phylum Streptophyta; class Pinopsida; order Pinales; family Pinaceae; genus Pinus; species Pinus albicaulis. Next base: position 1,936,434,505 of record CM076575.1, read on the forward strand.
TGGAGCCCTAAGAGGGTGGTTTTCTTAGATTGACAGATCTGAGAAACCCTTTCTGGATTATCTTGGGAATCCGTCATTTAGCCCTGATCTACATTTTCAGCGTCATCAGAGCTCTCATTTTGCCTAGATATGACTTTATATCTTTCAGGTAGTTGCAGTCCCAATAGTTGCAGTAGGGACAACACAACTTACCTTCCAGAAATTCAACAGTTACACAGTCCCTCTAGTGGGATCATTATAGGGTCATTCCAGGCCATCCCTTTGGCTTGAGTGTCCCATATTTTAAGCACTGTTGTACTTGATTTTTCACCTTATATATAATAAAAAGGCTTAGCTATTTTTGTGCATTCTTATGTGTATTTAGATTTATTGTTTACTTTGTTGTAGTTCTTATATTGTGTTTCAGTATTACTGCATTCTCCCTTTTGGGATATTACAGTGGTATCAGAGCAGATCTTTGGCTCAGATTATGGACACTTCATCTTTTGCATCAAAAGAAGAAGTAGATAGATGAGATCTATCATGAAGGAGGATTGTAGTTTTTCCACTCCTCTTTTTAGATCCATCAAGATCTCTCCAAGGAGGTCAACCAAGTGAAGAGAGAAAGGCAAAAGGAGGATCCAAGAAGAAGATTTGATGAGGAAGGTCCAAGCACTTCCTATCAGCAGAAAAGAAGACCGGAGAATCATATATCTCCTCATAGATCTACTATGCCCACTTTATTTGAAGAAGTTGAAGGGTGTAGAAATGAAGAAAGAAAAGAACCTGAGACTCATGAGACTCTTAGTTTTTATCTTGAAGAGTAAAAATCACAGTCTAGAGCATTCGAAGAGAGTCTAACTCTCTAAGAATTCTTTGAACTCAAAGAAGAAATAATATCCTATAGAAACAATAGAAGGAAGAGGCACAATAGATTTTATTTGCCTACATTTGATGGATCTTCCTCAAGCACTATTAAGGCTTGGAGGAAAGAGTTAGATACATTTTTCATGGTACATCCTGTGGCTAAAAAAGAGGTTGTCCAAATTTAAACACTTCATCTTCAAGGTGAAGTTAGCGATTGGTGGTTTGGTTACATGGAGCATGCAAAGGTGACTAAATATTCAAATTTATTTCACAAGTTGAGGAAGAAGTTTGATGTGAAGAAAAAAAAGATGTGCCACAAAGAGACATTTCCTAAGGAGACAAAGGAGGATGTTAATCTTGTCACTCTGGACAAGGATTCACTACATTCACCACCAACTGTAGAAGTACTTACATCTGGAGAAGAGACACTTGCACTTCTGCAAGATAGTATTGAGCTCTTGACACATAGAGTCCCATGCATAATTTAGGAGATGCATGAGGAAGAGGAGGAAGATTCCAGTGCTGGTACATTGATAGAAGAGCAGCCATCACTCTTACCAGCAGTTGAAGAAATTATTGTTCCAGTTGGAGGAGCTCTTTTGTTCTTGCAAGAGGTTCCCACACATCAGTGGATCCAAGGTATGCATATACATTCATAACATATTGTTTCAGTAGATCTGATTGAAACTTATGAGGACATGTCATCAGGGCCAATGCATAACCAAGGGTTAGAACAAAATGATGATTTGAAGCAGAAAACTATCACAGAGCAGAGGACCCTTGATCTAATCAAGGAGGAAATGAAAAGCTATCCCAATTTATCATTGATGGACTACATTAAACCCTTTGAGTTGAAGTGGAGTTTCAGAAAATGGGATGAGCATGATCCTATGTACAATGATTGGTTATGAGATCAGCATTGTGCCTTGCTTTGAGACAGCACATGTATTACCATGCAGATCTACAACGCTGTCACTTAGTAACAGTGATAAAAGAGGAGCCCCATTATTCTTGGAGCATTCTGAAGGTAGCTTCACTCATGAAGCAATGGAGGTAAATATGACAAATGGTAGACATCTTGAGATGAGGAATCTTTTCTCCTTTGTAGATGACACTTTCTCAATAAGCATCTCCTAGCTCAAAGAGAAACTTATACTTGCAGTAGATCCAGAACCTCTTTGGTTTTGGAGGGCCTTTGGTGAAAATAGAATCACATTGAGAGATCTCATTGGAGGTGCACTTCAACATTTCATGAAGTGAAAAGTTATTCATCAGTTTGGGGAGGATGGTGTTCTACAAAGGGAGGATACCATGATTATGCAGTACATCATTCATCATCCACTTTGGGATGAGTGGGTGAGGATGATAAGCAAGGGGTTGCATGACCACTTGCAGATATTTGACATGGGCCAGCAAGCTTGGTTACGTTGGTTTCTCTTGGGAGAGTTTTGTCACTACCCAAAGGCTCCTATTTCTTTGATCCATGCCTTGAAAAACACACATGAAATGAAGGAGGAGGTATGGCTGCGCTGGTTGCTCTTGGGTGAGTATGGTTACCACCCAATAGCTCATGTTTTTCTGATTCATGCCTTGTGTATCAATGATAAAATGTAACAGAAGAAGGCATGCTCATTTTGGTTGAGATATTTTGGCCATCACATGACATCTCCCATGTTTATGTGTTTGATATTGTTTGTAAAATGGCATAATACTCTCATGATATGTGATAATGGAGTTTGTTTGTATTGGGTTGATATTACATTACATATGTCCTTCAGTATGTTTTTGTTACTCCATGATTCACATGATGGTGTGAAGAGGCAGCAAGAGATCTTGTTGCTGTGGCTTTTATTGGGGGCTTTTGGTCCTACATACTCCCCTACTTTTCATGATAGTGTTGGAGGATGGAAGTAAGAGGAACTCCTCCGATGGCTCTTACTTGGAGAGTATGGACACCATACTTGGTATCTTGAGGGTGTGGTGTGGTAGTAGGGAGCATTGTTGCGTTGGCTACTATTGGGATAATATGGTTTGACATCTTTTTCTACCCATATATCTCTACTTCTTCTTTTGTACAATGTTGGGATGATGCTTAGATCCAACAAGTCTAACAAGGCTAAGGATGGAGGCATGAAAATCATCTCTTTAATTCATGTAGCATGGGATGGAGGTATACTTTTTGAGTTGGAGCTTTCCTCTCGTGGAAAGAACCATATTTATCTATGTATATCATGTATTGTGGAGGGTGTTGAACAACTTGTGGTTGTCACTTGGAGCTTCATGATGGATGAGGGGTATCTAGCTACACAGTTAGAGATCACTCTAGACATTCGAGAACAGAAAATTTGGTGCTGGGCTTACATAACTCATTGCAGAAAATGGGGAGACCTTCTTTGGGTGGATGCCATTTGGAGGGAAACATATTTCTCTAGCATCTACTTCTGTAGTTGCTTCAGGACAAGCAACGTTTTTCCAGGGAGGACTATAATATTCCCAAATTTTCTCATGATATTTGGAATATTAGAGTTGTTAATAAACTTAATTAATTAAGTAAATAAAAGGGTGGAGGGATCCATAATCCTCAAAGATGAATAAAATCCACTTTTTATGTGTGTATGTGGATATTCTAGATCTAGATCTAAAATCATGGAGTAATGGAGCAACTCCATTAATGGAGATCATGTCTCATTTATGAGATAGAATATGGAGGATGAAACAGTCAAATAAGATCATGGATCTTAAAGGAAAAATCATGAGGATCTTTGATAAGGTCAACTGAGATCATTGTGAATTCAAATAATATCATAAAGAACTTATGATAAGATAGTGGAGGAAGCGATGCATTTAATGCACACATGATGGAGAGGGTAATCATCCCATGTGAACATGATGGAGGACATGGATCAACAACGTTGTCAACCATGGAATTTTATCCACATGTACAACGCATTTTTGGAGTGGGCCTAGCCTATGGAAGACTCATATCTAGATAATGAAGGTGAAGGCACATTGGAGAGCATGATTTGGGATTATTCATTTCTTGATCTGTTTAGATCTAGATTTATCTGAGGACATTTCTATGCCAGCTTGGGATGTTTAGTAGAGTTTGCAGTGATGTTTAGCATAGGGTGTTCCCGAGTAGGAATCCCAGCTCTTTCTTTGAGTGATCTTTAAGGAAGAGGATTTTACTTCATTCCTTATCAGGTATTGGTGCCATCTTCAGGAGGTTGTTTCTAGCATTCAGCTAGGAAACCGGTGGAGGATTCATCCTACCACTTTGTTCTTCACATTCAGTATTCTAGGAGTAGCAGATCTATATCTAGAATTCAGGCCATTGGGTTTGACCTCCATGCAGAAGTAGTCCCTTCAAGGATTGTGCAGTCCAGTCTTGTAGATCTCTTGGAGGAAGGAAGTTTCCATTATTTCAGATGGAAATCCTGTGAGGGATCATCTCCTCACATTGGATCTATTATTTCCATTATTCAGGAGCTGATTTGAAATATCTAACATCAGGATATTAAGCCTCCCTCTCTAACAACACATTTTTCTGAAGTTGTTGTTCATCCAACAACTATTTTTAGTGGAGGATATTGGAGGAGCTAGATCTTGAGCTTTTAGCCAGAGGATCTAGAGAAGGGATCAAACCTTCTTGCATAGATCTGATTGTGCATCATTGCAGCCATCATATCATCAGATCTATCTTCAGATCCGCATTCCTAGTAGCATATATGTGGAGCCCTAAGAGGGTGGTTTTATTAGATTGACAGATCTGAGAAACCCTTTCTGGGTTATCTTGGGAGTCCATCATTGAGCCCTGATCTACATTTCCAGCATCATCGGAGCTCCCATTTTTCCTAGATCTGACTTTATATCTTTTAGGCAGTTGCAGTCCCAACAGTTGCAGTAGGGATAATGCAGTTTACCTTCTAACAATTCAACAGTTACGCAGTCCCTCTTTTGGGATCATTGCAGGGTCATTCCAGGCCATCCCTTTGGATTGAGTGTCTCATATTTTGAGTACTGTTGTACTTTCTTTTTCACCTTCTATATAATAAAATGGCTAAGATATTTTTGTGCATTCTTATGTGTATTTAAATTTATTGTTTACTTTGTTATAGTTCTTATATTGTGTTTCAGTATTACTGCATTCTCCCTTTTGGGATATTACACCACTTCTCCTAGGATTTCTCCACTAAAACTGGAGTTCCACTAGCTAAATTTCCAAATTTGGAAGTTCTGCCCTAAAAGGTGTCACCGCTATCTCTGCAGCCAGATTAAAATGAGATTATATTAAATTTAAGTCATGCTTATATTAACGATAAGAGGACTTTAATACACATTTAGCGCTAAGCACAGTTTACAATAACAATAGATTAGTTTAACAATAATCACACACTAAGTAGGATTAACAATCCCGCCATTCCATTTGTCAGAGCTCTTGGTCTTCGACAAATGGTTTTATGGGAGGGGGATGGCCCCCTCCAGTTCCCAACTCCGGCATTGTATTAATTCAAATTTATGTGGAATTCCTCTATAGTTAAGAAACATCAGATAGAGGAGTTGGTAAATGACGCACACGGTAGGTGGAAGGTCAGGGGTTCGAGCCTGACTTCCCGCAATATATTTTCCCAAACGTGACTTTAGCTGACCCCGCCATATTTTTCACTACCACCATATGTAACCTTGCTCCAACGATAGTTAGCTCCATTTCAAAACTTGGCTAGTATCCGCCATAGATAGTTGACTATACCTGCCACATCATCCCTGCACATGTTCTGCTCCTTTTTTTCTTGTTTTGAAAAACGAACAACAGACCATAACTCACTCATACGAACTCGGATTTATACGAAACAAGTTGCGCCAGAATATTGGTGATGAACTCTATTCGGTCGTTTAGGTTTGAAGCAATTTTTATCCCTTTCAATTTTTAGCTAAAACTGAGCCTTAGATCATTCCTCCCCACTAGAAGTCTTTTGGACCCCAAAAGATACTATCAATTTTTCAATGAGGGTAAAACTCCCTCACTTTTCCAATCTCCAACCATTTGTCCTTTGAAGGATTTTGACCCTTAAGTCCCACTCTAAGGTATTCAACAGTCCCTCTTCTTGAAGTCTAATTCTTCTGCCAAGTATGAGATCTTGCTGAAGTTCATCAAGATATTCTGGCAAGAAATCATCTATTGATGGTAGCTAAACATGCTCTCCTTGATCATAAATCAGAGGAGGCTCAAACAATCTCAAATTATCAACATTAACGACATAATAAATTTGCATATAAGGAGGAAAATCTAGCTTGAATGCATTTGTACCAATATTTTCCAGAATTTTAAATGGACCATAACGGAATGGTTTGAGCTTTTTACCTTCCCCTTGCAATATTTCTTTGCTTATGTACAACCAAAATTCATCACCAACTTGGAATTTATGATCAACTTGATGTTTGTCATGCCTTGCTTTGTAGTTGCTTTGACTCTTTTCAAGTTGCTCTTGCACTGTGTGATGTACCAATTGAATTTTCTCAATGAAATTTCTTGCCTTATTTATGTCACTATGTTCGTCTATAGCAACATCTTTCTCAAAGATGAAGTCCAATGGTGATCTTAGCAAGTAAACAAAACATGCCTCAAATGGCAATGTATTTGTGGAATAATGTTTTTCCTGGTTGTATGCATGTTGTATGTAGTGTAACTGTTCGTCCGAAGACTTGGGATGCTTGTTGAAATAGCCTCTTAGAATATGAACAATGGTTATTTTTACCACCTTTGTTTGACCATCTATTTGTGGATGAAATGTTGTACTTTTCTTCAACTTTGTATCCATCATGTCCCATAATTTTGACCAAAAATTCCCAACAAATTGAGAACCTCGATCACTTACAATAGAAGTAGGAAGACCAAAATGGATCCATACATTTTGAAAGAAAAGATTAGTAGTTCGTTCAGCTGTAATATTTTTCTTACATGCCATCAAAATACACATTTTGCTGAACCTATCTACCACAACATACAAATAATCATGACCTTTCCTTAACATAGGAAGGCCTCCTAAAAAATTCATTGAGATGCTCTCCCAAGGATGAGAAAGAACTGGAAGTGGTGTGTATAAACCAAGATTCCTATTGATAGGCTTACTTGTTAAACATAAATAACACCCTCTAATAAAAACGAGAAACAATTTCATTCATGTGTGGCTAATAACAATACATTTGGAGATGTGCTTACACCGAAATGTCCTGCAGTCAATGATGTGTACACATCCCTTATGACAATGTTTCTTTCTCCCCGTGGAATACATAACTTGCCCAACTGACACAAAAAAATGTTATGCACATGATAATCTAACTCTTCACTTTGGTTCCCCTTACTCAAGCTCTCATTCACATCTTGAAAATCACTATCATTTACATAGTGTTCAATGTAACTTTCATGCATAATAGAATTGTGCTTGAGAATAATAGTTGGATTTACAATAGGCCTAGAGAGCATATCAACTATCTTATTGTAAATTCCTTTTTTGTACCTGATAACCAAGTGAAATTGTTGTAGAAAACCCATCCAAATGAAATTTCTTTATTTTTGCAACTTTGGCTGTGATTATAACTACTGCAATGGCCGATGGTCAGTATGGATAATGGTATCTTTCCCCATCAAATAATGCTTCCATTTATTTACATTTTGTACCAATGCATATAACTCTTTACCATAGGTGGGATATTTAGTCACAAATCCATTAATTTTTTTAGAATTAAATGAGATAGGCTTACCATGGTGCATGAGCACTTCTCCCATAGCATAATCACTTACATCTGTTTGGATCTCAAATGGTCGTCTAAGATCTGGAAGTGCTAGAACTGGTGTTGAACTTATCTTTTGCTTCAGAGCATCAAATTATTTCTGCTGCAAATCTCCCCAATGGAAGACTTTCTTTACACTTTTCAATGCATGTAATGAAGTTGCAATGGAAGAAAAATTAGCAATGAATTTCCTCCAATACTGTGTTGCCCCTAAAAAGCTTCTTTCCTCGATAACTGTATTGGGCTTGGGCCAATTCAAAATGACCTCAACTTTGGAAGGATGAATCTTCAACTCACCTCCTCGAACAATGTGTCCTAATTATACCAATGCAATCTCACCAAATTCACACTTTGACATCTTAAGAAACAATTTCTCTTTTCTCAAAACATCAAGTACCTTGTTCACATGCATGACATGTTCTTTTCTTGATTTGCTGAATATGAGTATGTCATCTAAGTAAACAATGACAAAGTCATCTAGAAATGGTCTAAGAACATCATTCATGACTCTCATGAAAGTAACTAGTGAATTTATTAAGCCAGATGACATAACTAACCACTCATATAATCCTTTTTTAGTTTTGAAAGAAGTTTTCCAAATGTATTCTTCAACTATCCTAACTTGATGATAACCACTTCTCAAGTCTAACTTAGTGAAATAATTTGTGTGCTTTAACTTATCAAGAAAATCATCAATATGCGGGAGTGGGTAGCGATTCTTTACCATGATTTTGTTTAGTGCATGGAAATCGATACACATGCACCAAGTCCCATCCTTCTTTGGAACCAAAACTATTGGTGAACCACATGGCAAAGTAGATGGGCATATGATAAATTTATTCAGCAACTCTTGGATTTTCTTCTTGATTTCAAAACTCTCCATAATTTACATGTGATACATACCAATGTTTGGAAGTGGAACATCTTACTGCAGCTGAATCTCATGCTGAATTCCCCTCTTGGGTGGTAACCCCTTTGGTTCTTGAAACATCTCGCCATGCTGACTTACCACATCAAACAAATCAGATTTCAATTTTTCATCACATCCATCAAAATATTCATAGTCAACATCATCCTTTTTCCTGATCATGGGAAGCACAAAATTTTTACTTGCATTACTAGCCTCTTCATTTTCCCTACATTAACTAAAGAAATATTCAGTTTATTGCGATGATCTCTCACAATATACTCCACTCCATCTTTGATCAAATGATATTTGTTCTCATGACAGTAAAATACCACTTTCCTGTCATACAAATAAGGACTACCCAAAAAAATCCTTGAAATGTAAAGTGGAACCACATCTAACTCAACTTCATCGACAAATTTTGCAGTAATAGCAAATCTAAAAATACATTTCATTATAACTTGTAAATTGGCATTGTTAACTATCCAAACCAGAGGGTATGGCTTATGATGAGGTACAATTTCAAGGTTTGTTTTTTTGACTAATTTTTCTGAAATCAAGTTTTCTTTTGACCCCGTATCAAGTAATGCATCAATCTTTGTATGATTAGAAATTACTGTAACATGAAATAATTCTATCCTTGTATCTTCATTTGGAGTGTTGTTGTGACGGTTTGAGGAACTAGAACTTGCTATGGATTCCTTTCCTTTGTTAACCATGACAACTATCTTGGTTTCATCTCCTGAATCGGATCCAAGATATTTTTGTGTAGTGGCAGTCGTCTTTTGTTTCCATTTGTTATTTGGTTTCTTTGGCCTTAATTCGGGATGTAGTTTCCAACAGTGGGCTTCATCATGCCCCTCTTTAGAACAATGTTTTCATGTAATTTTCTCCCCTTCTTTCTTAATACTTGCATTCTTCTTTCCCTTCCATTTTCCTCCCTTCTCGTTTCCTTTACCCTTGAATGGCATCTTCTTACTGCCCTCTTCAAAAATATTTTTAGCCCTTTCTTCAAGATGCTTGGCTTGCACACATAATTCATCTAAGTTATTTGGGTTAAACATAAGGATAATGTGTTTCAAGTAGGAATGTAAACCTCCTATATATTTCAAGAGTGTATCTTGTGAATTCAAGTTTAGTCCAAGTAATAAAGCCCTCTTCTTAAACTCTTGTGTATACTCTTTAACAGTTTGGAATTTGAGCTGTCTAAAGTTTTGTGAACTCATAATTTATTTTTGCATATAGGCTAATGGATAAAACTTTATTTTAATGGAATAAATGAACTCGACCCAAGAAATGGAAATCTTACCATGGATTCACATTTCCTCTTGTATTTTCCTCCCACCAAACTAGTGCTGCTCCTTCTAGCCTTAATGAAACCAACTGGATTTTGATATCGTCTTCTTGTATATTTTGAATTCTGCAACATACTTCCAATTGATGAATCCAATTGTATAGCCTATCAACATTAACTTATCCATTGTATGTGGGAAGTTTAAACTTGATGTCCAACTTGAGTAACATAGTATTTCCTTTTGGGATCTTGGAATGAGTTTGGGTATGAGTTTTTGTAGTGGATGTGGAATATGAGGATGCTGATGAGGATGATGAAGATGAGGATGTTGGAGAGGGAGGTGGATTTCCTCCACTACCTTTTGAGATCCTATCTTCCTCCTTTTTACTATTTGAAGATACTTCTCTATGAGGGTGCTTTGAACCTTCTCCAATTTCCTTTGCCATAAAAGATTCATACATAAAGTTCACCATCCTTTGCATCTCTTTGAATTCCCTATTAACATCCTCTTCTTCAGAATGTTCATGAGTCTCTTCATAGCCTGACATATTGGCTTTGAATTCAAGCTCAATCTCTATAGCTTATACCTCTTTAATTACTTCAGCCTCTTGTGCAATTTGTTCCTATTCTATCTCAAATAATGGAGATTAAATTTGAGGTGCTTAAAGTGTTGCCTTGAGTGGTCCTTTGGGTGAGGATGATTCCTTCTCAACCTTCTTCCTTCTTGTCCTAACCTCAGGACTAGCTATCAATAGCTTCGCTTCTCCTCTCTGCAATGTCAACCTTGTAAGCATCAAAAAAATTGCAACTATTAAAACCCTTAAAGTAAAACAAGCAAGAAACCTTGTGCTCTGATACCAACTTGATCTGAAATGATTGCTAGTTATCGTTGTGGTATTATCATATCGGATATAATTTTCCCTTTGCTTATTTTTTATTATTCTTCATAGGTTTGACTATGAGCATGTGATTGTCAAATCAGTATACTTGGTGAAATTATGTGTTTGTCATAAGCTTGGAAAGAATAATTTTAAATGACTGAACATAAGCAATTATAAACACATCAAAAACACATAATAGAGCTTAACACGCAGAATTTTGATAAAGGATTTAACCCCTCTTGGGCTACATTTCCTTGGTCTAGCTTCATAGTGTGAGCCTTTGTATTAGCTTAAAGTGTGCTCAAATTGTTTTTAAAAGCTTCAAATCCTCTTGGAACCTATTCCAATGAGTTTAAAACACCATAATCGCCCAGAAATGACTATTTGTTTGCTGAATTTGGACTTTGGATGCTCTGACAACGGCCCCAACACCTGGTGGCCCTGGCCTTCAAAAATCTTCAAATGCACTAAAACACCTATACATGACCTTTTCCACCTCTGCAACCTAATTCATTGAGTTCCCTGAATGTCAATTAGCCTAGAATTCCTCTTCTTGAGCTCTGTTTGGGTGAAAATTTCATGAGTTATGACAAAAACCACTTCTCCTAGGATTTCTCCACTAGAACTGGAGTTTCGCTAGCTAAATTTCCAAATTTGGAAGTTCTGCCTTAAAAGGCGTCACCGCTATCTCTGCCGCTAGATTAAACCGAGATTATATTAAAGTTAAGTCACGATTATCTTAACGATAAGTAGAATTTAATACATGTTTAGTGTTAAGTGCAATTTACAATAAGCACAAATTTGTTTAACAATAATCACACACTAAGTAGGATTAACAATCTCGCCATTCGATTTGTCAGAGCTTTTGGTCTTCGACAAACGATTTCATGGGAGGGGGTTGGCCCCCTCTGGCCCCCAACTCTGGTGCTGTATTAATTCAAATTTATGTAGACTTCCTATATAGTTACGAAACATCGGATAGAGGAGTTGGTAAATGGCGTAGGCGGTAGGCGGAAGGTCAGTGGTTCGAGTCTGATTTCCCACAATATATTTTTCCAAATGTGACTCTAGCCGACCCTGCCATATTTTTCACTGCCACCATATGTAAACTATCTCCAATGATATTTAGCTCCATTTCCAAACTTGGCTAGGATCCACAATAGATTTTTGACTGTACCTACCACATCATCCTTGTACCTGTTATGTTCCTTTTTTGCTTGTTTTGGAAAATGAACAACAGACCATAACTCACTCATACGAACTCGGATTTCGATGAAATGAGTTGCACCAAAATCTTGGCGATGAACTCTATTCGGTCGTTTAGGTTCGAAGAAATTTTGAGCACTTTCAATTTTTAGCTAAAACTGAGCCTTAGATCACTGTCATACCATTATTTTTGAATCACTTGCTTATTTTAAGGACGAGTCATTGAGGGGGGTGGTAGTGGCGTCGCTTACGTCTTCGAATTCCAAGCAACCTGAGATCGAGTGTTCCTTCTGCGATAGGTTTTCTGGAACGCAACTGGCTCTGGTGTCCTCCTACCTTTTTGACCCATCAAATTAGAAAGTGCATGGATTATATATTGTACTCTTCCATGACCTTATCCACTTGCTTCTACTGTGAGGAGGAACCATTCCTATGGGCCATGGATGTGGCCATGATATTCCCCTTTCTTTGATAAATAATAAAAAAGAAAACAAATTTTTTGTTCTAGTAGATGATCTTGTTGCTTTTCTTAGCAGATAGCAAATAAATGGTGGTAGGCGGGGCTACCTCTAGTATTATTTATAGTTTTCTACCCAAATAAAAAATAACAATGTGAGGTATGGACTCATACACAACATTATGATTCCACAAGTATGGTTTTCCTAATAAAACATCACACACTTCAAGAATAACAACCTCACATAATACCTCATCCATAAAGGGTCTGATGTTGTAGTGGAGATGACATTGTTGGCTAACATGGAGATCTCATCCTTAGTGGAGCCACCTGATGGTGTATGGTTGTAGGTGTGGTGTGTTAGGTAGGCCCAACCTCTTAAAAAAAATTTCTGAGATGGGGTTCTTTTGGCTCCCCCTATTGATAATGAATTGCAATAGAGAACCCTTCACCCACATATGTGAGTGGAAGATATTCTCCCCCTCCTCTAGATATCCAGGCTAAATATTATAGACCTTAGTGGTGGGAAATTTGGTGCTCAGATTTCCATCAAAAATCTAATTTTCCTTTTTTTTCCCCTTGTTTGGTTATGGCTGAGAGTCATAGCATGCATGTAACACCTCTTCCCACATCTACCCAAGTAACTGACCAAACGGGGTAAACATGTGACGAGAGGCTACTATAATGATATTCAACCTCCTAGGTGGCCTTAAGGAAGTGGAACTAATGGAAACAAAACATACAGAACTTGTAAAATAACACCAACACCCATATTAACATTGGAAAATCGTACTGGGAAAAAGACATTAAACATGTCATGCAGAAGGTATAGATAAAGGTTTCAAGAGAAGGAATACATTAGGAAGAGCTAAAAATTTAATTCTTCCTAAGGTCAAAGGAAAAATTTATGAACAACACAGTGGAAAAAAAGGCTTTTTGTGCACAATGTTTCTTTTGCTTTGATAGCTGCGCACATCTCGGTTATTACTTCGATAGTCGCGTAGTCCTGGGGATGGTGGAGTGTCACCATCCGGGACCACTTGGCACAATTGGTTAAAAATATTCCCACTCAACCTATCCTAGTACAGTTGCGTTTGAGCGACCTTGAGGCCTTAATGCAACACACAAAGGAATCATACCTCCACTCTTGTGTCACCATCCATTTTGGCCAAGAGGAGGGAAAATTTGAAAGTGGTCTATAAAATATGGCCTTTGGAAGAAGAATGGGAGATAGATTGTTATGCTGGCCAAATTTCTCCATAGAAAAAAAAATTGTGTTGTCTAGCAACAAAAGGGTTGGAAGGAATCAATTGTTTTCCACCCAACATCTTAGTCCAAGAGAGAGGATTTTGCCACATGTTCGTAAATTTACCATCCTTCAAGAGGGAAGAGAGGCTTTCTAAAAACTTGAGGGGAAGAGACCCCTTTGTCTTGGATATTGGAGCTCTGTATCTCGAAGGACCCACTATAAGAGATTTAGCATCTTATATTACCACCAGCACCTAATAAAGGGATAATCTCTCCATTTTGAGTTATCACTGTGTTTGCTCTATCGAGCATGTATCTTGCATATGTTGTTTTGTTTTCGTTTTATTTTTTATGTAGCATGCTATGTTTCATTTCTAACTTAGCTTACTACATGTTGAACCTATTCCACTAATGTTTAACAAACCATTTTGGCCTATGAACCTTATGTAGGTAAGTAGTCTGCCTACTAAGAAAAGTGTATTTCGTACACCCATGTGCTGAATACACTACCACAGGAATGATGAATCCACTATATTATTAATTTTGAGTTAATGGTTGTTGATGGTGGTCCTTCTTCCTACTCAACTTACTACAAATCACCCCTGCATCCTCTCAGCATCTCCAATCACACTCATTGAGAAGTTTTGCATAGTAGAGAAGGGATTTTTTTTTTTTTTTTTTTTTCAGTCTGCCCAACCACGTGCATTACGCTCTGACAGACGTGCGCTCAATGCTTGTGGGAACATAAGCCGCGTGGCAGGTCAACAAGCTAATTTTTTCTTGATTTTTTCCATTTTTTCAGTTGTAAAGTGCTTGAAAACCCATAAAAAGTTTTCCATTCACCGTGTTATTGTATTTGATGACTGGTTAGGACTCTTACTTACTAGAATTTAGCTTAGCAACTAAGAATTTTTTATTTGAGTTTTTTTTTTTTTTTTTTTTAGCAAATCATACATAGTTTAAGTAGGAAAACGTAAGTGGTCTGGAATCCACATATGATGTCTGAAAAAATTATTTTCTAATAAAATATACAAAACACATAGCGTAATTAGCATAAAAATAAGTGGCCCATATATCCACATACCTTTAGCTAATTCAAGTTTTTTCAAAATTTTCATTAGATTAGTTCAATTTTGCATTAGGAATTAGGACTAGGACCAAACTGTCGAAAAGAAAGAAAGTAATCTCTTCCACCCTTGCACCTCATGGTGAGCCTAGGTATTCACATGAACACTTTCCTAAGATAATTTTCCATCTCCCTATAGTGAAAACATAGTCTAACTAGGCAAGGTGTAATCAACCCATAATACACACATCGTTTATTTTTTCAAGGAACAATCACACATAGGATAATTAGAAAAGGATGGTAAAGGATTAGTGCATATATACATCTCATAAAATTTGTGATTGTACACTCCAAAGAACACACGAAGCATCGGTAAGCATTGGACCAAAAGGCACCTAGTGTGTTGGGACCCTTATCCTCTTCTTACAGTTACTTCACCAAAGCACACCCTAAGAAAAAATGAGACCCTATAAAAATAATAATTAATCGAACTCACTAAATTCTCCCCACAGGGGCCATAAAATAAATTATAGTTCAGGTTAGGACCATTGGGGGTAAGCATCCAATAAGCCACTGTGGTCATAATACATTTTGAAACATAGATGTTGACATTTTAGCGAGCTTCAAATCCTTCTATATGCCGATGAAATGAATACCCAAGTGTTACCAGAGACCCATTTTAGAGGGGGTTAAGCTTAGGCCCATTGCGTGCGGTATTTTTTAGGGCTACTTGACACATCTAGTGCTCGGTACTGGTAGTTTATTAATAATAATCTCAAGACTTGAATGCTCACATGGGACGATGGTACTTTAGTGGCCAAAACTAGGGCATCCTTCCTTATAGGTGACAGTGCAGGCAACACTTGATCCTCATACCATTCCCTTGGTCGATTCTTTAGCTACTGGAAGGCATCACTAGTTCTTTCAGGATGTTAGCCCCAGTAACCATTAGAAGATATATTCACAAGGCCCAACTATGTTGAGAGTTCAAGGACAAATAGGTCTATATAGGAATTTGAGCATTATACACAAAACAAATAAAACCACATTTTTTTCTTGATTGATCACATAGAGTTAAATTAGAGGAAAAAATACCTCTTATTTTTTCTCTTTGTTTTACGCATGTGATCATATTTTATTTGATAAAAATATTCCTTCCTCTAGTAAACCAAAAAAATCACCAAGATTAAGCTAGTAGAAACCATGATTTAAGGAGATTTATTGTAAATTATGTCCTACCTTTCATCAGGCTATGTCGTACGCTTTCCTCAACACCAATCATATAATTGAAGATTATTGAGATGATTTAGATACTCGATATCGTAAGAGAATGGAACATCCAAAACACCGTCATTTATTTTTTGAGAGATGTTGTTACTATAAAATCTGGTTGAACCCTAACATGTGCATTTTCACAGTTACATCTAGTTGGTTATTGGGATTCATCATGTATAATGAAGAGATTCATGTTGACCCCTTCAAGGTTGAGGTAATACTTTAGTTTCCTCCCCAATCGAGTATCTATCAACCTCAAAGTCTCTAAGGAAAAGCCAAAATTTTAAGGAGATTTATCGTAAACTATGATGAGATCACAAAAGGATTTATATGTTTACTTAAGAAATGAGTTTTGTTTGTTTGGGATGATTTTGCTCAATTCTCATTCGATGCTTTGAAAAAGGAATTGACCTCTACTCCTCTTTTGATTCCACCTAACTATAGCAAAGATTTCCTCTTGTACATCACAACATCAGAATGAACTATTGTTATGGTTCTGGTTCATGAATATAATGCCCTTATGGAGCATGTGATTTATTATCTAAGTCGTGGCTTAGTTTCTCCTAAAATTAGGTATACTCATATTGAGAAATTGGCTTTAGCAATAGTTAATTTTGTCCAATGACTTCGTCTTTAGATTTTTCTCAGAAAAACCTTTGTATTGGCTAACGTCAACCCATTTAAATTTTTTATCAATAGGCGAGTGATTGGGGGAAATACAATAAATGGTTTTTCATTTTGAAAGAGTTTTGTCTCGAGTTTATGTCAGCTAAGTAAAAGAAATATTTAGTATTTGTGGAATTAATTTTGGAATTTCCTTGTGAAGGAGATGTTACTTATGAAGAATCATTTCCATATGAACATGTTTTTCTCATCTCCTCATAATATCTTTGGTATGGAGACATCATTATATATCTCTAGAATTTGAAGTGTCAGTCTTTTTCTAAGGATTAACATCGAAAATTGTGTCACCCAGCTAAAAATTATCTTATGATCGGTGATATTCTATATCGTCGCGGGATTGATTCGATCCTTAGACATTTTTTAACCTTAGAAGAAGTTGAGTCAGTTTTGAATCATTTCCATAGTGGTGCTTGTGGGGGTCATCTATCTGGGCTTGCTACAACCCAAAAAACACTGTGTGTAAGTTATTTTTGGCCTTCAATTTTCATAGATTGTATTGAAGCGGTCAATAAATTACATCCTTGCCAGGTTTATACTCGAAAAATACACGCTCATTCAGCTATGCTTTTTCCTGTCATCATTGTTGGTCTGTTTACTAAGTGGGGTATTGATTTTATGACTTGTAACTGAGTCAAACCCATGCATAATTTTAATAATGGCGATGAGACAACAACCCTTTTCCTATTCAATCAAATGATTTCACGCTTCGATATTGTTAAATATATTGTTGCTGATCATGGAAGTCAATTCCAAAATAAGATGATGTTTGAGTTGGCTTCAAAGTTGGGATTTCAGTAGGAGCATTCGTCTCCTTACTATCCTCAAGCTAATGGACAAGTTGAAGCCGTCAATAAATCCCTTAAGATTTTCCTACAAAGGACAATTAATCAAGCTAAGTCCAACTGGCACATCATGTTGTATCTTGCGCTTTGGGCATACCAAATGCCTGTTAAAACCACTATAAGGTTTACTCATTTTCAGTTGGTTTATGGTTTGGAATTGATCAATTAATCAAGTTAAGTCCAACTCGCACATCATCACTCAAATTGGGAGTCTATATTCTTCCACACACCTCTAGTATTGAAGAATGCCTCATTCATTTGGAACATCTCGATGAGAAATGTCGGAATGCAACCACAATGGATGAAGCTCATAAGGAAAGAGTAAAATCTCAGTAAGAAAAGACTATACGACCTAGGGTTTTCTACGAAGGTGACCTTGTCTTGGTATATGACCAAGATAAATACACCTTGGGGGCAGGAAAATTCAAACCTATGTGGTACGGTCCTTTTAACGTTAAAAGGGTCTTGAAGAAAGGTGTGTATGAATTAGTTGATTTTGAAGGAAATGTCTTGTCGGAACGCATAAATGGGCTCTATCTCAAGAAGTATTATGCCTAGGATCTTCCTTAGCATGTGATTTGTTTTGTAAATATTGTACATAGTCTTTTTTTTTCTGTCTACGGGTCTCGTGGTGATGATGATATTGATGATCTGCCTTGGCAGGTTTCGATGGGTGGTTTGATGTATTAAGGATTCACAAATGGTACTAGTAGACATACTCAGAATTTATCTTCCGCTGCTTCGGTAATATATTATCCATCTGATCAATTGTTATTCGCAAGAGGTACATGTATCGGTCTTGCTTCTAATAATTTGGTTGAATACAATGTCATTATCAATTTTTTATCTGAAGCAATATCTTGTGGTATTGAATCATTGGTGGTTTATTTGGATTCACAAATGATTGTATCTCAATTACATAACATTTATCATGTGAGGGATCCTTTATTACATTACCAATTTTTAAGAGTGATATTATTGCAAATATCATTCACTTTTATTACTTTCATTCATGTTCCACGATCAGATAATGCATTTGCTGGTTCTATAGATAACCAATCATTTTATTGGAATATTAATCATTCATCACATTAAATTAAAATATCAAAAAATCATTTGTATATATGATCAAACCATCACGAAATATTTGTATATAGATATATATAGTATGCAAAAATATTACAAAATTTGGACAGATGTCCTAAAAAATTAGGGCTTAAGACTGATCATGTCCATATATCAAAAAGATCAAAAATCTAAAATCTAAGGCTACGAGCTTTGCCCTGGATGAGCATCTCAAAAGAATATGATCACATTTTCCACTCATCGTAAGAGCCGCACTCACTCTCGTGGTACTCCAACCACTCATCTCTCTATAGCCTCAGGGAGATCCTCTACCATTTCCATTAGAACCCAACAAGTCAAATTATTTGATCTGGATTTATGCAGGAACATAATAGAATACACATATAACCATAAATACAAAGATGCAGTGGAAATAATTCTTCATTTCATTAATATCAAAAAACTAAAATTTTCTTACAAATAGAATGGAAATGAACTAGCTAGGGTGTTGGTAGCTTATCTATGAGAAGAGATGTGGTGGCTACAGGCCTCTGAAAGCTATGTTATAATGAGGCTTGAAGGCCTATATAATATTTAGAAATGATGGAAAACCCTAAACATCAAAAAACCTAACCCTAGGAGATGAAACACCAGACTATGGGTCCTGTTGGAGTAAATTGGTACATCAATTTCTTGGGGTCGTAACTTTGGTATACTATATTTTTTTGATGCACATGATACATCATTAGAAAGATATATCCAAGGACCAAAAATTATGACCATGAATGTATATTGTAGAATGAAATTAGATTCACCATACAAAATATGCCCAAAAAAAGTCGTTTAAGGCCTTAAAACAACTTCGGAAGTTTAGGACTGAAAAAACTGCTAAAAATAGGAATTTGTGCTGAAACTGAAAAACTTAAAGAGACAATGGTGGGGCCCCAAGTGGAATAGGTGGGTGGCCACCAATAACCAACTATATCATTCCTCCCCCCTTGTTAAGCAGGTAAATCCTCTCTGCGAACAGAGATGATCCCTCTAGCCCTAGAGTGGGTCTAGAAACAAAGAGGCATGCTAGAGTGTTGATTCCTAAATACTAAATAAAAATAGGACACGGTAGATCAACCTACCTGGAGTCCAATGCTATCATCATGGATGTAGTGGTGGTGGCCTCTTGCTCCTGCCTTGGTAAGTCACAATCCTTCTGCAGTCAATGCTCAGATACCTGCACATAGATCAACAAACAAGACCAGCATACGACATCATAACTTCATTCATAACTAATAGTTAGTCAAAGAGGGCTAAGAATATTGCGTTAAACAAATAACATAACACAAAATGGGAACCAAATAATACTCACATATATGTATTGATAGAAGGAAGAGTTACAACCAAAAGCTTTGACGTCGCAGTCTCCTCCAGCGGGGTTCAGCTGAAGTGTGTCTCAGATGCTCATCAGGGGATTCAGATGGGATGAGGGCATGGAATTAAGCTCTCTCAGTGAAGTTCCTTCTTGTTCTATCTCTTCAACAGTTCAATTATAGTATACTCAATTCTCCATGTTCAGCTAGCTTATGCAAGGATAGATAACTTCTTTTTATAGAGGAAAAGGAGGAGGTTGGGATCCCTACAGAGGTGGAAGGGAGGCCTATCCTTTAGGAGGTTTCCACAAGAGGTGTAAACCATAAAATAAAGGAGGGAGTCCATGGTTATTCAGTCCAACCACTCCCAATGACTCATCCTCGAAGTTGTTGGAGTGGAATCTCCACCTCTATTTTTAAAAGACATTCCATAAGCAGCTTGGAGTGGGTGGCTAACTGGGACAGAGCGCCAACTGGCATGAGGTCCAGTGTTAATCTTCTTTATTGGCGCGAGGGAAGAACTAGCTACTCGCGCCAAGGCAAAAATAGGGGTTTCTGAAGCTCTGCTCAGGGAATTGTCAACAGAAGGAATATTTCTCTCATGTAAAGGGATGCAATGATGGTCTTTGCAAGGCATGACTGTTCTTATTAGTCACAGAAATGACCCTCCAATGTTCAAGATGGGGATTGTAGGGACAATGAAAAAATGTTGTGTAACAGATGCCCCCTAAAATAAGAGGTCCGAGAGAGAGGGAGGGGCGAAATGCTTTATGAGAACGCATTCGAACTAAACACTGCTGTCAGAAAAATTGCAATTACAAATAAAAATTTTGTCTTTGATATATAAACATGTGGTATGGGCACAACCATCCATAATAGAGTATATAAAAACTGAGATCCGAGGTATGGATGCAACCATCCAGCAGTAAGGATCAATAAATAGACTTAGGTATGGTCGCAGCTATCCAATCAAAAGAGTCATGCAATAAGTCATGATAATCCACAAGAACCCATAGCCTAGATTTTATTAGACAAAACCTAGGGTCTTGTGCACCATCTCGACCCGAACAAGTACAAATTAAAGCATGTGAATATATGAGTTGAAGTCAAACGTGCAAGAAAATCACCTGATTACCAACCAATTATGAAAGTTGTTAACAGGCACGAGAGAAACCACCAATAATGACAATGGCTCTCAAGGTACAATAGGTACAATCCATATAATGTGAAGTGATATGGCATCGAACACCCGCAGAATCACCTGATTGAAGGCCAATGATGTAGACCTTACGTCGAATGCGAAGAAATTTCCATTGAGGCATGCAGGCTCCAAGGTATCGGAAGGGAGTCTCTAGATCATATTCTTGTATAATGAGATGAAGTCGACAGGAAGTGACCTGGTCGAAGGAGGGCCATAATTTTTCCCACATCGTTGACACGAGATAGAGGAACATGATGATAGTGAATCAGGATCAACGAAGAATTAGAGGGAGGTTGAAAACTACAGAGGCAAACTTCTCTTGAACATATCAGCGACATGAAAATGGACTTGGTAGTATTTGACATCAAGGGACCTGAGGTCATGATGACGTGGAAAAGAGCAGATGAGAGGTCAAAACAGATTACCCAAACCCATGAAGGCAAGAATGTTGAAATGAGATGTCCCCAACCTGACACGGATGCATATGAGTGTCATGTTCAAGATCGACATACTGCCGACACAACTAAAATCTGGTTCAATTTTCCCCCACCATTTTTGGCGAGTACCCCAATTGTTTTTTAAAAAAAGCTTGAAGGGGATAGCATATGCTTGTAATGTAAGTTTTTCATTCAGAAAAATCCAACCTAGTACATTTTACAAGCCCTAGGAAGGAGGAACTCGAGTAACGTCATGGAGACGAAGTCCGATGTCATCAGGGTTTAACGAGTCTGACAAAGGGAGAACTTGACATCTTTTCATATTTAGAGATTTTGAAAAGAAGGCAGAAACGAAAACTCCAGCATGGCCCTTTTCGTAAATAGTCTCTCAGTTCCAAAAAGGTAGAAACCAATATCTAAAAGAACCTCTTAGTCACGATAGGCTAAGGTATTCCTTTTTCGTAAGTAATCCATCCCAGCCCGAAAAAAGGGTAAACGTATACTGGGTAAATATCGTTTCACATCCATTTAACGAGTTCAAAATGACAAGAATATTGGCAATCTTTTCAATTTTAGAGAGTCAGAAAAGAGCTGAAAGATGACTCTAGTAGTGACTTTTCGTGTTTTTACCAAGTCTGAAAAAGTATAAAATACAACTTGTTACTTCATCACTACCACGTGAAAACCTGTCGATGTACAAGAGATACGTGTAAAACCCATTTCTCGAAATAATATAATAAAATAATCGAAAAAATATGTCTTAAAACCTAATTAGGATTGTGAA
The DNA here is from genome assembly GCA_034641835.2 of Pinus albicaulis. NCBI lineage: Eukaryota > Viridiplantae > Streptophyta > Pinopsida > Pinales > Pinaceae > Pinus > Pinus albicaulis. The sequence goes on from CM076575.1 coordinate 1,936,456,854, forward strand.
AAGTTATAAAATTCCAAAAATGGTAAAAATAATTACTTTTCACTTTTTACCTCTTGTGGAGCAATAGTTAGCCATTTTACAATGTGATTTTGTGGCGACGATAGCGGACAATCCAACATACCATCTCGAATTCATCAGTTCCACGTAAGAGCCGACATCCTCCCCTTCAATTTAAGTCATATTTTATTTCCTACAACCCTACATTTTGATTTATGAGGAAGAAAATGTAAATTTTAGGGCACGACAGTTGGCGCGATTTTCAGGCATGGACTCACGCCAATCGCCCATTTTCTTGAATTGGGGTGTGCCCATTGGCTTGACTGTTTTAGAAACAACCATGCCAACTATGAAAACCATGATAGCTTTTGAAAATGCAAGTTAAGGGCCTAATTTTTCACACATTCAAGCTTCTAAATCAACTAATATTGTTCATATGAACATGTTTGCAGGTATAAAGGGGAAGAATGGTGATCAAATGGAAAGAACGGGAACATAGCAAAGAAGATGAGCTTGCCATGGAAAATGAGAGATGCATGGAAGCTCTTAGAGAACGTGGACTGAAAAAGTTCTTCTTGACACTGTGTCTCCATGCTCAACTAGAGCTGCTACAATATTTGATCATCATATGGGATGAGGATCAGGAAAAGTTCATCCTTTGAGATCAAGAACTTGAGGTTGATGTTTCTGATGTCTACTTCATAACAGGACTATCGCGGAGGGGAGAAACACCAATCCTAACCGGCACTTGACCTTGCATGGAGAACATGTCCATGGTGATTGACATGGTATGTCCAGGGGCAGGGAAGGGATTAGGAAGTGGGAAAGTAGATATCCAGACTATCCCTGACTTGGCACTAAAAGTAGTGCTACATACCATCACATAAGATGCAAGATCACAAGCACTACACGAAGCAACAAAGACACAAATACTTCTTGTTGTAGACTGCTTGACACCGACCATCTACAACTAGGAAGATGTTGTGAAAATCAATATGAAACGCTAGCTAAAAAAGTGCAAGAAGGCCAAAATAAAGCAATTTGGTTATGGGTCTATCCTGGTATCATTCTTCCTGGAATGATTACCAATATTTCATTGTCAGGAGGTCATAGTCCTGACACCACCAACGAGGGAACCACATATGGCCTGATGGGAAGCTCTAATGCCAAGGGTAGGGGGCAGTCAAAAGATGTCCTAGAGACCAGAGTTATTTTATTTTCTCCATCGATAGTTGATTTTCGTGGAGGACTGGCCCTACTCTGGTGCTGATTTTACTGGTGATCCAGACCTCCCACTCCCAGAGGGAGATGATTGGGATGAAGATTTGGCTAAGAATCATTTTTAATTTTCATGAGTGTTATGATTTTTTTTTTTTTTTAATTATGTATGTTCTGACGTTAAACCCATGCTCTTGCAGATGTTGGCCCAGAGAGACCCACAGGCATGTCTCCGATAGCGAGGCTAATCCCTCGTGATTTTGACCCTCATGGCGAGGGAGGCGAGGAGGAAGAGATCATGCACAACTTGGAGGGAATCACACATGGAGTCCCAGACTATGCACGATTTGATGATGTTTCTCATACCTACCAGAGGCATACTGTAGGGGTGGCAAACCGAATTCACCACTTGCTGAGGTGGCTTGTACGGGCAGTGACATGCTATCATGAGCATCACGCCGATTAGACACCTAGGTTTTATATCTGCATATTTTGAGAGACATGATGTCTTAGGATGTAATAGAAACACACATATTTTTGAGTTTATGATGCACACTGATGCAAACATTTGATATATATATATATACATCTATTTTCCTACATGGATATTTTACATATGATGATGATTTTACAGATTACGCAAATTTCTATCTAATACAATGTTAGCCACTGTATCAGTTAATGCATTCATTCGCCTGGGAATATGTTGATATGTAATAAAATCAAAATGTCTTTCCAGAAAATGAACATGTAAATACTGTTAGCCACCTATAAATTCAGTTATATCAAGTGGTGGCTAAATGATTTTGGATAGCCTTCAAGAAACAATTTCATTTGCTAAAAATTGTTGATGCTTAAAGTATTTTGATAATATCCTATCCTTTGGATAATATTCACTGACTTTCCCCCTTTTCAACTCAGAAATCCTGTTGATTCCCAAGAAAGAATACTACTGCAACCACCATTTTCCTTTTCCCCCTTATTCCAAAACTAACCTCATCTTTGCCTTTTATTTTCCCATGAAATCCTTCATTCTCATGTTTTCCCCTTCTCCCTTCATCAAAACCCCTTTGATAAGGTCTAAGATCCTTTCTTAGCCTTATCGAAACCCACCAAATCCTTTGAAAATCATTGAAAAATGCCTAAAATAACATTTTCATATTATGGACTTAAGCCAACTTGGGCTAAGTCTTTAGCCCTCCCTTCCATATGCCCTGGTGCTGGAACCGAGCGCCAGCCTTCCAAGTGCTTATCGCATTTCCCAATTTCGATTAGCCCCCCATTTTTAACACCCAGTCATATGTTTCTCCATGTGCCCAAAGGCCCCGCAATCGGGTGCCAAGCCATTTTGAATATTAATTATGTCTGCCCAAAGTGTAAACCTTTGGTTATATATTAAATCTGTCAGCTTTTATTATATTATAATTTTCCGTCGGTCCAAATTTCAAGTTGATCTCCATCGTCGATCTGATCCACAGATCGACGGCGCAAAATCTCTCACCTCGGTGGTCCCTGCCATCCACTCACCACTGCAAAACCGCACAGTATCCATCGCACCGCTTTTAAGAGCGGGGTGATATTTTTTATTTTGCAGCGATTCCATACACCGCTTGACGTGTGGCCTGGGCACTATTCATAAAACCACCGTCCATTGCGCGTTAAAGACCAGACATGGACCCGGCGCGATATTGACGTCCATCGTACGATCTGAGGCCGCTCATCGGAAAGTGATCGCTCACTGAAGAAGCCCGATGGTTAACCAGGATACGGAGCGGTTATTAAAGCATCTCCACCGTTGATCTAATCTACAGATCGAAGGCCCACAATTCATCGCCCTAATTCCTCCACTTTGACTTTTCGCCTTCGCTCTTGACCGTCGATCTCCGTGCAATTGACGGCTCCGATTCAAATTCCTTTTCCGCCTTCCCTTTGAATTCCTCGGATCAATCTCGACCATTGGATGATGCCATCCAACGACCACGCTCCATCCACGTGCCTTCTGAAGCAGTTAGTCCATACATGTAGGATTTCATAATATTTATTCATATTTTGCAGGGTTAAATGGTTTTTTTGCCATTTCTGAAGAAATTTCAGAGACAGAGGGTGACGATCATCCTGCCTTTGATCCATCAAAAAGAATCATTTGCAGGTTTTGAATTCACGTTTCATCGATGATTCATGAGGCATTGATGCCATATCACACCTGCGCAGCCCTGTATACCAGCAAAAACACATTAAATCGGGCACAGTCAGAGAGTATCAGTGCCAAAGACAAAATATATCAAGACAGAAAAATTGAGGACAGATATACGGGGATTACGGCTAAAAATGGATTATTAGAAGCCTAAACCACAATTTAAAAGAAAATCATGACTGTTTTATCGGAAAAGAGACCTCCACTGTCACCTCAGGGGCTAATTAAAACTTCCAGCCGTCACAGAGCCACCTGCAGCCTCAAAGCAATCAAAGAAGGTCGAAGTTATTACCAGACTAGGAGATATTTTGCATCAATACAGTTGAACAATTATTTCAACCAAAGGAACTTATTGTAGCTGTCAGCAGAAGTTATTACAAGGATGACGAGGAGCCTTGAAGTCAACAAATTATTTCCAGCAAACCTAATAGTTAATGTAAATGATTTTATACAGAGGACACCTATGTAAGTTGCTTCATTGAGTCCCCAAAGGCCAAGAAGCCATTTAAGTCTGTATTAATTAGTTTTTGAGGTCTTTTATCAGATCTCACCTCCTCATTCTTCTATATATACTTCTGAAGAAGATGAGTGAGGCATTGGTTGATGACTAGTTGTAATATTGGAACTTTCTAAAATAATACATAGTCTATTGAAGTTGAAGAAGAAATTGAAGTCTTGGACGCCCTGATGATGTTGTTGCATGTTTGTTACTGAGAAGGCTCTATCATTGGATCCATGAGCTTGGTTGTTGGTGAAGTATTCTGAATTGTTTAATGTTTTCCCCTGTTTTCATTATGTTCCATAATTTATTACTACAGTAGTTTGAAAGTTTTAGGCTAAGAAATGACTCTTGGAAGCACCTTAGACCTGTTCATCCTTCACTGTTTTATGTTTTCTTCTGCTGAAGTATTTTAGAGTCTTTAATCTCTCTCTTTAGTCTTCATGCTTGTTTATTTCCTTAATAGTTCGAATAGTCGGTTTCAGCATGATTTATGGTTTTCCATGCTTGTCTGTTGCCACTTTAAAACTGTTATTGAAGTCTCCCTTTGTAGTTTTATGTTTATAGTGAGTCAAGGAGGTATGTTCTGATCTTGCCCTTTGTCCTTACTTAAACAGTTGTCTCAAAGGTCTTTATAGTTGTAATCATAGATGTGTTAGGTGTTCCTTCTTCTATGACTACAATTATTAGTGAATGTTTTATGTTTTCTAAGTCATTTGAAATAAAATCTTTGAGGAAATAGGGTGTTCCCCGAATCTTAGATTTCATTTTAAAAGTTGTTTTGAAATCATTGTTTTATTAAAGGTGTGATTTGTAGAATTCATGGTTATCCCTGTCTATCAAACAACTCTTTATTGTTCAAATTGTGTTTTCAAATTCCCTTTGTTGAGAATTAAACTTCTCTTTTCAAATCATTGATGTCCATCTCATTCCAAAAAAAAAAGGATCTTGTGGCCAAGTTAGATTTGCCCTCTGATATCCCATATCCATTGATAAGTATGTTATGACCTCTTTTTGACTCCATTTCCCAATGAACCGGATGTTCCTCCATTCTATATATCTTTCCTAGGCCTTTCATGTTTTGCTATATCAATCCAACCAAACAAAAAATCAAACACCTGCAATTAATAACTAGTCTAAAATCCATACTCTAAGCACACAAGATAAACCTTTGCAAACAAACATTTGAGAGATCCCTCTCTGAGAACAGGAGGACTAGATCCTGTAACTCTAAAGATTGGTTTTGATGTTGCCTTGTCTTTTGATTTTCTAAACTATCAAAACACAGGATTCCAACATAATGGCGATCACGATGGGACCCTACTGAGAATACAGTGGTTTGAAAGCACTTCTTAAAACTCTTTAGGCCCTTAAACTTGATAAAGAACACCCTCTGGACTTATCCCAACGCTTACAAAAACATAATGGCGATCACGGTGTGACCTTGAGTAAAATCTTCAAAACAAAGCACTCACTGTCTAGTATAACATAAGTAACCTCCCTCAAGCACTACCAAGCAATGGTAATCATGATAGGACCTTTTGAATTAGTGACAAACTAAGTAACCCTTAGGATTCTCATAAAGCCTCATCAAACCTTGAAGGATTCAGTTACCAAGCCATAAGAGTGAACTCTGTATGTTTTGACACCCTAGCTAAGTGTTAAGTCAGATTTAGGATACTCTCACAACCTATAAGATCAAATAACTCAGAAAAACCCAAAAACATTTCAGTTTGGCTTCACAATAAGTATGGTGGTGGAACCATCCAATATCTTACCTTCATAAAAGCTAAAAAGTTTCCACTTGGTGACTCCACTAGCCCCAGTAGACCTATTACTCATCTAGGTTCCCAGGTCTCTTTAGGACTGTGTTAACCAACTTTGAATAAGTTTAGGAGCCTAGTCCATTACTAGATAAGACTTCGTGAGAGGTAAAATTTCCAACAAACAGCCCTTAAAACCTCAAACTCTCTCATTTTTGAAAAGCAGTCTGGCTTCACATAGGATCAACACTAGATCCCATCCAGACCCAAATCCTCCTTTAATCGTTGACAATCCTGAGAGAATTCTGTGGCAGACTTCTAACTCTGGAAAATCAACTGCTAATAGGAGCCTCTTAAGAACAAATTCAGTCCCTGAAAACCTTGTTGTCCTAGAGGATTCACACTTTGATTTCATCATACATAGAACATATTTATAACTAGATATCAAGGTGATTTAGACAAGACCGATGTTAAATTTGCAGATTTGCAACAGAGCTTTAGTAGAGAAGCCTCACCTTCCACTCCTCCTGATTCCCGGCTTCTTCATCACTTTAGTCTTTTCCATAACAAGTCTGCTCAAAATCAGTTTGTTGGCCCAAGTATTTCTTCCACTCCAATTCATACTACCACTGTTCAAAACACTCCATTTCAGCCAATTTTTGTAAACCCACCTCTTGTAAATCCACCCTTATTTCCAGCCATGGAAACATCGTATGCCCCATTAGTGTTACCACAACCTCTACGTCCCTTACCAAATGACTACCAATCCAAAATCCCTCACTTCACTGGAAAAGAGTCTACAACAACTCAACATCATGTAGATAGGATGGAAGATGCATTTGATTACATGGAGATAGAAGATGAAACTGTGAAGATGAGGATCTTCGCCCAAAGTTTAGGAGGATATGTAAAGAAATGGTTTAAAAACTTACCTCCTAATAACATAAATGATCTCCCTACCTTGCATCAAACATTTATCAACAAATGGGAACTCAAAAGGAACCCTCTCCAAATACTAGCAGAGTATAGCAACCTCAAGAGAAATAAAGGGGAGAGTGTCCATGATTACTCCACTAGGTTCGATAGTGTTTACAATGCTCTCCCACCTCACATGAAACCTCCCCAAGGCATGGCCTTGGTAAGGTATCCTGAAGGCCTTGATGCTGAAATGACTTATGAATTAAGAGGGAGAGATTACTTAACCTTGGAAGACATGAAAAAAGGAGCTTTGAGTGTAGAAGCAAACATAATCGAGAAAAGAAATAGGCTGAGATTAGAGAAGAGGGTAACTTATAATGATGACCTACTACCCTCAACCTCAGCTTCTGACACAAAAATTGACAACCTAGTGAAGGTGATGGAGAGGATGCTTGAAAAGATCAATTTAAATGAGAGACTGCCACCAAGAGAACCTCAAAACAATCAAAACAGAAATAGAAATTAGAATTATAGAAGAGAAAACAATCAAGACAAGCAAAAGGAAAGCGACCAACAGATTAGACCTCCCTTCCAACAGAACTATGTAGATCAATATGAGGAAGATAGGGAGTTGGAAAGGTTGGAATAATCTCATGTAAACTTGATTGGATCAGACAGTGGGGACGATGTTTTCCTCACTAAAGAAGAACAAGGTTTCTTCTCTTATGATCAAAATACAAACACCTATGAAGATTCTGATGACTATAGATTGGGTTTTGAAAATGCAATCATGGAGGTACACAAACAGTATGATCTTAGGAGCAAGGGAAGCATAGATAATTCAAAGGATAATAACACTATCACTGCTGTCAAGAAAAACAAAGAAAACCAACCCAAAAAGACAGTAGAGAAAACCAACATTTTGGCCAAGAAACCAGACTTAAACAAAGACAAAAGTGTCCAGCTAAATGTTGAATAGAGCACCCCTAGCACTTCAGCTAGTGGTCCTAATAAAACTGCCCCAATTACCAGTCCAAACAAGGTTCAGAAAATCAAAGTTGCTGAAAAGAATGCAATTGAAAAGACAGATGTAAATATCAACAAGTCAATTATTCCTTTCAGCCTTGAGGGAGAGATTGCCAAGATAAAAATTTCCATTCCCCTAGCTGAACTAGTAACCCAAGAAGTGTACAAAAACCAAGTTTTGAAAGCTTTGAACTTAGGAAGTGATACTGACACCTTGAACTTGACAGATGATAAACCTGAGTTGTTGTTTGGTCCTAAAGTTGAAGGAAAATACCAAGAAGGGGCTGTCCCTCCCTTCTATGTTAGCTTGAACATACACGAGAAAATTTCACACAATGCCATGTTAGATTCAGGAGCTTCACACAATCTAATGCCCAAGGTGGTAATGGAAAGCTTAGGCTTAGAAATTACTAAACCATACAAAGATTTGTATTCCTTTGACTCAAGAAGAGTCAAATGTTTGGGTTTAATCAAAGATTTATGTGTTAATCTAGCTCAAATCCCTGCTAAAAATCTAGTAATGGATATAGTTGTAGCTGACATTCCCCCTAAGTATGGCATGCTATTATCAAGATCTTGGGGAGCCAAACTTCAGGGAAGCCTTCAAATGGACATGTCTTATGCCACCATCCTTGTTTTTAACCAAAACAGAAGACTATACAGGGAATCTCACATGAAGTACATGGTGAGCAACATAGACAAACCAAACAACACTCCAATCTACTCTATTCAATCAAGTTTAGATTCCTTTATCTTATGTAAAAAAGATGAAATTACCCAACCAGATAAGGAAAAAATGCACCTAATTAGTTCATCAGAACAATCAAATATTCCCTTCAATCAAATTCAAAACATTGACAATCAACAACAACAAGAAATTGAAAATGAGGCAAATGTACTTTGGACAATAAAATTTGATGGATCCTGTAACAAAACAAGTGTAGGGGAAGGTGTTTGGATTCAAAATACGAATCAAAGTTTTTCATATAAGTTAGATTTCCCATGCACTAACAATATTGCTGAGTATGAAGCCCTTCTCCTAGGCTTACAATTGCTTAAACAATTAGAAGCCTAGAAGATATCGATCATAGGGGATTCTGAACTTATCATAAAACAAATAAAAGGAGAATACTCAGCTAGAAATCCAAGGCTTAGGGAATATCGAAATGCTGCCCTTGATCTATTGAAAACCTTTGAAAAATATGAACTCATTTTCATCCCTAGAGAACTGAATAATCTAGCAAATGAACTCGCCTTCAATGCCAGCAACTGCCAAATACCTGAGATAAATCAACAGCTCAGTGTGAAGGTAAAACACAGGCATGCTGTGCCTGATAATGAAGATCACTGGAAATTTTTTGAATCTGACAAACACATAGATGATTTCTTGAAATCAGAAAATGATTTCAGCATACCAATATCAGAAACCAACCATAAAGAAAATTGTTTGTATATTGAACAAATCCAAGAAGTTGAAATGACATATTCTGCTGATATAAATCATTATGAGAATCCTTTTGAAGTAGAGATAACTGATAATGCAGACCAAGAAGACTTGGAAGTTTTACAATGCAAAAATGACCAAATTCCAAGAGGTCTCACACCTTTAGAACACCTTTTCGATTTTAACGATTTAGCCAAATAACCGAGAATGGAGCTTGTGGGAACCAACGTGGAAGAGAATAACATAGGCAGTCTAGCAGAACCCAAAATGATCAAACTATCCAGCACTCTCCTAGCTCACATAAAATCGCAATACATAGAGCTGTTCAAAGAGTTTAAAGATGTTTTTTCTTGGGGATACAAAGACCTGAAATCTTATGATACCAACATCATCCAACACAAGATTCCCATGAAGGAAAATCAAAAGCATTTTAAAAAAAAATAAGGAGAATAAATCCTCTCTTACTACCTTTAGTTAAGGAAGAAATTGAAAAAATGCATGATGCTGGAATCATAGTACCCATTAGATTTTCATAGTGGGTATCAAACTTAGTTTCTGTTAGAAAGAAAACAGGGGAAATCAGGCTCTGTATTGACTTCAGGAATTTAAATAGAGCCTCTTTAAAAGAAAACTCACTTCACCAAGATTAGACCATATACTTAAAGAAGGTAGTTAAACAAGAAGGGATTTTCAGATGGGTTCTCGTTACAACTTCAGTGTTAGTGCTCCAAGTATTCAAATCAAACTGCCACTACACCTTGGGGCACCTTTATGTATGTCACCTGGATGATGATTGTAGCATACCTTCCCAAAGGCCAAAGAAGGGCTCTTTTACATTACTGGCTATTTCACACTTTTTTACCTTGATGACATAAATCACATGGGCACCGCTAACAGAACATTTGATTCACCTGAGAAAAGTTTTTGAGAAGTGTAGGAAATTTGGCTTATCATTGAATCCCAAGAAGACACTCTTTGGTCTCCAAGAAGGTAAACTTCTTGGCCATATAATTTCAAAAGAGGGAATCAAAATAGACCCTACAAGTATAGATGTCATATTACAAATTAGTCATCCAAGAAGCCTCAAAGAGTTGCAATCTTTCATCGAAAAGATTAATTTTCTGAGGAGGTTTATTCCTAATCTTGCTGAGCTATTAGAGAACATTACAAACATGCTTAAGAGAAATGTCAGTGTAAAATGGAATTTACCAGCTAAACAATCATTCGAACTAGTCAAACAAGCTCTTACTAAAACACCAATCCTGATTAGTCCAGATTTTACCAAAGACTTTTGCATCTTTTATTTTGCATCTGAACATACAATAGCTGCAGTTTTACTTCAAAAGAACGATTTGGGGTAGAAGCAACCAATATCTTTCTTTATTAGGGCCTTAAGAGATGCTCCTCTCAAATATAATATCATGGAGAAGCAAGCCTTAGCATTAGTGAAAGCTTTAAAAGACTTTAGGGTCTATATTTTACACTCTCACATAATTGCTTTTGTTCCACATACTGTTGTCAAGGACATCCTAAGTCAAGACCCTCATGGTAAAAGGGGAAAATGGATTGCTACTATTCTTGACTATGACTTAGAGATCAGGCCCACCAAACTAGTTAAAGGGCAAGGATTAGAAAAAATTATGGCTAAGTCTAACTTCCAAGCACTAGACATGAATATGGTAGATGTGTTGGAAGAAATGGAAGAATTTACTGCTCCTTTTATTGAACAAAAATTTCTGAATTATCCTTGGTATGCTGACATTATTTATGTGCTTTTATATTTAAATGCCCCTCCTTCTTTGTCTAAAACTAAAGCTAGATTCTTGAAACAAAATGCTTTGAGTTTTTGCATCTTAGATGGGGTATTATATTGGAAAAATGCTGTTGGAATTTTACTTCAATTTTTACTTGAAGATGATGCAGGGAAAATCATGCATGAGTTGCATGATGGAGAATGTGGAGGACACCTCTACTGGAAGGCCACAACAAACAAAATTCTTAGATCAGGTCACTATTGGCCTACCCTTTTCCCAGACACTCAGAAGTTGGTCATGTCTTGCCATAAGTGTCAAATATTTGATGGCAAGAGAAAACTCCTTCCCTTACCCTTACATCCTATCAGAGTTGAGGCACCTTTTCAACAATGGGGGATGGAATTCATTGGGGAAATCCACCCATCCTCCTCAGCTCAACATAAGTGGATCCTCACGGCCACTAACTTCTTTACCAAGTGGATAGAATCTATACCCTCCATAATTACTAATTACTCTGTCATTATCAAGTTTCTTGAAACAAATATCCTGTCCAGATTTGGTTGTCCCTGAAAAATCATAATAGACAATGCTGCTGCTTTTAAATCTAAAAATATGGTTGACTTCTGTTACAAATACCACATAACCTTGGGCCATTCCACTTCTTACTATCCCCAAGGAAATGGATTAGCTGAATCTTCCAACAAGAGCCTCATCAATATCATTAAAAAACTGTTGGAACAAAATCAGAAATCATTGCACAGTAAACTGGTTCATGCCTTATGGGCTGATAGGTTAACTACAAAGAAATCAATAAACATGTCTCCCTATCAGCTATTTTATGGCATGGACGTAGTTTTTCCCACCTCGTTTGGAGTGCCAGTCATGAATCTCCTTCAAGAATTTCAGGTTGAAGATAATGATATGCAGAGGAGAATCAATCAAATCATCCATTTGCAGTAGACCAGAAAAGAAGTTTATGGAAGAACATAGTTAATACAAGAAAATATGAAGAAGCTATTTGATAAGAGGACTAAGGCAAACAATTTCCAAGTTGGAAATGTTGTTCTTAAGTGGGATTCAAGGAGAGAAGAGAAGGGAAAACATGGCAAGTTTGAGAACTTGTGGAAATGGCCCTATATTATTCACGCTGAGAGGGGTCACAATGCATTTTTCTTAAAAGAATTGAATGGAGAAGATCTATATGGAGGTCCTGTTAATGGCAGGATGCTAAAGCATTACTTCTGCCAAGAGTCTTGAGTTTAAAGCATTTTATTTTTCATTGTAAAGATCATAGTCTAGACATTGCATTCAAAGTTGGAAAAATAAAAAAATACAAAAACAAAGAAAAGAAAGAAAAGAGGGCAGATTGTAAGAACAAGAAAGGTATGGCCCCATACCAAAAAAGAGAAACAAATTCTGAAAGTGTGCAAGCCCAAATTCCACTCCTAAAAAACACACTTCTAGTTAGTCAAACAACATAATCTTGACTAATTAGCTTTAAATTTTCTGCTAATGGAATAGTGAATTCGATTGGCCAAACTGTTTAATCTTGGCTCATTAGTAGATAGTTTAGGATAGAAATTAAAGGTTCAAACATGCTTAAAATATGAACTTGGGTTTCCAAAGAGAAAATGACTCAAAAATTGTTTCAAGTTCTGAGTCAAAAGATGTAAAAATCTGGTTCTAATCAGCTCAAAATATGAACCAATTAGCAAAGGAAAGACAACTCACGAAAGAGTCAAAATAGAGTTGAAGAAAAGAGGAAGGAAATGTTTTAAAATCTCAGATCTCAAACCTTCCATTTTTGTTTCAAATTTTCTACAAAATAAATGTCTATGTGCAGCTTGTTTTTATGCCATAGATCACAGCAAGTCAAACAGCTTAATCTTGACTTGACTATTTTTAAATTTATGTTTTAGAATTTAGAGAAATAAAGTCTGTTGGACAGTTTAATCCCAACAGATAATAGATTAGGTAGAGAATCATATGGGCTCATCTGTTTAATCTGAGCCCATGGAGAAATAAGGAGTAGAAATAGATTAGTTTCCTTGCTTTCAAAAGAATAAAATGTTGTGAAAGATTTTGCCAATCCAAGTGCACTCTGATGAAGAATTTTTTTTAGATCAGTAGGATTGGGTAGGTAGAAAGATTGTATTGATAAATATCCATTGTTTTTATGGCTGCTAATATATTTCAGAGAAAAAGAAGATCATCCACAGAAAGAAAGGCAGCCCAATGGATGAGGCACAACTTAGCCTCCCAGAAAATGCAAGTCTGAAGTTCTTGATGCCTTAAAAAAAAGGCACCATCCCCAAGTGGAGCCACTATTAGCCACCTATAAATTATGTTATATCAAGTGGTGGCTAAATGATTTTGGATAGCCTTAAAGAAACAATTTCATTTGCTACAAATTATTGATGCTTAAAGTCTTTTGATAATATCCTATCCTTTTGATAATCGTCACTACCTTTCCCCCTTTTCAACTCAGAAATCCTGCTGATTCCCAAGAAAGAATACTGCTGCAACCACCATTTTACTTTTCCCCCTTCTGCCAAAACTAACCTCATCTTTGCCTTTTATTTTCCCATGCAATCCTTCATTCTCATGTTTTCCCCTTCTGCCTTCTTCAAAACCCCTTTGATAAGGTCTAAGACCTTTTCTTAGCCTTATCGAAACCCACCAACTCCTTTGAAAATCATTGAAAAATGCCTAAAATCACATTTTAATATTATGGACTTAAGCCCCCTTGGGCTAAGTCTTTAGCCCTCTCTTCCATACACCTTGGTGCTGGAACCGAGCGCCAGCCTTCCAAGCACTTATCGCATTGCCCAATTGTGATTAGCCCCTCCTTTTTAACCCCTGGTCATATGTTTCTCCATGCACCCAAAGGCCCCGCAGTCGGACGCCAAGCCATTTTGAATATTAATTATGTCTGCCCAAAGTTTAAACCTTTGGTTATATATTAAATATGTCGGCTATTATATTATAATTTTCTGCCAGTCCAAAGTTCAAGGCGATCTCCACCGTCGATCTGATCCACAGATCAACGACGCGAAATATCTCGCCCCGGAGGTCCCTGCCATCCACTCACCACTACAAAACTGCACGGTATCCATCGCACCGCTTTTAAGAGCATGTCGGTATTTTTTATTTTGCAGCGATTCCATACACCACTTGACGCGTGGCCTGGGCACTGTTCATAAAACACCGTTCATCGTGCGTTAAAGATCGGACGTGGACCCGGCACGATATTGACGTCCAACGTTCGATCTGAGGCTGCTCATCGGATGGTGATCGCTCACTGAAGAAGCCCAAAGGTTAACCAGGATATGGCGTGGTCATTAAAGCATCTCCGTCGTCGATCTGATCTACAGATCGATGACCCACAATTCATTGCCCTGATTCCTTCGCTTTGACTTTTCACCTCCGCTCTCGACCATCGATCTCCACGCAATCGATGGCTCAGATTCAAATTCCTTTTCTGCCTTCCCTTTGAATTCCTCTGATCAATCTTGACCATTGGATAATGCCATCCAACGGCCATGCTCCCTCCATGTGCCTTCTGAAGTAGTTAGTCCATACATGCAGGACTTCATAATATTTATTCGTATTTTGCAGGGTTAAATGGTTTTTGTCGCCATTTCTGAAGAAATTTCAGAGACAGAGGGTGATGATCCTCTTTCCTCTGATCCATCAAAAAGAATCATTTGTAGGGTTTGAATTCACATTTCATCAATGATTCATGAGGCATTGATGCCATATCACCCCTGCGCAGCCCTGTATACCAGCAAAAACACAGTAAATTGGGCACAGTCAAAGAGTATAAGTGCCAAAGACAAAATATATCAAGACAGAAAAAATGAGGACAGATCTACGGGGATTACGACTAAAAATGGATTATCAGAAGCTTAAACCACAGTTTAAAAGAAAATCATGATTGTTTTATCGGAAGAGAGACCTCCACTGTCACCTCAGGGGCTAATTAAAACTTCCAGCCGCCGCAGAGCCACCTGCAGCCTCAAAGCAATCAAAGAAGTTTGAAGTTACTACCAGACTAGGAGATATTTTGCATCAATACAGTTGAACAATTATTTCAACCAAAGGAACTTATTGTAGCTGTCAGCAGAAGTTATTACAAGGATGACGAGGAGCCTTGAAGTCAACAAATTATTTCCAGCAAACCTAATAGTTAATGTAAATGATTTTATACAGAGGACACCTATGTAAGTTGCTTCATTGAGTCCCCAAAGGCCAAGAAGCCATTTAAGTCTGTATTAATTAGTTTTTGAGGTCTTTTATCAGATCTCACCTCCTCATTCTTCTATATATACTTCTGAAGAAGATGAGTGAGGCATTGGTTGATGACTAGTTGTAATATTGGAACTTT
This sequence comes from Pinus albicaulis, assembly GCA_034641835.2. Taxonomy (NCBI): domain Eukaryota; kingdom Viridiplantae; phylum Streptophyta; class Pinopsida; order Pinales; family Pinaceae; genus Pinus; species Pinus albicaulis. The sequence continues at coordinate 1,936,472,054 of CM076575.1, forward strand.
CTAAAATAATACATAGTCTATTGAAGTTGAAGAAGAAATTGAAGTCTTGGACGCCCTGATGATGTTGTTGCATGCTTGTTACTATGAAGGCTCTATCATTGGATCCATGAGCTTGGTTGTTGGTGAAGTATTCTGAATTGTTTAATGTTTTCCCCTGTTTTCATTATGTTCCATAATTTCTTACTACAGTAGGCTGAAATTTTTAGGCTGGTTAAAATGACTCCAGTTAATTTTAATTCGTTCATCCTTCAATCACAAGGTGTTTTCTTCTGCTGAAGTATTTTAGAGTCTTTAATCTCTCTCTTTAGTCTTCATGCTTGTTTATTTCCTTAATAGTTCGAATAGTCAGTTTCAGCATGATTTATTGTTCTCCCTGCTTGTCTGCTACCACTTTAAAATTGTTATTGAAGTCTCCCTTTGTAGTTTTCTGTTTATAGTGAGTCAAGGAGGTCTGTTTTGATCTTGCCCTTTGTCCTTACTTAAAAAATTGTCTCAAAGGTCTTTGTAGTTGTAATCATAGATGTGTTAGGTGTTCCCTCTTCTATGACTGCAGTTATCAGTGAATCTTTTATGTTTTCTAAGTCATTTGAAATAAAATCTTTGAGAAAATAGGGTGTTCCATGAATCTTAGATTTCATTTTAAAAGTTGTTTTGAAATCATTGTTTTCTTAAAGGTGTGATTTTTAGAATTCATGGTTAGCCCTGTCTATCAAAAAGCTCTTTATTGTTCAAATTGTGTTTTCAAATTCCCTTTGTTGATAATTAAACTTCTCTTTTCAAATCATTGATGTCCATATCATTCCAAAAACCAAAGGATCCTGTGGCCAAGTTAGATTTTCCCTTTGATATCCCATATCCATTGATAAGTATGTTATGACCTCTTTTTGACTCCATTGCCCAATGAACTGGATTTTCCTCCATTCTATATATCTTTCCTAGGCCTTTCATGTTCTGCTGTATCAATCCAACCAAAAAAACAATCAAACACCTGCACTTAATAACTAGTCTAAAATCCATACTCTAAGCACACAAGATAAACCTTTGTAAACAAACATTTGAGAGATCCCTCTCTGAGAATAGGAGGACTAGATGCTGTAACTCTAAAGATTGGTTCTGATGTTGCCTTGTCTTTTGATTTTCCTAACTATCAAAACACGAGACTCCAACAAATACAATCTTAGAATGTACAGGTTTCTGACCAAATAATGACCATGGAGCTGAAGAACGACAAGCTGTGAAACTAGATTTACAAGCAATGCGTGTATGTTGAGTTTGATTGCCTCGGTTAATAGTTCAAGGACAACACTATACTCAGCGACATTGTTTTTAGTTCGTTCTAGGAAAATACCTTGCAGATCTATCAACTCACCTGCAGGATCATAAATTACCTAGGCTACTGAAGACAAATTCTTGGTATTGCAGGAAGCACCATCTGCAAAAATGAAATAGGGGGTAATAGACATCTGCACAATAATCAAGACCCAATAAGCAGGCAAAACACTCACAAAGAACACCAAACCAAAACATGTACAAAAATAAAAATGACACATATTTACACAAGTCATGCATGAAAGACTCATGCATAATATTTTCTGAGATACAACCCATTTCTGGGTTGTTTTAGAGGATGATCTTCATAATCAATGAGCTCATAGGCCCTATTCTACAACACACGTTTAATAATGTAGGGCCCATGCCACATGGGTTGAAATTTTCCTGCCCCCAGCTTATCATGAGCTTGGTCATACAGGAGGATGATGTCTTCTTCAATGAGGGAACGAGGGGAAACCGCTTGGTCAAAATGAGCTTTGAACCACTTCTTCTGTGCTTTGATAACTAGAGCAGCAAAGAGACGAATTTCATCTAGCCTTTCTAAGTAGAGGAGATGCTCTTCTTCTGGTGAAGTGTTCGACAATAATTCAACAACCAATTTGAGCGAAGGTATTTCACACTCAATCGGAAGAGTATTTTCCAGACGATAAACCAATTGAAAAGGAGTGAATCCAGTCGCATTCTTAACTGAAGTTCAGTATGCCCAAAGAGATGAAAATAACATGAGATGCCAATTGGATTTGTGGATCCCAATCATACATTGAAGCATGGTGACAAGAACTTTGTTTACGACTTCAACCTGGCCATTGGCCTGAGGATAGTACGGCATTGAGCTGTCGTGACATAGACCCAACTTAGAAGTCAACTCCGCCACCATATAATGCCGAAAATGGTAACCATGATCAATAACGATGGCTCAAGGGATGCCTAACCTAGAAATGATGTGATTGAATATGAAATGAGCAGCTGTCTTACCATCAGCGACAAGTGTAGGCATTGCTTCGGCCCATTTGGTGAAGTAGTCAATGGCTACGATAATATAAGCATGCCCCACCAGCCAAGTGAGGGTTACATGTCATAAAATTGATGCCTCGCTTCACAAAGGGACCAAAAATAATGATAGGATGAAGAGGTACATGCAGTGCACGCATCTTGTGCTGACATTTACGAACTGCGACAATGCAGTCCTTGAAGATAGAAGGCCAGAAATAACCAGCACGAAGAATCTTCTGTGCAGTGGCATAACCAGACATGTGACCCCCACAGGCACCACTGTGACAATCATTTGGGGTTTTCTTAGCTTCCTTGAGAGTCAAACAGCGGTAGAGTATGGAATCCACTCCGACGCGATAGAGAGTATCTCTGACTATACGATAAGGTTGTGATTGGTGGCAGATGAGTCAACGGGCATCCTTCATCAACTTAGATCAAAAAGTATAGGTCTAGAGATAGACGATGATATCACCATACCAAGGATTGAGGGTGCTAATCAAGAAAAGCGTATCGTCTGGAATGTATTCCTTAGAATGAGATGGAGCAGAGTCGGAAGGGAGGGAACAGATCAAGTCAGTAAAGACTAATTATTTCTTCGACTTGGTACCAGTAAATTCCAAATCAAAATCTTGGAGGATTACAATCTACCTTGAGTATTTACCCCCCAGCTATTGTCGAGACAATATATAGGTCATAGGGTTACAATCAGAAATCATGGTCACAATACGCAAAAAAATATAATGACGAAAATGTTGAACTTCTTGAACCACAGATAACGCTAACTTCTCAACATGTGCATAGCATGTCTTAGGATCGAGAAGGTTATGAGATAAGTAATAGATATCATGCTCATTACCGTCATCATCTTCTTGTACCAGAACCGTGGCAATCGTGCTGAAAGTGGCGATTAAATAGAGGGAAAAATCATGATGAGAGGTGGGAGGACGTAGTAGAGGAGCATTGACAAGAAACATCTTCACTGCCTCAAAGGACTTCTAAGAAATCTCATCCCAACAGAATGGGACGCCTTGCTTTAATAATCATGTGAATTCTTTAGCCACTTCTACATAGTTAGGTATGAAATGGCATAGAAAATTAGCCTTCCCTTGCAAACTCTGCAACTGATGGAATGAGAAGGGAGAGGGGAGATTGATAATAGCCTCAAACTTGAGCGGATCGAGGTGAATTCCATATTTGGACATGATAAACCCCAAGAGTCTACCAGAATCAAAGAAAAAGACGCACTTGTGCAGATTAAGTTGAATGTTGTAGCATTGAAAACGAAGAAAAATCTGACAAAGATGGTTAGGATGGTCCATACGCTTAGCTGAATTAGCCAGAAGGTCATCTAGATAAGGCTGAATGATGTGATGAATATCGTGAAAGGCATACGACATCGCTCGCTGAAAGGTGGCCCCGATGTTCTTTAAGTCAAAATGGAGCTTCTTATATGCGAAATTACCCCAAGGATAGATGAAGGCAGTCTTATGTTGATCAGTCGAGAGAATGTTAATTTGATTATAACTAGAAAAACCATCCATGAGGGAAAAAATTTCATTCCCGACATAGTCGTCGATGACTTAATCGATAAAGGGAGTAGGATAATTATCGTTGGGACAAGCCTGATTAATATCATGATAATCAATGCAAACAAGAATGGTTCCTTGCTTCTTATCTACAGGGACAATATTAGATACCCATTTTTTCAAAAGGAATCAGATAAATGAAACCAGCTCTGAGAAGCTTTTCGACTTCACCTTTAATGGTAGTAGCTTTTCTAAGGTGCATAGGATGAAGACGCCGGCGAACAGGTTTTGAACTAGGGTAAGTAGGAATTTCATGCACCACTATACTAGGATAAATGCTGGGCATTTCTTCATAGGACCATGCAAAGACATCACGGAACTCGCGGAAAAGGCTAGTGTAAACTTGTACTTCATCAGAAGAAAAAGTGACCCCTTGTTGGGTGTGGAGCCTGATTATCTTGTTTACTTTGTATCACAGCATTGGACCCCTGTACCTTAAAAGGGGCGGCAACGCCGCCCGTAATTAATCACTTCCATGGGGGGTCCAGGGGGGGGCAGCAATGCTTTTCGGAGCCCCCCCTTGGCAGGGGGTTTCGGGGGCAGCGCCCCTGAAGCTAAAAACAGATGTAAAATTGCCTTGTAAAAGTATAGTAATTTCTAGTCAATTTGGGCCATTCATTAGGCAAATGATCTGATGGTAGAAGTTATGTTTAGTTTAGGGTTTTTTTCCCTAGAAGGAAACCCCTCGTTTTTATGAGGGTATTGTATTGCGGCTATGTATCGTATGTGTATTCTCGGAGCGAGAAACAGAGAGGGATACTGTGAGAGAAGAAAGGATATCACAGCGGATCTGTTGTAGTATTTGTCTCTTCATTTTTGTTGGATAATAGAAAGGAAGGATTGGCTGTTTGGGGTGGACGTAGCCCAAACTGGGTGAACCACGTATATCTGTGTCTCTCTATTTTTATGTGTTTTGTGTGCTTGTATTTTCCGCATATTATATGTGTTTCATTGCTTCATAATATTTAATTTTCTAACAACTAGTATCAGAGCCGAAGGTCTATTTGGCTGATAAAATTGTAGGAAAGAAGGGTTCCTGGTTCGAGTGGGAGAAATGGTGGAAGATGGTAAATTTAGGGTCGAGAAATTTAACAGCCAAAACTTCCCGTTGTGGAAGATGCAGATGGAAGATTATCTGTATTAGAAAGATCTGTACCTACCATTGAGCAGAAAAAACAAGAAGCCGACGGCCATGATAAACGTAGAATGGAACATTTTCAATAGAAAGGCACTCGAAATAGTACGGTTGTGCCTTGCGGCATTAGTCGCCTTCAATATTTCGAAGGAAACAACAACAGAGGGTTTGATGTAGATGTTGGAGAAACTATATGAAAAACCCTCAGCCTCAAACAAGGTATTTCTTATGAAACGATTATTTAATATGAAGATGTTGGAAGGTGGATCTGTTGCAGACCATTTAAATGATTTTAATATAGTTACTAGCCTATTGGCTCGTAGGGATAAAATTCACATGGGGTTAGGGCTCTTTTATTTATGTGCTCATTGCCAGAAAGTTGGAATGGTTTAGTTATGGCCATTAGTAACTCTGTCTCTGGATCTAGTACTTTAAAGTTTGATGATGTTGTTGGTGCTATCCTTAGCGAGGAAATGTGACAGAAAAGCTTCGGTGAGACATTGGGTAATGCTTTGAGTGCAGAGTCTAGGGGAAGAAGAATGGAAAGAGGAAAGAGCTCGTGTTATCACAGTAAATCAAGGAAATTTAGACCCAAGTCCAGATCGGGGATAGTGTGCTGGAAATGCGGAAAGAGAGGACACTTAAAGAAATATTGTAAATCTTGGAAGGGAAAAGAAGGAGATGCACAACAAGAAAACAATCATGAAGAAAATGTGACAGGTGATGTGTTACAAGATGCTTTGATTCTTTCTTTCGAAAATGTTACTGATTCTTGGGTTGTATATTCAGGGGCTTCATTCCATGCCACACCTGATAAGAAATATTTTCATGACTATGTTCAAGGAGATTTTGGACAAGTTCATTTGGGTGATGATAAACCCTGTAAAATTGTTGGAATGGGTAAAGTTCTTGTAAAACAATAGAATGGAAACCAATGGCTACTAAAGGAGGTAAGGCATGTTCCAGATCTGAAGAAAAATCTGATTTCAACAGGGCAGTTAGGTAGTGAAGGTTGTGTGACAACTTTCACAAATAAAACTTGGAAGGTCACCAAAGGAGCGCTGGTAATAGCAAAAGGTGAAAAGGTTGGTACATTGTATTTATGCAATGGTATTTCTAACTCTGTTAATGCTTTAACTTCCAAAGGAGTAGATGTAGCATTATGGCATCATAGGCTCAGACACATGAGTGAGAAGGGAATGAAGATTCTTCACTCAAGAAATTTGTTGCTAGGTTTGAATAATGTTGATTTGGATTTCTGTGAGAATTACATTTATGGAAAACAAAAGAGATTCAGATTTCTCAGAGTTGGGAAATAAAAGAAGAGCTAAAAATTTGAGCTTGCGCATAGAGATGTATGGGGACCTGCTCAGGTATCATGTCTTGGTGGCTCTCGTTATTATGTTACGTTTATTGATTATGCAACTAGAAAAACATGGATTTATTGTATTCAGAATAAATTTGATGTATTTGATACTTTCAAGAAATGGAAAGCTTTGGTTGATATTGAGACAGGAAAGAAGTTGAAGTGTCTCAGATCAGAAAATGGAGGTGAATATTGCAGCAAAGAGTTTGATAGGTATTGTTTAGAGCGTGGAATTCGCAGAGAGAAGACAGCTCCAAGAACACCACAAGAAAATGGTGTGTCAGAAAGAATGAATAGAACAATCATGGAGCATGCAAGGTGCATGAGATTGCATGCAGGATTGCCTTTACAATTTTGGGCAGATGCTGTAGAAACTGTTGTTTATCTAATAAACAGAAGGCCTTCAAGTTCCTTGAATGGTGGTATTCCAGAGGAAGCATGGACAGGTAAAAAGGTAAACTACTCTTTTTTAAAGCCTTTTGGCTGTAAGGCCTTTGTCCATATTAATAAAGAAAATAGAACAAAGCTTGAGGCAAAATCAAAGAAATGTACCTTTATTGGATATGGTGTTAATGATTTTTGATATCGCTTATATGATTATGAAAATCACAAAATCATTAGGAGCAGAGATGTAATATTCAATGAAAAGGTCTTGTATAAGAATCAGTTGTAGGAAAAGAAATAGGAAAAAGAAAGCAAGGAATACACAGTTCTTGATGAGATAACTGAAAAAAATAAAGGTGCCTAAAAATAATAATAATTAACAACCACAACAGCAAAAACCACCACAACAGTAAAAAGCACCTCAAACACCTAAAAGTGGTGTTAGAATATCTACCAGGATAAGTAGACCCCTTGAACGATACTCTCCTTCATTATATTATTTATTGTTGACTGATTCTGGTGAACCCGAATTTTATGAAGAAGCGATGCAGGTTGAAAGCAGGAAGAAGTGGGAGCTAGCCATGGAAGAATAGATGGACTCCTTAATGCATAACTAGACTTGGGACTTAGTCAGGTTGCTTGTAGGTAAAACTGCTTTTCAGAATAAATGGGTTTACAGGCTAAAGGAAGAAGATGGAGGAAAACAGAGGCACAAAGCTAGACTTGTGGTGAAGGGGTTTGCACATAAGAAAGGTATTGATTTTGATGAAATATTTTCTCTTGTTGTTAAAATGACTTCAATCAGAACTATTTTAAGTCTTGTAGCAATAGAAGATTTACATCTTGAACAGTTAGATGTAAAGACAACATTTCTCCATGGAGATTTGGAGGAAGAGATCTATATGGAGCAACCAGAAGGATATGAGGTCAAAAGGAAAGAAAAATTAGTGTGCAGGCTAAGGAGGAAATTTTATGGCTTAAAAAAGGCTCCAAGGAAGTGGTATCTAAAATTTGACAAGTTTATGTCTGAACAAGGTTATACTAGATGTCACTCTGATCATTGTGTTTATCTAAAAAGGAAAAATGATGGTAGCTATATTATATTGTTATTGTATGTAGATGGCATGCTTGTTGTAGGGTCTAACATGTAGGAAATAAATGTGCTTAAAAGAAAATTGGAGAATTCATTTGCAATGAAGGATTTGGGAGCTGCAAAACAAATCCTTGGTATGAGGATAACTAGAGACAGGAAAAATTGCAAATTAACACTGTCTCAGAATGAGGACATAGAAAAGGTGTTGAAAAGATTTAATATGCAGAATGCAAAACCAGTTAGTACACCTTTTGCTAGCCATTTCAAACTTAGTAAGGAGATGTGCCCAAAGACCCAAGAAGACATGGATTATATGTTTAAAGTTCCATATGCATCAGCAGTTGGAAGCTTAATGTATGCAATGGTCTGCACAAGGCCTGATATTGCACATGCAGTGGGAGTTGTAAGCAGGTACATGAATAATCCAGGAAAAGAACATTGGATGGAAGTAAAATGGATTCTCAGATATTTGAGAGGTACCACAAAGCAAGCATTATGCTTTGGTGGTTCAAACATTGCTCTACAGGGATATGTTGATGCAGATATGGCAGGTGACAGAGATAACAGGAGGAGCACTACAAGATATGTATTTACTGTAGGTGGAACAACTGTCAGTTGGGTTTCAAAAATCCAAAGTGTTGTTGCACTTTCAACAACAGAAGCAGAGTATGTTGCTGCTACAGAGGTTAGTAAAGAAATAATTTGGTTACAAAGGTTTATGGATGAATTGGGTAAGAAGCATGATATGGGCACGTTATACAATGATAGCCAAAGTTCCATTCATCTTGGAAAGAACTCAGCATTTCATTCTAGGACTAAACACATACATCTCAAGTACCATTTCATACGGTCAGTATTGGAAGATCGAGAGTTGAAGCTGGAAAAGATACACACTAGCCAAAATCTTGCAGATATGCTAATAAAAGTTGTAACCAGGGAGAAACTGAGAATGTTCTTAGTTTCAATTGGTCTTCAAGGAGGACGATGAAGATGAGGAACAACCAGGTCCAAAGAGGAGTCATTTTCCAACAAATGAAGCAACGGTGGAGTTGCTACAATCAGTCTCCAAGTGGGATATTGTTGGGTGTGGAGCCTGATTATCTTGTTTACTTTGTATCACAGCATTGGACCCCTGTACCTTAAAAGGGGCGGAAACGCCGCCCGTAATTAATCGCTGCTGTGGGGGGTCCAGGGGGGGCGGCAGCGCTTTTCGGAGCCCCCCCCTAGCAGGGGGTTTCGGGGGCAGCGCCCTCGAAGCTAAAAACAGATATAAAATTACCTTGTAAAAGTATATTAATTTCTAGTCAATCTAGGCCATTCATTAGGAAAATGATCTGATGGTAGAAGTTATGTTTAGTTTAGGTTTTTTTGCCCTAGAAGGCAACCCATCATTTTTATGAGGGTATTGTATTGCGGCTGTGTATCGTATGTGTATTCTTGGAGCGAGAAACAGAGAGGGAGATTGTGAGAGAGAATAGAGGATATTACAACGGATTTGATGTAGGATGTGTCTCTTCATTTTTGCTGGATAATAAAAAGGAAGGACTGGCTTTTCGGGGTGGACATTGCCCAAGCTGGGTGAACCACGTATATCTGTGTCTCTATGTTTTTATGTGTTTTGTGTGCTTGTATTTTCCGCATATTATATGTGTTTCATTACTCCATAATATTTAATTTTCTAACAATATGGATGTTCTTGATGATTCCCAGTTTAATGGAAATGTCAATAGGCATTGTCTGTGTAATATTACTCAAGCTACCTTCTATAAAAACGTCATGTGTCAGAATGGGCATTTGAAGCGGAGGAGAAGGAACCTGAGATGAAAATTGCCCAAGACAAGTAGACATGGCCTCGAGGCCAGGCATGAATGAGGAATGATGATGACCATCATCCCACGACAAATCTTTAAGAGACATAGTTTCCACGATGACTTTATCAGAGGGAAACACTTCTTTCATAGGATCAGGCGAATCTGAATCACCAAGCTAGGGGGATTGAGAATTAATGTAAAGATACATCTTCAAAGGAGAATGATTAGAGGACAGAGATTCTGAAACCGCAACGAGTTCACAATAGTCAATCTCAATCAGACTCAATGGCATCGAATCTCCAAAATAATCAATGTGTTCAAGCGAAGGAATAATCCATGGGTCATCAGACCGAGAGATCATATTGATCTGAACAATGTTTGTTGGAGGAAGGGTAAAAATATCCATAAGGGCAGGATCCTTGAAAAGACCCAGCGCTACGCTCTCGTAGGGAGTAGAAATCTGATCCACATACGGAACATTTTTCTCGGAAGAAGAGGTGAAGAAGGACAATTGATCAATAGTAATAATATTTCCTTCGTGTGGAAATTTCATAACACAAAAGAGAGTGGATGGAATGCATAGCTTGGTGTGAGTCCAACTGTGACCGAGGAGAAGATTATAATTGAGCTTGTCATCAACTACCTCTACCTCGACATTGACTGTCTTCCCTTTCAACATAATCAGTAAACTAGCGAGAACACCTAAAGGCTTTGATTCCCTTCCATCAAATGCTTCAAGGGAATTTTGTGATTAATTCAGGGCTGGAGAATCAATATATTTCCAGCAAGAAGATGACATGACATAGTTTGATGCACCCTTGTCAACAAATTCTCGATGGTTGTCGAGGCCATTAATAACAACTTGGATAATTAGCGCAATCTGATGTGGAATTCGTGGAACTAAATTCTCTAAATCGAAAGTGAGAAGGCTAGTATCACCAGGATCAATCCCGCCAATCATAGACAACAAAGCCTTCCTTTGAGACGGACAAATCTGAAGCACTTATAATGTGGACATCGTAGACGGCGCCTGAGCCAAATATTCAACAATATTGTAATAATGAGTGGCACAAGCATTGGGATTGTAAGAATACTTGTGGAGTACACCTTTAGAAGGTGGTCGTATAACGGATTCAACACTGGGCATTTCAATCTCAAGAGGGCCAGAAATAAGCGGAGGAGGAGGACCATCAATGATCTCCTTCCTTGTTGCCTGACACGATCCAGTATAATATTTCGATCGAGTAGCAATAAAAACAACTACAGAACCGTTCATCATGAACACCTGAGAGCCAAATGGGGCAGAGGACTGAGGTTGCTCTACCATCTGGGTCTGCTGAGATGGGAAAGGTTATTTAAGAATGACCATAATTCCCTAAGTGCCTTTGAGAAACTGGCTCACTTCGGACCATCGAGGACAGTCTTTGGTGAAGTGCTCTTCATCACAAATCAAACAAGGGTACTTCAGCTTGAGTTGATAACCATCGCCAGCACGAGGTTTCTGAGAATCTTGTTTCGGGGTATTGGCTTTGGCCTTACATTTACCCTTGTTTTTACCTTTAGAAGCATTATCCGCTAGATTAGCCTGAAAGACATTAACTTCTGTGGGTTTACCCAAATTCGAGGTGGAATGAGAAGCAACATTGTTGGAAGAATTAGACTTCGGTTTCCCAGAGTTTGAAGAATAAGACTTTTGAGAAGTCTGAGATACAAAACCAATAATACCATTGATGGATGGAGCCGTTGGTGGTTTAGAAGTTCTAGGTCGGGGAGCATCAAGAAAGATATCATACAATGCGCCAGACTTAGAGTACACAAGATCAAGGTACTGGGCGTAAGAAATGGCTTGTTCCTCGATTACACATGCCCCCATAGCTATGTCTTTTACAATCTGATGAAAAATGATGTGGTGAACCAATGAGTCATAAGCTGATCAGGAATCTCAAATTTGATCATGCGACGATGACGTTGCCACTCATGAATATGATTCGAGATATGAGTAGCTCAGTCTTGTTTCAATGAAGTGAGAAGGTGCATCCCAGTCTAATAGCGGACCGGAAACTGAAAATGCGTAAGGAATTCCATGGCTATAGAATTGAAGTCTTGGAAAATTCCACAAGACAACTTAATGTACCACTTTGCAACGACACCAGTAAGAGTTTGCTAGAAAAGACGAAGCCAAATAGAATCGTCAACCCAAGATTTAGAGGAACACCAAAAGTGGTAAGTCATAACATGCACTTGGGGGTCTTTGCCAGACTTGCCCTCAAACTTAGGACAATCACTAGGAATCTTGGTTGGAACCGGAGGCTAGTATGAGTTATGAAGAATGGGATCGTTCGTTAACTTTGACACATCGGGTAATTCCAATGTAGCAAGAAATGGTAATTGAGTATTAAAAGTCATTGGAGGTCTCTGATAAGTAATCGTGTTCACATTTAACCCAGTCCGAGAGGAATTATGCCCCCATATATTTTGTCCCAGAGGATTCTGACCATAGGGAAGCAGGATAATTCGGTTGATACTGGGGTTGAGGACCAGGATACTGAGTCTGAGTAGATCATTGAGGTCCCTGTTAAGCAATGTATAGAGTCTATTACGGAATGTAAGCATGGCTTTGAGGTTGATGATACACCAATGAAGGTATATTTTGAGGGTAAAAAACTTGGGGTGCACTATATACCAGCTTATATTGACCTTGAGGGTAATAAGCGCCTTGTGGTTGAGCAGATGGACCCTGCTGAGTAGGTTGAGTGGGGTGCTGAGCGTGTAGACCTGGCTAAGTTGGATAAATAGGTAGAACTGGTTGCTGAATCGATTGAACCAGCATAGGAGCAGGTCGAATTGGTTTTTGAGCTGGCTGAACCAAGTACTAAAGGCCACTGGGTTTCCCTTGTGGGAGAGGTTGGCCCGATGGTTTCGATCAACCAGGTTGTCCCTGATAACCAGGTTGACCCAGAGGAGGAGCGTAGGGTTGTCCTTGTTGCACAAAGTTTTGGCCACTGAACGTGTGGCAGAGGTTGTGGTGCAAAAGGATGTCCCTGTGGTGGAGAGATTTCCCCCCCAGGAGCATAAGATGGTCCTGGTTGATTCTAAGGTTAACCAGATAGACTGTAGGGTTGAACTTGTTGGACCAAAGGTTGAACTTGTGAAGGTTGGCCGTGTAGACCAAAGGGTTGTCCCTATGGACCAGAGGTAGAGCCCTGTTGAGCCAAAGGTTGTCCCAATGAGGGTTGTCCTTGCAAGCTAGAGGGTTGCACAGGTAAGGTGGGTCCAAGATGAGAAAAGGTCTGATAAGGATCATAAATAGCCTAATGAGGATCAATAGGAGGCAAATAGACAAGATTACCATATACATCATAATGATGCGGTAATGAATAAACGGAATTACAGACAACATCATAGTGATGGAATCGAGGATTTCCAAGAGCTTGGAGCTACTAAAAACCCTGATAGCTCTGCTGCTGAACAGATAACAGATACTCTTCGAAAGTAAGGCTGCCAGGAATCACTGGGGTAGTGGAAACTGCACTAGAAGCAGGCGGGTCCTCCATGGCACTAGATTGTGATCTACCCGGACTGGGATTGACAGGCCATGTAGGATTGAGAAAAATAGACCTGCGAGTGTGAAAAGATCCCGATGACTGAGTCATAACAACTGGTGTGGATGAAGCCACACAAAGAGTCAATTGGACTGGGACACATGTAGCAGGACGAATCAAGTGTCGAAGGTGATAGTCCTAACGAAGGGAGGACTAAACTCCGAGGAGGAGTTGATGTATTGGATTGTGCCATGGATGAAACACTAGACATAATCTGACTCAAGGACCTATATCCAAGCAGAAGTGACACTGATGATGGAGAAGACTGAGTAGAAACATGAGGAAGATCTTCAGGAGAAAGTTAATATTCTCCTGTAGAAACATACATTCCTTCACTGCCAACAGGATTGGATGAATCCATGTTTGACTCTGCCGTAAGGTATTCAAAAATACTACAGGGACTAGGAGGTACAATTGCAACTAAAAGTGGTGATCCCGACATAAGAGGAGGAAATTCTCCTTCTTCCCCAAAGCCAAACCAAGCACCTAAAGGAGGCCAATTGAACTCAACTGACTCTTCAGGGGGAGATCGGGTAGCAAGAGGCAAGACATACAGGAGAATATGCTGCGAAAACTCAGAAGACCTAGTGGACTGAGAGGTTTCAAAAGAAACGTCCGGAAAAGAACCACCACTAGGAGGTAGTGAGGATGACAGAACTAGTGGTTCCGCCACTGTGACTGTATTTAAAAACATGAAGGAAAAAGAGATAACCAATCAAATGCTCCAAAATCAAAATCTAAGGAAAATAAAAACATGCCACGTAATAAAAATTTTAACGGGCATGTAATCATGGGAAATTAATTTTATGACACTGAAACCAGACTTTGTTGTTTCATATTTTAAGAGTCGAGACACAGGAAAAATATGACTCTAGTCACTTTTAATTTTAAACGAGTGTGAAAGGAAAAGTTATCGACGATCTCTTCTCTTCTCAAAAAGTCACAAAAAGATCAAAATGACTACTTAGGTACTATAAGCAAGAGGGTGTACCAAGTTTCCGTAAACTTCCATATACACCTTGGTGATCAAATGAAAGAGAAATGACCAAGGACTTAACGAACATGCAGGCAGTCTCCTCGAATGCTATGTTCGGTGTATCACAGTTACAAGGCGGCAGAATTGGCTTCCTATGGATAAAAGGTTTGCAACCTAGAGGGGTCTCCCTTTATATACTCGATGGTACAGGGAGCACAAGTCTGTAATAGCACTATCTAAACCTAGATGGCAAATGAAAGCTACTAGGTTTTAAGACATCGAAACACGTCTCTAGCCCAGACCAATAAAGATTTTGCGTTAGGTTTCAACGCTTCCTTAGGTTAATTGAATGAATTTTAAAGTTTCTCTTGGACTATGTTTCGTTTTCACGCCCTACCGAATTTGGATCTCAATTTTCATAAATGCAAGCTATATGTAAAAGAACACCATTTCCCATTCAATGAATGTTAATTATGAGAAATATAGAGATCTTTCAAACAATGGCAAACAATGAGAATATGCGAAGAAATATATTCATGCATCTAATGCAATCAAACGAAAATGAAAAAATATTTCCTAGACTATCAAATGCTAGTTATTCAAAAGAATGTTCCACTTTCGATGCAAAGGAAAGAATGCAAAGATTTTTTATTTTTTATTTTCCAATGAAATGAAGCATATAATGCACCAATTACATGAAAAAAAAAATGAACATTAGCCTGAGTATCGCGAATTTAGGAATTGAAATTGAATGACTCAATCAATGAAAAACAAACACAAGAAAGCACTCAAACCAATGTTGCAATCTTCCAAATCAAAAGAAAGTTTTCAAAGTGACCCAAACAAGAAATGTAATCTATGCTCAGAGGAACAAGGAGAAGAATCGAATGAAAAATGAAATGATCATTCTACAAAAGCAAACACTCAGAAGGATCAAGAAAACTCAGTGCAATCAACTCGGGAATGAGACTGACAATAATAATAAAAACTTGATTTCCAAATAAAAGGCTCAGTGCACCAAGACACTCAGAAACCCTAAGTCATTAAACTACACTGATAAGAAGATAGACAAATGACTGAGAAAAACAAGCCTACAATAGTCAAAACAGTCCCAAAGGCTCAATTACACACAAAAAACAACCCAGAGTCAAGCGCCACTGACCAAAAGACTCATCAAGGAGGCCAAACAAAATCCTATAGGATTCAGCGCAACTGTAAGGTAGTAATCCACACCAAACAGGGGTTGGCACGACTGCAACAAAAGAAACCTGCACCAATTGGCATGACTGTTCAAGAGAAAAGTGTGCCAAGCCGGATAACTATGGGAAAAAAGGAAAAACCAAGAATCAATGAGCAGAGGTCAATCTTGACACTCTGGAGCTGAAAAGAGGATATAAAATAAGCAAGCAAACCAGAAAAATACAGATAAGCAAATAAATGATCGAAGTTGACCCAACAAGATGAAACGAAAAACTCACACTGATCCCCAGCAGAGCCACTAATTTGTTAAGCAGGTAAATCCTCTCTACGGACAAAGACGATCACTCTAGCCCTAAAGTGGGTCTAGAAACAAAGAGACATGCTAGAGTGTTGATTCCTAATTACTGAATGAAAAGAGGACATGGTAGATCGACCTACCTAGAGTCCATTGTTGTTGTCGTAGTTGTAGTGGTGGTGGCCTCTCGCTCCTGCCTCAGCAAGTCACAATCCTTCTGCAGTCATTGCTCGGATACCTGCACATAGATCAACAAAAAAGAACAACATACGACATAAAAAATTCATTCATAACTACTAGCTAGTCAGAGAGGGCTAAGCATATTGCGTTAAAAAAATAACATAACACAAAATGGTAACCAAACAATAGTCACATATATGTATTGATAGAAGGAAGAGTTACAACCAAAAGCTTTGATGTCGTAGTCTCCTCCAACGGGGTTCAACCGAAGCGTGTCTCAGATGCTCATCAGAGGATTCAGACGGGATGAGGGCATGGACTTAAGCTCTCTCAACGAAGTTCCTTCTTGTTCTATCTCTTCAAAATTTCAGCTATAGTATACTCAATTCTCCATGTTCAAGTAGCTTATGCAAGGAGAGATAGCTTATTTTTATAGAGGAAAAAGAGGAGGTTGGGATCCCTACAAAGATGGAAGGGAGGCCTATCCTTTAAGAGGTTCCCACAAGAGGTGGAAACCATAAACTAAAGGAGGGAGTCTATGATTATTCAGTCCAACCACTCCCAATGACTCATCCTCGAAGTTGTTGAAGTGGAATCTCCACCTCTATTTTTAAAAAACATTCCATAAATATCTTGGAACGGGTGTTAATATTCTTTATTGGCAAGAGGGCATAACTGAATACTCGCGCCAAGGAAAAAACAGGGGTTTCTGAAGCTCTTCTCAAGGAATTTTCAACAAAAGGAATATTGCTCTCATGTAAAGGGATGCAATGATGGTCTTTGCAAGGCATGGCACTTCTTATTAGTCATAGAAATGACCCTCCAATGTGCGAGATGGGGATTGCAGGGACAATGAAAAAATGTTGTGTAACACCCCTTAGGAAGAAATGGTCACCATTGCGTTGAGTTCCTCCATGAGATGAGGAAACGTCTACTAAACTTGGTCCCTGGTGAACCACTTTCCTTGGTGCAGGAGTTGGCCAACTTTGACAACTAGAATTATTTGGATCTTCTGTTGGCAAGTGTTCTTGATTTGCATGCCCATGATACAATCTGTGGTGGCCTGTTCCATGTAGTCTGAGCTTAAATCTGTTGGTGTGAGTTGTTCTGCAATGTCAGAGGTGTCTAGTATAGGTGGGAAGTGGGGACGAAGGTGGTCCACATTGAATACTGGGTGCATACCAAGGAATGGTGGAATACTGAGCTCAAGGGAATTTTTCTCTACAGCCTTGGTGATGGTGTACGGCCCATATTAGAGCAGGAAAAGCTTGCGGTGGGGTCCAGTGAGGCACTCCTTCTGTAAATGTAGCCAGACTTTATTGCCCACCTGGAAGTTGTGTGGCACCCGATGTTGATCATGTCATTGCTTGTACTTAGCAGTGGCTCTGTCCAATATGTCATGAACCTATTGGTGGATGTGCTGAATATGCTATATGAAGTTATTTGCTTTGTCAGCTTTAGACTGGGCATGTGTCAAATCAGCCACAAATGGCATGGCTACGTCAATGGGACATAGTGGTTGGAACCCCAAGCCCACTTGAAAGGGGTTTTGGTCGGTTGAGCTGTGGAGAGCCTAGTTATAACTATGCTGTACATAGGGGAAGCTCTCATCCCATGTGCATGGACGCTTTAAATTGTGCATCTGCAGAATGTGTACAATCATCCTGTTGATGACCTTTGTATGGCCATCCGTTTAGGGATGGAAAGTTGTGGACTTAGTGAGCTTGGTGTCCAACATTTACTAGAGGCTGGACCAAAATGTGCCGAGGAACCTGCTGTCTTGATTTGAGATGATAGAATGTGGGATCCAAAAGTGCACCCACACTTGTTCAAAGAAGAGTTTAGCAGTGGATTTTGCTATGATATTCTTCTTGCAGGTTGCCATAATGGCCATCTTCAAGAATTTGTCAACGACCATGAAAAAAAATTCATTTCCATGCTTAGTAGAAGGAAGGCCCGACATGTAATCCATGGATATGAATTCCCAAGGTCAACTAGGGGTAGGTAGTGGAGTATAGAGGCCTTTCTTTTTGATGGTTGTTTTGGCAATGGCACAAGCAGTGTAGGATCTGATGTACTTCCCAGCATCCTGTCAAAGGTTGGACCAATAGAAATACTTCTGTAGTACTGGCACTATTTTCTCAACCTCTAAATTCCCAACTACTCGACTGTAGTGTGCTTCCCATATCATCTTGGCATGCTCACTTGAAGGTACACAAAGGTGTCCTAGGTGACATAACAATGCATCTTGGAGGCTAAAATTTGGAACTTGTGTACCCCCCAAGAGTGTCTTGAATGTGTGACCAAATTCTGGATCGATCTTGTAGAGAAGTAGCTAATTAGAAGTCTCATGCCCACAAGAGTTGAGAACGGTGGTTAGCGCCACTTTTGATGGCGATCGTTTTGCAACTTCCCTTGTGTCTGTATGAACTACAGGGGTTAGTGGTCAGTGTGGATGATTGTTTCCTTCCCCAAAATGTAATTCTTCCATTGTCGACAAGCTACATAATGGAATACATTTCCTTTCATAAGTGGGATACTTGCGGACTGTGTCGAACAATGCATTAGGGGAATTTTGAGGTCTAAAATGGGCCTCCTAAGAAAAATGTACAAATAAAATACACTTTATAAGAAACGATAGGATTCAAGATGATTATGTCAACCATGGGGGATGATTCACCATTTTTTAAGTAAAAGGGTAAAAATATTAAAAAATAATAATAATAAATAAAACTATTTTTTCAACTCATATTTTCAACTTATCTCCCAGAGTTGTTACGAAAATTTCAAGTGGGAGTACTCATTGGACGCAAAATTTAATTCCTCATCTAAGGAGTACCCATGTTGCATACTTTTGATGGACCCTGCTACATGTAAAATAAGAAATACATGAAAAACTGTGATTGTAATCACGATTTTCTTGTATTTCGCATTTTTCGTGTAGAAGAATCCATCAAAAGTATGCAACATGGGTTCTCCTTGGATGAGGAATTAAATTTTTCATCCAACGAGTACTCCCGCTCAAAATTTGAGTAAACAATTTGGGAGATAAGTTGAAAATACGAGTTGAAAAAATAGTTTTTTAATTTTTTCCCTCTACAATTTGATGATGTAATCAAATCTTATTTTAATATTTCCACTATTATTTTATAATTTCCTTAGGAGGCCCATTTTAGACCCCAAAATTCCCCTAATGTCTCACTGTGATATGCGACGGGATGCCCCTGTTGAGTTAGAAGTACCCCAATAGCATAGCCAGAGGCATCTGTCTCGATCTCAAGTGGTTGTTTCAAGTCTGGTAATGTGAGCACTAGGGCAGAACAGAGGCGATGTTTCAATTCTACGAATGCCTTCTATTGAGATTCCGACAAAAAGAATTTTTCTTTCGCTCCTCCCTTGGTGACTTGACTCAAGGGCCAAGTGATATGAAAGAATCCCAACACGAACCTGCTGTAGAAATTAGCAAGACCCAGAAAGTTGTGAAGATCTGTTAGAGTGGTTGGGGCAGGCCAATCCTGAATGACTTGGATCTTGGTTGGATCCACATGCACCCCCCTTTCATCAATAATGTATCCCAGATATTGAGCTTGGGTCATGCCAAAAGTGCACTTCTCCAAATTGGCACACAACTTGTTTTTCCACGGTGTTTGGAGGACTTGTCAGATGTGGTGGAGGTGCTCTTCCCAAGTCTAGCTGAAGATCAGAATTTCATCCAATTACACCACTAAAAATGAGTTGGTGAATGGCCACAAGATGTTATCCATCAACCTCATGAAGTTTTTGGGAGAATTCGTCAACCCGAAAGGCATGAAAAACCATTCGAAAAGGCCCTCCTTGGCTTTGAAGGTAGTCTTCCACACATCAGAGGGTTTGATTGGTACCTGGTGATACACAGAATTCAAGTCGATCTTGCTGAAATATTTTTCCCCTTTTAGTTGGTCCAGAAGGTCATCAATTCATGGGATTGGGTACCTATTTCAGACAATGATCTTGTTCAGCGCCTGATAGTCAATACAAAGTCTCAAATTCCCATCCTTATTTTGTACCAACATGATCAAGCTCCAACAGAGTGATGAACTCGGTCGGATGTGACCTTTCTGCAACAGATCCTGAATCTACCTCTTAAATTCATCGTTCTCTAGAATAGAGTGCTGATAGATTGGTCATTGGGTAGCGGTGCACCTGGGTTCAGATCAATGGGGTGCTTGACCTGACAGTGTAGAGGCACCCCTGTCGGTGAGGTGAAGATGTCCCTGTAATCCTCCACAACCTTTTCCATTGGTTGTTGTCATGTAGAGGAGCCCTGTCTGGAGGTCGTGGCCACAATAAAATTCTTACCCTGGGGTCGGATCATCATGAAAACAAATTTCCTGGTTTTGGAAATTAACTTACTGCATTGTTTTGCAGTAACCAAAGAGATACTGGCAAGCGGTGGTACCTCTGGTATCCTGTACAACTTATTTCGTAAAGAAATAATAACAACGTGAGGCTAAGACTCATACACAACATGTCACTTCCACAAGTATGGTTGGCATAATAATACATCACAAACATCAAGAGGAAAAATTTCACATAATACCTCACCTCTGAAGGGCTTGATGTTGTAGGGAATGCAACACTGTTGGTTGACGCGAAGATCCCGTCCTTGGTGAAGCCACCCGATGGTGTATGGCTATGGGTGTGCTGTGGTAGGCAAGCCCAACTTCTTCACGATGTCTACTAAAATGAGGTTATTTTGGTTCCCATTGTCGACAATGAATTGTAGCGGGAAAACCTTTACCCACATTTGGGAGTGTAAGAGACGCTCCTCCTCCTTTGGATCTTCCGGTTCCTCCTTCTAGATATTTGCAGTGGAAACAATGGCATTGGGATTCACATCAATAATATGTTTACCTTTTTCATTACCCTTTTCAAGTTCTGATTCAGAGTCAGATCATGCATCTGATTCAGAAGCCCTCATCTCAGCCACCAACGAATTCTTGGCTCAACACTCACTTGTGTTGTGAGTGGAGCTCTTATGGAACTCACACCACTTTCCCGTGTCATTCTTTGGCTTCACAATGTCATTCTTTTATTGTGGCTTCGAAAGGTTTCCTTGGGTTGCCATGCCTTGGCTTTTTCCTTTGTTCTATGGTTTGGGGTCACCTTTCCCTTGCTTTTGATTCACGGATCCAAAGTCTTGCTTCTTCTGTTTGAATTTCTGCTCAATCTTGGTAGCATATCGGTATGCTGTACGAAGTGAGGAGATGTCAAGGAACTCTATTTCCTCATGAATATATCTATGAATACAACTCTGATACTTTAGCACTAAATTTTTCTTCGAATCTTTTATACCCAAATTTGTGCACAGGGTATGGAACAGATTCGTCAGCTCATGTACATCTTGATCCTTTTGTTTCCGCAACGTGGTCCATTGTATGTACTTGTCCTCATATCTCCCCTTGGGATAGTATTGTTCCTTGATGGCATCTCAGAAATAATTCCAAGTGGGTATGACTGAGAACAGAGAGGGTTCTATCTCGTCCTTTTTCTCATAGTATGTTTCCCACCAATCCTTGACATGGGGGGTAGCTTTGAGGAGTGCAAAAATAATCTTCTCCTGGTCGGAAAAGTCATGAACCAAGAAATATCCTTCTAATAGATTCAACTATATATCTATGGCATATGCATCTATTTGACCCTAAAATATGGGAATGTCAAATTTTACTTGTACCTTAAAGGGAGTCGCATCTCCAGAGTGGTTGCTGGATGGAGATGTGCCGTCAGTGGGCAGTTGTTCAAGGATATGGGAAAAGTTATCCATCATCACGTTCCTTTATTTTTTGAGGGCTTTCTCGAGTAATATTTTGATAGGATCTCCTGCTCCCTCATATTTCTTTTCATCTCCCATGGGCAGTCGTCAGGGTTTGCGAGGTTGATCTTGCAAAGGTTCAACCAGTTCGAGCCCTAACTCCTTATACCCCGACCTCGTTGGGGACATGCAAAGAAGGATAGAGAAAAAGAAGACCGCTCTGATACCACTGATCCAGATTTATGTAGGAGCACAATAGAATACACATATAACCATAAATACAAAGATGCAGTGGAAATAACACTTCATTTCATTAATATCAAAGAACGGAAATTTGCTTACAGACAAAATGTAAATGAACTAGCTAGGGCGCTGGTATCTTATCTCTGAGAAGAGATGTGGTGGCTACATGCCTCTAAAATTTGTGTTACAATGAGGCTCTAAGGCCCATATATTATTTAGAAACAATGGAAAACCATAAACATCAAAAAACCTAACCCTAGGAGATGAAACGCTAGACTATGGGCCCTGTTGGGGTAAATTGGTACATCAAATTCCCAGGGTCGTAACTTTGGCATACTATCTCCATTTGACACACATGATACATCATTAGAAATATCTATCTGAGGACTACAAATGCTAATTGAAAATGTAGATTTCAAAATGGAATCAGATTTTCCGTAAAACGATGCCCAAAAAAGTCATTTAGGGCCTCAAAACGGCTCCGGAAGTTCAGGACCCGAAAAATTGTTAAAAATAGGAAGTTGTGCCGAAACTGAAAAAATAAAAGAGACAATGGTGGGGCCCCAAGTGGAATAGGTGGGTGGCCACCAATATCCACCTGGATAAGTATCCAAATTCCTATGAATGACATGAAGAACTCTCTTAGACTCAGCTGCTGCTATCTCCATATCTATGTCACGACACATATGCTTCGGTAGACCCTCAGGTATCATGGGTCCAATATCTATATCATGATCATTTCATATTGTAATATTTTTGTTTCACAAAAAATTAATTTTAATTTCTGGAGATTATATCCAAAAATCCAAAAAATCAAATAAGTTAAAAATAAAAAAAATTACCAATGTTGCCCCATGCAGCTCCTTCTGGAAATACTAACTCTAGGTCTGCTTGGAAGTCTAAACCTACATAAGGATAATCCTTTGTGGCCATGAATTGTTGCTACCACTAGTTGATTAAATCGTCATCAAAGGTCTCCTGAGTGACTTCACCTCCACCAAGTCGCTTCAACAGATCTGCCCATCTGGCCATCCTGATATATCTAGCAATGTTGATGGTAGTAGCTAGTTTGGGTCATAGCGCCAGAATCTACTCAAAGAAAAATGAGCAAAGGATGCTACCAAAGCCAAAGTTTTTTTTTTTTCTCTATCTTACTGATGTCAAATTTTTCTTCATATTGGTCAAGAGCATTGTGCACCAATCCTAGACTACTAGTCTTAAGCATTCTACTGCTAAGAACATGTATGATTGTGAAGCCTGATGTAGTGAAGTTGAACTTGCTATCCTGGAAATGGTGAAAAGGATTATTTTGATCTACAGGTTGGTGATTTGTTTTATGAAAACCTGTGATCTAACCTTGTTAGTATCTGGTGAGCACTATATAGTAATGTAATCAACAATGTTAAGGCCTCCACGGGCCCTCCCTTTCAGATCAACTACTTCTCCCCTCCGAGAAAGTCCTGTTATGAAGTAGATATCTTCTGCTTCGATTTGTAAAGGCATATGATATAAGACGAATAACTCTTGCTCTGGGTCCCAATAGTGAATTAAAATTTCCAACAATTGAGTCTGTGTTCTCATGTTGGGCATCATGAAGAATTTGAGCAATCCATAATTTTGCAATCCATCCAATGATTCTTGATCATTTAAAACTTCATTATCAACATGAATATGCTCTCTCTCTCTCTCTCTCTCTCTCTCCAAATGATCAAAATCCTACAAAAATGAGGGATTTCATCCATTATAAATGGATTTTTTCAATCATACTCTACAGGTACGTGACTTTTGAAAGAGACAATCATGCACAGATGACTTTCCCTTGGAAAAATTGTGTATATGGATTTCTATATGTGGATTTTAAGTTATCAACTAACGTACACGGCAAGAATTTTTTGCAAAAAAAAATATCTCCATAAAATCGATTTAACTCGTGAAATATTTGATGAAATGAATGAGTTTAAGGTTAGACTTACCTAGAGATTGTTTTTGATGAATTTGTTGGTGGATTTGATGAGATCAATTTTCCCAAATTTTCTCCAAGAGCCCTCTTCTCAATACTTGGATGGTCAAAATGAAATGGCCTAAGTCCAAAAGCTCTTTTTATATTCAAAATTTAGAAGCCAACTTTTCTCAAGTTCATTGTTTTATTTTATGAACTTTTGAATTTTTGCTTGAAGTGTTTTGGAAGGTTA
The DNA here is from genome assembly GCA_034641835.2 of Pinus albicaulis. NCBI lineage: Eukaryota > Viridiplantae > Streptophyta > Pinopsida > Pinales > Pinaceae > Pinus > Pinus albicaulis. The sequence continues at coordinate 1,936,496,233 of CM076575.1, forward strand.
TTTTTCAGGGTAACAAATACTTAGTGATTTTTTTTTTGTTGCTTCGAATCCACTATCATTGACCTATCGTGGTAGGTATCATTTTCAGAACTGGTATATAGGTTAAGATATGTCACTTTTTTTGTTACATTATGCATCTTGAACTCATACTGTGATATTTTTCCATAGGGGCGACCCCATTATGTTGCGATTTTTTAAACACTCTCACTCGTCATCTTGTAAAGTCGTAACATAGTGGTAGATCCTCTCCTTCCATGGGATTCCTAGTTAAATCCTCAGTAGCATATGTCATCCATGCTGCAAGTATTGTGTAGGCTTGGGAGTCCTCTTTAGTTACACCATGCCTTTGCGTTGAAGTGTCATTCTTCTTCCTCGTTATTTTTCTATCTTTATACACTAGAGGCTCCCATGTATTGAGTTGTACTATTGCATTGCATATTGACTACTTGTACCTTTTGGCCTTAAGCTAACTTCATTTGGACTTGTGTATAAGCCACTTTTGGTCATGAATTTTCTACAAGTTTAAACCATGAATTCATTAGTCTTTGCGACTTGATACCATTTTTCCATGGAGAGAACATTTCCTGAGTGTTGATGACCAACATTTGCCACCTTGCATTGAGCATAGGAATTTTCCAGTCCCAGGAACTAGTGCACTTTCCCTTGACACTCGTTCTCTCCACTATCTATAGGAATTATTTTATTCCTTTTCAGGCTCTAAATATGAAAGAGACAAAAACAATTATACATTACAAAAAAAGAACGGGAAAGAGAGAGTTTTGTTATTATTTGATGGAAACAAGAGTCGGTCATGTCACCATTGAACAAAGCACTTAAAATGAGTCTTTCCTCCATTTGGGAGGGGACTTATTTTTACTTTAGGGAATCCATAACCTTTTTTTTCAGTCACTCCTACTTCGGTTGGTTACCTCTTCCAATCATATGGAGATTTTGTTAATGCCTCGATCAGAAACTGAATTGGGGGCAAAAATTTGCTAAAAGTTCAAAGTGCTCAAAATCAGTCAAAACAAGAACAACCGAATAGGTCTCATCACCAGAAAACCAGCACACTTCATTTCATATAAAACTGAATCCATATGTGAAAGTTAGAGCGTGCTGTATTCTTGACCAAACAAGCGAATTTTCAAAAAAGGGTCAAACAGGGTCAAAATTTGGTCAAAATAGGCTTTTCACTGGCCCAATGAGAAGTTGACATGTGTAAAGCTGTGGTTGGTCGAATCTCTAGGCTCATTGGAAATTTTTGATTGGTTTTATAATGAAGTAATGGGATGCTGACACGTGGCTAGCCTGAAGGATGGCACGTGCGCCTCCAAAAGGCCAATTTTTTTACTAATTCTTGGTCGAAATTTCATTTATATGAGGGGAGATTATTTTATGTTATGGCTGGGCGGAGGTTGGGCTCGACCTCGTGACCTCCCCCACTCTACACATACAACATACAAACTGTGCTACAAAGTGGGTCATAATATATAACGACCACGTCACATATTTTTTGTTAAAAAACATTTTATGGTGGAGGTATGGGGGCCAACCCCAATGCAATGGACCACACACTCACGCCTGTTATGGGGTCCTATTCCTTAATGGTGGATTAAAGACTTAAAATCACTTTGTTAAATCATAAACAATATTTTAAAGCGCTAATCCATTTTTTAATTCAGATTTTTGTTAATTTCACAATTAGGGCTAAACCTCATGAACTGCGCACTTATCTTAAAATAATATGATCTTTAATTGTGGATTAGGTTTGGCAAAGTCCGCTAATTTTTGCGCCACCTCTAGTTTTGTTGAGATTAACTGGAGTTACTCTAGCTTTGGAGGAATTATTCTAGAAAATATTGAAGAAGCCAAAAACTTTGGCATTTTTCAACCAAATAAGGCTAAAAAAGAGTCAATCCTAGATTATTTGGATGCTATGGTCATGATGGTGTAGGTTACAGAGGAAAATGAGCACTTCTCTAAGATTTTTTTTTTCAATTTTAATATTAAAGAAGCCTAGGGACACCAAGAGAGGAGGCCATGTCTAGATCACCTGAAGACCATTTGTAGAGCTTGAAGAGTCTATTTTGAGGTTTTTGGGTCTTCTAAATCCAATGGAGTAGGGTCCAAAGCCATTGGAGTACTTTAGGTGCATGTAATCAGAGAATTGACCATGAATCAAAAGAGGGCCAAGCCATTGAGGCATGCTCATGGAGATGTAACCCAGGAGGGGTGAAATTAGTTATCAACTACTGTGTAATGTGTTTTCTATGCATTATTTCTCTGCAATTTATTTGATATACATGTGTTTTAACAGCTAATTAACTCATGAATTGATCATAAAAAACACAAAAATTGACACATAATTCCTCACATAACTGGCTAATTTGAGACGATCCTAAACACATTTTTATTTTATACTGATGAGGGAGCTAGAAAAACAAAAGTAGTTTGCCCATATTTAGATCAAGTTGGTATTAGAGCACATTTTAGCTCATTTTAGCCCAAGATTATTTGAGGCTTTGCCAAGTTTAGATAGAGAATTAGCTATTTGTTTTTTAATTGTGCAAGGAGTATTTAACTATGTGCAAGTTTATGTGTGTGAATAGAAGGTCAATATTGAGGACTTAGCTCTCAAATCACAACAAAAAATATTTTTAGGCATTACAAGTATGATGGCAGCTTCAACATGCACTGTTTCTAGTCAATCTTCCTTAGAAAGACTCTTTGATAAAGATATGTTGCAGAAGCTCTACATCATGAGAGATATGGTGCAAGAGTTGGTTGAATATAGGAAGGAGAGCACTATACTTCAAGAGCAATTGATTTCCATGAAGGAGGAGAAGCAAGAGCTTCTTGAAAAGATGCATGAGATGGAGACTCAGCTCCATATTGCAAATGAAAACCTAGAAAGGTTGCATAATATGGAGATTCAACTCCATGATGCCAAGGAAACCTTAGCCAAGTATATGCATGACAAAGAGGTATGCACTTCAAGTTCATCTTATATTTCCTCTCAATATGAATGTTTTGGTGCTTCCGAAAGACACACTAGAGGAATAGGGTCCAAATTATTGATGAAGATGGGCTATGAAGGTAAAGGGCTAGGAAAATATGCACAAGGAATAGTTGGGCCAATTATTGTTGAGTAAAGGCCTAGGTATTTGTGTCTTGGTTATGGAAAACATGATGGAGAATTCTCCAAAGAAAAGGAGGCATATGAAGGTGTTCCAAGAAGGACTTTACTTACATGTTAATTAACTCAAGCTTGTGAATTTTGTGTTCATGAGGAATGCAAAATTTTTACGCCCACTTTGCAAGAAGATGCTCTTAAGCATGAAACTAATGAGAATGGGAAAAAATAGGATGTTGAAAGCTCTAAATTCATTGAAGCAATTGTTGGCATTCCGAACAGAGCCACTACCTCATAAAATTCACCTCCTCAAGAAGGCAACAAAGGTGAATGTGCAAGGTATAAATATGCCTTTAATCAAGTTTCTTTTGATTATGATAAACATGGTAAATCTTCACAAAAGGTTTGGAGAAAGTTTACATGTTAATTTTGTGGTTTGAATAACCATATTGTTTCAAGGTGTTGGAAGAAGATATCCATGCACAGGAAAATTTAAAAGAAAAGGATACAGAAATTCAAAGGTCCATTGGATAATAAAAACCATGTTGAAAAGAGGATGTAATTGTTTTTCACTCATTGCCATAAGCAACGTCATCTTGTAGACAAGTGTTGGACTTTGTATCCAACAAGTCATTGACGACATTTGAAGAAGGTGGAGAGAGAGATTGACAAGAATGGAAAAGAGGATTCCATAATTGATGTGGGTGAGGATGATTCACAAGATGAAGTGCAGCTGAAAGAAGCACAATTGAAGTGGTTTGGAAAGAAATGGTTAGATTTATTAACCAGTTAAGGCCTCACATTCCTTTTGATGATTGATTCAAATATCGCCTATTTGATGCACTTATTTGCCAATTGAATGCATTTTTTTCTCTTGAAAGTATGCTGCATGTTGCACAAAGCAAGATGCTCGAAAAGTAGAGTTATGTTAACTCACTTGAATGCAGAAAAATTTATCATTTTAGCTATTTAAGTACTTGTACATATAAATTGGATTTGTGTACTTGTGATTGTACTTGCGAGAGAGTTGAGAATTGTATACATGCATGAGAGTTTGTGTGAGTGAAGAGTGGAATTGTTGAGAGTTTCATTATGATTGAACATGCATGAGTGTTGACTTGTGTTGGTCGATTGATTGTTACATGTATGTCATATCAACTTGGAAGAGTTTATTTGGTCTCCAAATATGAAAGGGAGATGTTAACGAATTGTTTCATGAGATGTGAAATTATTATTGTTTTGGGAAAAGTATCATCAATTTGTTGTACATGATTTTGTTTGACTTGAGAGTTAGTTGTTTAAAGAGGAATTTTTTTCTGACTTGTGTTTGGTCGATAAGTTTTTACAAAAAAAAGTAAGAGTACATGGCAATGTTCACATGATGTGACATTTGTTGCTTTGAAGGAGAAAAAGAAAGAGGTCATCAAGTTATGTTTCTTGCATGATGTTTTTTTCAAGATTAATGGTTGTGTTTGTAACAATATGTCTCAGGATTTTTGAAAGTCCAATTTTGAGCGAGAGCTTCATGATTAGCCCTCATTCTCAAATCATGACATGATAAGCATGTCAATACTGGAGGATGATGGAATCAAGAAGCAGAAAGTGGAAAAGATGCAAAAAATTTGTAGCCAAAAAAGCAGCCATTGTAGACTATTTGATGTGTTGATGCCAATAAGTGAAAGAGATGGCGAATGAATTCTTCTAGATGTGGAATTTGGAATAGTGGAGGTAAAAATAATGGTCATTTATTTTCTTTTGATTAATGATATTGGAACTCATTACTGTAGTTCACTCAGATGGGATTAACTTGGAAAATTGTTTTCCAAGGAGAAGCTTGCATCGAATGCATGTGTGTGTAAAGGAGGAAGATGATTCTTAGTGGGAAGGCCATCAGTTATATTTTCAAGCACATGGGGATCACTTTGGTACAAAAAAGTGTTTTATCAGGTAGAAAGAATCCAAAAATTGTTGGATTGGGTCAGTAGTGAAAGAAGGACATTGGTTGAAGTTCCAAGCCATTTAAAAGGCAAGGAGATCCCAACCCAGTTGGTTGTCATGGAGATTTTTCCAAGTAGAATCAAGTTGATAGAACTTGGGAAAGATAAGAGTATTCAACTCTCATCAAATAAATGGTTTTTTTGGGTCCAAAATCCTATCAGTGGAAAGGAGTGATTAGAAACTGAATTGGGGGAAAGAATTTTCTAAAATATCAAGGTGCTCATAATCTCTCCAAAATAGAATTATTGGATAGGTCTCATCACCAGGAATCTGGTGCACTTCGTTTCATCAAAAAATGACTCCGTATGTGAAACATAGACCCTGCTGTCCGCTTGACCAAACATGTGATTTTTCAAAAAAAAGTTAAACAGGGTCAAAGAGGTCAAACTTTGGTCAAAATAAGATTTTCTCTAGCCCAATGGGAAGCTGACACGTGTCGAGCTATGGTTAGTAGAATCTCCAGGCTCATTGGAAATTTTTGATTGGTTTTTTAGTGAACTAATGGGATGCTGACACGTGGCTAGCCCGAAGGCTGCCACATGCCCCTCCCAAAGGCAAATTTTTTTACTAAGTATTGGCTGAAATTTCATTTATATGAGGGGAGAAAGTTTAATGTTATGGCTGGATGAAGGTCGGGCTCAACCCCATGACCTCCCCCACTCTACGCACATGACATACCAACTGTGCTACAACATGGGCCTTAATATATAACGACGACGTCAAACATTTTTTGTTAAAAAACGTTTAATGGTGGAGGTATGGGGGCCAAACCCAATGCAATGGACCACACACTCATGACTGTGGCAGGGTCCTATTCCTTAATGGTGGATTAAAAACTTAAACTCACTTTGTTAAATCATAAACAATATTTTAAAGCACTAATCCAATTTTTAATTTAGATTTTTGTTAATTGCACAATTAGGGCTAAACCTCATGAACTGTGCACTTATATTAAACTAATATGACCTTTAATTGTGGATTAGGTTTGGCAGAGTCTGCTAATTTTGGTGCCACCTCCTGTTTTGTCAGGATTAACTGGAGTTACTCCAGTTTTGGAGGAGTTATTCTAGGAAATAATGAAGAAGCCAAAAATTTGGCATTTTTTGACCAAATTAGGCTCAGAAAGAGTCAATCCTAGATGATTTGGATGCTATGATGATGATGGTATAGGTTATAGAGGAAAAGGAGAAATTCTGTAAGTTTTTTTTTTCACTTTGAAGATTAAAGAAGCCTAGGGACATTGAGAGAGGAGGCCATGTCTAGATCACCTGAAGACCATTTGCAGAGCTTGAAGAGTCTATTTTGAGGTTTTTGGGTCTTCTAAGTCCAATGGAGTAGGTTCCAAAGCCATTGGAACACTGTAGGTGCATGTAATCAGAGAATTCACCATTAATCCAAAGAGGGCCAAGCCATTGAAGTAGGTTCATGGAGATGTATCCTAGGAGGGGTGAAATTCGTTATCAACTATTGTGTAATGTGTTTGTTGTGAATTATTTCTCTGTAATTTATTTGATGTACATGTGTTTTTAACAGTTAATTAAATCATGAATTTCTCATAAAAAACAAAAAACTTGACACAAAATTCCTCACATAATTGGCTAATTTTAGACGATCCTAAACACATTTTTATTTTATACTAATGAGGGAGCTAGCACAACAAAAGTATTTTTCCCAAATTTAGATCACTCTTGCTGCAAACTTATACAAAGTTATTTTATTTTTCCATGAAGTCACATCAAGTCATGCTTTTGTTTAAGGGAAGTAAACCTGTTTTCGACCATTTTGTAGCCTGTCTTTACTCATTTCTATTTACCATACCTAGTCTGTCAAGTTATTCTCAGTATCACTTCAACGAATTGGTACTTCACTTGTGTTGGTTAATAAGGGATCCATTTATGTAATATTCCTAAAATTTAGTGAAGGGGAAAAGTAGGAATATAGTGAGTCGCCCTCCAACATGGAAACTCATGAAAATTCTCCTCCACCCTTGGCTCCTATAATGTAGGTGGGCTGCATAACTGAACATGGTAGAAAAAATTGCCTACCCCACGTTGTCTCTCTCTCCACTTATATAAAGTGTAGAGTTACTGCTGATATTGAGCTGCAATAATGTTTCCATCAAGATACAAAAGGACAACTAGATCTCTAAAGACCCCTCCTCTAGTTTCATGAGCCCAAACCATCCCATACAAAGTGAATGGTACATCATCACCATGTGGTATCCAAATCAGAAAAATAATGAAGGTTGTTGTTGGAATAGGGTCTCCTACAAGAGCTGCAAATCTGGTCCATTTTTGTATATTTTTTATTATATTTTGTCTAATGCAGGGGTTTTAGGGTGGGTCAAAGCCCCTAATGCATTGTAAGTGGGTCAAGGGTAGACCAAGGGTCCAAAAACCACGATTTGCGGACCATTGGATGCGTAGGATAAAGTAGTATAAGTAATCAAATATTTTTTGAGTTGTAAGATAGACTTGAACTAAGATTGGTGCGAATTGCAAATTAGTAGATTTGTTTTGGGTTTTCGGGGAAAGGACTTCTGTTGGCTATGTGCGCGGAGATCCTCAGTCCTACTATGTGCGGACCTTGTGGTTGTGTCCGCAGGTTGGGTTTTGGGTATTGTAAAAGGATCTAAAGGATTAATGAATGCAGAAGGCTATTGAAATCTCTAAATCTGTTGGATCTGTGATATCTGATTATGTATGCTCTATGTCATTGATTTAAGCTGCAAAAGTACTTGTGTTACTTGTTATACTGTGATCTAGATCTGTTATGGTATGCGTAATTATCTATTGAGCTTCGCAAGTAATTGTGCTAAGTACTTATGCTACGTTGACAATTGATATGAATCTGTTTATTAGACTTTATAGTTGTGATTGTTTCTTTTTGTCCCATATCTATTATTCGTTGCATGGTATTGCACACGTGGATGCTAAGGGACTGATAGATCCAGGTTCTGTAATATGTAATTTGATATTTGTGGATTCGAATGCTACTCTGCCTAACTTACCTGCCCTCTCCTAGGGTGCAGAAACCTGGTTCTAGAACCCTCCCATACTACTTCGGGTGAGACTTTGGCTTGCGCAAGCAGGTCACTACCGAAAGGTCTAGTAGTATAGGGGTTTGTTGGCAAACCTTCACCTCCGAACCTAGGTCAGGACCCCTCAAGACAAAAAATGGTTCTGTTGCTGGGACTAGGAGAATTTTGAGAGAGGGATTAGGTAATGCCAAGGCCATACTAGAAACCTGAAAGAAAATAAATTGATGAACGTTTCAAACAGAAAGTTCAGGAATTCATAGTAAAAGAAAACCGCAATAAGAGGTTGACCATCGAAGAGTGGAAAAATAGGTATAGTTTCACACAGATCTACGAGATATTTTTCGTAACCATTGCGGTCGAGCTCCAGAAGTGGCTTGCAAGGTTGGTCGAATTTCAGAAGTGTTGGAAAGACGAGCGGGTCACACAGTGGACCCCATAATTGATCCAACAGTTAGAGAAGGCTGATAACACCATCACTTGCACCGTAGACCACTAGGTGGACATCATGTTAGGAGGATTCATGACGGAATTTGCTAGCAATCAATTTGTCTCCTACTCCGAAACAGAGCAAATATTATTCAAAGGATTTAGGGGTAAGTTTTTGAAGAATTTACCATTGTTGATTAAGACATTATTGTGCGAAAAAAGTATTATGTGTAGCCATACCGAATGAATGACCTCTAATTTGGAAGAGAGTATGACGCGAAGTGGAAAATACTATCAGACCAACCTAGAAAGAGGTAGATATGTCTACAACCCAGTAAGAGAAGTAGTTGTGTAGAGTCCTCCAGCCACACCACTTTCAAACCAACGTAGGATTAAGAATTCACATACAACTCTACCACCAAAAGACGACATGGCTATGCACATGAAGTTGCTTGCCTTTAAGGGTGTGGGAGATGAAGACATGGAGCAGTTCTGGTTTGTCACAGAATCAGTATAGACCGCCCAGAATGTAGCTAGTGATGCAGTGAAGAGGGCACAACTGTCCCTTGCCTTCAAAGGAAGAGCTTTGGATTGGTACATGGGATACATCGGACAACATGAAAACTCAACCATTGAAGAGATCAGGAACACCTTGAAACAACATTTCACGAAGCCTAAGTCCTATTCTCAAATAGTGGTCAATCTAAAGGATTTAAAGCAAGGGCCTTCTGAGTCTATGTGGGAGGCCGATCAACGACTGAATAAGGTGACCAGGGAAGGAGGATTTCAGTACAATGACAGAAAACACATGGAGTGGTTCATTGCTATGTTTCCGCCTAACTTGCGCATACCTATGGGTCACCAAAATTTTGAATCACTAAAAAAATCCCTGGAGGTCGCTATGAAGTTAGAAGATGTGCCCAGAGATGATACCCAACTAGGCGTCCAGCAGATCCAAGGAAAACTGGAGGCGATCCACATGGAGATCTAGAACCTGTGAAAGAAGTGAGGCACAGAGGCTAGCTTGGAAATATGGTGCATACGATGTGTTTGGTCAATTTAGTGTGTCCTAAATTGCTGCATTTAATTTGTCAATCCGGGATTCGTAAGCTGATGAAGTGCGGCGCACTATATGTGCAAGATAACCTATTTCTTAACTTTTTTGTCGTTTTTGGTTTTCTAAGATGAAATGGAAATTCTAAAATGAAAACAAGTATGGTTATGTTTGTTCAAGGAAATGATATCCTCTATAATGATTTACCAACTTGAAACTTAAAAAGGAATTTGAAAATTACAATGAAAAAACTTGAAAGGAAATGAAAATGCGTTGCTGAAATGAAAAGATGCTGCTAATCTAATGAATCAAAACAGTGAACTAGTGAGCATGAAACCAAACTATTCTTGCTGTTTTCTAAAAAAAAAAGAAACTATGCTGAAAGAAATCCAAAATTGCATCAAAGTAAATCTAAATCAGATTACATCAACTTGTCTTCTGATCCCTCATCATTAGTCCAGCTATGATTTTCGGAAGTAACCATAAACAACTTGAGTAACTGATATCTAACTTGCAGAAAGTAAACTAATATCAAACCATACATTCATAATTCAATCCCTCACCATCAGTCCAGCTGTGGCTTTCGGAGGTAATTGAAGATGTCATGCACAATTTAATATTTCTAACTTGCAGAAAGGAAACTAATATCAAACTACACATCCATAATTCAATCCCTCACCATCAGTCCAGCTGTGGCTTTCGGAGGCAACTGAAGATGTTATGAGCAATTTAATATATCTAACTTGCAGAAAGGAAACTAATATCAAACTACACATTTCATAATACAATCCCTCACTATCAGTCCAGCTGTGGCTTTCGGAGGCAACTGAAGATGTTATGAGCAGTTTAATATATCTAAATTTGCAGAAAGGAAACTAATATCAAACTACACATTTCATAATACAATCCCTCACCATCAGTCCAGCTGTGGCTTTCGGAGGCAACTGAAGATGTTATGAGTAGTTTAATATATCTAAATTTAACTACTGAAGCAAATAAGCAAAACTGAATTAAACAAAGCAATACTGAATTTAAACAGAAACCAAGAAAAAAAAATTAGCAGCAGAACAATGTTAATTCCAAGTCATTAGTCAAAAAGCTATGAAAATGCCCGGGCTGCCTATCTATAACCTGAAACAAGAACACTGATCAGTGATTAACAACATAAAACATGAAAGACAGAAGTGAAATGGAAAGCATGAAAGTTTATAAACAGAAATGAAGCATATATACCATGAAAGATTCAGTGTATAAACATGTGAATGGATTATGGCACAATGAACTTTAAAGAAATAAAACAAGAACTACACACTAATGCACAAAACCTTAGCTGAGCAGGGGCCCTCTACACCAGCCTTGGCAACAATCTTCAAGTACGAATTAAGTCTGAAAACAGAGTCTTCTTATATTAAAATGCAGTCATAACAGTAAGGTGGTATTACGGCACTAAGGCAGTGTAATTACATTACAGAGCAGACTAATAAAAGATAACAGAGACTAACATCGACTAACTCATATGCGTATGCAAATGCGTTATTTATAACTGAAGGTAATGCAACTGATTTCCTAAAGTTTATGCTAATACAAAACACGTAGACCATTACGTCCACGGATCTAGGATCATGGCCATATTGCAAAGTAAATCTATGAGGAGTGGATGCTTGAATTCGGCTATGGAGCCATGTACAGATGTCGACTTGTCCTCCGCAAGCTCAGAAATGGCCATATGAACCTTCACGTGACACGAAACAGAGTCCTGTCACCGTGAGACTCCATGGTTGACTTCCATGTGGACGCCTTTGACCGCGGCTTCTTTAGATGAGTTTGCTCGAACCAATAGGACACGAATCATGTCCACATCATTTCTGACTTGCCCATGTGGCTCGTTTTTCCTGTAGACACCTGTAACATAGAGTTTCACAAAATAGCTGCGGAAAGTTGCAGCAGCTGCGGAAAGTGGCAAGATTCCGTAGCTAAATGAAAAAAATCTAAATCAAACAGCAGACACAAAAATATAGTTAAAAACCATGTTAGATGCTCTTTTTAAATTAACATACAATGATATTGACAACTTGGGAGGTTTAGGTGGGTGAAAAAGGTATAGAAAAGTGTATGGAAAAGATGCAGAATTGAGACTCAACACGATGCAAGACGAATGGTCACACCAAGGATAACTTCCCGCTGGTAACAGACTACATGCACGCTGGGGGACCTAGTCTGTTGCGCGATAGGGAAGTGGTAGGACCAAGTGGGCCAGCACTATGGTGCGATGATTATCGTGTTTGTAGGGCTGCATGACAAAAACCACTGTCCCCAACTTGCTGCGTATGTCCCAGAAGTAAAATAGCAATGGTGTAGGTTCTCCAGGTTGGTAGGACATAATGAACAGAACTGTCAGACGTATGATTTGATGATCGATCGAGGAAATCTCTATAGGGTGGAGTTGGATCCATCCTCACACAGATACCTCTCGAGCACAGGGGGATCCCCAGCAAGGGGTAGGGGAGGGGGAAGAGGTGGGAGCGCAGGTCGAGGACAAGGGAAACTCATCTGTTATAACCGTGGAGAGGTAGGACACTTTTCCAAGGATTTTCCAAACCCTACAAGACAGTCCTACGTGTATTACAGGCAGCTAGACCATGCGATTGAATATTGTCCAGTATTGATAGCAAAGATGCAGGAAAAGCAGATGACGCCTATGCAGAATGTGCAGAGGGTTAAGGCCAAACTATGAGACAAATATCCTAGCGTAAATTTCATAACACATAGTGGGATGGCCACCGAGGGGCCTGGGGAGAAAACTGAAACTGAGGCTCTGATCTGACCAAAAGTTAGAAAACAGGAAGGTTTGGATCTAAAAAAGGAGAAAGAAACATCTATCACAGCTCACAAATACTATGCTAAGGCAGAGGCATCTACGTTACCGCCGCCTGAGGACCTCAAGGCAGATGAGGAGGTAAAACCCTTTTTATAGGCATGTATGAAGCTACTGCACAACCCAAGGGTTGTGGAAAATCTTCAGGCATTAATAGATAGCTGCGCAACATGACATATCCTCCCTCTGGAAGTCAAGGATGTACACAATTTCTATAAGTATAAGAAATGCACCGGTAGGGAGATGCGGTTGACTGCACAGACCGGTGATTACGAGATGGATCAAGTTATTTTAGACCTAGGGTTGGATGCGAATGTATTACCTAAACATACTTGGAAACGAATGGGGGAACCTAAGCTGAAATGGTCCACTATCCAGTTGTGTATGGCTAATCAACAGAAGATCATTCCATTGGGAAGACTATTGAATATTGTAGTGGATATCGCAGGGGTTAAGGTCCGGGTTGACTTTGAACTAATTCAGATTGTTGAAGATGTGGACCCCTACCCTGTGCTCCTAGGCTTGGATTGGGCCATCAATATGGGAGGCATCATTAACCTAAAGAAGTGAAGAATGGTATTCAAGAATAATGGTACAAGGGTAATAGTACCATTGGATGCAGCAGAAGGTGAACGATACACAGAACCAGTGCGTGATGAAGAGGATGTGGATTATATCTATAAGTTGACTGCGTGAGATGAATATTGGATCAACCCCACGGTGGAGGGGGTACTCTAATGGGAAAAGTAAAGTGAATGTTTCTTCGACTCTGATGGGGAGATAGAGAATTTGAAAAACCGGTTACATGATGTCTCTGCGCTGCGATGCCTTCGGATCACAAAGGATTTCCATTGCATCTCCTCAGAGGTAAGAGATCTACCTTATTTTGATGGTTCTGGTAATGTTAGGGACTTTTTGGGGGCATTTAAAGTTGACTTTCCCAGGGAACGAAGGTTATGGGCCCTTAACCTAGCGATGCATGCGACCCCTACAAGATGGTGGGAGATGCATAAGGAAGCATTCCCAGAGTGGGAGGATTGTTGAGACATGATGCTCCTGCGATTTGAGACTCTGGCAGAGGTATGGGTCAAGTTGTTCCTTGGCCCAAGGGATACATGTGAACACGTGGTTGCATGGATGGAGGCGTGGGGTGACCGAACTACAGGAGAGTGGGTTCACTTGTTCACTCACGCGTTGGGTCCAATAGCCACTGCTTGGTACTTGGATGCAGAGCTACATCAGTGCACCTGCCACTGGGAAACTTTGAAGAATGAATTTATAGGAACATTTAGATTGATAGGGGGTTCCGAGGCACTTGACGAAGCTTTGCAGGACATAGATACATTCATGTTTGGCAAGACTAGCTCTTCTACAGTTTTTGGGATGCCGACATGGGAAACACAGATGCAGGGTATTGTCAACTTCCGAAAATTGGAAAGAGAGGAAGGTGAAGATGATCCGTGGTATGTCTCTATCACGGAGTCGGAAGGGGAGCGTGTCGTTGAAGGACCTCCACTAAAGGAAGTGGATATCGCTAAGCCTCGCAAGCTGCACGAAGTCAACATTGGGATGAAATAGCACCCTAAGTTGGCTAAGATTGGGGACTACTGGGATGAGAATACAATGGGTAAATTGGCCGAATTACTTATAGAATATCAGGACTTGTTCCCTACAAAGTTTTCTGAGCTAAAAAGGATCACGGGGGACTTAGGGGTCATGCATATCACTCTAAAACCTGATGCGTGGCCCATAAAGTAGTGACCTTATAGGTTGAACCCAAAGTGTAAGCAGAAGGTCAAGGATGAGCTCGATAAAATGCTTGCTGCAAGTATCATTGAACGTATGAACAATTAGATTGGGTCTGTCCAATGGTGGTTCAGGAGAAAACAACTAAGGGAGAGATTCAGATCTGTGTGGACCTACGCAAGTTAAATGATGCCTACACTCATGATACATTCCCAATGCCATTCTATCAAGGTAGTAGATGTGCACTTCACTGATATCATTCACTTCTTGACTACCGGGACAGTCGCTCCAGATCAGTACTTTGTACAGCAGAAAAAATAGTTAGTCACATGGGCAGCAGACTTTACCATCATTGCAAGACACTTATATAAGATGGGGGTAGATGAAGTATTGTGAAAATATGTTTTGGAGCATGAAAAGCAGGCTATCTTGATCGACGCTCATGGCAGAGTAGCAGGAGGTCACTACGGAGGGAAAAAAATTGTGCAAAAGATTTGGAGGGTTGGGTTATGGTGGCCAACCCTGTATACTAATGCCCAAGACTATTGTAAATCCTGTGATACATGCCAACGAACAGGGGGGCCATACCGTAGAGATGAAATGCCCCTTCAACAAAAAATGGCCCTATAAGCATTTGATAAGTGGGCTATCGACATCATCGGGCCTATCAAACCCCCAGGAAAAAAGACGGGTGCATGCTATATTATTATGGACACTGATTATGTAACCAGGTGGGCGGAAGTGTAAGCAATAAAGGATTGTACTACGGATACTATTGCGCATTTCATCTTTGAACAAATCCTGACTAGATTTGGATGTTTGAAGATTCTCATGAGTGAAAAAGGTACACACTTTGTTAATGAAAAAATATGAGCTTTAACCGAGGAATTCCGGATCCATCATGCGAAGAGCATGCCATATCACCCTTAGGCAACCATCACGGTTGAAGCTTTTAATAAAATCATGGAGCAAGCATTAACCAAGGTATGCAATCCATATCGCAGCGATTGGGACGTGCGCATCCAGTTGGTCCTCTAGGCCTATAGAACAAACTGCAAGAAGTTAACAAGAAAAACCCCATTTCAGGATGGTTTATGGTAAGGAAGCCATTATTCCCATGGAGTATATCATTCCTAGTCTGCGTATCGCAACATTTATAAACATGGCAGAACTAGAAGTCTTGGAGGAGCGATTAACGTAGCTTATGGCTTTGGAGGAAGATAGGTTTATTGCGAATTTACATCAGCAAGCCCAGAAGGCCCACAATAAAGCCTTGCATGACCGACACATTCGCCAGAAGACTTTCGTGGAAGGCCAATTAGTCCTCTTGTACAATAGCCAGTATGCAAGGTATCCCAGGAATTTCTGGTAGCATTGGCTTGGTCCCTACACAGTTAAGGCGATCACAGATGGCGGAGCAGTTAGGCTTGCCACCCTACGCAAAGATATGCTCCTTGGCTACATCAATGGTAGCCAACTCAAACCATATAAGATCAAATTAATCTATGACCAGAGTAGCCATATAGGCGTCGGTGGATACCCCATCACCATAGTGACTCGGGACGAGTCACAAGATTGTGTTGGGTGACTGTTGGAACAGAGTCTCCTACAAGAGCTGCGAATGTAGTCCATTTTTGTATATTTTTTATTATATTTGGTTTAACGCAAGGGTTTTGGTGTGGGTCAAAGCCCCTAATGCATTGTAAGTGGGTCAAGGGTAGACCAAGAGTCCAAAAACCATGGTTTGCGGACCATTGGATGCATAGGCTAAAGTAGTATAAGTAATCAAACCTTTTTTGAGTTGTAAGACAGACTTGAACTAAGATTGGTGTGAATTGTGAATTAGTAGATCTGTTTTGGGTTTTGGTGGAAAGGACTCTTGTTGGTAGTGTGTGTGGAGATCCTTAGTCCTGCTATGTGCGAACCCCATTACTGTGTGCACAGGTTTGGTTTTGGGTATTGTAAAAGGATCTGAAGGATTAATGAATGCAGAAGGCTGTTGAAATCTCTGAATCTATTGGATCTGTGATATCTGATTATGTATGCTCTATGTCATTGATTTAAGCTGTGAAATTACTTGTGTTACTTGTTACACTGCAATATAGATCTGTTATGGTATGCATAATTCTATATTGAGCTCCGCAAGTAACTGTGCTAAGTACTTATGTTGCGTTTACAATTGATTTGAATCTATTTATTAGACTTTATAGCTACGATAGTTGCTTGTTGTCCCATATCTGTTATTTGTTGCATGGTATTGCGCACGTGGATGTGAAGGGACTGATAGATCTAGGTTCTGTAATATGTGATCTAATATTTGTGGAGTCGAACGCTGCTTTGCCTAACTTACCTGCCTTCTCCCAGGGTGTGGAAACCTGGTTCTAGCACCCTCCCATACTACTTCGGGTGAGACTTTGGCCTGCGCAAGCAGGTCATTGCCAAAAGGGCTAGTAGTATAGGGGTTTGTTGGAAAATATTCACCTCCGAACCTGGGTAAGAATCCCTCAAGCCAATAGTTATGTGCAAGTTTTGATGGTACCAATGGTTTCTCCAGTGGATACAACGTAGTTTTATGAAGAAACTATGTTATTTCTGGGAGAAGTTGCAGCAGAGGGTTTGGAGCCCTAGTTGGGAGAGCTATATCTTAAGTGAGGGGATCCGCCTCTTACTTCGAGGTTCTATAGGAGGAGTTTCATACATTTCCAGATCAGATCAACCACCTCCTATCCAATATTTAGTTTGTAGAGATTATTTAGCCCGAGGGCCATATTTGTATTTCTGCATTTTTGTATATTTCAGGAAACCCTTCTTGGGTTATCTTGGAAAGGTGTCTAGGAGGCTAGATCTTCACTCCTAGAATTATTTGAGCTATATAATAGAAGATCTATATTTATCTATCATTTCTATAGAAGTTATGCCCTAAAACTACGCTATCATGGCTCATGGCACTTTTATGGCAGTATCTTTACACGTATTGACATATTTGCTTAGAGGAGGCTTGTTTTGTATTGCTTGAGTGACTAGATCCTCAAGATCTTGTGCCTAATATTTTTTGATATGTTTAATAATATGTGTTAGCCCCCCATAAATTTTTTGACAAGCAAACAAGGGGCTAAAATGTTGTTGAGCCTTCAAGGAATGCATTTCCCCTGAAAACACATCATCCTTGAAGCCTCCTTGTGCCTTTTTCCTTTGATAGAATCCCCACTGCTGATTTCCATTATAAAACCTCTCTGTTGTGAAGAATAATGCCCAAAGGGCCCTTTTCCCTCTTATTTCACCCCCACTTAACTTCTATTTTGACCCCCCTTGCATTCCCTTCTATTTTCCCTTCTTACCTTTCTTTTTCCCCCATTATTCCTCTATCGTTCCCCTTTCTAACCTTTAAATCACATTAAATGGGTCAAAAACCCACCTTCCGACCTTATTATAAGGCCGAACCATTTTTCCCCCTTTCTCTGATCAAAATTGCATTGTAAATTACGTTAAAACAAAATATGCGATTTCCAAACCACTTCCCCTCCATGACACGAAGGACCTTATAATAAAACCTTATATTATGAGTCCTGCCCTTTATTAAATCACTTCCCCCTTTTTTCCATCCCCGCTTTACATATTATAGAGCTTTATTATAAATTTCTGTATTATATATTAACCCTCGCCGCATGCTAATCACAATCACAAACAAGTTTCAATCGCGGATTTTGTTAATGTACCAATCGCAAGTGTTTGCAACGCGATTAATCGCATCGCAATACATTGCGATTGCGCTCATTGCATGTCCCTCCAATCGAAGCCTTTCCTCCGATCGAAATCGCAAGTTCTTTGCTCTGCGCTGCAATTACCCTTCGCTCCGACTTGCAATTGCGATGGTTCCCTTTCCTCCGATCCGCCCAATCGCTTGTTCCCTCCGATTGAGTGTGAGCCGTTGATCTGGTCCCCAGATCCAACGGCCGGTGCTCAATCCTGCTCCCCGCTTAATCGCAATCGCATTTTCCATCGCGTCTTCCCCTTGCTCCTTGCGATTGCGATCCCCCGACCACATCTAAGCCGTCCATCCCTCCACCAGATCTAACGGCTGTGTTTCAATCGCATCCCACCCTCAATCGCAATCGAAACCTTCGAAATGTGTCAACACTCCGCCTCGCTCCGATCCGCGATTGCGATTTCGGTACGGTCCCACCTCGTACTATATTTTCCTCCCGCTTCATTGTTTTTTCCGCTATTTCCTTTGTATTTCCCCCAAATGTTGAACCTTTGGGTTTTACACTAATCACCATTTCTTCCGCCATTCTTCATCATTGCCGCTGTTTTCACTATTCCGCCACTGTTTCTCCGGGCCTCCATAGCATGTCTCCGCCATCACTGCCTGGGCTTGTAACAGGATTATTTCATCGTGCAGATAACACAGAGAGGCCATTTCAGCGTTCGCCAACGGACCAACAGAAGAGATTCAAAGGGGGTTTATGCTTGTTATTGTTATAATTGATGTTTGACCCCACAATTCAAAGGAAAGACACAGTTTGAAGACCGAAATCACACTGTCGAGTATTATCTGCGTTAAATATCAACAGAGTACTTTTCTCTCAGAAGTACACCATTCCCACAGCGCCCTCCGTGCCCCTTGAGCCCAAGAAAGTTAAGACAATGGCAGGAGCTTCTTAAAAGACTGTCAGATTGCAGTTATGAGGCATGGAGGGGCTGTAGATTTTCATTCAGGTCATTTATTCGGAAAGCTACCACAGAGTCCAAACAGCCGAGAAGACTACAAAGAGCATATCAGAGGTCAAAATCGACTTGACAGAGGTTCCCAAACGGCCTACAGAGTACACACATCGAATGCTGATTACCATTAAGTGGTATGGGTGTGAACACTTCCGCCTTACTGTCTTAATGAGGCTCATTTAATTGCTCATCTATTCCTGTTCTCACTTCTTCTCCTATAAGAATTCCCGAGAACATAATGTAAAGGTTGTTGTCCAGTTGTTGAGGATTTGTTGTTAGAGGGATTCATGTTGGACTGTTAGAACTTTTGTGGGAGGGAGTAGCAAAGTAGTCGTTGTGTAATAGGCTGGGAGGAGAATTCTGGGTTGTATTAGCCATTGAGCTCAGTGTACATGACTGGTTTTGCATCAATTAATCAAAGCACATTTCATAGGATCCTGGTCTATTACTTTTGGTGATGTTCTTCCAACTTTGTTTATTACATTTCATATTGTTTCATTTTCTACTGGCTTGCATCAGAAGTTTGACATAGGAATTACCCTTGTTAGGTACCCTATGTTCCTGCTCTCCATGCCATTTATTTTTATCTTCTGAAATGTTTTATCTGAGAAGTGTTTTCACTCAGTTTAACTAGCGTAGTGGATGTTATTTCCTGCTAGCTGATGTATGAATTAAATGAATCAGTTCTTAGATGTTCTTGTTGGGTTTATGCTGGAAGATTTGGGAACACTGGGGATTGGAGTTAGCCCTGTCCACTAGGATCCTTGTGCAACCAGCTGGACTTTCTAAGATCCCTTTGTTAAACTTATCTATGTTTTTCCATTGGAGCATGCTAAAGATAACCTGGAGTTAAATGATCTCTGGTCCGATCTATAAGCTGCCCCTTTGTCCTTCCCTTGAGAGCTGCCTTTGAGTATGTCCAAGCAGGTCTGGAGTTAAATGACCTCTGACCTGATCTATAGACAGAAAGTAGGTTTCTTTCCTTCTCTCACTTTCTTTCCTTAATGTTCCATTCCATCATCTATCTAAAAATATCCTTTAGTGTAGATGACTTGCCCTTTGAAAACCTTGGCTAGTTGTTGCATGTAATTACCTCTCATGACTCCATAGCCCAATGGATGGCACTTTCTCGACCTATTCTTTTTTGCTGAAGCATCCTGATATTTTGTTCCTTTTTCTCCCATTACTTTCTCAGTCCATGATCTCATGACCAACTCAGCAACCAACCAACCAAATCATTTTAAACCCCCCTCTGTACTTCATAACTAGCATAATATCTCAATTTGAGCTTTCAAAGATATATCATTCTTTGTTTCATTGGAGAGATCGCTCTCCGGGTCCAGGAGGGCTAGATCCTAGGGCCCCAAAGTGGTTTTGATGTTGTCTCATCTTTTGGTCTTGCCAATCTGGCCAAAACGTGGGAACCCCAACATAATGGCGACTCCGCTGGGGAGCGAGTGCATTTCACCTTAAACATTCCTAGGCACTCATAGACCCAAGATCTCTGGTTAGATTGGCATTCACATTGCTGATGGTGGACAACATCCTACTTCAAATGTTCATATACATCCACCTGGTGACTCCACCCTCCATAATCCTCAAAGACTCCACTGGAGGAAGAACCTGAAATATGGCCAGACCTCATAGAAGGGTAGAGCATACTGGTTGGATTTGGTTTAAAGAATTCATTGTCTTTGTGTACCACTATGTTCTGTCCTACTTCAAGCCAAATCAAGTATCCAGAGATGAGACCCACAATGAGTATGGGGAAGATCTCAAGCCTCAGTCTTCAGACCGTGAGCAGACCTGTACTCTTGTGAAGAAACCGGTGGGACAAGAGCCTCATGTTATATCCCCCATTCCTAAAGAAGCTTCAAGCAGCCATGAGCCTCCTATTACACCACCTACACCTATGAAGGTCATAGAAAGATATAAGCCTCTGGTTTTACCTCTTATTTTCCAACCCCTTCCTGCAGAGCTTATAAACCAGCTGCCTCTTTTCGATGGAGAAAATAAAAGGTCCACTGCCGAGGAACATGTGCAAAACCTCGAGGATTTACTCGAATTGTATGAAATAGAAGAAGATGATGTGTGCATTAGGATGTTTGCCTTGTCATTACAAGGAAATGTTAAGAGCTGGTTCAAAAACCTTTCAGTGGCAAGCATTTTCTACTTTCATCAATTTTCTCAAGTTTTCCTTGACAGATGGCAGCCCCAAAGAATGTTCTTCTTATCCTAGAAGAATATCAGAATTTGAGAAGGCGGCTGGCAGAGATAGTGCAATAGTTTTCAGCTAGGTTCAATAAGGTATATGATGCAATACCTTCTGATATAAAGCCACCTTTGGGATGGGCTTTATTGCACTATTCGAGTTCGTTTGACCCCGAGGTGGAATTCCATATAAGGGAAAGAGAACCTTCGAGCCTGGAGGAAATGAAAAATATAGTAGTCACTGTCAAATACAATGTAAAGTGAAGGGAGGAAAGATTAAAAGCGGCAAGGAAGGACCGAACAGAGCAAATAGCGCAGGTCTCTTTAGAGAACAAGCTGGAAAGACTGATAGAGACTGCCAAATCCTTGCTAAGTGTACAAGAAGAAGAATACGAGGCCGAAACCAGAAATGATAATTGGGAAAGACATGTTCCTTGCCCTCAAGAAAGACGAACCAGATCTCTGCAAGACAGAAGCCACATGCCAAACATGCATGACAGACCAGAGCTTGAATCAGAAAATGAACTTGCAGTTTTATGTGAGGAAAGACTTGCCGAGAGCCCCGAAGATTTGATGGGTGACTGTGCTTTTAATTATGCGTTCTCTCATGCTGATCTGTTTGATGATGATTTTTGCCAGAGGGAAACTGAGCTTGTAGGGCCATCATCAGTAGATTCATGGAAGGAAGAACACGACCATCAACTTCAAGAAAATGATGAGTCAATGCAGGTTATCTATGATACTGATGGAGAAGGCGTTGAAAGCATGATAGTAGACGAATATTCGTTGAATCTTCTCTCTGTTTTATATCCAAACATCAGTTATATTTTCCAAAAAGACGGAAGCCAGCGAATCTCCAGCACTGAGGATGAGGAAGAAAGAGTTGAAGAAGACCTTGAGCTGAATGAATATCCAGAGCCTTATCCCGAAAGGATTAAGGTAATCAAAGAAACCCCCGCTCAAGAATATGTTAAATTTTTCGCAAAGTTCCAGCAGGACCAGCCTGCGTTTCTAGAGGACAACACGGTCGAATATAATGAGCCCTCTAGCTCAGGCTGCATTGAAGATGAGCGATACCTTCTTTCCCATAGACATCTTTATCTTGATCCAGAGGAAGAGGATGTATTCCTGGTTGATGCCCATGCGCCAAATACTCCCAATCAGGAAGAGGAGGAGTGTGATTACAAAGGCCTCACTACAGATGCAGTGATTGAAGTTGCTCGGGATGCAAACAGCTTATCAATCCTGGTGGGCTTTGAAGAAAAAAGTTTACATCATGTGTTGATTGATCCTGTGGCAGAATATATGGAGGCCCTGATTGGCTCAAATACTCCAGCATTGATCTTTCGCAAGAGCCAAATGCAACAAAATTGGTCACCACTGCAGGTGGCCTTAGTTTTGAAGAACCACATGCAGAGCACCCTGTGGTTATCTCTGACAGGCAGCCAATGCTCATATCCTTTTTTGCTGTTGCTTGACTGGCTGCATTGGAATTATTGTATTACCTAGAGCATCAGAGATTTCCAGTTAGAGTAGGGTAGGTAGGAAGTCTGAAATAAAGCTCAGTTTGTGGGCATGTAGTTAGTTGTTTTGATTTCTGCAAAGTCCAGCAAACTAGACTGTCTAATTCTAGTTTGACTGATTTTCAATTTCTATCTTAGAATGTAGAGAAGAAATCTGCTAGACAGTTTAATCCTAACAGATATTAGACTAGGTAGAGAAGATATGAGACCAACAGTCTAATCTGGTCTCATGGAGTAATAAGGGTAGAAGTAGAATAGGTTTATTTTCCTGTTTGTAAAAATTGATGATGTAAAGGGTCTGCAAGTCCAAATGCACCCAAGAAGAAAAAATGTTAGGACTTTAGTATGGGTAGGTAGTTGTTTGGGAGAAATTTTATTGCTGATATGATGTCTTCATAGTTTGTGGCAGCTGATCAAAGAATGAAAGGAATGAGTCAAGCAGCAGGCATCTAGCCTACACCAAAGATCATTTTCTGAATTCTTGACTCCTTCAAGAAGAATCCATCCCCATGTGGAGCCACTGTTAGCCCCCCATAAATTTTTTGACAAGCAAACATGGGGCTAAAATGTTGTTGAGCCTTCAAGGAATGCATTTCCCCTGAAAACACATCGTCCTTGAAGCCTCCTTGTGCCTTTTTCCTTTGATAGAATCCTTGCTACTGATTTCCATTATAAAGCCTCTCTGTTGTGAAGAAGAATGCCCAAAGGGCCCTTTTCCCTCTTATTTCACCCCCACTTAACTTCTATTTTGTCCCCCTTTGCATTCCCTTCTATTTTCCCTTCTTACCTTTCTTTTTCCCCCATTATTCCTCTATCGTTCCCCTTTCTAACCTTTAAATCACATTAAATGGGTCAAAAGCCCACCTTCCGACCTTATTATAAGGCCTAACCCTTTTTCCCCCTTTCTCCGATCAAAATCACATTGTAAATCGTGTTAAAACAAAATATGCGATTTCCAAACCACTTCCCCTCCATGACCCGAAGGACCTTATATTAAAACCTTATATTATGAGTCCCGCCCTTTATTAAATCACTTGCCCCTTTTTTCCATCCCTGGTTTACATATTATAGAGCTTTATTATAAAGTTATGTATTATATATTAACCCCCGCCGCGTGCCAATCACAATCGCAAACAAGTTTCAATTGCGGCTTTTGTTAACGTGCCAATCGCAAGTGTTTGCGACGCGATTAATCGCATCGCAATACATTGCGATTGCGCTGATCGCATGTCCCTCCAATCGCAGCCTTTCCTCCGATCGAAATCTCAAGTTCTTTGCTCCGTGCTGTGATTACCCCTTGCTCTGACTTGCGATTGCGATGGGTCCCTTTCCTCTGATCCGCCCAATCGCTTGTTCCCTCCGATTGAGTGTGAGCCGTTGATCTGGTCCCCAGATCCAATGGCCAGCACTCAATCACGCTCCCCGCCTAATCGCAATCGCATTTTCCGTCGCGTCTTCCCCTTGCTCCTTGCGATTGCGATCCCCTGACCACATGTAAGCCGTCCATCCCTCCACCAGATCTAACGGCCGTGTTTCAATTGCATCCCGCCCTCAATCACAATCGGAACCTCCGAAATGTGTCAACTCTCCACCCCGCTCCGATCCACGATTGCGATTTCCGTACGGTCCCACCTGTTAGAGTCGGTCTTTACATCCCTCCGTCAGAGATCATTTCTCTTATTGCATTTAATTTTTAGGTGTCTCATTCTACTCATTCATCTGCATTCCGTTAGGGGGCATGCCATTATCTGACGGAAGGGCTTTGTTCTCTCATTCTCCCTCATGTTTGTACTTGCTGGGTTGGTCAAAATTTATCAAAATTCATTAAAGTTGATTTCAGTCATTTACAGTCATAGATGGTCTTGTGGTCGAAAAAAGAGTCTTTCAGTCACTAGGTCTAGGGTTTGGTCTTCAAAATGTCAAATAATGCCCGCAGGCCATGAGGATGTCTTCAATAAGTTTTCATTTCAAGATTTTCATCATTAACAATGCTCAAGGATGTTTCTTCTTCAAAACTCTGTTTTGAAGAAGAAATTGTCAACTAATTGTTTGTAATAAACAAGTATTTTCTAAAATTTTCCACCATGAAGTACTTCAAATGCAACCTATGGTTATCCTTTGTCGAAGTCCAAATTCCACCATCCCTGCAAAAAATCAACTAAGAAAGCTATCAATTCAACCAAAAATAAAAAAGGAAATTTGAAAAAACAGAGTTGTATTAAATGTGAAAAAGTGCTGATGCCAAACATTACAAAATGGATTTGTGAGAAACAAAAATTGAATCCACCACTATAAGATATTTTCATTTGTTTTGAAACATTCATTTGCATCCAAGAAGATCGATTGAATTTGACTTGAGTGATGAGAGGGTGAAGTTGTCATTTTGAAAGCCAAGACTGTGTTTACAAGTTTGTGCGGCGCATTGGGTAAGCGCGCGACGCACTGGGGCTGCGTGATGCATTGGGCGGTTTGCCACAGTGTATTTTTCCTCTGGCACGGCGCATCCACAGGACGCGGTGCACTGGGCTTGTGTGCGGCACACAGAGCCTCCAAGACACAAATTCATCATGGCTCCATAAAAAATAAAATTGATTCAACTCATTTTTCTTCAAGTAAGTTTGACAATGCTTGTTCAGTGATTTTAGTTATGTGTGGTGTTGTTTGGAGGCAAAGACATTTGAGTTTGGTTGGTGAAAAAACAAACCCTATATCCATGTCAAAGTCTGCTCCCTTAGGGTTTGAAATGAAGTGTTGAAAATTGACTATTGGTAATAAATGCTCTCACTTCATTGTTCATTCGTGTTCCCATCACTGTCATACTGTTATCACAGTCCTTCTCCTATTTCCCTTTGTCCCAAACTACTTATACCCTTTATTCCCATGTTTCATTCTCAAACCCTACCACTTTCTATCACTTCCCACTCCCATATCACTTATAAAATTCCCCCAAATCCCGAAAATTCCCAAGCAGTCAAGTGACTGTCCTTACACTCAAATTTCACTTGACAGTCCATTATACCCAATTCCCCACAGTCCCTCATTTCATACTTGGTACATATTTGACATATTGGGTATTGAAAGAACTCTTGTTTTCACCACATCTATCAGCATATACTTGTGATACACCTTGCTTTTAGCACCATGTCAGAGACAAATTCATCATATGAGCAAGAATATGAGTAGGACAGTGATTCAACCACCGAGCTAAATGTACCGAGGAGGTCTCATAAAAGTGGCAGGCACGTCAGAGAAGAGCCCACTTCCTTGGCTCAATTGCAGGCCTG
The DNA here is from genome assembly GCA_034641835.2 of Pinus albicaulis. NCBI lineage: Eukaryota > Viridiplantae > Streptophyta > Pinopsida > Pinales > Pinaceae > Pinus > Pinus albicaulis. The sequence continues at coordinate 1,936,522,248 of CM076575.1, forward strand.
CCCACTTGCAATGACACGCTTTCAACAACATTCATGTTTTCAGTATTATGAGATGATTTCTCAGATTCAGCACCATCAGGAGTTGTTTCGCTTATTTTTCCTACATTTGCATGATGGTCATGTAAACCTTTCTGGAGTGAACTTCACCTTGACACCAGAAACCATTTCTGAGGCAACCAGGATACCAAACATAGGTGAGGAGTGGAATAAGAGACAATAGCTGGATAGAGCATATTATGAACCTTACATCAGGCCTGGATATATGAAGCAACTCAGCAGGGTGTTTCCTTTCATATTTTTGAAGGAGTCCTATGCACCATTAATGAAGCTCATCATCGATACTTCAGCTGTGAGGGCCGGTTCTCACGCCTTTATGCATATCACATCAGACTTTTGATGCATTTCACGAGAGTGAGACTGATGAATATTCCATACTTCATGTGCCGAAACATAGAGAGGATGACTACTCTTGTGCAGAAGAAGACTCCAGAGTAGCAACATAACAACATTTATCATTATGCGCTCATCAAGATGATTGTGGTGCATCAGCTTGGATTGAAGGGCATTGCATGGGAGGAGTTCATTTCCCGTGACTTCTTTACAGCCCCTCAGCCTCCTCCAGAGATTTTTCATGATGTAGGTGAGCCTTCACATCCATTTGAGGTTCCTGAGACAAAGCCTATCAGCGTTCCAGTGTGTATTACCTATCAGAGAGGTACCAGAGCCTTATTTGCAGCAGCACGACGAGTACTATCTCCACATGGCGTTGAAGGGGTCTCGTTACCTTCGACAGCAGCGCAAGTAATATCTCCACATGGAGTGGAAGGGGTCTTTCCTTCTACATCAGCACAAGTACAGGACAAAGGCAAAAAGCCTATTCAGAATGAGGGCCCCTCAGGAGGCCAAGATACTGATTTTATATTGATCGATGTTGATTCGAGCTCTCCCAGCACAAAGCTGAAAGAAATCATCCAGGAGCAGAAAGATGAGATCGACACACTGACCGAGAAATTGCAGAGAGCTCAATGGGTTATAAATTACTTGGAGCAGTGGAATAAACAACTAGAGGATCAGCAGACACTCATAGAGTTGCGGAAAATCCGTGAAGACCGTGAATTGGCCCGAAAGAGACCAGGTGACATGACACCATTTGAGCGGAAGATTTGCCTTACGAGAGTCAAAATTCATATGGAGAAGCTCTTGGTGAAGGCCAATAGGGAAAAAGGCATGCTTAGACATATGAAGAACCACTATTGGGCCTGCAAACACATTTGCAAAGCTAGGATGAAGATCCTGAAGGCAAGGTTGAGAAGAGCACTGAAACGGCGAAAAAGGCCTGATCCACTCCAAATCTTGGCCAAAGCTTCTTTGGCTGAGCATGGGACATGATGGGAGACATTCACTCCAAATTTCAGAAAATTTGGAGTAAATTTTGTCATTTTTGAAATTTTGGTTGCAAAACAGGTTTTTCTGCCCGACGCGTCGCGCCACTCGACGCGCGCTTATGCTTGGAACATCTTCTGGAGGAAAAATTGATATTTTTGGGGTTTTTATGATAAATTATGCATGTTCAGAATTGGCTGAGAGATTTCATCAAGTTTTGGATGGTCTTAAGGGTAAAAAACACTCAAAAAATGACCTTTCTGCCACCTTTTGCACCAACAGGAACCAGTCTTGGGAGATTGTAGTTTTGGAGGGGCAAATGAAATCCAAATTGAAAAATTCCACTTGGGTTGGATAGAAGATAGATAGGGATTTCCAACGAGCTATCATGAGATCAATTTGAACTTCGGGAAGTGCCCCCAAAACAGGCTCAAAATGGCGTGGCGCATTGAGTTTTCTGGTGCGGCGCATAGAGGATTTTGGCCCAATTTTGACTCTTCAGCTCAGAAATTCGCCTAGTTTTGACTAGTTTCAATTTTTGATGTAAATAATGATATAACTTGATGTAATTTGATGATTATTATGTAATTTTGGCTCATATTTACTTGTTCTAGACGATTCATTCACTAAAAAGTGAAAATTAAATGAATGAATCAGTTTCCTTCCATATAGAGGCAAGTTGTTTGATTGCCTAGATTTCAGTTCCTTGTTTAGAATTGGTTGAAACAAATCCTAGAAGGATGTGCTCGACCCCTAGAGTCATGGGAAGGGGTTAGACTTGTCTATATATTGTATTTTCTGAGACATTTTTAGGGTTGGACTCTTGGGAAAATTTTGGCACCTCATTGTATATTCATTTCAGCTTTTTGACAAAGGAAAGACCAGAGTTTTGCAGCACTTGTTGGGATCCTTGTGGCTCTGAGTTTTGATGATGTTTTTCTCCATGTATCTATAAGTTTCATTAATGTTTATGTATGCCATTTCCCTTCTCTTTGCTTCTGAATTAAAAAAATGAGTAACTAAGGTAGAATTCACTAGTTTGCTAGTGCTCTGCCTTCAACTTTTGTTTAGTTTTACATGTTTTCGTTAGTTTGAAGAGGATCCTTGCACCTTATTTGCCTCTTCAGCCTCTCAGTAGTCTTTTCTATCCGTTCATTGAATCTAAGACATCAAAGCCATTGCTTTCCCTGCCCCAACTTGAACTCTGCAAGAATTTGGCCTCATCCCCAAGCCCAAAACTGTCTTTTCCTTTTTCCAACAAAAAACCCCTAAAAATAATTTCAAACTCCTTGATTAATATACCTAGCCTAAAATTAGCACTCATTTAAGTCATCTCAGACCCTATTGATCATTTTTACTGAGTTTGACCCTGAGAGAGCCCTCTCCTGTTCTGGTAGGGCTAGCTACCAGACTGAGCGTGGTTTGGTGTTACCCTGAATCCCGCCTTCCTTCAGCCTAAGGTGGATTTGGGCAATAACACCACCTCGGACTATATTTCCCTCCCGCTTCATTGTTTTTTCCGCTATTTCCTTTGTATTTCCCCCAAACTTTGAACCTTTGGGTTTTACACTAATCACCATTTCTTCCGCCATTCTTCATCATTGCCGCTGTTTTCACTATTCCGCCACTGTTTCTCCGGGCCTCCATAGCATGTCTCCGCCATCACTGCCTGGGCTTGTAACAGGATTATTTCATCGTGCAGATAACACAGAGAGGCCATTTCAGCGTTCGCCAACGGACCAACAGAAGAGATTCAAAGGGGGTTTATGCTTGTTATTGTTATAATTGATGTTTGACCCCACAATTCAAAGGAAAGACACAGTTTGAAGACCGAAATCACACTGTCGAGTATTATCTGCGTTAAATATCAACAGAGTACTTTTCTCTCAGAAGTACACCATTCCCACAGCGCCCTCCGTGCCCCTTGAGCCCAAGAAAGTTAAGACAATGGCAGGAGCTTCTTAAAAGACTGTCAGATTGCAGTTATGAGGCATGGAGGGGCTGCAGATTTTCATTCAGGTCATTTATTCGGAAAGCTACCACAGAGTCCAAACAACCGAGAAGACTACAAAGAGCATATCAGAGGTCAAAATCGACTTGACAGAGGTTCCCAAACGGCCTACAGAGTACACACATCGAATGCTGATTACCATTAAGTGGTATGGGTGTGAACACTTCCGCCTTACTGTCTTAATGAGGCTCATTTAATTGCTCATCTATTCCTGTTCTCACTTCTTCTCCTATAAGAATTCCCGAGAACATAATGTAAAGGTTGTTGTCCAGTTGTTGAGGATTTGCTGTTAGAGGGATTCATGTTGGACTGTTAGAACTTTTGTGGGAGGGAGTAGAAAAGTAGTCGTTGTGTAATAGGCTGGGAGGAGAATTCTGGGCTGTATTAGCCATTGAGCTCGGTGTACATGACTGGTTTTGCATCAATTAATCAAAGCACATTTCATAGGATCCTGGTCTATTACTTTTGGTGATGTTCTTCCAACTTTGTTTATTACATTTCATATTGTTTCATTTTCTACTGGCTTGCATTAGAAGTTTGACATAGGAATTACCCTTGTTAGGTACCCTATGTTCCTGCTCTCCATGCCATTTATTTTTATCTTCTGAAATGTTTTATCTGAGAAGTGTTTTCACTCGGTTTAACTAGCGTAGTGGATGTTATTTCCTGCTAGCTGATGTATGAATTAAATGAATCAGTTCTTAGATGTTCTTGTTGGGTTTATGCTGGAAGATTTGGGAACACTGGGGATTGGAGTTAGCCCTGTCCACTAGGATCCTTGTGCAACCAGCTGGACTTTCTAAGATCCCTTTGTTAAGCTTATCTATGTTTTTCCATTGGAGCATGCTAAAGCTGACCTGGAGTTATGATCTCTGGTCCGATTTATAAGCTACCCCTTTGTCCTTCCCTTGAGAGCTGCCTTTGAGTATGTCCATGCAGGTCTGGAGTTAAATGACCTCTGACCTGATCTATAGACAGAAAGTAGGTTGCTTTCCTTCTCTCACTTTCTTTCCTTAATGTTCCATTCCATCATCTATCTAAAAAGATCCTTTAGTCTAGATGACTTGCCCTTTGAAAGCCTTGGCTAGTTGTTGCATGTAATTACCTCTCATGAATCCATAGCCCAATGGATGGCACTTTCTCGACCTATTCTTTTTGCTGAAGCATCCTGCCGTTTTGTTCCTTTTCCTCCCATTACTTTCTCAGTCCATGATCTCATGACCAACTTAGCAACCAACCAACCAAATAATGTTAAACCCCCCTCTGTACTTCATAACTAGCCTAATATCTCAATTTGAGCTTTCAAAGATATATCATTCTTTTTTTCATTGGAGAGATCCCTCTCCGGGTCCAGGAGGGCTAGATCCTAGGGCCCCAAAGCGGTTTTGATGTTGTCTCATCTTTTGGTCTTGCCAATCTGGCCAAAACATGGGAACCCCAACAATATGGCTATACATTTGTCTCATATCATGGTGTGTTTATTTATTCACCATCATTTCCATTATTGTGTTCATATACTGCTGCTTCCCCATTTGGGAATATTATCAGAGCAATGCAAAACTATTTGTTCAGCATTGAGCATAATCTTGAGACAACACATGCACCATCAAGGAGGCTCAATAGCCTGCTGCTAGATATGTCAAATAAGCTCTATAGTGATGGAAACAATAGATCCAATGTGAGGAGATGATCCCTCACAGAATTTCCAGCTGAAATATTTTAAACTTCCTTCCTCCAATAGATCTATAGGACTGGACTGTGTTAGTCATCAGTAATTTTTTCTTTTGTAGATGACTAAATGGTTATCCTCGATTTATAGAAACAAATTTCATGAACATTGTGAGTTCTAGAAATCTCATTTCCTTCATTATCCTTAGGATAAAATTTTCACTATTTCATCATCCCATCATGTCAAGCTCAGTCCACCAATTCCAGAAGACCCATCATGGGCTCATGTCACTAATTTTGTCTTTGTTTTTTCACCTTTGGCCTCAATCCTCTATTTTTTTTTTTCCTAACCCCTCCACTCCTACCTAGGGCCACTAATCAACCAGCTCTCTAATATCTCCAAAATACCTCAGAAAGAATTTATGGTCTCAAAAATATCTCTGTATTCTGTTTAGATAAATCAAGTAATTTGGATTTTGGCTCTTTAATACATCAGTCTATTAAAAAAATATGTTTTACCATTGATGACCTCAAAGCCAAGTTTTTCAGTCAAAGGCCAAGTCCAAAGAACCTTCCACTAGGTCACCTACAGTTTTCATAGGTCATAGGGTTGACTTGGTGTTATAAAATATATGTTTTCCCTGTGTAAAGAGGTTTAATTCAAAGAAGAATAAGGTCGAGCAATTTGGTCCAAAACTGATCAAAAACCCTTCAAGGAAGGCCTCCTTGGCCAAAGAAAAAATTCTGCAAGGGGCAGCTGCCCTTGTTCACATTTTGCAAAAATGATCAAGGTTGCCATCAACATAAAAATAGGTAAGGTAATAGGATGAATCCTCACAACAATACATCCACAGCAAAGAGAAAGTCAGTAGGCCTATGTTTAAAGAGAATCCAGGTTTTTGTGATTGATTGACAAGACAATTTTGCCAAGCAAAAAAACATCACAAGGACCACAAGGACAGAAGGCACCTCAAAAAAATCTAAGATACATTGAAGATCTTTAGAAATCATGAATGAATAAGGGAAAAAAGCGAGGTGAACTGAATAGAATGAATGAACTTGAAACGGTTATAGAGAAATTAGAAGATAGCATTTCTTATTTTTCTCTAACAGCCCTAAAACTTAAGAGTTTGGAAAGGTGGACAGAACAGGTCAATAAAGATGATAATTCCTCCTTCATAAATAGTAGAATGGCATTCAAAGGATATCCAATGTGCCCTCTAGGTTTTTTCAAAACAACACTGCTTCACCTACATCAAAGGGAGAAATGGCAGAGAGTATTAGTGTGGTCTCCCAGTACAGTCAATGTCTTGAAACTAATCAAAGGAAGAAAATATGAGGTAAAATGCCAAAGGAGAAAATCATGTTGAGCATAAGTTCACTGTTGAGAAAATGAGGTGTCAAAGTCCAAACAATGACAACCAGACCAAAAACCTTGTCTTATGGCACCTGCAGAAATCATAAGTGGACAAGGGAAAAACATGGTAAAACTGATGCACACATCTTTTCCAAAAAGACCTCACTGTAAAAAATATCAGTAAAAAGTGAGGAACACTTGTTTTAAGTCTATTACACTAAAAAATTCCTAAGAGGAATGAGGCATTGATTTGAGTTTTTCAAAAGGGACAGTTTGGACAGTCCCCAAAGCTTCAAAGCCAAAAAAGGGGCCTCTTCATACTTCAGTACACTGTTACCCAGAGAAAGGGTCAAGGAGACATTAGTGAAAATCATAAAGTGACCCAAAGCTAACATAATAAAAGTGGGTTCATAATTTTAATTTATCTCTCTCAAGGGGTATAAAGGTGTTTTAATTTCATTTTTATGCTAACTTAGCAGTTGGTGAAAAAAAAAAGGCTTTAGGAGAAAAAAAAAGTTTTTCTAACTATTTCTGGGAAAATTGGTCTGGCGTTGCACAAATCACTAGTGCTACACAAATACTGGCCGACACTGCGCTAACTGGCCCTATGCCCATTCAAAATTTCACTGTGCTATGCTAATCTTCCTTGGCACAACGAAAATATTGGGCACTGCACAAATGCAGGCCCGACTTGCCCAGAGACCGGCAGACACTGCCCTTGCTTGACGCTGCGCTAACCATCGTGCAGGTCTGTTTGTGTTGCGCAAACGGGATGACCCGATAGGTCATGCAGGGTGCTGCACAAACGTATAGAGCCTTCGAAAGGCAAAATCTCTTGCCCAATTTCAAATTTTTGTCCTCCATTTGCCTCCAAGATCTGTAGAAAGCCAAGAATTGGTAAGTGGCCTTTTTTCCTTGTCCCCAAGAATTTTTTTGAGTTTCTTTTGGTATTTTATGGCTTTAAAGCTAAAATCCTAAGAGGGTAAAACCTAAGCCTTCATAAACAAAAAAGACTTTCCTTTTCCTCCTTGAAATCAATTTGATGTGATATAAGGGTGAGTGAGTTAGGGTGACTGTAATCCACTTTTAAGAAGGCCTCCTAAAGCTACAAAGAAACTAAACCCTAAGAACCCTAGCCTCCACACCACTCATTCTCCAAAGTTGAATCCATCACCTTTTTCACCTTGCTTCACCAAACCCTAATTTGTCAAACAACATCCCCAATAACCATGTTAGGAGCTGAGAAAAGTAGTAGCAGTGATAAAGGTCAAAGGCTTTTGAGACCTAAACATAAGGGAGGAAAAGTCAATAGATTGGAGCCTCAAAGTAGAGTGGCCATCACCTCCTCTCCTAGGATCTTGTCATGTTTTCAAAATGCAAGATGTTTTCAATTTTGTGAGAGGATCAAACAAGAGAAGAGCCACCCTGAGCATACAAGGCTTCTCATTCTCAATTTACACGACAAGCACTCAAGCCTTGTAGGAGTGGATTTTGAGATCTCAGCAGGTGCCATCTCTAAGGCCACAAGTATCCCAACTGTGGGTGAAAAGTGGTTTAAAAATGGAAAATTGGACAAAGAATTTTTATAGCCATTTATCAAAACAAGGTATAGAGGAGGCAGCAAAACAAGTTTCCCTTTCTCACACCTCAAACACAGATTTGCATCCTTGATGTTGGTTATCATGAAATATTTCACCTGTGAGGGGAGGTACTCCAGGCTCTATACCTATCATGTCAGCCTCCTCATGCATTTCATAGGGGTTAAGGTGATAAAATTACCTTACTATCTCTATAGGAGCATTGAGAAAATGTCTTCTATTTTCTGGAGGAGGAATCACCCACAACAAATGCATAGCTTGTTCCACAATTCCTTGATCAAGATGGGGGTATTACATTAGTTGGAGTGGTAGGGTATACCTTGGGATGTTTTCATAACCCATGAAGTCTTTACAAACCCACATCCCCCTCTTCAACCAAATTTTCCTTCCTCATCTGCACAAGTACCCTCACCACAGGAAAAACTCCCTTCTTCTCCTTCTCTTGGTGCATTAGGTGAAGCAGGAAGTAGCAATGAAGAATCACATGAAGATCAGGGTGAAGGTGACGAAATTGGTGAGGTAGAGACATAAATTAATGAGGAAGAGCAAGAAGGAAATGATGGTGAAGAAAAGGGAAATAAGAGCAATAGTAGTGAGGACAAAAACAATGACAATTTAGAGGGAGGCAATCATGATAGTGATGCAAATGAGTTAGGCCAAAGTAAAGAAAGGGATGATGCAGATGAAAAAAGTGATGACCAAGAAGATAGTGATGAAAATGTGGAGGATGAAAATCAAAAGGACAGTGAACATGGCAGTCAAAAGGAAAATGTGCATGTGCATGAAAGTGAGCAAAGTCATAGTGATAACAGTGACAATATGGAAGAATATGATGAGGCAGAGTCCATGGAAACAAATGATGAACAGGAAAATGATGAGGTAGAAACAAAGTTTGAAGAAGATGGCACTGATAAGACAAGAAATGAGAAACATGACAACAAAGGAGATAGTCATGATAGTCATGATAGCTATCATGATAGTCATGACACCAATCAGCCTCCTAGTGAACATGAGAATGACAACAGTGTAGGAGATGATGAAGAAAAGGACCCTAGTGATGAACAAAACCAAAGTGAATAAAGTGCAGAGGCTGATAATCATATTGAAGACCAAGTTGACAGTGCAGAAGGCAATAAAGAAGGTAATAATGATGATGGTTTTGAAGGTCAAGAAAGCAGTGATCAAACAGAGCATGGGATTACTGATGGAGATCATAGTGAAGATGAAGGAGCTGGTGACAACACTAAGTGTCACAGCCATGATGAAGACAGTTACAAAACCACCATCACTCATCTTGCATGCACATACTATAGAGTGCCAAGGCAGGTGTTTGACGTAGCCAAAATGCAAGGGACCTTGCCATTTGCATCAACTACAAGGCTTGACAAGGGAAAAGAAAGGATGGAAAAGGTTAAGAAAGGTAAGAAAAGCAAGATATCTACTCAAAAACCTCAATTCATTGACCTAGATAGTGAAATTGAAGATAAGGAGATTGCCACTACACTACTACTCCAAAGCAAGGATGCACAAATCAAGGAGTGGGAGAGGGATTTTTTTATGGCACAATGCATCATTCAGTATTATAATAATGAGCACAAACACTTCAAGAAGATAAAAAGAGGTCTTGCACTACAGAAAAATATGACAAATTATTATGCAAAGAAGCACATTGAGCTTGTTTGTGCCAAACTAAAGGAAGCTCTCCTTGAAGTACAAACCCTAAAGGAGGAAAAAAAGCATTACAGCCTTAGAGTTTTGGCTAAGGCTTCTCAACTATTTTCCAAGACCCCTTAAGGGAGGTCTCCACCAATTTTGAGCAAATTTGGAGCAATTTTTGTTTTTTGAGATTTGAAAGGCTCATTAGCGCAACGCTACTAGCGCTATGCTAATACATGGAGTATCCCCAATAGGAAAATAAACATTTTTTGACTTTTCATAGCTAGCACACTTTTTTCACCAAGTTTCAGATGATTTGGAGTAGGTTTGACCCCTCAAAAGATCAAAAAACCTTTTTTTTTCACCTTTCTGCCACTGTTTTGGGCTTGGCGCTATGCAAATGACAGTCTTGGAATTTTTGACATTTTTACTAGGCTATAGGAGCTGGATCAGGAAGCTACAATTTTTTTTGGAAAGTAGACTCATCAGGCTTTCCAACGAGCCATCATGGAGCCAAATCTGACATCGGGAAGGAGTCTAAAACTTGGTTGTAAAAGACCCTATTTTCTGCTAAAAGTGGCGCTGACCAAATGGATTCTTTAGTATGTTTTGGACCAAAAGTCAACAAAACACACTCATTTATTGAAAAATAATTTTTTAGTGATTTTTGAAGCAAATATCTCTAGGATTAGGTGCAAGAATTCATTTTAGCATTTATTTCATGAGATATTTTGTGCCTTGGGCCTTGCATGGTCTCTTAGGCATAATGACATTTATGGGTGATTTTGACATTTTCCAACCCTATCTAGGGTTTTTTCCCTCCTTTGCTAATTTAAATAGAGCATGAAGGTTTCATTGTAAATGTTGGCATTTGATGAAATTTGAGAGCAATATATGGTTTTTATGAGCTTGGAGAAGAAATTGGTGTTCTGAAGTTGATGAATGGCTTGTTTGGATTGGTGATGGAGAAGCTTGTTTGCAGGATTCCTAAGCTTGGTTAATGGTGATGTATTCTTAATTTTTTTATGTTTTCTTGTTATCGTTATGTTTCATTCTTCTTTGTTGCTATTGAACAGAAAAATATAGGTTGAGAAATGCTCCTTCAAGCACCTTAGTCCTCCTGTCTTCTATGGCCTTCATGTTTTCCTCTGCTAGGTGTGTTTGAAGAATTCTTAGCTTCTCTTCAAGCCTCCTTATGCTTGTTTTTTTAATCTATGGATTAATATGATAGTTTACAAATATGATTCATGGTAAGCCCTGTTTGTTTGAAACTATCTAAACTTTGTCTTGAAACCTCTCTTTGAAGTACTTCTTGCTAGGTTAAGTCAAAGAGGTCTTGTTTTGATCTTGCCCTTTTTCCATGCCTATTAGTTTGCCTCAGAGTTATTTGTAGCTTAAAAAACAATGTTTAGGAGTTCCCTCTTTTATTGATGAAAGTTATTTTGTCATCTTATATGCTTTCTAATTCTAATGGTGAAATTACTAAAGTTTGATAAGCTTTTCTTGATTTCTTGGTTTCATTGAAATGTTTATCTTGGATATTTATTTGTTTAAGTATTGTCATTGAGTAAATGGTTTTCCCTATCTCGTGATTAGTATATTTTTCTTATCATATTTAAGACCTTCTTGTTTATGGGTATATGACAAAGGATACTTCATTGCCCTTTGCCCTACTTTGTTTTTCCCAAACTTAATGTTCATTTCACTTCACTCATGACCTTAAGGATCCATTGACAACACTAGATTGGCCTTGTAACAGACACTGATTCATTATTTAGTTACTCATGACGTTCATTGACTCCATAGCCTAATGATTTAAAGACTTCTCACTCTGCCTATTATCCCTGTTCATCTTACCCAACCAACACAATCAATAAACCCTACACTTAACAACTAGCCTAAAATAAACCATCTAAAACAAACTAGAACAAATCCTTTGCATATAATAGAGAGATCCCTCTTTGAGTTCAGGAAGGCTAGGTCCTAGGACTCCAAAGACTGGTTTCATGTTGCCTTATCATTTGGTCTACCAATCTTCCAAATCATGGGACCCCAACATTTTTGCGATCACGGTAGGACTTTCTAAGTAAGTTCATGCTTAAATATTCCTTAAAATATTTAGAAACCCTTGACAGATAGTATCTGGTGGTTTATCACCACCTCATCGCCACACTAACATTCTGGCGATCACGGTGGGATTGAGTACATAGTAGCCTAAGAAACTCTTATAGACTCATTTAACCCTCAGTTAAGCTTAGAAAATCAACTGATAGCCAAGAATAGACTTTGTTTGTTTCAACATATTAGAAAAATGATGATTCAACTATAGGAAAGTCTTACAAACCTTAGGGCTACATAAAGGAAACTTAGAAAACCCCAAAACATTCCCTAGATTGGTTTTTTTTGTCAGTTATTGGTGGTGGACCATAAACATACATCCTTAAAAACAACAAAAATATCCACTTGGCGACTCCACTAGCCTCTAGTAGGCCTATTACTTCACTAGTACTCATTTGAATCCCTGGATTTGTGTCAAGCCAACCCTAAGAAGTTTATGAACCCAGTTATATACTGTGAGAGTTTACCAAGCACTAACAAAGGTCAGCCTTCGGAAATTAGTCCTAAAAATTTTAGCCTCTCTTAATTTTAAGTTTGAAATCTGGCTTCATATAGGATCAGTACCAAATCTCATCTGGACCCAAACCCTCCCAACATAGTTGATGAACCAGAGAATATTTTGTAGCAAACTTCTAGATCTGGAAACTTAACCACTGTTAGGACCATTCACAGAGTAAGCTCTGTACCTGAACATCTTACAGCTTTGCAAGATCCCCAGTTTGACTTGCACCATACAAAGAACCTTTTCATAACCAAGTCACAAACTGATATTGAGCAGACTGACCTTGAGCCCATAGATCTGGAGAAAAGTTTTAGTAGAGAAGCTTCTCCTTTCACACCACCTGACTTTTAGCTTCTCCATCACTTTAAATATTTCCATACCAAATCTATTCAGAATCAGTTTGTTGGTCCAATTACTTCCACCACACCCATCCATACCACCACTGTGAAAACCACTCCGCTTCATCATACATCTCCTTTCACGAACCCTCCTCTTGTAAACCCTCCATTATCTCCCATCATGGTAGCTTGGTATGCCCCCTTTGCCTTACCTCAACCTCTAGTGCCTTTGCCAAATGACTGAGTCCAAGATCCCTAATTTCACAGGAGTTGAATCCATCACTGCCCAACAACATGTAGATAGGATAAACGATGCCTTTGATGACATGGAAATAGAAGAAGAAACCCTTAAAATGAGGATCTTTGCACAAAGCTTAGGAGGAGAGGCTAAAAATGGTTCAAAGCATTAACTCCTAACACAGTACATGATCTCCCTTCCCTCTACCAAGCTTTCATAAACAAGTGGGAAATCAAGTAAAATCCCCTCCAAATCCTTTCTGAATATAAAAATCTTAAGAGGAATGTAGGGGAAAGTGTATAAGATTATTGCACCAGGTTTAACAATGTCTACAATGCCCTCCCACCTCATAAGAAACCCCCACAAGCCCTAGCACTAGTGAAATTTCCAGAAGGCTTTGATCTGGACATGACATTCCAATTGAGATAGAGAGACCCTGAAAGTTTAGAAGAAATGAAAAAGGCAGCTGTTAGTACTGAGGTCAACTTGATTGAAAAGAGAGCTAGGATGAGATAGGAAAAGAAAGTGACCTACAAAGATGAAACCATGCACTCAACCTCCTCATCCGATAATAAGATGGACAACCTAATGAGAACCATGGAGAGAATGTTAAAAAAGAAAAAACTTGAATGAAAAAGCACCTCCTAGGGAGAATCAAGCCAATCCCCAAAATAGAAATAGAACTCAAAACTTCGGAAGAGACACTCTTCAAATCGAACAAAGGGAAAATGATCAACAAATTAGGCCACCCTTCCAAGATAATTATGTAGATGAAGAGGGAAGAGAGGCTGAAGAACCTGAAGATAGCAATGTAAACCTGATAAGTTCTGATAATGAAGCTGAATTTTTTCTCACAGAAGAAGAACAAGGTCTTTTGTCTTTGATCAAAATCAAACAAGTTGTGAAGATTCTGAATATTACCAATTGGGACTTGAAAATGCCCCCATGGAAGTCCATAGGCAATATGACCTTAGGAGAAAAAGAAACCAAGAAGCCTCCAAGAGGAACCAAATTGACACTGCTGCTTGGAAATCTACAGAAAACATTCCTAAGAGGACAATAAACACTGTCAACACTATGGCTAAGAAAACTGATCAGAACAAAGAAAAAATCAGCCAGCAAAGTAGTGTCTCAAGCTGCCCTAGTACCTCTACTAGCGGCCCTAAAAAAATTATGTTGTCTAAAACCCCTAATCAAAATCAGCAAATTAAACTTGTGGAAAAGGTTATGAATGAAAATATAGATGTAAATATGTCTAAAATACAAATACCTTTCAACTTTGAGGGAGAGATTGCTAAAATCAAGATAACCATGCCTCTCATTGAACTGGTAACTCAAGGAGTGTATAGATCCCAATTCTTGAAGGTCTTGAACTTAGGAAATGATACCGACACTCTGAATTTGACTGATGATGAGCCTGAGTTGTTGTTTGGACCTAAGGTTGAGGGAAAGTATCAAGAAGGAGTTGTCCCTCCTTTCTATATCAGCTTAAACATACATGACAAGATATTACATAATACCATGATAGACTCTGATGCCTCACACAACCTCATGCCCAAAGTTGTGATGGAGAGATTAGGCCTAGAAACAACTAAACCTTACAAATACTTATACTCATTTTATTCAAGTAGAGTCAAGTGTTTGGACTTAATCAAGGATATTTGTGTCAATCTGGCACAAATATCTACTAAGGTTCTTGTCATGGACATAGTGGTTGCTGACATTCCTCTTAAGTATGGGATGCTTTTATCCCAATCTTGGGGATCCAAGCTTTAGGGGAACCTTCAACTAGACATGTACTATGCTACCATCCCTATTTTTAACAAAACAAGGATATTATACCAAGAGTCACACATGAAATATATGGTTAACAGTCAAGAGAGACCTGATAACACTCCCCTATATTTCATTCATTCAGACTTAGACTCATTCATCTTATATAACGAAAATGACATTAATGAACAAGTGAATGAAAATGACCAAAATCCAAGCCCACCAATATAGTCCAAACTGTCTTCCAATAAAGAAAATATCATCCAAAAATCTAGCAGCCTTGAACAAACGCTTGATGGCGAACATGAAATAGGTACACTTTGAAACATGAGTTTTGATAGATCTTGTGGAAAAATAGGTTCAGGAGCTGGTGTTTGGATACATAACACAAATGAGGGCTATTCATACAAGCTAGATTTTCACTACACTAATAACATTGCTGAATATCAGGCTCTCTCCTTGGCTTACATTTGCTGAAATACTTAGGAGTTAAGAAAATCTCTGCCCAAGGGGACTTGGAGCTAATCATTAAATAGATCAAAGGTGGGTATTTAGCAAAGAACCCAAGATTGAGAGAGTACAAAAATGTTGTCATAGATCTTATCAAAACCTTTGAAAAATATCAACTCATTTTCATCCCTAGAGCCCAAAACTGCCTGGCCAATGAGCTTGCCTTTGCTTCCAGGAATTGCCAAATACCCCATGCAACTGAAAAAAACACTTTTAAAGTAAAAAACAAGCCCACAGTGCCAGAAAACATAAACTATTGGAAAGTGTTTGAGGGTGATGAGAAAGTGATGACTTTTTACAATCTAAAAATGAGTTTACGAGAATAAGACCAAGCCTCGAACATGATAAAGTTATTTTTCCTGAAAAAAAAGAAAATAAAATAGAGTTTTCCCCTACTGCTGATATAAATCTGATTACTCATCCTAGTAAGGAAAAAATATTTGAAGACATAGACCAAAGAGACCTTGAAGTCTTACAATGTAAAGATGATACCTCACCAAGGAAACTAGCACCATTAGAAGAGCTATTTGATTTCAATGATGTGGCTAAAAAACCTAAGATAGAGTCTACCGAGAATGATGTAGAAGAATATAACATATGAAACCTAAAGGAACCCAAAATGATCAAACTCCCTAAAACCATTCCTCCTCACATAAAACAGAGATATATTGAACTTTTTAAAAAATTTAAATATGTTTTTGCATGGGGATATGAGGATTTGAAATCATATGACACAATCATTATTCAACACAAAATTCATCTTAAGGAAAATCAGAAACATTTCAAACAAAAGTTAAGGAGAATAAACCCTATATTACTACCTTTAGTTGAGAAAGAGATAAAAAAGATGTATGATGCCGGGATCATAGTTTCCCTTTGATACTCAGAGTGTGTTTCCAATCTTGTGTCAGTTAGGAAGAATACTGAGGAGATTAGGATTTGCATTGACTTTAGGAATCTAAACAAAGCCTCCCTAAAATATAACTACCCCTTGCCTAAAATGTATCACATACTTCAAAGGGTAGTTGGCTCAAAGAGAATCTCACTACTTGATGGCTTTTCCGGTTACAACCAAGTGCTAGTATTCCCAAATGATCAACAAAAAACTGCCTTCACCACCTCTTAGGGTACATTCATGTATGTTAAAATGCCATTCAGATTGATGAATGTGGGGGCCACTTTCCAAAGGGCCATGGATATATATTTTTCTGAAGACATAGGCTACTTCATAGTCATTTACCTTGATGACATCATTGTTTACTCTAAGACTGATGAGGAGCACTTAATTCACTTAAAGAAAGTTTTTGAAAAGTGTAGAAAATATGGCCTTTCCTTGAATCCTAAGAAAAAATTGTTTGGTCTCCAGGAAAGAAAACTCCTAGGCCACATCATCTCAGAATAAGGAATCAAAATAGACCCCAAAAGGATTGAATACATATTACAAATCAACCATCCTAGAAACATTAAGGAATTACAATCTTTCATTTGGGAAGATAAAATTTTTGAGGAGGTTCATCCCCAACCTTGCTGAACTCTTGAGGAATATTACAAACATGATTAAAAAGGATGTAGGGGTTAAATGGACCTTGGAAGCTAAACAATCCTTTGAACTGGTCAAACTAGCCCTCACTCAAACATCGGTTCTAATTAGTCCTGATTTTACCAAAGACTTATACAATTTCTTATTTGCCTCTAAACATACCATTGTTGTAGTGTTACTGCAAAATAATATGATGGGGCAAGAACGGCCCATAGCCTTCTTCAGCAAAGCCCTTAGAGATGCTCCTCTAAAATACAACATCATGGAGAAACAAGCCTTTGCCTTGATCAAGGCATTGAAAGACTTTAGAGTCTATATCTTACATTCTCATATCATTGCTTTTGTTCCAAACTCAATTGTGAAGGGGATTTTAAATCAAGACCCTGATGGTAAAAGGGGAAGTGGATTACCATTATCTTAGAATATGAATTTGAAATTAGACCCACTAAACTGGTTAAAGGACAAGGGCTTGCAAAACTCATGGCTGAGTCAAATTTCAAAGTCTTAGATATGAATATGGTTGATGTTTTAGAAGAACAAGAAGAATGCACATCTCTCCATGTTGAAGAAGCATTTCTAAATTAATCTTGGTATGCTGATATTCTTTATGTGATTTTCTATCTTAATTCTCCTCCTACATTATCAAATACAAAAGCTAGATTCCTGAAACAAAAAGCTCTGAAATTCTGCATTTTAGATGGAATATTATATTGGAAGAATCCTGTTGGTATACTGCTTAAATGTTTACTTGAGGATGATGCAGGTAAGATCATGCATGAACTACATGTGGGAGAGTGTGGAGGCCATCTTTATTGGAAAACCACAACCAAAAAAATCCTTAGAGCTGGCTACTATTGGCCCACCCTTTTCCTCGACACCCACAAACTATTCATGACTTGCCATAAATGCAAAATTTTTGATGGAAAGAGAAAACTCTTACCTTTGCCTTTACATCCCATTACTGTTGAAGCTCCTTTTCAACAATGGGGTTTAGACTTCATTCGAGAGATTCACCCTACCTCGTCTGCACAACATAAGTGGATCCTCACTGCCACTGATTAATTTACCAAGTGGATAGAAGCCATCCCCTCTAGAAATTCCACTGATTCAGTCATTATCAAATTTCTTAAGACAAACATCCTGTCTAGATTTGGTTTCCCCAGAAAGATCATCACAGATAATGCTGCTGCCTTTTCATCCAAAAGAATGGTTGAATTTTGTCATAAATATCACATCACACTAGCACATTCCACAACTTATTACCCTCAAGGTAATGGGCTAGTTGAATCCTCTAACAAAATCTTGGTTAATATCATCAAGAAGCTTCTAGAATAGAATCAAAAGGCATGGAATGGAAAGTTAATATATGCACTATGGGCTGATAGACTAACCACCAAGAAATAAATCGGTATGTCTCCCTATCAACTAGTGTATGGAATGGATGCCATTTTTACAACCTCCTTGGTGGTTCCAATGGTAAGAATTCTCCAAGAAGTGAAATCACAAGAAAATGACATGC
Source organism: Pinus albicaulis (assembly GCA_034641835.2). Taxonomy (NCBI): domain Eukaryota; kingdom Viridiplantae; phylum Streptophyta; class Pinopsida; order Pinales; family Pinaceae; genus Pinus; species Pinus albicaulis. Next base: position 1,936,540,459 of record CM076575.1, read on the forward strand.
AAAGGAAGCTGAACCAAACCATTCATTTGCAGTAGACAAGGGAAGAAGTTTATAACAAGATTGAAGCAGTGCAAGAAAGCATAAAGAAAATATTTGACAGAAGAACTAAAGCCAAAAATTTCCACATTGGAGACATGGTACTGAAATGGGATTCCAGGAGGGTAGACAAAGGTAAACATGGTAAATTTGAGAATTTTTGGAAAGGTCCTTATCTCATTCAGTCAGTTAGAGGTCATAATGTTTTCTTTTTACAAGGGCTAAATGGAGAAGAAATTTTCAGAGGTCCTGTAAATGGCAGGATGCTCAAACACTATTTCTATCAAGAGGCCTAATTTTAAAGGTTTTTAATTCATTTTACATAAACATTTCATGAGGGAAATAAAAAAAATACAAAAACATATAAAGAATGAAAAAGAGGGCAGATTTGAAAAAAGGTAAAACCGCATACCCAAAAAATAGTATTGTTGAAAGTGAGCAACCTTAAATGCCACTGCTGGTTAAAAAGAAGGTCTTGTTTCAGTCATCTAGCCTAATCATGGCTGAAACATGTTTTCAATTTATTGTTGATAATTTAGTGAAAGATAGTTGGTCAAATCATTCAAACATGACTTGTCAAAAAGATAGATTAGGAATGAAAGATATTGGTTCCACATGCTTAAATATGAACCAAAGAGGAAAATAGGGATGCTTAGCAAATGATATATCACATCCGTTATTTTTCTAGTCTTATTTTGTGCAAAAATAATATTTGTGTGTAGCTTGTTCTTATGCCACAAACCCATGGTAAGTCAGATTTCCTAATCCTAATTTAAACCATGCTTTCAATTTCATGTTTATAGCTTAGTGAATGAATCCTGTCAAATAGCTTAATCTTGACAGTTGAGTAGTCTAGGTAGAGAATAAAAGAGTTCATTAGCATAATCTAAACTCTTGGAAGGAATAAGATAGAAGTAGATAGTTTTTTTTTCTCTCAAATTAAGAAAGTGTCAAGGGTTCACTAGTCCAAATGCATCCAAGGAAGAAAAAATGTTAGGCAAGTAGGTTGGGTAGGTAGAGATGAAGCCGATCTAATCATGTTTTTCAGATTTATTAAGATCACAACTCCAAAGCAAGCATTAGCAAGTGAAAAGAGGTAAAAATCTGCCTAATGGATGAGGCACTATTCTCCATAAAAACTAGAGATCTGAAAGTTCTAGACACCTCCTGAAAAGGAGCTGCCCTCCCCAAGTGGAGCCATTGTTAGTCATCAGTAATTTTTGCTTTCATAGATGAATAAATGCTTATCCTAGGTTTCTAGAAACAAATTTCATGAACATTGTGAGTTTTAGAAATCTCATTGCCTTCATTATCCTTAGGACAAATTTTTCACTATTTCATCATCCCATCATGTCAAGCTCATCCCACTAATTCCAGAAGACCCATCATGGGCTCATGTCATTCATTTTGTCTTTGTTTTGTCTCCTTCGGCCTTAATCCTCTATTTTGTTTTGCCTAACCCCTCCACTACTACCTAGGGCCACCAATGAACCAACTCTCTTATATCTCCAAAATACCTCAAGCATTGATGGTCTCAAAACTATCTCTATAGGCTCTTTAGATAAATGAAGTAGTTTAGATTTTGGTTCTTCAATACATTAGTTTATGAAAAAAATCTATTTTACCCTTGATGACCTCAAAGACAAGTTTTTCAGTCAAAGGCCAAGTCTAAAGAACCTTCCACTAGGTCACCTAGGGTTTTCATATGTCATAGGGTTGAATTGGTGTTCTAAAATATCTGTTTTTCCTGTGTAAAGAGGTTGCATTCAAAGAAGAAGGTGAAGCAATTTGGTCCAAAAATGATCAAAAAACCTTTAAGGAAGGCCTGCTTGGCTAAAGAAAAAATTCTGCAAGGGGCAGCTACCCTTGTTCACATTTCTGCAAAAATGATCAAGGTTTCCATCAACATAAAAAGAGGTAAGGTAATAGGATGAATCCTCACAAGAAGACATCCACAACGAAGAGAAAGGCAACAGGCCTATGTTTAAAGAGAATAAGTTTTTTTGTGATTGATTGAAAAGACAGTGTTGCCAAGCAAAGAAACATCACAAGGACCACAAGGAAAAAAGACACCTCAACACAATCTAAGAACACATTGAAGATCTTCAGAAATCATGAATGAAAAAGGGAACAAGGTGAGGTGAACTGAACATAAATGAATGAACTTGAAAGGGTTATAGATAACTTAGAAGAAAAGATTTCCTATTTTTCTCTAACAGCCCTAAAACTTAAGAGTTCGGAAAGGTGGACAGAACAGGTCAAATAAAGATGATAAGTCCTCCTTCATAAAAAATAGAATGGCATTCAAAGGATATCCAAGGTGCCCTCTAGGGTTTTTAAAAACAACACTGATTCACCTACATCAAAGGGAGAAATGACAGAGAGTATTCGTGTGATGGAGCCTAGGTCTCCCAGTATAGTCAATGTCTTGAAAATGATCAAAGGAAGAAAATATGAGGTAAAATGCCAAAGGAGAAAATCATGTTGAGCATAAGTTCACTGTTGAAAAAATGAGGTTTCAATGTCCAAACAATGACAACCAGACCAAAAACGCCATGTTATGGCACTTGCAGAAATCAGAAGTGGCCAAGGGCAAAACATGGTAAAAATGATGCACACATCTTTGCCAAAAAGACCTCACTGTCAAAAATATCAGTAAAAAGTGAGGAACACTTGTTTTAAGTCTATTGCACTAAAAAACTCCTAGGAGGAATGAGGAAATGATTTAAGTTTTTCAAAAGGGACAGTTTGGCTAGTCCCCAAAGTTTCAAAGCCAAAAAGGGGCCTCTTCATACTTCAATACACCGTTACCCAGAGTAAATTACTTGAGAAAAGTTTTGGGCACCTGTAAAAAGGGTCAAGGAGACATTAGTTAAAATCATAAAGTGACCCAAAGCTAACATAATAATTGTGGGTTCATAAGTTTAATTTATCTCTCTCAAGGGTATAAAGGTTTTTTTAATTTCATTTTAAAACTAAATTAGCAGTTGGTGAAGAAAACAAGGCTTTAGGAGAAAAACATAGATTGTCTGACTGTTTCTGGGAAAATTGGTTTGGTGCTGCGCAAATCACTGCCGCTACGCAAATACAGGTCGACATTGCGCTAACTGGCCCTCCGCCTATTCAAAATTACACTGTGCTATGCTAATCAGCCTCGGTGCTATGAAAATCTCGGGCGTTACGCAAACGCGGGCCCGACTCCCCTGGAGACTGACAGACACAGCCCCCGCCCAGTGCTACGCTAACCATTGTGCAGGCTTGCCAGCGTTGCGCAAATAGGCCGACCTGTTAGGTCGGGTAGGGCACTGCACAAACCCAGAAAAGCCAAGAATTGGTAAGTGGCCCTTTTTCCTTGTACCCAACCAATTTTTCAAGTTTCTTTTCGTCTTTTATGGCTTTAAAGTTAAAACCCTAAGCCTTCATACAAAACAAGAATTTATTTTTCCTCCTTGAAATCAGTTTGATGTCATATAAGGGTGAGTGAGTTAGGGTGACTGCAATCCACATTTGAGAAAGCCTCCTAAAGCTACAAAGCAACTAAACCCTAAGAACCCTAGCCTCCACACCACTCATTCTCCAAAGTTGACTCCATCACCTTTTTCACCTTGCTTCACCAAACCCTAATTTGTCAAACAGCATCCCCAATCACCATGTTAGGAGCTGAGCAAAGTAGTAGCAGCAATAAAGGTCAAAGTCCTTTGAGACCTAAACATAAGGGAGGAAAAGTCAATATATTGGAGCCTCAAAGCAGAGTGGCCATCACCTCCTCTCCTAGGATCCTGTCATGTTTTTAGAATGCAAGATGTTTTCAATTTTGTGAGATGATCAAACAAGTGAAGAGCCACCCTGAGCTTACAAGGCTTCTCATTCTCAATTTACACAACAAGCACTCAAGCTTTGCAGGAGTGGATTTTGAGATCTCAGCAAGTGCCATCTCTAAGGCCACAGGTATCCCAGCTATGGGTGAAAAGTGGTTTAAAAAGGGAAATTTGGACAAAGAGTTTTTAGATCCATTTATCCAAACAAGGTATAGAGGTGGAAGCAAAACAATTTTCCCTTTCTCACACCTCAAACAAAGATTTACATCCTTGATGTTGGTTATCATGAAATATTTCACCTGTGAGGGGACGTGTGCAAGGCTCTATACCTATAATTTCAGACTTCTCATGCATTTCACAGTGGATAAGGTGCTAAACTTACCTTACTATCTCTATAGGAGCATTGAGAAAATGCCTTCTGTTGTCCGAAAGAGGAATCGCCCACAAAAAATGCATAGCTTGTTCCACCATTCCTTGATCAAGATGGTGGTATTACATTAGTTGGAGCAGCAGGGTATACCTTGGGATGTTTTCATAACCCATGAAGTCTTTACAAACCCACAACCTCCTCATCAACCAAATATACCTTAATCATTTGCACAAGTATCCTCACCACAGGTAAACCTCCCTTCTCCTTCTCTTGGTGCATCAGGTGAAGTAGGAAGTGGCAATGAAGAATCACATGAAGATCAAGGTGAAGGTGATGAAATTAGTGAGGCGGAGACAGAAATTAATGAGGAAGATAAAGAAGGAAATGATGGTGAAGAAAAGGGAAATGAGCACAACAATAGTGAGGACTAAAATAGTGACAATTTAGAGGGAGGCAATCATGATAGTGATGCAAATGAGTCATCCCAAAGTAAAGAAAGGGATGATGCAGATGAAAAAAGTGATGACCAAGAATATAGTGATGAAAATGAGGAGGATGACAGTCAAAAGGATAGTGAACATGAAATTCAAAAGGAAAATGTGCATGAGCATGACAGTGAGCAAAGTCATAGTGATAACAGTGACAATATGGAAGAAGGTGATGAGGCAGAGTCCATGGAAAAAAATGATGAATAGGAAAATGATGAAGCAAAAACAGAGTTTGACGAATATGGCAGAGATATGACAAGCAGTGAGAAACATGAAAGAAAAGGAGATAGTCATGACAGTCATGAAAACTATCATGATAGTCATGACACCAATCAGCCTCCTCGTGAACATGAGAATGACAGTAGTGTAGGAGATGTTGAAGAAAAGGACCCTAGTGATGAACAAAACCAAAGTGAAGAAAGTGCAGAGGCTGATAATGAAATTGAAGACCAAGATGATAGTGCAAAAGGCAGTAAAGAAGGTAATAATGATGATGGTGTTGAAGGTCAAGAAATCAGTGATCAAACAGAGCATGGGATGACTGATGAAGATCATAGTGAAGATAAAGGAGCTTGTGACAACACCAATGGTCACAACCATGATGAAGACACTTCCAAAACAACCATCACTTCTCTTGCATGCACATACTACAGAGGGCCAAGGAAAGTGTTTGCTGCCTCCAAACGGCAAGGGACCTTGCCATCTGCATAAAATCCAAGGCTTGACAAGGAGAAAGAAAATATGGACCAAGTTAAGAAAGGTAATAAAATCAAGCTATCTACTCAAAAACCTCAATTCATTGACCTAGACATTGATACTGAAGATAAGGAGATGGCCACTAGACTACTACTCCAAAGTAAGGATGCAAAAATCAAGGAGTGGGAGAGGGATTTTGGTATGGCCCATTGCATCATTCAGTATTATAAGAATGAGCACAAACACTTCAAGAAAATAAAAAGAGGTCTGGCACTCCAGAAAAGGATGACAAAGTATTATGCAAAGAAGCAAAAGCTTGTTTGTGCTAAACTGAAGGAAACCCCCCTTGAAGTTCAAACCCTAAATGAGGAAAAAAGGCACGAAAACATTCAATTTTTGGTTGAGGCTTCTCAATAGTTGTCCAAGACCCCTTAAGGGAGGTCTCCACCAATTTTGAGCAAATTTGGAGAAATTTTTGTTTTTTGAGATTTTTAAGGCTCATTAGCACAACGGCACTGGCGCTACACTAATACATGGAGCATCCCCAGTAGGAAAACTAAAATTTTTTGGAATTCTTACACCTAACACACTTTTCTCACCAAGTTTCAGATGCTTTGGAGCAGGTTTAGCCCCTCAAAATGTAAAAAAAACCCTTTTTTCACCTTTCTGCCACTGTTTTGGGCCTGGCGCTGCGCAAATGACAGTCTTGGAATTTTTGAAATTTTTGCTAGGCTACAGGAGCTGTATCAGGAAGGTACAAGAATTTTTTTAAATTATACTCATCAGGCTTTCAACCGAGCCATCACGGATCCAAATCTGACATCGGGAAGGGGTCCAATACTTGGTTGCAAAAGACCCTATTTTTTGCTAAAAGTGGCGCTGCGCAAATGGATTGTTTAGTGTGTTTTGGACCAAAAGTCAACAAAACACACTCATTTATTGCAAAATCATTTTTTAGTGTTTTTTGAAGAAAATCACTCTAGGATTAGGTGAAAGAAGTCATTTTAGCATTTATTTCATGAGATGTTTTGTGCCTTGGGCCTTGCATGGTCTCTTAGGCATAAATGGCATTTATGGGTGATTTTGACATTTTCCAACCCTATCTAGGGTTTTTTCCCTCCTTTGCTGAGTTAAATAGAGCATGAGGGTTTCATTGTAAATGTTGGCACTTGATGAACTTTGAGAGAAATATATGGTTTTTATGAGCTTGGAGAAGAAATTGGTGTTGTGAAGTTGATGAATGGCTTGCTTGGATTGATGATGGAGAAGCTTGTTTGCAGGATTCCTAAGCTTGATTAATGATGATGTATTCTTAATTTGTTTATGTTTTCTTGTTATCATTATGTTTCATTCTTCTTTGTTGCTATTGAACATAAAAGTATAGGTTGAGAAGTACTCCTTGAAGCACCTTAGTCCTCCTGTCTTCTATGGCCTTGATGTTTTCCTCTGCTGGGTGTGTTTGAAGAATTCTTAGTTTCTCTTCAAGCCTCCTTATGCCCTTTTTTCATCTATGGATTAATATGCTAGTTTAAAAATATGATTCATGGTAAGCCTTGCTTCTTTGAAACTATCTAAACTCTGTCTTGAAACCTCTCTTTGAAGTACTACTTGCTAGGTTAAGTCAAAGAGGTCTTGTTTTGATCTTGCCCTTTGTCCATGCCTATCAGTTTGCCTCAGAGTTCTTTGTAGCTTAATAAAAAATGTTTAGGATTTCCCTCTTTGATTGATGAAAGTTATTGTGTCATCTTATATTTTTGCTAATGCTGAAGGTGAAATTACTAAATTTTGATAAGATTTTCTTGCTTTCTTAGTTTCATTGAAATGTTAATCTTGGATATTTATTTGTTTAGGTATTGTCATTGAGTAAATGGTTTTCCATATCTCATGATTAGTATATTTAAGACCTTCTTGTTTATGGGTATATGACAAAGGATACTTCACTGCCCTTTGCCCTACCTTGTTTTTCCCAAATTTAATGTCCATTTCACTTCACTCGTGACCTTAAGGATCCATTGACCACACTAGATTAGCCCTGTAACACACTCTGATTCAATATTGAGTTACTTATGACCAAACAAGAACACATCCTTTGCATATAATAGAGAGATACATATCTGAGTCTAGGAAGGCTAGGTCCTAGGACTCCAAAGACTGGTTTCATGTTTCCCTGTCATTTGGTCTACCAATCTACCAAATCACGGGACCTCAACAGGCTGCGCAATCCTTGAAGGGACTGTTGTTGCATGGAGGTGAAACCCAATGGCCTAAATGTTGGAAAAATTGTGTAAATCATCATTTAAAATTAAGAGGCCAAAATGGAGACCTTTCATATGTTATAACAACAAAAAAATATACATAATAAATGGGCCATAAAATGCACAACAAGTAAATACAAGCCTCCAATGGACAAAATCCCTCAATATGAGGTGCTGCAACTATATATAAAAGAAGGAAGGCCCTTACAACGCTGTTTTATGAGATCTACTACAAAAATTTATTATACATAATATCTAAGGTTGATATGTGCCTCAAAATATAGATCTATTGCAGATCTAACCACTATACAACCTCCTTTGAAGAACCCCTTAAAGGTTTTCAGCAAAACACCATATAGAAGATGTTGATCTAAGCCCTAAGGTTGTATATCTATTGCAAAATATAGATATGGAAATTGTGGATGATCTGATATTATCAATACAATAGCCTCCTCTAATAGATCCTCTAAGTGAAAGGAAGATCCCCTTCTCTAGAAAACCAACTCTCCAAATGGTGTGCCAAACCACCTTGCAACTCCTCCTACAGAAATAATGCAGATATGGGAGTAAACTACACTGTAGGGATGAATAACTAGTTGGCCTAATGCAAAGATCTGAAAATATGCTTAAAGGACTTAATTACTGTCCTCTCAATGGAAAGGAAGCCTCCTCCACTGAAAATGAGCAATGAAATGGCCTAGATCTAGAGATATAGTCTCCACTTGCTGCAACCTGCAAAACAACCAAACCCTCAATAGGATCTGCATTGTGAATGAAATATGAAGATTGGCCTTAAGCCTAATAGTGGAAAATGTAGTACAAGACTCCTCCAAGAGCTCCTCAATGGAAGAGGTGGGATTCTTGATTAGAAACACCCAGTGCTAAACAACACTCAATCTCAACTAAACATCAAGAGAAAGGTATATGTCTAAATACACCATATATTTAGAAATATCATATACATCAACATAATGAACAATGGCTGCCATCATCTTCCTTAAATAAGATATGAACTTGCAAACCCTAAGCCCCTTCCAATAATAACACTACTTTCACACATAGCATCTCCATCTAAAACTGTGTTGTTCCTCATTAATGACCACTCCTCCATGACAACGTTGTTGATTTGGTCAAGGTTGACCCAGTCAAGGTGATCCAACCCCTTTTCACACCAAAGGGTGCTTCCAAGGTTTATCTCTTTCACATTTGGCATTGATTTATTCATTATTAAGGAGAATTATGGACCTCCATTGTCCTCTTATTCATTAAACAAAGCAACAAAACAAAATTGAATATTCCAACTAGCTCATGGCTAATTGGGAATATTACAGTCATCCCTTCCCAAATGTTGCTTGTCTTTAAGAAACTGACAAGGTGAGTGCTGCAACTCTCCATCATTAGTGACACCAACATGTGATAAGCTTCCCTCATAAGCTAAGTGTTTACCAATCCATCCCTCCATGAGTTTCTCCTCCGAAGTTCTCATGAGATACAAATAATCCATCCCATAAGGAGACAGTAGTTCAAGTGAAACAAACATGGTTTTCGCAATGTTCTCCCTGAAACATATAACATAGTGAACATGGATAATCTATCTCCCATAGGGCACATACATTCCTCCCATCCTCCCTCCAAACATTCCCATAACAAGTATAAGTACATCATCAATGTATGGGATCAAAACTAAGTACATGCAAATATAAATTTTTACAAATGGAGGTGGGTCATAGTCCCACATGTGGAACCAGCACAGTAAATCTCCTGACTACCTTAGATAATGATGTGGTAATAGGTTTCCCCACCAATTACTTGTTTCCCAAGTCACCTCACCATGGTTGAAAGTGTGAGATATATTTGGAGCAACGACATGATGGTTGACATGAAAGATATCACATCAGCCCAATACACCCAAACTCCTTGCTGCCATATGATGGGAGTGCCATGCAAAATTTTATCCACCAACATACTCTTTGGAAAAGAATGTGTCATATGATGACCAAACTCTTTCAAGAGTAACCAACGCAACCTTGCCTCATGCTGCCCTGTGTCATAGTTCTGTAAGTGGCTTTTCATCCTCTTGCTCATCCACATCACCCATCCAACCAATGGTGAGTGTCTATCAATATTGGGAATATTATGTCATATGACGAAGGAGAGCCTCTTACTAATAGAGAGAAGAGGTATCAAATAAGAAGACACAGAAATTTTGATTATACAAATGACAAAGAAGACAAGGGTAAAACCCCTTTATTTGGAGGAGAAGATGAATAGAAGGAGTTCCCTAAGATCCTTCTTAGAGCCATGCAAGACATTGCTAGAGAGATCAAGGAGATGAGAATGGAAATATTCAAGGAATCCCATAAAGGATTTCATCGTGGTGAAGGCTCTGGCATGTCTAATCACTGGAATGTTCAACCAGTGCAGCAACCACAAGTTTCCCAACACTCTACAATGCCTACATTCTTGGCTGTGGGAAATGAAGGGTTTCAAGAGCGAGAATCCGTTGAAGACTATTTTATGGAGTATGAGTCTCAAACTTATAGATTCAAGGACCACTTGAGTTTTCAAGAGTTTTGTCAAATTAAGGACAATAGAAGACCAAGGCATCACAATAGAAGTGGTGGATTCATTCAGAATCATGATCGACACCACACTATGGGCATATTATTTTTACCCAATTTTTATGGGTCATCCAAGTGCACTGCAAAATCATGGGTAGAGAAAATTGACATATACTTCCAGTTGAACAAAGTTCTAGAAATGGAGGCCATTAAGATTGCAGCGCTGCACCTTGAGGGTAAAGCACAAGACTGGTGGTTCCATGGCTTGTCTACATTGGGTCATGCCAATGTAACTGCATATTCATAGTTCACTAGAAGGCTGGTGGAAATTTTTGATAGAAGATATCCTGAAGCACCATTCATGGGGCTTGCAAAGCTAAAACAATCAGGTAATCCAGAAACTTACATTTCGGATTTTTAAAACTTTCTGATATGGTTCTTGATTTATCTACAACAAGAAGGGTGTATATGTTCATTGATAGGTTAGATGAACCTCTTCATGGGTCGGTTAATTATACCAAGCCCACTACCCTAAAATATGCCATTGAAAGGGATATAGACCTTCAATATGCCTTGCCAAAAGCAAAGGCAATTTTTCAGCACAAGCCCTCTTTTCCATCAAAGGGAAAAGAAGAGAAGGCTCATCCTTCAAAGGAGAGCCAATACAAAAAACCTCTTGATGATGATGTATGGAAAGATTTGAGAAGGAGGAAGATTTTATTCACATGCCAAGAAGCTTGGGCACCTAGACATAGTTGTGCAGCTAGAAAGGCACATTACGTAGAGGTCTTGTTAGATGATGAGGATGAAGAAGAAGATGAACCAAGAATAGGTCACAGTGCTGACACTGTAGGAGATGAACCAACACCATTAGGAGATGGGAATGGGGATTTTTCTCCAATTGGAGGGGCTGTTGCATCATTGAGAGGAGTACCTAAGTACTTGACCTTAAGATTTCAAGGTTACATCTTAAATTAGAGGGTTTCTATTTTGGTTGATAGTGGGGCTACCCATAATTTTATTGATTCCCAGCTATTGTAAAGGAGGGAAATACCCACATATGCTTTTGAGGAATTTTATGTTTTGGTCCCAGGAGATAGAACTATGCAATGCATCAATTATGTTCCATCTTTATCAGTCACCATGGTAACATATACATTGACTGATCAATTCTTTGTGGTTGACATACTTGACACCAATGCCATATTGGGTGTGCAATGGTTGATTACTTTGGGGAAAGTCACCACTGATTGGGAGACTTTGCAGATGGAATGGGTGGATAGAAATAGTGGAAAAGCTAAAATTATTAAAGGCATGCAAACATATCCCTCACATACCACTTCCACACAGAAATTAGAGATGGAATTGCGCAGTGGAAGAAAGCACCTAACAGTCCCATCTATTATACTTATGAGATTGCTACATGGAACACTATTATTTAGTGGAAAACCACTTGGGAGGCCACTTGATTCAGATTTGGTGAGAGAAATATCACAACATGATGCTCCAAGCATAGATCTAGGAGGGATTGGAGCATTAGAAGACCATGATACAGCACTGAGAGTCTTGGGTAGACTCAAGGAGGAGGGAGATATTCTCCCAACATCATCATTACCCACTCTCATTTCAGATTCTGCGTTGTGGGAGGAGAAGCATGGAAGGAATTACCTTCCAACATATACCTTTGGCATGTGATATGTAAAGGAGAATAATATCCATATGATAGACATTTTTTGTGATAGATCATCAGCGTTGTCACTATGAAAGATTGATCCATATTGGAAATCCCAACTGTTGGTGGATTATTCCAAGGATCTTTTCACATGCATAATACTTGATGACCAGCTACATGAAGAGGGATATTTAGTCCAAGAAGGAGTCATCTATTATCAGGGTAATATATTCTTATCTAGAGCTTCCAAGCTCAAGGAGAAGTTGCTACAAAGAGCTTATGAAGAGTTCTTTTTCAGCCATACTTATTCCATGAGGTCCTACAACATTATCATGGAAAGCTACACTTGGAAGGGATTTGAAGAGGAACTATATCAACATTTTCAAAGATTCATAAACCATGTGGAGTTGGAAGAGAGACATGACTCTACGAAAGAGTTTTTTCAGCCACCTCTTTCCTCTTTTGGAATGAGAGGAGATACATCTATGCACCACTCCATTTGTATGAGGAGAATCTTTAGTAAAAAACATGCTTATGTACCTAATGTTTCATTTGATGATCATTTGAATTCTTTTACCATGTATATGCTGGACATAGCTCCAAGAAGGAGCTTATTCCTTATAAAATTCATGGCCAAATTTGGGCTGAAAATATTTCTGAACATGGCCATGCCCTTGGAGGACAACGATAGATTTTGTATCATTGTGGGTGCATTCCAAAAGCACCAAATATATCTCACACTTTTAGCCATGGTGAGATGACTTGGGAAGCAAGTAAGTGGTGGGGAAACCACTTGCCACATCTTTATCTGAGGCAGTCAGGAGATTTACTGTGCTGGTTCCACATGTGGGACTATGACCCACCTCCATTTGTACAAATTTCCATTTGCATGTACTTAGTTTTGATCCCATACATTGATGATGTACTTATACTTTTTATGGGAATTTTTGGAGGGAGGATGGGAGGAATGTATGTCCCGTATGGGAGAGATATTATCCATGTTCACTATGCTACATGTTTCAGGGAGAACATTGGGAAAACCATGTTTGTTTCACTTGAACTATTTTCTCCTTGTGGGATGGATTATTTGTATCTTATGAGAACTTTGGAGGAGAAATTCATGGAGATATGGATTGGTAGACACTTAGCTTATGAGGGAATATTATCACATGTTGGTGTCACCAATGATGGAGAGTTGCAGCACTCACCTTGTCAGTTGCTTGAGGACAAGCAACATTTGGGAAGGGAGGACTTTAATATTACCAATTAGCCATGAGGTAGTCAGAATATTCAATTTTGTTTTGCTGCTTTGTTTAATGAATAAGAGGAAAATGGAAGTCCATAATTATCCTTAATAAGAGGTCAATGAAAAATGTGAAAGAGATAAATATTGGCAGCTTAATTAAGCACCCTTTGGTGTGAAAAGGGGTTGGATCACCCTAACTGTGTCAACCTTGACCAAATCAACACCACTGTCATGGAGGAGTGGTCATCAATGAGGGACCTCACTATTTTAGATGGATATGCTTTGTGTGAAAGTAGTGCTATTATTGGAAGGGGCTTAGGGTTTGCAATCTCATATCTTATTTAAGGAAGAGGATGGTAGCCATTGTTCATTATGTTGATGTATACGATATTTTTGAATATATGGTCTATTTAGACATATATCTTTCTCTTGCTATTTTGCTGAGATTGAGTGTTGTTTAGCACTGGGCGTTTCTGATCGGGAATCCCACCTCTTCCATTGAGGAGCTCTTGGAGGAGTCTTGTACTACATTTTCCACTATCAGGCTTAAGGCCAAGCTTCATCTTTCATTTATAGAGCAGATCCTATTGAGGGTTTGGTTGTTTTGTAGGTTGCAGCAAGTGGAGGCAAGATCTATAGATCTAGGCCATTTCATTGCTCGTTTTCAGTGGAGGAGGCTTCCTTTCCATTGGGAGGACAATACTGAAGGCCTTAGAGCATATTTTCAAATCTTGGCATCAGTCCAACTAGTTATTCATCCCTACAGTGCAGTTTACTTCTAGATCTGTGTTATTTCTGTAGGAGGAGTTGCAGGCTGGTTTAGAACACCATTTGGAGAGCTGATTTTCTAGTGAAGGGGATCTTCCTTTCACTTAGAGTATCTATTGGAGGAGGATATTGTATTGATCATATCAGATCAGCCACACTTTCTAGATCTGTATTTTGCAGTAGATCTGCAGCCTTAGGGCCTAGATCTACATCTTGTATATGGTGTTTTGCTGAAAGCCCTTAAGGGGTTCTTCAAAGGAGGTTGTACAGTGCTCAGATATACAATAGATATATATTTTGAGGAACATATCTGCCATAGATATGATTTATAATCACTTTCTATAGAAGAGCTAATAAATTTTAGAAAATTAAATATTATAGAGCAATGAAAAACATAAAATATGCGAAAAATACAAGCACACAAAACACATAAAACCAGAGAGACATAGATATGTGTGGTTCACCCAGTTTGGGCTACGTCCACCCTGAACATCCAGTCCTTCATTTCTATTATCCAGCAAAAATGAAGAGACACAACCTACAACAGATCCTCTGTAATATCCTTTTTTCTCTCTCACAGTCTCCCTATCTGTTTCTCGCTTTGAAAATACACACACTATACACAGACGCAATACAATACCCTCATAAAAGTGAGGGGTTTCCTTATAGGAAAAAAAACCCTAAACTAAACATAACTTCTACTGTCAGATCATTCGCCTAATGAATGGCCCAGATTGACTAGAAATTACTATACTTTTACAGGGAAATTTTACATCTGTTGTTAGCTTTGGGGGCGTTTCCCCCGAAACCCCCCACTAGGTGGGGGCTCCATAAAGTCGCAGCCCCCCCTAGACCCCCCAGGCAGCGTTTAATTACGGGGAGCATTGCCTCCCCATTAAGGTGCAAGGTTCCAATGCTGCGATACAAAATAAACAAGATAATCAGGCTCCACACCCAATAATCTCCCGCATGGAGACTGATTATAGCAACTCCACCGCTGCTTCATTTGCTGGAAAATGACTCCTCTTTGGACCTGGTTGTTTCTCATATTCATCTTCATCCTTGAAGACCAATTGAAATTGAGCATAATCTTAGTTTCGCCCTGGTTACAACTTTTGTTAGCATATTTGCAGGATTCTGGCTGGTGTGTATCTTTTCCAGCTTCAACTGTCCATCTTCCAATAGTGATTGTATGAAATGGTACTTGAGCTGTATTTGTTTAGTCCTTGAATGAAATGTTGAGTTCTTTGCAAGATGAATGGCACTTTGGCTATCACTATATAACGTGCCCATATCATGCTTCTTACCCAATTCATCCATAAACCTTTGTAACCAAATCATTTCTTTACTAGCCTCTGTAGCAGCAACATCCTCTGCTTCTGTTGTTGAAAGTGCAACAACAATTTGGATTTTTGAAACCCAACTGAAAATTGTTCCACCTACAGTAAATACATATCCTGTAGTGCTCCTCATGTTATCTCTATCACCTTCCATATCTGCATCAACATATCCATGTAGAGCAATGTTTGAACCACCAAAACATAATGCTTGATTTGTGGTACCTCTTAAATATCTGAGAATCCATTTCATTGCCATCCAATGTTCTTTTCCTGGATTGTTCATGTATCTGCTTACAACTCCCACTGCATGTACAATATCAAGCCTTGTGCAGACCATTGCATACATTAAGCTTCCAACTGCTGATGCATATGGAACTTTAGACATATAATCCATTTCTTCCTGGGTCTTGGGGCACATCTCCTTACTAAGTTTGAAATTGCTAGCAAAAGGTGTACTAACTGGTTTTGCATTCTGCATATTAAATATTTTCAAAACCTTTTGTATGTACTCATTCTGAGACAGTGTTAGTTTGCGATTTTTCCTGTCTCTAGTTATTCTCATACTAAGGATTTGTTTTGCAGCTCCCAAATCCTTCAACAAATGAATTTTCCAATTTTCTTTTGATCACATTTATTTCCTGCATGTTAGACCCTGCAACAAGCATGTCATCTACATACAATAACAATATAATATTGCTTCCATCATTTTTCTTTTTTAGATAAACACAATGATCAGAGTGACATCTAGTATAACCTTGTTTGGACAAGAACCTGTCAAATTTTAGATACCATTGCCTTGGAGCCTGTTTTAAGCCATAAAAGCTCTTCTTTAACCTGCACACTAATTTTTCTTTCCCTTTGACCTGATATCCTTCTGGCTGCCCATATAGATCTCTTCCTCCAAATCTCAATGGAGAAATGTTGTCTTTACATCTAACTGTTCAAGATGTAAATATTCCGCTGCTACAAGACTTAAAATAGTTCTGATCGAGGTCATCTTAACAATAAGAGAAAATATTTCATCAAAATCAATACCTTTCTTTTGTGAAAACCCCTTCACCACAAGTCTATCTTTGTACCTCTGTTTTCCTCCATATTCTTCCTTCAGCCTGTAAACCCATTTATTCTGCAATGTATTTTTACCTGCAGGCAACCTGACTAAGTCCCAAGTCTGGTTATGCATTAAGGAGTCCATCTCTTCTTCCATGGATAGCTCCCACTTCTTCCTGCTTTCAACCTGCATTGTTTCTTCATAACATTCGGGTTCACCAGAATCAGTCAACAATAAATAATATAATGATGGCGAGTATCATTCAGGGGGTCTACTTGTCTTGGTAGATCTTCTAACACCAATTTTAGGTGTTTGAGGTTCCTGTTGTTGTTGTGGTGGTTGTTGTTGTTGTGGCTATTGATTATTATTATTTTCAGGCACCTTTACCTTTTTTGTGATCTCATCAAGAAATGTGTATTCTTTGTTTTCTTTTTCTTGTTTCTTTTCCTACAACTGATTCTTATACAAGACCTTTTCATTGAATATTACATCTCTTCTCCTAATGATTTTATGATTTTCATAATCATATAAGAGATAACCAAAATAATTAACACTATATCCAATAAAGGTACATTTCTTTGATTTTGCCTCAAGCTTTGTTCTATTTTCTTTATTAATATGGACAAATGCCTCAAAACCATAAGGATTTAAAAAAGAGTAGTTTACCTTTTTACCTATCCATGCTTCTTCTGGAATACCACCATCCAAGGAACTTGAACACCCTTTGTTTATTAGATAAATAACAATATCTACAGCATCTGCCCAAAATTGTAAAGGCAATCGTGCATGCAATCTCATGCACCTTGCACACTCCATGATTGTTCTGTTCATCCTTTCTGACACACCATTTTCTTGTGGTGTTCTTGGAACTGTCTTCTCTCTGCGAATTCCATGCTCTGAACAGTACCTATCAAACTCTTTGTTGCAATATTCTCCTCCATTGTCTGATCTGAGACACTTCAACTTCTTTCCTGTCTCAATCTCAACTAAAGCTTTCCATTTCTTGAAAGTATCAAATACATCAAATTTATTCTGAATACAATAAATCCAAGTTTTTATAGTTGCATCATCAATAAAAGTAACATAATGATGAAAGCCACCAAGAGATGATACCTGAGAAGGTCACCATACATCTGTATGGACAAGATATAATTTTTCGCTCTTCTTTTCTTTCCCAACTCTGAGAAATCTGGCTCTCTTCTATTTTCCATAAATGCAATTCTCACATAAATTCAAATCAACATTCTTCAAACTCGGCAACAAATTTCTTGAGTGAAGAATCTTCATCCCCTTCTCACTCATGTGTCTGAGCCTATGATGCCATAATGTTGCATTGGCTCCTTTGGAAGTTAAAGCATTAACAGAGTTAGAAATACCATTGCATAAATACAATGTACAAACATTTTTGCCCTTTTCTATTACCAGGGCTCCTTTGGTGACCTTCCACGTTTAATCTGTGAAAGTTGTCACACAACCTTCAATGCCTAACTACCCTATTGAAATCAGATTTTTCTTCAGATCTGGAACATGCCTTACCTCCTTTAATAGCCATTGGTTTCCATTCTGCTATTTTACAAGTACCTTACCCATTCCAGCAATTTTACAGGGTTTATCATCACCCAAACAGACTTGTCCAAAATCTCCTTGAACATATTCATGAAAATATTTCTTATCAGGTGTGGCATGGAATGAGGCCCCTGAATCTACAACCCAAGAATCAGTAACATTTTCGAAAGAAAGAATCAAAGCATCTTGTAACACATCACCTGTCACGTTTGCTTCATGATTGTTTTCTTGTTGTGCATCTCCTTCTTTTCCCTTCCGAGATCTATAGTCTTTCTTTAGGTATCCTTTCTTTCCACATTTCCAGCACACTATCTCCGATCTGGTTTTGGATCTACCTTTCCTTGATTTACTATGATATCCTGAGCTCTTTCCTCTTTCCATTTTTCTTCCCCTAGACTCTGCACTCAAAGCATTACCTGATGTCTCACTGGAGCTTTTCCGTCTCATTTCCTCGCTAAGGATAGCACCGGCATCATCATCAAACTTTAAGTACTAGATCCAGAGACATAGTTACTAATGGCCATAACTAAACCATTCCAGATTTCTGGCAATGAGAAAAATAGCCCTAACTTCATCATCAAAGTTTATCCCTACAGAACTTAACTGACTGGTAACTGTATTAAAATAATTTAAATGGTTTGCAACAAATCCACCTTATGACATCTTCATATTAAATAAACGTTGCATAAGAAATACCTTGTTTGAGGCTGAGGGTTTTTCATATAGTTTTTCCAACACCTTAATCAAACCCTCTGTTGTTGTTTCCTTCAAAATATTGAAGGATACCGACACCGTGAGGCACAACCGTACTGTTACAAGTGCCTTTCTATCAATAATATCCCATTATGCGTCTGTCATAGTCGTCATCTTCTTTTTTTTTCTACTAAATGGTAGGTACAGATGTTTCTGATATAGATAATCTTCCATTTGCATCTTCCACAACGGGAAGTTTTGGCCGTTAAATTTCTCGACCCTAAACTTACCATCTTCCACCATTACTCCCACTCGAACCAAGAACCCTTCTTTCCTATGATTTTATCAGCCAAATAGACCTTCGGCTTTGATAACAGTTGTTAGAAAATTAAATATTATAGAGAAATGAAAAACATAAAATATGCAGAAAATACAAGAACACAAAACACATAAAACTAGAGAGACACAGATATACGTGGTTCACCCAGTTTGGGCTACATCCACCCCAAAAATCCAGTCCTTCCTTTCTATTATCCAGCAAAATGAAGAGACACAACCTACAGCAGATCCACTGTAATATCCTTTTTTCTCTCTCACAGTCTCCTTATCTGTTTTTTTCTCTGAGAAAACACACACTATACACAGACACAATACAATACCCTCATAAAAGCGAGGGGTTGCCTTCTAGGGAAAAAACCCTAAACTAAACATAACTTTTACCATCAGATCATCCACCTAATGAATGGCCCAAATTGACTAGAAATTACTATACTTTTGCAAGGAAAATTTACATCTGTTTTTAGCTTCGAGGGCGCTGCCCCCGAAACCCCCCACCAGGGGGGGGCTCCATAAAGTCGCAGCTGCCCCCCCTGGACCCCCTAGGTAGCGTTTAATTATGGGTGGCGTTGCTGCCCCATAAAGTTACAAGGGTCCAACGCTGTGATACAAAATAAACAAGATAACCAGGCTCCACACCCAACAATAAAACAATGTTGTACGGGTCTTCCTGCTTTTATATATATATGCAGCACCTCATATTAAGGGATTTTGTCATTTGGAGGCTTGTATTTACTTGTTGTGAATCTTATGTCCCATTTATTATATATATTTTACTATTGTTATAACATATGAAAGGTATCCATATTGTCCTCTTACTTTTGAATGATGATTTACACTATTTTTCCAGCATTTTGCACTATATTCCTTCTTTTCCCATTTGGGAATATTACAGTGGGAATTTAGGAAAATTTAGAAATGTAAGTTTTTGGATTACCTAATTGTTTTAAATTTGCAAGCCCCATGAATGGTGCTTCAAGATCCCTTCTATCAAATATTTCCACGAACCTTCTAGTGAAATCTGAATATGCAATTAAATTGGCATGACCCAATGTAGACAAGCCATGGAACCACCAATCATGTGCTTCACCCTCAAGGTGTAGCGTTGCAATCTTAATGGCCTCAATTTCTAGAAATTTGTTCAACTGGAAGTAGATATCAAGCTTATCTACCCATGATTTGGCAGTGCACTTGGATGACCCATCAAAATTGGGTAAAAATAATTTGACCATGGTGTGGTGTCGATCATGATTCTAAGTTAATCCACCACTTCTATTGTGATGCCTTGGTCTTCTATTGTCCTTGATTTGAAAAAACTCTTGAAAAATCAAGTGGTCCTTGAATATATGAGTTTGAGACTCATACTCCATAAAATAGTCTTCAAGGGGTTCTTACTCTTGAAACCCTTCATTTCCCACAACCAAGAATGTAGGCATTGTAGAGCGTTGGGAAACTTGTGATTGTTGGACTGGTTGATAATTCCAGTGATGAGACATGCCACAACCTTCAACATGATGAAATCCCTTAGGGGATTCCTTGAAGCTATCCATTCTCATCTCCTTGATCTCTCTAGCAGTGTCTTGCATGGCTCTAAGAAGGATCTTAGGGAACTCCTTCACTTCCTCTTCTCCTCCAAATAAAGGGGTTTTACCCTTGTCTTCTTTGTCATTTTTATAATCAAAATTTTTGTGTATTATTATTTTATACCTCTTCTCTCTATCGGTAAGAGGTTCTCCTTCTTCAAATGACATATTGGATTTTCAAGATGCACAGGTGTTGGGCCCAAATTGAGGTACATTTTCACCCTATAATCACTTCAAATTATGTCACAATTTGCGAAATTCTTCCTAATATGAACAATAAAGAATTAAAAGATTTATGAAAACTAGATCAATAGGGCTAACGACAAAAAGAATGTTTTATAACAGGAAATTAGCTTATTGTATCTTCGTATGTAGGAAGGCAGAGTAGCTGAACCAACGGTAAATGGAAAGACAACTGACAGATGCAAACGTATGGGATCTCAGTAACTCCTAGAAGCTAGCAGAAGGAAAACAAATGGATTTGAGACCAAGAACTCAAATGACAGCCACGCGCAACGGGATTTTGTTTGAAGAATACTTCCTCATTGCGTGAAATTTCCTTTAAAAGGATCCGGGATGAACTAGATGGAGAGTCGGAGTTAATTGGGAATTTTCCCTATGTAATTAGCGCGTCAAGGCAGAGATGTCATATTGTATTTCCACATTATCCTTTGCATTTTGATGTTTTGAACAATTACCTTTTGAGGTTCTCATCGTGTTAGAACTTCTAGTGGTCTGGGCTCAACCTCTGGGAGTCTCTGCGCTAATGCTATGCTGCACGTTAGTTACAGAATCCATGTTTAGTCATCTGATGTGGTTGTAACATACTTCTCTACTTAATAAAGTTACATTTGTTCATGCTTTAGAATAGTTTAGTATCTGTATTTCTTGATTTATAATAATCGCATTTCATATTTTATGGCTTATAATAATACTTCATCACCAATAAGATGCTTTCAGTTCCTTTCAATGCTTCTGCAATCGATTTACCAATCACACGTTAGTTATTATTAGATGCTACTTATCTTTGTGGATTACATTGTTCTGACAGCACGATAAAGCGTTCAATTGTTGATTAATGCTACTAAGTTAGTTTACCAAGAGAATTCCATTGCAAGATTATATAAGTGAGTGTTGTACAATGCATTTAGGTTGCTTCGCTTAGATTGTTGTTCAATTCATTTAAAATAGTCGTTCAATTCATTTAGATTGCTTCATTTAAGAATCTCATTCCATTCGTGAACATTGTTGTTCCATTTGTTTACGATTGTTGTTCAACTCATTTAAGGTTGCGGTTTAATTCATTTAACGTTGCTATTCCATTCTTGTTCAGTTCACTTAGACTGTTGTTCGATTCATTCAGATTGCTTTAGATCAATTCATTTAGATTAATTTAGATCAATTCATTTAGATTGATGTTTAAGTTGCTACCCAAACCACCATCCTGCTATTTAATCGTAGGCTTACGAGCCATAACCTAGCAAATCAACCCTCGTTAAGCTGATTGAATTTAGGAGGCAGGATAATCCTTTCTCATAAACTACATAGAGTATCTATCATTCGAACTCACTTGCATATATTTTTCTGACACTCTTGAAATAAGAAGACTTACCTCGGGTTGATAATTAAATGAAGAAGCACTAGGGTTGCCTATAATAAGCCACCTCTGTGACACCAACATTTTTGGCACCACTGTCGGGGAGAGTGTTAAGAGTGATATCCTTTATTCACCTTTCTCTATTGCTGTGAGGAATTGGGTATTAAAAAAAAGAGTTAAGAACCTGCGTACCGGTAAGAAAAATGCTTGCTCTATAGCCCGCTTCTCAGCAAAGTTGTTCAAAGACCAGTAGAGTAGGTACTCTTGTTTTATGATTAGGAAGACAAATATAGAAACAATTCGAACTAACTCTAAAAAATCCTCACAATCCCAAGGACCGGTGATCCTTGGAAGGGCAACATATATAGATGAAATCATCAAGAGAGCTGAATCTCAGGCATCCATAGGACCTAGAAATATTTCCATTCAAAACCCTATCACGCTCCCTCAAGCTGTAGCCTCACCATCTATAGCCCATGTCGAGATTCACGGTGAAACAAAAGGAGTTGAGCAAAGCCTTCAAACTGCCAATCATATAGGCACTGACCCTTTGAGAGAGGGAGTTTCTTGCAATCTACAAGAAGGGAAAGGAGAAACTAGTGGCATAATTGAAATAGAAGCTTCAGAGCCTAAATCACCTGAAAGAGTAGTATAGACAGAGGTACTTAGGATCCCAGACCAGGGAAGCGTTGTAAAACCTCCTCCACATTTTCCTCCTAAGACCCCCCGGACGACTCCTCTAGAATAGGAAATCCCTGAATATTTCTGACACCTCTTTGACCAAATGGAAAATAATCAAAATCAGAATCAAAGGCAAAAATCAACATTGGAATACCCCATAGTTGATCATGCTACAAACGCCCCTATGAAAGACATTCCCTTACACAGCATTCCCACCTTTCATGGTTTGACTACGGAAGATCCTGATGCATTCTTATTTGAATTTGATGTCTTATGTAGGGGGTATTACTACACCACTGATCCTCAGAAGCTAAAAATATTTCCCTCTACCTTAAAAGGAACAACACTACGCTGGTTCATGGAACTAGGTGGGGGAACCATCAATAATTGGGACGAAATGAAGAACATTTTTCTTAACAAATATCAAGACTATTGCCGAACCCGAGACCTAAAAGACGAATTCTTTAATATGCCTGCAAAAGAAAATGAAACATTAGAAGAGTACGTAGAAAGATTTCAATACAATTTACAAAAGTCCCCATATAGCACGCTATCGAAGGACATTTTAAAAGCCACGATGCTTAAAGGAAAGAATGAAGAATGGGTTGAGATGCTTAAAATAATGGGGAAGGAAGATATTTATCAGGAAGAATATGACGAGATTATTTCCCTATGTATTAGATGCTCTCAGGGTAGCACACGCAATAGGCCAGTTGGGCGTGATTCTATGAAAAAATATCTTAAGAAGACCAATGGCAATGTAACCAGAGCAGAATTTGGAAATCGATTAGAAAATTTCAAAACTAAAATCCTTGGTACCTTGACAACACAACTTGATGTTTTACAAGCCAAGAAGAAACAAGCTATAGCAGAACAAAACCTGGCCATCTTTTGCCCACGATGTCAGAAGAAGCACAACCAGAGAGAATATCATTAAGACATGGTTCAAACTTGTGCCATTTGCACTAAGGATCATCCCACATACCAATTGCCTTCACTTCCTGGGCTGAAAGCAGTTTACAAGGAAGCAGAGAAAGAGACTGAACCAGTCTATTTAATGAATCAGCACCGTCAGTGGAAAACATGACCAGGTATGCCACAAGACTTGCCTTAATTCTTTTCTTCACCATAGTTTAACTAGAAAAACCCTGCAATAACTTGGCAGACTCAAAACCCCTTCTCTACTTGGCCAAACCAGTCGTTTTCTATGCCACCTTGGCCTACACAACATTCATCAGGGAATAATTAGTTGAACTTTCCTTGTTCCCCCCCTTATTGGAAAAATGTTCCATATCAATCCCAGTGGCCAAACCCTCCTCCTCAGAACACTAATTGGAATTGGAAGCGACCCCTGGGATGAAAAACCTACCAATGGGGGCATGAACTCAAAATCAACCTACCTTGCCAGCTCCCTACCCAGTTCAGCATAACCATCAACATGCCATACGCCCTCAATTACCAGCCCAACCCAATCCTAATCCCAACAACAGAACGGTTCAATTAGTCCAGATAATAGAAAATCCAAATTCTGGCATTGAATAGAAACAGTGCAACGAACTAAAGCTGAGATCAGGACGTACTATTTTACCTATAGAAGCCACAACCCCACCTCCGTCCTGAACTAAGACTTCAACTAAACCGAACCAGGAAAATATAATAGAGAAAGAGGTTGACCAGTAGGGACCTGAAGAAATTAGGATGTCTTTGCCCCCATTCCCAGAGAGACTAACTCTGCCTAGACCGAAAAATTCTCCACACTTTGACATCTTGGGGGAATTGAGAAACCTCTATATTAAAATTCCTCTTCTTCAGGCCATCCAAGACATTCCTATCTATGTAAGGATGATTAAATAACTATGTGGGAAAAATAAAATAAACAAAACAAAGGCTACACCCACTGTTCATGTGGTAGGGGTGCTATCTAATTTGTTACTGGGTAAGGAGCCACCCATGAAATATGAAGACCTAGGAAATCCCATTGTGACTGTGAAAATCTCTGGCCATTCATTTCCAAAGACATTGGTCGACCTAGGAGCAACCATTAAAATCCTAACTACAGGGGCTTGCAAAGAAATGGGCATATCAGCTTTCGAACCTATATCTACACTGCTAGAACTGGCTGACAGGTCTATTATCAGATTAGAGGGAATAATGTAGGACATCCCGGTCTCTGTGGAATCATGGGAATATCCAGCTGATTTTTTAGTTATTAATCCAAAGAACAGGATGGACGGGCATCCATTGATCCTTGTGCGACCTTGGCTGGCCACAATAGATGCTTACATAGGCTGCCGAATAGGAAACATGACTATCACTAGAGGGGATTTTGTAAAAAATATTATCATTTATCCACCTGCCAAACCAAGCATACCCACGGTAAAAAATCATAAAGTACATACTGGGAGAAAAACATTCGTCCACCCTTGACACTAGTAGAAGATCTTGAATTTAAGGATAAAACTAAAGACGACGTAATCAATAATTTCATGAGTCAACCACCATCTGGAAATTTAAAATGTCAAATGTTGAAAACAGTCCTTGAAAATGAAGACCAAGAGGATCCTGTAGCAAACCTCGAGGATCAGCATATTCCCACAACCACTCTATGTAACAACATACCTATTGAGGTTGAGCCAGGAAGGGTTCTGAATATTAATGGCAATTTGGATGATGACCAAAAGCAGAAGCTCATAAACATCCTTCGGAAGTATCAAGGGGCATTTGCTTGGGATTACCCAGACATGAACGGTTTAGACCCACCGCTATGCACCTACCACATCTATAATGATAAGGAGGCACATCCCATTAGACAACCTCAGTCAAGGCTGAACCCACACTTAAAATATGTTGTAAAAGAGGAGCTGCAAAAGCTATTAGATGTAAATTTTATTTATCCTATTACAGATAGCAAATGGGTCTCCCATCTTGTAGCTGTCCCTAAAAATAATGGGAAATGGAGAATCTATGTAGATTACAGAGAATTGAACAAAGCAATGCAGAAAGACGAATTCCCCCTTCCATTCATTGACCAAGTCCTAGGTACATTGGTAGGGAAATGGTTCTTTTCCTTCCTTGAAGGGTTCAGTGGTTACAATCAAATCCAAATAGCTTCCAAAGATCAAGACAAGACAACCTTTACCTGCCATGGGGTAATTTTTCTTAAATAGTTCTACCATTTGGGTTATGCAATGCCCCAGCCATGACATTTCAGAGGGCCATAATCAACATTTTCTCTGACTTAATAAATGAGGGACTGGAAATCTATATGGATGATTTCACACCATATGGAGAAGACTTTGATCAAGCTTTAGAAACGCTATAAAATGTGTTAGAACGATGTATTGTTACTAGGTTATGTCTAAGCAATGAAAAATTCCACATGATGATGACTGAGGGGGTGATCCTAGGTCACAACATTTCTGCAGTTGGAATACAGATAGATATGGCTCAGATAGAGGTAATCCTTCTATTAGCTACACCTTGTACACAGACAGAGGTACATAGTTTTCTAGGATATGTAGGATATTATCGCAGATTTATAAAGAATTTCTCACAAATAGTCGTGCCTCTGTATGCATTAACTAGAAATATTGAATTCCATTGGAATGACAAGTGTGACACCGCTTTTGCAGATTTGAAGAGACTGGTCTCAACAGCACAAATCCTGTGAGGTCATAACTGGAAAATGCCCTTTCACATCTCTTCAGATGCACCTGATACAATAATAGGAGTAGTCCTTGGCCAAGAAGAAGACATAAAACCTTATGCTATTTATTATATCAGTAAAAACCACACTCTTGCTGAACTAAATTATACCGTGACCGAAAAGGACTTCCTGTCTGTAATTTATGCTATTAATAAATTCAAGCACTATATAACTGGTTATCAAGTGTTCCTGTATATTGATCACTCTGCCATTAGATATCTAGCCAATAAACCAATCACGAATGGGAGAATAACTCGTTGGTTACTGTTGTTGCAGGAATTCGACATAACAATCAAATATCGTTCGAGATAAGAAAACATAGTCGCAGACTTCCTGTCCAGGGTTCCAAAGTCGGAGGACACCCTAGCAGTTGATGATCAATTCCTTGATGAACATTTGTTTGCTGTAGCAGTAAAAACACCATGGTATGCAGATGTGGAAAATTATCTGGTAATAGGGAAGCTACCTAAACACTTAACATCAAGAGAACGATAATTGATTGTACAATGCAGTGCAAGATTCTCTTGGATTGGGGTATACCTCTTCCATACAGGGGCCGACATGCACATATGCAGATGCATAAGAGAAGACAAAATCTATGGCATATTACGAGCCTGTCATGATGAACCTTGTGGCGGAAATTTCGTAGAATGCAGAACCGGGAATAAATTGCTACGATTAGGCTATTATTGGCCTATGATTTTCAAAGATGAAAAAAATTGTCCAGGCCTATGATAGCTGCCAGAGGACGGGTCACTCGGGCCAAGTTGATGAAATGTCGTTGCAACCACAATTGGTGGTAGAACCATTTGAATGGTGGGCGTTGGATTTCATTGGACCATTTAACCCACCATCGAACCAGAAATTCTACATGATGGTTGCCACAGATTATGTAACCATATGGGTAGAAGCAGTGGCCTTGTCAAGAGCCACGGAAGAATCAGTGATTAATTTTCTTTTCGAGCTATTCGTGTGATACGGGTTGCCACGAGAAGTGATAACTGATGGAGGGGCACAATTCATAGGAAATAAAATCATAGCCACCTTAAGAAATCATCATATCATCCATAGAGTTACGTCTCCTTACCACCCGTAGGCCAATGGGCAAGTTGAAAGCACCAACAAAGTCCTAGAGGAAATTCTTACCAAAACGGTATCAGCACATTGTCGGGACTAGGCCACTAGACTTCCAGAACCCTTATGGGCTTATCGTACAACCTGGCGAAACACCACTAGATATTCACCATATCAGCTAGTATTTGGGAGAGAACCTATCTTCCGTATTGAATTCAAAATCAAAACTTTGAGAACAGCCCAGGAGGTGGGGTTGGAATTAACAAAAGCTCAAGCTAGAAGACTCCAACAAATAAACGAACTACACGAAATACGACTGCTATCCCTGCAACGCATAGTGATCATCCAAAAACAGCAAGCTAAGTGGCATGACAACCTTATAAAGAAGAAGGTATTTAAAAAAGGAAATTGGGCACTCCTCTATGACTCCATATTCCAATATCTCCTGGGAAAACTACAAACAAGGTGGTTCAGTCCATATGAGATTTAGGAAGTACATAGCAATGGCACACTCATCTTGACCACCATAGATGGGTCTGGTTCAAAATTTCAAGTTAATGGACACAGAGTATGCCTCTATCACAAACCTCTCACGAAAGAATATTTTTGTCAATAAGTACGAAACAATTCCACCATCCAAGTTATTGCACAAGGGGGTGACAACCCCACAAACTCAAGTACATGAGAGGTTTGCTAGCATCATTTGTAAATAATGTATATAAATGTCTTATTTTGATGTACATTATTTGTACTTGCAATTTTTCTTTCTTCTTTCCTCATCCTCTTGTGAATTACATTCTTATTTTTCTTGTTGTTCAATCCTTGAACGACTGTTGTTCAATTCTTGAACCGTTGATGTTCCATCAGATTAAAAAACCATATTTTGGAGTTTTATTTTTCTTTTTGTTCAATCTTCGAACGGATGTTGTTCAATTCTCGAACGGCTATTGTTCCATCAAATTGAACAACCATATTTTGGTGTTTTATTTTTCTTGTTGTTCAATCTTCGAACGGCTGCTGTTCAATTCTTGAACGGCTGTTGTTCCATCGGATTGAACAACCATATTTTGTTGTCTTATTTTACTTTATGTTCAATCCTTGAACGACTGTTGCTCAATTCTTGAACAGCTGTTTTTCCATCGGATTGAACAACTGTGTTTGGTGTTCTTATTTTTCTTGTTGTTCAATCCTTGAACCACTGTTGTTCAATCTTCGAACGACTGTTGTTCAATCGGATTGAACAGTTGCGTTTTTATATTCCTATTCTTCTTGCAGTTCAATCCTTGAACGACTACTGTCCAATATTTGAATGGCTACTGTTCAATCCTTGAATGAATACTGTCCAATATTTGAACAACTGTTGTTCAATCGGATTGAACAACCATGATTTTGAGTTTTTATTCTTCTCGTTGTTCAATCCTTGAATGAATGTTGTTCAATATCTGAACGACTATTATTCCATCGGATTAAACAGCCAAGGTTTGCATTTTTTTTTTCTATTCAAATTAAATAACCTTGTTTTTTCATCTCATTATTCCCTTTGTCTAGCTAAAAGCATCTCTGAGAAGGAAATGGCCGTTGAAGAAGAAAGGGGAATGGTAAAACTACAAATATGATGACTCCTTGGAACTATAATCCTTAAATAGGAAACTGACAATGTGCATACATGAAATGAAAGGCTAAGTCATCCCTAATTCAAATATGTTATCATACAATATATGTCCTTATCATGGTATATATTTTTGTATTATTCGAGTAATATTTCCCTCCAATATGAAGGAATGGGAATAAAGGCTATTGAGTAAATACTACGAATCCAGAAACCCATCGGGAGTAGAAGAACAAGAGGAACCCATAGATGAGTCCACCACCGCTAGTAGTTCTAGTCACACTAAAGTCCTACCTGACCAAGAGGAACTATAGGACAACGTCACTCTATCCCCTCTTAGGAATTATGAGGTATACAGCAAAGGGCGGGAAGAAGAAAGGATGGAATCAGAAAATTAGTTAGGTGACACGGTCCCTGTAGAAAAAATCACAGAAACAGTGCCCTTGAAACCAGGAGGTAGCACTTCTCCACCCAGTTGGGACCCTCATACAGAGGTAAACTCTAAAGATCAAATAAGAAACACCATCATAGGTAACCCTGATGTTGGAAATACCATTCCCAAAAATGGGAATGACACTCCTCCACCACCTGTTGAAATGAGGACAGGTGAAAATTTAGATAAAAAGAAAATTATAAAATTGATCAGGGCCTACAGAAGATTAAAGAAAATGGTGAAATATCTAAGGAAACAACGTAAAGAGGAGAGAAGGGCCCAAAAACCAAAGAGAGAAACCACCACTACAGGAGCTCAAACAGAACTAGTCACCAGCTTGATAAACATCATTAAAGCCGAGATGCAGACAGACTTGGCTGACATTGCTAAGGCTGAGGTGCAAACTGATTTGGTAGCCACTACAGAGGTTGAGGTGTAGACCAATTCAATTGATATAGGTGATACTAGGGTACAAACTGACCAAGCAGGTACTTCTGAGGCCGAAATTTAGACATAG
Source organism: Pinus albicaulis (assembly GCA_034641835.2). Classification (NCBI taxonomy): domain Eukaryota; kingdom Viridiplantae; phylum Streptophyta; class Pinopsida; order Pinales; family Pinaceae; genus Pinus; species Pinus albicaulis. The sequence goes on from CM076575.1 coordinate 1,936,570,555, forward strand.
CTAAAAAATACCATTGAGGCTTCTACACAAACTGAGTAGAAAACTACACAAGAGAAGGATACACAAACAAAGGAAGCCCCTGCCTATACCCCCTTGGTAGAGAAAGTTGTTCATAAAAAATTACACAATGAACTGGTGCAAGTACAGCATGAGGTAGCACAATTTAGGAAGAAGGTGGTGCTAGCACAAGAATACCAAGAATTACTAAATAAATTCACAGACCTCTCCTCTATAGAAGACGAAACATTCGCCCAACTCAGAGAAGAACAGGAAAAGATAAAAATGGCACAAGAATAGATGGAGCAAGCCAAGAAACAAATCACCACAATTTGTTCTCTGTACAATGATGCACTATCTTGCAGAGCACCGACCACTAACTATGCCATGTTCTTAACATAACAATACTTATTGCTGAAATTCAAGGCCATCAGAGCAGGAAAATATACAACTTTTAGGACTATAGAAGAATTTTTCCACTGCTGTAATGAGTAAGATGAACAAGTCCAATGCCTCCTATGTGAACTTTACATGCACAATTTATTTTTGGAAGAGGACATGGATAAAAATCATAGCCCCTTTATAGGAGATGTCCAGCTCCAAGCCTTCCTCTCATTTTCCAAGAACCATATCAAGTGGGCCAAGGCCTATAATATCTTCCAAAAGAGAGAGCACAACTTAGAATTGTGGGTTAGAGGAGAACCCACCAAACCCCTACAACTGATTATCTAGCATAAGAACTTTATGTGAAGGCAAGGTGTAAGGACTCGAATGGTGCCCATCCATAATGATATCATAGAAAATGGACATGAGTACTTTGAAGACATTTCTGAAGCAGCCCTGGCTACAACTAAACAAAGGTGGACGGCCTCCATGAATAATGTAAAGAATAGGGAACCATTTGGCTACATGAATTTCAAGGTTGTTGCCTCCAGATTCCTTTCATATAGTAATATGGTCTTTAGCATGGAACCGGCATGGCTATGATGTAGGTATAGAATCCCTCTCCTTTGGTATCCTCCTAAGGACTATAATCATAATTATGAGTTACCAGAGGGGCACACAAGCGTTGCCTTCACAATAATGAGACGAAAACAGGGTTTCAGAGCATACAAGGAAAAGGTCTACCCTGCCTACTCCTTAACATAGCTGTATCTCAACCATTTGTTTGCATGAGGACGTGCAATAAGGTAAGAAGGGGAGTATTTTGGGTCCAAATTAAGGTACATTTTCACCCTATAATCACTTCAAATTATGTCACAATTTGGGAAATTATTCCTAATCTGAACAATAAAGAATTAAAATATTTATGAAAACTAGAGCAATAGGGCTAACGACAAAAAGAATGTTTTATAACAATAAAATGACTTATTGTATCTCTGTATGCAGGAAGGAAAGGTAGCTGAACCAATGGTAAATGGAAAGACAACTGACAGAAGAAAATGTATGGGATCTCAGTAACTCCCAGAAGCCGACAGAAGGAAGAAAAATGGATTTGAGCCCAAGAACTCAAACGACAGCCACGCACAACGGGTTGTCATTTGAAGAATACTTCCTCATTGCGTGAAATTGCCTTTAAAAGGATCAGGGATGAAATAGATGGAGAGTCAGAGTTAATTGGTAATTTTCCCTCTGTGATCAGTGCGTCAAGACAAAGCTGTCATATTTTATTTCTGCATTATCCTTTGAGTTTTGATGTTTTGAACAATTACCTTTTGAGGTTCTCATCGTGTTAGAACTTCTAGTGGTCTGGTTCCAACCTTTGGGAGTCTTTGCGCTAATGCTGTGTCACGCGTTAGTTACAAAATCCATGTTTAGTCATCTGATGTAGTTGTAACATACTTCTCTACTTAATAAAGTTATAGTTGTTTGTTCTTAAAAATGGTTTAGTATCTGTATTTCTTGATTTAGAATAATCACATTTCGTATTTTTTGGCTTATAATAATATTTCATCACCAATAAGATGCTTTCAGTTCCTTTCAATGCTTCTGCAATCGATTTACCAATCACACGTTAGTTATTATTAGATGCTACTTATCTTTGTGGATTACATTGTTCTGACAACACGATAAAGCGTTCAATTGTTGATTAATGCTACTAAGTTAGTTTACCAAGAGAATTCCATTGCAAGATTATATAAGTGAGTGTTGTACAATGCATTTAGGTTACTTCGCTTAGATTGTTGTTCAATTCATTTAAAATAGTCGTTCAATTCATTTAGATTGCTTCATTTAAGAATCTCATTCCATTCGTGAACATTGTTGTTCCATTTGTTTACGATTGTTGTTCAACTCATTTAAGGTTGCGGTTTAATTCATTTAACGTTGCTATTCCATTCTTGTTCAGTTCACTTAGACTGTTGTTCGATTCATTCAGATTGCTTTAGATCAATTCATTTAGATTTTTGTTTAAGTTGTTGCCCAAACCACCATCTTGCTATTTAATCGTAGGCCTACCAGCCATAGCCTAGAAAATCATCCCTCGTTAAGCTGATTGAATTTAGGAGGCAGGATAATCCTTTCTCATAAACAATGTAGAGCATCTATCAGTCGATCTCACTTGCATATATTGGGCTGACACTATTGAAATAGGAAGCCTTACCTTGGATTGATAATTAAATGAAGAATCACTAAGTTTGCCTATAATAAGCCACCTCTGTGACACCAACAACACGTTGTGCCAAGATTATGCTCTGATACCACTGTAATATTCCCAAATGGGAAAAGAAGGAATATAGTGAAAAATACTGGAACAATATTAGAAATAATTATTTAAAAGAAAGAGGCCAATATGGATACCTTTCATATGTTATAACAGCAGAAAAATATGCATAAGAAATGGGCCATAAGATATACAACAAGAAAGTACAAGCCTATAATGGACAAAATCCCTCAAAATGAGGTGCTGAAACTATATATAAAAGCTAGAAGACCCTTACAAAAAAATTTTATTAGCATTGCCACAAAAAATAATTATACATCAGATCTAGGGCTGATATGTGCCTCAAAATATAGATCTATTTCAGATATGAGCACTATATAACCTCCTTTGAAGAACCCCTTAAGGGTTTTCAACAAAACACCATATACAAGATGTAGATCTAAGCCCTAAGGCTACAAATCCATTGAAAAATACATATCTGGAAAGTGTGGCTGATCTGATATGATCAATACAATAGCCTCCTCCAATAGATCCTCTAAGTGAAAGGCAGATCCCATTCACTAGAAAATCAACTCTCCAAATGGTGTGCTAAACCACCATGCAACTCCTCCTACAGAAATAACACATATTTGGAAGTAAACTGCATTGTAGGGATGAAGAACTAGCTAGCCTAATTCCAAGATATGAAAATACACTCAAATTCCTTCAATAAAGTCCTCCCAATGGAAAGGAATCCTCGACTGAAAATGAGCAATGAAATGGCCTAGATCTAGAGATCTAGTCTCCACTTGCTGCAACCTGCAAAACAACCAAACCCTCAATAAGATCTGCGTTGTCAATGAAATATGAAGCTTGGCCTTAAGCCTAATAGTGGACAACGTAGTACAACACTCCTCCAAGAGCTCCTCAATGGAAGAGGTGGGATTCCCGATCAGGAACACAGTGTGCTAAACAACACTCTATCTTAGCTAAACATCAAGAGAATGATATATGTCTAAATAGACCATATATTTAGAAATATCAATATACATCAACATAATGCACAATGGCTTCCATCCTCTTCCTTAAAAAAGATATGAGCTTGCAAACCCTAAGTAATAGCACTACTTTCACACAAAGCATCTCCATCTAAATTTGCACTGTCCCTCATTGATGACCACTCCTCCATGACAACACTGTTGATTTGGTCAAGGTTGACCCAATCAAAGTGATCCAACCCCTTTTCACACCAAAGGGTGCTTAATTAAGCTTCCAATATTTATCTTTTTCACATTTGGGATTGATTTATTCATTATTAAGGAGAATTATGGACCTCCATTGTCCTCTTATTCATTAAACAAAGCAGCAAAACAAAATTGAATATTCCAACTAGCTCATGGATGTTTGGGAATATTACAGTCCTCCCTTCCCAAATGTTTCTTGTCCTTAAGAAACTATCAATGTGAGTGCTGCAACTCTCCATCATTGATCTGAAAATGGAAGTACTTTAAAATGTGTGCAAGGTATCCATTTCCATTAATTAAATGTGTGCAAAATTCTCCATGTCTTGTTGCATAAAACAAAGTGTTTTTGGTAACTGTATAAGAGTTTATGTGTGAAGGCAAGTTAAATTAAATGATCTGAAAATGAAACTTCTTAGATCTGTTCCAGAGATTGACTGTAGGGGCATTTACTCGATATGTCACCTTTGATAAAAGGATGAGATCCAGAGGCTACTTGACCCTTTATAGACTCTGTCTTTAGAACTTGTAGAAGTTAACACTCATGATCTGAAAATGAAACTACTTGTATTTGCTATTTAACATATTAAATCAGAAATGTACAACAATATAACTTCAGCATAACATGACACAAATGTTTGATGAGAAGTTCACCTCTTCTGGGCTACGTTTGTTGGATCAAGCCTCCCAAAATGAGCTTGTCCTCTTGTATTAAAATGCTTCAAAATGCTAATAAAAGTTTAAAAGTGTCTCAATAGACAAATCTTAATGCAAATACTGATTCAAAAGGCATGAAAAAGCTAAGAATGCCTTTCCAAATTCACTAAACAGTGAAGAATTACCATAAACAGTGATTTCTTCAATAAGGCCCTCATGGCTCTTTGAACTCCTATGTAGATTTTCGGGCTGTAGAAGTCATCAAATAGGTCTGAAACCTCTTTCATTAGGTTCAAAAGGTCAAAATTAGCTGAAAATGATCTTTGGTTCGCCTCAAATAGAGAGGTACAACTCAAAACAGCTCCAACCCCAAAATGGCCCTGATGGCTCAAAAAGCTTCCCTGAAGCTAAAATGGCTATAGAACACCTCTACTACCTCTGGAACCTATCCCAATGGCTCTGGAATGCTGAAAATATTTGAAAATGACTTTTGGTTCACCTCAAATGGTTAACCATTGCTCAACACAACTCCAACTCCCTCTTGGCCCTCATGGCTCTCATTGCTTCCCTGAAGAAAAAGGGACTGGAGATCAACTCCAATGGCTCTGCAACCTATTCCAATGGATTTATAATCCTTTGAATACCCGAAATAAAAAAAAAAAATCATCCAAAAAGGTTCTGTAATGAAGAATTTATGGCCAAAACAGTATTTTCCCAATATCTCCTAAACGAACTCCACCAAATGTGGAGAAACTGGAGTTTGGCTGACTAAATTGGTCATCCCGCCAAATTTGGCACGCTCCTCCAAATCCACCGGTCAGATAACTGTATCATTTAGTGTTGGGTGGTTAGGGTGGACACATGTCTTCACCCTCCGTGGTTTGGCATGGTGGTAAACTAAACATCCAGCGGTAATCCTAAATCATGACATAACATTTAAGATTACCTTGTCACATGTGATGGGGTCTATGGGAAGATAATATTAAATTCTAGTTGTCAGCACTTGGTTGTTGTGGAAGGTTTTATGGAGTACCTGAAGTGGGGGCTGGCCCTAAGGGATTGGCCCCCTTTACCGCCATCCATTTCTAATATAAACTTTATATACGCGGTGTTTTGTATATATAATAAGAACTAATCAATAGGAGAGTTGGTTAAAGCGCTTTGGTGGTGGGAGTGAGGTATCGGGTTCAAAACCCACAGACCATCAAAAAATTTACTTAGCCAATATTTCACCACGGCTTGGGGCCACGTGGTGGCCTCCGAGCTTGCCACGTGGCACCCTCCGATCGGCTAATTTCTTCAAAACTCAAACCAATGTCAAACCACTGATTGCCACTTGTCAAATGTTGATTGGCCCAGGTGGAATATTCCAGGTAATATTCCAAAGAATATTCTAGGAATATTCCTTGGAATATTCCTTTTTAAATTTTTCAAATTTGGAAGTCAAACCTGGTCAAAATCGTCTTTTGCTTGAAATTATGAATTTTCAAACTTGAATAACTTTCACATAAAGTGTCGTATTTGAGTGTCGTTCATGGCTACAGGATCGTATCACCGAGGCCTATCCGGTCGTTCAGGTTGCAAGTGATTTTGAGCACTTTCAATTTTGAGCTTTTTCAATGGCTTGGACTTGAGCTCCTGATCACACCTCCCAAATGAGAAGTTTCTGGAACCCAAAAGCTCACTGAAATTCTGAAACTGAATTGCAGTACAAAAAATGAGAGAAAATCAACATCCTCTTCTCTTCAGCCTCCAATAATGTTCCTGACTTTCCACTGTTCACATTGCGAATTTTTGTTGAATGAGCCATGTACTTGTGTTGAATCCCGACCAAGTTTTCTCGCCATACCAATCTACCGTTCTGAAACTAGCAATGACCCTTGCTGAAATTTATGCCCTCTTTTCTTGCATGCCTTTGCATCCCATGGAATCTTGCACTGCTTTGCACTGACACTTCGTTCTCTGCACCAATCGACACCAAAGGCACCTTGTGTAACATACAACATCAACAACAAGTTGAAAATGAAATGTGCTATACAATTGACACACAAAATCTGTAACAAATGTGCACAAAACTGACACAAGTCGATAAACATGTATGATACAATCGACACAAGTCGATAAACATGTGTGACATAATCAACACAAGTCGAAAAATAGGTGTGACACAATCGACACAAGTCAATAAACATGTGTGACACAATCGACCCAAGTCGAAAAACAACAAGATACATCTTTACAAACACATGTGTATGTATCATGTACAATGAACTATATACATTTCGCTATTTACACATACAACCTCTATGTACATGTGCAACTTCAACTCTTCTTTTCAAATACCATCAAGTACATCATCCCAAAAAGACATGTGGGTGACTGAGAGCTAAATTTAAAGACATTTCTGCAACATAAGTGAGTATCATACTCCTCCTTTTCACCTCCATGGCAAAATTTTGCAACAACAAAGAAATTCCATCAACTGAAACTGCTTTTACATGTGATCTTGCATCAAATTTTCAACTGAAATACATGCATACAAATTTGAAATTTGCATGTACAAAATGAAGATGACATACTACATTAAGAAGTTAATTCACTTCCTACCAAGCCAACTCCATGGTGTCTTTTGCGGTCGCAATACACCTTCATGTGAATCTTCCATTTCCACTTCGATAATGGACTCCATAGATCCACTTACACCAAGCTTTTTGTCCTCTAGATGCATGTGCTTTGGACGATTTGTTGGATGCAAGGTCCAACAATGAGAGACATCATGTCCTTTCCTTTGAAAAAATGTGCAACTCTTAAGCACTTTCTGAGAAATTTCTCTTTGCCTATTCTGCTCCTGTGTGTTTTCTTTTTCAACCAGCATCTTGAAGCAACATGGTTAAATCCACCACAAAATGCACAACAAAAATTTCTTCCATTTGAACAAGAAAAATTATCATTCTTTGCTGAAACATAATAAAATTGATCATGTGAATAATTATACCTATTTTTCTGCATGGAATGTCCATCCTTTTTGTCTTCGAAATATGATGAACTAGTAGAGGAGACAACTTTCCTTTTCATACTTTCATCACAATTCTTGTCTTGAAAACTGTTTGAACTTGAAGGCTCGCCATAAGCGAGATGTTTACCCTCTACTTGCTGCAATGATGGCTTAGAACAATGGCAATCATCCTTAAAATTTTTTTGACATATATGCATTTTATAACTTGGAATAAAGGTTCTCGTTAAATTTGCATCACATGCATTCAAGGATTTGGAGTCTTCGCCATTAAACTGCACATAACCAAGACCAACATTCTTGGGTCACTCCACAACTGAAATAGGGTCAACCATGCCTTGTGCATGCTTTCCCAAACCTTTTCCTTCTTGATATCCCATCTTAAACATTAGTTTGAACCCGATTCCCCTTGTATGTTTTTCAAAAGAATCAACACACTTTTCAATAGAGGAAATTGAAGACAAGTTGGAATGATTTACCTCTTCCTCAGGAATTTTCTTGGACAAAGCTTCTTGAGCTTGAAGGAGTTGTTTCTCCATGTCATGCAACCTTTGGAGAATTTATTTCTTCTCATCCTTCATGGCTAAAAATTGTGCATGAAGCTTAACACTTTCTCTTTGATCTTCAATCAAAATCTGCACCATGTCCTTCACCTTAATGAACTCATTCTTCATGTCATCATTGAAGAATCTCATGAAGGAGGAAACTTCACTTGTAGAAGAATTTGACATTAAGTAAATGGTCAAATTAACAATAGGAACTTCCAAAGAAAATTTCTCAAAGCTTTCCAACAAATGACAAGCTTTTAACCAAATGTCAGTAAAGACCCCTTCTTATTCAAGCAGCTGTAAAACACAAACTCCAATAGCTTTTGTAGCAAACAATAATCAAGTGGGTTTGTTTTCCAAATATAATATTGAGGTACTTTGGGATAAGGAAATAGCCTAAAACTCTTTTTTACTTTCCAAGACTTAGCTGTCAAAAACTATCTTTTCAACTCAAGAAAACTCATACAAGCAACCATTTTGCACACAATAAAACAGTCAATCTTTTACACTGTTTTAACACCTTTTGCACAAAAACAAATTCTCAAGATGAGCACAACCAAGCTTAATCAAAGCTTCGATACCATCTGATCTGAAAATGGAAGTAATTGAAAATGTGTGCAAGGTATCCATTTCCATTAAATGTGTGCAAAATTCTCCATGTCTTGTTGCATAAAAAAAAGTGCTTTTGGTAACTGTATAAGAGTTTATGTGTGAAGGAAATTTAAATTAACTGATTTGAAAATGAAACTTCTTAGATCTATTCTAGAGATTGACTATAGGGGCATTTATTGGATATGTCACCGTTGATAAAAGGATGAGATCCAGAGGCTACCTGGCCCTTTACAGACTCTGTCTTTAGAACTTGTAGAAGTTAACACTCATGATCTGAAAATGAAACTACTTGTATTTGTTGTTTAACCTATTAAATTAGAAATGTATAGCAATATAACTTTAGCATAACATGACACAAATTTTTGATGAGTAGTTCACCCCTCCTGGGCTACGTCTACTGGATCAAGCCTCCCAAAATGAGTTTGTCCTCTTGTATTAAAATGCTTCAAAATGCTAATACATGTTGGGTGTGGAGCCTGATTATCTTGTTTACTTTGTATCACAGCATTGGACCCCTGTACCTTAAAAGGGGCAGCAATGCCACCCGTAATTAATCGCTGCCGTGGGGGGTCCAGGGGGGGTAGTAGTGCTTTTCGGAGCCCCCCCCTGGCGGGGGTTTCGGGGGCAACGCCCCTGAAGCTAAAAACAGATGTAAAATTGCCTTGTAAAAGTATAGTAATTTCTAGTCAATCTGGGCTGTTCATTAGGAAAATGATCTGACGGTAGAAGTTATGTTTAGATTAGGGTTTTTTTCCCTATAAGGCAACCCCCTTGTATATATGAGGGTACTGTGTTGCGGCTGTGTATTGTATGTGTATTCTCGAAGCGAGAAACAGAGAGGGAGACCGTGAGAGAGAAGAAAGGATATTACAGCAGATCTGCTGTAGGTTTTGTCTCTTCATATTTGCTAGATAATAAAAAGGAAGGATTGGCTATTCGAGGTGGACGTAGCCCAAACTGGGTGAACCACGTATATCTATGTCTCTCTAGTTTTATGTGTTTTATGTGCTTTTATTTTCCGCATATTTTTATGTGTTGCGTTGCTCTGTAATATTTAATTTTCTAACAACTGGTATCAGAGCCGAAGGTATATTTGGCTGATAAACTTGTAGGAAAGGAGGGTTCTTGGTTCGAGTGGGAGAAATGGCAGACGATGGTAAGTTTAGGGTCGAGAAATTTAACGGCCAAAACTTCCCGCTGTGGAAGATGCATATGGAACATTATTTGTATCAGAAATATCTATACCTACCATTGAGAGGAAACACAAAGAAGGTGGCGGCCATGATAGACGCGAAATGGAACATTCTCCATAGAAAGGCACTCGGAACAGTACGATTGTGTCTTGCGGCGTCAGTCGCCTTCAATATTTCGAAGGAAGCAACAACAGAGGGTTTGATGCAGACATTGGAGAAACTATATGAAAAACCCTCGGCCTCAAACAAGGTATTTCTTATGAAACGACTATTTAATATGAAGATTTCGGAAGGTGGATTTGTTGCAGACCATTTAAATGAATTTAATACAATTACCAGTCAGTTAAGTTTTGTAGGGGTAAAATTTGATGATGAAGTTAGAGCTTTGTTATTCCTGTGCTCATTACCAGAAAGATGGAATGGTTTAGTTATGGCCATTAGTAACTCTGTCTCTGGATCTAGTACTTTAAAGTTTGATGATGTTTTTGGTGCTATCCTTAGTGAGGAAATGCGACGGAAAAGCTCCAGTGAGACATCGGGTAATGCTTTGAGTGCAGAGTCTAGGGGAACAAGAATGGAAAGAGGAAAGAGCTCGGGATATCGCAGTAAATCAAGGAAAGGAAGATCCAAGTCCAGATCAGGAATAGTGTGCTAGAATTGCGGAAAGAAAGGACACCTAAAGAAAGACTATAGATCTCGGAAGGGAAAAGAAGGAGACACACAGCAAGAAAACAATCATGAAGCAAAAGTGACAGGTGATGTGTTACAAGATGCTTTGATTCTTTCTTTCGAAAATGTTACTGATTCTTGGGTTGTAGATTCAGGGGCTTCATTCCATGCCACACCTGATAAGAAATATTTTCATGACTATGTTCAAGGAGATTTTGGACAAGATTGTTTGGGTGATGATAAACCCTGTAAAATTGTTGGAATGGGTAAAGTTCTTGCAAAACAACAGAATGGAAACCAATGGCTACTAAAGGAGGTAAGGCATGTTCCAGATCTGAAGAAAAATCTGATTTCAACAGGGCAGTTAGGCAGTGAAGGTTGTGTGACAACTTTCACAGATAAAACTTGGAAGGTCACCAAAGGAGCCCTGGTAATAGCAAAAGGCGAAAAGGTTGGTACATTGTATTTATGCAATGGTATTTCTAACTATGTTAATGCTTTAACTTCCAAAGGAGAAGATGCAGCATTATGGCATCATAGGCTCGAACACATGAGTGAGAAGGGAATGAAGATTCTTCACTCAAGAAATTTGTTGCCAGGTTTGAAGAATGTTGATTTGGATTTCTGTGAGAATTGTGTTTATGGAAAACAGAAGAGAGTCAGATTTCTCAGAGTTGGGAAAGAAAAGAAGAGCGAAAAATTGGAGCTTGTGCATACAGATGTATGGGGACCTGCTCAGGTATCATCTCTCGGTGGCTCTCGTTATTATGTTACTTTTATTGATGATGCAACTAGAAAACATGGATTTATTGTATTCAGAATAAATCTGATGTATTTGATACTTTCAAGAAATGGAAAGCTTTGGTTGAGATTGAGACAGGAAAGAAGTTGAAGTGTCTCAGATCAGACAATGGAGGTGAATATTGCAGCAAAGAGTTTGATAGATACTGTTCAGAGCATGGAATTCGTAGAGAGAAGGCAGTTCCAAGAACACCACAAGAAAATGGAGTGTCAGAAAGGATGAACAGAACAATCATGGAGCGTGGAAGGTGCATGAGATTACATGCAGGATTGCCTTTACAATTTTGGGCAGATGCTGTAGATACTGTTGTTTATCTAATAAAAAGAGGGCCTTCAAGTTCCTTGGATGGTGGTATTCCAGAGGAAGCATGGACAGGTAAAAAGGTAAACTACTCTTTTTTAAAGCCTTTTGGTTGTGAGGTCTTTGTCCATATTAATAAAGAAAACAGAACAAAGCTTGAGGAAAAATCAAAGAAATTTACCTTTATTGGATATGGTGCTAATGATTTTGGTTATCGCTTATATGATTATGAAAATCACAAAATCATTAGGAGCAGAGATGTAATATTCAATGAAAAGGTCTTGTATAAGAATCAGCTGTAGGAAAAGAAACAAGAAAAAGAAAGCAAGGAATACACGGTTCTTGATGAGATAACTGAAAAAGTAAAGGTGCCTGAAAATAATAATAATCAACAACCACAGCAGCAGCAACCACCACAACAACAACAGGCACCTCAAACACCTGAAAGTGGTGTTAGAAGATCTACCAGGATAAGTAGACCCCCTAAACAATACTCTCCCTCATTATATTATTTATTTCCGTCTGATTCTGGTGAGCCTGAATGTTATGAAGAAGTAATGCAGGTTGAAAGTAGGAAGAAGTGGGAGCTAGCCATGGAAGAAGAGATGGAATCCTTACTGCATAACCAAAATTGGGACTTAGTCAAGTTTCCTGTAGGTAAAAATACATTGTAGAATAAATGGGTTTACAGGCTGAAGGAAGAAGATGGAGGAAAACAGAGGTACAAAGATAGACTTGTGGTGAAGGGGTTTGCACAAAAGAAAGGTATTGATTTTGATGAAATATTTTCTCCTGTTATTAAGATGAATTCAATGAGAACTATCTTAAGTCTTGTAGCAGCGGAAGATTTACATCTTAAACAGTTAGATGTAAAGATAACATTTCTCCATGGAGATTTGGAGGAAGAGATATACATGCAGCAACCAGAAGGATATGAGGTAAAAGGGAAATAAAAATTGGTGTGTAGGTTAAAGAAGAGCTTGTATGGCTTAAAACAGGCTCCAAGGCAGTGGTATCTAAAATTTGACAAGTTCATGTCTGAACAAGGTTATACTAGATGTCACTCTAATCATTGTGTTTATCTAAAAAGGAAAAATGATGGCAGCTATATTATATTGTTATTGTATGTAGATGACATGCTTGTTGCAGGATCTAACATGCAGGAAATAAATGTGCTCAAAAGAAAATTGGCAAATTCATTTGCAATGAAGGATTTGGGAGCCGCAAAACAAATCCTTGGTATGAGGATAGCTAGAGACAGGAAAAATCACAAATTAACACTGTCTCAGAATGAGTACATAGAAAAGGTGTTGAAAAGATTTAATATGCAGAATGCAAAACCAGTTAGTACACATTTTGCTAGCCATTTCAAACTTAGTAAGGAGATGTGCCCAAAGACCCAAGAAGACATGGATTATATGTCTAAAGTTCCATATGCATCAGCAGTTGGAAGCTTAATGTATGCAATGGTCTGCACAAGGCTTGATATTGCACATGCAGTGGGAGTTGTAAGCAGGTACATGAATAATCTAGGAAAAGAACATTGGATGGCAGTAAAATGGATTCTCAGATATTTGAGAGGTACCAAAAATCAAGAATTATGCTTTGGTGGTTCAAACATTGATCTACAGGGATATGTTGATGCAGATATGGCAAGTGACAGAGATAACAGGAGGAGCACTACAGGATATGTATTTACTGTAGGTGGAACAATTGTCAGTTGGGTTTCAAAAATCCAAAGTGTTGTTGCACTTTCAACAACAGAAGCCGAGTATGTTTTTGCTACAGAGGCTAGTAAAGAAATGATTTGGTTACAAAGGTTTATGGATGAATTGGGTAAGAAGCATGATATGGGCACACTATACAGTGATAGCCAAAGTGATATTCATCTTTCAAAGAACTCAGCATTTCATTCCAGGACTAAACACATACATCTCAAGTACCATTTCATACGGTCAGTATTGGAAGATGGAGAGTTGAAGCTGGAAAAGATACGCACTAGCCAGAATCCTGCAGATATTCTAACAAAAGTTGTAACTAGGGAGAAACTGAGAACATGCTCAGTTTCAATTGGTCTTCAAGGATGATGATGAAGATGAGAAACAACCAGGTCCAAAGAGGAGTCATTGTCCAGCAAATGAAGCAGCAATGGAGTTGCTACAATCAGTCTCCAAGTGGGAGATTGTTAGGTGTGGAGCCTGATTATCTTGTTTACTTTGTATCACAGCATTGGACCCCTGTAACTTAAAAGGGGAGGCAACGCTACTTGTAATTAATCGCTGCCATGGGGGGTCCAGGGGGGGGCGGCAGCACTTTTCGGAGCCCCCGCCTGGCGGGGGTTTCGGGGGCAGCGCCCCTGAAGCTAAAAACATATGTAAAATTTCCTTGTAAAAGTATAGTAATTTCTAGTCAATCTGGGCCGTTCATTAGGCAAATTATCTGATGGTAGAAGTTATGTTTAGATTAGGGTTTTTTTCCCTAGAAGGAAACCCCCTTGTATATATGAGGGTATTTTATTACGGATGTGTATTGTATGTGTATTCTCGGAGCAAGAAACAGAGAGGGAGACTATGAGAGAGAACAGAGGATATTACAATAGATCTGTTGTAGGTTTTGTCTCTTCATATTTGTTGGATAATAAAAAGGAAGGACTGGCTGTTCGGGGTGGACGTAGCCCAAACTGGGTGAACCACGTATATATGTGTCTCGCTAGTTTTATGTGTTTTATGTGCTTTTATTTTCTGCATATTTTTATGTGTTGCATTGCTCTGTAATATTTAATTTTCTAACAATACAAGTTTAAAAGTGTCTCAATAGAAAAATATTAATGAAAATACTGATTCAGAAGGCATGAAAAAGCTAAGAATGCCTTTCCAAATTCACTAAACAGTGAAGAATTACCATAAACAATGATTTCTTCAATAAGGCCCTCACGGATCTTTGAAATCATCTGCAGATTTTTAGGCTGTAGATATCCTCAAACAGGTCTAAAACGTCTTCCATTAGGTTTATAAGGTCTAAATCAGCTGAAAATGATCTTTGGTTTGCCTCAAACAGAGAGGTACAACTCAAAACAGCTCCAACCCCAAAATGGCCCTGATGGCTCAAAAAGCTTCCCTTAAGCTAAAATGGTTGTAGAACACCTCTACTACCTCTAGAACCTATCCCAATGGCTCCAGAATGCTGAAAATAGTTGAAAATGACTTTTGGTTCACCTGAAATGGTTAACCATAGCTCAACACAGCTCCAACTCCCTCTTGGCCCTCATGGCTCTCATTGCTTCCCTGAAGAAAAAGGGACTGAAGATAAACTCCAATGGCTCTGAAACATGTTCCAATGGATTTAGAATCCTCTAAATACTTTAAATCAAAAAAAAAATTTGTCCAAAAAGGTTCTGTAATGAAGAAGTTATGGCCAAAATAGTATTTTCCCAATATCTCTTAAACAAACTCCACCAAATGTGGAGAAACTGGAGTTCGACCGACTAAACTGGCCATCCCACCAACTTTGGCATGCTCCTCCAAATCCACCGGTCAGATAACTGTAGCATTTAGTGTTGGGCAGTTAGGGTGGACACATGTCCGTACCCTCCACGGTTTGGCATGGTGGTTAACTAAACATCCTGCGGCAATCCTAAACCGTGACATAACATTTAATATTACCTTGTCACATGTGACAGGGTCTATGGGTGGATAATATTAACCGCCAGCTGTCAGCACTTGGTCGCGGAAGAAGGTTTTACGGAGCGCCTGAAGTGGGGGCTGGCCCCCTTTACCGCCATCCATTTCTAATATAAACTTTATATACATGGTGTTTTGTATATATAATAAGAACTAATCAATAGGAGAGTTGGTTAAAGCGCTTTGCTGGCGGGAGTGAGGTCTCAGGTTCAAAACCCGCAAAACATAATTTTTTTTACTTATCCAATATTTCATCACGGCTTGGGGCCACGTGGTGGCCTCCAAGCTAGCGACATGGCACCCTCCGATTGGCCAATTTCTTCAAAAATCAAACCAATGTCAAACCACTGATTGCCACTTGTCAAACGTTGATTGGCCTAGGTGGAATATTCCTTTTTTAATTTTTCAAATTTGGAAGTCAAACCTGGTCAAACTGGTCTTTTGCCTGAAATTGTGAATTTTCAAACTTGAATAACTTTCACATACAGTGTCGGATTTGAGTGCCATTCACGGCTACAGGATCGTATCGCCGAGGCCTATTCGATCGTTCAGGTTGCAAACGATTTTGAGCACTTTCAATTTTGAGCTTTTTCCATGGCTTGGACTTGAGCTCCTAATCAATCATTGGTGACACCATAATGTGATAAGCTTCCCTCATAAGCTAAGTTTCTACCAATCCACCCCTCCATGAATTGCTCCTCCAAAGTTCTCATGAGATGCAAATAATCCATCCCATAAGGAGACAATAGTTCAAATGACACAAACATGGTTTGCCCAATGTTCTCCCTGAAACATGTAGCATAATGAACATGGAGAATCTCTCTCCCATAGGGCAGATACATACCTCCCATCCTACCTCCAAAAATTCCCATAAAAGGTATAAGTATATCATCAATTCATGGGATCAAAACTAAGTACATACAAACAAAAATTTGCATAAATGGAGGTGGGTCATACTCCCACATATGGAACCAGCTCAATAAATCTCCTGACTGCATCAGATAATGATTTGGTAAGTGGTTTCCCCACCACTTACTTGTTTCCCAAGTCATCTCACCATGGTTGAAAGTGTGAGATATATTTGGTGCTTTTGGAATGCACCCACAATGATACAAAATCTCCCTTTGTCCTCCAAGGGCGTGGCCATGTTCAGAAATTTTTGTGGCCCAAAGTAGGCCATGAATTTTATATGGAATGATGCTCCTTCTTAGATTTATGGCCTGTATATACATGGTAAAAGAATGCAAATTATCATCAAATGAAACATTAGGTATAAAGCTTATTCTTCACTAAAATTTCTCCTCATACAAATGGAGTGGTTCATAGATGTATCCCCTCTCATTCCAAAAGAGGAAAGATGTGGCTGAAATAACTCTTTCATAGAGTCATGGCTCTCTTAAAACTCCACATATTTCATGCGTCTTTGAAAATGCCGATATAATTCCTCTTCAAAGCCTTCCCAAGTGTAGCTTTCCATGATATTGTTGTAGGATCTCATGGAATAAGTGTGGCTGAAAAAGAACTCTTCATAAGCCCTTTGTAGCAACTTATCCTTGAGCTTGGAGGCTCTAAATAAGAAGATCATACCATGATAATAGATGACTCCTTCTTCGACTGAATATCCCTCTTAATGTGGCTGGTCATGAAGTATCATGCATGTGAAAAGATCCTTGGAATAATCCACCAATAGTTGGGATTTCCTATCAATATTCCATAGTGACAGCGCAATGATCTGTCATAAAGGACATATGTCAGATGATTATTCTCCTCCTTGACATCTCTCATGAAAAAGGTATATGATGGGAGGTTTTTATCCCTTCCTTGCTGCTCTTCTTTCATATGCACATGTTCAAGTGAATATTGAAGTTTTTTGAAGTTAGTCTGCCATGGAAGGCTATCATCTATCCAAAACTTGCTTGGTTTTACCAAAGTATGCATGTGTGGCCACCACCTTCTTTCACGTATGGAAGATTTATCTCTAAGTGATAACATCTTCTGAGTCTTCACATCCAAGGAATGGTCTCCTTGCCCCATGATAGTGTCATCCTCCAAACTTGCAGCATCTCCTCTCAGCACAGTATGAGATGTGAGGGTAGGTAATGATGATAGTGGGAGGATGTCTCCTTCCTCCTTGAGTCTAACCAAGACTCTCAGTGTTGTATCATGGCCTTCTAATGCTCCCATCCCTCCTGGATCTATGCATGGAACATCATGTAGTGAGACATATCTCACCAAATCTGAATCAGGTGGCCTCCCAGGTGGTTTACCACAAGAAAGGGATGTCTCATGGACCATTCGCATCTGCATAATAGATGGGATCATCATGTCCTTGCTTCCACTATGCAAATTCAACTCTATTTTATGTGTGGAAATGTTATTATAGTTGGGTACCACTCTTAATGATGCAAGAGTTCCTCTAATTGGAGCCATTGCTCCATCCTCACCTCCAACTGATGGTGGATAATTTCCTGCTATTCCAGTGATGTGACCCCTCTCTTGTTCTTCTTTTTCTTCTGTATCATCTGAGAATACCTCTATGTAATGTGCCTTTCTAGCTGCACATCTATGTCCAGGTTCCCAAGCTTCTTGGCATGTGAAGCCAAGCTTCCTCCTTGTCAAATATTTCTGGACATCACCATCAATAGGTTTTTTGTATTGGCTCTCCTTTGAAGGAGGAGCCTTCTCTTATTTTCCCTTTGATGGGAAAGAGGGCTTGTGCTGAAATGTTGCCTTTGCTTTTGACAAGGCATCTTGAAGGTATCTATCCCTTTCAATGACATCTTGCAAGTTAGTGGGTTTGGTATACTTAACCAACCCATGAAGAGGTTCATCTAACCTATCAATGAACATGTACACCCTTGTTGCTGCAGATAAATCAGGAACCATAACAGAGAGTCTCAAAAATTTAGAAATGTAAGTTTTTGGATTACCTAATTTTTTTAACTTTGCAAGCCCCATGAATGGTGCTTCAGGATCTCTTCTATCAAATCTTTCCACCAGCCTTCTAGTGTACTCTGAATATGCAGTTACATTGGCATGACCCAATGTAGACAAGCAATGGAACCACCAGTCATGTGCTTCACCCTCAAAGTGTAATACTGAAATCTTAATGGCCTCCATTTATGGAACTTTGTTAAACTAGAAGTATATGTCAAGTTTCTCTACCCATGATTTTTCAGTGCATTTGGATTGCCCATCGAAATTGGGTAAAAAGAATCTGCTCATAGTGTGGTGTCGATCATGATTCTGAATGAATCCACCACTTCTATTGTGATGCCTTGGTCTTATATTGTCCTTGATTTGAAAAAACTATTGAAAACTCAAGTGGTCCTTGAATATTTGAGTTTGAGACTCATACTCCATAAAATAGTCTTCAAGGAATTATTGCTCTTAAAACCCTTCATTTCCCACACCCAATAATGTAGGCATTGCAGAGCGTTGGGAAACTTGTGGTTGCTGCACTGGTTGATAATTCTAGTGATGAGACATGCCATAGCCTTCACCATGATGAAATCCTTTAGAGGATTCCTTGAATCTGTCCATTCTCATCTCCTTGATCTCTCTAGCAATGTCTTGCATGGCTCTAAGAAGGATCTTAGGGAACTCCTTCTCTTCATCTTATCCTCCAGATAAAGGGGTTTTACCCTTGTCTTCTTTTTCATTTGTATAATAAAAAATTCTATGTATTCTTCTTTGATACCTCTTCTCTTTATTAGTAAGAGGCTCTCCTTCTTCAGATGACATATTGGCTTTTCAAGATGCACATGCTATGCCAAAATTATGCTTTGATACCAATGTATTATTCCCAAATGGGAAAAGCAGGAATATAGTGCAAAATGATGGAAAAATATTGCAAATCATCATTTAAAAGCAAGAGGCCAATATAGATACCTTTCATATGTTATAACAACATCAAAATATGCATAAGAAATGGGCCATAAGATATACAACAAGAAATTACAAGCCTCGAATGGAAAAAATCCCTCAAAATGAGGTGCTGCAACTATATATAAAATCTAGAAGACCCTTACAATGTTTTTTTATTAGCTCTGCTACAAAAAATGATTATACATCAGATCTAGGGATGATATGTGCCTGAAAAGATAGATCTATTTCAGATCTGAGCACTATACAACCTCCTTTGAAGAACCCCTTAAGGGTTTTTAGCAAAACACCATATACAAGATGTAGATCTAAGCCCTAAGGCCGCAAATCCACTACAAAATACATATCTAGAAAGTGTGGCTGATCTAATATGATAAATACAATAGCATCCTCCAATATATCCTCTAAGTGAAAGGCAAATCCCCTTCACTAGAAAATCAGTTCTCCTAATGGTGTGCAAAACTACCCTGCAACTCCTCCTATAAAAATAACATAGATCTGGAAGTAAACTGCGTTGTAGGGATGAATAACCAACTGGCCTGATGCCAATATCTGAAAATATGCTCAAAGGCCTTTAGTACTATCCTCCGAATGGAAAGGAAGCCTCCTCCACTGAAAATGAGCAATGAAATGGCCTAGATCTAGAGATCTAGTCCCCACTTGCTGCAACCTACAAAACAACCAAACCCTCAACAGGTTTCGTGATGTAAATGAAAGATTAATTTTGGCCTTAATCCTGATAGTGGACAATGTAGTACAAGAATCCTCGAAGAGCTCCTCAATGGAAGAGGTGGGATTCTTGATCAAAAACACCCTTTGCTAAACAACACTCTATCTCAGCTAAACAACAAAATAAGATATAGACCATATATTCAGAAATATCAATATACATCAAAATAATGAAAAATGGTTTCCATCCTCTTCCTTAAATAAGATATGAGCTTGCAAACCCTAAGCCCCTTCATATAATAACACTACTTTCACACAAAGCGTCTCCATCTAAAACTGTGTTGTCCCTTATTGATGACCACTCCTCCATGACAACGCTGTTGATTTGGTCAACATTGACTCAGTCAAGGTGATCCAACCCCTTTTTCACACCAAAGGGTGCTTAATTAAGCTGCCAAGATTTATCTCTTTCACATTTGGCATTGATTTATTCATTATTAAGGAGAATTATGGACCTCCATTGTCCTCTTATTCATTAAACAAAGCAACAAAAAAATTGAATATTCCAACTAGCTCATGGCTAATTGGGAATATTCCCAAATTTTCTCATGATATTTATAATATTAGAGTTCTTAATAAACTTAATTAATTAAGTAAATAAAAGGGTGGAGGGACCCATAATCCCCACAGATGAATATAATCCACTTTTTATGTGTGTATGTGGATATTCTAGATCTATATCTAAAATCATGGAGTAGTGGAGCAGCTCCATTAATGGAGATCATGTCTCATTTATGAGATAGATTATGGAGGATGAAACAGTCAAATAAGATCATGGATCTTAAATGAAAAATCATGAGGATATTTGATAAGGTCAACTGAGATCATAGTGCATTCAAAGAATATCATAAAGCACTTATGATAAGATAGTGGAGGAAGTGATGCATTTAATGCACACATGATGGAGAGGGTAATCACCCCATGTGAACATGATGGAGGACATGGATCAATAGCGCAGTCAACCATGGAGACTTTTTTCCACATTTACAACGTAGTTTTGGAGTGGGCCTAGGCTATGGAAGACTCATATCTATATAATGAAGGGGAAGACACATTTGAGAGCATGATTTTGATTAATCATTTCTTGATCTGTTTAGATCTAGATTTGTATTAGGAAATTTCTAAGTAGGCTTGGGATGTTTAGCAGAATTTGCAGTGCTTTTTAGCATAAGGTGTTCCCGAGTGGGAATCCCACCTCTTTCTTTGAGTGATATCTAAGGAAGAGGATTGTACTTCATTCCTTATCAGGCATTGGTGCCATCTTCAGGAGGTTGTTTCTAGCATTTAGCTAGGAAACCAGTGGAGGATTCATCCTACCACTTTGTTCTTAACTTTCAACCTTTCAGGAGCAGCAGATATATATCCAGAATTTAGGCCATTGGGTTTCACCTCCATGCAGTAGCATTCCCTTCAAGGATTGCGTAGTCCAGTCCTGTAGATATATTGGAGGAAGGAAGTTTCCAGTATTTCAGCTGGAAATCCTATGTGGGATCATATTCTCACATTGGATCTATTGTTTCCATCACTATGGAGCTGATTTGACATATCTAGTAGCAGGCTATTGAGCCTCCCTCTCTGACAGCATAGTTTTTTGAAGTTCTTGTTCATCCAACAACTATTTTTAGTGGAGGAGGTTGGAGGAGCTATATCTTGAGCTTTTAGCCCAAGGATCTAGAGAAGGGGTCAACCCTTCTTGCATAGATCTAATTGTGCGTCATTGCAACCATCATATCACCAGATCCATCTTTAGATATTCATTCCCAGTAGCATATATGTGGAGCCCTAAGAGGATGGTTTTCTTAGATTGAAAGATCCGAGAAACCCTTTCTAGGTTATCTTGGGAATCCATCATTGAGCCCTGATCTACATTTTTAACATCATTAGAGCTCCCAATCTGCCTAGATCTGACTTTCTATCTTTTAGGCAGTTGCAGTCCCAACAGTTGTAGCAGGGAAAATGCAGTTTACCTTCCAACAGTTCAGTAGTTACACATTCCCTCTTGTGGGATCATTGTAGGGTCATTCCAAGCTATCCCTTTTGCTTGAGTGTCCCATATTTTGAGCACTATTGTACTTGATTTTTTACATCCTATATAATAAAATGGCTCAGCTATTTCTGTGCATTATGATATGTATTTAGATTTATTGTTTACTTTGCTGTAGTACTTATATTGTGTTTCAGTATTACTGCATTCTCCCTTTTTTGATATTACAGGGGTATCAGAGCAGGGTCTTTGGCTCAACTTGTGGACATTTCATCTTTTGCATCAAAAGAAGAAGTAGACGGATGAGATCTATCATGAAGGAGGATTGTAATTTTTCCACTCCTCTCTTTAGATCCATGCATGACCTCTCCAAAGAGGTCAATCAAGTGAAGAGGGAAAGGAAAAATGAGGATCCAAGAAGAATATTTGAAGAGGAAGTTCCAAGCACTTCCTATCAGCAGAAAAGAAGACCGGAGAATCATAGATCTCCTCATAGATCCACTATGCCTACTTTCTTTGGAGAAGGTGAAAGGTGTAAAAATGAAGAAAGAAGAGAACCTGAGATTCATGAGACTCGTATTATATATATTTAAGAGTACAAAGAAAAATCTAGAGCATTCAAAGAGAGTCTAACTCTCCAAGAATTCTTCCAAATCAAAGAAGAAAGAGGATCCTATAGCAGAAATAGAAGAAATAGGCATAATAGATTTTATTTTCCTACATTTGATGGATCTTCCTCAAGCACTATTAAGGCTTGGAGGATAGAGTTAGATACATTTTTCATGCTACATCCTGTGGCTAAAAAAGAGGTTGTCTAGATTGTAGCACTTCATCTTTATGGTGAAGCCAATGATTGGTGGTTTGGTCACATGGAGCATGCAAAGGTGACTAAATATTCATATTTCTTTCACAAGTTGAGGAAGAAGTTTGATGTGAGAAAACTAGAGATGTGTCACAAAGAGACATTTCCTAAGGAAACAAAGGAGGATGTCAATCTTGTCACTCTAGACAAGAAGTCACTACATTCACCACCAACTGCAGAAGTACTTACATCTGGAGAAGAGACACTTGCAATTTTGCAAGATAGTCTTGAGCTCTTGACACATAGGGTCCCATGCATGATTCAAGAGACGTATGAGGAAGAGGAGGAAGATCCAAACACTGGTACACTTGGAGAAGAGCAACCATCACTCTTACCAGCAGTTGGAGACATCATTGTCCCAGTTGGAGGAAATCTTGTGGTCTTTCAAGAGGTTCCCACACATCAGTTGATCCAAGGTATGCATGAAATTTCATCACATATTTTTTTAGTAGATATTATTGAAACTCACGGGAACATGCCATCAGGGCCCATGCATAACCATAGGTTAGATCAAAATGTTGATTTGAAGCAATATCATATCACAGTGTAGAAGAGCCTTGATCTAATCAAGGAGGAGAAGAAGAAATATCCCAGTTCATCATTGATGGACTACATTCAACCCTTTGAGTTGAAGTCTAGAGTTTTAGAAAATGGGATGAGCATGATCCTATGTACAATGACTAGTTATGAGATCAAAATTGTGGCTTGCTATGAGACAACCTATGTATTACCATGCATATCTACAATGTTGTCACTTAGTAACAGTGATAATTTAGGGACCCCATTATTCTTGGAGCATTCTGAAGGTAGTTTCACTCATGAAGAAATGGAGGTAAAGATGGTAAATGGTAGACATATTGAGATGGGGAATATTTTCTCCTTTCTAGATGATACTTTCTCAATGAGCATCTTACAGCTCAAAGAGAAACTTATACCTGCAGTAGATCCAAAAATTCATTGGTTTTGGAGGGCCTTTGTTGAAAAGAGAATCTCATTAAGGGATCTCATTGGATGTGCACTTCAACATTTCATGAAGTGAAAATTTCTTCATCAGTTTAAGGTGGATGGTATTCTACAAAGGGAGGATACCATTTTTATGCAGTATATCATTCATCATCCACATTGGGATGAGTGGGTGAGAATGATAAAAAAGGGGTTGCATGAACACTTGCAGATATATGACATGGGCCAGCAAGCTTGGTTACATTAGTTTCTCTTGGGAAAGTTTTGTTACTACCCTAAGGCTCCTATTTCTTTTATCAATGTCTTGAAAAACACTCATGAAATGAAGAAGGAGGCATGGTTGAGTTGGCTGCTATTGGGTGAGTATGGTTACCACCCAATAGCTCATATTTCTTTAACTTATGCCATGTGTATCCATGACAAAATGAATCAAAGGAAGGCATGTTTATTTTGGTTGAGAGATTTTGGCCATCACATAACATCTCCCATGTTTATGTGTTTTGTATTGTTTTTTATATGGCATAATACTCTCATGATATTTGATAATGGAGTTTATTTGTATTAGGCTGATATGACATTACATATGTCCTTCAGTATGTTGTTGTTACTCCATGATTCACAGGATGGTGTGAAGAGGCAGCAGGAGATCTCGTTGCTGTGGATTTTATTGGGGGACTTTGGTCCTACATACTCCCCTACATTTCATGATAGTGTTGGAGGATGGAAGAAAGAGGCATTCCTATGATGGCTCTTACTTGGAGAGTATGGACACCATACTTGGTATCTTGATGGTGTGGTGTGGCATCAGGGAGCATTGCTACGTTGGCCACTATTTGGAGAATATGGTTTGACATCTTTGTCTACCCATATATCTATACTTCTTATTTTTTACAATGTTGGAATGATGCTTAGATCCAGCAAGGCCAACAGGGCTAAGGATGGAGGTGTTATCACAAAATCTGACCCTGATAGGCTGTTGATCAAGTAGAATCTGAGTAACTCTTTCAAACCAAACTTTTGGCTGAGGCTTAGCCTCCTCAACTTGAGAGGGCTCTCTCAATAGGTTTAATATTTTTAATTAATGATTAGATAGATGGCTAACTCTATGGTTTATGATTTTGTATATTTATAGGTTGAAATATGGAGACTTGCTACCATTGGGATATGGAGTCAGTGATAGGGATAAAGATGACAAAGGCTTTCCTTGTGGAAGCTGAGGCTTGTATATAATTCAATGAAAGAATAACACATTCAGGAAAATCCCAATAACTTGAGGTTCAAAGGAAGTCAGAGCATGTAGCACACAAATTCTGAGTAATGAGACATCAAGGTATTGAAAGCGAAACTATTGAAAGGGATTTCACCATAGCTAAATACTTAAAGGAAGTCAGAGCATGATCAGTCATGAATTCTGAGTAATAAGCACTTAAACTATGGAAAAAAAATTTCAAATGATAGGACATAAACTCATTGAAATACACTAAGAATCTCAGGTGAAAGGAAAGTTGTATTGTTACTGTATATATCAGTCAATCCAAAGATTTACAAAGTGGTATGCTTAGATAACATTTTCCAACTTGTAGGTTGAAGCTAACATCAACATGTATACATTGGGCATTATGGAGTCAAAGTAGTCTTAGAAAATCAGTGAATCTAATTGACATGGAATTTGAGGCATATCAGGGTTTTTAGTCATGAGACACAGACTTGAAACATGTAAAAACACAGTCAGTCCATTTATAAATGAAGTCAGAGCATCTTGAAGATGAGTTCTGAGTAATATAAATGAACACCACTGCAAATAAGATATATAAGAAGTACTGATAGAGTATGAAAACACTAAACACCCCTTCTGAATATCAAGTTGGTCAAATAGAAGCCCTCTGCATTAGCTAAAACAGTCTTTTACATAAAGCCGCAGTTTTGCCAAAAAGTATTCAACCTACAGGTTGGAAAATGTTATCTAAGCATACCACTTTGTAAAGCTTTGGATTGACTGATATATATAGTAACAATACCACTTTCCTTTCACCTGAGATTCTTAGTGTATTTCAATGAGTTTATTTCCTATCATTTGAAATGTTTTTCTTCCATAGTTTAAGTGCTTATTACTCAAAATTCATGACTGATCATGCTCTGAGTTCCTTTAATTATTTAGCTATGGTGAAATCCCTTTCAGTAGTTTTGCTTTCAATACCTTGATGTCTCATTACTCAAAATTCGTGTGCTACATGCTCTGACTTCCTTTGAACCTCAAGTTATTGGGATTTTCCTAAATGTGTTATTCTTTCATTGAATTATATACAAGCCTTAGCTTCCACAAGGAAAGCCTTTGTCATCTTTATCCCTATCACTGAATCCATAGCCCAATGGTATAAAGTCTCCATCTTTCAACATATAAACATACCAAATCATAAACCATAGAGTTAGCCATCTATCTAATCATTAATTAAAAATCTTAAACCTATTGAGAGAGCCCTCTAAGGTTGAGGAGGCTAAGCCTCAGATAAAAGTTTGGTTTGAAAGAGTTACTCAGAGTCTACTTGATCAGTAGCCTATCAGGATCACATTTTGTGATAACATTGTGGTGCGTCTGCCGGGAGTCAAAAGATATACATCTCCCGAAAAATCATGAAGCTGAAATCTTGAAGGTAGCAGGAGCTCAGAAATATTTTCGAGGCTGCAAAACTACTTTGGCGACTCCATTGTTGAAGAATTAAAAATTCATAGATTCTTGGTGATTCCACTAGACTTATAAAGAACTCAGATGCTTCCATTCTTGTTTCAAGGTATGCATGTATAAATTTTTCAGGAATTCATGGTTTCCCAAATCACTTTCCAAAGGATACATATTTTTTAAGGAATGGTCCAAAATTCAATGGAGAATATTTGAGTTTGAATTTGAAGCATATATCAGATTTTTGTGATTTTACTAAGCTTCTTAGAGTCAAACATGAAGATGTTTACATTATGTTGTTCTATGATTCATTTCAAGGGAAATGTAAACAATGGATTGAAAGTTTTCATGTCAGATCAATTAAGTCATTTGCAGACTTTTGGCTTATGTTCTTGGAGGAATGGATAGACAGAACAGAGTTGGTGGCAAACTCTCCTTCAATTCAAGGTTTCAAACAATGGAATGATGATCATATTAATGAAGAAATAGATGAAAATTTTTCTTTGTTCTTGTCTTCTTATCTAAAATTATTTGAGTGCAAAATAGAAGATAAGATTAAATTTTTGGATGAAGTTGCTAAGAACATTGAGAAAGACATTGAAGATTTACAAGGTCAAATTCAATAATATAGTCTTCATGATCATGATAATTCTTGTCAAAAGCTTTCCATGGCAGAACACAAAGAGAGATTGTTTCTACTTTTCTCCTTTGAGATTGAGGAAGAATGCACTATTTTTGAAAATCATTTTGAAATGCAGTTTGAGAGCACACAAATGATGTCTTATCCGGTTGATCAAAGCATGTATATGTGGTCCACATTTGCAGAATGTCATGAGAAGATCCAAGAAGATTATGTATTCTATGGTTCTATAACTGACTACATGGAAAAGATTTACTGTTCAGATTTCTAGTTATATTTTCATCTTGAAGATCAGTTACATCTCATGTTGCCTTGGTTATTTCAATATTATGTTTATTTTTTCTTCAAGCACAGTCAAGAGATTCAAGTGTCAGATCAGATCAATGATTGGCTTCATTGGAATTTTCATGTTCCTTGAGCCACAAATGGAGATTGTAGCTGATAGGTTAGGTAGGAGTATGTGCAAATAAGATCAAGGTTGACTGAGCAATTTTTTTTAGTAGGTACAGTGTGAGTGCTTCTTGCAAAGATCATCAAACTTGAGCCCGAGTTGAAGGCCATAAAATTTTGAAGCAGATTGGGTAGAATTTCAGATTTTTATTTTAAAGGATGGATAACAGCACTGGAGCTACCGGTTCTTAGTGTACCACAGGGGCACACTATCCGAAGTGGAGCCACTGTTATCACCCAAAATTTTTCAAAACATCATTGTGTCAACTTTTCTTTTGGTCATGATTTCAAGAAGGTCTTAGATAGGTTTTGAGTCATCTCATGATTGAAAGGGTAAGTAATAGGCTTAGAGTCTCAAAAGTGTCATTTTCATATCCAAATAAAGTTTGACAACCTTATTCCATGGTTTAAAGGTCTCATATTCTTTTCAGAAGTCATATCTTAAACCCTTCGAAAAGTTTTTTGGAATTAGCCACGAAACCATGTTTTCGTAGCACAGAAAGTGTAAAAATCCTATTTTGTGTTATGAAAACACTGCTATTTTTGTAGCGCGCTATGAAACTGCTGAAGTAGCCTTTTTCATCAAAAAACTTTGTTTTCTAGTTTTAGTAGTAAATTTCCAAGGAGGTTTATGGGCAACCGAAAACTAATTTTTAAAAAATAAAAGATTTTTTTTCTTCCTAACATACCTAACTACAAAAACCTCTTTCATGTTCTTCAAATTCATTATGAGGTAGGAGAAATTGATGACTCAACTTGTGCTATGAAACTGTTGAAAGTCATTGAGAGAAAAACTCTGCTTTCTGGTTTTAGTAGTTCAATTCAATATCATTTTCTGGCCATAATCAAAGCTATTTTGGAATTATGAAGGAGGTTTCTCTTCATAAAATTTCCAGCTACAATAACTTATCTCAATTTTCTCAAAGTGTTACCAGTTGGGAGATACAAGGCTTTCTTTGAAGCCATATTTTCAGAAATTAGAATTTTCCAGTTTTACACATGTTATTCAAAGACAGTTTCTGGGCAGTAGGAGAGGTATTTCAAAAAACCAAGAGAGGCTTTTGTTTAAGAAAGATTGGTATCCAAAATAATCCTTCAGTTTCTCAAAAAACATTTTGGATGAGGAGATACAAGCTCTGTCGCAACACCTATTTTTCAGGTAACAAGAGTAAAACAGGGAAATGGAACAAGTGCAGAAAATGATAAATCTTAAATCAGTTTGTCATTAATAAGAAGACCAATTTTGAGGTAAAAAAATTTTAAAGTCAAGTTTTTATGCTTTTTGATGTTGACACCAATCATTGAAGAATGTTAAATATCCTCGAACTGTATATTTTTGAAAACTGTGTTAAAAGGAACATACACAGCAGTTTCATAGCGCGCTACGAAACTGCTGAAGATGAGTTTTTGACATTTTTCATATGTGTTTTGGAGGTAAGGATTGTTGGGTATAAATTTTTTATGTTGTTGGTGGAAGGATGAGGGTCACAGATGAAGAATAATATTGCAAAGTAGAAGAAAGAATGGTTAAAGGAAGTGTTTTACAATGATATAAAAATTGCGCTATGAAAACAAGCTATTTTCGTAGCGCAGTCATATCTCATCTCCTTTTACACTTTTTCGAATATTTCTCTTTGCACAAGTGGAATATTGAAGTTTCAATGGTATATTAGCACATGTGAAACATATAAAACAATCATCAATGTTAACAAGATGTTTGAAGATAAACATGGAAGATAAGGGCTAAAAAATTGGAAATCTGTCTCCTTATTTTTAGGGAAATTTTTGTCATGATCAACATGAATACATCAAAGGTGGAGGCATCATTCAAATTCGACCTCATGGGATTGAATCTGGAAAATGAA
The DNA here is from genome assembly GCA_034641835.2 of Pinus albicaulis. Taxonomy (NCBI): domain Eukaryota; kingdom Viridiplantae; phylum Streptophyta; class Pinopsida; order Pinales; family Pinaceae; genus Pinus; species Pinus albicaulis. The sequence continues at coordinate 1,936,599,963 of CM076575.1, forward strand.
GCATATAAGTTTAGATAAGGTTGTTGTAAGCATATTTAGGAGTTTCACTCCTATTTGGATTAGGACTCTTCAAAGACTATTTACTTGTCATTTTGTAATTAAAAGTTTGTTTGATGGTTATATTAGGTGTCATGTATGGGAATTAGAATTCTCTTAGTGGTGGATCATGGAATCCAAGATTGTAAAGGCTCTATATGAAGCATTAGGTCGAATTCATTAAGGGTTGAAGACTTTTTGGAAAAATTGTTGCTTTAAGTAATAAATTGTGATCAGTAATGCAGAGGGGGTTTTCTTCTTGGCAGACCTGAGATTGTTAGTGTACTTCAGTGAGTTTTATCTTTGATCTTTGATATGTTTTACCTCCATAGTCTTAATTCTTATTACTCAGAATTCATGGAGGAACATGCTCTGACTTCCTTTAAGTGTTGAACTATGGTGAATTGAGTTTTCTGAATCCTACCTTTGAAAGGTTTTCTTCAATGTTTTAAATACTTATTACTCAGAATTCATGTCATTCATGCTCTGTCTTCCTTTAAGTGGTAAGCTTTTATGAATCACTTTTAATACTTTCCTTTTCAATACCTTGATGTATCATTACTCAGAATTTATGAACCACATGCTCTAACTTCCTTTGAACCTCAAGTTATTGAGACTTTTCTGGATGTGTCACTCTTTCATTGAAGTATATACAAGCCTCATTTTTATAAGAAGAGTTATTTGTTATCTTTATCTCTGTCACTGACTCCATAGCCCAATGGCAGAAAGTCTCCATATTTCAACCTATAACCATACAAAATCATAAACCATAGAGTTAGCCATCTATCTAATCATTAATTAAAAATCTTAAACCTATTGAGAGAGCCCTCTCAGGTTGAGGAGGCTAAGCCTCAACCAAAAGATTGGTTTGAAATAGTTACATTGAAGTTGTCTGATTCAGCAGCAAATTAGGTACGATTTTGGTGATAACAGGAGGCATGTTATTTATAGCCTTTTTTTGTGTTACAATACCATGGGTAGATACCATAGGTGGATACCATGGGTCAATACCGTGTGTCAATACCATGGTTAGATACCACTTAAAATACCATGGGTAAATTCCATGTGTGGATGAATACCATGGGTGGATACATACCATGGGTGAATGAATATCATGGATAGATGTCAATTACAATACCATAGGCGAATAAATACCATGGGTCGATGCCATTTACAATACCATGGGTAAATTCCATGGGCAGATGAACACCATGGGTGGATGCCATTTTCCATTCGGATTAGTTTCCCAAGTGGTTACAACTTAGTTTTTATAACTATTGTCTCAGAACATAATATGGCAAGTTGTCTCCCAACAATTTGCTAGTTGTGCATGTTATCACATCTACTAGTAAATAGTAAATGACATTGTGTATCAACTGAGCATAAGAAGAATAGCACAACACTTGCCCAAAGCCCTACAAGAAATGACTATCACCATCATAGATGTTGGTCTTAGAAAGACCATGAAGCCCAAATAAAGGCTTTCCCTCTTTTGGAGCAATGAACTGTATATAGATGGAAAGAGAATGAAAATATTGTGTTAGATGATCAATAAGTGCAAAAATACAACTCTTACCATGTACTGAGAGTAAGCTGATAATGATATTCATGGATTATCTCTCAATAGTGGTCTGATATGTCTCCATGAGACCCTTGTGAATGGAAATGAATGAACCATGTGCTGCATGCAATGCCTTCTTCTTATGCTTGGAGATCCAAGTCAAGAAGATCATATCATGGTAATAGATGTTTATGTCCACTACTCCATCACTCTCATCTCCTAATTTTCCATCAAGTGCATCATATGTGAAGTGATCCTAGGAACACTCCATCAACAAGTCCAATCTCCCAAGTGACAATGTTGTTGGCCTTTGTAATAAGGCTCCTATCATTTCATAACTCCTCTCTTTGACATACCCAATGCCAAAGTCACATACCATAATGCTGCTACATATGGGAGACTCCTTCCAAAGTGGAATTACCTCCTGATCCTCCAAAGCTAAGGATAATCCCTTTTGCACCATGATTGTGCCACCATTTACTCCTACAACATCATGCAAAGTATGGGATAAAATTAGCCCATACTCTCCCAAGAGTATCCAAAGCAACAACAACTCTTGTTGCCTCCTCATCTAATCATCATACAAGTCATGGAGTAACATCATGATGATTTACTTGTAGAATGCCCCATACAACCAAATATTCTATTGCCATATCATATGGGTGCCATGAAAAGACCCAAACCATAACATACCTCTAGAAATAGGATATGTCATATGATGGCCAAACTCTTTCAAGAGTAGTTAGCACAACAAGGCCTCCTGATGCCTTGTGTCATAGATATGCAAGTGGATTTCCAACCTCTTGCTCACCATACTCACCCATTCATCCAAATGTGGGTGTCTCCTTCCATGATCAAAATTGGTATCCCTCCAATGGAGAATACCATCCTCCCAAATAATATTACTACTTTTTCACTTCATGGGATGTTGAAGTACAAACTCCTGGAGATCTCCAAATGAAGGCCACTCATCAATGACCAATTTGACCTCATAAGGATCCAAATATGTTGTAGGAAAAAAATTCTCATTGAGCCATGAAGTGCTCATGAAGAAGGATCTATCATAATAATGAGAGATATCATCCACCATAAGATGTATTCCATCAATCATCTGCCTATCCAATGTCACACAAGTATAATGGTCATTAGAATGTCGCAATAATAGTTGGGCCCCCAACTCATCACTGCTGCTCAATGACAGTGCCGCTGATCTCCATGATGGTGCATCTGTTGTCTTATGATCATGCACAATGCTGAACATACAGTTCTACATTGGATTTATTAGGATAATGCTCATCCTATCCTCAAAAACTCTACACTCCAACCCAAAGTGTTGTGTGCAACTCATTAATGAGAAACCAGGATGACTATACATCTCCTCCTTGAACCAGTCAAGGGTCCTCTGCACATTGATAGTCTGTTGCTCCAAATCAGCAATGTGCTTTGACCCTAGGTCATGCATTTTCCCTGATGGAAAGTTACCACAATCCTTCATATGATGTGCCGAAATAATAGGAAGTGCAAATGTTTTCTTACCCTGGTAAAGATTGGGAACATCTTGTACTACTACAAGGGTTCCTTCCCCTGGTGTGATGTCTTACCCAACTGCTGGTGATGATGGTTGCTCCTCTACTGATGCACCAATGTTGGTATAAGTCTCCTTCTCCTCATGCATCTCCTGAATAATACATGGGACTATACATGTCAAGAGATCAAGACCACTTTGCAAAGGTGCAAGTGTTCCTTCTCTTGATGTAAGTATCCCTGCAACAAGTGGTGGTGGAAGTTTATTTTCTTCTGATTTCCTTTTTTCAAACTTCTTGATCAACCTTTGAGTAAAATCTGCATAAGTGATAACTCTGGCATGACTCAAATGGCTGAACCACCAATTGTTTGATTCTCCCTCAAGGTGTAGCATTGCAACCTCAACAACTTCTCTTTCTACTACTGGATTTAGTAGGAATAATGCACCCAAATCCCTTCTCCAATCCCTTGTTGTGCATGTGGGTGACCCATCAAATGTAGACAATAGAAATCTATTGTGCTTTCTCCTTCTATAGCTGCAAGGTATCCTTTCTTCTTTAATTTGAATAAATTGTGGGAGAGTTAAATTCTCCTTAAAAGCTCTTGATTGAGACTTATATTCTACAAAATACTCACTTAGAATCTCATGATCTAAGTTTCCTCCATCTCCATTTTTTTCACCTTCCTCTTCAAAGAAAGTAGACATAGTGTATTGCTTTGGAGCTCTATGTAATACCAATTTTCTCTTCTGCTGATAGGAAGTGCTTGGACCTTCCTCATCTTGAACCCTCTAGAGATCTCATTGAATCTCTCCTCTCTCAAATGATTGACCTCCTTGGAGAGGTTCTTGATTGTAGGTTTTAACCCTGAATAGAAATTATATACACATGAATCTTATAACAGAAAATAAACAATAGCAATAGCATAAAACATAAAACAGATAAACACAGAGATTTTCCCCTGGATCCCAAATCGGGATGACCAGCTTGATTTTTCATTATATTCCTTTTAGTGTTACAACACATATATATACATGCCGAAGAATACATAAACCCCAATCCATTAACCTTGGATTAGAACATAAACGTAGTTCCCTTGACCGGATCTACAGAATACCAGGGGCCAAAAACCATCGTACCCCAAAACCATGTGCAAACTCATGCACAAAACATGGGTGGGTCCTCCTATGAGTGGGTCCGCACACCAAAACAATTTTTTTCGGGGCGTTGCCCCAGACCCCAACAGTGGGGGTTGCCTCCCCCCTTGTGACCCCCTTGCTGCGCCCGGCACAACATACAACGCGTGGGGCTAGTCGTGGAAAGAATATAACACATACCCAACATTCTCCCACTTGTTGTTTTCTTTCCACAGGGGGCCACAGGAGAGCTTAGTCATTGGGCCAATTCTTCAACACCCATTGTTTCTCCACACCAAGAGAACTTCTGAGTGCTCATAGACTTCGTTAATGCATCTGCAACGTTCTTCAAAGTGTCCACCTTTACCAGCAACACCCTTTTAGCCTCAACCATATCTCTAACAAAGTGATATTGAACATTAATGTGTTTTGTATTTGAATGGTAAGCAGGGTTCTTAGCCAAGAAAATTGCACTTTGGCTATCACAGTCTATCCTTATAGCTCGTTGTACCAACCCCATACTTGAACACAATCTCTGCAACGAAACTGCTTCCTTGCTTGCATGAGTGGCTACTATGTATTCTGACTCTGTAGTTGAAAGAGCCACTATAGACTGTCTTTTACTCATCCAACTGACTGCACCTCCAAATAGGTTAAACACATACCCACTTGTAGATATTCTTTGGTCCATATCTCCAGCCCAGTCTGCATCAACAAAACCACGAATGTCCAACATTCTTTCCAATCCTGATCTTCCCTGGTAGCACAAGCCATAATCACTAGTGCCACGTAAATATCTAAAAACCCGCTTCACTGCTGTCCAATGCTCCTTCCCTGGGTTTGACATAAACCTGCTCAATACTCCCACTGCATGTGCAATGTCTGGTCTAGTACAGACCATTGCATACATCAGACTACCCACTACACTTGCATATGGAACACGGGACATATCCTCCTCTTCTTCTTGTGTCTTGGGACACTGTTCAGCAGACAGCTTTACACCTACAGGAATAGGAACATTCACCGGTTTACTATCCTGCATATTGAACCTCTGAAATATAGTCTCGACATACTTCCTCTGGTTTAACCAGAGCTTCCTCTTTGCCCGATCTCTCTTAATTTCCATGCCCAAAATATAATTTGCAGCACCCAGATCCTTCATGTCGAATTTGGAGAACAGTTGGGTCTTCAAATCTTGGATAGTTTCTTTGTCATTTCCAATCAACAACATATCATCCACATACAAGACCAAATAAATAACACTGTCACCAATTAATTTAAAATAAACACAGTGATCCTCCTTGCTTCTGGTGAAGCCAAGTCCCCGTATATAGGTATCAAATTTCTAATACCACATCCTTGGTGACTGTTTTAACCCATACAGAGACTTCTTCAACTTGCATACCAGTTCTTTCTTACCCTTCACTATAAAGCCTTCAGGTTGCTTCATGTAGATCTCCTCTTCTAGATCCCCGTGAATAAATGTTGTCTTCACATCCATCTATTCTATCTCAAAATAAAATGCAGCAGCAATAAATAAAAGTAATCTAATAGAAGTAACTTTGGCAACAGGAGAAAAAATATCACCAAAATCAATTCCTGGAACTTGGGAATAACCTTTTACTACCAACCGAGCTTTGTATTTCTCCACCTTGCCTTCTACATTCATCTTCTTCTTAAACACCCATTTTCTCCAAATGGGATTCCTTCCAGCCGGCAACTCCACCAGATCCCATGCCTCATTTTTGTGCAAGGATTCCATTTCATCAACCATGGCCTCCTTCTAGAGTTTTCCATCCTCGGAATCTACTGCATCCCTGAAAGTTCTAGGATCATCATCAGTTATAGTTAAGGAAAAACCTAAACATAAAGCAGATGGACTATACCTTTTGGCTTGCCTTCTTTCCTGAACTGATCTTCTCAAAACTGGAGTTTGTGGCTCTTCCTCTTCTAAATCTTCTTTTGCTGTAGAGTTTGATTCATCCTCCTTTAGCTCAAACTCTATCTTCTCAGGTTCCTTTGGTATGATTTCATGTTTAACAACATCTTTCACCTCTCTAAACACCACATCTCGGCTGTACACAACCTTCCTTGTTTCCAGGTTCCAAAGCTTGTAACCTATTAAACTATCCTTATACCCAATAAAGATGCACCTTTCAGATTGATTATCCAACTTGGTCCTTTTCTCCTTTGGAACATGTACATATGCATCACATCCAAATACCCTTAAATGTGAAAGAGAGGGTTTCTTACCAGTCCATACCTCATGTGGAGTCTTATCCTCCAATGCTGATGAAGGTGATCTATTAACTAAGTAACATGCAGTCTCCATTGCCTCTGCCTAGAATTCTTGTCCTAACCAGGTACCACTAAGCATGCTTCTTTCCTTTTCCATCATCGTTCTGTTCATTCTTTCTACAACTCCATTTTGCTGAGGTGTGTATGGAGTAGTATTCTATCGTGCTATACCACACTTCTTACAGAACTCTTCAAATTCCTTCTTGCAGAACTCCCCACCATTATCTGTCCTCATCGCCTTTATCTTCTTCTTTGTCTGGTTTTCCAACAAAGCCTTAAATTATTTAAATCTGTCAAAGACTTTAGATTTCTTCCTCAAGAAATATATCCATGTATTCCTTGAGAATTCATCTATGAATTAAACATAGTACACAGACTTTCCCAGTGATGGAACTGACACAGGTCCAAACACATCATTGTGCACAAGTTCTAATATCTTGTTCACCCTCTTAGCACTAGACGGAAAACTCACCCGATTCTGCTTCCCATATACACAATGTTCACAGAAATCGAAATCCAGAGAGAAATTAGACATACCTTCTACCATACCATTTCTATGTAGTATCCGAAGGCCCTTCTCTCCAATATGTCCAAGCCTTTGATGCCATAGCATGGTCTTTTCTCCAGAGACAGCTAGGCTTTCTACTCCACTTTTAGGAACCACATAACTATTACACCCATAAATAACATTGCTACCTTGTAGCTTGTATAGAGTTCCAGTCCGAACTCCTCGCATTTATACCAGTGCTCCCCGAACCATCTTGCAGGCATCTTTATCGAAAACTGTTTTTACACCTGCATCATCCATCTTGCTTACATAAATCAGATTTCTGGCCAATGTAGGAATATGCAAAACACCAGGAAGTGTTCTAATCCTTCAACCTTGCAACTTCAGCTCGACTTTTCCACGTCCGATGATTTTTGCCTTCCTATCATCCCCTAAGAAGACATCACCATCATATTTCTCATACTCACAGAACCACTCCCTATGGGGAGTGAAGTGAAAGGATGCACCTGAGTCAATCAACCATGACTCACGATCTACATGTGTATTTGAAGAAGAAGCCAAATACACATCCCCACCTTCATCCGAGGTGGTTTTGCTATAGAGAGAACATCACATCGGATACATACCATGGGAGCTGGGTGCTCCTTTTTGGCGTGCCCTTCCTTTCCGCCATTCAAAGTATGCCTTGCAAAATTTCCCGGGGAATTTAGATGCCCTCTGGGTGGATCTCATGACACATTTTTGTTTCTGTTTTGGGACCTTCCTCTGATCTGAGAGCATCCATATTCTGTGGCCCTCCATATTTCTCCATCTCCTTTCCTCCGACAGCAAGGCTGAGACAATGTCATCAAAATTCAAGGTAGTTGTATTGCTACCTATTACAATAACCAGACTGTCCCACGAGTCTGGTAGAGAACACAACAAACTGATGCACTTATCTTCATCTGAGATTTTAATATCAACAGATGACAGCTGACTTACCATAGTATTGAAGGCGTTCAGATGCTCTGTCACCGAGTCTCCATCCTTCATCCTCGGGTTATACAGCTTTTTCCGCAGGAACAACTTATTCACCAGAGACTTAGATTGGTACAAAGTCCCAAGTTTTTCCCACAAATTCTTTGTCGTAGCTTCCCCAGATACATTCAACAATGCGGAATCTGAAGGATACCCTGGCAAGTATTATTTCTCTTAGCCCTTAGATCCGATTTCCTCCAGTCTTCATCGGCTTCTTAGTTGGTTTAGTACTGGAACTGCAGATGATCTTTATCCATTGGTGGATACTCATCTTGAACTTCCTGACTCAAAACTTCCGTATTACTTTCTCGATCTCTAATAACACAATAACATTGTGCTTATCATGCCTCACGCAAAATCTGATCAGAAGTAGATCTCCCATGAACAAGGTCTACAGAAGTTTGGCGAAAAATATCGACGACAAAGGCGTTATGAAACCAGGCTGCTCTGACCATAAATGTAGGTTTTAACCCTGAACAGAAATTATCTACACACGAATCTTATAACAGAAAATAAACAATAGCGAGAGCATAAAACACAAAACAGATAAACACAGAGATTTTCCCCTGGATCCCAAATCGGGACAACCAGCTTTATTTTTTATTATATTCCTTTTAGTGTTACAACACATATATATACATGTCAAAGCATACATAAACCCCAATCCATTAACCATGGATTAGAACATAACCGTGGTTCCCTTGACTGGATCTACAAAATACCACGGGCCGAAAACCATCGTACCCCAAAACCATGTGCAAACTCATGCAAAAAACATGGGTGGGTCTGCCTATGAGTGGGTCCGCACACCAAAAAAATTTTTGCTGGGGCACTGCCCCGGACCCCAACAGTGTGGGCTGCCTCCCCCCTTGTGACCCCCCTGTTGCGCCCGGCGCAATGTACAACACGTGGGGCTAGTCGTGGAAAGAATATAACACATACCCAACATTCTTGGATCTGAAAAGATATGAGACAAAATTCATTCCTTCATCTTTGTATATATCTTCTTATTATTATTCTTATGATAACATATTGGTTGAAACTCACAGGTTAAGCCAAGATATGCTCTGCTACCACTGTAATATTCCCAAATGGGGAAAGAAACAATATAGCACATGAACATGGAAAATAGTAGTGAATACATCAATACACCATTACATGAGACAAATGTACAACCATATTATTAAACATATCAGTAAATAATAGGAAAAATATCTTGAGGATCAAGTCTCTCAAGCAATACAAAACAAGCCTCCAATAAGAAAATATGCTAATACTTGAAAAAAACTGCTATACAAAAGCCATGAGCCATGAAAACAAATTTTTAGGGCATAAAATACTATAGGAAAAATATAACAATATGGTTTTTTTTTTATATTGCTCAAATAATTCCGGGAGTGAAGATCTAGGCTCCCAAACACTTTTCCTAGACAACCCAAAAAGGGTTTCCGGAAATTCCCAAAATGCAAAATGTCGGAATGCATCCCTAGGGCTGAATTGCAGCTGCAACTGAATACAGGAAGGAGGTCGCTGAAAATGATATGAATTATATATATCGTTCAAGTGAAAGAATGATCCCTTCCTTGAATATCTCACCCTCCAAATCAAACACTTAATCCTCCACTGCAAATGCTCACTAGAATAACAAAGTCTATGAGGGAATCTGCGTTGTAAGTGATAGAAACATGTTGGCTTGGTGAAGAAATATGAAATAAGCCCAAGGAACTTCCTTTATAGCCTCCTAATGGAAATTATTCAACCTCCACTGAAAAGAAAACATGGAAAGTGGCCCTACAAATCCTCCACTGCAACACCCTACAACACAACACAACTCTGAACAGAAAATGAGCTGTAGTTGAAGACTGAAGCTTGGCCTGATGTTTGGATGTGGAATATGCAGCACAATAATACCTCTCCTGAGTAGGCACTTGAAGTCCCCTGAGGATGAGTGTGGGATTCCCGCACGGTAACACCCTTGTACTAAGTAGTACAACAGACCCTGCTAAACAACAAAAGCATGCTTAGAAATTTCACCTAACAAATCCAGATCTAAGAAGATCAAAATAAATAATCATATAACATGCCTTTTATGGCTTCCTTGCCCTTCCTTATATGCATTGTGAGCCTTCTCACATTGGGTTCCACTCATTAAAGCCACTACTCTCATGGAGACTATCTCCCATTAACACTGCGATGTCTATCATTAATGATCCACTCTTTCCATACCAACGTTGTTGATTTGGTCAACATTGACCTTGTCCACATGATTTTTCCCCTGTTCACACATGGAGGTGCTTTATCCAGCTATCATGATGATCATTTTTCACATTAAGAGGGTTTTTATTCCTACTAAAGAGATTTATGGGTCTCCCTACCCACTTATTCATCTATCTAAGAGACAAAAGAAAAAATGAATATTCCAATTAGCTGCATGCTAATTTAGGAATATTACAGTCCTCCCCTCCAAAATGTTTCTTGTCCTCAAGAAATTGCAAGGATAGAACTGAAGAGCCTCCTCTCCTCTTCTTGTAGCATCCTCATATGATAAGCTTCTCCAAAGAACAATATGCTTTCTCGTCAATATGTCTCCAAGTTGCTCCTCCCAAGTGTATAAGCTAGTCTTTGGTGACAAATCCAAATGGCTCTCATCATGAAGTAGTGGGATATCCATGGAGGAAAATATATTCTGTCTAGAGGCCTTATTGAGGCATGGAATCTAAAATATATTGGGAAATATCATTTCCATGTGAAGCTCCCATCCCTAGGCTATCATCCACACAAAATGAATCACCCTCCAAAATGGTAATTCATAGAAAAAATCCTCCACCTTTGGTTCTTGCAATGTAGGTGGGTTGCATAGCTGATCTTGATAGACCAAATTGTCTATCCCATGTTGTCTCTCTCCCCACTTATGATAAGTGTAGAGTGGCTGCTAAATTTGGGCTGCAATAATGTTGCCTTCAAGAGGCAAGAAGAAAACTGGATCCTCAAAGATCCTCTCTCTAGTGTCATGAATCATGCCTTAGTTGAGGATTCCTCATTGCCTCACCTATGGTAGACCTCATTCTTTCGACATTAGCACATTCATTCCAGAAGACAGGTCTAGAGGGCGGTGTATCTTGGTTCCATCTTCCATTATTGTTCCGTTGATCAGATTAGGCAAAGGGAATCCTTATTTCCCTTTGACTTGATATTTTCTCATTTGCTCCACTTCCGCATGATCGATATTCATATACTTTATATTTTAGTGATCCAACAGATTGATCTAATTATTCTCGGTTGTGTGTGAGATGTTTCAGACCTCATGAGGTGGTGGCCCTTCAAGTATCCCCTCACATGCCCGGATGACCTCATTTTATCCTACAACCTCAGATGCAGCTCCGCAGATTGATGGGTTTGGTTCCAGCCACTTGCAATTCCTATAGCATGCATGTATCACTTAGATGATTCATTCATATTTTCAGAGCCCATTCCTATTTATCAGGGCTTCTTTGGTTGTTATTATATCTCATGTACTTAAATATTATTGTATTGAATCCTGGATGTTGTACCAGGCGCAGTATGCATGTGGGATCCATTATATTTTTGTTTGGCCCATTTTATGCCAAAATATCATGTACATTATAGCTCAGTCTCATTTTACTGGGTGCACCATTATTCTTTGTACTTTGTCATCTTGGCAGGCGTAGGTATGCCTCCCCTGCCTCACTGAGAAAAAGTACCCAAACATTAAAGAAGACTTATCTTGCTTGTAGGTCTCGCCCCCTCAAATTATTTTCCTCTCTCACTTCACTCCATCTATGTATCTCTCTTTCAATGCTCCCCTTCGGTGTCTAGTGATTGCGTTCTTACAACGTACTTCAGTCATATGATTAGCTCCTAATGCTCGCACGTTGGGGGGAATCTGTTGCACCAATTTTTGGTCATCTAACCATTTACAATTAGATGGATCGAAATACACCATGTAAGACCAATTTTACCATAGTAAAATTGCTTTCAATATAAGTAATAATTTAATAAACCATAGTTTATTAAGTTATTTATGGTCCAAACAGGAAACCCCATGAAGAATAATTAAATAAATTCTTATTTATTTGATTTTCCTCTAGGAATAATTAATTAAACCATTTTGTAAATAATATTCTTGGTCATATTTAATGCAATTAATGATAAATAATTATTTATACTATTATTCCCTTGGAATAATTAATTAAATCAATATTTAATTAATATTCCTTGCTAAATTTGACTAGATCATTTAGGAATAATAAAATAAGTCATTATTTGTTAAATTATTTCTTAACCCCATCCTTGAAATGATCAATAAATCATTTATTTGTTTATTATTTCTAATTAAATGGATTTAACCAATTTAAATTCCTTTTCCCTCCAACAAAATATAATAAAATATTCCAAGCAGTTAGATCTAGATCTTGGTTAAAAATATTTTAGTATGCACCATTATCAAGGATAACTCAATATTTTGTTATAAATAGGAGGGTTTTCCATTCATTATTTACCTTTGATCCTTTTATCATGGTTGGACTTTGATCCTTTTGTCATTGTCATTCTTTGATCGCTTTTTATTATTTTGCTTCTTGAGTTCCCATTGAGTTCAACATGTCTTGGGTTTTCGACACCATTGAGAGAGAGAAAATTTGGATCTGAAGCATTGAGGATAGCCAATAACCCATCCCATTGAGGGGGACTGGTAACATCATTCTTTGTTCCCTTCCCAAGTGTTAACATAATATAAAAATTCTTTAATAAGTCTTGTCTTGTCCATTGGATATTTGGAGAAACTCTTATTTCATTTTATTGTTTAGTTGCTTTTACTGCATAGATCTAGGTTTTTTTTACATTTTCTTCAACCATCTATTATATATCTAAAGAAGTTAGACAACCATATTTGTTTTTAGGGTTGTTTTTCATGTGCAGCTAAAGTGATCTCTTTTCATACACTTGCGTTAGCTTAATTCATTCTAACACTTATATCAAAAAAAAAAAATTTCAAATTCCATACGCGACTCTACTGACACTAAAGCACGTACATATGTGGGCCCTATAACACTACACCCGTGTATACCTTCAAAAATATGAAAAAATAAAATAATATCCTATTTTTCAGGCGGGGTTTATGGGTTTTACCAAAATCCCACTTACATGAGCCTGTGGCCTAATAGAATTAACCAATTCCAGGTGGTATATATACACCCCTTTGGTAGGCATAACTACAATAGAAGAGAGGATATCGACATTATACCCATTTTTATCCGTATATCAAAACTAATTTTCCCATGCCTCCTGCACTCCTAGTCTCTAGAAAACCATGGTTTCCTTTGCAAAGATGCTCATATTCCTTATATAGCATATTATTATTATTTTTTGAGAGGTGGCCTTCATGGCTCAGGTTATATGGATCCAGAGGAAAGCTTCACCAATGCCTTGGACTAGATCAGGTTGTACCTTTCCTGTTCCTATTGTTGTTAACCAATAAATAAGCTCATGTCTCGTTCTTGATATGTTATTGTCTCATGATTGATAATTTATATGCTTATATATGATGATCTAATATACATTTTATGTATTCACATTTAATTATCTGTTATATGTATGCTTATGTGAATTGACTTGCAGGTATTTTCATTTTGGAGGAATAAGAGGGTTTGGACCCTACAGGAACATAATAAAATATAGGACCTCTAGGTATCTTTCTAAGAAAAAATTTGGTAATTCACATGCTTTCATGCTTTTCTGCGTGCTTATTTTTGGTTATTTTGTTATGCTCGATTGAGGTTTTCAACCCTTACCTAAGGGAAATTTTATGCCAACACTCATTGACCCATAAGTCACTTTATCCCCTAAGTCCTCTTTTCAAAAATTAACTCAAAAAAGTTGCTTTATGAATTTATGTCTCATATAGTCATTTTAACTTTATTTCTCATAAATTTAAGTCAAGGGGGTTATGTTAGGACACTGTTTGATATGCTAGACACCAAGCCCTTGGAACACTTGTCTTCGGTTCACTTTTTCTAACAAAATTGAACCAACTATTCATGAATATTCTTTGAGATGAATGTTTCATAGTTATATTTTGTAAAATAAAATATCTTATGTTAAAATTCCAATATAATAACATCAACCCTAGTATCATCATCATAGCATAACACAATGTTTATCATTGATATTATCTCTTACTAAATCATTGAATATTTTACCATCCAAAAAAGCTTTTATTTTAGGAAATGTATTTCCATTTGTGATTAGTGTTGACTAAAATTTTTCCATTTTCATCTTTAATTTCAATTAGGGTTTCAAAATGTATTTCAATATATTCTTCATCAATAATTTATAAATCCTCTACTAGCACTAACAATTTAGAAATATCTTATTCCTTCTAGAAAAAAATCATGTTAGAACTTTGACTATTCTTTACCACCATCTTATTGGAATCATAGAATTCAAAACACATATGAAAGAAATCAAGAAAAGAAAAGGTTATTGGAACTAGAGCTTGTGAAAAACCACTAGTGGATCCTTCTTGAATGTTGAAGTATCCCTGATACCCCAACCACCATCATCTACAGGTTGGGCTATATCTGATCAACTTATCGGGTGTAATTTACTATTTTGTTGTACACCTCTTGTAGACAAGCTTCTTTGTTTCTAGTTTGTGATTTTGTTGTGATATATTTCAATTAACCAATCCCAATCCATAATTCCATACCCTATACTCTTCAAATCAAGCCCTAAGTATGAAAAAACCTCATCGATTTCCACATACTTTACTTCGAAAATATTCGAGATCTCCATGAGCCTATCTGACTCCCCTTCCCTCCCAATCAACAAAGAATTCCCTTCGTACATGAATATGCCTTATTCCTGTCCAAAGGAAATGTTTATATTATGTATAACATCCCACTCATTTTGTTGTGGAACCAACTCCAAAATAGAAGAAAAGAGAAATCAACACCTTAGAAATCAACCACTTCGAGGGGGCAACCTCTAATACATTACATAAATGAACAATTGTTGGATGATACAAATGAAAAAAACCTCCTTCTATATATAGGAGTCCATGGGGCCACAATATTATCCTAGCCGACCTAACAGTAATAATGTAAGGGCACAATAATAATAATATTGGGGTTACAGGGGTACAACAATAACAATAAGGGGGCTACAATAATAAAAATAAGGGACTAAACTAGTAATATAGGGACCTAACATGCCCCTCTCCTTCAAAAAAGTGTTGTCCTCAATGCTTGAGTAGCGTTGGGTGCTTCTATACAGAATTCTCATCCTCCCATGTAGAATCTTTAGTGGGTAAGTTCTTCTACTTGATGAGATACTCTAAAATTGATCGATTTCGTAGCTGTCAAGTTCTTGTTTCAGTGACTGCTTCAGGTTCCAATATGATTTTTCCTTCCTCATCAAGTTCTGGAAATATTGTTTGAACTGGAAGATTTTTATCTACAACCTTCTTTAAGCACGAAACATGGAAAACTGGATGGACTCGCGAAGAAGCAGGAAGCTCCAATTTGTATGCCACAGTACCAATATTTTTCAACACCTTGTAAGGACCATAGTACTTTGGAGATAATTTATTATCCTTGTTAGCTTGCTTGAGGGATATTTGGTTGTATGGTTGTAGCTATAAATATACCTAGTCTCCTACATAAAAAATTCTCTTGCTGCGATGTTAATCTACCTGTTGTTTCATTTGATTTTATGCCAAATTTAGGTTATCTTTTAAGAGTTGGATAACTTCTTGTTGATGCTCGATGTGATCTTCCACTGCTCAAACCTTATAATTTTCTCTTAAATATGATGTGATGGATGGTGGATGATATCCATAAAGTTCCATAAATGGGGTCATTTTTGCTGCAGTATAGAAGGAAGTGTTATACCACCATTCAGCGAGAGGTAACCACTTGAGCCATTGTGTTTGTTTATTAGATACAAAACAATGACGATATCCTTCCAAACATTTATTCACTATCTGAGTTTGACCATCGGATTAAGGATGATAAGATGAGCTATGAGGTAATTGAGTACCCAAAAAAGAAAATAACTCCATCCAAAAATTTCCAATAAAAATGGGGTCTCTGTCACTCAAAATAATATTTGGGTTTTCATGTAGCTTTAGAATTATGTCCATAGATGTAGTAGCAATTGTACTTGCTTTAAATGGATGAGATAATGCACAAAAGTGTGCATACTTGGTAAGTATATAAACTACCACCATGATAACATTATTTCCTTCAGACTTAGGTAAACCTATGATAAAATCCATTGAAATCTCCTCCCAACATTGACTTGGAATGGCTAAAGGTTGTAGAAGACCTAGGGTCTTAATTGTCCCAACTTTAATTTGCTGGAAAACCAAACATTCTGCCACAAAATTTTGAATATCAAATTTAAGGCCATCCCAAAAAAATTATTTCTTCAACCTTGGAAAGTTTTTAAAAATCCTAAGTGTCCTCCTAAAGGAGAAGTGTGCAATTCCAAAAGAATATTTTGTTTTAGTTGGGAATTCTTACCAAGATATAAGTGATCTTTGTACCATAAGAAATCATTTTTCCAACTAAATGTATTAGATGTACTAGAATCTTACTGCAACTTTTGAATGAGTGTCCACACTTCTTTTTCCTTCTTCCATTCATCCCTTGCTTCGATTATCCAATCTGTTTGGCTAATAGAAATGGCACAAAGCAATGCTTCCACCTCTTCATTCTTTCTTGAGAGTGCATCTGCAACAAAATTTAGCTTCCCTTTTTGTAGATTATTTCAAAGTCATAACCAACATCTTTGTGACCCATTTTTTCTATTCTTCTAAATATATTCTTTTTTCCAAAAAGTGTTTCAGACTATCATGATCAGTTTTTACCTTGAAGTGTCTTCCCATTAGGTAAGGTCTCCATTTCTTTAGTCATGTAGTATTGCTAACATTTCCTTCTCATAAATATCTTTCTGTAAATACTTTCCTTTGATTGAACAACTTTCAAAAGAAATGGGTCTTCCTTCTTGCATTAAGACAACACCAATTCCATTTCCTAAGGCATCACATTCCACATTAAAGGTTTTTGTGAAGTATGGCGTAGCTAAGACCGGTGCTAGGCACATTGCCTCTTTAAGATGTTCAAAGGCCTTATTTGCTTCAGGAGTCCATAAAAATGCATCTTTCTTCAATAATGTTGTTGGAGGTGTTGCTATTCTCCCATAATTCTTAACAAACTTGCGATAATACCCTGTTAACCCGAGAAATCCTCGCAACTGCTTTATGGTTGTGGGGAGTTTCCATTCCTTAATTGCTTTAATTTTGTTAGGGTCTACCTTAATGCCCTCGTGAGATACAATATGACCCACATATTCCACCTCTTGTCCTCCAAAGAAAAATTTTGATGTTTTTCCATATAATTGTTTCTCTTGCAATAGTTTGAGCACCCTATCAACATGTTGAACATGATCCTTCCAAGACCTGTTGTAGATTAGTATATCATCAAAAAAATACTAGCACAAATTTTCTAAGGAAAGGTTTGAAAATGGAATTCATCAACCCTTGAAATGTAGAAGGTGCATTGGTAAGGCCAAAAGGCATGACCAAAATTTCATAATGACCCTCATCAGTTCGAAGTGTTATTTTCGGAATATCTTCAGTCTTCATTATAATTTGATGATATCCTGAACGAACATCCAACTTGGTAAAATAAATTTCTCCATGTAATTCATCCAATAATTCATCAATCATAGGAATGGGAAATTCATCTTTAATGGTGAGCTTATTGAGCTCCCTATAATCTAGACACATTCGCCATGATCCATCCTTCTTATGCACCAATACTACTCGAGCAGAGAAAGAACTTTGACTAGGTTTAATTATACCAACCTATAACATTTATGCAATCATACGTTCAATTTCTCCCTTTTGGACATAAGGATATATATAAGGCCTGATGTTTGGAGGAACACTTCTTAGAATCAAATGAATAGCATGATCATGATCACGAATAGGTGGGAGTCCTTTAGGAGTTACAAACACCTTGGAATGATTGTCCAAGACTTTTTGGAGATCTGCAGAAATAGATGATTTTGATGTTAGAACTTCTAGTGAGCAGAATTGTGCAATTACGCCTTGTTGTTATTTCTTCAGAAGCTTTGTCTTGAAATTAGAGCTTATTGTTTTTCCCAGCTTCCCTATGATACCTCTTAATTCGGCTTCCTTTCCTTCTGAAAAAAATTTCAAGAAAAGTTCTTGAAAATTAAAAGCAACCGTCCCCAAAGATTGTAACCATTGTACTCCTAGAACAACATCAACACCTCCCATTGGAATGGAAAGCATTGGGATATTAAATACATATTCCCCCATGGTTAGTTTGATATTATGGCATTTTCCAAAGAAATTTATAGTTCCTCCATTTGTAACCATAACTTGAAATTCTGGTGCTGGGTATAGGGAACAATTCAATTCCTTGGCTACCTTACAATGAATAAAATTATGTGTATTGCCCGAATCAATAAACACTATTACCTTTTTCTTCTTGATATTTCCTTCTATATTGAGAGTTTGAGGAGCGGTAATTCCTACCAATGCATTACATGATATGGTCAAACTCATTTCTTCCTCTTCTAGGGTTGGTTCCTGGTGTATATCCTCTTCTTTTGAAGATTCTTGTTCATTTTCTTCTTCCTCTTCACAATCTATGTAAAATAATTTCTTCTTAGCACACTTATGGCCTTTAGTGTGTTTGCTATCACAACTGTAGCAAATACCTTTTGCTCTTTTTTCTTCCAATTTTTGTGGTGTCAACCTCGTAGGTTGTGGAAGTTTAGGAGTGGGAACACTTCCATCTTTATAGATGTGAGTGGTAGGCTTCCTTGTCGCCATAATTTTACATTCAATTTTTCTTGCCAACCTAAATGCATTCTCCAATGAATCAAGTTCCCAAATGTGAACTTCATGTTGGATGTTATCCTTTAAATTCCCTATGAATACATCAATCCTGTGTTCCTCTAGAATAACAGTTACCCTTATATTCAATTTTTGGAACTCCTCAATGTGCTCCACCACTGAACCCTTTTGCTTGAGATTTATCAATTTTCTAAAGAGGGTGTTGCTTTTTTATCCTCATAATGTGCTATCATTTCCTTTGTAAAAATTGACCAAGTGACAATTTTTTTACGGGATCAAAGCCATCGATACCATACAAATGCATTTTTTTCTAAATTTAAAGTTGCAATGTGTACCTTTTGTGTGTTTTGCACATTATTGAGATCAAAATATTGCTCCATCTGTAGTATCCATGTTACGGGATCCTTGCCATCAAACTTCCTCATATCCATATTTGGAATATGGTGGTTCTTCCATCCAACAGTAGAGTTTATGAAATCACAATTAACATTTATTTTGTTCTCATCATGAGTTTCCTCTACTATCATTTTTCCATTAGGAAACATTTATTGTATCAAATTTTCCAAACCTTTGATGTCTACTTTTAGATCATTCTTCATGATTTCCATTTTTTCATTGATCTTAGCTTCCGTGTCATCCATCTTAGCTTCCATGCCAACTTCCATGCCCTCCATCTTAGCTTCCAAACCATTCATCTTAGCTTTCGCGCCTTTCTTCAAACCATCCATCTAAGTTTCCACACCTTTCTTCAAAACTTCCATTTCAATTTTTGTTGCTCTTTGCGATAGGTGCACTTGCTCTTGTAATTTTGACATCTCATGTTGCATTTGTTTGTCTTCATGAGTCATAATAGAGCCTTATGAAGGCTTAATGGGTCTTGAATTCTTTTTAGGGTGCATTTTAGAACCCAATGCTAATATCAATTCTTCAATATGCCCTTGGAATAAATTCAAACTAATTTTTTCAAATGAGACTTATGTAATTCAAAAAAAAAAAATACACATTTTTCATGATTTTGAGGAGCTCGATATTGAAACTGAATTATCTCTAGGATTTTAGATTTTCAATATCTGAAATTTGGCCCTGAGGTATCCATCTGAATCCTCTTTTGAATGCCACAAGTTCGACCTGATTTTGATTCTTCAAGGCAAAGGTATGTCCAATCTCCCACAATGACCTAATTATGGAATGGTTTAGTAGAGCGAAATTGTACGACTTGCCATGTGCCACTTCTTCCTCCTTCGGCTATGAAATTTATAAATCGGAAACTACAGTTCGTGCACTTTCTTCCACTATTTACATAATTCCAATATGATTTTCAGAGAGAGAGTTATGAATTTTTTCCCACGATCACCTCTTTGAGATGAAATTATGGAGTCTGAAAAATCCCTAAATTCCACAGATCCTACCTCCCAAAATATTGTGAATAAATCTCTGAAATTTTGTCACGATGTTCCTTGGGATTTCAGCTTCATTCTATGAAAATTTCAGCTTTTGAAACCTCGTATAAAAATATTTATAGTGAAAATTCCACGATGACTTGTTTAGGCTAAATTTAGGAGCCTACAAAAAGCCCTAACTTCCACAGATCATATCTCCGAAAATATTGCAAACCAAGCTCTGAAATTTTGCGAAGATGTTCCTCATTATTTAGAATTCGCTTTCTAAACTTTTTAGCTTCTGAAACTTTGTAGAAAAAAACGTTATAGTGAAAATGGAACGATGACCTGTTTGGAGTAGCGAAGCCCTAGAATCCAAAGCTCTGATACCAAATGTTGTGAAACCAGCTCCAAAAATAGAAGAAAAGAAGATCAACACCTTATAAATAAGACACTTCGAGGGGGAAGCCTCCAATCCATTACATAAATGAACAATTCTTGGATGATACAAATGACCAAAACCTCCTTCTATATATAAGAGTCCATGGGGCCACAATATAATCCTAGTCGACCTAACAATAATAATGTAAGGGCACAATAATAACAATATTGACGTTACAGGGGTATAAAAATAACAATAAAGGGGCTATAGTAATAACAATAAGGGACTAAAATAGTAATATAGGGACCTAACACATTTATGGTATATTTAACTCCAAAAAGTAAATTGTCTACAAATAATAGATGAGAAATTGTTACCTTAATTTTGAATATAACCCCTAATATCAAACCTTCATCCCTAGCAGCTCCTAGTTTTCTGTTAAGGCTTTCAATAACGAGAAAAAATAGAAGAGGAGAGAGGGAAAATACCTCCCTCACACCTCTCTATGCCTGAAAAAACTATGATGGGAGCCCATTTATTAATATCGCAAAAATGGAAGAATTCAAACAACCAATTATCCATTTGACATTATGACATGACATTCCAATTTTGATCAATACCAACTTAAGGAAACCCAAATCTAAATAGTCATATGTCTTGATAATAACTAACTTTAGAAGGAAATATTGCTGGTGCCAGGTTTTGATTGAATGCATCATTTCTTGGGTAATACTGATGGTATCGTGAATCTTCTTGCCTTCTAAAAACCCAAATTGTTCTTGAGTAATGAATTTTGATAATGTTCACTTGATCCTACGTGCAATCAG
Organism: Pinus albicaulis; assembly: GCA_034641835.2. NCBI lineage: Eukaryota > Viridiplantae > Streptophyta > Pinopsida > Pinales > Pinaceae > Pinus > Pinus albicaulis. The sequence goes on from CM076575.1 coordinate 1,936,621,542, forward strand.
ATTTGATATCACCATGTATATCGCATTTCATAATGATATCAGCATGTAGTCAGTGAATTTTTTAAGCTCCCTTTTTTTGGGTATCAAGGCTATAAAATTTTCATTTATGGATCCCGTGAATTATCCAATGATCCTATATTCCTCTACTGCCCTGATGAGATCCGGGAGCATGTGATCTTGAAATGGAGGAAAATCTCCACTCCCCATCCATCTAGCCCCAAACATTTTTCTTTTAGATAGTCCTTAATTACCTTTATACGCTCCTTCCTAATGATCAGACCTCCAAAAGTATCATCATCCTCTAGTGTAAACATTACAGGTAATAAAGAGATGAGCTTCATTTTAGAAGAGTATGAATGTACCTGCTCCAAGAATTAACTTTTAAAATGTGAAAAATTTGCTTTCTCAATCCCATCTTGGGTTATATGGATTATCCCAGAGGAATATTTGATAGCCCTTATAAATTTATGAGTTTTCCTGCTATTGAATTGAGCATGAAAGAAACTAGATTTCTTGTCCCCCGCTTTTAACCAAGTGGATCTGATCTTTATCTGAATATCTTCTTCCTGTAGCTTCATAATTCATTCCTTCTGCCTACCAATGTTATAACCCGACCTATGACCTATGTATCCTTTAGTGAAGTACACGTGATATGATGGATCATTATAATATTGCAAACACATTTCCATTTATTTGATTTCCTTATTCTCAGAAATATTCTGATCTTTTAACTATATTCTAGCTTCCACCTTCAATGCTTTAAGTTTATGGTTTAAAGAAGTCATCTAATTATCAAGGTTGAAGAATGTCTCTCAATTCCAAACCTCTTTGGCCATTTTTCCAAAATCCACCGAATCCAACCAGATAGGATTGAACTTGAAAGGGTATGGCCTCCTCTTAATCGCATCGTTCCAAGAGATCTTAATAGGCATAAGTGTTTATGGGAACATACTATCAAAGGGAAATACATGTATGATATGGATTTTTCTACTTGGATTGGCAATAGAGAAAATAAGAAGGCTAACGGATCGATGATTTGGAGGAGCATGCTAAATATAGGATTATATATGGGAGGTAGGAGATAGATCCAGGATAAACATAGGCTTAGATGCCATCTGTGGGATGAAAAGAAACCATTCTCTCTCATAACAGGTCCTCACTTTCCTTCACAGTAAAGGAATTTTTTTATTGAAACAGATTCATCACTTAGATGGAACAAGCATAGACAAGCAAAAATGGTTAGGGGTACATGAACTGGGAATGATAGGTGGGCACAAAGAAGAATGGGAAGGTTATATGAATTAGTTAAGAAAGTAGGTATCAATATAGAGCCAGAAGGGAAAAAATACATTATGGTTTGGGAAGGAAACCTTAGAAAGGGAGAACCAAGGGTAAAAGAAATATACCATTGTCTTCCTAGATCTGAGAAGAAGTTTTAAAGCAATGACTAGTCACAAAAAATATGGAAATGGAAACTACCTCTAAAAATTAAAAGCTTATGTTGGCTAGCTGTACATGACAAAATTCTTACATGGAACAATTTACAAAGAAGAGGATATTATGGACTAGGCATGTGTCCGATGTGGAGAGGGGAAATGGAGAGCACTAACCATTTATTACTGGCATGCACACATGTGAGAAAGGTATGGGAGGGTTGCAGGGAAGTACTGAATTCCACATCAGTAGGGAATCAAAATTCTCTCAGTGTATGTTTTCAGGCTTGGTATCACATAAACAAAAGGCAAAAATATATTCCTTTCATTATTATTTGGATAATGTAGAGGATCATAACACTTTTATCTTTGACCAAAGGGTAATGAAGATAAGGAAAAATATCACAAGAACCATCACTCTCTTTAATTAAATAGGTAAATATATGAGGGCTTATAGACACAGGACATGCAAGTATAAGGAATGGTGGCAACCTTTTCTGGTCATCTTCTTTGATACAGATAGATATTTTAATTTCTAGTGGGAGGGAGGGTAGGGATCTAATAATAAAGTAGAAATTATTGCTCTATGGGGTGTTTTGATTACTTCCAAATGCCTTAGGATTGGGAAGATCAAAGTACTTGGGGACGCTAAAGGAATCATAGACTGGGTCAAAGAACACACCAATTTTGGCCCTCCAATTCTTAGGAATTGGATGAAGAGCATCATATTGTTGGTCATAAAATTCGAGGACATCCAATTCCAACACATCTACCGAGAACAAGATTTGACGACAGATATGCTATCAAAGAGACGGATAGAAAAAGAAACAGGAAATTTATTCTTCAATGAATTTGCAAAGAGAAAACTAGTGAATGGAGGACAAATCAGCTATTAAAAAAATAAATAAAGAAAGCACAACATTCAATGGTAGAAAGCAACATTTTTTTTTGGTAGTAACAAAACTGGGAAAAACATTTATAAAATTTAATGCGAGAAGTAATTTTTATATCTGTAATTTGGACTTTACATGGTATGTAATGAATGAAAAAATTATGTTGAAGTGTGAATATTTTTTTTTTTTGATAATCTATAGGATAAATGGGGTAGAAAATAGATGGATGAAACACAATTTTCATGTAGATCAAAACAAAAAATGTACTTAATCTTCTTATGATAATGAAAGGATAAAGCGTTTTTTTCTCTTTAAAAAAACTGACTAGCGAATACATGAAAACTATCCAAGTCATTGGAAAAATGAAAACATGATTCATTTCATATAACTTCATAAAATTTATCTGATAATATAGGTTAAAAAATGCCTATGTATATATATTCAGTGACTTCTTTTGTTCGCCCACCTTGTGGAAAAGTATTTTTTTCCCTAGGTACCATATATAGAAACATAACTAATATTTTATACTAGCAATAGTTTTAAACTATGGGAAATGGTGAAATACTTCTAAAAAATGCTAAAAAAAGTATGAAACTTATTTTTACATAATCGAGAAAGCTAGCATGTTTGAATAAAAAAAAGTTCAAATAAAATGCGATGAATTGTAAAGGTTTCATTATAGTACATCACCAACACCATTAATGTTAGGGACACATCATGGGTTCAAAACCATACAAGGTTTTAGGCTTGACCTTGAGTGGTTTTGAAAAAGGTTCAAATGGCCTGAAACGAGAGAAAAGTTTTCATGTGTTAAAGTGGTTTCAACTTTTCAAGGCCATTACGAAATTTAAATTGAGGTAATGTTCAATTTTTAAATCCACGCTAACTATGTCCATGGGGTATTGGTTAGACAATGATGAGGTAGGCTCTTATAGGACTCATCACAGGTTCAATTACCATCCCTGATCAGGGTGATGTATTTGGACATGTTGATGAAAGATGGAGTAAAAAAAAAAGAGAGAGAAAAAAAAAGAAAAATGAAAGGTACTACCAAGCTTACAAAAATACATAAATCCATGCTAACCATCACGTTGATCTAATATTTGAATCACGGCTAGATCTATCATATTCATATCGATATGGACAATTGAACCCACTAGGTTTTGACATTTATCCGCATGATAATAATTTTTGGAAATAATGTTTTGGTTCCTAAAACAATATATATGTTTTAAAAGTGAATTTTCTTCACTAAGAGCTTGTGTTTTTTGGACGTAAGGCGACAAGTTAACGACCCGAGACTTATAGGCATCTCATAGGAGTGAAACCCTGCCCCCTTATGGACCACCAATGGGTAATTCAAATTGGAGTGGTTTTTCTTAAATAATGAGGCATTTTTGGATAGAAACCAACAATCGTTGTACTTACTATTAGTGTAACATAGCTAATATTTAGAGTATGAAAATGTGAGGAGAATGTATGCAATATTATTAGTATTATAGTGAGGAATAATTTGAGTGACCATTGTGTTAATATGAATTTGAAGACATTATTACTCTTAAAAGGGAATACTATTATGTCAATAGGAAAGTGACCAAGGAGTTGTTAAAATTACAAACAATACCTCTTTGATTGATTGATGGTCTTGAAAACATGGTTATATATTCTTTATCATCGTAACTTGATCAAAATGGAAGAATACTTGTCTATATTATCCAAATTTTGGCCAGCATTAAGGCTATTAAAGGAAGAAAGAAGAAATGAGGACAAAAGAAGAAATGCAATTATGTTAATCTCTTGACAAAATGATAAGGCTATCTCCTTAATGGAAAGAGGACAAAATGTGCCTTGAATAGTAAATCAAAGAATTTATCTCAATTGATAGTTGACTAAGTGGACCTTAAACAAGAAATAAAAAGTTGCTAACTTTTGTGATAAAAAGATAAAATTGTCACCTTAATGGATACAAGACAAAATAGTAACAATGAATAGCCTTGATAATTAATTGTAGGCTACTAATATTTATGACATAAGGAAAAACTTGTCATGTCAATGGATAAAGGAAAAAATAATCTAATCTAAAAGCCAAACCGATAAATAAAAAAAATCACCCTTTTGTACAACCAGGTTTTGAAATTAAGCACTCCTCCCCACCTAAATTCAACCCCCATAAATGACTTGATGAAATTTAATGTAATTTAATATGTGAATTGTCTCCACATGTGGGTAGCTAAGTGCAAGCATTGTCCTTACCTACATGTCAAATTTAATTGAGTAAGATAAATAATAAATTATCATAGTACCTCTTACCATTATGCTAACAATATAGATAACTGTTAATGTATAATATTATATAAAATATTCCTTGGATGGGGTGTTTAGTTCGAGAAAGGGTGGGGGTGGGTTGTCGACATCCCACTAGGTCACGTGCTAGGGGACGTGGAAACACACTCCCATAAATGTTTTAGTGATACATTCATGAGGCATGTGCACAATTCATATCCCACTGTCCTTTGACTCATACAAAAAATCCCCCACCTGTTGCAACTACAATTTGATGGCCCCTGGTACAATTATATAGGATTACACATCTCCTATCGAAATTAACCTGCCCAAATAACTTATCTTGTTAAATTAAGGCATTAAAAAGGAATTTAATGATTATTATGTAGAGCAGGATTGCAACAACATGCAACTTAATTGGTTTTCTAGGCATTATTATCACAACATCTCCTTTCTCCATCTCATGCTTCAAAGTTCTGGCATGGAGATGAAGAACTAGGATTATGTTGGAGTAAGGTGAATTCTATTTATTTCACCCATTTTTGGGATATTTTTTCTCCCAAATTAATTGTATAGTTTGGTATATTGGTCCTTATTCTGGTTAGGTTCAATCTTGGGAAAGGCGTGTAAAAACAACAAGAACCATGGCATTGTTTCCCTCAACCCCTACCATCTAATTTTGATATTTGTTTCTCTTATTTTTTGTTTGGTTCCATGCTACATTGTGAACAATTTCTTTCTATTTGTGTGTGGTTCAAATGGCTTCATCTAGCCAACACCATTCCTCAACAAGTGAGTAATCGGGGGAAAAGATGGGGTAGGTTCGTTATTTGGTTCACAATGATTTCTTTTATTTTCTTACTATTGTTTTCTTGGAAGCTAGTGTTACAAGAAAGAGGTAGGAACTAGGTCACCTTGAGGTTAGTGTGTCCCTTCCAGTATTTGAACTTTCTCGTTCTTAGGCTATAATGTTGGCTCCCATGTCATTGATGGGGAAATAATATCTCCCTAGAGACTTATCTCTACATGATTCACTCCATCTCTCTCTGTCATATTCAAATTTAATGGGATCCCTCACCTGATTTTGGGTCTATATCACTCACAATTTCTTTAGTGTGCCACATCAAGGAGCTCAGGTTTGTCATGGAGTGACCTACTACCAATAATGTGGGTGAACTTATACACAAGTGAGGGTCAAAAGTTCTATAACAAGGTTGAGAGACCTCACTCAACTTTTTCAAGAAGGACTTGTTAAGGTTGAGTGGGAATTGGCTAACTGCAATGCAACCTCACATACATGGAAGTATTAGATGAAGTGGTTGAATAGGTTCCTAATGTGAGGCACACTCATGGGTGTTACAACTAATAAATATTTGGTGAACATATATTGGAACCTGGATTTCTTCTTGGTTGGGTCTTGGTACATAGAAATGGGCGTAGAGAGGACATTCTCCTCTCTTGGATGACATGCAATTTTAATTGATAGCTATGGATCAAAAGCTAGGCTGCGTGGAAAGAAATATAGGAATTCTTCCTCAACTAGGTTTCTCTCTGGACAAAAAAAATGAGCCCATACCAGTTGAAGCTACAATTTTAGACAAATCCTTTGTGGTTGGTTTCTTTCTATCTTGTTTCTACATGCTTTGTGTTTGTATATTTGAGTCTACAAATAACTTAAGTGGCCATGTAAAAGTAAAAATGTGTCCTCTACTTTTTCAAGAAGATTGAAATTCTAGATCTAATTTTGTTTCCCTAATAACAAACCAACACATGATTCTATCACTTAATATATACTTTTTATTTTCAAACAATACAAAACTAAACCACTTATTTTTTCTAAAATTTTATAATCTTATTATCATTATTAGAAGAATTTAATCTCAATTTTTCACATATTGTAATCAAATTGCCTTTATTATATTAAATATCACTTAAAAGATATTTTACTCACTTAATACATTTATGTTTTAATATAGTATAAAGTATTTTAGAAAGTATGCTGCATCATAATTTTTCTCTATGGTATTTATAACACACACCATAAAAAAGAGTTTAATTTATTTATTTTAAAGAAATAAAAACAGATAATTTGATAATAGGAGGAAAACAACAAGATCAACATGGATGAAAATGGGTGAAGACTCAAATTTGAGTCTTATGTGCCAAACTGTGTAGTAGTCAAATCCTACCCAGGTCTACCTAAGTTTAGTTTGTTGGAATTGTAGAGGTTACCCTTGGAGGGGGGGACCTGGGTTTGGGCCTATTATGGAAGGTAGAGACACAATTTCTCTCACAGAAACTCATGAAGATGATGTTTTCAAAACTCCTGTGTTTGATAGTTATTTGAATTTATCAGTTTGGAACAAGGAAACATAAAGGGTATGGGGGAATACTACTTTTAGTGAAAGAAAAATAAGATCGTCACATTCAATTAATAAAATAAGATGCAAATAAACAATATTTATGGTTCAAAATATCAGAGAATGAGAATCACATAAGAATTGCAACATGCTATTTTTCTGTTCAAGTCTCAAAAACTTACAAAACTAAGGGGATAGAAAACAAGGATCCATATGGATCTTTAAAGAAAGATATTTCCGCGTACTCTTAGCAGGGAGAAGTTATTTTAGTGGGATATTTTAATGCTATAACAACAAAAAAACAAGCTAGTATTCTTTGTTACAAAGAGGATCATAATCCTATTTGGATAATTGAAAAGGAAAATTCCCAATGGGTGAGATTTTCAGAAGATGACAAAGTTAGCAATCATTTTGGAGAGGATTTTCTTACACTGTGTGGTGCTTTCAACTTAATTATTTGCAATGGTCTAGATAGATGGAAAGGTATCAGAACTTCACTTGCAATACATATAATGGGGCAAATGTTGTTGACTATGTGATTTGTTAACAAAGCTTGATAGAAAATACAGATGCAGTTAAGATTGGAGAGCATATTTGGGACTTAAAATCAGACCATAACCCAATTTATATAAATTTATTATGGTTATAAGAAAGGAAACATAGGAGGAAAAGCAAATTCTCTTTGCAATCACTATCAAAGGGAAAAATTCTTCTAACACATGAAAATTGTACTATATTCAAGACAATTCTAGAGAGATTAATTTAGAAGGAGAAAATTGGTTTCCAAAGCTTCAACAATCACGATTTAAAAAATATAATTCAAAGTGCACTTGAGAAGTGAAAAAGAGAAAAAAATAGGAAATCATAATCAAATTGTTTTCCTGTAAATGCTTGGTTTTGTGAGGAATGAAAAATGGAAAGGAGAACTTTGAAAAAGATAGGAAAGGAGAAAATGAATGTAAATTTATATAAGTAGGTACTAAAGAGGAAAAAAGATGAGTTTGTGAAAACAAGGCGAGAAGAGTTAATATATCTAGGCAAGAATACCCCAAATTGTTTTTGGCATGAACTTCAGCCAAGAAAGAAACAAATTGAAAATAATATTACATCCAATCAATGCTTTGAATATGCAAGAAAACTCTATGAGAAAGAATCAGAGGCTGAGCCTCCCCAGAGGATCAACACAACTACAAATCTCTTCACGTTATAGGATGTGGAGATTGGAATTAAAGAGATGAAAACATGAAAGGAAAAGGACTTGGTTGAACTTCAATCAAAGTATATAAAATGGTGAATGAAGACTCTTGAGCCACACATCATGGAAATATTCCAGAAAATCATTCAACAGGGATTCCCAAGGGACTTGAGAACTAACCTAGAAATACCCATTTTTAAAAGTGGAGACATTAATAATACTTCCAATTATAGAACCATTATGATGAATCCTTTTTTTGTAAATATTTTTGGCAGCATGGTACAAAATAGAATCAGTAAGTGGGCAGAAGTAAAAGAAAATATGGCAAAGGGAAATGCGTGTTTTAGGTTGAAGCATTCTATAGTGGATCATGGTATCATGTTGAGACACATTATTGAAAAGGTTTTGGGGGACAAAAAAGAAGTATTCTGATGTTTTTTTGACTTCAAAATGTTGTTTGACACAATCCCTAGAGATAAGGTGTGGTGTAGAATGGAAGAACTTGAAATTACTTTGCATTATAGAGTTGTTATCCATATACTTTATGAAGAGGTGAAAGTAAAAATTAGAACCTCATCAGGTACTTCAGAAAGCTTTAGAAGCTAAAATGGATTCAAGCAAGGTTTCCCTATATCCCCTACTCTTTTTGGTTTATATATTGATAAAATGGAAGAGTGGATAAATATGTAAGGTGGAGAAGGTGTTTGATTGGGGGAATTTTTGAACAAAATTCTATTATATGTTGATGAAATTGTATTGATTTCTAAATCAGCCCATGGATTGCAGATGCACCTATATTCCCTTGAGCATTTTTGTAGAGCAGTGGGGATGCAAGTCAATACTAGAAAGACAAAAATAATGCTTTTATCTAATAAAAGGAAGCAAATTCATCATATGTTCTTCTTTTAAGGCAACATTCTTGAAGAAGTAAATGAGTAGAAGTACCTCGAGATTTATTTCAACAAAAAACTTCATTGGAAGGGCTGTATAAAGAAGATAATTTTAGTAGGGTGGAAAGCATTATATGCTCTTCAAGATGTTGGGTGTGTGTTATATTATTTACACGAATATTCGCATGCACAGGGGGGTCATAACGAGGGTGATAGCCCCTCCCTATTCGTTGCGCAAGGTGCAGTGGGGGGTGGGGGGCCAGCAACCCCCCTATCCAAGGGTTAGCAGAGGGCGGGTAGCCCCTTGCACGAGGTCCAGGGTAGCGCCCTTGGAAAAAAAAATTGGACCCTATTTTAGGTGGGTGGACCTGCCTATTGTTTTGTGCATGGGGTTGCACATGGTTTTGAGGCATGATGGTTTTTGACCCCTGGTATTTTGTAGATCCAGTCAAGGGAACTACGGTTATGTTATAATCCAGGGTTAATGGATTGGGGGTTTATGAATGCTTCAAAATTTATATATATGTGTTGTAACAATAAAAGAAATATAATGAAAACGCAAGATGGTAGTCCCGATTTTGGATTTAAGGGGGAAATTATCTATGTATATCTATTTTATGTTTTATACTCTCGCTATTTTTTATTTTCTATTTTTAAGAATTCCTTTGTAGATAATTTTTGTACAAGGTTAAAACCTAAATTTGGTATCATGGTTGTTTCAGCTTCAAGGGGACGCCTTTGATGCTGAGGGGTTTTTTTCTCGGGCCTGTGGTAGACCTTGTTAATGGGAGATATGCGGGATCGATTCTTGTGGTGAAAGAAGATGGAGAGCAGTGGAAAGATAGAGATCAAGAAATTTAATGGTCATATTTTTGAGTTGTGGAAGCTCAAGATGGAGGATCTGCTGGTGGATAAAGATCAATGGATCATGATAGATCCAGGTACTAAACCAATGACAATTTCATATGAAGACTAGGAAAAGTTGGATTAGAAGGCAAAGAGCACAATATGGTTGTGTGTCTCAAATTCGGTATTATTGAATGTATCTAGGGAAGATATAGTGAAGAATTTGTGGGTCAAGTTAGGGAATTTGTACCATTCTAAGTCTCTGGTGAATAAATTATTCCTATGGAAAAAGATGTATAACCTGAGGGTGAAGGATGGAGACTCAGTGACAGAGCATCAGGACACCTTCAATACTGTGGTAAGTCAGTTGTCATATATTGATATTAAAATATCAAATTAAGATAAATGCATCAGTTTGTTGTGTTCTCTACCATATTTGTGGGATAGTATGGTTATTGCAATAGGTATTAATACAACTACCTTGAATTTTGATGAAATTGTCTCAGCCTTGTTGTCGGAGAAATATGGAGGGCCAAAATGGAGATGCCTTATCTGTACAAGGAAGGTCCCATAATAGAAAATAAAATAATTTTTTGAGTGGGAGATCAAAATATAGATGGAGATATAAATCTCCAGGAAAGCCTGTAAAGGTGTGCTGGAAATGCGGAAAGGAAGGGCACTTCAAAAGGGACTTTAGATCTAAATCTCCTGAGAAAGGAAAGGGATATGATGATGCTCCTTCTACAGAGGCAAAAACCACCTCAAATGAAGCTAGGGATGTGTATTTGGATTCTTCCTCAAATACGCATGTAGATCATGAGGCATGGTTTATTGAATCAAGTGCATCCTTTCACTTCACTCCCCATATGGAGTGGTTCTGCGAGTATCAGAAGTATGATGGTGGTGATGTCTTCTTAGGGGATGATAGGAAGGTCAGATTCGTCGAATGTGGAAAATTCAAGCTGAAGCTGCAAGGTGGAAGGATTAGACCACTTCCTCCTGTTCTACATATTCCTGCATTAGCCAAAAATATGATCGAAATAAGGAAGATAGCTAATGCAAGTGTAAAAAATGTGTTCGAGAAAGATACCTGCAATATTGTTCGGGGAGCACTAGTATTAATTCAAGGAGTTCGGATTGGAACTTTGTACAAGATTTAGGGTAGCATTGTTATTGATGGGTGAAACAGTTTTGTGGCTCCTGAAAGTGGAGCAAAAAGCCTAACGGTCTCTGGAGAACATACCATGCTATGGAATCAAAGGCTTGGACATATTGAAGAGAAGGGCCTTCAAATACTGCATGGTAATGGTATGGTATAAGGTATGTCTAATTTCTCTCTAGATTTCAATTTTTGTGAACATTGTGTATATGGGAAGCAGGATCAGGTGAGTTTTCCTTTTGGTGCCACAAGGGAAAACAAGATATTAGAGCTTGTGCACAATGATGTGTTTGGGCGTGTGTCGATTCCATCACTGGGTAAGTATATGTACTATGTTTCATTCATAGATGAATTCTCAAGGAATACATGGATATATTTCTTGAGGAATAAATCTGAAGTCTTTGACAGATTTAAATAATTTAAGGCTCTGGTGGAAAACTAGACAAAGAAGAAGATAAAGGTGTTGAGGACAAATAATGGTGGAGAGTTCTGGAAGAATTAATTTGAATAATTATGTAATAAGTGTGGTATAGCATGACATGGAAAAGGAAAGAATGTTGATGGAAAAGGAAAGAAGCATGCTCAGTGGTACCAGGCTAGGACATGAATTCTGGGCAGAGGCAGTGGAGACTGCACGTTACCTGGTTAACAGATCACCTTCATTAGCGTTGGAGGATAAGACTCCACATGACGTATGGAATTGTAAGAAAACATCTCTTTCAAATATTAGGGTATTTGGATTTGATTCATATGTACATGTTCCAAAGGAGAAAAGGACCAAGTTGGATAATGAATCTGAAAGGTGCAACTTTAATGGGTATAAGGATGGTTTAAAAGGTTACAAGCTTTGGAACCCAGAAACAAGGAAGGTTGTGTACAGTTGAGATGTGGTGTTTAGAGAGGTGAATTATGTTGTTAAACATGAATTCATACCAAAGGAACCTGATAATTTAGAGTTTTAGATAAAGGATAATGAATCTGACTCTACAACAGAACAAGATTTAGAAGAGGAAGAGCCACAAACTCTAGATGTGAGAAGATCATTTCGAAAAAGAAGGCAACAAGAAAGGTATAATCCATCTTATTTTTGTTCAAATTTTTCTTTAACTATCACTTCTAATGATCCTAGAACTATTAGGGAGGTAGTGGGTTCAGAGGATGGAAAACTCTAGAAGAAGGCCATAGGTGATGCAATGGCATCCTTGGACAAAAATGAGGAATGGGATCTAGTGGAGTTTCCCACTAGAAGGAATCCCATCGGGAGAAAATGGGTGTTTAAGAAGAAGATTAATGTAGAAGGCAAGGTGGAGAAATAAAATATCGGTTGGTAGAAAAAGGTTATTCCCAAGTGCCGGGAATTTATTTTGGTGATATTTTTTCTCCTATTGCCAAGGTTACTTCTATTAGATTACTTTTATTTGTTGTTTTTGAATTTGATTTTGAGGTAGAAAAGATGGATCTGAAGACAACATTTCTTCACGGGGATCTGGAAGTAGAGATCTACATGAAGCAACCTAAAGGTATAATCCATCTTATTTTTGTTCAAATTTTTCTTTAACTATCATTGATGATGATCCTAGAACTATCAGGGAGGTAGTGGGTTCAGAGGATGGAAAACTATAGAAGAAGGCCATAGGTGATGCAATGGCATCCTTGGAAAAAAATGAGGAATGGGATCTAGTGGAGTTTCCCACTGGAAGGAATCCCATTGGGAGAAAATGGGTGTTTAAGAAGAGGATTAATGTAGAAGGCAAGGTGGAGAAATAAAATCTCGGTTGGTAGAAAAAGGTTATTCCCAGGTGCCGGGAATTTATTTTGGTGATATTTTTTCTCCTATTTCCAAGGTTACTTCTATTAGATTACTTTTATTTGTTTTTGTTGCATTTGATTTTGAGGTAGAAAAGATGGATCTGAAGACAACATTTCTTCAAGGGGATCTTGAAGTAGAGATCTACATGAAGCAACCTAAAGGCTTCATGGTGAAGGGTAAGAAAGAACTGGTATGCAGGTTAATAAAATAGATGCATGGGTTAAAATAGTCACCAAGGACGTGGTATAAGTATTTTTATACCTATATACGGGGACTTGGCTTCACTAGAAGAAAATATGATCATTGTGTGTATTTTAAATTAATTAGTGACCGTGTTATTTATTTGGTCTTGTATGTGGATGATATGTTGTTGGTTGGAAATGACAAAGAAATTATCCTGGATTTGAAGACCCAATTATTCTCCAAATTTGACATGAAGGATCTTGGTGCCGCAAACTATATTATGGGCATGGAATTTATGAGAGATTGGGAAAAGAGGAATTGTGGTTAAACCAGAGGAAGAATTTTGAGACAATATTGAAGAGGTCCAATATGCAGGATAGTAAACCGGTGAAGGGTCCTATTCCTATAGGTGTAAATATATCTGTTGAACAATGTCCCAACACACAAGAAGAAGAGGAGGATACTTCCTGTGTTCCATATGCAAGTGCAGTGGGCAGCCTGATGTATGTAATGGTATTTAATAGACCAGAATTTGCACATGCAATGGGAGCATTCAGTAGGTTTATGTCAAAATGAGGGAAGGAGAATTGAATAGTAGTGAATCAGGTTTTCAGTTATTTGAGTGGCACTAGTGATTATGGTTTGTGCTACCAAGGGAGACCATGATTGGACATAGTTTTGGAAATCTCTGGTTTTGTTGATGCATACTCAGCTGGAGCTTTGGACCAAAGAAGATCTAAAAGTGGGTATGTGTTTAGCCTATTTGGAGGTGCAGTTAGTTGGATGAGTAAAATACAGTCTGTAGTGGCTCTTTCAACTATAGAGGCAAAATACATGGCAGCCACTCATGCAAGCAAGGAAGCAGTTTGGTTGCAGAGATTGTGTTCAAGTATGGCATTGGTGAAGCAAACTATAAGGATAGACAGTGATAGCAAAAGTGAAATTTTATTAGCTAAGAACCCTACTTATCATTCAAAGACAAATTACATTGATGTTCAATATCACTTTGTTAGAGATATGGTTGAGGATAAAAAGGTGTTGTTGGTAAAGGTGGACACTTTAAAGAATGTTGTAGATGCATTGACAAAGTTTGTGAGCACTCAAAAGTTCTCTTGGTGTAGAGAAACAATGGTTGTTTCACATTTGGACTAATGACTAAGCTCTCTTGTGGCCCCTTGCAGAAAGTAAACAACAAGTGGGAGAAAGTTGGGTGTGTGTTATTTTCTTTCCATGAATAGTCGCACACATGGAGGGGGTGATAGCCCCTCTCTATTTGTTACACCAATTTTTGGTCATCTAACCTATTACTATTAGATGGAACAAAGTACACCATGTAATACCAATTGTACCCTAAGTAAAATTGCTTTCACTATGAAAAATAACTTAGTAATCCTTATTATTAAGTTTTTAATGGTCTAAACAAAAAACCCCATGAGGAAATATTGAATAAATTCATATTTGTTTGATTCTCCTCAAGGAATAATTAGTTAAACAACAGTTTAATTAATATTCCTAGTCATATTTAACCCGAAACAAGAAAATTAATTAGATAAATCATTATTTATCTTATTATTTTCTAGGAATAATTATTTAAACCTTATTTAAATAATATTCCTTGTTAAATTTGACTAAATCATTTATAAATAATTAAATAAATCATTATTTATTTGATTATTACTCAACCACATCCTTAAAATAATAAATAAATCATTTATTTATTTATTATTTACAAATAAAGGGATTTGACCAAAGTCAAATTCTTTTTCCCTCCAACAAATATAATAAAATATTCCATAAAAGTTGGATGTAGATTTGGTTAATAATATTTTAATTATGCACCAATATCTAGACTAACTCAATATTTTGTTATAAATAGAAGGGTTTTTCCATTCATTCACTACCTTTTGTTGCCTAAAGATCACTCTGGATCTATACTTTTGGTTTGACTTTGATTCTCCATCATTGTCATATTTTTCTACCATTTTTCTTGTGAGCTCCCTTTGAGTTCCATTCTTTGTCTGGGTTTTCTACACCATCAAGAGAGAGAGAGAGAGATATCTTAGATTTGAAGTGCTAAGGACTTACAAGAACCCATCCCATTGAGGGGGAATGGTAACCTATTTCTATGTTCCCTTCACAAGTGTCAAAAAATACAAAAATTCTTTAAAAATATTCGTCTTGTCTATTGGATGCATGGAGCAACTCTTGCTTTTATTTACTGCTTAATATCTTTCACTACATATATCTATATTTTGTAGCATTTATCTTGGTCAACTAACTACAATTATAAATAAATTGGCAGCCATCTTTAATGTTAGGGCTTTTTGTTATGCGCAGCTAAAGTGGGCTTTTTTTGTACACTTGTGATTAAGATTCATATTAACATTGTTCGTTGCGCAGGGTGTAGCGAGGATGGGGGGGGGAACCCCCATGTCCAGGGGTTTGCAGGGGGCGGATAGCCCCCTGCACAGGGTGCAGTGCAATGCCCTGGGAAAAAAAATTTGGACCCTATTTTAGGTGGGTGTACCTGCCTATGGTTTTGTGCATGAGGTTGCACATGGTTTTGGGGCATGATGGTTTTCAGCGCTTGGTATTTTGTAGATCTGGTCAAGGGAATACGGTTATGTTCTAATCCACAGTTTATGGATTGGGGTTTATGAATCCTTCGGCATGTATATATATGTGTTGTAACACTAAAAGGAATATAATGAAAAAACAAGCTGGTAGTCCCGATTTGGGATCGAATGGAAAAATCTATGTGTATATCTGTTTTATGTTTTATTCTCTTGCTATTTTTTATTTTCTTTTTTAAGAATTCATTTGCAGATAAGTTCTATACAGTTTTAAAACCTACACAAGACAGATGTACAGAGGCAAAGTTATGGGATTGGAAAACGATTAAAGTGCTTTTTGGACTCCTAGTTTGTCTAGTGATGATATATGGGTGTGAATTATGAGCTAGCAGCACCCCTGTCTCAAAATGGAAACAAATTGAGAAAATCCAAAAATGCTTGACCATGAGAAAGTTCAAAACAAAAATTTTGATACCTTATAAGATAATGTTGATTGAAACTGGAGAAACTCCCATCGAAGAAATTTCTATGGTGTGGCTCATAAGATATCTAAAAAAAAATTAGCAAATGGAAGTAGGTAGATGACCTAATGTTATCTTCAAGGAAGGAATGAGTGAAAGAAAGAAAACATGGATGAGACAAAACTACACATTGATGAAAAAATGGAATATCAACCTCAATGCTTGTCCCACAAATAACAAGGAGCTAAATAATTTTATTATGGATAATTTTCATAAATGGGTATGAGGAAAAGAGTTGGGTAGAAAGAAGAAGTACTACATTGAAGAATTTAACCCTATGTGTGATCTCCAACAAAAAGAGTACATTGGAGCTAACATTTCGTGGAGGGAAAAGGTTCTTATTGCTCAATTAGGAACCAATTCACATCAACTTCGGTGTGAAATGGGACAATGGAAAAGGCCTAAAGAAGTTTGGGAAGAATAGGTGTGTACATTTTGCATCTCTAGGGAAATGGAATCGGAAAAAAATTTCATTTTGGAACGTGATGTGTTGAAAGACATCAGAGAAAGTTATGGGAATATGTTAGCATTTCTTGGCATTGTCTTTTCAGCGAGAGGATTGTTGGAAGGCTGGGCCAGCTCATTACCAATTTGAATAAGAAAAGGATTGAATTGAAAAAGGAGAAAAATAGGGAATTGATGGTCCCATATACTATTTTTAGTCTCGTGGACGTTAAAATATCATATCATTTCATTTCATTATCACACATTTATAAAAAATAATTTATTATCTATTATGTTGAGATGTATACAATTTTGATGCGAGTTATGTATTTATGAATGACACACTCACATTATATGGGAGGTGGTTTATATGAAAAAAGGTATACTTGTGTACTTTTAATGATAAAATTATATATACACCATTTAATGAATAATATCTCTCTTAAGAATGATTTCTATTAGTAACTAATTATAAGAGAGCATTATATTACAACATGGAAGACACAAATATAAATATCTCAATAATAATTAATGGGGTTTGGCTATAGTTAGAAGTAATTTTGGGGAATTTTTTGACTTCCATTGATCTGAAAGGAGTGTATTAGTTTTTTTGTGCTAAGTGTCCTTCAGTATTAAAAACATGTACAATTTGTCTCCATTTATTTACTTAAGGAATGAGTGTTTTAACCATGAAACATAGATGAATTTGTGAACTTTAAGCATGAAAATAAGCCTAAATAACACTATAAATAAGTGTATAATAGAGAATAAACATCACACATAAGTTTTACATAGCAGGCATGATGAAGCAGTTCACCCCTCCTGGGCTACATCTGCTAGTCCAGCTCCCAATGGCATGCCCCTCTTTGTTATTATGATAAAAATTGAAAATTACATGTGTTTACAAGCCTCTAATGGTTTATTTCTCTGCACCAGTGGCTATATAATGCTCAAATTAGTCTAGGTAGACTCTTGTTTCACCCAAATTGGTCGAAAATTTACCTCCCAATGCATTTTTCCTAATATCAGCAAGAAAAGCTCCAATAAAAGTGGAGACTGGCACTCAACTGTCACTCAAAATAGTAAAAACCTTAAATTTAGGGTGCCTCCATAGTACCGTTGGATAATACCATTAGCATTGATGTCAAATGGTTTGGGTGGGATGGTCACATGCTGACCCCCCACTGTTAACTCCGCAGCCTAACTATTTGAAACTTCGCATTAGTAGTATGGAATTCATGGCATTAAATACCAAGAAACTGTGCCCATGTGAACACGATATTCCCCGTTGGAAATTATGGTTGATAAAACCGTCACATTGCAGTCAATGTCACCACATACATGTGAACGTATATATCGCCACCGATTAAGGTTTGTATCCACCGGTAAGTTTATTGATGCGAGTTTGTTAATGTTTCATGTGATCACAATCTTGGGGCCTCTAATGGGTTGGGACTATTGGCAGTCCCCCCCTCCAAATATGAAACTCAAAAACTTTAAGTTAAAGCGGAAGACTATACAGTTAAGTAACCTGCGGTAGGCAAGATGGTTGAGGACTTGGCGTGCAGACCAGAGGTCGCGGGGTCGACCCCCCCGACTCCACCAAAATTTTGTAATAGCCTCTTGGGGACACATGGTAGCCTTTGGGCTTGCCATGTGTCTCTCATCCAACGACCCATTTCAAAAACGTACAAACCCCATCAATGATCAGAAACACGCTTCCTACCACCAAATGAATGGCCTAGAATCAACCATGTGGCATGATCCGATTGGCAGTGAGAAAAGGGAATATTCCCTAGAATATGTCACCTGTTGACTGTACCTGTATGCTGACTGGGCATCCCAGTCACAAAATTTTAGTTGTTTTGGAAAATGAACAGAACGTGATATCTTCCTCATACGACATCGATTTTTCGAACCATTCACAACGACGGAATCGCAACGGTGAAACCTTTCTAGTCTCTCAGGTTCGGTACAATTTTGAGCACTTTAAATTTTGAGAATAACACATGATCTCATGATCACACCTCCCATTGGGAAGATTTTGGACTCCAAAAGACTTTAAGTACCTATTCAGAAGATGAGGGTACAACTCCCTCACCTTTTACACTTCCATCCACCTTGCCTTACTTGGTTTGCTACCCTTGAGCCCAATTCAAAGATAATCGAAACTTCCCCTCTTAGAAGTGTGTGTCCTCCTGTTAAGGATGGTATCATCCTTGAGCTCATCAAAAAATTCTAGTGAGAAATATTCTATAGGTGGCAGCTGAATATCACTCCCTTGATCATCAATTAAAGGAGGCTCATAAAAATGTAAATTTTCCACATTGACAACATAATACATTTGCATATATGAAGGCAAGTCAAGTTGAAATGCATTATTACCAACTTGTTTGATGATCTTGAATGGACCATAGCGGGGCTTGAGCTTTTTACCTTCTCCTTGCATCTTTTCTTCGCTTATGTGCAACCATACTTCATCAACTTCTTGGAACTTGTGATCAACTCTATGTTTGTCATGCCTCTCCTTGTATTTTCTTTGACTCTTCTCAAGATTTTCTTGAACTTGTTGATGAATAATCTGAATTTTCTCAATTAACTTTCGAGATTTTTTAATATCACTATGCCCATAAATTGCAACATCCTTCTGAAAGATGAATTCTAATGGATATTTTGGCAAATACCCAAAGCAGGCTTCAAAAGGTGAAGTATTTGTAGAAGAGTGTTTGGCCCAGTTGTAAGCGTGCTGAATGTAATGAAATTTTTCATCCCACAAATTGGGATGTTTACTACAATATCCTCTCAATAGATGCACAACAGTTCTGTTCACCACCTCGGTTTGGCCATCAGTTCAGATGAAAATCAATACTCTTTTTCAGCTTTGTGTCCATCATCTTCCAAAGATTGGACCAAAAATTCCCAACGAACCTAGAATCCCTATTACTAACACTAGAAGTTGGAAAACCATAATGAACCCATACATGTTGAAAATAAAGTTCAGCAGTTTGTTCAGCGGTAATGGTTTTATTACATGGCATAAGTATACACATTTTACTGAATCTATCCACAACTACATAAAGATAATCATGTTGTTTTTTTGACATAGGTAGACCTCCAACAAAGTCCATGGAGACACTCTCCCATGGCCTTGATGGCACTGGTAGTGGCATATACAACCCAATAATCCTATTGCTAGGCTTGCTTGTTGCACACATAGAACATCCTCTTATAAAACGTGACACACTATCTATCATGCGAGGCCAATAGCAATACCTTTGTAGATGCGCCACTTTTTTGCTTACTCCAAAGTGTCCAGCAATAAGAGACAAATGAGCCTCTGTCATGACACTAAGTCTCTCTCCTTGTGGTATACACAGATTGCCCAAATGAAATAGGAAATTTTTATGCATATGATAATCATTTTCCTCAACTTGATTCCCTTCACTCAAACTAGCATACACATCTTGAAAATCAGCATCAGATGCATATTTTTCTATGTAACTCTCATGTACAATAGAATCATTTTTAAGTAAAGTAGAAGCACTTATAATTTGCCTTGAAATAATATCAGAAACCTTATTGAAAATACCTTTCTTGTACCTTATAACCAAGTGAAACTGTTGAAGAAATCCCATCCACCTGAAATGTCGTGATTGCTACAATTTTGTTTGTGATTGCAAGTACTGCAATGGTTGGTGATCGGTATCTATAATAGTTTCTTTAGCCATCAAGTAGTGTTTCCACTTATTGATGCTTTGTACCAACACATATAACTCTTTGTCATATTTAGGACAATTAATTATAGCACCATTGAATGTTTTAGAATGAAAAGCGATAGGCTTACCATGCTGAAAAAGTACTGCGCCCTTGGAATAATCACTAGCATCGGTTTGTATCTCAAATGGTTGTCTCCAATTCGGTAATGCAAGGACCGGAGCTGAAATAATCTTGTCTTTTAAAGCTTCAAAATATTGTTGTTGTTTTCCTCCCCATTGGAAGCCTTTCTTCACACTTTTCACTGCATGCATAGGAGCTGCGATGGCAGAAAAGTTAGCAATAAACTTTCTCCAATACTGAGCTACGCTTAAGAAAATTCTTACCTCAGTTACTGTTTTGGGAGTGGGCCAATTCAAAATGGCTTCCACTTTAGAAGGATCAATTCTCAACTCACCTCCTCCTAAAATGTGTCCCAAATAAACCAGAGAAGTATTTCTGAATTCACACTTAGAAATATTAAGAAATAATTTCTCTTTCCTCAAAACATCAAGCACCTTTTTCACATGCAAGACATGTTCTTCTCTTGTTTTGCTGAAAATGAGTATATCATATAAATACCCAATCACAAAATCATCAAGAAATGGACGCAAAACATTATCCATAACACACATGAAAATCATCAGTGCATTACAAAAACCAAATGGCATAACCAACCACTCAAAGAGTCCTTGTTTGGTTCTGAATGCAGTCTTCCATATGTCACTTTCTACAATTCTTACTTGATGATATCCACTTCGTAAATATAGCTTAGTGAAAAACTTTTCTTCTTTCAAATGATCTAGAAAATCATCTATCCTTGGGAGTGGGTATCAATTCTTTACCGTTATCTTGTTCAAAGCTCTGAATTCAACACAAATGCGCCAAGTCCCATCTTTCTTCGGAATCAAGACTATGGGTGAACCGCATAGTGAAGTGCTTGGCCTTATGAGTCTCTTGTCCAACAAGTCCTTGATTTTCCTCTTTATTTCAACACTCTCCATTATCGACATGTGATACTTGCCAATGTTTGGAAGAGGACAATCTTGTTGCAACTGAATCTCATGTTGAATCTCCCTTTTTGGAGGCAATCCTATTGGCTCCTGAAACATCTCATGATGTGCATCAACTACATCATATAAATCTGATTTCAACTTAGGATCACAATCTTCAAATGACTCATGATTAACATTAGCTTTAGGATTAATCATTAGAAGAACAAAATTCTTACTTGAATTCACCAGCCTCTTTACATGTCCAGCATTTACCATTGCAACATTTGTCTTATTGCGATGTGCTCTAACAATGAAATCCTTGCCATCTTTGAATAAATGGTATTTGTTCTCATGGCGATGGAAGATCACTTTATTGTCATAGAGGTAAGGACTTCCCAACAAAACACATGTAATATCAAGCGGAACCACATCTAACTCAATTGTGTCAGCAAAATGTGCAGTTATTGTAAAGTGCAATATGCACTTCTTTGAAACCTGTAAATTTGCATCCTTACAAATCCACCCAAGTGGATAAGGTTTTGGATTTGGAATGGTCTCAAGATTAAGTTTCTAAACCAAGTCTTCAGAGATTAAGTTTTCTTGTGACCCACTGTCAAACAATGTGTCAATCTTGGTATGTTTGGATATGACCCTCACATGAAACAATTCAATTCTCTCTTCTTCATTTGGAACTTGTATGTGACAGTTTGAAGTACTAGTACTGGGTTTTGTTTCAATTTCTTTCCCCTTCATGTTCTTCAATCCCATGGCTATAATTTTAGTTTCATCACCTGAATTCTCTCCTAATTCATGTTGAGTTGTAGCTACAGTTTTATGCTTCCCTTTTTTATTATTATACTTGGGTCTCTTTTCAGGATGTAATTTCCAACAACTTTTCTCTTCATGGCCTTCTCTTGAACAATATTGACAAACCCCTTTCTCTCCCTATTTCTTGACAGATGCATTCTTTTTTCCCTTACCTTTTGAGGTTTTCTCTTTGTTTTTTCCCTTAAAAGGTTTCTTTCTACTCTTATCAGTAATATTTTTCCCTCTTGCTTCTAAATGTGTGGCCTGAACACAAACCTTATCTAAGCTTGTAGGGTTAAACATGAGAATAATATGTCTTAGGTAGCTATGTAAGCCTCCTATGTACTTGATAAAAGTATCTTGGCTCTGCAAATCTACCCCTAATAAGAGAGATCTTCTCCTAAATTCATGGGTGTAGTCTTGTACATTTTGTCCTTTCAATTGTCTAAAATTTTTCTAGTTCATTATGGATTTTTTCAGGTGAGATAATGGATAAAATTGTTGTTTTATTGTAGTAATGAAATTAGTCCATGATAAGATAATCTTATCATGCTTCTTGATCTCCTCCTTTGTCTTGGCTTCCCACCAAACAAGAGTTGCACCTTCCATCCTCAATGAAGCTAGTTGGATTTTGGTATCATCATCATGAAGGTTATGAATTCTCAAATAGACCTCCAATTTCCTAATCCAATTATCAAGATTTTCTGCATTGAATTCACCATTAAAAATTGACAATTCAATCTTAACATCAATTTTTAGAAAGGAATTTTACCAGTGTTCTTTTACTTGTGTGACTGATGTACTAAAGATGAAGTAGAGGATGATGATGATGAGGGTGAGGATAGTGAATTTCCACTGCCTCCATTTCCTCCATCTCCCTTGTTTGATTTATCTTCATCATTGTGGCCTCCTAATGATCCCTGACCTTCCTTGTGAAGTTTTTATCCTTATCCTTCTAGTATTTCATTCATTTCTTGATAAAAGACTCTCACCATTTCAGTCATGTCAAGGAATGCTTTCCTGAACACTCTTTATTCTTCTTTGGAATCCACCTCTTCATGGGTTTCTTCTTCTCATGGAGGCATGCTTATAGCTTCTTATGCTTCTTTTGGAGGTGAACTAGGTGGTGGAGAATGTTCCAATCTTGATCTCCTTTGTTGTGGCTCACTTTGAGAACCTCTTTCTTCCACCAATTTTCCTTCTCCTCTCTTAAGCTTGAGCCTAGTAAGCATGAAAACCCTTGCAAACAATTAAAAAAATATTTTCACACAAAAACACCAGTGAATAAACTCTATCTCTGATACCAACCTGATATGAAAGGAGTGTATTGGTTTTCTATGCTAAGTGTCATTTCAGTATTAAAAACATGTACAATTTGTCTCCATTTGTTTTCTTAAGGAATGAGTGTTTTAACCATGACACATAGATGAAATTGTGAAATTTAAGCATGAAAATAAGCCTAAATAACACTATACAGAAGTGTATAATAGAGAATAAACATCACACATAAGTTTTACACAATATACATGATGAAGCAATTCAACCCTCCTGGGCTACATCTGCTGGTCCAGCTCCTAATGGCATGTCCCTCTTTGTCATTATGCTCAAAATTGAAAATTTCATGTGTTTACAAGCCTCTAATTGTTGTTTTCTTTGCACCAGTGGCTCCATAATGCTCAAATTAGTCTAGGTAGACTCTTGTTTCACCCAAATTGGTCGAAAATTCACGTTCCAATACATTTTCCCCAATATCAGCTAGAAAAGCTTCACTAAAAGTGAAGACTAGCACTTAACTGTCACTAAAAATAGTAAAAACCCTAAATTTAGGGCGTCTCCACAGTACCGCCAGATAAGACCGTTAGCATTGATGTCAAATGGTTTGGGCAGGATGGTCACATGTCGATCCCCTGCCGTTAACTCCGCGGTCTAACTGTGTGAAACTTCGCATTAGTGGTATGCAACCCAGAGTCTTTTAAGGGTTCCAAAAACCCCTGGCATTAAAAACCATGAAATTACGCCCATGTGAATGCAATATTCCCCACCGGAAGTTACGATTTATATAACCATCACATTGCAGTTAATGTAACTGCGTGACATGTGAACGTATATATCGCCACCAGTTAAGGCGTGTATCTGTCGGTTAAGTTTGTTGCTGTGGGTTTGTTAAATTTTCATGTGATCACAATCTTGGGGTCGCCAGCGAGTTGGGACCGCTGGCGGTCCCCTGTCCAAATATGAAACTTAAACACTTTAAGTTAAATCAGAAGATTATACAGTTAAGTAACATGCAGTAGGCGAGATGGTCGAGGACTTGACGTGCAGACCAGAGGTCGTGGGGTCGACCCCCCCCCGAATCCACCAAATTTTGTAATAGCCTCCTGGGGACACGTGACAGCCTCTGGCCTTGCCACGTGTCTCTCATCCAACATCCCATTTCAAAAACGTACAAACCCCATCAACGGTCAGAAACACACCTCCTACCACCAAATGAATGGCCTAGAATCAGCCACATGGCATGATCCGATTGGCTATGGAAAAAGGAATATTCCCTAGAATATGCCACCTGCTGAGTATACCTATATCCTGACTAGGCATCCCAGTCACAAAATTTTAGTTGTTTTGGAAAACAAACAGAACGTGATATCTTCCTCATACGACATCGGTTTTTCGAACCGTTCATAGCACCGAAATTGCAACGACAAGACCTTTCCGGTAGCTTAGGTTCAGTACAGTTTCGAGCACTTTCAATTTTTAGCATAACACATGATCTCCTGATCATCCATGTTGTAAATATTTTTTTTATACATCATGTACATAAACATATCCATGATTTTAATGGGGGGAAATTTAGCTTCAATCAAGAGGACAAGGAGGGAGAATTTCATTTAATATTGAGGTTATAGGTTATAAATTTATTTTGGATCAAGATGATCTTCTTCCATGATTCTCTAGATATATCACAACCCAAACCTCACATCCATATAATATAACAGGGGTGAAGAGAGTCTCAAAGAGGAACTTTTTTTTTAACTCCACACCCAAATATCAGTGGAGTTAAAATTGTTTTCCATTTCATAATAAGATTTCCAGCCTCCTATTATCCTATTCCCAATGCTATAATTCTAGTTGAGTTGATGATGAATGTCAATACCTAAATATTTCTATGAATAAACCTTCTCCAAGTAATTGGTATCATAAATGAAATTATCATAGTTGATATTTTTATATTTTATTATCATGACTTTAGTATTGTATGTGTTAATAGTCATACCCATCTTGGATTAGTAATCCTAGAGGATTCTAAGCTTCTTATTGAGATCATCATGAATTCTAGCTAGAAGAATGATATCATTAGCATAAAGGAGAAGAGTAATGACCATACTAGTGAGCTTAGGGGCATCACATCCTAGAGCTTCCAAACACTCTCTAACTTAACAATGTGAAAGCCAAAAAGGGTAGGGGATAGGGGACACCCTTGATTAACTCCAATATTTTGTTTAATTTCTTTAGACCAACCCTCAACGATCTTAAGCTTGCAAATAACATTATTGTATAGACTTGTCACAACAACCCTCAACTCGAGAGGAACCATTATCTCTTCAAGTCTTTTCCATTGCTTATCTCGAGGAACCGTGTCAAAATCTTTATAAAGTTAACAAAACAATAGAAGATGTCATTTTTATTATTGTGACATTCCTCAACAATGATCCTAAGAGTAACAAGACAGTCAATAGTTGAGTGATGTCCCCTAAAATCAACTTGTCCTTTAACTCTTTTATCATGACTTTCATAGTTATATTTTCATATTGCAAAAATAAATATTTTAATAATAATTAATATTCTTAATTATATTTTCATATCTTCATATTTATATAATTTTTGAATTCTATAAAATCAAGTAAGGTTATAAGTAATTTACATTAATGGAAAATTTTAGATTTAAATAAAACCAAATTTAAACTTTTGTAATTTATAATATTTTAATTAAAATATATATCTTAAATATGTCCACATTAAAATATATATTTAAGAATATTAATTTACATATAAAATTAATTTTATGATAAATATGTCTTTAGTTATTATTTAATTATTAGTGTTTTATTAAGGCACTTCTTATGTGAATGTTAATGCTTTGAAACATTGTGGATACAGAAAGTATATCTATATTAAGTATTGGTGGGTTAGTGTGGCCCAAGCTAGGTGTGATCGTCAAGTGATATTAACAACTTAATTGCACCCAAATTACAATTTCTCAATCAAAAACTAGTTTGACAAATCACAAACACACTAGCAAAAAAAAGATATTATTTAGTAAATATACATTTTAATTAAAATAAAAACTACCACATTATAACATAAATGGAAATTACAATCACACCAGATGGGGTGGGAATGGAAGTGGGGGTGTAAGCCCTCTATCACGTAATCCATTAGATGAGGGAAACATTGATGTCACCCTCCCTTAAAGTTATATGGTGTGGTATCATGTTATTTTACCACCCTCATGTAGTTTTGGTTTGGTTTTAATTTTTATATGTTGGTTTAGCCACTCATCTATGGGATATTTCATTGATGGAGGTTTCCTGAGAGTTGGATAATGATGTTTGTTTGTACAATGGTATTGTGCATGGTTTATTTGTCTTTTCTTTTGCAGGGATTTTCTATCTCACCACTCTTCTCAATTATCGTTTTGGAAAGTTGATATTTTGGTTTCTTGCATGAATTATATCTAGATAGCTACTCCATCAAAATTTTCATAAGGGAAGGAATATGACCTCCTACCCTTTAGAAACACTATTTTCAAGATTGTCTTATGGTCATTGAAGACAGTACTCTAGGTTGCACCCGCGGCTTATTTTCTTAGAGGATGATGACATATAATCCTCTTAGCTCTCATTTTGGATCTTGTGGTGGGGAAGCATTGTTTGTATTTTTAGATGCAAGTGACCCCTAATGCACGAGTCTCCTGTCAATGAAATACTTCCCCAGGATCCTCTTGGCTTTGGAATCTAGCAGTGCTTTCGTCCTTTCAATTCTCTATAGCTCAATTCCTTTGCTTCTGCTTGAGGTAGTTTCTAGTTTCGCACTGGTTTCTCCCTCTCTAGTATTAATTGGGTTTATCTTCATTCTCTTTTCTCCTGGATCCCCTAATTTTCTTCCAAGCTTGGTTATTTTTGTAGCTAGTTTTGTTTTGGACTCATGTTTGATGTGTTTTCAATAATTCTCCTCAATTCATCCCAAACCTATCTATTCTCACCTTGATTCCAAGGAAGCCCACCCATGTAGAGGATCCATATTGGATCATTATATTTTTTTCATCCATATCGATGCATTCATAGTGGAAAAAGTGGAGGAATCAGCTCAGAGGATTGTTTTTAATGACGGGGCCTAGTAGGCTATCAGGCTATGTTATAACCATGCTTCTAGGAGGAAGAGGCATTCCATTATTTCGAGAGAATTTTGTTCCATAGCTCATCAAAGATATCTAGGAGAGTTATAAGGTAGAGGATGCAAAGAGGATCTGTGCACTGTAGCAGTGCATGAGCCACAAGCATCATTTCTTTGTACCTGCAACCTTATTTTGCATACAAAGAAAAAGAGTGAAGTGGCCTCAACTTCCAATTGGGTTTTCTCAAAAAAGGGCTTCCCAGAATATATTTTGTGTCTTATGTGTGTGTGTGAGTGTATTTTGTCATTCTCTTTTTTTTGCATAATTTCCATTTGCATGCATGCACTAATTAAAATTAAATCTACTGATCTTAAAGTTTAATAAAATTGTAATAATTTAGAATATCATATTTTTAATATAATATTATTAGATATGTTGTGACAAACTGTTCAGTGGAATATCCAAGACAATTTACAGACCAGTGGAGGAGAAAGTGTGAGGGGTGCACATAGTGGTTCTCAAGCCATAGCCAGGGGATAGTACTTAGCCAAGATCTACCACATGCAAACCCATCCATAAATCCAAGAATAAATCAGATAGGAAGAGGAGGAAATTTTTAAAGAATAATAATATCAATCAGATTTTAAAGTTTGCACCATTGTTTTTGATTGGGTGCACAACAATAGGCACACAAGAGGCAAAAAAAATTATTATTTATACACAATTGATTTATATTGGTATATGAAATCATTGTTGGCAAAATTCCTCCTTGAAAGGAAATTAGATGATCGGTTGGTGAGAATGGAGACAATTCTTTTACAGAGCACGGGGTGAGATTCACTAGATAGTCATGGGAAATCTAAGCCCATAGAGATATCCATCTCCTCTTGATATTTTACATGCATGGTAGAGTTTTGATCATGGTTGTCGTGTCCATGAATTTTGTGGTTAGTTTTTGTTATCTAAATAGATATATTATTTTGTAATTTTATTTTTTGAGTTCAAATATTTTCTTATAAAATATATCCCTATTAATTTTAATTAATAATAATAATAATAATAATAATATATTTTTTTAAATTGTTTTTACTATTTTATAATTAATCTAATTTCCTATATAGTAAATCAAACTAGATAATAAAATATTAAAATGGGTAACTATATGCTAAACACATATATTAATTTAAAAATTAAAATTAAAATTAAAATTAAAAAACATATATTAATTTTAAAATTAAAAATTAAAATTACATTCCGATACAATTTTAAATTAAAATGTAATAATAATTCCTATACAATAAAATACCAAATAACTAGCATGTATGAAAATGTAAAACATATATATAGACTATTTTATTTTCTAAAATGTGAAGTAACAATTTCAATTTTGAAGATAAAAGCTATAATACATTTACCTACACAGTAAAATTATGACATGCATTCTCATAAATGGAGCATGATGTATTAACTTGATTTTAGTAAAATTTGTTTCTATTTTTTTGGGTAAGCATAATTGATTTTAAATTTGGTAGGAATTATGTTAAAAAATTAGAGTTTAACTTTGTGATTGAAATTTTGTATATGGGTTTGACTAATTCTAAAACCATTTAAAATGTTTTTTTTTTTTTTAATTAAAAAATATGAAATTTTGATTAAAAAAGGATTGCCTAAAAATGAAGTGATTTAAGTGTCCAAAATATATAATTGAATTTTGAAGATAAGAGCTATAATACATTTACCTACATAGTACAACCATGACATGCATTCTCATAAATGGAGAATGATGTATTAACTTGATTTTAGTAAAATTTGTTTATATTTTTTTCTTTTCTAAGTATAATTGATTTTAAATTTGGTAGGAATTATATTAAAAAATTAGAGTTTAACATTGTGATTGAAATTTTGTATATGGGTTTGACTAATTCTAAAACCATTTGAAATGTTTGTTTTTTAATTAAAACATAATCAAATTTTGATTAAAAAAGGATTGGTTAAAAATGAAGTGATTTAAGTGTCCAAAAAATATGTAATTTCATTTTAATAAATATAATTTAATAATTACTTTTTTTTATTTTTATCAACTAATTTTTTATTAAAGGTTAGGAATGATAAAATCATTTGATTTACAATTTTAGTAATTATATACTAAAATTGTTTTTTAAATTAATTTCAATAATAATATTTATTTTTATTTTTAATTGAGTTGTTAATATTTTGATAAGATTGACTTTTTGTTTTAAAAAAGAGTTTTAGATGATTTAAATAACATGTTTATAATCTTAAATATCAAAGGTACATGTACATGTATGTGTGCACAAATAACATTTACATATTTGTGAGGTTTTTTTTTTAATTTGTAGATTATTTTAGTGTAAGAGTTTAATATGTAGTTGTATTAGAAGGATTATATTAATTTTTCTCATCACTAATGCATATATAAATGGATTAGATTCCATTTCATGTTCTTAGAATAAATTTACAATTGAATTGTATACATTGGTTTAGAGTGAGGAAGTTTTCACAAGTGGGTAAGGTTCAATTCTTTTGAGGGATTTTGTTGGAGCATTAGGGTCACTTTGAAATAGAGGTTCAACATGTGGTTTCATCGAAGGGCTTTCTCAATTTATTCATTTTTCTAACACATGTTATGAATGAGTAGGTCATAGGTTTGAATTTGATTTAGTCTATTAGGATTACCATCCACTGTTGTAGTTGGTAGTTAACGTCATTCTCCATTTAGAGATCCCTTGGAAGAGGGGGGGAATTATATATGCACGTGGAAAATAAGAAATCCAAGGGATACTTCCCCACATAGATTAGTGTATCTAAACTAAAGTAATTCAAATTTGGATAATACTAGCATGGAACTAATCAAATTTCCAATAACATTGACATCAACATGTCAAGCTAACATTTTGGGCTTATGTATATTTTAATTTTTTTCTAAGGAAAAGATCATAGGATCCTTAGAATATTTAGGAGAAGGTCAATTCAATCTCTAACGACAATAATGGTAGCTAAAATCACAGAACTATGGATTCAAACATGTAACTTATGGCCTTCCTATTTACAATATTTTTTGAGAAAATTATTCAACCAATTGAGCTAATACTTATGGCTTGTGTGTGTGTTCCTTGAAAATAACTCAGGAAGCTCCCAATCACTTCCCCATATTTTGATATTTTGAGGATGGTATCTAGTGTAATGTAGATGGTGTGAAATTAGTACACCTAACCCACTAGTAATAAAAGAAGATACCTCCATAGAACATCAAATCAATGACCATGTCTTAAAAAAAATTGACATTAATTCATTAAGCCAACCATCAAAGATGTGTGTGCATGGGTACACACATAAATATTTGCATGTGTACTAGAGTGTGTAAAACAGAGCATAATACGTGAGATAAATTAATAAACATAATTTCTTACATTACATATATAAAAATAATATATTGTATATTGTTTTTTTACTATTCCATATTATACAATAAATTTTAGCTAAAAGAATTCTAAATATTGTGATTAGATTTATATCATAAACAAACTTAAGAAGTTATTTTAAAGAAATATGGATTTAAACATGTAACTTATGACCTTCCTATTTACAAGATTTTTTGAGAAAATGATTCAACCAATTGAGCTAACCCTTATGGCTTGTGTGTGTTCCTTGAAAATAACTCAGGAAGCTCCCAAGCACTTCCCCATATTTTGAGGATGGTATCTAGTGTAATGTAGAAGGTGTGGACTTTGTACACCTAACTCACTATGAATCAGAGTAGGTATCTCTATATAACATCAAATCACTAACCATGTCTTCAAAAAAAAATTGTGAGAGAAATTAATAAACATCATTTATTACATTACATATATATAAATGATATATTGTATATTATTGTTTTTTATTATTCAATATTATACAAAAAAGTTTAACCAAAAGAAAAGAATTCTAAAGATTGTGATTAGATTTATATCATAGAAAAAATTAAGAAGTTATTTTAAAGAAATATGTATATTAAATAAATCAAGATGTATCTCATTTTTTAAGACATCAATTACATTGTTTTATATCTCAAATTTGTAACTTAAATTGCTAGGTTTTTTTTTAAATGAATTTGATAATACAATATTGGACGTATTGTGATATTTTGTTATTTAAAATTCATTTTTGAATGCATAAATAGATTCAACCCCCTCAAAAACCACGGGGTTGATTGGATTATGCAGACTACACAACTCAAACGTGTGGATCTAACAAATTCCTACTAATTTTCTGAAAAAATGACTAAAAAATGAACCAAAAACATAAAAGAGTTAAACTACTCCTAAATAAATTCATAGAAATACAATTATTAAAATTTGTAATGTATATATTAAGATGTGAGATGAATAGCTCCGAGAAACCCTTTCATCTATAACTGGGGAAACCCTAGTCACCATCGAACTTTGTTTTGTGCGGCATAACCCTATAAATCCTTGTATGTGCTGCCAATTTGGTTAAAGTGTTGTGCGTACACTCAAAGTTTGTGGAGTTTCACCCAAATTTGGCATACCTATGGGTGGATGTCGTATTGATTGCAGGGGATTTTCGCTCTATCATGTGGAAGCATGGTGCCAAATGTAGTATGTGCACAGATCTGAGTTTTTTTCAACTCGATGTTGCTTCTCGGTTAGCTACTTCCACGAGGTTTTTTCAAATGTTTTTTTGGTTGTGTTTCATGTAGGCACAATGAGTGACCTTAATAAATTTTTTAAGAAAGCATAATCAAACCCTTCTTTGGATTTGGGGTTTCTCTCCTCAGTGAAAGAGAATGTGGTAATATTGAAAGAAAATGGGTTACAAGGTGAGTTCATTGGTTTGTGGCTAAGTTTTGAAGTTGTTAAAGATATGTATTTTGACAACTAGGAAAATCGTGAACCCAAGAACATTATATATGTAGAAATGGATATTATTTATTTCTCATTGCAAGCTAGGAAGATGGAGACCATATCTAAAAATCAGGTCCGTATTTCATGGTTACCAGAGGTTTGTTTGTCACTTATTGGTCTCTTGAATTTAATCCATTTATGAAATTCTCATTTGCACACTTTTAGATAAGATTTCCTTTTGTCCCTCTTCTTTGCAAGAGAGAAGCAATTTTTAAGGCCATAGGAGACAAACTGGGAAAATATATTACCTATGATATGGAATATGGGAATAATTATTTGCGCCCTTGAATTTTTATTGAAATGGATTTTTCCAAAAGCCTCCTTGAGACGATTCATCTCAATCTGGATGGGTGGTCTCATATCCAAGCTATGGATCACAAACATGTTCCTTTCATATGTAATTTGTGCCATGAGTACGGACATTTTTCAAAAGGTTGTCCAAAAGCTTTAGCTTCTTGAAGCTCCCCAAATCCATCACCTCCTCCAAATCAAGAAAAAATCATGCAAGAATTCGCTCTTGTTAAAAGGAAACATAAGAAGCATGGAAGTAAAAAAAATAGACTTCTATGATTGGAAACATAAGAAGCATGGAAGTAAAAAAAATAGACTTGTATGGTTGGAAACATAAGAAGCATGGAAGTAAAAAAAATATACTTGTATGGTTGAATCTAAACATCAACCCCTGCCTAAAAATAACTTTGGAGTCCCAAATGTTCTGAAGAAGAAAGTGAGGATCGCAAGACGCAATAATATTAGTCAAATATCCTTTTTCCAAATGTCCCTCTTGATTTGAAAGACGAATAAAATCGAAAAAAGGCCCCTGCAACAACGGTGGTAAAACTTTCCATAGAGGTCTATACATTAAAAGACCAAGAAGTTATTACGGTGCCCGAGGTAGTTTCTAGTTTCACAATTGATTTATCCTTCTCTAGTATCAATTGGGTTTATCCTCTCCTTGTTAGTTGTCCTCATTATTCTTCTCTTTGTGGCTGTGTTTTCTCTTGGATTCCCTCAGTTGTTTCCAAACTTGGATAGTTTTGTAGCTGGTTTTATTTTGGACTCATAATTGATGTGTTTTCAATAATTCTCCTCATTTTATCCCAAAGATCTATATTATCACCTTGATTCCCAGGAATCCCACTCATGTAGATGATATGTATTGGATAATTATATTTATTTTCATTCATCTTGATGCATTTAGAGTGGAAAAAGTGGATGAATCATCTCACGGGACCATTTTTACCAGCGAGACCTAGTTCGGAAAAACAAGGTCTGAAACCTTCGAGGAGCGTTTTGAGGTATTAAATGAAGTTTTTTTGGGGTAAAATTTCTTTTCTTTAGTGTAGAAAATTTTCATTATATTTTACACACATATATATTTCCAACGACGCACGAAGCGTGCCAATTGCAGTCGGTATGAAAATTTATTCCATTCAGAAGTTGACCTTCTTACCTTCATATTTATAGTTCGGGAGGATGCCGTGTCAACCCCCATTATTCATGGAAAAAGGGCTAGCCACGTGATTGTGATGTAAAATACTCTAGAAGAGTTTATTTTGTAACTCTAGTTAAGAGTTGATGTTGTCAAACTTAACCACTAGTAAGCTATCAGGTTGTGTTATAACTAGGCCACTAGGAGGAAGAGGCATTCCATTATTTCGAGAGCATTTTGTTCTATAGCTAAGAAAAAATATCCAAGGGAGATAGGAGGTAGAGCACATAGAGAGTATTTGTGCACTATAGTATCCCATGGGCCACAAGCATTACTTCTTTGTATCTGTAGCTTTATTTTACAGAAAAAAAAAAAGAGCTACGCGGCCTCAACTTCCAGCTAGGTTTTCTCCCAAAATGGTTTCGCAGAGCATATTTAGTGTCTTATATGTATGTCTGTGTGAGCTTATTTTTTCATTCTCTTTTTTTTTTGCATAATTTCCATTTGCATGCATGCACTTATTACAATTAAATCTAAATAACTTAAATTTTAATAAAATTGTAATAGTGTAGAATCTCATATTTTTAATATAATATTATCAAATTTGTTGTGATGAACTATCTAGTGGAATATCCACGACAGTTTACGAATCAGTAGAGGAACAAGTGAGAGTGGTGCACATAGTGGTTCTCAAGCCATATCCAGAGAATAGTCCTTAGCCAAGCTCTACCACATGCAAACCCATCCAGAAATCCAATAAGAAATCAGATAGGAAGAGGATGAAATTGTTGATGAATAAGAATATCACTCATATTGTAAAGTTTGTGCCATTGTTTTTGATTGGGTGCACAACACTAGGCAAATAAGAAGCAAAAAAAATCATTATTTGTACGCAATTGATTTATATTGGTATGTGAAATCATTGTTGGCCAAAGTACTCCTTGCAAAGAGTGATACAAGAGATGAAGTTTTTCTTAGTATGGAAAAATTTCAATTGCAATTTTAGGAATTAAATGATGAGTTGGTGAGAATGGAGACTATAACAGCAAGGGGTGAGATCTACTAGATAGTCATGGGAAACCCAAGCCCATAAATATCTCCACCTCCTCTTGATATTTTATATGCATGGTAGAGTTGTGATCATGGTTGTTGTGTCCATAAATTTTGTGGTTAGTTTTTGTTATATAAATATAGTTTTTTTTTTTTTTTTTTAAGTATTTTGGTTTCTTAAGTTCAAATGTTGTCTTGTAAAATATATGTCTATTAGTTTCAACATAAAATAATAATAATAAAAATAAAAATAAAAATATGCCTATTACTATTTTTAAAAACTAAAATTCTACTGATTTATGCTTAAATAGTAAATAAAAATAAATAACAAAATCTTATAATAGGTAACCTATATACTAAAAAAAAAAAATATTAATTTAAAAAAAAATTACAATCACATACAATTTTAAATTAAAATTGAATTTTTATAAGCATAATTGATTTTAAATTTCGTAGGAATTATATTAAAAATTAGAATTTAAATTTGTGATTGAAATTTTGTATATGGGTTTGACTAATTCTAAAACCATTTAAATTGTTATTATTCTTTTTTAAATTAAAACAAATAAAATTGTAATTAAGAAAAAGGGATTGCCTAAAAAAGAACTTATTTAAGTGTCCAAAATATATAATTGCATTTTAATAAATATAATTTAATAAGTTGTATTTTTATTTTTATGAATGGAAGCGCTATATTTAATTTTTTTATTAAAGGTTAGCTATGATAAAATTATTTGGTTTATAAATTTAATAATTATATTACTAAAATTGATTTAGTAAATTAATTTTAATAATAATATATTTTTTAATTTTTAATTGAATTGTTAATATTTTGATAAGACTCACTTTTATTCTACATAAAAGAGTTTTAGATGATCTAAATAACATGTTTAGAATTTTAAATATCAAAGGTACATGTATGTGTACACACATAAACACTAAATGTTTGTGAGGTTATCTTTTGGATTTCTAAGTCATCTTACTGTAAGAGTTTAACATGTATTTGTATCGAGAGGATTATATTAAATGATCTCATTACTAATGCACATATAAATGGATTAGATCCCATTTCATGTCCTTCTAATAAATTCACAATTGACTTGTATACACTAATTTTGAGTGAGGAAGTTTTCACAAGTGCGTAAGGTTCAATTATTCTCAAGGATTTTCTTCGAGCATTAGGGTCACTTTGAGGTAGAGGTTCAACATGTGGTTTCATCAAAGGGCTATCTCAGTTGATTCATTTTTCTAAGGCATGCTATCAATGAGTAGGTCTTAGGTATGAATTTGATTGAGTCTCACAGGATTACCATCCACTGTTGTAGTTGGTAGCTAACATCATTCTCTATATAGAGATCCCTTGGAAGAGAGGGGAATTATATGTGTGTGTGTGTGTGGAAAATAAGAAATCCAAGAGATACTTCCCCACATTTGTGAATGATATCCCTACTAAACATCTTAGCATAGATTAATGTATCTAAGCTAGAAATTCAAATTTGGATACTACTAGCATGGGACTTTTCAAATTTCCAATAACATTGACATCAACAAGTCAAGTTAACCTTTTGGGATTATATATATTTTAAATTTTTTTCTAAGGAAAAACTAATAGGATCCTTTGAGTATTTAGGAGAGGTCAATTCAATCTCTAACAATAATAGTGGTCACTAACCCCAAGAAACTATGGATTCAAATATGTAACTTATGACCTTCCTATTTACAAGATTTTTTTGAGAAAATGAATCAACCATTTGAGCTAACCCTTAGGGCTTGTGTGTTTGTGTGTGTTCCTTGAAAATAAAATAGGAATATCTCAAGCACTTCCCCCTATTTTGAGTAGATACCTCCATAGAGAATCAAATCACTCACCATGTCTTCATAAAAACAACATTAACTAATTGAGTTAATCATCAAAATGTGTGTGCATCGGTACACACAAATACAATGTGCATGCATGCTAAATTGTGTAAACAAGAGCATAATACATGTGATAAATTAATAAACATAATTTCTTACCTTATAAAAATAATATATTGTATATTATTTTTTTACTATTCAATAGTATACAATAAATTTTAACAAAAAAGAATTTAAATATTGTGATTACATTTATATCATAAACAAAATTAAGAAGTTATTTTAAAAAGAAAAATAAAATGAGATATTTTCAAATTTGTAAAGAAATCAATAAATACAAAGATGTATCTGAATGTTTAAGATATCAATTACAATGTTTTATATATTATGTTTTAACTTAGATTAATAGTATTGCTTACCTTTTTATTTATTTCTTTTTTTTAGAAATTTGATAATATGATTTTGGACAGATTGTGATTTTTTATTATTTAAAATGTATTTTTGAATGTATAAATAGATTCAACACCCTCAAAAACCCATGGGGTGCTTGGATTATGCAAAATACACAACTCAAATTTGTGGATCTAACGAATTCCTACAAAATTTCTAAAAATATCGCTGAAAAATGAACCAAAAACATAAAAGATTTAAACTACTCCTAAATAAATTCATAAAAATAAAATTATTAACATTTATAATCTACACATTAAGATGTGAGATGAATAGCTCTGTGGAACCCTTTCATATGCAGTTGGGGAAATCCTAGCCACCATCGAACTCTATTTTGTGCTGCAGAACCCAATACATCATTGTAAGTGGTGTTGATTTTGGTTAAAGTGTTGCATTTACACTTGAATTCTATGAGTTGCACCCGAAGTTGGCCTACCCATGTGTGGATGTTGTAATGATTGTAGGGGATTTTGGCTCTGTCATGTGGACGCATGGTGTCAAATGCAGTTTGTGCACATATCTAAGTTTCTGGCTACTTGTTGTTGCTTGTCGGTTAGCTACTTCCGCGAGGGATTTTCTGTTGTTTTGTTGGTTGTGTTTCATGTAGGCACAATCAGTGACCCTAATAAATTTGTGAAGAAAGCATAATCAAACCCTTCTTTGGATTTTTGGTTTCTTTCGTCAATGAAAGAGAATGTGGTACTCTTGAAGGAAAATGGGTTACTAGGAGAGTTCACTAGTTTGTGGCCAAGTTTTGAAGTTGTTAAAAACTTTTATTTTTACAACTAGGAAAATCATGAACCCAAGAAAATTCGCTATTGTAGAAATGAATATTATTTATTTCTCATTGCAAGCTAGGAAGATAGAGACCATATCTACAAATTGGGTCCCTATTTCATGGGCACTAGAGGTTTGTTTCTTAGTGATTAGTCTCTTGAATTTAATCCATTGATAGAAATATCAGTTTCATATGTGTGGATTAGATTTCCTTTTATCCCTCTTCTTTCCAGGGGTGAAGACATTTTAAGGCCATATGAGATAAACTGGTGAAATATATTACCTATGATATGGAACATGGGAATAATTATTTATGCCCTTGATTTTTTGTTGAAATGGATTTCTCCAAATGCCTCGCTGGGACGATTCAACTCAATCTAGATGGGTGTTCTCATCTCCAAGCTATGGATTACGAAAATGTTCCTTTCAAATGTAATCTATGCCACAAGTATCGACATTTTGAGAAAAGTTTTCCAAAAGTTTTAGCTTCTCGAAGCTCCCCAACTCCATCGCCTCCTCTAAATCAAGAAAGAAACAAGCAAGGATTCACTCTTATTGAAAGGAAACATAAGAAGCATGGAAATAAAAAATGATAGACTTGTCTGGTTGAATCTAATCATCAACCCCTATCTAAAAATAGCTTTGAAGTCTTTAATGCTTCTGACGAAGAAAGTGAGAATCGTGAGACCCAGGTAGATCAACCAAATATCCTTTTTCCAAAGGTCCCTCCCAATTCGAAAGACAAATAAGATCCAGAACATGCACCTCTAACAACGGTGGTAAAGATTTCCACAAAGGTATTTGCATTAAAAGATCAAGAAGCTATTAAGGTGGTCGAGAATAAGTCCTCTTCTTCCTCTTCTTATTCAGTTGTGCTTAAAAAATAACATTCCTCGCACCGGTAACAAGAAGCAAGAAATTTCATATTAGAAAGAACTCTGGTCCTTAATTCCATGGACCGAGAAGTGGGCCATCCTCTATCAATTTATAAAAATGTAGTGTTTATGCATTCTTCTATGTAAGCAATTCGCTAGAATTTATTCTTTTTTTGTAACATTAGGAATAAAAGCCAGAAAATTTAGTATTGGAAATTTTCCTTCCCTGCTCTTATTGGAAGGAGGCCATTCTCTTAGTTTTTTGAAAGTGTGATTAGAAAAAAAGAATATATTATAATTCAAATAACTATTGTGTCCATATACATATTTTAATACAAATCCTACGAATAAAAAAATATAATCTATATATTATCTTAAATTCTCTATTATTAATCATATTTTATTTGTAATCTTACCATATTTAATTAACACTAAATAAATTCTTTAATAATGTATTTAAAAAAAACTCAAATTTTTCATATTTCTAATAAACTCCATTTTAAATAAATATTAGTTAAATAAAATTGGTGCCATAGAACTTGTTTTGGCTTCTTCAAGTTAGCCATTGGTCGAGGACTCTGTGTGGAGGTCTCCTTTATGTTTCTTTGAAAAACGCCAATAAAGCATCTTTCTTTTAGATTAGACTGAATTTAAATAAAATATTGTATGGATTTGTAAGGTGTGCAAAACGTAATGGAATATGTACATCTTACACTATTGTCCTTGTCTTTTGTTTTCACTATCAAAAAGAAATTTAATCTCATCTGTATTTTTTCCATCTTATCTTAATTCATAGTCAAAGAAATATTTAATGCAATCATATGCTGTTGTAGAAAGTAGTGGAATATGCACATCTTACATTCATTTGTCCTAACTTTCCATGTTCAAGGAAAAACAAAATGTCACTCTCAAATTATTTCACTTAAATAATTTCCTTTTTTACTTTAAAATAATTCCCATTATAGCATAGTGGAATAATATGTTTTAAAGGAAATTTAAAATCATATTTCACAAATGACAAAGATAGATAATCAACATGTAAAGTCTAGTCACCACCTAAAGCACTTAATTCACTAAAGCATTTAATAAAGATTCACAACCATTCAAAATACTTGTCAGCATTCACCCACTTGTTTGTAAATATCCAACCCACTTCACTCACATTTTACATGAAAATTGTAGACATCCACTCCACCCACCCCCACAACGTTTAGAAAAGATTAGAAAAAAATTACAAATTACTTAGGTAAGCATTATCATAGCAAGTTGTCCACATTTGTAGTGGACCATGGTTGGTTCACCCTACGAACTTAATCTAATCTTGTTTGATGGAGGTGTTTTTTATTTTTTATTAATTTTTTTATAGCAAGTTGTCCACCTTTTTTCGTGGATCATGATTGGCTGAACTTATAAACTTAATCTAATCTTGTTTGATTGAGAGTTGTGTGTGTATTTTCTTAATACATAGAAAAAAAAATTATAATTTTCCTAACATAATTAATTTTAAATTTTATTTTTTATAATTTAATTTATAATTAATTTTAAATTTTATTTTTTTATAATTTAATTTATAATTAATTTTAAATTATATTTTTTATAATTAATTATGAGTTATTTTTCATAAAATTTAATTAAATTTTATTTAAATTTTTTATTTTATTTTATATTATAATATTTATAAATTATAAAGGCATAATCTATTTGATAAATGAAATAGTTTTTTAGTTGAAATATGATAATATAATTTTTAGTAAAATTGTGACTTTTTATTGTTTAAAATACAATTTTGAATGTATAAATAGATTCAACACCCTAAAAAAATCATTGAGACACTCGGTCTCCGTATATTAAACACATTAAAGTTAAGATTTAAAAAATCTCTACCGGATTTTCAACAAAATTAACTAGAAAAAGTGTCCGGAAAGGGCCATTTCTTCTATTAGATAGACTACACGAATTAATATTGAATCTTATGGAGTCTTATGGGATAAGCCCGCCAACCTATCCAAGTGATGGGTAGTAAAAGCTAGGGGGCGTGGCTCATCCCTACCATGAGCCTGCATGTAGTAGCACATGTGGATATTGATAGCATGGTTGGGTTGGTGAGCATTATGATTTTAGTAGCTGGTGGTAGAGGTCGTCGCTTGAGCAGAGATGAGGAGATGGAACCCCTAATTTATGTGCATGTGTTAATCCTTATGCTCTCTAGGGATTGCTTTGTCATATCTTCGAGAATTAGGTGACGTCCGAGACAGTTATAGGAGTGGATGCACTAGTCGGGGAAGGAAAATCTCTAGTTGGGTGTGCGGTCTGGTGGGAGTGAGTGGAACACCTAGTCTGGATGAAGCTACAAATGAGACTGGGTTATACACATAGTTGGTGGGCTTTTTCACTCATGGTAATTTTTATCCTAGCTGCTCAGTTCTAGTCTTCTCTGTTAATCTCTCTCCGGTACGCTATTTTTCTTGGTAGAAAATTTCTTAGTGTTGTTGATGTGTTGGTTATCAATGTTTTGATGGGTTTTGGGTCTAGCAAGT
The DNA here is from genome assembly GCA_034641835.2 of Pinus albicaulis. Classification (NCBI taxonomy): domain Eukaryota; kingdom Viridiplantae; phylum Streptophyta; class Pinopsida; order Pinales; family Pinaceae; genus Pinus; species Pinus albicaulis. The sequence continues at coordinate 1,936,662,985 of CM076575.1, forward strand.
TAGTGTCATAATGCAATCTCAGTCTTCTTTGTTATGTATATTTATTGGTATAAATTGGAATGTTTTCTTAGACGAATTTCCCTGGTCTCCCCCTTGCAAGTGCCTATGGCATTAAGCTATTGAGACTGTGGTGTTTTCAAAATAGTTAGTCTTGGTTCACGACTTGTTAGCTATGTTTTTAAAGTTATAATGGTCTTATTCCTGTGAGGGTTTGTAGCTCTGGCTTCTTGCATCAAAAAAGTGTTTTGGGGGGGGGGGGGGGGGGGTGTAATTATAATACTTACCCTCTCAAGGTCAGTCTGTGGGTGTGTGTCATATAGTGACAAATAATTAGACTCTAAGGTCTACGTCAAGGGTGGTGTGCACCTTGATTATACTGGGTATCAAGTGGTTGGGGTGGGGTATCAGTTTATTGGTAACCATTGTGTTGCACGAGTTTTTTCCTGAAATTTGAGCACTCTATAGAGGAAAGATCCCACCTCATGAATCATGCCTCTTAAGCAACGAATGCATAACAAGAGAGGTGAAGCCATAAGAAAATAATAAGGTTAATGTAGGGCTTGTTTATAAGCCTAAAACTTAACTAAAATTTATTTCAATGTTGTATCTCTGAAAACTTAGCAAAAAAATTCACAAATTGAAACCATAGTGAATTATATATATATATATATATATATATCATCTTTTTAAAATAAAAGTTGAATTTACATCTAGAGAGTTCATACAAAGTATAAAAGTTTTAAATTTTAACTTTATGAAAATGAAATGAGTAAAATGTTAATTGGTATCACAATTTTTGAAGTTTTATGGTCCCTTTTATGTTTATGAATAAAAAAAAATGAGATGTAAAATAATTTCTTTATTTTATATTTAGATGTGTCAAAGTCAATGGATAATATGATGTATGTATTTGAATTACATTGTTATTAGAATCAATAAAATAAACTTAATTGTAATTAATTTAATTATATGTTAAGTTAGTGATTCATATTTATTTAATTATTAATAAAATAAAAAACATATTATAAAATGAATATAGGTATTTATTATTAAAAAAATAATCAATATACATATTTATTATTAAAAAATTTAATGCAATCATATCTATCCTAATCACATACACAATGTCCATAATTTTAGGAAAGAGAGTGTATTTCAACATTATTAATGAACCATTTACAAGTTGTATTGATTTTGATAATAGATGTAATATTTGTGCATTTTAAATAAATTGATATTGTTTAAATGAATTATTTTTATTTCTTAATATTTTTTTTACATGTTCTTTATGTGAGTATGAAAGAGATGTTTTAATGTCATGTTATGTTATTGTTATGTTATATAAATATTTTGGCTTGGTCAAATTATCAACGATTTTTGGATTTAGGTTTTGACAACTCATGGTTTTTCCCATGGTATTGTTCCATAATGTAGCTTATTTTAAAGCATGAAATTCCAATTAATTTTTCTTTTTTGAAGCATCCTAGAGAGCTAAAGAGTACTGGGAGGCTCGAGGGAATCAAAATCTAGAATAAGCCTAGGGGAAGGCATGAGAAAGAGTCAATGAAATGGCATAAAAGGTGTGTGAAACAAAAGAGTATATTGAGCAGAAAATGGCTAAAGCAACCGAATGAGACAAACAATATTGAGAGGAGGATCAAGAGAAATTGATCGATTTCATGCACGACAAGGAATATCCCAGGGAATAAAATGCATAAATTTTGTAGTGATCGTCAAAGAAGGCAATAAAGGCATTTTGGAAGTCATGGGTGAAATCATTATGAACTTAGAAAAATCATCTAAGGAAAATGTGGTGGGAAAAATATCCTAGGATCTTATTTCAATTATCCATGTTTATGTTATATTTTTTTACAGATCATAATTTACTATTGTGTATCCGTGACACATTTCGTAGTCAGTTTCATTTGTCAAAATTGTAAAATTTGTGTTAGTTGCAAGGGAGTTTGATCCAATTGTGATTTCTTATTTTCCTTCTTATATAGTTCCCACCTCTAGAAATAGAAATATCTATAAAAATATGTATATATAATAATATTTTTTATGAAATGATGTGTAATGCTAGACTATAAATGTACTAGCAATATATATTGCAAGTGAATGTGCCAAACTAGCTGTGATATATCAAATTGTCTATTAGCGGAACTTTGTATTAAACCCAAGGTTAAGGTCATATGGGATATATAAGTTGTTAAATATTTTGGGAACAAAAGTGGTTTTCTTGCTAGCTCAATATGTGGCACATAATAACTCATGAGGTGTCTTTATTAAAAGACTTAGGAATAATGGAGAAAGGTTGTTTCGATTGTTTTGATTATTTTTTAAGTTTAGATTTAGATCCTATTTTCTAATAGATTGTTTTGATCTCCAAAAAACAATGTAACCATTATATTTGTGTACGTGTGATTTCTCTAATTAATGAATGCAGCACTGTAGCAGCCCCATGTGCTCCTTACTTGAGATTTGCGGGTTTCATTCTTAATTCTATTTGGCTTCCTATTGTTTTAGTTGGTGTTAAAGAGTCGGGGTTGAGTTGATCCCTTGTGGTTGATATTCACACGGTGAGCCTTTGTCGTTGAGACATACTAGTGAGCGTGGAGCTTCCTCTTCTAGTGAGTGCAAGTATGAATATTTGTTGGCAGAATCAAGATCTGCCATATTAATGTGTGGAGCAATGTGATCACATTGGAAGGATGCATTATTTGTTTGAGGATCGAGTCACTCTTTGGAGCATAATGGATTTTGGTGTGGATCAATGTAGGTGAACCGAGTTGAGATTTTTTAGGCAAAGAAAGGTCAGAGCTGACCTACACACCCTCAATTATTTATATAGTGTGCAAATTTGGTAGATTGTGTAACTTTTCTTAAGAAAAAGTGAGCAGATCCGTGCAATTTCTATTAAGGAAAAGTGAACAATTGTGTAGATTTTATGAATAAAAAGTGCACATATTTGTGTCATTTTTATTAATTAAAAGTGCGCAGCACACTGTGTATGTGGGAAAAGTGCACAAATCCATTTTTGTGGAGTTTATAAATTGGTTAAGCTTCATTTGTTTTTGTTTGAATCTTTGTTTGTTTTTTGTTTGAGCCATTATCTAGATTTAATTTTAAGCGAAGCATGGGATCCCATTTGGGACGTTGTTGGAGTCATGGATCTATTGATTAGGGATTCATGGAGCCACTGGAGGTGCTCGTGAAGTGTGGAGCAAGAATTTGTGCACCGTTGGAGATTAGGATTTTTTGTCAAGATGGATAATACCATTAGAGAGACATACCTAAATGAGGCCAATAAATTGGATGGATCCAATTGTGTTAATTGGAAATTCAAGTTGCAGACACTGCTAGAAGGATATGGTGCTTGGAGCATCACAAAGGGAGAAGAAGTGAAACCTGGTGCAGGTACAACAACTACATAAATTCAATACTGGGAGAAGCGGGAGAACAAATAAAAGGTATTACTAATAATGTCTTTTAAAGATAATATAATCCCTGATATTCGTAACCATAAGACATCTTATGAAACCTGGAATGCACTGAAGGAATTATATGATTCCAAAAATACAAATCAAGTCCTCTTTTTGAAAAGTAAGCTCTTCTATATTAAAATGGGATAAAATGAATTTGTCGGTGCCTTTGTTTCAAGAATCAAAGATTTGAAATATAAGTTGGGAGATATAGGAGAATTAGTACATGGTATTGATCTATTAAAAATTACGTTAAATGGAAAATCATATGATTATCAGATGTTTATTATAGGTATTTCAGTAAGAGAGAAAGCACCAATTTTTTTAGGAATTCATAGGTATATTGATTAAATAAGAAGAGAGGCATAAAAATTTGAGGCCTTAGAATCCAGAATTGACACTTATGGTAAATAATAAGTTCTTCCAAGGGAAACAAGGATGAGGAAGTAAAGGTGAAATTTTATCTCAGAAAAGACCATTTCCAAAACCAAATCAAGGTATGTCATATTTCATAAATGATTCTGAAATAAAATGTTTCTATTGTGGTAGCAGTGGGAATCTTGCTAGAGACTTTTATAAGAATAAAAGTGATGATCTAGGCATAAACATAGAAGACAAAAAAGACATTTTGCAGGAGAAGTCTTGAATTCTAATCTCAAAAATCTTAAGTTGTTTGTGTCTAATGCCACATTGGTTGTTGAAATGGATGATGCTAATTTATGGTTTGCAGACTCTAGAGATTCAATTCATATGACATGCAATAAGGACTGGTATGAAAACATAAAGGAAATAAGTAATGGCATAAACATCTACCTTAGAGATGATCGTGCATATAAGATCATGGGATATGGAGATATACCTGTGAATTTACAAAATGAAAGTATCATGTGCATCTATAATGTTATGTCTATGCCCGGGATCAATAAAACTTTGATCTATGTGTCTACAATTACAAATGAAAATATGAAGGTTGAATTCTTTAAAACACATTGCATAGTGAAATATTTGTTGGATCACTGCAACCCTATTGCTTTGGGAGTCAGAGTTGGAGGCATGTACAAGCTTTATGTTACTCGCAAAAATAATCAAGAACTAACTTCTACAACTATGTCAACATAAGGTCTTTAGCATCAAAGGTATAGTCAAAACAATTATCATGATTTATTGTTGCTGTAGAAACAAATTATGGTTGAAGGAATCCCTATGTTAAATAATGTGTATGTTGCTTGTGAAGGCTGTGCATTTGGAAAAAATCATAGACATGAATTCCCCTCTAATTCTAATAGGAGAATAAGATATGTATTAGAACTAGTGCATTATAATGTTTGTGGACCCATGCAGACCAAATCCCTAGGAGGTGCCTATTATTTTTTATTGTTTATTGATGATTTCACAAGGTACACTTCGGTGTAATTCCTCAAGAAAAAGAGTGATGTTTTTTAGTATTTCAAAGAATTAAAAAACATGGAAGAGAGGAAAACAAGGAAGTTCATAAATATCTCGCGTTCAAGTCAAAGGGAAGAATACATGTTGGGGAACCTCATCAAGTATTGCAAGGATTGTGGAATAGTGCAACAATTTACAGTACCCTACACTCCACAGGAAAACAATGTTGCAGAAAGGAAAATCAGAGCATTGGTGGAGTGTGCATGGAGTATGATCAAAGGTAAGAACCTCTCAAATTCTTTTTTGGCAGAATCTATTAGTATTGTTGTTTATTTAAAGAATAGAATTCCAACAAGGTATCTTGATATTAAGACCCCATTCGAAGGCTTCTATGGTTTAAACCAACAGTTCATCATTTGAGGGTATTTTGGTGTAAGGCCTTTGGACATATTCAAAAGAAAAACATAAATAAACTTTATGCTAAAGGTACCAAATGTATTTTTGTAGGATACTGTTCAAAATTTAAATCTTATAAAAAAAATTATCCCTCTACTCACAAAGTGTTTGCAAGTAGAGATGTAAGTTTCCATGAGCAGGAATATGAAGGAAATAAGGAAAATAACTTTAAAATATTGCACATTCTTCTTGAAGTTGAAGATAATAAACTAGAAGAAAAAGAAGAATACAATGAGCAACAAAAATGTTGAGGAAGAATCCAGCAATATGGACATCACCAGAAGTCAGAGCCCAATTAGAAGTGGAGAAGTAATTTAAGAGGAAATAGGTCAAAACATTGAAGTGAGAAGTAGATCTACTTGGAAAATTCAACTGCCTGAAAGGTATAAGGACTATGCCCTAATGAGTAATGTTTTGAATGTCATAGAGCCCATGATATTTAATTAAGCTAATGAACATGAAGAGTGGAGAAAAGCAATGAAGGAACAATATGAATATATAATTAAAAACAAAACCTGGGAATTGATTGAATTGCCTAAAGGAAAAGAGCCCATAGGATGTAAATGGTTGTACTAACCCAAATTTAAAGAAGATGGAAGTATACATAAATATAAATCTATATTGGTGGAAAAAGGGTACTCACAAAAGGAGGGAATTGCTTATGCAGAAACATTCGCACCTGTAGCTAAATTAAATACCATTAGATTGTTAATTGAATTAGATACAAAGTACCATTGGAATTTGCACCAATTAGGTGTAAAATATGATTTTATGAATGGTGATTTAAAGGAAGAAGTGTATTTGACACAACCCTAAGGGTTTGTGAAAAAGGGACATGAACATTTACTTTGCATATTAAACAAAACTTTGTATGGGATAAAGCAGGCACCTAGGTCATGGTATGAAAATATAGATTCCTTGTTTCTTTAGTAGGGTTTTATGAGGATTGAAAGCAATCCAAATATGTATACCAAGTTTGATGCAAGGGGGCATGTAGTACTAATTTATTTGTATGTTGATGCCCTAATTATTACAGGAAATTCAGTCAAGACGATTGATGAAATTAAGGTGCAAATGTCACAAGTATTTGAGATGAAAGATCTTGGTGAGTTACATTATTGTTTAGGTCTTAAAGTGTGGATAGATGCTGGCCAAAATTTTGTCACTCGGGATAAGTATTTGTAATATTCCCACTTTAGCACACAGTTGAATGGAATATTAAAATTTTTTTTTTATCACCTAGCAGCTAAATAAATGGGTAAGGAAGCCCATGCATATTAAAAAAATGAATAAAATCCCTTAAATGTGAAAGGGGATAGTCATAAAAGCCGGATTTCACACCCTTATGTGTGAAAGAGAACATTTGCATGGAGACAAGGTCAAGTTTGACCAAGTCAACAACGTTGGGATAGGAGGTGGAGAACACTTTGATAGAAAGCGCAGTATGAATGGGAAGAGGGTTATTTGGTGGAGGAAACCCTAATGAGTGGGACCCATGGAGAGAGGGCTTTCACTTGTTTGAAAGGAGGGAAAGGCAGCCATCGTTATTCATGATTTAGATTATTGATTTTATTGTCTGTTTAGACTTTGTGCATTCTCCTACAGTTTAGCAAAGTTGCAGTGCTGCTTAGCACAAGGATTTCCTATTTAGGAACCATTCTCCTTTCTTGAGAGGCCTCTTGAAGTATTTTTACTGATTTGCCTCACATCCAGGCTTGAGGCCAAGCATCCTCCTTCAGCTACAACGTTATTTCTGTAGTAGAATAATGTTGTGTTATAGGGTGTTGCAGTGAGGGTTCACAACACCACTTCCAGCACTTGTTTTTCAGAGGAGAAGGCTCTCTTTCCTTTGAGAGATCAGTTTGGAAGCCCTTGGAGCATATTGCAGATCTTGGAAGTTGGCCAATACTTTTTCTTGCACCTATAGCGCAGTATCCCTCAGTGATTGCTTTATTTTCAGGAGGTATTTGTAGTGAGGGATTGTAGTGATTTTCAGAGGGTGAGTTCTTCAGTGTTAGGATCATCCTTTCACTTGGAAGATCCATTGGAGGAGGTATTTTCATTGGATGCAGCATATTCAACCTTCTCCATCCATTTCTAGTTCTTGAGTTGCAGATGCTACCCTACAACTCTGGCATTTTGCAGTTTTGCATATTTCAGCCAATCCTTCCAGGATTGTCTTGAGGTAGTGATTGGGAGCATAGACCTTCTCTCCCAATATTGTATGAGTCATATATATGCAGATATATGATATTTTACACTTCCTATAGCAGTGCTCCATCTATGATTACACAGTTCTTGTTCATAGACACTCTGCCAAGTAGCAGTATTCTACTTTTAGCATGTGTATTGATGGGAGGCTTTTTTGCCTTGATCCTTTGAGTTGTATTGCTATTATTTGCTGCTGATTCATAATAAAATGGCTCTATGGTTTCCATACATTTTGGTATGATGTTTATTCACTGCTATTTCCATTTTATGTTTATGTACTTCTAGATCTCCACATTTCGAATATCTTACGATATTCCCAATAGTGTAGAATTTCCATATTTTGGGATATTATAGTGGTATCAAAGCATAATATTGGCTTAGACTATGGATCTTAGCCATGATGCTATCAAGAAAAGAGAAGATGAAGACTCCAATATGTGGAGAAGGAAAGGAAGATAGGCTTACAAGGCTTCTTCCAAGGTCAGTACAGAGCATTCATGAAGATTTCAAGAAGATAAGAAGGGAGATGTATACAAAATATCCAAGAGGGTTTGAAACTAAGTCAAACTATAGATTTTCTTATGGGAAGTGTGAGCATGCAGCCACACCCTATCATGCACAGTGTAGTCACATGCCCAATTTTTCCATGAGAGAAAGGGAGGAAGAAGGAATGCCTAAGAGGGGAACTCTTAGTGGCTTCTTACATGAATATGAATCTCAAACTCAGAAGTTTAGAGATCATATCACTTTCCCAGAGTTTTGCAAGATCAAGGTGAGGAGGAGCGAGTAGCATAATGTGGATAGATTTCTTCTATCTACCTTTGATGGTTCCCCTACATGTTCAGCCAGGGCATGGGTGGAAGAGCTAGATACCTTTTTGCAACAGCATCAAATCTCTGAAGATGAAGCCATCAGAGTGGCAGCGCTACATTTTGAAGGTAAGGCCTACGCATGGTGGATAATTGAGTATTTTACTTTAAATAATGAAAATAATTCTTCCTATGCAAGGTTCCTTAAAAAAATGGTGGAAAAGTTTGATAATAAAATTTCCGAAACACATGTGGTGAAGCAAAACAAATCTGAACAAACAGAGACCTTACATGTGATGGAGGAAATCATAAGACCAAAACCACTTCAGAAAACCATGGAAGAGGCTGATAACTTGCATCATGATTTTCTAGAGGCAAGATCTTTATCTTGTATGTTGGCACAAGAAGGCATGGATATCCATGTTTCAAAAGAGGATCCAATCATTGGGAGGTTGCCCATTCACGTTGAGGAGGCTGAGGGCAACAACGCTGCCATATCTAGAGTTGATCTAGCAGCTCATGCAGAGGAAGGAGGAGCTCTTGCTCCAACTAGAGGGATTATTGTATCATTGCAAGGAATTCCCCAAGATCTCACATGTGGAGATCAAGGCACAAATCATGATTTACATGTGTCATTAATTATAGGGTGTGAACCTATGGAGACACAAGGAGGAGATAGGGAGGATGACCAACATCATGTGATGAGGAGCACACACCGCTGTCTATTTCATGAGGTTGATGCACCTAAGAGGGAGACTGGATTCCCAGTGAGAGTAGGGAAATTTTTTTCCATTCATATATACAGTCTACTCTTGATGATGATGTCTCATTGCATGGAGACATTTCACCAAGGAGACCACTAGATCAGCATATGATGAGAGATGATTCACATTTTGAGGCACCATTCATTGATTCTAGAGGAGTGGAGACCTTGGGAGGTCATTTTACAGTGCTGAGAGTCGTGGGTAGACTCAAGTAGGAGAGAGGCATTCTCTCAACATCATCTTTACCCACTCTCATTTCAGATTTTGCGTTGTGGCAGAAGCAGCAGGGGAAGGATAGCAGCCTTCCAACTTGCATCTTTGGCATGGGAGATGTCAAAGAGGAGAATGACCATATGACTAATGTTCTTCATCAGAGATCATCAATGCTGTCACTATGGAGGATAGATCCATATTGGAACTCCCAGCTGTTGGTGGAGTATTCCAAGGATCTTTTTACTTGCATGATATTGGATGACCAGTTGCATGAGGAGGGATATTTAGTCAGAGATGGGGTCATCTACTATCATGGTAGGATATTATTATCTAGATCTTCCAGTCTCAAGGAGAAGTTGCTACAAGCAGATCACGAGGATTTCCTTTTCAACCACACTTGTTCTATGAGAGCATACTACACCGTCATGGAGGCGTATTTTTGGAAGGGTTTTGAGGAGGAGATATATAAGCATATGAGGAGATGCATGGATCATGTGAAGATGGAGGAGATACATAACTCTTTGGAAGAGTTAGCACAACCACCTATTTTCTCTTTGAGGATGAGAGGAGACTCATCTATGAGCCACTCCATTTGCATGAGCAAGACATATGGTAAGGGTATTGTTTGTTTGCATAATAATTTGTATAATGTATATATGCATCCCTTAACCATACATGTGCAGGATGTTTCTGAAAGGAGGAGCATTCTTTTTTCTAGACTTCATGGTCTACTTGAGGCCATGAGTAGTATTGGTGACCACTCCCTAGGAGGACTTAGGGAGGAGATTTATTTTGGAGAACATGCTCACTTTGCACCATACATCATTCACTTTCTCCAAACATATGAGGAGAGTGGGACAACAAGCAAGTGGTTGAGAAACCACACTTTTTGTCACTCTCTTTTGCAGTTGAGGGTAAAATTGCGTTGGTTGCATTTGAGGGACCATTGTCCTTCTCCCTTGCTACATATGGCAGCAAGTATTGTTCTCATTATGGTTCCTTATGTTGATGTTGTTCTTGTTTTTATGGGGAGCATGATTGGGGGAATAACACATTGGTTGGATGTGTCCCTTGGGGGAGAGATTTCCCACATTATTTGAATTGCATGTTCTAATGGGAGAATGAGAGGTATTATGGCCACCATATCCAAACATTTGTTCTTCAATGAGGTGAGCCATGGGATTGATTGGATTCCATATGTTGGTGACTTCGAACTCATCACATATGAGATGATTTGGGATAGCATGTTTCATAATGTTGGAGGATAGATCCTTGGAGGTCTAGTCTTCATCTTGCCACTTGAGGGAAATATTATTGTAGCCCAAGGTCAAAATATACTCTACACTTATCCTAAGTGGAGAGGAGGAGAGCATGGGGTAGGCTATTTTGTCTACCAAGGCCATATTTTCAGCCCACCTACATTGTAGGAGCCAAAGGTGGAAGAGGATTTTCCGGAGTTGCCATGTTGGGAGGTAACTAATTTTGTATGGATGATTGCTTGGGGGGATGGAGGATCCACATGGGGATGATGTTCCCCAATAAATTTTAGACCCCATGCCTTGGGTTGAGACTTTCCAGTTCTATCCTTGCAGTTGCTTGAGGACAAGCAACATTTGGGAGGGGAGGATTGTAATATTCCCACTTTAGCACATAGCTAAATGGAATATTAAAATTTTGTTTTTATCACCTAAAAGCTAAATAAATGGGTAAGGAAGCCCATGCATATTAAAAACATGAATAAAATCCCTCAACTGTGAAAGGGGATAGTCATAAGAGCTGGATTTCACACCCTTATGTGTGAAAGAGGACATTTGCATGGAGACAAGGTCAAGTTTGACCAAGTCAACAACGTTGGGATAGGAGGTGGAGAACACTTTGATAGACAACGCAGTATGAATGGGAAGAGGGTTATTTGGTGGAGGAAACCCTTATGAGTGGGACCCATGGAGAAAGGGCTTTCACTTGTTTAAAAGGAGGGCAAGGCATCCATTGTTATTCATGATTTAGATTATTGATTTCATTGTCTGTTTAGACTTTGTGCATTCTCCTGCGGTTTAGCAGAGTTGCAGTGCTGCTTAGCACAAGGATTTCCTATTTAGGAATCCTTCTCCTTTCTTGAGAGGCCTCTTGAAGGATTTGTACTGATTTTCCTCACATCCAGGCTTGAGGCAAAGCATCCTCCTTCGGCTACATCATTATTTCTGTAGTAGAATAATGTTGTGTTGCAGGGTGTTGCAGTGAGGGTTCACAACACCACTTCCAACACTTGTTTTTCAGAGGAGGAGGTTCTACTTCCTTTAAGAGATCATTTTGGAAGCCCTTGGAGCATATTGCAGATCTTGGCACTTGGCCAATACTTCTTCTTGCACCTACAGTGCAGTATCCTTCAGTGACTGCGTTATTTTCAGGAGGTATTTGCAGTGAGGGATTGCAGTAATTGTCGGAGGGTGAGGTTTTCAGTTTTAGGATCAAACTTTCACTTGGAAGATCCATTGGAGGAGGTATTTTCATTGGATGCAACATATTCAACCTTCTCCATCCATTTCCAGTTCTTGAGTTGCAGCTTCTACCCTGCAACTCCGACATTTTGCAGTTTTGCATATTTTAGCCAAACCTTCCAGGATTGTCTTGAGGTATTGATTGGGAGCATAGACCTTCTCTCCCAATATTGTATGAGTCATATATATGCAGATCTATGATATTTTACACTTCCTGTAGCAGTGCTCCATCTATGACTGCGCAGTTCTTGTTCATAGACACTCTGCCAAGTAGAAGTATTCTACTTTTAGCATGTGTATTGATGGGAGGCTTGTTTACCGTGATCCTTTGAGTTGTATTGCTATTATTTGCTGCTGCTTCATAATAAAATGGCTCTATGGTTTCCATACATTTTGGTATGATGTTTATTCACTGCTATTTCCAGTTTATGTTTATGTATTGTTGGATCTCCACATTTGGAATATCTTACGATATTCCCAATAGTGTAGAATTTCCCTATTTTGGGATATTACAGTATGTCATAGAAGTACTTAAAAGGTTTAATATGGATCAGTGAAACATTGATTTTTTTCCAATGCAGTAGACTATGAAACTTCATTTTGATGACGACTCAAAGGAGGCAGATGGCACATTGTGTAGACAACTGGTGGGAATATTTAATTATCTTACTATAACTAGAACTAATTTAAGATACTCTGTTATTTTGTTAAGTCAGTTTATGGAGATACCTCTAGAAATCGATTAGAGATCAATAGAAGGAGTACTCATGTATCTTAAAGGAAAATTTGATTTTGATCTTAAGTATATTGATGCATTTCATTTTGAGCTTATAGGTTACTCATATTCAGATTGGGTTGGTAATCGAGTTCATAAAAGATCTACTAAAGGTTATGCATTCAAAATTGGATCTAATATTGCTTCATGGAGCAACAAGAAGCAACCTAATGTATCTTTGTCACCTATAGATTCAAAGTATAAATATTTTTGTGTAGCAACTTATGAAGTTGTTTGGTTGAGGCAAGTTCTTCAAGATGTTGGAGAAGAGAAAAAGAAGGCTATGGTGATCTAATATTTCATGCAAGGACAAATCATGTTGATGCTCACTTTCACTTTATTATAGAAAATATACAGTCTAAGGAATTTTTTCTTGAATATTGTAATAATTGTAAAAATGTTGTTAATATTTTGACAAAGCCCCTTGGGAAGTTGAAATTTGAATTGTTTAGAGATATCTTAGGTGTGGAGGTTATTCCTTTCTCCATTAAGGGGGAAACTTAGGAATAATGAAGAAATGTTGTTTCGATTGTTTTAATTGTTTTCTAAGTTTAGTTTTAGTTCATATTTTCTAGGAGATTGTTGTGATCTATGAACATAATGTAACCATTATATTTGTTTATGTGTGATTTCTCTAATTATTGAATGCAGTGTTGTAGCGGCCTCAAGTTCTCCTCACCTGAGAGCTGCAGGTTTCATACTCAATTATATTTGTCTTCCTATTGTTTAAGTGAAAGTGTCAAGGTTGTTCTTCACCATCGGACATGAAGTAGCCACGAAATTTCTAGAAGGGTAGCTAGAGTTGGTCTGATACAATTACAATACGAAAAGCTTGGAACCACCCAGACCAACACTATGAGAGTTTTCATCACTGGAGATGTTTAGGACAAGAAATGACACCAACAATCATTGGTGTTGGCATAGATATGTTTACGCATGTGAGGAGAAAATTGAAGTAAAATAGTGTAAAATGAAGAAAATAGGGGCCTCTTCCATAAAAAGGCTTATGAGGATCAGTTGGTTTCAGTGCATTTTTTTGGAGCTTTATCATTATTCTCTCTCTCTCTCTCACACACACTCTTGGACACAAATTTTTTGGAGCATTTTGGCTTTGGATCAAGAAAGACAAGAAAGTAGGAAAAAGGAGGAAGCAAGCAAGGAGGAGCAAGAATCAAGAAACTACAAAAGGATTGTTGGTAGGTATCGATTTGCATGTGTATTTTCCTTACTAGATTTGGAATGAATGGTATTGAATGTGGTTTCTTGCTGTCTTGGCATGGGTTTTTCCAGGTGTGAAAATGTTTTCAGCCCAGCCTTTCCATTTCTGGATAGACATGGTGTTGTGGAGTTATCATTTTTTGGTTTAGTTGGATTACCAAATGGATTTGAAGCTGAGTGGGGTGGCTCTCTGAATTGATATAACACATGGCCTAGTAACCCTTGAACCGAATTGTGGTTTCTAGTAAAGACGAATAGTGTGTTTCCTTGGTAGGCCTAGGAATCCTCGATCAATGAATGGAGGGATGTACGGTAAAGCCTAGAAGTGGTTTTCTCTCCATTAAGGCCTACGAATCTCGGGTTTGGGATTGCAGTAAAGCCCAAAGAGTATGTCTTGGTTTAGGGCCTAGTGACTCCTGATTTAGACTATGGGTTGCGGAAAAGCCTGAGAGACTAGGAGATATGAAAATTCGTCATGTTTTAGAAAGAGAGAATCCAGTGATCTCCATGATTGATTTTGCCTAGTGATCAGGTAGATCATGGTAAAGTTGGTTATGAAATTTTTATTGATGAGGGTGAGGTGGTTTAGGCTCGGGATGCCCTAGTTGGTTCCTTTGGTTTAAGTCCCACATTCATGCTTGGAATATGGCATGGGGATGATTGGATGAAGTATATTTGGGTCAACGAATCTATGGTAGGGTGGAATGTGGAAGTCCCATCTCCTGTTGGTTTTTTACATTCAGTAATGAACCGCTCATTTCTCTAGTATTTGGTATGCAAATGTGCTAGTTTATGTATGGATTTTATTGCTATTGCATCCATTGTATTTTTGTTATTAATATGTTGGTTATGAGCATGTATTTTATCAATGATGATGTATGGCTCTATTCACTTTTTTTCTTGTAAATGAATATCCCATGTATCTATGGTAAAATTTATTGTATGATAGCTTATGGTGTAAGGGAGAAATGTTTCTTATCCATTCTCAAATAAGAAAGAGGCCCCTTTTTTTAAATCTTCTTTTTATGCTTGTAGATGTTATGTTTGTGACATGTTTGACAAAATTCCTGTCATAGTTGGGTGGGTTCGGATGAGTTCCAGTTGATGTGATTGATTCCATATGTTTTTTTTAATGTTATTTACCCTCTCTTAAAGTTACAGGAAGTTCTGGGCAATGAGCTAGGCTCGAGAAGTTTTTCATTGGTGTGCATTTGGCATGGTCATGTGTGGATGATTGGACTTCAAATAGAATGAAATTCATATGTTTATATTCCTAGACATTATATGTTTATGTGTTGTCATGATTATATCTATACATGTACTACGTTGATTAGTTGATCTTGCAAGAAGTATCCTTTCCAAATTAAACTAAGGTAAGTTGGTTTGTTGTTATTTAGTTTAGCTGACATATTATGCTTAGCAGGAAGAAAAGATAAACATGGATAGAAAGGTGGTAGACTACAATGACTCCCCCCATGATTCGTATGAGCAACATTGTGTGAACTCTTATGATTTGTAAGACACATTAATAAGCCTAAAGGAATAAATAAGGAGTTTTAAGGTAGATAATGACATAATCATACAAGCACAAGAGAAAAAATTAGATGTGAATGCAATACTTCTTCAAAGCTTGTCAGATTTGCAGAAACAAGGGCCATTACAGATTAGTTATGGACATGAGGATATAACCAATGGGGCATATGACAGTAGGCAGACACATGTCAGATAGATCAGGCATAATGAGAGATGGTAGGTTGTTGGACACTCTAGATAGGTGGGGTGATGATTACAAGTATCATTCCAGTTCTGGTTCAGATAGACATCATGATCATCATCGGTATCATCCTTACAGAATGAGTGACAGGAGATACATGCCAGATGAATTTAAGAAATAAAAGCGACCTAGTTTTGATGGAGACTTGAATAAACCATAACATGCAGAGGCTTGGATACTTTGTATGAATAAATTATTTGAGTTGCATGAGTACACTGATAATATTAAAGCCAGAATTGATATAAATATTTAGTTTCAAAGGTAAAACATAAATATGGTGGGAAGATGTAAATCGGGTCAAATATATCAGAACATAGGACTTGAGTTGGCATGAATTCAACAATTATTTTAGGAAGAAGTACTTTTCATAGATGTATTATGACAGTATGTCCAAATATTTATATGATATAAGATGTGATCTATGACGGATGAAGAGTACACCATGAAGTTCTTGCAGCTATTCAGGTATGTGCCATATCTTACTAATGATAAGGATAAAGTTCAATGATTTTAGTGGTTTTCCATTGGCATTTAAAGGTCAGATTGAGTATGATGAGCCTCATTCACATGAGGAATTTATTGGGAAGTTGAAGTGTTTATATGAATAGTCGAAGCGCAAAAATGAGTCTAAAAAAGGACGAAAAGGAGAGGACAAAGGTAAATGGCAGCGTAAGAGAGTAAGGCCTCAACATGTAGATGAGAAAGAAAACGTGTCACCACAAAAGAAGTTTAATGCAGCTGGACAGTGACATATTCCATAAGGACAACATAGATCACATCAGCTGAATGGAGGTAGTTGTATGGAATGGTTGGAGTGTTGGACATGTGGTGAGGAGCATCTTAAGAGGGATTTTCCATATAATCTGGGAGGTAGGCCTAAGATATACAATGGAAAGGAGGCATAGACCGTTGGGGATGTTGGACAGAGAATTTCTCGCATTTATGTAGTAGTGGAAAACAAGCAAGCGATCTGTAGAAATTTGAATAACTGATATGTTATCCACCGAGATTATCTTGATCACACACTATTTTATCTTCATGCACTATACAAAATATCTTCTACCATTGATCATTACATGCTGAAATAAAATCAATTGCATGCACACATTAAAACCATAAAAATTCACACATATGAACACAGTATGTAATGGGAAAGCTTAAAGCTGAAAGCCCCCAACTATCTATATATTATATATTTCATAGAGACCATGTAAAAATAATTGTACAAAGCTCCTCACAAGCTCTCAGCACAATCTCGAATTGCTACACACTAATCAAGCTAGATCTAGCAAAACACATGCTCCAATATTTGCCACCTGATAGCCTGCCTCTACTGCGCAATACCTGCTAAAGAATAGCTATGGATGAGTTAGAATTACCCCAGCCTTGCTCACGCAGTATTTATAGGCATCTCTACTGAGTTTTGGATGCAAACCATGCATCACTTATAGTCACAACTGATAGTCATACTCTCCCTTTCACCTATCTCTTCACTGGTCTCCACTGAAACTGACCATGCACTGAAGTTAATTGATGTATTCTTTAGTTGATTAATGAGTTTATAATTAGCGAATTAATTAATAATTAATTCACACCACTCTCACTAATTTTATCAATCAGTTAAAATAGATACAAATAGCTCAACTATGTTTAGATTAGTTAAACTGAACACAACTCCATTAATTTCCTCAATCAACTCCACCAAACTCTCTCACATGAGTTCTAACTGAAGTATCCATGCAATAGCTCCACTTAACCCTCAGGAATAATGTAATTCCTTCTGTTAGCTCCTGTGTCACATCTATGCACTTAACTGAAGTGATCCAAGAGAATAAGATAATGTTTATAGTCCAAATATTATTAAGAGCTAATAATATTCGACATATCTATTTTTAGACTAGCAATCTAAAAATAGATTCTGCCCAATATGTCTAAAAATAGAAATCCATCTATTTTTTCCAACTTGACCAACCATCTCCAAATAGCATCTTGCAACTCATAGAATATGATCGACATGTCTAAAAATAGACATAGTCTAAAAATAGACTTTGCGCCAAAAATCACCTATGTGGGCCCCACCTAGTTTAGGTGATCACTTTCCAACTAGGATCAGGAATGATGTTTCAGGATGCTTCCTTCATTGTTTCTTGTTGCAATCTTCAACACGATCACTAGGATTTTATCATTGAGATGAACGATAAGATTTGTGATCAATTTATTTCTATTTTGATTGATCCTTGATATAATTATAGATATGTTAGTCCTAATTTGGTGGATAAGTGTGGTTTGAATAAGGAAATTCATGCAGAATATTGGTTAGTGTAGTTTTCCACAGGTACGAAGAGAAGAGTTCGCCATTGGGTAAGAGCTTGTTCATTTGAGTTAAATGGTATTCTTACAACAACGCACTTGAACATATTGCCATTGGGTTCCTATTGTATGCTATTTGGTATGGATTGGTTATATCTTCACGGGACCAAGGTAGATTGCTATGAAAAATATATTTAATGTATAATATTCCAAAATGGAAAAGGCTGGAATATATAAAAAATGCAACATTCCAAATAAATCAAAATAGGAGCATAGAACTAAAATCTGGAAAATGCTGGAAATATGCTATAGTTGGAATTTACATTAAGAAATCATAATCATGAGAAGTAAAAAACTAAATCATATCATTAAGGTTTAACAATAATGAAAGTACATAGTTCTCCAAAAGGAATGCACTCAATCCACAAGATGGTTGAAATACACTAAAGAAATCTAGCACTGGAAGGTATAACTGTTGCTGCTGGAAACTACTACTACTGTGAAGAAGAAACATGTGTGGAAGATTGTTGAAGTACTCAGAATGATCTAGGATTTTAACTATGGATTCTACCCAAAAGACCCAGAAAAAACCCAGAAATGGTTTGGCCAGATTCTAAGTTTGGATTTTTGGCCCCTTTTGGGGTTGCCCACTACACCCCTGTTGACTGACTTATGCACTCCCTTAGAATGAATACTGATATGGGGCTGAAGAAATGATCTATAAGCTGAAATAGCACCCAATAAGTTCAATATATGAAGGTCTGGTCCCCTCACTGGAAAATAGGGTCAAGAACTTGGGTACTTGATCTCCCATTGCAACTGCACTGCAAAATAATATAGTTTCTGGAGGAGACTGCATTGTGGGTGAGTTCTGCTACTTGGACTGATGCTAGATGGTGGAATAAAGCTATAAGCACTTCCTCACTAGCCTATAGGATGAAGGGATGCTCCCTCCACTGGAAGACAATCTTAGAAGTTGGGTTTCTCAACCCTCCACTACTGCAACCTTGCAACACAACACAATCCTGAAGGATACTGTGTTGGGAATAATGGATGAAGCTTGGCCAAATGCCGGATAGTGGAAATTATGCTCAAGATACCTATCTTGAGTAGGAACTCGAAGTCCCCCAAGGATTAGGGTGGGATTCCTGCTTGGGAACACCCTTGTGCTAAAAAACACAACAGACTTAGCTAAATAGTTAAAGCGTGCAAATAGTCATACAAGACCACAAAATCAATGATCCAATTCATGTCTTCTATGGCTTCCATCCTCTTCCTTATATTCTTGGTGAGCTTCCTCACCTTGGGTCCTAGTCATTAAATGAGCTACTCCCATGCATACACTCCTCCTAAATCACTGCATTGTCCTCCATTAATCCTCCACTATCTCCATAAAAACATTGTTGATCTGGTCAACGTTGATCCTGTCCACATGCTCTAGCCCCTGTTCACACCTAAGGGTGTTTTATTTAGTTGATATAATGAGCCAAATTCACATGATAAGTGGTTGTATTCCTAATAAAGATATTTATGGGTCTCCCTACCCATTATTCATCTAAGTGGCAAAACAGAAATTTAATATTCCAATTAGCGGAAAGCTAATTTTGGAATATTCCAGTCCTCCCCTCCAAAATGCTGCTTGTCCTCAAGAAACTGTAAGGATATTGCAAAATATTCTCTCCTCCTCTTGTAGCCTCCTCATCTAGTAGTCTCCATCAATGAACCAGATGCCCTCCAATCAATTTGTTCCCTAATGGCTCCTCCCAAGTGTGTAAGTTGGCCTTTGGTAGATAGACCAAATGGCTCTCATCATGAAGAAGGAATATATATGGGGGAAACTACATGTTGACCATTGGCCTCCTCAAGGCATGAGAGATGAAAAATGTTAGGACCTCAACCCCAATGATAAACTCTAATCCCCATGCTATTATCCAAACAAAATGAGCCATCCTAAGTAGCTCATAGAAGAACTCATTAATCCCCTACTTTTGCAATGTATAAGGGTTGTATGGCTGAAAATGAGAGATCTAATTGTTCAACCCATGGCATCTCTCTCTCCATTTATGATAGGTATGGAGCTTTTGGTCTTGGGCTATAATAATGTGGTCCTTAAGAAGAAAAAGGGAAACTGAATTCTCAAAGATCCACTCTTTGGTTCTATGAACCTTTCTTGCCCAAGCTATTCCACATATAGTGAATAGGACATCATCACAATATGGAATCCAAATGAGAAATATACTGAGTGTGATATGAAATTTTGGATGGTGCCAATAGTTTCCCAAGTGGATACATTGTAGTTTTTCTACCCGATGCCTCTGATCATAGTGTGGCAAGTTGTCTCCCAACCATTTGCTAGTTCTGCATATTTCTCATCTACTGGAAAGTTGTAAAGGGCATTGTGTATCAACTGAGCATACCAAGAATAGCACAATACTTTTCCAAAGCCATACAATAAATGTCTATCTCCATCATCGATGTTGGTCTTAAAAAGACCATGAATCCCAAATAGAAACTTGCCCTCTTATGGAACAATGCACTATATATAAATGGCAAGAGAATGCAAATACTTTGTTAGATGATCAATAAGTACAAAATCACAACTCTTACCATGCACTATGAGTAAGATGATAATTAGGTCCATTGATGAGCCCTCCCATGAAAATTTCTCCATAAAGGTCTGAAATGTCTCCATGAGACCTTGGTAAATGGAAAGGAATAAATCATGTGTTGCATGTAGAGCCTTCTTCTTGTGCTTGGAGATCCAAGTCAAGAAGATCATATCCTGGTAAGAGGTGTCTCCATATACCACTCTACATCTCTCATCTTCTACATGCCCATCAAGTTCCTCATATGTGAAGTGACCCTTGGAACACTCCATCAATAGATACATACTCCCAAGTGACAACGTCGTTGGCCTTTGCGATAGGGCTCCTGTCACCTCATAACCCCACTCTTTGACATGCCAAATGCCAAATTCATATTCCATAATGCTGCTAGATATGGAAGACTCCTTCCTATGTGGAAGTACCTCCTAATCCTCCAAGGCTAAGGAGTAGCCCCTTTGCACCATGATTGTGCCACCATCTACTCTTGAAACATCATGCAAGGTATGGGAGAAATTCAGTCCGTACTCTCCCAAGAGTAACAAAAGCAATAATAACTCTTGATGCCTCCTCATCTCATCATCATACAAGTCATGGAGTAACATCATGGTGATTGACTTGTAGAATACCTCATGCAACCAAATCCTCTGCTGCCATATCATATGGGCGCCATGCAATGTATTATTCCAAATTTTTCCTTCAATAAATTGGAATATTAAATTTTCTTAATTTCACTTATGAGTTGAATAATTGGGTGAGGAGGCCCATGCATAATAAAAACATGGATAAAATCCCTCTTATTATGAAAGGGTATCATCAGTAGAACAAGATTTCACACCCTCATGTGTGAAAGGAGACATTTGCTAGAAGGCTAGGTCAAGTTTGACCAAGTCAAACAACGTTGCCTAAGAGGGTGTAGCTTGCTTGGGAAGACAACGTAGAGAAAGAGGAGGGAATTTTCCTTGATGAAGGAAACCATAAGAATGGGACCCATGGAGAGGGGGCTATCATTGTTTAAAAGGAGGGCAAGGTAGTCATTGTTTCACATGCATATGATTATTGATTTCTTGTCTGCTTAGACTGTTTGCAGTCTCCAGCTTTTTAGCTGAGTTTTTGTGCTCCTTAGCACAAGGATTTCCTATTTAGGAATCCTTCTCCTTTCTTGAGAATCCTCTTGAAGGATTTGTCCTTATTTGCCTCACATCCAGGCTTGAGGCCAAGCATCCTCCTCCAGTATAGTGTTATTTCTGCAGCAGAATAATGTTGTGTTGCAGGATGTTGCAGTGAGGGATCACAACACCTCTTCCATCACTTGTTTTTCAAAGGAGGGGTCTCTCTTTCCTTTTTGGGATCAGTTTTGAAGCCATTGGAGCTTATTTCAGATCTTGGCATTGGGCCAACTCATTCTCTTGCCCCTACAATGCAGTTTTCTTCAGTAACTGCGTTATTTTCATTGAGCATTTGATGTGGGGTCTTGCATTGTTCATTGGTGGGAAAGATCTTCAGTGATAGGATCAACCTTTCACTTGAGAGATCCTTTGGATGATATTTAGCCATTAGTTGCATCATCTTCAGCTATCTCCATCCATTTCCATTTTTTGAGTTGCAGCTGCTGCCGAGCAACTCCGACATTTTTTCCATTTTGTATATTTTAGCCAATCCATCTCAGGATTGTTGTATTATTATTTTTCAGGGGTCTATAGCTTACTCCCCCATTTATTTGAGCCATACATTGTCACATCATTGTATTGATATCATCTCTGCAGTAGTACCTCTTATAAACTATGCATTCATAGGCCAGGGTTTATATATGCATAGCAGTATTCTCTAGATTCTTGTACATGTGTTGTTGAGGCTTCATTGCCTAGCTTGAGTGAGTGTTTCCTCAAAGAATTGTACTCTTTTTACTGATATAACATAATTTTTTGGCTACTTACATCATCATATGCCCATGCCTATAAAAATTATGTTGTTACTCCATTACATGTACTTACATTTGCTGTAGTCCCTTCATCGGGCATTTACTGAAGACAACTAGGTGTGGGAGATCTGTTTAACCCACCTATAGGGATTTATTTTGAGCCACCTCTTGGATTTTGGTCTTAGATACATTGATCTAAGGGATCCAGGTCCTAGTTTCAAATCCTATAGCAGCCATTCCTGGAAAATGCGTTTTCCAGTCATGCCTTGCCAGCAGTTCCCGTTTTGGGATATGTTACATGATGGCCAAACTCTCTCAAGAGTAGCTAGTGCAGCCATGCCTCTTGCTTCCCTGTGTCATAAATATGCAAGTGGCTCACCAACCCCTTGCTCATCATCCTCACCCATCCATCCAACTATGGGTGACTCCTATCATGCTCTAAATTAGTATCCACCCCATGGGGAATACCATCCTCCAAAATCTGATCACTATCTTTGCACTTAATGAGATGTTGAAGTGAAACCTCCTGGAGATCTATACATAAAGACCACTCATCAATGGTAAATTTGAATCCATAAGGTTCCAAGTATGTTGTAGGAAAAAAATTCTCATTGAGCTGTGAGGTGCTCATCAAGAAGTATTTATCATAATAATGGGAGATGTTATCCATCATATGATGTCTCTCATCAACCATCTGCCTATCCAATGCTACACAAGTAGAATGGTCATTAGAATACTCCAATAATAGTTGGACCCCCAACTCATCATTGCTGATCTCGATGATGGTGCATATGTTGTCTCATGATTATGCACAATGCTGAACATACAATTCTGCATTGGATGGATTAGGATTATGCTCATCCTATCCTCCAAAACTCTACACTCCAACCCAAAGTGTTGAGTGTAGTTCAACAATTAGAAACCAAGATGTTTATACATCTTTTCTGCTCAACTTAGTGTTCCTAAATTGAGGTAATAAATTGTCAACCAGGGCTAGTAAACTGTTGAAGTGAAGTGCACTATATGTGCCTAGGTATTTGTTTCTCACTACGTTGTATTTAGTGTTTTTCCAATGTTTTTGGTTTTGTGTTTTTATTCTAAGAGGAAAAGAACTAAGTTTTGGCAAAGAGAAGTTGTTGGTCACACTAAAACAGAGCAAAACCTATTCTAAATTATGTATGGTTCTTGAGAATAGAAAATGCAACAGTTTAACAAAAAAAAAATAGCTCATAGCAAGAACTCAATAACTCATAACAGAACTCAATCCCATTCATTCATTAGAAATATATTGGAATATCTTGAGAAAAGGATAAGTTAGTGCCATGAGGTTCTTCTAAGTAAACAACTATTGGGTCATGAATACGACCACTTTTTAACACTTATTTCATCCATTTTTACTCTTCTTCATGATATCATTTATTATAATTTATCATATAAATCCATTTTATAATGAGTTATGCTCTTATGGATGAATATTATTTCTTCTCCTTTATTTTTAATAAATTGATGATTATTATGTATAATTTTATCAATGATATTTTATTAATATCACTCACCATTTTAGCCTCCAAGATATTTTCCAGATTAAAGATTTGATCTCCAAATCATCATCAAATATTCCAACTTAGAAATTCGCTGAAATAAGAAGTGACAGTTTTGTGGTTGAGATTCTGGGCAAATGAAGAAGAATCTGGAAAATCTAGAACATGGGTTTTCTCCAGAACGGGCCCAATTAACTTTTTAAAGAACGGTTTGCCCAAAGTCGGCATGTATTGAGAGATAAATAGGGTTCTTTGAGCATGATTTTCTCATATTTGTTGTTGCGGCCGTCCTCCAAATCTCAGCTACAAAGCCAAATTCGCCTTGCTCTTGTTGAAAGATTGTTGCAAATATATTTTATGGTTGATGAAGTTGTTGGGAACAATTCAATATTGTTATGGGAAATCATATTTTCTATTTAATTTCTCCTCCTTCTGATTATAAAAGGAGAGCATGTATTGTGTATTGAAAGAGGATGGAGAACAATGGATGATTATTGAATTCCCTTTGTAACACTGTAATTCCTTGAATCTTGTGAGCAAAGAGCAACTGATGTAAAATCTATTCATGTTTTATTAATACAAAGAGGCATTCTTGTTCCATTTCTCAAGCTCTGCAGTAGCCTAGCAGCGCTTTCACTAGCGGTTGAGGGCCCGGCCCTCGTGGAGCGACCCGCTGTTTGTATTTCTATTCTTTTATTTCTGTTGTGTGAAGTGTGTTTAATGTTTGTTTCAATTACAGAACTTTTTTACTGTTGTTAGATCAAATACAGTCATTGCTATTTCATCTTTTGCAAGAAGCACATTTGCCATTCGATTATCTTGTTATTATCATAAATCTTTGTTGTTTTGTATCTGATTTAAGTTGTTGTTCCATTAGTTTATAATTTGCTATAATTGATTGTTGCATGGTAAGAAGTTGTCGACATAATTAAAGCATGGAAATATTGTTGCTTGAGTATGTTAGAATTGTAATTGCTGTTCATTTCATGTTGCTGTTCTATTTCTGTTCATTGTTTATTCAGTCTTCGATTAGCAAACAGATGATTTATAGTTACATGCTGCTGTTCCTTTCCAGATTTCGTTTCTTTTAAGTTACGTTCATTGAATTTGCTTTCGTTTCGATTGCTTTAAGATCTCCAACTATAGAGGATAGAGGTTATTGCTTCCAGGTCCCCAGATTGGTTATCTTGCATCGATTTCTGAGGGAAAGAGTTACTACTACTGCATCCCTGATCAATGTTTTGCAAGATTGATGTAGTTTAATCTTTCCATTCATGTCACTGTAATTAGGTTTCTTTACAAGCATTTGTTAATTTTGTATTTGTTATTCTGTACTACATCTTCACATCATTGCTCTTGGATAAATTGCAACCTCAGACAGAGTACACTCTTGAAATAAAAAGTCGCTCCCGGATTGATAATTAATGTGAGATAAATAGGTGTTAAAAAGATACCTTTTTATGACTCGAAATTTTGGCGCCGTTGTCGGGGAGAGTGTATGATATTTAGAAGGATTGATGCACATTTGACCTTTTTTTTTGGTTGGGAAGAATTGGGTTTTAAAGACGGAAGGTAAGAACCTGCGCACTGAGCAAGGAACATACTTGATCACTGCCCGCTTCACAGCAGAATTGGGTAAAAAAAATTTCTTTAGGTAGGAATGAAGGCTTGTTGTTTTAAATGACTAGATAATCTAAACAAGACAAAATTCCCCCCAAATCTGAAAAACCTAAGGGGCTGGTGACCCTTGGGAGAAGAACCTTTATTGATGAAATTCTTAATAAAATTGAATCTCAGCCATCAGTAGGACCTAGGAAAGTTATTTCTAGACAACCTACTAGTTCCCTTCGGGCCACAGAGTCACCATTCGTAGCCTTTGCTGAGGTACATAGCCAAACAGAGGAGTCTGAGCAAGGTTCCCAAGAAATTGGGAATTATTGCCCAATTTTTTTACAAGAAGGGAAGTTGGCCTATCATACCCTACTATTTATCAACATGCATTTTTGGAGGCCTTATTTTGGAAATGGATCCACTGAAAATACTCTTATATATAAGCATATTCGATTTTTAAAGAAGAGTAGATTAGTGGAGAAAATAAAATAAATAAGGAAATAAACACATTTTTTTATTTTTGTAAAAATAGTTGTTTCTTTGTTGCAACACTCTGTGGAAATCAACATTGATGATAAATATTCTAATTTATTTGTGTATGTAGACGAATTATATTGCAAATAAAAATTATACAAACACTCATATTCATTTTTATCATCAATATGAAAAAAATTGTTCGAATATCATTTTTTAGGCTTGCGGGCTTGATGAAATTCCTGAAAACAAAGTTGGGACAGTCATGTTTTGGAGGACCAAAATTGAATATTTTTAAAAATTGTTTCTATTCTAAGTAGCCCTTGATGTCTGATTTCCAACTCAATTTTAATCACTCCATTTGGATTTGAAACGGAAAAATTAAAACCAAAACATTGACAAGGTGTCTAGTAGGCAGCTCAAGAACAGAGTTGGGACAGTCAGTTTTTGGAAGACTAAATGACTATATTTTTTAAAAAAATTTCTATGGGAGATTCCTCTATGAATATAGTTTATAACTCATTTTTAATCACTCAATTTTGATACCGTATGAGGAATTTATGACTGAAATACTGACTGCCTATCATAAATCAGCATTCTTGAAACTCTGTTTTTTCGGCTGTTCCTTAACGTATTTGACCCATAAATTCTTCTTGTCTTCAAAAAATGTTTCTATTGAAGATCAATAAATGAATTTAATTTAATATCCAATTTTAATCGGTTCAATCCGCCATAAAACAAAAAATTTATGCTTGAAATACCAACTGTTGGTTTGAGCTGGAAAATCGAAAATGACTATATTATGCAGATTGTTCTAAGCAAGTTTAACATACCATTACATGGAATTTTTAAAACCTGTTTCTATTGGAGATAATTATTTGAATTAGCTCTCATTTGGCTTTGTAATCACTCAAATCGGACAAAAAACAAAGAAGGTATGATTAAAACACTGCTGGTTAGTATCGTCGACCACTGCTCTCCCGCAGGTAGCAAATATAATTTGTTTTATTTTTCCGTGGACTTGTTCTATAGAGTAACTAATGGTTAGTTTTTTTGCATAATTATTGGATTAGGAGAGCCCACGCACCT
This sequence comes from Pinus albicaulis, assembly GCA_034641835.2. Taxonomy (NCBI): domain Eukaryota; kingdom Viridiplantae; phylum Streptophyta; class Pinopsida; order Pinales; family Pinaceae; genus Pinus; species Pinus albicaulis. The sequence continues at coordinate 1,936,690,120 of CM076575.1, forward strand.
CTCTTTCTCCATTATTTAATGTTTTATTGCAGGTAGACACTTGTTTTTTGTAGGTCCTGACAGAACAAAAAAGGTCAATTTATGGACGAGTGATTCTTGAGAGAAATTTTAATGAAACAAGGGCATTTCATCCAGTTCATTACCTAATAGATTCATAACAAGAAGAAATGAAGAATTGGTTTCCATTTGAAGATTCATGTCACTACTGCCAAACAGTTTTCAAAAGATCATTTTTTTTTTCCATTAATAGATTTGATATTCTCTTAGAAATAACATCATAGCTATTGTAACTTAATAAAGTGTTGTTTCTTTGCTGATTTCTTTTATGTTTTTATGTTTCAGGTGTTGATCCCTCTAAATTATAGTTTCCGCTCCATTTTCAACTGAACAATAAAGACCCCACCATGCAAGTTTCAATTGCAGAATGCAATTCTTCAGTAGCACCAATTCTATAAAAAAATTACTTTTTTTCTTGAAACCTGTACATAAATTTTCCTTTCTATTTGATTCGATTTGCTTGGCAATGGATTGCATATTAGCTTTGTTTTTTTTTCTCTTTTTTCCTTTTTATGTGTTTATATTTGTTTGTTGTTCCTCTTAAGGAATAGTTATTATTCCTCTCAAGGAATAGCAGTCGTTCCTCTTAAGAAAAAATGTGTTTGTGTTTATTTTTGTTGTTCCTCCCAAAAGGAATAACATTTTCGCACAAGTTTTGCTGTTCTTTTAAAAAAGAACAACATTTTTTTTTTGCATGATTTCGCTGTTCCCTTCAAAAGGAACAACACCGCATGATTTCGCTATTCCCTTCAAAAGCAATAGCACTGCTTGTTTTTGCTGTTCCTTTCAAAAGGAACAACAGTTTCGTTGTTCCCTTCAAAAGGAACAACACTGCATTTTTTTTTGTTGTTCCTTTCAACAGGAACAACACCGCTTGTTTTTGCTGTTCCTTTAAAAAAGAACAGCACCGACTGTTCTTGCTGTTCCTTTCCAAAGGAACAACATTTTCGCAGATTGTTTTTGTTGTTCCTTTCCAAAGGAACAACACTTTTTGAGTGCATTTTTCTTGTTTGTGAACAATTTTTTTGAGGATGTTTTGAATTTTTCATGGCTTTTTGAAAGATAAACATACAATTTATGAAATGATACACAATCATACAAATTAAAGCTTACTGTAATAAGAAAATCAAAAGAAATCATCATTTTTAAGAAAGTTGTTTAGTAATGATAAGAAAAAGGAAAAATGGACATAATCAATAACATGATCTTATTGTCTTACTACCACTAAATTCATATGATCGATTATATTTATCATGTTGGTTCTTTCCCATATTTTATAACTTTCTTTGATTTTTACTTATGGAGTAGGAACAAGGGCATATTCTTTTCTATTGAGCTGTTCAGACTTCTTCCACCATCCCTACTCTTAAGGAGTGTTGAGCCATCATTTATGAATAAATAGGAAAGTGTTATATAAAAAGAAAAATATTTACATATTTCATTAATAATTTTATAATTTGGCAGATGGAGGATAGGGGGTCTCATCAAGAGCCGGCCTACCATGTTCATAAGGAAGCAAGTGAAGTGGCATTCCCATCATGGCCACCAAACCAGGGATATGGTCCAATGGACAATTGAAAAAAATTAAGAAGTCCTTGGAACAGGAGGTCTCATCACGAGCCGGCTTGCCCACTTTTCACTTCTTCCCAGTGAATGGCATTGTGATTTATCTGGTCACCAAGCCAGCACAATGGCCTCTGTTATGACAATTAACAAGTACTTCCTCAGCATTAATCTAATTAACCGTTAAAGTCTAAAAAAAAAAAAAACAAGTACTTCCTCAGCATAAATAAAGGACAATGGTTCCAAGGGTGAGAGAGCAACTCTGTCAAGGTTATGGACACTTGTGGGCAACAGAGCTCTGCTGATGGTATTGGAGTCACATTTATACACATCAATAGTGATATTAAACCCTTTTTCCTATATCTCTATTTAAATATCAGATGAAAGTATGAATCCTTAACCTTTGATTTTGAACCTATTATACATGAAAATCATCATAAATCGATCACATTAGTTTAAGTGGGTAATAAACACATTTGTACTTATGTTTATCTTAAGCTGTCTCTTCTCCTTATCCTTGAATCATTACAAAACGCTTCTATATCTGTTTACGATTTATCACATGCATGGATTTCAGTAAATGCTATAATTTCATTGATTGTATCATAAGTATGTATGTCTTTCCATACTGTATAATTGCTGTGCAGTACGCTGCCATTTTTCCACAATATTCATACTGCATTTCTAAAGAATTTTTGTTGATTGAAATTTTTGCATGCATCTTATCTGTTGCCATTCAAAACTAAAACTGTGGATTCAAGAAAATTGCATACAGAATTGTGATTTGTTTACAGGAGAACTACAAGTATGGGGGAAAATTCTATTCGCAGCACGACCACATTATTCGTGAACGCGTACAATTCTTTAGACACGATGTGCTTGCATGGCTTCCACCTTTTGCATCACTTTCAGTAACTGCTTAGCCTACATCAGCTTCAACAAAGACCAGTCCCTACATGTCCTTCCACATTTTTTCAAAGGTAACACTTGAGGTAAAATAGCATAATTTTCTGATTTATTATGAATTTAGGAGAATTTCATGAACATCCATTGAGCATTATTTATCATCATTCATTCCATATCTTTACCACTTCCCATTTTTCTAGACACGTCTCATCTTTTAGTTTGGGGGAGTGTTGATTTATTTCATTTCTTTCTTATGACCATGTCAGTAATATTCCTTATCATCCATTGATATTCTTATTCATTCTCAACACCTCCATTATTCCATGTTGTTTTATACCAAACATCGATTTCAACAGATTGTAGCAACCACCTCTCTTTGTTTTCTAGCATCACATGAGGACATGCTAATTCTACAGTTTGGGGGAGGGGAGGGGGGGGGGGGGGGAATTGCTACACATGATGGATGTTTTCCATCATTTAAGGCATACAATTTCATTTTTGTACGGTGCAGAAATTGATTTGCATATATCTTTAAAACTATGAACTGAATTCTTATGATTTCTGGATAACAAAGAGGTATCATTAAAATACACAAACCCAGATAATTTCACACTAAATTAGTTCATAAAATTTCAAAAATTATGCACTATCACCTACAACCATTTTGTTTATATCTCATGATCCGTGCATCAAAACGATCCGATTTTTGAGAAAATGATTAATGAGGGTTGTTGTTGCTTATGTCACATTTTTCTGCAACTTCATATGCATATAGTTGAACATCAACTGTAAAAATTGTTATGCCTCTATTGCTAAAATTGAATATTCATTATTTGAGGAAACATTCATTTGTTCCATCTATTTCATGAGTTGGGATGAACAATTTTCTTTGCTTGGTTAACACATGGGTTTTGTCTTTGGGTTGCATGAGGACATGCAATATATTCAGTTCTGGGTTGCATGAGGACATGCAATATATTCAGTTTGGGGGTATGTTGGGCCGTGAATACGACCACTTTTTAACACTTATTTCATCCATTTTTACTCTTCTTTATCATATCATTTATTATAATTTATCATATAAATCCATTTTATAATGATTTATGCTCTTATGGATGAATATTATTTCTTCTCCTTTATTTTTAATAAATTGATGATTATTATGTATAATTTTATCAATGATATTTTATTAATATCACTCACCATTTTAGCCTCCAAGATATTTTCCAGATTAAAGATTTGATCTCCAAATCATTATCAAATATTCCAACTCAGAAATTCGCCAAAATAAGAAGTGACAGTTTTGCGGTTGAGATTATGGCAAAATGAATAAGAATATGGAAAATTTGGAACATGGGTTTTGTCCAGAATGGGCCCAATTAACTTTTGCAAAGAACGGTTTGCCTAAATTCAGCATGTATTAAGAGATACACAGGGTTCTTTGAGCATGGTTTTCTCAGATTTGTTGTTGCGGCTGTCCTCCAAATCTCAGCTGCAAAGCCAAATTCGCCTTGCTCTTGTAGAAAGACTATTGCAAATATATTTTCTGGTTGATGAAGTTGTTGGAAACAATCCAATATTGTTATGGGAAATCATATTTGCTATTTAATTTCTCCTCCTTCTGATTATAAAAGGAGAGCATGTATTGTGTATTGAAAGAGGATGGAGAACAATGGATGATTATTGAATTCCCTTTGTAACACTGTAATTCCTTGACTCTTGTGAGCAAAGAGCAACTGATGTAAAATATATTCATGTTTTATTAATACAAAGAGGCGTTCTCGTTCCATTTCTCAAGCTCTTCAGTAGCCTAGCGGCACTTTCACCGGCGGTTGAAGGCTCGACCCTGGTGGAGCAACCCGTTGTTTGTATTTCTATTCTTTTATTTCTGTTGTGTGAAGTGTGTTTAATGTTTGTTTCAATTACAGAACTGGTTTACTGTTGTTAGATCAAATACACTCATTGCTATTTCATATTTTACAAGAAGCACATCTGTCATTCGATTATCTTGTTCTTATCATAAAGCTTTGTTGTTCTGTATCTGATTTAAGTTGTTGTTCCATTAGTTTATGTTCATTGTTTATTCATAGTCTTCGATTAAAAAACATATGAGCTATAGTTACATGCTATTGTTCCTTTCCAGATTTCGTTTTTTTTAAGTTATGTTCATTGAATTTGCTTTCGTTTCGATTGCTTTAAGATCTCCAACTGTAGAGGATAGAGGTTATTGCTTCCAAGTCCCCAGATTGGTTATCTTGCATCGATTTCTAAGGGAAAGAGTTACTGCTACTGCATCCTTGATCGATTTTTTGCAAGATTGATGTAGTTTAATCTTTCCATTCATGTCACTGTAATTAGGTTTATTTACAAGCATTTTTTACTTTTGTATTTGTTATTCTATACTACATCTTCACAGCATTGCTCTTGGATAAATTGTAGCCTCAAACAGAGTACACTCTTGAAATAAAAAGTCGCTCCCGGATTGATAATTAATGTGAGATAAATAGGTGTTAAAAAGATACCTTTTTATGACTCGACAACAAACACCTACAAGATCACAGAGAAAATCTTATCCATGGCTAGAAATTTGTTGGAACATATTTGGAAAAGATAGTCTGCAACACAGTGAGGAACTCTACTCTAAATTAACCTATGACACTGAAATTAATCCATTCTGTAACTTAAATTGTCACTAGTAAGCCTTATTCGGAAGTTAGAAGTCTTTTGGAATAGTTTTGGGAAAAAATCTATTTGTATAATTATAAGAGATTGCAGAACATTCAAGGCCTTGAACTGATATCACTAATTCCTGTCCATATGATGATGTATTGGAAGAGATTAATAACAAGAGTAGTTTGTAAATAATGAAGGCCTTGAAGTCTAGTCGAACAAAATTAGCATACAACTGACTAATAAAACTAAAAATACAATGGATAAAGGTGAGCTAAAATGCAATCATTCAAACTTGAAATACAATGACCACCACTGTACTAGAATGCCATTATCCTAACTTGAAATACAGTGAACGAAATCTGAACTAGAGTGCCATTAATCTAACTTGAAATACAGTGAACATAAACTGAACTAGTGCACCATTAGTCTCTGGAGTATTACAACTACACTTATAATGCAACTAATCTCTAAAATATTACAACCCTGTCTCGTTTAGTATTAGTGATGTTTTGGAACAATTCGGAAGAACAAGTCTAGCTATAAAAATTGATGTAATTGAGCACAAAAACGTAAAGTTCAGAAAAAGGCAACTAATTCCTAAAATACTACATTTATATCTCATTCAATATTAGTGATATTTTGGAATAATTCGTAAGAACAAGACTAGACTGTAGCATCCAATGCAAGTGAGTATAAAACACAAAGTTCAGAAAATTTCTTAAACTAGGAATGCAACAAGGCTAAAGTTACTTATCTAAACAATGTGCACAAAGCTTCTCGGGCAGTAGGGCCCCTCTAACACTGGATCAGCATACAAATATCCTCAATATTCCCTTAGATATTGCAATAAAGCGGTGCTTCTTTCATTAAAATGAAAGCATTTCAAAAACAGAGTATTACGGGCTTCTGAGATCTAGCAAAAAAACATAAATCTAGATGGTTGTTTCTCGGTCTCCCGAGTCATTCTTATAAGAAAATTACATAACTTCCCTTGATATAAAATAGGAATGACTGTATTTCCCAACTAAAATCAAATTAGAACTCTGGTGGAGGTCTCGTACTGTGATTAAAGACATCTGTACAGTCCTTGTCCTATTAGAAGTCTATCTCTTAGTTTTGGTTTCCCACGTTCATAACCACCTGTAGAATTCTGCTTAGACTTTGTAGGGAGAAAGGAATGATGTGGATGAAGTTTGGAATTCACCCATATGCGTTTTTCTTTGAGGTGACACCTGGAACCTGTGAGAACATGAAGACATCCGCGGAATCGGCAACTAGCTACAGAATGACTGCATTCTGTAGCTAAGTCTAGTAAAAAATTACTACAACAACAGAACCATGAAAGTGTAGCAAGTTATTCATTATATACATTTTTAAAGCAACTTTAATTCATCGTATTGATCATTTAAGCCTATAATTGATAATGGACAAAGGAAATGAAGTGAAATTTGGTGAAGGGGAAGGACACCTTTGGGGCTCAACATACCCCCACTGCAAAGTTTTTGCATGCCCTCATGCAATCAACTCATATATTCTGAGACTTTTGCTAGGAAATCTAGGCTCCTTCTTCTGCTTTGCCTGATAGTCAATGGCCTCATAGGCTTCCTTATGACCAACTTGAATCTCAAATTTATAAGTGCCCTGCTCAAATTTTTGTTTTTCTTCTTCAATTTCTCACTAGCCTTGTACAACTTTTCTATTTGCAGAGAAAGAGTTGTATTCATATAACTTTTCAGCTTAACCTGCTCCCTTAAAATGTCATTCTCATTCTTTATATTCCTATTGAGTACTTCTAACTCATATTTATCTCTTCTTAGTATATCAATTGCAGATTCTGGTGGGCTAGGAGTTCCGTCTCTACTTTTTGATGCTCTCTTCTCTAATGTCTCAACATAATTGTAAATTTGTTGTTGTGCTGGGTCTATCTCTGGAGCTCATTCATCAATATCCTTTTCATATTGTTACTCAGGTGATCTAGCAGTTGGTGTCTCTTCATCCTCAATGTTTATGATTCCCGTTTGTCTAATCCCTGTTTTCTTCAATATACCCTTAAGTCTGTGGCTTCGTCTTGGTTGAGATGGTCCTTTACCTCTCTCCTTGGCATACCTTCTTATCATCTTATCCTTTTTAAGCTGTTTCCTAATTTCAGTCAATTTCTCATAAATTATCTCTTCACTGTCCTCTTGTATAGACTTACCAATTTTAGTTTCAACATCTTCGGAAATTTTCCTTCTCCTGCTTCTTCTTGTAGGCTTGCCTTCAGATGGAGGTTCCTTGGGTTCTTCAAAGTGATTCCTCACTAGAAACTCATCCCAATTGTCTCCCACTTTTCTCAAATGATGTTCAATTAGGATTTTAACAAGGCCGTGGTGGTACATAGTGGTTTCCAGGAATTGAACCCTCTTTTGTACATTAGAGGCCATTCTCTTCAGACTATGAAGTAGGAAAAACGGTAAATTTATTTCTTCATCTAAGAAATGAATCATTAACCGAATATGATAAACATAGAGGGTACCAAACCTTCCCTCACAAGTTATAATTTTTTGCAAAATGAGCAACATATTCCGCCATTTATTCTTCAGTGCTGAGCTAGGAATACCCTTCTTAAAAATGGAAACATCCATACCTGGTGTTTTGAGCATTTGCCTCCATGCCTCATTATGAAATTCCCTATTTTTGAACCACCGTTATCCTTGCCTGGGTAATTCCATTGCTTCTGCAATGAAAGCCTCTGTAATAGTGAATTTAATATCTCCTATTTCGACCTCTGCTCCATTGAAGGACCATGCAAATTTTTTAGTTACCTCTTTATGAAAACCATTAAAATTTTCCAAGAATTGTAAGCACCTAGCCTACTGTAGCATTTCTCTAATTTGTGGGTAGCCCTCTAAGTACTTGGTTCCAACTAGTTCGGATCTTACTATGAGACCCATGGCTTATCTTCTCAACCTTCAATTTACTACTCTTCTATCCATTGTGAAAATGGGTGTTAAAGAGTTGTATTTGCCCCAAAGGTGCTTTCTTTGTTTATGCAGTAGGAATTAGCTATGGAAGGATGATATGAAGAGGTTATAGAATGAGTGAAATGTAGTGAGGGTGATTTACATGAATTAATGAGTTTGAGAACCATCATGGGAGAAAAGACCGTGGAAACATTTCGTGAGAAATTCAAAATCATCATTGAATACTTCGGCCTAGTGACGTGATTGATTAGGTCACTTCAGTACTTAACCGTTAAGTTTTTAAATGATGATTTGAAATGGTGGAGTAGAAGAGATTTTGTCCAAAGTTTTTATGATAGGTTTAATAGGCATGATCAACATGAATAATTAAAATTTTTTTTGAATCATACATGACCTAACTACACTATATCTTTCATATTCTGTCATCATAATAATTTTACAACTTTACCTTTGCCTTTCCTTTCATTTTTCTGTGGTTTTGATATTCTTTGTCCTCCTTTGAAAATAATTGATTCTTCAGTCTTTATAACTCCTTTGCTTTTGCTTGTTGTCATAGGTGTGCAGGATCAATTTGTTACTGATCAAATGATTATTGGATAGTTTCCTTCTGGATATTTGGCTGTAGAATGTCTAACTGGCTGCAGAATGTCTGACTGACTACAGAATGTACCTGTAGGAATTTTGAAACATGGAATGGAATTTTGTATGAAGTGGATCATGAAATATAGTGAAATGGATCAGGAGTGAGGTGAAATGTAATGGAATGAAATGAATCAGAATTGTGAAATGGAATGAAACATAAAAAGTGGTCTGCAATTCATGATTTGTAACACTCAATCTGCAGAAAGAGATCAATTTTAGAAATATGAGATGGAAATGAAATGGACCATGGAATGGAGTGAATGAAGTATGGATAAATGGAATAAATGAAATATGAATGAATGGAGTGAATGAAATATGAATGAAGTGAGACATAATGGAGTGAAGCTTATGATTTTGTAATGACTTCTTGCTGAAAAAAACAAATTTGAAAAGCTAAAGTGTTAGAAGGATTCTAATTTTCACTTTATCTTTTCTTTATAAACATGCTAATCAGTGATTATTTTTCATGTTTATTCCTTCTTCTTTTTTTCTCTTGAATTCAGAAAATTCAACTAAGTTGATGAAGAAGAAAAATTCTTCTTCATTAACTTCACATCACTGTTTTCCTGGAATCTCTTGACAAATTCTTCTCTTGAAAGTGGCTTATGATACAACTTCAATCTATGACCATTTACAAGAAAAGTGACATTCTATTCATCTATTGTCCTGATTTTTATTGCTCCATTGTCAAAAATTATTATAATTTCATATGGCCCAAGCCAATGTGTTTGGAATTTACCTTGAAAATCCTTGAACTTTGAATCAAACAAGAGAGCCCAGTCACCTTCTTTGAACTTCCTTTCCTTGATGTAATTATCATGCCATCTAGTCCTTTGTTGTTGGACTATACTTTTTTTCTAAACTGCATCTTGTCTAATCTCATCCAATTCATTAATTTGCTCCAATCTGTGCTTTTGTGCCTCTGTTAGATCAAGTCCTAGCTGAAATGCCATATTAAAAGTCTGAATCTGAAACTCTATGGGAAACAAAACTTGTTTTCCATAAACAAGTTCATAGGGAGTATGACCTTTTATGCTTCTCCATGTAGTTCTATAGGTCGACAAAGCTTCAGGAAGCCTGTCTACCCAATCTCTTCTATGTAAATGGAAAGTCTTTGTTAGGATCCCTTCAATGACTTTATTGGTAGATTCCACTTGACAATTTTCTTGTGGATGATAGGGAGTAGATTTTCTGTGTCTGATTTTGTACCTCTCCATCATTTGTTCTACTAGCTTTGATGTAAATTGAGCTCCTTGACTTGTAACAATTTTCCTTGGGACACCAAAGCGAGTAAAAATATCCTCAAAAAGAAAATTAACTACAGATGCTTCAGTAGCAGAAAGTAATGGCTTGGCCTCTACCCATTTGGTAACATAATCAATACAAAATAAAATATATTTCTTCTGTCTTGATGGAGGAATAATAGGTCCTACAAAATATAAAGCCCATTTTTCAAAAGGTTCAATATGTACCTGAGGCTGTAATGGCATCTCACCTGAAGGAGAAGGTTTCCCTACCCTTTGGCAACTATCACACCTTTTGACATACTCTTTAGCATCTTTAAAAAGGGATGGCCAATAATATCCTAAATGAAGGATCTTATAAGTTGTCCTTTTATCAGTAAAGTTTCCGCCACAAGGTTCATCATGACATGCTTTGAGGATCTCAGGCATCTCATCTTCCCGAACACATCTCCTAATGATAAAATTTGGACCTGTTTTGTATAACTCATTAGCAACCCATGAATATTTTTCAATCTCATAAATGATCTTTCTTTTATCTCTTGCATTCATTATTGAAGGAGATTTCCCTGAAACTAAATAATTAGCAATGTCAGCAAACCAAGGAGTTTGAGTAGAAATTGCAAAAAGATATTCATCAGGGAATTGATCTTGAACTGGGGTATTGTCTTTGATGTTTTGGAGTCTAGATAGGAAATCAGCTACTGTGTTTTGTTTTCCAGACCTATCTAGAATGGTAATGTTGAATTATTGTAAAATCAATAACCATTTTATGAATCTGCCATTAGTAATTGATTTATTCATTATATATCTAATTGCAGAGTGATCTGTGTGAACAAAAGTTTCATAGCCTGTTATATAGTGTCTGAATTTGTTTATGGCATGAACAATAGCTAAAAACTCTTTTTCAGTTACAGTATAATTTAACTTTGAAGGAGTCAATTTTTTACTTGTATAATAGATGGCATAAGGAATCAAGTCTTTTTGTCCCAATACTGCTCCTAGAGCTGTATCTGAGGCATCTGTTGAAATATGAAAAGGTAACTTCCAGTTAGGTCCCCTTAAAATAGGTGCTTCAGAGATTTTTGTTTTCAAGGTTTCAAAGGCTAACTGGAAATCAGGATTCCACTTGAATTCACAGTCCTTGGTAAGTAATTTGAAATGTGGAGATGCTATCTTGGTGAAGTTTTCTATAAACCTTCGATAATATCCTGTAAATCCAAGAAAACTCCTAACATATTTTTGACAACTTGGAATAGATAAGCTAGAGATGACTTCAACTTTTGACTCATCAACTCTAATCCGATCCCCTGAAATGTGATGTCCTAAAACAATTCCTTCAGTAAACATCATAAAACACTTCTCATGACTTAGTGAAATATTTGCTTCTTTACATCTCTTTAAAAAAATTTCCAAGTTTGATAAAGCTTCTTCAAATGTGTTTCCATAAACTGTGAAATCATCCATATATACCTCTACACAATCATGTATTAGATCTGAAAAAATTCATAGTACTTCCCTTTGAAATGTTACAGGTGCATTGCATAATCCAAATGGAAATACTCGATAAGCATAGGAACCCTAAGGACAGGTAAATGTGGTTTTGTCTTGATCCTAAAGTGCTACTTGGATTTGATTATAACCACTAAACCCTTCTAAAAATGAGAAGTACTTTTTGCCAGCTAATGTATCTAATACCTGATCTATGAAAGGTAGGGGAAAATTATCTTTAAGAGTAGCTTTGTTTAATTCTCGGTAGTCAATACATACCCTCCATTAACCATTTTTCTTTGGCACAATTACCAAAGGAGAAACCCACTGACTATCTAAAATGGGATAGATAAAGTTAACATTTAACAATTTCTGCAATTCTTCTTTAACAATTTCCCTAAGATTTGGATTCATCCGTCTTTGAGGTTGTCTGATTGGTTTACAATTTTCCTCTATATAGATATGATGAGTGCAAGTCTTGGGGCTTATCCCTTTCATATCAGTGTACTCCCATGCATATGCAGAAAAATGTCTCTGTAATATCTTGACTAGCTTTGCTTGTTGAGATTTCTCTAGGTTATTGTTTATGTTTAAAGTTTTGCCTGGAAATATCTCAATTGTAGAGTTGCCAAATTTATCCATGGAATAGAGAGACATCTGTCTTGATGATAAAAACTCAATGTTGGATTCTTCTTGAAATTGTTCATGTTTGTATTTCGAAGAGGATTCAAAGTTCTCTAAGGTATTCAGAATCTGGCTATCTTCACTAATTTCTGAAATTGTGAAGAGAGGTTGTAAGTCTTCTTCATCCTCTATCCATTGACTATCATCTAATTCTGTAATTGTTCTTGATAGAGGATACAAGGTAAATTTCTTGGTTGAACTACCATCAGAGATGTACATATCACCGGATCTACAACTAATGAAAGCATCAGCTGTAGCTAACCAAGGTCTTCCTAATATAATAGGATGCCCTCCTAGATTATTATTAGGAGTTAAGGTCATAAAATCCACAGGATACTCCCAAGAATCTAGGGACACTGGAATGTCTTCTATTGCCCCATCAGGTTTGATCACATATCTGTCTGCTGATTGTAATAATGTGGGTGTAAAAAGAAGATTAAGAAGTTTCAGTTTATCCATGATTTGTCTACTCATGATATTAATTGTTGCTCCTAAATCAATAAGTGTGTTTTGAATTTTAGTTCCATTGATGTGTATTTTAACAACTGGATTTCCTGGGTCTAGATACTTTGGAATAGAAATCTTACCCATCATGATATCTGCTATTTTTCTTGCCAGTTGAATTTTCTTTATCTCCCTTATTCTTTTTCCTATTTTCTTCATGCTCAACTCCTTTATTGTCTTTGCTAAGATTGGAATTTCCTTGATAGCTTGCAATAATGGGATCTTAATACAAACATTTCTCAGCTCATCTAGGAAATCATAATTAGGAACCATAATTTGTTTTTCTACACCCCTATCAATTTGTAATCTTTCTGGAAAGGAAGGTGTAGAAGTGGATGTTGATGGCTCCTCTAATATAGGAGTTGAAATTATTGGCTCTTTTTGTTTTGATTTTTCAATGTTTGGGTCTTAGAAAGATGTGTTCTCTTCAAGATTTTTATTTATCTGTAGAGAATCTTCCTCGGAATTTTCTTGCTCTCGTATAATTACAGAAGGTTTCCTCTTTTCAAGTATTCTTCCAGACCTAAGTTGAAAATCACTAAGGTCTAAAGGAGTGATCAAATAAGTTGGAAACTTTTGGCCTTCTATCATGTATGTGTTCTAAGGACTTTTATTGTTGGGGTTTGGTATGGGTTGGGCAGGCATCTGATTTGTTTTCTGAGGAAATGGTAATGGAAGTGGTTGATTTTGATGTTGTGGATTTTAAGGATTTTGTTGAAAATTTTGTTGAGGAGGGAAATGTGGATATGGTGGATAGGATGGTGGATATTGGTAATACTGAGAGTATCTCCCATAGGGATTTTGTGCTCCTTGCGCCCAAGTTTGTGATTTATTTTGAAATTGGGGCCAAGGTTGCTGCCAAGCATTCCAATTTGGTGGAGGTTGATTATATATTTGGTCATGGAATCCTTGTGTTTGAGGTCCTTGCCAAGGTCTCCTGGAGACAAAATTGAGAGATTCTGTGGAACTTGTAGGAGTTTCTTCTTGAAAGATAGCTTTAAGACCACGAAGTGAAGGGAAACTCTTGGTCTCATGTTTTTATGAACAAATTACACAAGTCTTCACAACTTTTGCATCTAAAGGGCACTCTCTCAAGGTGTGTTTCTTTCTACATTTGGGACAAAAGATTGCTAAGGCATCAGATTCAGTTTTCTGCTTGTTTTGTAACTTAAGGGTGTCTATTTGTTCACTAAAAATCCCCAAAATATCAGATTTGAATTCATCAAGCATATGTCCTATTTCTGCCCTACTTACTATGCTAGAAGCAGATTTACTTGCCCTTGCAAGAGCAGGATCTCTTGGTCCTTTTACAGTTTTAGATTTCCCTCTTGAAAGGTTGATACATAATTAAGCTATTTCAGGTAATGTGAGCTGAGATATATCCCCTTTTCCCATCATGTTAATGATATCTAACCATTCATCCCTAATTGTCTTTAACAAGAGAGCTTTCAAGGTGTATTGGTCTAAGTTTTCCATTTTTTCCCTCTTGATGTTATAGTTAAACCTCTCCAACAAATATTCCAAATTTTCTTCCTCTTATTGTAACATTTTAAACACTTCCTCCTTATGGTTGACTAGCATACAATAATCCAAATACCTCTCTAGAAATTCTTGTTTCATGTCTTCCCATGTCCTAATAGAACTGTTGATCAAGCTCATAAACCATTTTAATGCCGCTCCTTTCAATGTTGAAGGGAATAGTTTAAGTTTTTGAGAATCTTGCAAGTAGTCATAGGTTCTACATAGGACTTCAAATTCTAATAGGAGGGTTTCAGGATCTTCAGTTTTAAGTCCATAAAAGTTTGGAAGGACAGAGGGTGAAATGTTTTTCATAGTTGCATTGGTTTCTTCATCTACTATAGGAAACCCAAAAGAGCTTCCCATTTCTCTTCTACCTCTTTCTCTGCCTCCTTCTCATTATGCACTTCTACCTCCTTCTCCTCTACCTCTACCTCTACCCCCTCCAAATAGTGTGTGTTCTCCATTAAAAACTCCTCCTCCCCCTTCTTTTGCCATAGTTGATTCTTCTGTGGAAGTTGAAAAGTTTATGTCCCTAGCAGGGGTTCTTGAATCTTCTTCTAAGACAGGTTCAGTGGATGAAGTGGAAGGTCTTTCTAATGGAATATCTAATCTTAAGTCCTCTGGAAGTCTACGATCAGTAAAGGATGGAATGTGGGTTTGAGTTGGAGGTGTGCTGGCTCTTGGTCTTGGTGAAACAAGTGGTGTTCTAGGAATCAAGCTTATGCTTCTTATGAATCTACCCCTTGGGAGGTAAGAAACAAAGCTACCTAGTTACACTTCCACAACAACGGCACCAAAATGTCTGCTCAACTTAGTGTTCCTAAATTGAGGTCATAAATTATCAACCAGGGCTAGTAAACTGTTGAAGTGAAGTGCACTATATGTGCCTAGGTATTTGTTTCTCACTACGTTGTATTTAGTGTTTTTCCAATGTTTTTGGTTTTGTGTTTTTATTCTAAGAGGAAAAGAACTAAGTTTTGGCAAATATAAGTTGTTGGTCACACTAAAACAGAGAAAAACCTATTCTAAATTATGTATGGCTCTTGCGAATAGAAAATGCAAAATTTTAACAAAAAAAAAAAAAAAACTCATAGCAAGAACTCAATAACTCATAACATGAACTCAATCCCATTCATTCATTAGAAATATGTTGGAATAGCTTGAGAAAAGGATAAGTTAGTGCCATGAGGTTCTTATAAGTAAAAAACCACCTATAAGATCACAAAGAAAATCTTATCCATGGCTAGAAATTTGTTGGAACATATTTGGAAAAGATAGTCTGCACCACAGTGAGGAACTCTACTCTAAATTAACCTATGACACTGAAATTAATCCATTCTGCAACTTAAATTGTCACTACTAAGCCTTATTTGGAAGTTAGAAGTCTTTTGGAATAGTTTTGGGAAAAAGGATGTTTGTACAATTATAAGAGATTGCAGAACAGTCAAGGCCTTGAACTGATATCACTAATTTCTGTCCATATGATGATGTATTGGAAGAGATTAATAACAAGAGTAGTTTGTAAATAATGAAGGCCTTGAAGTCTAGTCAAACAAAACTAGCATACAACTGACTAATAAAACTAAAAATACAATGGATAAAGCTAAACTAAAATGCAATCATTCAAACTTGAAATACAGTGACCACAACTGTACTAGAATGCCATTATCCTAACTTGAAATACAATGATCGGAATCTGAACTAGAGTGCCATTAATCTAACTTGAAATACAGTGAATAGAAACTGAACTAGTGCACCATTAATCTCCGGAGTATTACAACTACACTTATAATGCAACTAATCTCTAAAATATTACAACCCTGTCTCGTTCAATATTAGTGATGTTTTGGAACAATTCGGAAGAACAAGTCTAGCTATAACAATTGATGTAATTGAGCACAAAAACGTAAAGTTCAAAAAAAGGCAACTAATTCCTAAAATACTACAATTATATCTCATTCAATATTAGTGATATTTTGGAATAATTCGTAAGAACAAGACTAGACTATAGCATCCATTGCAAGTGAGTATAAAACACAAAGTTCAGAAAATTCCTTAAACTAGGAATGCAACAAGGCTAAAGTTACTTATCTAAACAATGTGCACAAAGCTTCTTGGGTAGTAGGGGCCCTCTACTACTGGATCAACATACAAATATCCTCAATATTGCCTCAGATCTTGCAATAAAGTGGTGATTCTTTCATTAAAAGGAAAGTATTTCAAAAACAGAGTATTACGGTCTTCTAAGATCTAGCAACAAAACATAAATCTAGCTGGCTGTTTCTCGGTCTCCCAAGCCATTCTTATAAGAAAATTACATAACTTCCCTTGAGATAAAATAGGAATAAATGTCTTTCCCAACTAAAATCAAATTAGAACTCTGGTGGAGGTCTCGTACTGTGATTAAAGACATCTGTACATTCCTTGTCCTATTAGAAGTATATCTCTTAGTTTTGGTTTCCCACGTGCATAACCACCTGTAGAATTCTGGTCAGACTTCATAGGGAGCAAGGAATGATGTGGATGAAGTTTGGAATTCACCCATATGTGTTTTTATTTTAGGTGACACCTGGAACCTGTGAGAACATGAAGACAGCTGTGGAATCGACAACTAGCTACAGAATGACTGCATTATGTAGCTAAGTCTAGTCAAAAATTACTACAACAACAAAACCATGAAAGTGTAGCAAGTTAGTCATTATATACATTCTTAAAGCAACTTTCATTAATCCTATTGATCATTTAAGCCTATAATTGATAAGGGACAAAGGAAATGAAGTGAAATTTCATGAAGGGGAAGGACACCTTTGGGTCTCAACACATCTCCTCCTTGAACCAGTCAAGAATCCTCTGTGTGGTGATAGTCTACTGCTCCATATCAGAAATGTGCTTTAACCCTTGGTCATGAAATTGACCTAATGGCATGTCCCCAAAACTCTCCATATGATGTGTTGAAATAATAGGAGGTGGAAATTTTTGCATACCTTGGTTAAGATGATCCTTGGGAACATCTTGTATAGCTACAAGAGTTCCTCCTGTCAGTGTAATGACTCCTCCGACTACTGGTGATGGTGATGGCTGCTCCTATACTGATGTACTAACGTTGGTATATGTATCCTCCTCCTCATGCATCTCTTGAATAATGCATGTGACTCTCAATTTCATGAGATCAAGACCATATTGCAAAGATGCAAGTGTTCCTTCTCCTGATGCAAGTACTCCTGCAGAAAGTGGTGGTGGAAGTTGCTCTTCTTCCGGAACGATAATGCTGAAATATTCCCTTGGATCCTCATGTGATTTCTCATCTATGTCAGGAAATCTCTCAATAAGAACTACCTCTGATTTCCTCTTATTAAACTTCTTGACCAGCCTTTGAGTAAAATCTGCATAAGCAGTCACACTTGCATGTTTCAAATGGCTAAACCACCAAATATTTTCTTCACCCTCAAGGTGCAGTGCTGCAATCTCAACATCTTCTCCTTCTGCTACTAGATGTAGCAAGAAGAATGCATCTAAATTCTTCATCAAAGCCTTTGTTGTGCTTGTGTATGACCCATCAAATGTAGACTATAGAAATCTATTGTGTCTTTTTCTTTTATTGTTGTTGTAAAGTCTCCTCTCTTCTTTGAGCTTAATGAACTGTTGGAGAGTTAGATTCAAAACCTTTAATTGAGATTTGTAATCTACAAGATAATCACTTAGAGTTTCATGATCTAATTTTCCTCCATCTCCATGCCTTTCACCTTCCTCTTCAAAGAAAGTGGACATAGTAGATTGCTTTGGAGCTCTATGCAATACCAGTTCCTTCTGCTGCTGATAGGAAGTGCTTGGACCTTCCTCATATTGAAAACTTCTTGAGGTCTCATTGCATCTCTCCCTTCTCATTTTCTTGACCTCATTAGAGAGGTCCTTCATAGATCTAAAAATATATGAGACAAAACTCGTTCCCTCCATCATTGTAGATCTCTTCTTCTTGTGTCATAATATGTATTTCCCACAAGATGAGCTAGATATTATGCTCTGATAACAATGTAATATTCCAAAATGGAAAAGACAGGAATATAGAACATATGCAGCATTCCAAATAAATCAAAACATGAACATAGCACTAAAATCTGGAAAATGCCGGAAATATGCTGCAATTGGAAATTACATTAAGACACCATAATCATGAGTAGTAAACAAATGAATCATATCATTAAGGATTAAAAATAATTCAAGTACACATTGCTCCAAAAGGAATGCACTCAAGCCACAATATGGTTGAAATATACTAAATAAATATAGCACTAGAAGGCATAATTGCTGCTGCTGGAAACTGTTATTACTGTGAAGAAGAACCATGTGTGGAAGGCTATTTCCGTGCTCATAATGATCCTATATTTTAACCACGGATTCCACTCAAAAACCCTAGAAAAACCCAGAAATTTTTTGGCCAGATTCTAAGTTTGGATTTTCGGCCCCTTTTGGGGTTGCCCACTGCATCCCTGCTGACCGAATTACACAATCCCTGGGAATGACTGTTGATATGGGGCTGAAGAAATGATCTATAAGCTGAAATATCCCCCAATAAACTTAATAGATTAAGGGTTGGTCCCCTCACTAGAAAATAGGGTCAAGAACTTGGGTGCTTGACCTCCCACTACATCTGCACTGCAAAATAACGTAGTTTCTAGAGGAGACTAAACTATGGGTGAATGTTGTTACTTGGCCTGATTCTGGATGATGGAATGAAGCTCTAAGAACTTCCTCACTAGCTTCCCAGATGAAGTGTAGAAATTTATATAACTGATATGTTATACATCTGAGGTTCTCCTGATCACACACTATTTGACTTCATGCACAATACAAAATCTCTTCTACCATTGATAATTAATTGTGGAAATAAAAACAATCGCATGCGCACATTAACACCATAAAAATTCACACATATGAACACAGTATTTAATGGGAAATCTTAAAGCTTAAAACCCCCAACTATCTGTATATTATATGTCATAGAAATCATGTAACAATCATTATACAAAACTCCTCACAAGCTCTCAGTACAACCTCCAATTGCTACACACTAATCAGGTCCGATCTAGCAAAACACATGCTCCAATATCTGCCACCTGCTAGCCCACATCTACTGCGCAATCACTGCTGAAGAATGGCTCTGAATGAACTCAAATTGGTCCAGCCTTTCTCACGCAATCCTCATTGGCATCTCCAACCACTGTGTGTTGCAAATCATGCAACACTATAGTCACAACTGATAGTCACACTGCTCTTTCACCTACCTCTTCACTTATCTCTCCACTGGTCTCCATTGAAAATGTCCATGCGCTGTAGTTAACTGATGTATTCTTCAGTTGATTAATGAGTTAATATTTAGTGAAATAATTAATAATTAATTCACACCACTCACTAGTGTATCAATTAGTTAGACTAGATACAACTAGCTCAATTGTGTCTAACTGAGTTAAATTGAACACAACTCCACCAACTACTTCTACAACTCCACCAAACTCTGTCACATGAGTCAAAATTTACATGAGTTATAACCGAAGTATCCATGCAATAGCTCCACTTAACCCTCAGGAATAGCGTAATTCCTTCTGTCATCTTCTGTGCCACATATGTGCACTTAACTGAAGTGCTCCAAGAGAATAAGATAATGTTTATAGTCCAAATATTATTAAGAGCTAATAATATTCAACATATCTATTTTTAGATTGGAAATCTAAAAATAGATTTTACCCAATATATCTAAAAATAGAAGTCCATATATTTTTTTCCAACTTGACCAACCATCCAAAAATAGCATCCTACAACTCATAGAATATGATCGACAGTCTAAAAATAGACATAGTCTAAAAATAGACTTGTGCCAAAAATAACCTGCGGGCCCACTTAGTGAAGGCGACTTCTTTCCACTAAGCTCATCATCTTGTTGCAATCTCAACACTCCCTCTCAACAAGATAAGAATTATCTGCCACCCCTATCCTACCCCTGTGGTATTCGAATTTTCTCCTGGTGAGCGCCTTCGTCAAGATATCAGCATCCTGATCCTCCGTGGGAATGTATGGAAGTAACATGATCTTCTGCTGCACAAAATCTCTGATATGATGATACCGGATGTCAATGTGTTTAGATCTATCATGAAATACTAGATTAACTGAGATTTTTATGCAACTCTGATTATCACAATATATCACAGTAGGATCTAATTGTGAACCGAACAACCCGACCAGGATCTTCCTCATCCATATAGCCTCACATGTAGCCAAACTCATTGCCATATACTCAGCCTCTGCTGAACTGAGTGCCACGGATCTCTGCTTCCTGCTGTACCAAGAAACTGCTATCGACTCGATACTGAAAATCCCTCCAGATGTGCTCTTTCTGTCTGTTGGGCTCCCTATCCAATCTGCATTCGTGAAGCCACACAGATTCACCTCATCCGATTTTCTGTACCATAATCCATATCCCGATGTGCCTCTGAGATATCTCAATACATGCTTGCCTGCCTTCCAAAAGAGCTTGGTAGGCTTAACCATAGCTTGTGAAAGTTGGTTAACAGCGTAGCATATGTTGGGTCGTGTATTGACCAGATACATGAGCGACCCCACCAACTGTCGGTAAACAGTGGCATCCACTACCTTTGCTGATGTAGCATCCTCTTTCCTCCATCCACCAAGAAGAGGAGTGTCGATAGGCTTGCAGCCATGCATTTTGAACTTCTCCAGTATCTCCTGGGCATACTTTCCTTGAGACACAAACAATTCATCACTACGCTGCCAAATTTCCAATCCCAGGAAATAATGAAGGAAGCCCAAGTCCTTCATCTCAAATTCCTTTGCAAGATCAGCCTTGCATGAGTGTATCAACAGTTCATCACCCGTCAAAATCAAATCATCTACATAAAGTACAATAATCAACAACTTACCCTCCCCCTCAATCTGGTATAGGTTCAGATCCACCTCACTCTTGGAGAATCCAAGTCCAGTGAAATAACTGTCTATCTGTGTGTACCAAGCACGAGGTGCTTGTTTCAACCCGTACAGTGCTCTTTTGAGCCTGCACACATGTGACTCACTGCTAAAGATCTCGAAACCTTTGGGATGCTTTATGTACACCTCATCCTCAATCACTCCATTGAGGAACATAGTCTTCACATCCATCTGATGAATTTGCCATCCCATCTGCACTGAGAGAGCAAGAATCATCCGTATGGAAGAATACCTTGCGACAGGTGCAAAGGTTTCCTCATAATCGATCCCCTCAATTTGTGAGAAGCCTTGGGCAACAAATCTTGCCTTGTACTTCTCCACACTCCCGTCAGCTACTTTCTTCACTTTATAGATCCATCTCGAACCTACCACTAATTTCCCTTCCAGCCTTGGGACAATCTCCCATGCACTATTTCTGACAATCGAATCATACTCTTCCACCATGGCATCTATCCATGCGGGGTCCTCCACAGCTTCCTTGAAAGAGGATGGCTCTATCATGATACACTTGCTCATAAGAGCCATGTATCCAGTTTACCGGTCAGGTGACTATCTCTGTCTGCGCTTTGATGTAGGTGCTCCTACAACCTTCTCTGCATCCTGAATCAGTCGCTCAGCTTCTGTAGTGCGCTTCCACCCTCTGATGGTTGGCGTTGCATGAGTGGTCTCTTCCACTCCATGAACCTCCTATTGTGGCTGATCCACATCTTGAGGCTCATCCTTAGGAACTAATAGCTCCTCATCTGCATGCAAGTGTGGCTCCCTCTCAAGATAACACTTCATGGCTTTCTCCTCATGAAATTTGATATCCCGTCGCACAACAGTCTTGCGACTGTCTGGCAAATACACACGATAGTTGTGGGGTGTATCAATGTACCCCACAAATATCCCAACCTTTGCAATTGGCTTCAGCTTCTTCCTGGCATCCTTCGTCACATGAATGTAAACAGGTGAACCAAAAATCCTCAAATGAGAAATATCAGGCGTCTTACCAGAAAACGCCTCCTCGGGTGTACTCATGCCAAGTATCTTGTGAGGACAACGGTTTTGCACATAAATTGTAGTATTGCATGCCTCAACCCACAAGTGTATGGGAAGGCCCTGATCATGCAACATCGCCCGTGCAGCACCCACGATCATTCTGTTCTTTTTCTCAGCGACCCCATTCTGTTTTGGGTTATGAGACCCCATTATGTTGTGGGTTATGAGGTGCTATGAGCTCTCTTCGAATTCCTTCTGCGCTGCAAAAGTCCTTGAATTCGCTAGAGATGAATTCACCACCATTGTCGCTCCTAAGAGCCTTCACCTGCTTCCCCGATTCTTTCTCAACCAGTGCCTTGAACTCACAGAGCTTTGATTATGTCTCACTCTTCTTCTGCATGAAGAAGATCTAGCACTTCCGAGAAAAATCATCAACAAATATCACATAGTACCTGTGCTTTGCTGTTGAAGCTACTCAGAAAGGTCCACACACTTATGTGTGAATTCTCTCAAGGATCGTCATGGTGTGACTATCCTTCTCGTGAAAGGTGGCTTTCACAAATTTTCCCAAAGTACATCCCTTGCACTGATCTGACTACGCAAGTGTACCTTTGGGAAGCCTGGTAGAAATCTGCTGCAAAATTTTCAAGGCACCACGGTGAAGATGGCCCAATCTCCTGTGCCATAACTCACCCTCATCTCGGCTCACCACTCCTTCTACCTTTCCTGCCATTGCTGCGTATCCATCTACCTGCAATTGATAAAAGTTCTTAACTTGAACCCATATCCTCTGGGTTTTACCAGTTTCCTTACTGCATAGGAAAGTGTTTCCCTCGCTAAAGACAACATCATATCCCTTGTCTTCCAACATCGTCACAGAGATAAGATTCTTCTTCAATCCTGGAACATGCATCACTTCCTTCAATACGAAGGGTTTACCAGACTCCCTCTCAAAGGAAATGGTACCAATATTGGTCGCACTGTATCTACCATCATCGCCCATCTCAATGTGCACTCCAAGATCTTTCTCATCCAAATCAGTAAACAATTATTTATCTCCTGTCATGTGAAAAGATGCACCACTGTCAAGAAACCACACTGAACCCATTATAATTGAGACCAAGCATGCGATCAGTGAAAAATCTAGCTCAAACTGCGAGGCTAAGGCCTCTCCAGCTGCAGATCCATTAGCCTGCTTATTTTTCTTCTTCTGTGGACAATTAGTGGCGTAATGCCTGTGTTGGTGACAGTGAAATCACTTCACCTTGGACATGTCCTACTTCTTGCCTTTCGCACTGGATTGAGAAGCATTCTTCTTGCTCTTCCCCTTCCTTGATTTGGCAGCCAAAGTGAAATTTTCTTCATCTGAATTCTTTGATGAAGATCCGTCTCTGGTACTCCACCTTATGTCCTCTTGCACAAGATCCGACCAAAATCGCTCCCATCCTGGAAATTTCTCCCGACCATTGACAGAGTCTTGATAGGAATGCCAACTCTTTGGAAGCCCAAGGAGAGCCAAGCTCACCAAGTCCTTGTCATCTACAGTCAGCCCCACACTTCCCAGATCATCCCTGCACTGGAAAAACTTCGTGAGGTACTTGGGTATACCGTCGCCTTTCTCCATTTTTATGTTTCTGAGTCTATCTTTGAGCGCCAACTTCCTCTGGTCGCTCTTGCTTTGGAATAAATCTGTCAAATATTTCCACATCAAGAATGGAGAAGCTTTACCATGAAGGTTGGACACTATGTGATCCTTCACACCTTCCAACAGAATCCTTAGACACTTTTCTGTCTTCTTTTGCCATGCGTCAAGTGCGACAGCATCGCTAGAAGCAGGTTTTGGAATTTCTGCATCTATGAACTCCTTCAACCCATTTTCATCCAGCACTGCCTCCATCCTGTCCTTCCATGCAATATAATTCAAGTTGCCCTCAAGGGCATACTCCAATCACAATCCTTTGAAATACATCTCAACTTCGACACCAAGAAAACACTGCTGCAAATTCGAATTCCACTAGCTCAAAACTCAACCGCTTCAATATTGCTCTGATACCATGTAAAAATTTATATAACTGATATGTTATACATCCAATATTCTCCTGATCACACACTATTTGACTTCATGCACAATAAAAAATCTCTTCTACCATTGATCATTAATTGAGGAAATAAAAACAATCGCATGCGCACATTAAAACCATAAACATTTACACATATGAACACAATATTTAATGGGAAAGCTTAAATATGAAAACCCCCAACTATCTGTATATTATATGTCATAGATATCATGTAACAATCATTATACAAAGCTCCTCACAAGCTCTCAGTACAATCTCCAATTGCTACACACTAATTAGGTCTGATCTAGCAAAACACATGCTCCAATCTCTGCCACCTACTAGCTTGCCTCTACTGCGCAATAACTGCTAAAGAATGGCTATGAATGAATTTGAATTTTTCTAGCCTTTCTCACGCAATCCTCATTGGCATCTCCAACCACTGTGTGTTGCAAATCATGCAACACTATAGTCACAACTGATAGTCACAGTGCTCTTTCACCTACCTCTTCACTAGTCTCCACTGAAACTGTCCATGCACTGTAGTTAATTGATGTATTCTTTAGTTGATTAATGAGTTAATAATTAGTGAATTAATTAATAATTAATTCACACCACTCTCACTAGTGTATCAATCAGTTAGACTAGATACAACTAGCTCAACTATGTTTAACTCAGTTAAACTAAAAACAACTCCACCAATTACCTCAATAACTCCACCAAACTCTGTCACATGAGTTCTAACTGAAGTATCCATGAAATAGCTCCACTTAACCCTCAGTTATAGCGTAATTCCTTCTGTCAGCTCCTGTGCCACATCTGTGCACTTACTGAAGTGCTCCAAGAGAATAAGATAATGTTTATAGTCCAAATATTATTAAGAGCTAATAATATTCGACATATCTATTTTTAGACTGGCAATCTAAAAATAGACTCTGACCAATATGTCTAAAAATAGAAGTCCATATATTTTTTTCCAACTTGAACAACCATCCACAAATAGCATCCTGCAACTCATAGAATATGATCGACATGTCTAAAAATAGACATAGTCTAAAAATAGACTTGCGCCAAAAATAGCCTGTGGGCCCACTTAGTGAAGGCAACTTCTTTCCACTAAGATCATCATCTTGTTGCAATCTCAACATGAAGGGCTGCTCCGTCCACTAGAAAACAAGCTCAAAATTTGGGTTTCTCAACCCTCCACTACTACAACCCTGCAACACAACACAATCTTGAAGGAGACTGCACTGAGAATAATGGCTGAAGCTTGGAAAAATTCCAGAGAGTGGAAATGATGCTCAAGATACCTCTCCTGAGTAGGCACTCGAATTCCCTTGAGGATGGTGACGGTTCTGCAGGCAAAGTGCAGTCATAGGAAAGGGTGTGTATTATTTGTAGTTCATATCTCTAGTGAAAACGGTAAAGAAGTTGAGGATGTGGAGGTGTTGAACAGGTATCCAGTTTTACAACAGTTTTAGGATGTATTTCCAACAGATATTTCAGAGTTGCCACCACATAGAGAGGTATATATTTCCATTGAGTTGGTGCCAGGGGCAGCTCCAACATCAAAAGCACCTTACAGGATGAGTACACTAGAGTTGGTAAAGTTAAAATTGTAGTTGATGGAAATGTTGTACAAAGGGTACATTAGGCCAAGTTTATCGCCATGGGGTGCATTGGTTTTGTTTGTGAAGAATAAGGACGACACTCTTAGATTGTGTGTTGACTACATGCAGCTGAACAAAGTGACCATCAAGAACAGTTATCCACTACCGATGATCAATTATTCGTTCAATCAGTTGAAGGGAGCAGCAATGTTCTCTAATATCGACTTGAGATTGGGATATCATTGGGTAGGGATCAAAGAGCAGGACATATATAATATTGCATTCGAGACCAGGTGTGAGAATTATGAGTTTTTTGTATTTCCATTCAATTTTACTAATGTCCTAGCCACATTCATGTGTTTGAAGAATATTGTCTTGTGTCCTTACTTGGACAAGTTTGTGATTTTGTTTATTAATGATATATTGGTGTATTCTAAAAATAAGGAAGATCATGCAGAGAATTTTGAAACAATATTGAGGTTGTTGAGAGAGAATCAGTTGTATGCTAAGCTCAACAAATGTAGTTTCTTTCAAACTAAGGTACACTACTTGGGACATGTTGTCTCCAAGGAGGGCATTGTTGTAGATCCAGATAAGATAAGGGCCATCATGGAGTGGGTAGCACCTAAGAATGTAGATGAGGTGAGATCATTCATGGGATTGGTAGGCTATCACAAGAGGTCCATCACGAACTTCTCACACATTGCTAATCCGATTCCATCATTTTTGTTAGGCGTAGTATAGGGCATTTTAATAGAACAAATTTTAATTTTCAATCCGGGAGATTGTGAACTTCGAGGCACAACACTGGAAATTCCAGAGAGAGCCCCCAACAACCTGCAAATGAAACTCTAGTAGAACTTGCGTATCAATCTCAAAAAATTAAATTGAATCCTCCACTTCAAATGAAACTTGAGAAAACACCAATCCTGACAATTGAAAACAAGACATTCGAAAAATAAATGGCATACCTGAACTATTATCAATTGTGAAAAGAAATCATAATTATCGACAAACATAAGGTAAATCCTAACTATTGTTTGAATATAAATAGAGAAATGCCTAAACAACATCGAAAAGGAAGAATTCAAATGCTGAAAATAAATTCAAGATCAATTCAAGACCATTCTTTAAGAAAGAGAATTAACAAGTCTGCACTAATTCTGCATTGTTCACCATTGTGTAACAAAACCCTTTAATGACTTAAAATAAATTTTACGCGTGAATAGTATCGAGACAGAAATCACTTTCCCTCTCAAATTATTTTCAAATAACATTGGACCATGATTATAAATTACCAAATAATAGAAATATGAGACCCTTGTTCTTAATAGTCTGACGAGTATGAGTATGCGGTTTCCGATTGGTTTAAAATTCCACTTATCTGTGCATTCATATAAGTTTACCTCACATTAAAATCATTACAATTAATATGAATTCAAAATATGAGAGTGAGTCTTGTATTTATGGAACACGAGGTCACAAATTCTTATCATGGATTTATGCAGTCAAAATGTGTAGAGGCAAAAACAAAGCATCTGGAATCTGAAAAACTCGCTTACTCTATGCCCTATGATGCGATTCGAAAAGAGACAAAATATTCATAACATGAGATTGTGAAATTAAAATCAAATAATAGATAATTAAGCTCACTCACTCAACAAGCCATAATATAAGTAATCCTGAACAATTCAGAGTGGTGTCGAGCTTGTTTGGCGAGCAACCCAGCCAGCTTGCAACCTCTATGAACAATTTAATTTACACCGAGAGTATAGTCATGAAACACAAAAATTAACTCAATAGAACATGATTGAAAACTCATTGAGTAATATTGAAATCTTATGCTTTACATGGTGCAGGAAAATATTGGTCTCCAACAACAGAGGGAGCGATCCGCTGGTTAATTCTGCATGATGCTACATTGGGACCGTGTCCTTCCCTTCCTTTGTACTATGTTTGTCAAACTACAAATCTCTGATCTATATTTTATCTCTCTATATCTGCCCCCTATGAAATACAAGATCCTCGGATTTATAACAACAATGTTTCCCAATTTTGGGTTGGAGGTTAAAAAACGCATACAATTTTAGAATCATGAACCGATTTATGTGAAAATTAAGGAGCTTGCATATTTGACTGGATTCCCATCAATTTGAGGTTCTATATAAATACAAAATCTAGTATTTAATCATCGAACCTTTCTCCATCATGTCCATGTACATATCATGTTGTTAGTAATCCTTTTGGATTCTAGAAATAGTTTAACTGAACACTTTGATTCCACTTTGTATTACGTGTAATATTTTACTCATCCTTTTGGGTGGTGGAACGTGGAAAATGGATCACAAGGTTGCATTTGATATATAAGTGAAAATATGCATGGCCAGGAGGATTTGTATGTGAAGCATTGGTCGAACATTTCTTCTCAACAATGGTTCATCGTTGTCGATATCAATACTGATCATGTACCCATATTTGAAATTAATGATGCAAATTATTCTTTATTTGTTTCTAAAAAATGTGGTTATTTTAATAGACCTAAAATATGGCATACAAAAACAAAAAAATTAGCAGCAGAGCATAGATCTTTATATTGGGAAGCTGGACATGATTATCGAAGGTAATGAAAATTGAAATCCTCAATAGATTGTTAAAAATCTAGTGCACCGATACAAGCCATCTAGAGTCGAACTTGAAAATACCAATGTGCATTGTAACTTGGTGAAGAAATGAGAGCAATAGCCTGCAATTATTGGACCTATAAAACCCAACTGAGAATACATGTAACACACGTAAGGGGTCAAGAAAAATGTGAGAGCCAATGAGTAGCATACTTTGACTTTCTCTCTGTGTGTTGTCTCAAAGGCTTGGTACAATTACGAGGACACACCATCATATTAAACCTATTTTCTTTAAAATCCATATGTGCGTCTTTCATCATAACAACTAGATGTAAAATAATAATGGAAGTGAGAATAGGAATTGTGCTACTCGAATAGGAACTCTATTGTTGGAATAGGAACTTGATGCGTGGTGCAGGAAATCTTCAATAGTGCAAGCAGTCCCTAGTGCAGGAATCCCAATTGGTACAAGAACCTGTTGCATAGTATAAGAAGGTGAATGCGGGATCAAGGCCTGTTGGCCTATGAATATAATAAACTCAACTTCAAACCTACAAACAAAAAAAATATTATTAATTATGCTTTTAATTTTTAAATCTCGTTAAGACAAGGGAATAACAAATACTTACTCTATTATCTTTGAGAATGCATAAAAATATGACAAAAACTATTCAAACTAAACAAAAGCATGAGGTATTTTGAGTAACAGGTGATACAAAGCAAGGCAAAACAGAGGTCCAACATCACCCCATGCTGAACTTCTTGCATGTCCTCATGCAAGAAAATAAATTGTTGTATTGTCACTCCCTTGCTAAAAAAACATGATTAAGACATTTATGGACACTTATAATAATGTTCTTGCAATTCTGTGTGATCAATACTTCCTTCACTAGATAAATCTTGTTCCAAAAATAGAGTGTCTGTTGGACTCTTTGTTTATTTATATTGATTTCAAGAAAATATAACACAAGGGCTAGCATAGGAATACCAAATTGCAAGGATGGTGTTATTACTTGAATAAAATGGCCAACTATTAAAATTTCCACAAACATTTCTAGGGCATCCTTGATCAGAAGTTTTGCTTTAATATCCTCATTGTAAATATGAGTGACATGATTTGAAAGCCATGGTTTTAAAAGTAATCACAATAATACCTTCCCACAGTGACCGTCTTACCATTATCGACATATAGTTGAAGCTCCTCTTTTCTAGGAAAAGTGAAATACCTGCACTAAGGGTCCCACGTCTATAAAAACAAATGATTCCAAAAATATAGAACTCCAAGGCATAACACCAGAAGGATCTTACAACCATTATCAAAGAGATATGATAATGAACTCAGGAAAGACAAAAAAAACCAAGCAAATCATAGTGTAAAGTTAACTTTAATACCATAGGCATGGACCTGCTTCCAACAAGCGCCAGTAGCCTAAACAATGATGCCGTTTAACCCATGAAATTCCTATGTCTCATCTATTAGATATAGATATAGAGTCATTTGAAATAATTTACATTTGTTTTTAATTGAAGGCCACTGTCCCAAATTAGTAACTAGCTAACGAAAGTTCCATTCATAAGAACTAACAATAAATAACAAGTTGGCTCGTGATGATACCTCTTGTCTTCTAGATTTTCAATTGAAAGCGATTAACCTGGTTTGGTAACCAGTAGTGGTAATGTCGTTCTTGTTAGAACCCATGAACATGGTAGGTCAGCTCATAATGAGACCTCCTATCCATCAATTAATTTTTCTTATGGAAAAAATTTGATTATTATCAACCTTGAATAGGTTACTTAATAGTTGGCGAGGTGATTCTGCTCCTTAAGATCACGGGATGGCATGAAATTTTTTTAATTAATAATATTTATTGGTTGGTCCTTCTACCTCAAAGAATCATTTTAAATAAAACATCTTAGATAATGACTAAAAATCCCTCAAATTCATCATGCCAGAGTTCTTGTGGAAACTCATTATTGTTTTGTAGGAGTGGTCCACCATAGGAGGATTCTCATCAATACCTTCTAAGAGGAGATTAAAAATTTTCTTGGATGATAGTTATTGGTCAATAATCAAAGTCACTTTATAAAACATGAGGCATTAAGAGTGAATTTCTTTTGACAAGTCTACCCATGAGAGTGCATAATAATAGAAAATTCAAAAGTTATGCTTTAGGGAATTACAATTTCAAGAGTGTTTCTGTACAATTTTGTTTCATATGGCCTCTTTATTCATTACCCTACCCTATTTTAAAGAGAGGAAGATCACTTTTAAGTGTAGGCATACTTCCAATGTAGCCATGTGCATAACATAATGTTAAATATACTCACACTTATTTTTAAAGAATAAACTTCGACATGTACCAAAGTGTGAGAAACAAGTTTCTTTTATTGATATTGTACCAAGAGCTATCTAATGATGAGGGAATTATGTGTGCTTATCACTGTTTGAAACCAAGATTCAATGAGATCCACATATTGATGTTTCTCCAACTCATAAAAATCTTCCACAGCTTAGTTAACACTCCCTTGGAGGTGTTACACCATTTTTTGGTCATCTAACCTATTATCATTAGATGGACCCAAGTACACCATGTAAGACCAGTTTTACCCTAAGTAAAACTGCTTTCACTATGTTAAAACAGGAAACCCCAAAAGGAAATATTAAACAAACCCATATTTGTTTGAATTTCCTCATGGAATAATTAATTAAACCATAATTTAATTATTATTCCCAGTCATGTTTAACCCAAAATCAAAGAAATTAATTAGATAAACCTTTGTTTATCTTATTATTTTCTAGGAATAATTATTTAAACATTATTTAGATAATATTCCTTGTTAAATATGACCAAATCATCCACAAATAATTAAATAAATCACTATTTATTTAATTATCTTTCAACCACTTACTTAAATAATTAAATAAATCATTATTTATTTGATTATCTTCTAACCGCTTCCTTAAAAAGATAAATAAATCATTTATTTATTTATTTTTGACAAATTAAGGGATTTGACCCAAGTCA
Organism: Pinus albicaulis; assembly: GCA_034641835.2. Classification (NCBI taxonomy): domain Eukaryota; kingdom Viridiplantae; phylum Streptophyta; class Pinopsida; order Pinales; family Pinaceae; genus Pinus; species Pinus albicaulis. Next base: position 1,936,721,659 of record CM076575.1, read on the forward strand.
AATACCTTTTCCCTCCAACAAATATAATAAAATATTCCATGAAAAGTGGATCTAGATCCGGTTAACCCATGCACCAAGATCTAGAATGACCCAATATTTTGTTATAAATAGGAGGGTTTTTCCTACCATTCTTCACCTTTTGTTGCCTATTAGATCACTCTCGATCTATACACTTGGTCACCATTTTCTGCCATTTGCTGTGTGAGCTCCCTTTGAGTTCCATTCTTTGTGTGGGTCTTCTACACCAACAAGAGAGAGAAATCTTAGATCTGAAGTGCTGAGGACTTCCAAGAACCCATCCCACTGAGGAGAATTGGATACACCTTCTTTTTTTCCTCCCAGGTGCCCCATTAATATAAAAATTCTTTCAAAAATCGTTCTTGTCTTGTCTATTGGTATATGGAGCAAACCCTTACTTTTTCTGCTTAATGTCTTTCCATGCATAGATCTGGTTTTTTGCAGCTCTTTTATGTCTAACTAACAGCAGATCTGAAGATATTGGCAGCCACTTTTGTTGTTAGGGCTATTAGTTATGCATAGCTAAAGTGGTCCTTTTTCGTACACTTCGACAAAGGATTCATACTAACAGGAGGGATATTGAATTAGGTGAAAGACAAAATAAAAATCCCTCAAGTTCAGGTTCAAATATCTGCTTTTCAGATTGATAAGAATGGTTGAGAGATATTATAGGGTTTTGAGTTTTAACAACAATTTTAAAATAGGTTTAAATTATAGATTTCTCTTTTCATGGTCTTTGAATCAAGGCTTTTCCTGAGATATAGGTTTTTTGGTAATGGGGGAAGTTTCCAAATTCACTCCCTTCCCCAATATGGAAAATGTAACATTTCGTTCAATAGGGGAATCAACGGGGAGAATAGGTGTTTCAAATCGTTGTGCAGCTTACTGGTTTGGATTAGGGGGGCTACAGTTTGGACTAAGGCTTAGGCTATGCTTAGGATTTGGGTTAGGATTTGAAAAAGGGTTAGGTATAGGGTTTGAATGAGGGCTAGGTTTAGGGTTTTAATTAAGATTTTGACTAGGGTTAGGTCTAAGGTTTGAATTAATGTTTTGACTAGGGTTAGGATCAAGGCTAAGGTATGGGAAAGGATAAGGAGTAAGATATGGATTATAAGGACAAGGAGTAGGGTATGGATAGGGGTAAAATTACACAGGTAACTGGGACCATGGAGGAGAATGACTTGATAGTTTATTGAAAAAATAATGTGATTGTTGTTGTTGATTAAGTAACTGATTTTGCATGAAAGAATTCTTTAGAGAAAAAGCTGCAAACCATTCTTGAGAAAACAAAGATTCAATTGTCAATTTGAGAGTTCGTGAACCTCGAGACACAACATTAAAAATGACAGAGAGAGCCCCCAACAACATGCAATTGAAACTCTAGTCTAACTTGTGCATCGATCTCAACAAATTAAATTGAATCCTACACTTCAAAGGAAACTTGAGAAAACACCAATCCTCACAATTGAAAACAAGACATTCAAAAAATAAAAGGCAAACATGAACTCTTAGCAATTGTGAAAATAAATCCTAATTATCGACAAACATAAGGTAAATCATAATTATTGTTTGAATAGAAACCAAGAAATGCCTGAAAAATATCAAAAAGGAAGAATCCAAATGTTGAAAATAAATTTAAGATCAAGTCAAAGCCATTCTTTAAGATAGGGAATTAACAAGTAAGCACCGATTTTTCCTAGTTCACCACTATGTAATAAAACCCTTTAATGACTGAAAATATTTTTACTATGTCAATAAGATCGAGACATAAATCACTCTCTTTCTCAAATGCCTTGAAAATAACATTGGACCATGATTATAAATTACCAAATAATAGAAATATGAGACCCCTGTTCTTAACATACTGACGAGTATGAGTATGTTGCTTCTAATTTGTTTAGAATTCAGCTTATCTATGCATCCATATATGTTTATATCACATCAAAAACATTACAATTAAGATGAATTTGAAAGATGAGTGATTCTCGTATTTCTGGAACACGAGGTCACACATTCCTATCATGGATTTATGTATTCAAAACATGTAGAGGCAAAAACAAAGCATCTCGAATTTGAAAAAATCGCTTACCCTGTGCGTTATGATGCAATTCAAAAAGAGACAAAATATTGATAACATTATATTGTGGAATTAAAATCAAATAAAAAATAATTGAGTGCTCTCATTCAACAAACCATAATCTAAGTAATCTTGAACAATTTAGAGTGGTTTCAAGCTGGTTTTGCGGCCAACGCAGTTAGCTCGCACCCTCTATCAATGATTTAATTTACACTGAGAGTATATTCATGAAACGTGTTGGGGTCCTATGATTTAGCAGATTGGCACAATAAATGACAAGGCAACATCAGAACCACTTTGGAATCCTAGGATCTAGCCCTCCTGGATTCAGAGAGGGATCTCTCTATATGTGTTTTCGGTAGATATATATTTAAGGCTTATGGTGTGATATTAGGCTAGTTATGAAGTAAAAGGGGTTTGTTTGTTTGTTTTTGGTTGGGAATCATTAAATGATAAGGTCATGTGAAATGAAGGAGGAAATAAGTGGAAGGATGTTTCAGCATGGGAAGATAGGTCAAAAAATAGTGCTAAACCATTAGGCTATGGAGTCATAAAAGGGTTTACTTGCACATCTACTATCCAAGGTTTTCCAAAGGGAAAGTCATCTATATCAGAAGATCTTTTAAGTTGAGTTGATGGTATGGAACATTAAGAAGTGTGGTGAAAGGAGGAAACATGTAAGAAAACAAAGGGAAACCTAAGATGAGGTAAGGACTTTTAACCTATCCTGCTTTCGGAATAATCTCAAGGGAAAACATATAAGATGAACATAAAAAGTAACCTAAGATCAAGTAAGGACTTTTAACCTATCTTGCTTTTGGCATACTCTTACAAAAAATCTTCAAAATAGTTGTTTAAGACTAAACAAGGGATAGGGCTAACCATAAACTTCCTTGATTAAACTCTACTTAGCATGCAGTGAAGAAATCATTCAAGAACAACATCTCAAGTTCTACTCAGCAAGGCATAGTCTCACCAACATTCTTAACTGGTTATACTCTATTGATTCATTCTTAAACACACATTCAGAAGAAAACATAAATATAAATCTTATCAGTCAGATTTAGGGTACTTTAGAAGTAAATCCTAATCTATATTTTACTGCTCTTTATCAGAGAATATGAACAAAGTGGAAACATAAGGAGGATAACAATAACAGTGAGAAAAGCATCACCAATGATTTAGATCAGGATCCAGTGAAATTTTCTTGTATATTGATGTCCAAAACCAGTCACATACTTTGAGTCCAATAGCTTTTACAGTCCAATTCTTCTCTTCCCAGCCTACTACATTACAACTACTCAGTAACTCTAACTCAATAACAGTTCAACAATTAACCAATTTCCAACCATTACAATGAATTTTCTGTGAATACTTATAGGTGCAAAGAGGAAGAGTTGTTTCGGGAAATAACTCCCTAGAGGTTTGTTGGGTCGAAACCTCCACAGATCAGGGAATGCTACTCAAGAAGGACTCACACAACCACACTTGTATGCTAAAAACTAGATAACATCGATAGTAGAACTCACCCGTAATCCTATGTTTGATGTAGATCCCGTGGGGTCCAAACCCCTAGCAACCCTTCTTCCTCCTCAACTTGAAAGCAAAGAAGAAACGTGCACGGAAATCTAGTTGTACAACATATATCTATCCTAAATTTCAGTGAAATCCATGTGAAACATCATATAAACAATAATAAATGCTTAAATAATAATCTTTTCACATATGCAAGCAGATATTAACACGTGAATTCAGGAACAAGATGGTTCTTCTTCATTACGAACAGCATGTACAGTAATAAAAAGTGGAGAGATCACCTGAATCCTTCCACGATCTTCGAACAGACCGTCGTCCGGATCCGTCCCACCCTTGCCTCGCTAGGATACTTTCAAGACTTGTGCACACGAGATGACATATAAATGGATGAACATCTCCAGGAAACAAGGGTTTCCTGTAGAAATCTGGGAAAGTGTAGGAGGCATGGGAAATCAGACTTGAATTGGGATTCCAACAGAGTATAATGTCTATAAATTTCTCTCTCCCTTAGGCCATGCACATGAGGGGCTTTTATACTCCCTCAAAGTAGTTTCAATCAGTTGGAAACAGTTGGCCACGTGCTGAGGTGGTTGACCTACTGGAGTAACCATCAACCCAGCCCGAAAATAGGGAATTTTTATATATATTTTTAATGATTTTAATGGCATACGCGGAAAAGTGTGTATGGACTCGCGTATACACGTGGAAAAGTCTGGGCATACCCGCGTATGGGATTTTTAACACTGTTTTTTATGAATTTTGTTCAAGTCTGTGGGAATGGGTGCCCAAGGCCAAAGAGACAATCATGAATCACATTATGGTGAAAAATGATGCTATAACAAATGCCCCCTAATATATGAGGTCAGAAGGGGTACATGATGGCCGAAATGTATTATTCACATAGAAAGAACTTCGTAAGGACAAGAGAGGACTTCACCAGATTTCAGCCTGCCAAAAACCAATGAAAGAAAACAGAGAGTCAACTCATGCTGAGGCGGGCATACCCATGCTCAGTCAAAAATACATCATATAGAAAGTACTGAATGGATCCAAAATGTATACAAGTATAGCTGAACTGAAAGTACACAATGAATCATCTGAGCATGGCCCAGAAGTACAAGTCGGAATCAATGTCCAAATATCACAAAGCTGATCAATGATGCTGAAACTGGATGTATGATCATAAAAGTAACTGAATCTCCAAGTACCAAATCATAAGGGGTGGAACACATGGTACAATCATGCAACTCGGGAGCCAACATATAAGATGCTGCTGTACTGAACTGCAACATATAAGGGTGGATGGCGTCACTGGCAGAAACTGAATGGACTGTCAAAAGTGAACCGAAAATGGTGATGCAACCCGAGGTCTTCACCAATCTGGACGGCACAATTCTACACAATGGGAATAAATGAGCTGAAGTTGACCATGTGAGAAATCATTGGTGTTACACCATTTTTTGGTCATCTAACCCATTATCGTTAGATGAACCCAAGTACACTATGTAAGACCAATTTTACCCCAAGTAAAATCACTTTCACCACATTTGTTTACACTTCTTGGTCATATTTAACCCAAAGCAAGGTAATTACTTAAATAAATCATTATTTATTTAATAATTTCCTAAGAATAAGTTATTTAAATCATTATTTAAATATTATTCCTAGTTAAATTTGACTAATTCATTTTTAAATAATTAAATAAACCATTATTTATTTAATTATATTCCCCTCATTTCCCTTAAATAATAAATAAATCATTTATTTATTTGTTATTCATAAATAAAGGAATTGACCCAAGTCAAAAACCCTTTTCCCTCCAACAAATATAATAAAATATTCCTAAAGGGTGATTCTAGAAGATGTTTAATAATATTTTATTCATGCACCAGGTTCTAGAACACCCCAATAATTTGTTATAAATAGGAGGGTTTTTCCCATTCATTGGTCACCTCCATTGCATTAGATCACACTAGATCTATTCTTGGTCACCAATTTCATTTTATTTGCATTTTGAACTCCCATTGAGTTCCATGTTTGATAGGGTTTTTCATATCAACCAAAGAGAGGAATTTTAGATCTGAAACACTGAGGACTTCCAAGAATCCATCCCACTGAGGAGAACTGGAAAAAACCTTTCTTGTTTTCCTCTCAGGTGCCCCATTCTTTAATATAATATAAGATTATTTTTATACATTGTTCTTGTCTTGTTCATTGGATGCATGGAGCCATTTCACGTTTTATCTGCTTAATGTCTTTTATGTTTAGATCTAATATTGTGCAGAAAATATAAATATATTTTGCAGCCATACTTGACGTTAGGGCTACTCGATATGCATAGCTAAAGTGAGTTTTTACGACAAAAAATTCATGCTAACAATTGGAGTCTCCACACGGGTTTTCTTTTGCGACCACTGTCATTTTCTATTTTCCTACATATCCAGTTGTTTCAGACCCTAGGGTTTCTCTTCAGTTTTCTGTTTTTCCTATTTTTTTATGCTAGTTTTTTCCTCTAAAACCCTGCCACAACCAGCCCTGGATCTACAGGTCGCACTTATCTACACAAAAGGTGCGACCTGGCCTTGAGGTCGCACTTTTCTGCCCTAAATCTGTGACCTGGCCTGAAAACAGGCCCAAACCTGCGACCTGCAATTTTTTCTGCAATCTGCCAGCGTTTTTTCTGGGTTTCACTGAAGCTTCTGTCAGGGTGTTCCAGCCTCTGTCTCCACCTGTTCAGACCTGTTTCTGATCTATTTCACTCACCTAAGTGGGACTCTTGCCCCTTAGGGCTTCAGTTCCCTCCACTTTTTGTGGGAGAGTTCGTTGTTGTTTTCAGATGTCCGCATTTCCAGAAGTTTCAGCCTTATTTCAGATCTGATACCTCTTGTTCAGATCCTCACAGGTCAGCTTTTATTCCCTACACTGCCTTTCGATTTGTTTGGGTTCTGCTCTAGGGTCACCTTTTTGACCCCCTCTTTTTAGCTAATCTCCTATTTTCTAGCAGCAACCTTGCCCCTGCCTCTTTGCTGCTTTCTGCACCACTTTCCAGCAGATTTCTCCATTAGATCCCAGTCCCTCCGGACCTTTGATCTATTGGTCTCTTGTTAGCGTGCTCTACCCCTTCTAGACTATTTTTGAGAGACCCACCTGCTTGGGTTCGATTGCTGCCTTTTTAGTTGTTAATTTTCTGTTCCTTCATTTTTATTTACTGCAAATTTCTTTTCCATTACGCAGCACACTTTTTCTTTTACTCTCAAAACGTCTGGGTTTAATCAATTAAAATTAACGCACACCACACACTAACCCTAAGTGAAGAAGAGCCTGGTTAACACCACCTGGCAAAGACTCTAAAATTAATCGACACTGCACCTCCTTGCCCTTGTCGCGTCTTGCCTTTGCACCTTGCTGCCCTTGTCGGTCTTTCTTCTTCCCATCATCATTACGCCCCCAAGGCATTTCTCCATGAAAATTCTTGGCCTCCACCCTCAGTTTCTGGTTGATCGACTTACTCCTTCTCATCATCCTCAAGTAAGTCCTCCCTTGAGTCTGCACTCCAACTCTTCCCCTGCTTGTTCGGGTTCTCCTCCTGATACTTTGGCCATGTATACCTTTGCTCAACCTCTTCCAAGCTACGATTCCCCTCCAGGCGCGACCAGCCCCTCTGGCACTTTTACCTCTCCAGGTAGCATGTATCCAATATTTGGCATGCCTCTTCCTTTTACCTACCCTCCACCTTACCCCTACCCACATCTCACTGTCCCAGCGCCTTTAGCTTTTGGACCACACTTACTCCCCCCTTCCGGGCCAACGTTTACACATCCGGGTGCCCTTCCTCCTCTTCCTTCTCAACGAAAGAGGAAAGGCCATCCCTACACCTCTGTTTATCATGGACCCAACTATTCCTACATTGATTCCCCCATTATCACCCAATCCCAAGGCTCTCAGCCCAATCTAGATAGGCCGCTTCACACTAACAAACCTTGTTCGTGTTGTGATGTTTACGGTCATCCCACTCATGCTTGTCCCCGATTACCACCAATGAGGCAGCTATGGGAATCTCAGACCACTATGCAGACACACCCATCTCCTCCTACTCTCCCTCCCCATCCGGATACCTCTCAACCCGCTATGTTTCCCACTCCTTCCCCTCAACAAGGACTCGTGGCCACCCCGTCACCTCATGGCCTGGAACCCGCTCAACCCTCTCCTTCTGGTTCCTCCAATCACCAGATCCTCATGATGGCCTCAGACTAATCTCTCACCGCCAATCCTTCCCTTCAAACACGGCCTCTCGTTCCTTCTACCCCTGAGTTCCCCTCCTTGGCCCCCACTCAGCCTCTATCGACACCCAATGGTCCCTTAAAAATCCCTCCACCCAAAGTTGAAGTTCACACCAAAATTCCTAAGGGTCCTTTACGTCGAAATGCTGCCTCTGATCAGATTTTCCTAGATGTTGTCGACCCTACCGATGACCAGTTCATTGTTTTCAATCCCCGTTAACTTGACCATCCCCCGCTTCCTGCGGCGGTTGCTTTCCAAATCTCGGTCCAGATCCACAATGCCACTATTACTCGATGCGTCATTGATGAGGGGGCATCTACCTGTGTCATGTTCACTTCGGTTTGGTAACAACTCGGATCTCCTGCGTTGGATCCTTCCATAATCACCATTCATGCGTGGGATGGCCATGCTTCCCAGCTCGTTGGCCTCTTCCATCGCTGTCCTATTACTCTTACCGAAAAAACTGTGTGTGTTGACATTGAAGTGATCAACGCCCCTCTCGACTACAACATCCTATTAGGGCGTAGTTACACCTATGCCATGCCTGCCATCCCATCTGCATTTTACCACAAGATGTTCTTCCCGCATAACGGCAAAATCGTCACCATCGACCAGTTATCGTATTGTACACCCAACTCCCAGATTTCCCCTGAGTCCTCTATTTCCACCGCAACTACGCCCCGTGCCTCTCCTGGCCTCTTCAAATACTCCTCCTTGCTTGGAATCTTTCTTGACTCACCTACCCTCTCTGACCCTAGCCTGGCAAGCATTTGCATGATGCAATCATCTTGGGCTGACCTTACACAACCCACTTTGGCTAGTCAGCAACCTCAACTTGCCCTGACTCCTCTGGCTCCTAGCCCTTCACCCCCGCTATCCAGTCTTTTTCCTTCAGAATCTCCTCTCCCTACTGGCACAATTCCGCCCGATTACAATCCCCTTGGCCCTGTTCCCCTTGGCCATTTTCCTGCTGGTCAGATTCCTTTTCTCGCTCCACCTCCTGGAGCTTCCTCTATCCCTATCCTGGCTCCCCTCTCCCTACCCAACTTGACCTTGGGTATACCCGTCTGGTACCTAAGCCCCCCTGCCCCTACCCTGCCTGGTCACCCCAAGCCCTATATTGCTTTGACTCCGGTTCAACCAATACCCATGACCTCTTCCGCTGCTCCCACACCTCCATCTTCTCACCCAGCCCCTCCTCCTCTTACAACCATGTTCGGTAACAATAGAAAATATCACAGGGGGGCACCGAAGGACACGGTGGCATCGACAACTTCCACTCCTCCTCGCCTTCCAAAACATCCTATCCAGTGCGCCTTGTGCGATGTTGTTGGCCATGCCACCCATACCTGTCCTGAATTACCACACCTCAAAACCGTGGTCAATGAAACATTTCTAGCATCTGATATTCCCACGATCCAGGTCACTCTCCCTGGCTCCCTTCCCAAACTTAAAAATTTTCACACCAATCACCCTTGTTCTTTATGCGACTTCCATGGACATTATACCCACCTTTGCCCCCGTCTTGACGAGTATCGTGCTTCTTTGGCTGCTTACCGCCAATTCGAAGCCGCGCTTGCCCATCCTCCTTTTTTCACCCCCGGCCACACATCTACCCCTATTACCATTCCTTAGTCTGATACCGACATGACCGAACCTTCAACCACTATTTCCTACCTTTCCTCCTCACCTCGTTTTCTAGTAACCGACCCCTTAGTTTCTGACCCCACTGTCACCTCCCATAACGACACCAATGTAACCACCTCCCCTCAAAATCAAGTGTTTCATACTTCTACCTCCCCTGGACATTCTTTACCATCCACTCCTCCCCTCTTCCACTCCGACGAATACACCACTTGGGTGTCCAATCCCGTCCCCGTCCTCAAAAAACAAGGCACCATTTGTGTTTGCACTGACTTTCGTGATTTGAACAAACCTTGTCCCAAAGACAACTTCCCCACACCATTTATCGACCAAATCATTGATGAGTGCGTGGGACGTGAAGTTTTATCCTTCATGGATGGCTTCTCAGGGTACAACCAAATTGTTATCCATCGTGCTGATCAACTTAAAACTGCATTCATTAGTCCCTGGGGCACTTTTGCCTACCGAGTCATGCCATTTGGTCTTAAAAACATTGGCGCCAATTTTCAACGAGCCATGTCTTACTGTTTCCATGACTTAACTCATATTATCCTTGCCTATCTAGATGACCTTACTGCACGCTCTAAACATCAGGCCCAACACCTGCATGATCTGCATACCATTTTCCTCCGCTGTCGCAAGTATAACATCCATCTTTACCCTTTAAAATGTGTCTTCTGTGTTCCCGCAGGCCGTCTCCTTGGCTTCATAGTATCTAAAGCAGAGATCAATCTTGAACCTTTGAAAGTTCAAGCCATTCTTGAGCTTCCTATCCCCCGTACCTTATGACAGCTGCAAAGTCTCCAAGGTAAAGCTAATTTTTGTCGCCACTTCGTTCCCGACTACGCTACTACTGCACATGGTTTCCTTTGACTTCTTCGCTCTCACACCTCTTTTTTCTGGGACACCTACGCTCAACAATACTTTGATTCCCTCAAGCATGCTCTCACCTCTGCCCCTTTGATCCGTCATCCTGACTTTAACCGAGATTTCATCCTTTACATCTCCGCTTCCACCCATTCGGTCTTTGGTGTCCTTATTCAAGAAGATGATCATGGCACCGAACATGTAATTTACTATGTCAGTAAAAACCTTGCTGGTCCACCTATCTCCTACTCACATGAAGAAAAAATAGCACTGGATGTTGTGTTCTCGGTCCAAAAGCTGCGTCATTATATCATCCTGCGTTCCACCAAGGTGGTGACTGATTCCAACCCAATGGCTTTCCTATTGAGCCGACGCATCCTCAGTGGGAAATACGCTCGTTGGGTCATTATCTTCAAGAATTCAACCTTGAATTTGTCACCCCAAAAAGTAAGAAAGGTTTAGCCCTTGTTGAACTCATTTCTTACCTCCCTACTGGGATGCAAGACACTCCAATTAATGAGGCTCTCCCCGATGAACATTTATTTGCCATCACCACCGACGACCCATGGTACAGTGATATCCTTACTTACTTACGAACCCAAATGTTCGCCCCTCACCTTGATCGTGACGATCGCCGACGTATCCAACACCAAGCCTCTTGCTACCTTCTAATCGGTGATGATATTTATCGTCGTGGCATAGATACTATCCTTCATCAGTGCCTCACACACGCTGAAGCCAAAAAAGTCCTCAACACTTTTCATAGCGGCGCTTGTGGTGGCCACCTCTCTAGCCTTGCCATTGCCCAGAAAATCATGCGCACTGGGTATTTTTGGCCTTCTCTCTTTAGTGATTGCATTGAAGCAGTCAAACACTGTTCCAATTGCCAAAAATTCCCCCCCAAGGCGCAAACTCCACCCTCTCCCCTTCATCCTGTCATCACAGCTGGCCCTTTTTGCAAATGAGCCATTGACTTTATGGAATGTTGACCCCCATCCACCGGTAACCACAAATATATCATTGTGGCAGTTGACTATTTCACTAAATGGGCCAAAGATATGCCTACATTCAACAACACGGCAGCCACAGCCGCCCTCTTTTTCTTCAACCATGTCATCGCTCGTTTTGGAGTTCCCACACAATTAGTCTCTGATCATGGCCAACATTTTGAAGATGAGATCTGGCATGAGCTGTCTTCACTCTTGGGTTTTGACCACCAATATTCATCTTCCTATTACCCCCAAGGTAATGGCCAAGTTGAAGCCGTCAAAAAATTTCTTAAGACCATGCTTCAAAGAACGGTTAATAAACAAAAAAACAATTGGCACCTCATGCTCTTCCCTGCGTTATGGGCCTATCCTACTTCAGTTAAAACCGCCACTGGTTTCACTCCTTTCCACCTTGTCTTTGGTGAGGAGGCAGTCTTACCAATCGAGTGTGAAATCCCTTCCCTTCACCTAGCCATCGAACTTCTCCCCGATACCCAACCTCTAGAACAACAACTTATCATGCTAGAGCGCGCCTTCGAAGATCACCGTGTTGCATTACAAACCCTTGAAGTGACCAAAAAGCGCACCAAAGCTCAGTATGACCGCAAAGTCCACCCTCGCACCTTTCATGAAGGTGACCTTGTTCTAGTATACGACTAGGCCCACGATACCCTCAGTCGTGGGAAGTTCGACTCATTATGGCTTGGTCCTTACATCATTAGTAAAGATCTCAGGAAGGGGGCATACCTTTTAGAGGACTTTGAAGGCCACCCCCTTCCTAATCCTCGCAATGCACTCTATCTTAAGAAATATTACCCTTAGAATTTCCCACTCGAAATGCGTTTTCTTGTAGATAGCCAGCATATGTTTGTTTTCTGCATTTCAGTACTTCAACAGGACACCCATCGTCCACGGAGTCTTACTTCACCTATCCTTAAAATCGGACTTCCTCACTTACACCACCTTTCAGTGGGGGGCATCACATTGCCCCCACACTCATTTCTGTTATTGAGGATATCCGTCATGAGATACCCATTTTTACTCATGTTTTCCATGGTCCCCATTGGACCTATCCCCCATTCTAGCATCATCATTCATGTCTCCTTGTTGGTCGCTCTACCTTTTTCTCCCATGCCTTGGTTGGGGTTCCCTTATTGCCTCACCTCTGGCGGGCCTACTTCTGTCGACATCATCTCATTTTCTCCATAAGCTAGGTATGGGGGGCAGTGTACCCTGGTTTGCGCTCTTCTCAGCATGATCGTGATATATACACTTGACGGTACCATGATGCCACAGCAGTTATTGATGATTCCCGAGCATGTGTGAGATGTCTCAACCCTCAGGAGGGGGTGGCCCTGCAGGTAGCCCCCCATATGCCCGGATGACTTCTTCATTTCCGCCCTTGATGCAACTCCTCTCATCATATGATATCGACCTCAACCGTCTGCAGCCCCTCTACGATTTGCATGTCCCCGTCAGATGTTGCGAGCCCGTCCCCGTGTGTAGGGGGCATTTGGGTGTATTTGTATCTCATGTAATCAAATCTTATTGTATAAGTCCTGACGATTATTCCAGGCATAGCATGTATGTGGGGCTCATTATTGTATTTTTCTGCCTCATGTTCTAACCAACCCTTGTTCCCTTGGTGCGTTCCGTGGTTTTCCAGGTGCCTTATTCTTTGTACTCTTGTTTCGGCGGGCATAGGTATGCCTCCCCCGCTGCCTTTCACATTGGTACTACATCATACACTTGAGACTTGTTGCACCTGTAAGTCTCATCTCCTCATGGTCTAGTCCTCCACCACTTTAGATTACCTTACATTCCTCTCTTTCATTTCTATCTTGTTTCAGTTCTTACAACGTACTTCGGTCATACAATTTGCTCCTAATACTCGTACGTTGGGGGGCAATCTGTTACACCATTTTTTGGTCATCTAACCCATTATCGTTAGATGAACCCAAGTACACTATGTAAGACCAATTTTACCCCAAGTAAAATCACTTTCACCACATTTTTTTACACTTCTTGGTCATATTTAACCCAAAGCAAAGTAATTAATTAATTAAATCATTATTTATTTAATAATTTCCTCAGAATAAGTTATTTAAATCATTATTTAAATATTATTCCTAGTTAAATTTGACTAAGTCAGTTTTAAATAATTAAATAAACCATTATTTATTTAATTATATTCCCCTCATTTCCCTTAAATAATAAATAAATCATTTATTTATTTTTTATTTATAAATAAAGGAATTGACCCAAGTCAAAAACCCTTTTCCCTCCAACAAATATAATAAAATATTCCTAAAGGGTGATTCTAGAAGATGTTTAATAATATTTTATTCATGCACCAGGTTCTAGAACACCCCAATATTTTGTTATAAATAGGAGAGTTTTTCGCATTCATTGGTCACCTCCATTGCATTAGATCACACTAGATCTATTCTTGGTCACCAATTTCATTTTATTTGCATTTTGAACTTCCATTGAGTTCCATGTTTGATAGGGTTTTTCATATCAACCAAAGAGAGGAATTTTAGATCTGAAACACTGAGGACTTCCAAGAACCCATCCCACTGAGGAGAACTGGGAAACACCTTTCTTGTTTTCCTCTCAGGTGCCCCATTCTTTAATATAATATAAGATTATTTTTATACATTTTTCTTGTCTTGTTCATTGGATGCATGGAGCCATTTCACATTTTATCTGCTTAATGTATTTTATTTTTTTATGACAAAAAATTCATGCTAACAATTGGATTACCGGTCAATAATGGATACCGTTAACCAACACGATACAACCCACCAATAATGAAAATGAGTGTCAAGGTTCCCCAGTACAATCTAACAAGTGTGAATGAATGATTTGAAGTCGAACACTTGGAAGAATCTACCAATCAGGAGGCAATGATGAATCCCCACTGTCGATAGCGAAGAGTCTGCCACTGATGACTGCAAACCCTAAGGTACTGAGAAAAAGACTCTAGACCTTATTCCTAGAGCAATGAGTCGGAGTCGATGGGAAACGATCTGCTGGAAGGAAGGCATTAAGGCATCCCATATCAGTCCAGCGCGAGTGTAACCCACAGGCCAAAATTTGGAAGGAATCGGACGAAGCAGAGTGACGGAACCAAACCGAAGTACGTTTCCGACATGCACAAGATGAAGCTAGTGCACGGAAGAAACCCTCTGAACCAACCAATAATGAAAGCTGACACAGAGACGAGATATCCACCGATAGGGTCAAATGGAAATCAAGGTACTGCATGAATCCCAAGTGTGATAATGTATGCTGATTTCGAACACAGGGGAAACCACTCAGTCAAAGACCCATAATGATGATCAAATGCTGAGAACAAGGTCACTTATCAATGATGGAAATAGGGCCAGGGTGCGGCTCTAGGTTTAATCTCAGAGCAATGTGTCGTAGTCAATGAGAGACAAACCCGCCAGCGAGAAGTCAATGGGGACATTCTCAAACCAGCACGAGCAGAAGACCAAAACATCTGATGTGATAGAAAAAGATACTAACAAGACTGGGAAGGCCGACTGAATAATGAGTCAAGAGACACCGCAGAATGGCTAACTCTGGTTAGACTTCCCTTGAACAAAAGCACGACTCGTGATGACCATGGTAGTAAAAAGTGACACTGTATAAGTCTATTATGAAGGAGGAAAAAGAAAACTCTCCATATGATTGGAAGAGATAACCAACCGGGGGAGAACCGACCAGTGAAACAAGGAAAAGGCTGAACCTAGGTCAAAACTAAAACCATCCAAAATGAAGGAAAAATATAAGTATATGTGCTTTGTTCAAGGGCAACAAACTGACACTGTACTGCCATCAAATTATGAAGTTACATCCCGTTCCCGCTCTTTTTTTTATATTTGATTTTTTTGTCTTTTTCATATAATAAGCATGAAAAAGAATAAAATAATTCTATAGTACAATGGATAGAATGAGTATCAAGAAATAGATGCACTAGTTCCTGCGATAGGAACAATACTATGCTCAATGCAAGGTGGCGAAAACTGGTAAGTGATACTCAGAGGAATGTTCCATCCATGGGTAAAAGGGTGTCAAGTCGTGATAGCGAAATGCATGCAATGGTTAACTTGTACAAACAGTCAAGGTCAAAATTTGGCTTAAACATCGAGTCCAGAAATGAACTCGGCTAAAGGCAAAGATAAACAAGTAGCCAATATGCAATGCAATAATACAACTCAACAACACCAAGGAGCCTCTAGGGTAAGAGTCAGAAAAATGATAGTGGAGAAGAAGAAGAATGAAGCTTCAACACATAAGTCATGGCGGGACTAAAGAGGACTCCCGAGCCTACATAAAACGTAGCATGGGAAACAAGTGATAGTGAGGGACTAACTAGGAAGCCCATGTAAAGGAAGGCTCTACCACCAAGTCATGATTAAATAATCAGTGAGTGAAATGGGTGAAATACTCATGACCTGATGGGATCGACCCTATGGCAAGTGATCAGAATGGAGGCTAGTATGCAAAATGCAACGGAAAGTGGATTCCCTAACCTATATGCCAGTGAAGATCATATACCTGCCATGACGGGTCAGCAGTCATGGATCAAAAACTGGAAAAAATCTCGAGTTCAACAAAATGTACCTGAAAATATACCAATCTGGGCACTTCCAAGCATCTAGGTTATGCAGCTTAAGATAGATTGAAAAAATAAGCATAACAAATTTTTGCGAAAATTTTCAACTTTTTGGGCATAAATAGACAAGTTACCTCACATTTGGTTCATTGTGACTTGCTGAATTGGGAAAAAGAGCTTTGGAGAAAAAGTCTCTTTCGTCAAAACAGGAGCAATCGACCGTCAAACTCCGCCGAATTTGCTAGGTAAGCTCTTAAACCATCCTTGTTATTCATTTTGTCTGTTCATAAGTTAAAAATTATGAATTTTCATCTTAGAATTATTTATTTTAAATCACGGGTTTGGGCATACGCGGGTTTATAATAACCAAGCCGCATATATACGCGACTGTGTACAAAGAAAGTCGCGTATGCGCAACCCAAAATGAAAAAACACATATCTAATGAAAAAATTATTGAATTTATGAAAGATGACTATATCTTGGAGAGAACGCGAGCACAATGCCATTGACAATGAAGTAATGCAGGACCAATTATCGCTCAATATTCTCCGAAATTGTGGATTGCTCAAAATTTTCAAAATGCCAAATATGAAGAGTAATGTCCGGTTGCTCGAAATGCTTGTGAATTATTGGGAACCGGAAGAATATTGTTTCATAATAGATCAAATGCCCACACGTATCGAAGTGGAAGATATCTATATTATTACTGGACTCTCCCGGAGGGGGGAGCCAGTAGATTTACATGGAAAACCTTTGGGAGGGGTCACCGTGGAAGATTACGTCCACGTCTACTGTGTAGAGGGTTCCAAGAAATTTGGGACTCAAATTTCTATCAAATATTTAAGAGACTTGCACATGAAAATCCTCCTTTTTACCATTGGCAGGGTAGCAGGTTCTGCTTCCCTACACCAGGCATCCAGGACTCAAATGAGTATAGCAGTGGAATTCTTAACTCATATATATGATTGGTGCACAGCCCTACTAATGAACATGAAGCAACAATTAAATTCTATCTGGAAAACAAAGAAAAAACATTTTGGATATGGTACAATCTTGATGACATTATTCTTTGAGAAGATTCCTGGGTTGAGACCCAAAGTGATCTCTTGTATCAACAACCTGAGAGACCCAAGAATTGCCCGATGGGCTGACTTGATGAAGAGACTGGGGGGAAGTGAAGTTCCTCGAACCACTTGGGATGATGAGTTCTTCCAATGGTGGGGAGAACAAATCATTGCTGTGGAAGACTATCCCTATGCTGGGATGGATTTTTGTGGTGATCCAGGTGGCATGGGGCACAGTCGGTAAGATTGCAATTTTTAAACTTATATAATTTTTTTTTTGGATTTTTTCAATATGTATGAAAAAATGAAACATGTTTTTGTTTGGATTCAAAGTGACTTACAACATCATAATGATCATGATACAGATATTGGACCAGTCCGTCCTGATAGTTACCCATGACACAAGCGTCGCAGAGGCGAGGCGGATACAGTAGACTAAGACAGAACCCTCCATGCTGTACAGTCGAGCTTGGAGGGTTTAACTTGCCAAGTGCCTATGGTTGTAGTGGAAGATCTACTCAAGGCCATCCAGAGACGGGTAGTAGGAGTACCTAGTGACTGGGTGCGGTTATTCCACCGACTCGCGACTGCGATTGTGTTCTATAGGAACACAACTTCTGGGCAGGGACCACAGGAGTAGATGTATATGATTTATCAGATGACTGTATATTTTTTGAGATTTGAACATGATCGGGCATAAGCCCTAATTTTGTACAACTTATGGATCCAAATTTTGTATAGTTTTTGAAAACTCTGATGATATATATACAATGATGTTTGATGTGATGTGACAAATGTATAAAAATGTATGATGTTTTTGATAATTAAATTTTATTGTATGGAATGATTAATATGCCAATAAATTGCTTGATTAGCTAATGAGTCTCCCATCCAATTGTCAGCCCGAGGAATATGAATGAAAGTTAAAAATTGAAATGACCTTTGTAACAAACATACCCTCAAGAACAACGAGAGTAAAAATGGATCTCGAACCCGATAAGTATTGTTAAACTGTGACACCACCAGCTGAGAGTCCAAGAAAACTACCAACGAATCAACACCCAAAGATATTTCCTCCGAGAGTAGATAAATAACTGCAGTGTATTCTACTATATTGTTGGAAGCAGGACCAATGTACACTCCTCTTGATACTAACAGCTGACCGGATGGATGATGAAGCACCCAAGCCGTGAAAGCCAAGTTCCAGGTGTTTCGACTAGCACCATCGGTGAAACCAAAATGAATCATGACATCCGACACAACCTGCAAAAGCAGATAAAAAACATCACCATCCCATCAAAGATAAAAAAACTAGATATGTACAGAGAAAAACTACTATATACAAAAGCAAAATTCCAGGCCGAAGCCTAAGCATAATACTTTTTCAAATAAAGCCCATTTCTAGGCTCCAGAAACTCGTTCCCTTCAAAATCAACGAAGGTATATGCTCCTTTTTTAAGGAATTTTCTAACGATAAAGGGGTCATACCACATAGACTTAAACTTTCCTGCCCCCAGGGCATCTTTTTCTTGGGCATAGACCAAAACAAGGTCACCTTCCGAAAAAACCCTAGGCTTGACCACCTTATCGTACTGAACTTTAACTCGATTTTTATGCACTTCATTCATCGTGGCGGCATCCCGATGCCGCTCATCAAGATGTTCCAGATGAAGGAGACGTTCTTCAAGACTAGAAGTGTCAGGAAGAAGTTCAACAGCTAACTTAAGAGAAGGAATCTCACATTCAATAGGAAATAAAGATTCCAACCCGTAAATTAGCTGAAATGGAGTAAAGCTAGTTGCAGTTTTCACTAACGTCCTGTATGCCCAAAGTGTAGGATATAGCATGATATGCCAGTTGGATCGAGCTTTATTGATTGTCCTTTGAAGAATTGTCTTCAAGGATTTATTGACAGCTTCCACTTGTCCATTGGCCTGAGGATAATACGAAGATGAATGCTCCTGCCAGAAACCTAATTTTAGAGCCAACTCAGCCATCGTGCTATTCTGAAAATGACTACCATGATCAGTGACAATCTCTCTAGGACTACCAAAATGAGCAATAACTTGATTGAACAGAAAAAGAGTCACAGCCTCACGACCAGCAATCATTCCCAAAAGTAGGCATAGCCTCTCGAATTCACTTTGTAATGTGTTTGTCTAATACTACAATAATGTATTTAACTTTAGCTTGCATGCTACAAGTAGTATAATCAATACCCCACTTTGTAAAGGACCAAGCAAGAATTATCGGGAAAAAGCGGAGCCGATGAGCCAGGCTTCTTCGAGTATAAACTTGACACTTGGATACACTTTAGACCGAACAGAATAATTCCTTAAAACTTAAGGCCAAAAATTTATACTGAAGATTTTGTAGCAAGCCCGCATAAATGACCACCACAAGCTCCACCGTGGTGAACATCTGAAGACAAATTTCTACTCTTCTTCGAGAGT
Organism: Pinus albicaulis; assembly: GCA_034641835.2. NCBI lineage: Eukaryota > Viridiplantae > Streptophyta > Pinopsida > Pinales > Pinaceae > Pinus > Pinus albicaulis. The sequence continues at coordinate 1,936,741,216 of CM076575.1, forward strand.
TAAGCAACGTCTCAGGATTGAATCAACCCCTCGACGGTATAAAGCATCACCAATTATCAAGTAATTCTTAGCCAAGTGACGCAACTTACGGTGCTCATATTTCGAAAAAGTAGAGGGAAACTTCGCAGTCTGAAGATACACAATGATATCTCCATACCAAGGATCCTATGGAGAGATAAGAAACAAATGTTCATCCGGGAAGGATTCATCATAGACTATCTCTTCTCCACAGGGCAACTCGGAAATTAATTCCGCGAAAACTAATGATTTCTTGGACTTGGCAGACATAAACTCAAGATCAAATTCCTGCAAAATCACAATCCATCTATTGTATTTTCCCCCAATCACTCGCCTACTGAGAACAAATTGAAATGGACTGGCTGCTGCCAAAACATAAGTTTTTTGTAGAAGAATGTAATGTCTGAGTCGCTGCATAACATGAACAGCTGCTAAAGCCAGCTTTTCTATCGAAGTATACTGGAGCTCAGGTCCTACCAAGCCTCGACTAAGATAGTATATAACATTCTCTACAAGAGCATCATCTTCCTGAACTAGAACCATACCAATGGTAGATTCTGCTGCTGCAAGATACAAAAGGAAATCCCTGCTATAATCAGGTGGACTCAATAAAGGAGCAGAGGTCAATGATTTTTTCAAAGCATCAAATGAGCGCTGAGCGAAGTCATCCTAAAAAAATGGAACTCCCTTCTTCAACAATCTCATATATCCTTTGGTAACCTCAGCATAATTTACGATAAACCTTCGAAGAAAATTAGCTTTTCCTTGTAGACTTTGAAGTTGACGAATAGATGACGGGGCAGGCAACCGAAGTATTGCCTCAACCTTGAAGGGATCTACCCTAATCCCTTCTCTAGACATAATGAATCCCAATAACCGACCGGATGTGACCACGAAAACACACTTGTTCGGATTCAACCTAATCTTGTAGAAACGACATTGCTCAAATACTTGACGGAGGTGAGCAGGATGATCCATTCTCTTCCGAGAATGAGTAGCTAAATCATCCAAATATGCCTCAATAATCTATTTGATGTCGTGGAAGGAATATGACATGGCCTGCTGAAACGTAGCCCCAACATTTTTAAGACCAAAAGGCATCTTCTTGTAAGCAAACGTACCCCAGGGAAAAATAAAGGCAGTCTTATGCTGATCTTCAGGACGGATAGTAATTTGATTATATCTGGAGAAACCGTCCATGAAGGAGAAAATCTCATTACCGGCACACTCATCAATGATCTGATCTATAAATGTATAACATCTTTTATATGTTTATTAAGGTCTTCAAATCATAAACTTGAATTGTTCCTTGTTTTTTATCTACGGGAACAGGGTTCGAAACCCATTCAGTCAAAGGAACAGGGAAAATAAATCCCGCCTTAAGCAGCTTCTCCACCTCGGCTTTGATAGCTGCAACCTTCCTAGGATTGACCGGATGAATTTTTTGCCTCACAGGCTTAGCATTTTCATAAGTCTTGATCTCATGTTGGACAATAGATGGATCTATACCAGGCATTTCCTCATAAGACCAAGCAAACACATCCCTATACTCTTTAAAGAGATCGGTGTAAATCTGAATCTCTTCAAGGGAACATTCAGCTCCGATGAAGACATTCTCTATAACATTGGGATCCCTGGAAATGTCACCAGATATTAGATAATCATAACATACTTCTCTGCATATACTCCTAAAGGAAAGCAGTTATTCTGTGACCAGAATGCACTGTGAGACACAAGACTTGGAAAAATTGATTCAAATTTGCTCAAATCAGGTAAAAAGTAAGACCGATGATGAAAATCATCCCACGGTCTATCTATACCAGTCATAGCTTCCACGATGGCCTCTTCAGATGGAAGAGGGGTATCAAGGAAATCTTGGGCCGAAGAAGAACTAAGTGTCCAAGTCGGAGACATATCGTCATCCAATTCCTCCGGAGAAAGAGGAGCTGGAATGGACTCTGCAGAGTCAATAATAGATTGATAAGAAATCTCAGCTGTAGACATCGAAAATGCCATTCCACCCACTTGACCTTCCGCTAATGTGGTTGTAGGGGAAGGTAAGTTCCAAGGGTTCGAAAAATAATGAGTTCTGAAGAACTCTCTTCGAAGAGGAGCCCTGGAGGATGAAATTGCATTTATATGAACAGTAGGAGGTGGAATATCAAAATTACCCATTAACGAAGAATACATTCCAACCCCTAAATTCTCAACAGGCGACTTGGCCTTATCCAACTTTGGAATAGTTGAGTCAGCAGATGCATTCGGGTCTACTGGAGGACAGTCCAGTTGGTCCACTATAACAATCCTCCCTTTGTGAGTGAAACAAATAATTTGAAATAATGAAGATGCAATGGCATCCATCTCATAAATCCAGTTTCTCCTCAACAGAAGGTTGTAGTCCAAGCTTGCATCAACTATCTCAACCTCGATATTTACATTTTTTCCCCCAACACAGATGGGCAAAGTTGGGAAAATACCATGCGGTCTGTGAGAATAACCATCAAATGCAGTCAGAAGAGTAGCAGATGGAACAACTGCGGGAGATCCAATTCCCTTCAAACATGTGCGAGACATCACACATGTGGAAGCACCCTCATCAACGACCGTTCAGAAAATATTGCATTTCCAGTACGATGATTTAATATGAAAAGCCATATGATGGGGGAGTCTCTTTTTAAAATTATTCATATCGAATGTAATCATAAGAGAGTTATTTGGATCGATAGCCCCAAGAGCAGTGAGCAGAGCACTGCGCTGATCCGGACAAGACTGGAGCACCTCCAGAGCAGACATGGCACAAGGACTCTGCGCCAGATCTTCCACAATAGAGTAGTTCTGGGCAGTCCTAGAATTTGGATTAATCGTCGTACACATAGTAGATGCTTTGGGCATCAGAGGTATAGGCTCAACAGTAGGCTTTGTGATGTGAAGCGCCTCAGTAGCATCGGGAGCACCCTTGGCTTTCGAAGACTCATCTTCGCCATAATCACTGGAGCTCGTGGTGACATCCACGTGAGCACTCATCATGTATATGTTTGATGGAATTTCCCCTTCCTGGGTGCCACCAGAGGAAGCCCCAGTATTTTGATTCGCGCCAGCAACTAACTGTTGCCCTTGGGGAAAAGGGTTTGTCAACATAGCCTGGGAACTAGAAGAACCCTGCTGAGCTAACAAGCGCTGCTTATCCTGAATTTTAGGGAAAAGGTGAGTAAGATGGTCTCCAGCACATAACTTGCATGGAAACTTCACTTTATTTTTATCCTTTGGACCCTCACCAACATGCTCGTTGGTTTTTGCATTACCCTTCCCATTCTTGCCCTTTTTCTTTTTACGTCCCTTCTTCTTCCCTTTGGATTGTTGATTTTCTTTAGGGTTAGAAGTCTGAACGACATTCACCGACAAAGACTGAGAAGGCGATGATTCAGCAGGCACAAGCTGACCAGAAGGAGCAAATTGTAGATACAATTGCTGCAATTGATTAAGCAGGTTAGCTGCACCACTATTGATCGACCCAATAAGTCCATCACCATGAGGACCAGGTTTAGTTTTGGATAAGTCCAATTTGGAGAGAGGAGCATTAGGAAAATATTTGTGAAGTACCCCAGACTGAGAATATATCAATTCCAGCTGCTGGGCCCTAAAAATGGCCTGCTCCTCGGAAAATACCCTGGACAGGGATACATCCTTAGAAATGTCTGACTGCAGAGATTTCAGAAACCATTCCAAAAGGAATTCTCCTGGAATATGAGCTTTAATAAGCCTCTTCCTTCTCCGCCATTCCTGAATATGATCAGAAATGTGTTTGCATCATCTTGTTTAAAATTAGCTAAGAGTTCAGTACCGACATCATAACGGACAGGAAACTAGAAATGATTTAAAAATGTTGTATCCAGATCTACAAATGTGGAAAAAATTCCCCCAATTAACTCAATATACCACTTGGCAGTGTTTCCAGTTAAGGTGCGTTGAAACAATCTCAACCTAATCGAATCATCGATCAGGGAGTTAGAAGAACACCATGAATGGAAGGTGGTGATGTGGTCAGTCGGGTCCCCTCCATTCTTGCTTTCAAACTTTTTAATGTCTAAAGGTAGTTTGGTGGGAACCAAAGGCCACCCCGGACTATACCGGATCAGATCATTCGTCAATTTCGACAGATCTGGAAAGTTTAACGTTGCCAGAAAAGGTAAACGAGGCGGAGCCTGAGGATTCCATCCTTGATGGGATGAATTCCCTACATTCTGAAAATAATACCCTGGATTTGATGAGGCACCAGGTTGCCAAAAATAACTCGTAGAAAATGTTGGTCCAATGACCCAACATTTGGAGAAGGACCCCCTCCCAACGTAGAGTTACCAAACACCAGACCAGTTCCCCCCACCCCCCCCACCGAAGTAATGAATGAAGAGGAAAGCCCCTGATAGGGATTCCAAGCATTAGAAAGAGGGTAAAAATTCTGATAAGCACTCGACGAAGGGAAAGAAGCATTCTGTTGGTGACCAGCGTAAAACTGATTCCCTGCCCCCGCTGTAGTAAATACAGGGTTCCAAACTATAAAAGAAGTTGAACTCTGACCTCCAGACCAAGGGTTAAAACTCTGAGTCTGAGAAGTAAAAGGAAAAGACCCTAAAGAAGGATTTGAACTAGGGATATGCCCAGTTTCGAAGGGGAACCCTTGAAAAGAACCTGACCCACTAGCCATGGAAGACATGGGTGTAGATGCAGTTACAGCAGTGGAAAAGGAAAAAGAAGGAATCCCAGTAGTGGGCATTCTGAAACAAAAGGGACCAGATTGAGAAGCATGTGCTTGGGTGAAACCAAAGCCAAACACAATAGTACTAGAAGAAATCGAAGATATAGCAATAGTGCCTCCCCCTTCAACTTAAGCAGGAGTCTGAATGCCTGCAGCACTCACAGAAGAAGCCGCGTTCCCAGTCATGGCCATCAAAAGGTATGAATAAAATGGAGGATCTTCTGGTCTCTCTGACTCAGGTCTGATGTATTCAACAACAAACGGATAATCAGCAGGAAGAGGAGATGGAAGTGATTGAGGAGACTCAGGTACTTCCTCTACTTCTATTCCTAACTCTCCCGGAAATAAGACTCTCGAGGTGAGCGGAGCGCTCCTCTCGGAACCAACACCAGAACCAACTACGAAACCTTCAATACCTTGTGGAGGATCTCTCTCCACTGCGTCAGATGCCACAGGGTGATAATCATCTGCTAAGTTACTCCTACGCCTTCTTGAAGAAGGCTCTTCACTCTCGGGAGATAACCCCAGGATTCTCCTTGATTGACGAGGCGCTTGATCAACCACTTTAACAAATTTTAATTAGACTCAAAAGTATAAAGCTAGGCAAGCTAGGAGCAAAGAGCACTCACTACAAAAAATCCCTAAGATACAACCAAGCAAACAACCTTCAGGTATTTCCGCTCCGGGTGATTAGGACCGGACACCAAAATACACGAAAGCGAAGAATATGACCTCCCAAATGTAGTCTGGGATAATTACAGCCCAGGCCTACTAGCGAAAGTAACAGAAACAGTTAAGTCGACCTCATAACAACAACCTTTTCCGACACAAGTACCCAAGCTTCGCAAGGGCACCCCCCAGAAGTACTGCTGGAAGTGATACGACGTCTGCCTCAGGTACCATGGGTATTCCCCCCGCAGTCACCTGTGTGGAACCTAGGAATGGAAACTATGGGCACCAATCCGTGTCAGAAGCCGGGCAGAATGGTCTTGAGGCAAGATCCAACAAATCAGAGAGGGGGTATCTCTCTTCTCGGCCTTCACTTCCCCTCGCGCTTGACTCTCTGGAGGAGAGCTTTCTTGGTCCACCTAACGGAGTTGGATTTTTCTCAATTAATAAACTTCTATGTTTCAGTTTGAGCGGCCTTGGAGAGTTAACTCTCCACTCACCTAATCCAAGGCCCTACAACCTAGCTAGTTGGTGTATGACACTTAATAAAAACATGCTAGTTGTTTTTAAATTATAGCGCTTATTTTAATTGGCTATTATATTAGGTCAATGGGATATGGAAGTGAAACTTGTGGTGTTTAATGACGCAGAAAAGAAATTAATTAAAACCAAACTACATGCAAATGCAGTAATTGCATTTAGATGAAAAGAAATTTCTACACAGGTTCTACGAGACTAAAAAAATTTTCTTTTCAAATATCAAACTCACACTCGCAAAATCTATGAAAAATATTATCAATGCTTAAGTGCACCTAATGCAAATAACTAAGAGCATGCAAATTCTAAGATGCAAAATCTACTAAAGCAACGAGAAATTTCCCAAAGATCCTTCAGTTTTATCACTTTTCGGTTGTCCACTAAACTAGATCCCAAAATCAGAAACTCTCAATATAAAGACACCAAAATATGCTTCACACAAGAGGAAGAAACCAATGACAATTCCCTTCCCAAATCAAGTCAAAAACCAAGGGCAAGAAATCTCAACAAAGCTTCAAAAGATGTAATGAAACGAAAACAAAAATGCAAAACAAAAGAAAATGAAAAAACAAAATGTTTTTTGAGCTTTTGAATCTCATAAAAAAGAAGAGCTCAAAGAGACTAAGAAAATTATCCAATTACCAAGCCAAACAACTCTGAATTTCAAGCAAAACTTCAAAAATGCTTCAAATCTTATAGTGCCACTTAGTAGCAAGATTTATATGAGCAAAAGAAGACAATAAACTCAGTAACTCATCCCAGAAGAATAGTACAACCTTGCAGCAATCAAAAACTTCAAAGAACCAAGAAAGACTCTTCAAAAATTGCAACAAGACCTAGTCAAATGAACTTCAAGAAAACCAACCAGAAGCAGGAAAAAATCCAAGTGCAAAGAAAAACATAAAATGAGGAAAGAGTGTACGAGAAGAAGCTCTCTATTCTGATTAAGAAGAACAACCAAGAATCTCTAGAAAGAGATCTTGGTACTCGAACCAGAAATGCAAGCACTAAAAAAACAAGATTTTCCCAATAAACCAGTCTTCCACCAAACAAGAGAGAAAAAGATGAATAACCACTATCAACACAATCCAGAGACTATAAAGACACTGCAGGAACAGGTCTCCACAGGTAGACAAGACTAAAAAGTCAAGAAATCAAAAGATTTCAAAATTTACCTAGGCATACGATACTTGACAGTTTTGAAACAAGCGTGCATACATGACTGTGTCAAAGGAAACCTGCGTATATGCGACTTCCTTTGAAGAAAACTGCGTGTATACGCGTCTGTGTATAGAAAAACTCGCGTATGAAAAGGTAAATAATGAAAAATAAAAAAGATCAAGCCTGGAAAAAGAACCAGGTCTTCAGTCTGACTGAGAAAAAGTTAACTGGACTAGAAATAATAGTTAAAAATGTTGGAAACCTTTCAAACAGATGAAACCACCCAACAGGGGAATCACAAGAATGTGATCCATAGCGGAGTCGCCAGTTCTGTTTCGAGAAATAACTCCCTAGAGGTTTTTTGGGTCGAAACCTCCACAGATTAGGGCATGCTACTCAAGAAGGACTCACACAACCACACTTGTATGCTAAAAACTAGATAACATCGATAGCAGAACTCACCCGTAATCCTACGTTTGATGTAGATCCCACGGGTTCCAAACCCCCAGCAACCCTTCTTCCTCCTCAACCTGAAAACCAAGAAGAAACGTGCACGAAAATCTAGTTGTACAGCATATATCTAACCTAAATGTCAGTGAAATCCATGTGAAAATCATATAAACAATAATAAATGCTTAAATAATAATCTTTTCACATATGCAAGCAGATATTAACACGTGAATTCAAGAACAAGATGGTTCTTATTTATTACGAACAGCATGTACAATAGTAAAAAGTGGAGAGATCACCTGAATCCTTCCACGATCTTCAAACAGACCGTCATCCGGATCCGTCGCACCCTTTGTTGGAAATATTGTCATTGATGGCAAAGGAGGCAGCGCTGAAGCAAAGAGGCAGAATCGTTATCTCAGCAACAGAGGCAGAAGCAGAGCCGTTATAAAATTCCAGGAAGCGCACTCTCCAACCGGCACAGCAAAGGCAGAGACAGAGTCAGAGACAGAGGCAGAGAGCTGTTATAATTCCGAGAATCGCCCAACCCGGAGGACAGATATAAAATTCCGAGAATCGCCCAAGCCGGCAGATACAGTCGTATGTATAATTCCGAGAATCATTACCCGATGGGCGTTACATATAACTTATACAAATATTATTCCGAGAATCGCTTGACTCCAGCAGCAAAGTATACATATATAAGAAATGACGTAGCAACAACTCTGTCTTAAATTATAAGAATTCCAGTGATTGATGCAAATCGGGCAGTGTCGAAGTTAGTGGAGTTTGGAAAGTTTAACACATTGAAACAGTTTCATATTATCAATCTCGAAAGAAAAAGAACCAAAGGTCCAAGGCATATCTATTATGGAGCGCTTAATGTTTAAACAAATAACCAAAGTACTGTATGGTGGGACCCCTCCCCAATCAGATTGAAAATGAAGAGTCCAAAGGTGGAAGCGCATTGCAATTCAATCAATTGGCGATTTCCGATTGAATCGAAATCGGAACAGATTGGAGCTGCAATAGTTGAGTGATAACAATTCAATCGATTGGCGATTTCCGATTGAATCGCAATCGGAGCAGATTGGAGCTGCAAAAGTTGAGTGATATTAATTCAATCGATTGGCGATTTCCGATTGAATCGGAATCGGAGCAGGAGCGATAAATAACATTCGGAGAAGACTCAATGCATCAGGAAGTGTGTCAAGTGGGCCCAAAAGGAGTTCTTATATGTTTAATATGTCTTCACTATATTACGCTGAGAATTGATTTAAAAACAAGGTATATATATGGAGCACACAAAACAAATTTTATACAGACCTCATCCCAATCATCTAGGTAAGAACGCAGCAGGGGCTTTCAGAATCTCAAAGTTACGATTAAGTGATCAGCAATCGGAAATCGCAAGTGACTTTAACTGTTAACGCCAAGATATATATGTTGGAGATATGTAATGCACTTGTGTGGTCTTCTTTCCTTATCCACTGAGCTTGCTACCCCGCGAGTTTAAGGAATGGTTCAATTTATAATACGAGTGCCGTGGATATGATTGTGTGTATATATATTACTGTTGCGGTTGTATTAAAACATGCCATGGGTTCGTAGGACCCACGAGCTCAGCTGTTAAGGGGGAGGGCTTACTATTAATATACAACTAACTGCATTATATGTCTGCTCTCCTGCCAAGGAAGGTTCACATCAACAAGACACTAGTATAAAGGGATTGGAGTTCTCCGCATTTACACAGATATAAAAGGAATAAAGGAGACGCATGCAACAGGTACACCACAGCAGAGGACAGAAAGGACAAATACACAGTCAAAGAAAAGACAGATGCGCAGCAAGCCAAGAGACAAAACGAGTGAGCTGGAGTTCTCATTTAAATTTGAATGTAAATGTTTTATTTAATTTTTTATTGTTTGTGATGCATTGGCAAGTCTCCGAGAGAAAACAAACTCCCACTCTAATATTAAAATAAGCACCTTCAGTTACATTTTTCTGAGTGAGCTGAAAGGAGATGAGAAGGCAGAAGGCAAAGAGACATGGCTGTCCATTTCGAATTCCCAGTGGAATACAAACAGCCATGAAGCTATTTTTGTATAAATCGTAGAGATATCCACAGAGAGGGTCAATTTAAAAAGGAGGAGAGAACAGAGGTAGTAATTAAAGAGATTTGAAGAGAATAAGCAAGCTGCAAGAAGAATGTGAATAAGGAGGAGCCGAGCAAAGAAGAAGAAGGGGCTGAGCAGAGATGATGCAGGTCTGATATAAGAGTTGATGAACAACAGAGAAGAAGGTACAAAACAGAGCTGATATCCAAGGTAAATCAGCAAGTGTTTTTCTTTGTTATATGGTTGAGCTCCTTAATGTCATAGCTTGATAGATGTCAGCTTGTAGTCGATTGAGGTAGGAGCCTGTAGGTTGGTGCCCGCAGTAAAACAGTGGTGAGTTGGAAAGTTTTCACATCGTTGTAGTTGACAAAATGTCACAGTTAGATTAGGTTATTCTCCTGTAGGTTGGTGCCTGCAGAAAATTGAAGGGAGTTGGTGCTTCCTTGCAAGTTGTAGCTTGCAGAATTGAGGATTGGAGCCTCCTGTAGGTTGGTGCCTGCAGAAAAACAGTGGTGAGAGGGAGTTGAGCTTGCCTTTGCATCACAACAATAATAAGATGTGGTTTTCTCCCTTTATGGGTTTCCACTTATATCTGGTGTCTCTGTGCATGATGTTTATGTGTTGATGTGGTTTATCTCATCTGATTAATACTTGCTGCTCTCATATTCAATCTGCTATTACATTAACAAATATGTTTGATAGTAATACTTGTTGCTCACAGATTAAGATTGCTCACATATTAAGTTGACCATGAAATGAAGGTGTAAATAAGATTTAAAAGAAAATTATTAAAATTCCATGTATGTGTTAAACTGATTCACCCCCCCCCCTCTCAGTTTAACTAAGGGTTCAACAATTGGTATCAGAGCAGGTTCCTTTGTACAAGTCTAACAACTGAAAGGAGATCCTAGGTTCCCAAGATGGCTAGTAAAGAAGGATGCTCAACCAATAAAGCCCCTTTCTTCACTGGTGAAAATTATGCTTTCTGGAAAATCATAATGAAGACATACATAATGTCTCTAGGAATAGAAGTCTGGGCTGCTGTGGAATTAGGATATGCCCCGAAATCAACTGATACAGAAAAAGAAGCTAAAGAAAGCTTTGTAGCTAATGAAAAAGCCATGAATGCCATCCTGAATGGATTATGTGAAGCAGAGTTTATTAAAGTAATGCACAAAGACACTGCCAAGAAAATATGGGATACTCTTGAAGGCATACATGAGGGAGACCATAAAGTAAAAACTGCCAAACTTCAAGTATATAGAGCCCAGTTTGAAAACTTAAAATGAATGATGATGAAGATGTTGGCAGCTTCTTCTTAAAAGTTGCAGAAATTGTTAACAATATGAAAGCTCTTGGAGAAACCATACCAGAAAGTATAGTTGTGCAAAATATTCTAAGATCACTCCCATCCAGATTTAATCCCAAGGTATCTGCAATAGAAGAGACAGCGAATTGGGGGACTTTGACCATGAACCAGCTATTAGGAAATCTTACAGCATATGAGATGAGGCTCCCACAGAAGAAGACAAGCACAAGGGAGGCAACATTCAAAACAGAAAAGAAGAAAGAAGAAAAGGAAGACATATGCTCCTGCTCTGATGAAGAAGAGGCTAAATTTGTCAAGAAATTGGATAGAGGCTCAGGTAGATACAAAGGTAAACTTCCCTTCAAATGCTTTAACTATGGAAGAGTTGGACATTATGCTGCTAAATGTCCTCACAAGAAAGTAAGAAATCAAGTTCAAGAATCAGAGAAAGACACATCAAAGAATTGGCAGAAAGGAAAGAAATTCAGCAGAAAATCCTTTTATGCTCACCAAGACAGCAGTGCATCTGAAGACTCAGATGAACCCTCAAGTGAAGAAGGAACCTCAGAATTTATATTGATGGCCATAGAAGATCTCGAGGGACTCCTACTAGAAGATGAAGAAGAATAAGGGGAAGTAGACCTTGAGGGGGAGCTAAGAAGTGCTCTGGAAGAGATTGATAGACTCAAACTAAAATGCAGAAAACAAAAAGAGATTCTCCTAAAATGTTTGGAAGAAGAAAAAAATTCAGAAGTCCTCATGCAGCTGAAGGTAAAGCTTGAAGAAGCCAAGAAGATAGAAGATATGTTACTTCAGCAAATCAAAGATAAATCTCGAGAACAAGAGAAGCTGGAAGAAGAAATTATGTGTCTGAGAAAGAAATTAGAAAAAGCTCAACAGAAAGTTTCTATATACCCTTCTCAAACAACAAGCTCTATTAAGTTGAATGAAATTTTGGTTGCTCAAAGATTCCCTATGATAAAGACTGGAATAGGCTACGAAGGAGAATCAAGTAAAGGAAAAGAAAAGGTTGACAGAGAGATTATTTTTATAAAAGCAAAGAAGGATGAGGAAGTAGCTCAAATAATTCCTACAAAAGAAGAAATTTGCAATAAGAGAGACAGAGAGCAGAAGAAACCTCTAGTAACAAAGAATGCAATAACTACTAAGATAATAGAAAAAGGATCATATGCTCCTGAGTATGTCAAATTTGGAAGCCATCAAAGGAGATTCTTCCCTCCTATGAAGAATGCCACCTGTTATGTCTGCCACAAGTAGGGACACATTGCTGCATATTGTCATGCAAGGAGGAATGATTCAAACCAGCAAAAGAGGCAAGCATGGAAGAGACAACCTTACATCAGGTATGCAAGTAATTTCTATGGTTATTGTTTTTATTGTAAGGAGTTTGGCCATAGAATTATTGAATGTAGAAAGTATGGACAAAGACTGATGTTCAATACCTCAAGGAGGTTTATGAGTCAAAGCAATTTTGTTCATGCTCACAATTCCGCAAAAACTATAATCAAATGTTGTATATGTAATCAAATTGGGCATATATCTTCCAAGTGTTCTCTAAAGGGATATAATTCATCACCTCACAAAAGATACCAAACAAAAGGGGGCCTCCAGTGGATAAAGAAGGCAAATAAATGTGACTTGGCTTTAACTGCTCAAGATTTGAAGAGTCAATGGTATTTGGACAGTGGCTGCTCTAAACACATGACAGGAGATAAAAACAAGTTTTTAACTCTTGACGAAAAGAAATCGGGCAATGTCACTTTTGGAAATGACAAATCAGGAAAGATCAAGGGAAAAGGATCAGTCAGCATAGACAATGGTAGAGGAAAGGCCCAAGATGTATTATATGTAGATGGACTGAAAGCAAATTTACTGAGTGTCAGTCAGATGTGTGATAAAGGCTGTGAAGTTCTCTTTAGAGCACAAGATTATGTAGTCAGATCAAGAACAACAGGAAAAACTCTACTCAAAGGTGTTCTAACAGAGAGTAATGTGTACATAGTGAGAGAGGAGGATGAAGCCTGCCATCTTAGCAAACTCGAGGAGTCATGGTTATGGCATAAGAGATTGGGACATCTCAGCTTTGACCATATCATTAGACTGAGCAAGAAGAAAGCTGTCAGAGATATGCTAGAAATAAAAAGGCCCTCAAACGCAATATGCAAATCTTGTCAGTTGGGGAAACAAACTCGCACATCCTTTAAATCTAAAGAAGAGTTATCAACAAGAAGACCACTGCAACTTGTGCACATGGATCTGTGTGGACCTGCAAGAACTAAAACACCAAGTGGAGAGTCCTACTTTATGCTGATAATAGATGATTTCTCCAGAATGACATGGGTTTCTTTTTCTCAAGAATAAATCGGAAGCTCTGGACAAATTCAAAACATTTAAAGAATTAGCAGAAAATCAGACAGGATGCAAGCTGAAATGCATCAAATCAGACAGAGGAGGTGAATTCACTGATTATGACTTTGCAGACCTATGTAATGAACATGGAATAAAGCAACAATTTACTATTGCAGGGACACCTCAGCAGAATGGAGTAGCAGAGAGACAAAACAGGTCTGTACAACAAATAGCAAGAGCTATGATGCAAGAGAATAATATTTCTCAAACCTTCTGGGCAGAAGCAGTACACACAGCAGTACATATCCTTAATAAAGCTCACTTAAGGCCAAGCAGTGACAAGAATCCATATGAACTATGGCATGGAAAGCCAGCTTCAATAAAACATTTCAGAGTCTTTGGTAGCAAGTGTTACATAAAGAATAATGATGAAAACCTTGGGAAATTTGATGCAAGAGCAGATGAAGGGATTTTTCTAGGATATGCTTCCAAAAGCAAAGGGTACAGGTGCTACAACAAAATCCTTCGGAAGATAGTTGAAAGTATTGATTTGAGATTGGATGAAGAACTTCCAAAAAATACAAGAAATACAGACTGCTGCAGTCCATCAGACAACCATGAAGAGGAAGACAAGGATGATGATGAAACAAGCAAGACAACAGATAATGCAGAGCTGAGCTCGAAAACCCCCTCAAGATACACTCAGAAGAATCATCCTGAAGATCATATCATAGGAGACAAGAAAGCAGGAGTCCAGACAAGAAGGCAGCTAACAGAACAAACAGAAGAAGTATACATAGCCATGTTATCACAAATAGAGCTAAAGAAATTTGAAGAAGCCAGCAAGGACAAGTATTGGGTAAAAGAAATGAATGAAGAATTGGACCAAATTAAGAAGAACAATACCTGGGAACTAGTTCCTAGACCTATTGAGAAAAATATCATTGGTTCAAAATGGGTATTCAAAAACAAAATGAATGAGCAAGGACAAGTAATCAGGAATAAAGCAAGGCTGGTCTGCAAAGGATACTCACAAATAGAAGGACTGGATTATGATGAAACATTTGCCCCTGTAGCTAGAATGGAAGCTATCAGAATGTTCCTGGCATTTGCATGCTATCAAGATTTCAAGGTATATCAAATGGATGTAAAGTCTGCTTTTCTTAATGGAGATCTAGAAGAAGAAGTGTACATGGAACAACCAGAAGGCTTCTCATTGATAGACAAAGAAGACTATGTGTGCAAACTGAAAAAGGCCCTATATGGACTGAAACAGGCTCCTCGTGCTTGGTACTCAAGACTGGATAAATATTTGCAAAAACAGGGTTTTAAAAGAGGTGGAGTGGACAACAATCTATACATAAAAGCCCATGAAAATGAACTTTTGATTGTTGTAGTGTATGTTGATGACATTATGTTTGGAAGCAACAAAGATGATCTAGCAAAAGGGTTTGCTGATGAAATGAAAACAGAGTTTGAAATGTCTATGATCGGAGAGCTCAGTTTCTACTTGGGACTACAAATTCAGCAAAAGAACACAGGTACATTTATTTTACAAGAAAAATACATAAAATAAATGCTGAAAAAATTCAAAATGGAGGACTGCAAACCTGTGTCAACTCCCATGACCACAGGTTGCAAGCTTTGTGCTGATGATGGGTCTGCAGATGTAGATCAAAAACTCTACAGATCCATGATAGGAAGTCTGTTATATTTGACAGCATCAAGACCAGACATCATGCTAGCAGTTGGACTAGTGGCTAGATATCAAGCAACACCCAAACAAAATCATCTTCTTGCAGTAAAAAGAATATTCAGATATCTACAAGGAACAACACAGTATGGGCTTTGGTATCCTAAAAGAAAAAGCTTCACTTTAAAAGCATACACAGATGCAGATTGGGCCAGCTGTGTAGATGATAGGAAAAGCACAAGTGGAGGTGCTTTCTATCTAGGAGAAAGTCTGGTAGCATGGTTAAGCAAGAAACAAACATCCATCTCTCTGTCAACAGCTGAAGCAGAATATATAGCAGCAGCAGCCTGTTGTACACAAGTCATGTGGATGAAGCAGACTCTTCAAGATATGAAGGTGAGCATTAATGAACCTATCTCATTAAAATGTGATAATACAAGTGCCATAAGTATATCTAAAAATCCTGTGCTTCATTCAAAAACTAAACATATACCAATCAAATATCATTTTCTCCGAGAACAAGTGGCTCAGAAAATAGTTAAACTGGACTATGTACCAACAAAAGAACAGATAACAGATATATTTACTAAACCACTTGCCAGAGAACCATTCGAATACTTGAGAGATAGACTAGGGGTAGTATCTGTAGATACTACTCTCTAATATAAAGAGAAAGCATAGTCTCAGGGGGAGAGCATAAACGAAAATATCTTTCCTAAAGGAAATCAGCAAGCAAGGGAAGCATAAAACAGGTCCACAGGATCAGCATTCTTAGTATTATCAGCATTCAGCATGAAAAAAAAGAATTAAACATATATCGGCAATCTAGCACAGATTATAGCAGAGATATATAGCAGCAGCAGACTCAACACAAATTATATGGTTAACACAGGATTAAATGCATCATTGATGTCTGCAATCTAGCACAGAGTACCGGCACCACATACGAAACACAGCTATACAACATATATCGACTCACTATATCAGACAGAGACAAAATATCTATTCAAGTATGATAATCCTCAAAGTGTTCCCTCAACAAGTCTAATACATCACTCTGGAGCAGCATGGTACAAAGTTAGCAAAAGAGGGCCTAAACGTAACTCAGAGAAAGGAAATGCAACGACAAAACCCATACAGAGAGATAAGGCGTCGTCCTTTGCCATTGATGTCAAAGGGGGAGGAAGAACAAACAACAGGAGGAAGAGCAGGCAAACAGAAAGAGAAAGAAAACAGAGAAAGTGGATTGCCATCAATGCCAAAGGGGGAGACTGTTGGAAATATTGTCATTGATGGCAAAGGAGGCAGCGCTGAAGCAAAGAGGCAGAACCGTTATCTCAGCAACAGAGGCAGAAGCAGAGCCGTTATAAAATTCCAGGAAGCGCACTCTCCAACCGGCACAGCAAAGTCAGAGACAGAGTCAGAGACAGAGGCAGAGAGCTGTTATAATTCCGAGAATCGCCCAACCCAGAGGACAGATATAAAATTCCGAGAATCGCCCAAGCCGGCAGATACAGTCGTATGTATAATTCCGAGAATCATTACCCGATGGGCGTTACATATAACTTTACACAAATATTATTCCGGGAATCGCTTGACTCCAGCGGCAAAGTATACATATATAAGAATTGACGCAGCAGCAACTCTGTCTTAAATTATAAGAATTCCAGTGATTGATGCAAATCGGGCAGTGTCGAAGTTAGTGGAGTTTGGAAAGTTTAACACATTGAAACAGTTTCATATTATCAATCCCGAAAGCATAAGAACCAAAGGTCCAAGGCATATCTATAATGGAGCGCTTAATGTTTAAACAGATAACCAAAGTACTGTATGGTGGGACCCCTCCCCAATCGGATCGAAAATGAAGAGTCCAAAGGTGGAAGCACATTGCAATTCAATCGATTGGCGATTTCTGATTGAATCGAAATCGGAACAGATTGGAGCTGCAATAGTTGAGTGATAACAATTCAATCGATTGGCGATTTCCGATTGAATCGAAATCGGAACAGATTGGAGCTGCAAAAGTTGAGTGATATTAATTCAATCGATTGGCGATTTCCGATTGAATCGGAATCGGAGCAGGAGCGATAAATAGCATTCGGAGAAGACTCACTACATCGGGAAGTGTGTCAAGTGGGCCCAAAAGGAGTTCTTATATGTTTAATATGTCTTCACTATATTATGCTAAGAATTGATTTAAAAACAAGGTATATATATGGAGCGCACAAAACAAATTTTATATGGTGGGACCCCTTCCCAATCGCATCGGAGGTAAACAACGCAGAGGGGCTTGCAACTCAAAGTTACGATTGCGATCAATAGCAATCAGAAATCGCAAGGGGATCGAAACTCTGTTAACGCCAAGATAATATATAAGTTGGAGATATGTGTAATGCACTCCGAGGGGGTCTTCTTCCCTTATCCACTTGAGTTTGCTACCCCCGCAGAATTAAGGAATGGTTCAATTTATAATACGAGCACTGTGATATGATTGGTGTATATATATATTACATTGTTGCGGTTGTATTAAAACATGCCGCGTGGTCTGTAGACCCACGGGCCTCAGCTTAAGGGGAGGGCGATTATTAATATACAACGACTGTAATATATGTTCGTTCCGCTTGCGGAAGGTTCCACATCAACAAGACACTAATAGCATAAAAGGGATTGGAGTTCCTCCAGATTTACAGTCAGCAGATATAAAAGGAACAGTTGCACGCATGCAACAGTTACACCACAGCAGAGGACAGAAAAGACAAAGACACAGTCAGAGAAAAGACAAATGCGCAATAAGCCAAGAGACAAAACGAGTGAGCTGGAGTTCTCATTTAAATTTGAATGTAAATGTTTTATTTAAATTTATATTGTTGTGAAGCATTGGCAAGTCTCTGGAAGAGAGAAAATATCCCACTGTAATATTAAAATAAGCACCTACAATTACATTTTTTTGAGTGACCTGAAAAGAGATGAGAAGGCAGAAGGCAAAGAGACATGGTTGTCCATTTCGAATTCCCAGTGGAATACAAACAGCCATGAAGCTATTTTTGTATAAATCAGGGTAATATCCAAGGGGAGAAAGTTGACGAAAAAGGAGTGAGAGAAGAAGAGAGTATGCAGCAGAATTAAAGAGAGTTGAAGAAAATAAGCAAGCTGCAAGAAGAATGTGAATAAGGAGGAGCTGAGCAAAGAAGAAGAAGGGGCTGAGCAGAGATGATGCAGGTCTGATATAAGAGTTGATGAACATCAGAGAAGAAGGTACAAAACAGAGCTGATATCCAAGGTAAATCAGCAAGTGTTTTTTTTTTGAAAGAGTAAGGAAGTTGGAGCTTCCCTATCAAGTTGTAGCTTGATAGATGTCAGTTGTAGCTGACTGAGGTAGGAGCCTCCTGTAGGTTGGTGCCTGCAGAAAATAGATGGGAGTTTGTGCTTCCACATCAAGTTGTAGCTTGATAAAATGTCAGTTGTAGCTGACTGAGGTTGGAGCCTCCTGTAGGTTGGTGCCTGCAGAAAATTGATGGGAGTTGAAGCTTCCTTGCAAGTTGTAGCTTGCAGAATTGAGGATAGAGCCTCCTGTAGGTTGGTGCCTGCAGAAAACAGTGGTGAGAGGGAGTTGGAGCTCGCCTTTGCATCACAACAATAATAAGATGTGGTTTTCTCCCTTTATGGGTTTCCACTTATATTTGGTGTCTCTGTGCATGATGTTTATGTGTTGATGTGATTTATCTCATCTGCTTAATACTTGTTGCTCTCATATTCAATCTGCTATTACATTAACAAATCTGTTTGATAGTAATACTTGTTTCTCACATATTAAGTTGACCATGAAATGAAGGTGTAAATAAGATTTAAAAGAAAAGTTTTAAAAGTCCATGTATGTGTTAAACTGATTCACCCCCCCCCCTCTCAGTTTAACTAAGGGTTCAACACCCTTGCCTCGCTAGGATACTTTCAAGACTTGTGCACACGAGATGACATATAAATGGATGAACATCTCCAAGAAACGATGGTTTCCTGTAGAAATCTGGGAAATTGCAGGAGGCACAGGAAATCAGACTTGAATTGGGATTCCAACAGAGTATAATGTCTATAAATTTCTCTCTCCCTTAGGCCATGCACATGAGGGGCTTTTATACTCCCTCAAAGTAGTTTCAATCAGTTGGAAACAGTTGGCCACATGCTGGGGTGGTTGAACTACTGGAGTAACCATCAACCCAGCCCAAAAATAGGGAATTTTAATATATATTTTTAATGATTTTAATGGCATACGCGTAAAAGTGTGTATGGAATCGCGTATACACGCGGAAAAATATGGGCATACCCGCGTATGGGATTTTTAACACTGTTTTTTATGAATTTTGTTCAAGTCTGTGGGAATGGGTGCCCAAGGCCAAAGAGACAATCATGAACCACATGGTGGTGAAAAATGATGCTATAATAGATTCCCCCTAATATATGAGGTCAGAAGGGGTACATGATGGCCGAAATGTATTATGCACATAGAAAGAACTTCGCAAGGACAAGAGAGGACTTCACCAGATTTTAGCCTACCAAAAACCAATGAAAGAAAATAGAGAGTCAACTCATGCTGAGGCGGGCATACCCATGCTGAGTCAAAAATACATCATATAGAAAGTACTTAATGGATCCAAAATGTATACAAGTATAGCTGAACTGAAATTACACAATGAATCATCTGAGCATGGCCTGTAAGTACAAGTCGGAATCAATGTCCAAATATCACAAAGCTGATCAATGATGCTGAAACTAGATGTATGATCATAAAAGTAATTGAATCTCCAAGTACCAAATCATAAGGGGTGGAACACATGGTACAATCACGCAACTCGGGAGCCAACATATAAGATGTTGTTGTATTGAACTGCAACATATAAGGGTGGACGGCGTCACTAGCAGAAACTTAATGGACTGTCAAAAGTGAACCGAAAACGCTGATGCAACCCGAGGTCTTCACCGATCTCGACGGCACAATTTTACACAATGGGAATAAATGAGCTGAATTCGACCATGTGAGAAATCATTGGATTACCGGTCAATAATGTATACCGTTAACCAACGCGAGACAACCCACCAATAATGAAAATGAGTGTCAAGGTGCCCCAGTACAATCTAACAAGTGCGAATGAATGAGTTGAAGTCGAACACTTGGAAGAATCTACCAATCAGGAGGCAATGATGAATCCCCACTCTCAATAGCGAAGAGTCTGCCACTGATGACTGCAAATCGTAAGGTAGTGACAAAAAGACTCTAGACCTTATTCCCATAGCAATGAGTCGGAGTTGATGGGAAAAGATCTGCTGGAAGGAAGGCATTAAGGTATCCCACATCAGTCCAGTGCGAGTGTAAACCACAGGCCAAAATTTGGAAGGAATCGGATGAAGCAGAGTGACGGAACCAAACCGAAGTACGTTTCTGACATGCACAAGATGAATCTAGCGCACGGAAGAAACCCTCTGAACCAACCAATAATGAAAGCTGACACAGAGGCGAGATATCCACCGATAGGGTCAAATGGAAATCAAGGTACTGCACGAATCCCAAGTGTGATAATGTATGCTAACGTCAAACACAAGGGAAACCACTCAGTCAAAGACCCATAATGATGATCAAATGTTGAGCACAAGGTCACCTATCAATGATGGAAATAGGGCCAGGGTGCGGCTCTAGGTTTACTCTCAGAGAAATGTGTCGTAGTCGATGAGAGCCAAACCCGCTAGCGAGAAGTTAATGGGGACCTTCTCAAACCAACACGAGCAGAAGACCAAAACATCTAATCTGATAGAACAAGATACTGACAAGACCAGGAATGTCGACTGAATAATGAGTCAAGAGACACCACAAAATGGCCGACTCTGGTTATACTTCCCTTGAACAAAAGCACGACTCGTGATGACCATGGCAGTAAAAAGTGACACTGTATAAGTCTGTTATGCAGGAGGTGAAAACAAACTCTCCATATGATTGGAAGAGACAACCAACCGGGGGAGAACTGACCAGTGAAACAAGGCAAAGGCTGAACCTAGGTCAAAACTAAAACCATCCCAAATGAAGGAAAAATATAAGTATATGTGCTTTGTTCAAGGGCGACAAACTGACACTGTACTGCCATCAAATTATGAAGTTACATCCTGTTCCCGCTCTTTTTGTTATATTTGATTTTTTTGTCTTTTTCATATAATAAGCCTGAAAAAGAATAAAATAATGCTATAGTACAATGGATAGAACAAGTATCAAGAAACAGATGCACTAGTTCCTGGGATAGGAACAATCCTATGCTCAATGCAAGGTGGCAAAAACTGGTAAGAGATACTCAAAGGAATGTTCCATCCAAGGTGGCAAAAACTGGTAAGCGATACCGGATGAAGATTGTTTCATAATAGATCAAATGCCCATACGTATCGAAATGGAAGATATCTATTTTATTACTGGACTCTCCCGGAGGGGGGAGCCAGTAGATTTACATGGAAAACCTTTGGGAGGGCTCACCATGGAAGATTACGTCCATGTCTACTGCGTAGAGGGTTCCAAGAAAGTTGGGACTCAAATTGCTATCAAATATTTAAGAGACTTGCACATGAAAATCCTCCCTTCTACCATTGGCACGGTAGCAGGTTCTGCTTCCATACACCAGGTATCCAGGACTCAAATGAGTATAGCAGTGGAATGCTTAACTCATATATATGATATGTGCACATCCCTACTAATGAACATGAAGCAAAAATTAACTTCTATCCGGAAAACAAAGACAAAACATTTTGGATATGTTACAATCTTGATGACATTGTTCTTCGAGAAGATTCTTGGGTTGAGACCCAAAGTGATCTCTTCTATCAGCAACCGGAGAGACCCAAGAATCGCCCGATGGGCTAACTTGATGAAGAGACTGGGGGGAAGTGAAGTTCCCCGAACCACTTGGGATGATGAGTTCTTCCAATGGTGGGGAGAAAAAATCATCGCTGTGGAAGACTATCCCTATTCCGGGATGGATTTTCGTGGCAATCCAAACCTTGTCCTTCCACCAAGCACGGCATGGGGCACAGTCGATAAGATTGCAATTTTAAAACTGATATAAATTTTTTTTTGGATTTTTTCAATATGTATGAAAAAATGAAACATGTTTTTATTTGGATTCAAAGTGACTTACAACATCATAATGATCATGATACAGATATTGGACCAGTCCATCCTGATGATTACCCACGACACAAGCGCCGCAAAGGCAAGGCGGATACAGTAAACTCAGACAGAACCCTCCATGCTGTACAGAGGAACTTGGAGGGTTTAACCCGCTAAGTGCCTATGGCTGTAGTGGAAGATCTACCCGAGGCCATCCAGAGACGGGTAGTAGGAGTACCTCGTGACTGGGTGAGGTTATTCTGCCGAGTCACGACTGCGATCGTGTTCTAAAGGAACACAACTTCTGGGCAAGGACCACAGGAGTAGATGTATATGATTTATTGGATGACTGTATATTTTTTGAGATTTGAACATGATCGGGCATAAGCCCTAATTTTGTACAACTTATGGATCCAAATTTTGTATAGTTTTTGAACACTCTGATGATATATATACAATGATGTTTGATGTGATGTGACAAATGTATAAAAATGTATGATGTTTTTGATAATTAAATTTTATTGTATGGAATGATTAATATGCCAATCAATTGCTTGATTAGCTAATGAGTCTGCCATCCAATTGTCAGCTCGAGGAATATGAATGAAAGTTAAAAATTGAAATGACCTTTGTAACAAATGTACCCTCAAGAACAACCGGAGTAAAAATGGATCTCAAACCCGATAAGTATTGTTCAACTATGACACCACCAGCTGAGAGTCCAATAAAACTACCAACGAATCAACACCCAAAGATATTGCCTTCGAGAGTAGATAAATAACTGCAGTGTATTTTCCTATATTGTTGGAAGCAGGACCAATGCAAACTCCTCTTGATACTAACAGCTGACCGGATGGATCATGAAGATACCCAAGCCGCGGAAGCCAAGTTCCGGGTGTGTCGACTAGCACCATCAGCGAAACCAAAATGACTCATGACATTCGACACAACCTGCCAAAGAAGATCAAAAACATCACCATCCCATCAAAGATCGAAAAACCAGATATGTACAAAGAAAAGCTACTATATACAAAAGCAAAATTCCAGGTCGAAGCCTAGGCATAATACTTTTTCAAATAGAGCAAATTTCTAGTCTCCGGAAACTCATTCCCTTCAAAATCAACCAAGGTATATGCTCCTTTTTTAAGGATTTTTTTAACGATAAAGGGGCCATACCACATAGACTTAAACTTTCCTGCCCCCACGGCATGTTTTTCTTGGGCATAGACCAAAACAAGGTCACCTTCCGAAAAAACCCTAGGCTTGACCGCCTTATCCTACTGAACTTCAATTCAGTTTTTATGCGCTTCATTCATCGTGGCGGCATCTCGACAATGCTCATCGAGATGTTCCAGATGAAGGAGACGTTCTTCAAGACTAGAAGTGTCAGGAAGAAGCTCAACAGCTAACTTAAGAGAAGGAATCTCACATTCAATAGGAATTACGAATTCCAACCCGTAAACTAGCTTAAATGGAGTAAAGCCAGTTGCAGTTTTCACTGACGTCCTGTATGCCCGAAGTGCAGGATATAGCATGATATGCCAGTTGGATTGAGCTTTATTGATTGTCCTTTGAAGAATTTTCTTCAAGGATTTATTGACGGCTTCCACTTGCCCATTGGCCTGAGGATAATACGGAGATGAATGCTCCTGCCGGAAACCTAATTTTAGAGCCAACTCAGCCATCATGCTATTCTGAAAATGACTACCATGATCAGTGATAATCTCTCTAGGAATACCAAAGCGACCAATAACCTGATTGAACAGAAAAAGAGCTGCAGTCTCACCATCATTCCCAGAAGTAGGCATAGCCTCGACCCACTTTGTAAAGTAGTCTACTGCTACAATAATGTACTTGTGACCTTTAGTCGAAGGCGGGTTACAAGTAGTATAATAAATACCCCACTTTGTAAAGGGACCGACAGTAATGACTGGAAAAAGCGGAGCTGGATGAGCGCACATTTTTCGAGTATAAACTTGACACAGATGACACTTTTTGACCGACTCCACACAATCTTTGAAAATCGAAGGCCAAAAGTACCCAGCATGCAAGATTTTTTGGGCTGTAGCAAGCCCAGATAAATGACCACCACAAGCTCCACTGTGGCAGTCATTCAGCACAGCCTCAGCTTCTTCGAGATTTAAGCAACGTCTCAGGATTGAATCAACCCCTTGACGGTATAAAGCATCACCAATGATCAAGTAATTCTTAGCCAAGTGACGCAGCTTACGGCGCTCATCTTTCAAAAAAGTAGAGGGAAACTTCACAGTTTGAAGATACATAATGATATCTCCATACCAAGGATCTTGTGGAGAGATAAGAAACAAATGTTCATCCGGGAAGGATTCATCATAGACTATCTCTTCTCCACAGGGCAACTCAGAAGCTAATTCCGCGAAAACTAATGATTTCTTGGACTTGGAAGACATAAACTCAAGATCAAATTCCTGCAAAATCACAATCCATCTATTGTATTTTCCCCCAATCACTCGCCTACTGAGAAAAAATTGAAATGGATTGGATACTGCCAAAACATAAGTTTTTCGTAGAAGAATGTAATGTTTGAGTCACTACATAGCATGAATAGCTGCTAAAGCCAGCTTTTCTATCAGAGTATACCAGAGTTCAGGTCCTACCAAGCCTTGACTAAGATAGTATATAACATGCTCTACAAGAGCATCATCTTCTTGAACCAGAACCATACCAATGGTAGATTCTGCTGCTGCAAGATACAAAAGGAAATCCCTACTATAATCAGGTGGACTCAATAAAGGAGCATAGTTCATTGATTTTTTCAAAGCATCAAATGAGCGCTGAGCGAAGTCATCCCCAAAAAATGGAACTCCCTTCTTCAACAATCTCATAAATACTTTGGTAACCTCAGCATAATTCACGATAAACCTCCAAAGAAAATTAGCTTTTCCTTTTAGACTTTGAAGTTGACGAATAGATGACGGGGGAGGCAACCGAAGTATTGCCTCAACCTTGAAGGGATATACCCTAATCCCTTCTCTATACACAATGAATCCCAATAATCGACTGGATGTGACCGCGAAAACACACTTGTTCGGATTCAACCTAATCTTGTAGAAATGACATCGCTCAAATACTTGACGGAGGTGAGCAGGATGATCCATTCTCTTCCGAGAATGAGCAGCTAAATCATCCAAATATGCCTCGATAATCTGTTTGATGTCGTGGAAGGCATATGACATGGCCCGCTGAAACGTAGCCCCAACATTTTTAAGACCAAAAGGCATCTTCTTGTAAGAAAATGTACCCCAGGGACAAATAAAGGCAGTCTTATGCTGATCTTCAGGATGGATAGTAATCTGATTATATCCGGAGAAACCGTCCATGAAGGAGAATATCTCATTACTGGCACACTCATCAACGATCTGATCTATAAATGGTGTGGGGTAATTATCTTTCGGACATGCTTTATTAAGGTCTCTGAAATCGATGCAAACTCGAATTTTTCCTTGTTTTAATCTACGGGAACAGGGTTCGAAACCCATTCAGTCAAAGGAATAGGGAAAATAAATCCCGCCTTAAGGAGCTTCTCCACCTCGGCTTTTTTAGCTGCAGCCTTCCTAGGATTGACCGGACGAATTTTTTGCCTCACAGGCTTAGCATTTTCGTAAGTCTTGATCTCATGCTGGACAATAGATGGATCTATACCAGGCATTTCCTCATAAGACCAAGCGAACACATCCCTATACTCTTTAAAGAGATCGGTGTAAATCTGAATCTCTTCAGGGGAACATTCAGCTCCAATGAATACATTCTCTATAATATTGGGATCCCTGGAAATGTTCACCGGGATAGTTGGAGAAATCACAGCCATGTTCCCTTCAGCATGTACCTGTGTTGGTGCTAAAGGGTTTAGGACTGGGCTAACAGGACCAGGAGACACAGGACTTGGAAAACTTGATTCAACTTCGCTCAAATTAGGTAAAAATTAAGACCGATGATGCAAATCATCCCACGGTCTATCTATACTAGTCATAGCTTCCAGGATGGCCTCTTCAGATGGAAGAGTGGTATAAAGGCAATCATGGGCCGAAGAAGAACTAAGTGTCCAAGCTGGAGCCACATCGCCATCCAATTCCTCCGGAGAAAGAGGAGCTGGAATGGAGTCTGCAGAGTCAACAATAGATTAATAAGCAATCTCAGTTGCAGACATCGGAAATGCCATTCCACCCACTTGACCTTCCGCTAATGTGGCTGTAGGGGAAGGTAAGGTCCAAGGGTCCGAAAAATACTGAGTTCTGAAGAAATCTCTTCGAAGAGGAGCCCTGGAGGATGAAATTGAATTTATATGAACATTAGGAGGTGGAATATCAAAAGTACCCATCAACTAAGAATACATTCCAACCCCTAAATTCTCAACAGGCAACTTGGCCTTATCCAACTTTGGAATAGTTGAGTCAGCAGATGCATTCAGGTCTACTGGAGGACAGTCCAGTTGGTCCACTGTAACAATCCTCCCTTCTTGAGGGAAACAAATAATCTCAAATCATGAAGATGCAATAGCATCGATCTCATAAATCCAGTTTCTCCCCAACAGAAGGTTGTATTCCAAGCTTGCATCAACTATCTCAACCTCGATATTTACAGTTTTTCCCCCAACATAGATGGGCAAAGCTGGGACAATACCATGCGGTCTGTGAGAATGACCATCAAACGCAGTCAGAAGAGTAGTAGATGGAACAGCTGCGGTAGATCCAATTCCCTTCCAACATGTGAGAGACATCACACATGTGGAAGCACCCTCATCAACGACCGCCCGGAAAATATTGCATTTCCGGTACGATGATTTAATATGAAAATCCATATGATGGGGGAGTCTGTTTTTTAAATTAGTCATATCGAATGTAATCATAAGAGAGTTCTTTGGATCGACAGCCCCAAGAGTAGTGAGCAGAGCACTGCGCTGAGCCGGACAAGACTGGAGCACCTCAAGAGCCGACATGGCACAAGGACTCTGCGCCAGATCTTCCACAATAGAGTAGTTCTGGGCAGCCCTAGCATTTGTATTAATCATCGTACGCTTAGTAGATGCTTTGGGCATCTGAGGTATGGGCTCAACAGTAGGCTTTGTGATGTGAAGCGGCTCAGTAGCATCGGGAGCACCCTTGGCTTTCGAAGACTCATCTTTGCCATAATCACGGGATCTCGTGGCGACATCCACGTGAGGACTCATCATGTATATGTTTGATGGAATTTCCCCTTCCTGGGTGCCCCCAAAGAAAGCCCCAGTATTTTGATTCGCGCCAACAACTAACTGTTGCCCTTGGGGAAAAGTGTTTGTCAACACAGCCTGGGAACTAGAAGAACCCTGCTGAGCTAACAAGCGCTGTGCATCCTGAATTTTAAGGCGAAGGTGAGTAATATGGTCTCCAGCACATAACTTTCATGGAAGCTTTACTTTCTTTTTATCCTTTGGACCCTCACCAACATGCTCGTTGGTTTTTTCATTACCCTTCCCATTCTTGCCCTTTTTCTTATTACGTCCCTTCTTCTTCCCTTTAGATTGTTGATTTTCTTTAGGGTAAGAAGTCTGAACGACATTCACCGACAAATAATGAGAAGGCAATGATTCAACAGGCACAGCCTGACCAGAAAGAGCAGATTGTAAGGAAAATTGCTGCAATTTATTAAGCAGGTTAGCTGCACCACTATTGATCGACCCAATAAGTCCATCACCATGAGGACCAAGTTTAGTTTTGGATAAGTCCAATTTGGAGCGAGGAGCATTAGGAAAATATTTGTGAAGTACCCCAGACTGAGAATATATCAATTCCTGCTGTTGGGCCCTAAAAATGGCCTGCTCCTCGGAAAATACCCTGAACAGGGATACATCGTTAGAAATTTCTGACTGCAGAGGTTTCAGAAACCATTCCAAAAGGAATTCTCCTGGAATATGAGCTTTAATAAGCCTCTTCCTTCTCCACCATTCCTGAATATGATCAGAAATGTGGGTTGCATCGTCCTGTTTAAAATTAGCTAAGAGTTCAGTCCCGACATCATAACGGACAGGAAACTCTAAATGATTTAGAAATGTTGTAGCTAGATCTCCAAATGTGGCAAAACTGCCCCCAATTAACTCAATATACCACTTGGCATCATTTCCAGTTAAGGTGCGTTGAAACAATCTCAACCTAATCGAATCATCGATCAGGGAGTTAGAAGAACACCATAAATGGAAGGTGGTGATGTGGTCAGCCGAGTCCTCTTCATTCTTGCCTTCAAACTTTGGAATGTCTGAAGGTAGTTTGGTGGGAACCGGAGGCCACCCCGGAATATACCGAATCGGATCATTCGTCAATTTCGACAGATCTGGCAAGTTTAACATTGCCAGAAAAGGTAAACGAGGCGGAGCCTGAGGATTCCATCCTTAATGGGATGAATTCCCTACATTCTGAAAATAATACAATGGATTTGATGAGGCACCATGTTTCCAAAAAGAACTCGTAGAAAATGTTGGTCCAAATGACCCAACATTTGGAGAAGGACCCCCTCCCAATGTAGAGTTACCAAACACCAGACCAGTTCCCCCCCCCCCCTGAAGTAATGAATGATGAGGAAAGCCCCTGATAGGGATTCCAAGCATTAGAAAGAGGGGAAAAAGTTTGATAAGCACTCGACGAAGGGAAAGAAGAATTCCGTTGGTGACCAGCGTAAAACTGATTCCCTGCCCCCACTGTAGTAAATACAGGGTTCCAACCTGTAAAAGAAGTCGAACTCTGACCTCCATACCAAGGGTTAAAACTCCGTGTCTGAGAAGTAAAAGGAAAAGACCCTAAAGAAGGATTTGAACTAGGGATATGCCTAGTTCCGAAGGGGAACCCTTGAAAAGAAGCTGACCCACTAGCCATGGAAGACATGGGTGTAGATGCAGCTGCAGCAGCGAAAAAGGAAAAAGAAGGAATCCCAGTAGTGGGCATTCCAAAATAAAAGGGACCAGATTGAGAAGCATGTGCTTGGGTGAAACCAGAGCCAAACACAGCAGTACTAGAAACAATCGAAGATATAGAAATAATGCCTCTCCCTTCAACTGAAGCAGGAGTCTGAATGCCTGCAGCACTCATAGCAGAAGCCGCGTTCCCAGTCGTGGCCATCGAAAGGTATGAATAAAAAGGAGGATATTCTGGTCTCTCTGACTCAAGTCCGATGTATTCAACAAAAAATGGATAATCAGGAGGAAGAGGAGATGGAAGTGACTGAGGAGACTCAGGTACTTCCTCTACTTCTATTCCTAACTCTCCCGGAAATAAGACTCTCGAGGTGAGCCGAGCGCTCCTCTCGGAACCAACACCAGAACCAACTACGAAACCTTCAATCCCTTGTGTAGGATCTCTCTCCACTATGTCAGACGCCACAGGGAGATAATCACCTGCTAAGTTACTCCTACGCCTTCTTGAAGAAGGCTCTGCACTCTCGGGAGATAACCCCCAGATTCTCCTCGATCGACGAGGCGCTTGATCAGCCACTTTAACAAATTTTAATTAGACTCAAAAGTCTAAAGCTAGGCAAGCTAGGAGCAAATAGCACTCACTACAAAAAATCCCTAAGATACAACCAAGAAAACAGCCTTCAGGTATTTCCGCTCCGGGTGATTAGGAATGGACACCAAAATACACGAAAGCGAAGAATAGGACCTCTCGAAAGTAGTCTGGGATAATTATGGCCCAGGCCTACTAGTGAAGGTAACAGAAACAGTTATGCCGACCTCCTAACAACAGCCTTTGCCGGCACAAGTACCCAAGCTTCGCAAGGGCACCCCCCAGAAGTACTGCTGGAAGTGATACGACGTCTGCCTCATGTACCACGGGTATTTCCCCCCGTAGTCACCTATGTGGAACCTAGGAATGGCAACTATGGGCACCAATCCATGTCAGAAGCCGGGCGGAACGGTCTTGAGGCAAGATCCAGCAAATCAGAGAGGGGGTATCTCTCTTCTCGGCCTTCACTTCCCCTTGCGCTTGACTCTCTGGAGGAGAGCTTTCCCGGTCCACCTAACGGAGTTGGATTTTGCTCAATTAATAAAATTCTATGTTTTAGTTTGAGCAGCCTTGGAGAGTTAACTCTCCACTCACCTAATCCAAGACCCTACAACCTAGCTAGTTGGTGTATGACACTTAATAAAAACTTGCTAGTTGTTTTTAAATTATAGCGGTTATTTTAATTGGCTGTTATATTAGGTCAATGGGATATGGAAGTGAAACTTGTGGTGTTTAATGACGCAAAAAAAGAATTAATGAAAACCAAACTACATGCAAACGCAGTAATTGCCTTTCGATGAAAAGAAATTTCTACATAGGTTCTACGAGACTAAAAAAGTTTTCTTTTCAAATATCAAACTCACACTCGCAAAATCTATGAAAAATATTATCAATGCTTAAGTGCACCTAATGCAAATAACTAAGAGCATGCAAATTCTAAGATGCAAAATCTACTAAAGCAACAAGAAATTTCCCAAAGATCCTTCAGTTTTATCACTTTTCGGTTGTCCACTAAACTAGTTCTCAAAATCAGAAACTCTCAGTATAAAGACACCAAAATATGCTTGACACAAGAGGAAGAAACCAATGACAATTCCCTTCCCAAATCAAGTCAAAAACCAAAGGCAAGAAATCTCAACAAAGCTTCAAAAGATGTAATGAAACGAAAACAAAAATGCAAAACAAAAGCAAATGACAAAACAAAATGTTTTTTGAGATTTTGAATTTTATAAAAAAGAAGAGCTCGAAGAGACCAAGAAAATTATCCAGTTACCAAGCCAAACAACTTTGAATTTCAAGAAAAACTTCAAAAACGCTTCAAATCTTATAGTGCCACTTAGTAGCAAGATTTATATGAGAAAAAAGAAGACAAGAAACTCAGTAACTCAGTCCAGAAGAATAGTACAACCTTGCAGCAATCAAAAACTTCAAAGAACCAAGAAAGACTCCTCAAAAATTGCAACAAGACCTAGTCAAATGAATTTCAAGAAAACCAACTAGAAGCAGGAAAAAATCCAAGTGCAAAGCAAAACATAAAATGAGGAAAGAGTGTATGAGCAGAAGCTCTCTGTTCTGATTAAGCAAAAGAGCCAAGAATTTCCAGAAAGAGATCTTGGTACTCGAACCAGAAATGCAAGCACTACAAAAACAAGATTTTCCCAATAAGCCAGTATTCCACCAAACAAGAGAGAAAAAGACGAATAACCACTATCAACACAATCCAGAGACTATAAAGACACTGCAGGAACAGGTCTCCACAGGTAGATAAGACTAAAAATTTAAGAAATCAAAAAATTTCAAAATTTACACAGGCATACGCTACTTAACAGTTTTGAAACAAGCGTGCATACGCGACTGTGTCAAAGGAAACCCGCATATACGCGACTTCCTTTGAAGCAAACTACATGTATACACGTCTGTGTATAGAAAAACTCGTGTATGAAAAGGTAAATAATGAAAAATAAAAAAGATCAAGCTTGGATAAAGAACCAGGTCTTCAGTCCGACTGAGAAAAAGTTAACTGGACTGGAAATAATAGTTAAAACTGTTGGAAACCTTTCAAACAGCTGAAACCACCCAACAGGGGAATCACAAGAATGTGATCCCCAGCAGAGTCGCCAGTTTTGTTTTGGGAAATAACTCCCTAGAGGTTTTTTGGTTCGAAACCTCCACAGATCAGGGCATGCTACTCAAGAAGGACTCACACAACCACACTTGTATGCTAAAAACTAGATAACATCGATAGTAGAACTCACCCGTTGGAATCAATGTCCAAATATCACAAAGCTGATCAATGATGTTGAAACTGGATGTCTGATCATAAAAGTAACTGAATCTCCAAGTACCAAATCATAAGGGGTGGAACACATGGTACAATCACGCAACTCAGGAGCCAACATATAAGATGCTGCTATACTGAACTGCAACATATAAGGGTGGATGGCGTCACTGGCAGAAACTGAATGGACTGTCAAAAGTGAACCGAAAATGCTGATGCAACCCGAGGTCTTCACCGATCTCGACGGCACAATTCTACATAATGGGAATAAATGAGCTGAAGTCGACCATGTGAGAAATCATTGGATTACCGTTCAAAAATCTATACCGTTAACCAACGCTAGACAACCCACCAATAATGAAAATGAGTGTCAAGGTGCCCCAATACAATCTAACAAGTGCGAATGAATGAGTTGAAGTCAAACACTTGGAAGAATCTACCAATCAGGAGGCAATGATGAATCCCCACTGTCAATAGCGAAGAGTCTGCCACTGATGACTGCAAACCCTAAGGTACTGACAAAAAGACTCTAGACCTTATTCCCAGAGCAATTAGTCGGAATCGATGGGAAAATATCTGCTGGAAGGAAGGCATTAAGGCATCCCACATCAGTCCAGCGCGAGTGTAACCCGCAGGCCAAAATTTGGAAGGAATCGAACAAGATGAAGCTAGCGCACGGAAGAAACCCTCTGAACCAACCAATAATGAAAGATGACACAGAGGCGAGATATCTACCGATAGGCTCAAATGGAAATCAAGGTACTGCACGAATCCCAAGTGTGATAATGTATGCTGACGTCGAACACAGGGGAAACCACTCAGTGAAAGACCCATAATGATGATCAAATGCTAAGCACAAGGTCACCTATCAATGATGGAAATAGGGCCAGGGTGCGGCTCTAGGTTTACTCTCATAGCAATGTGTCGTAGTCGATGAGAGACAAACCCGCCAGCGAGAAGTCAATGGGGACCTTCTCAAACCAGCATGAGCAGAAGTCCAAAACAGCTGATGTGATAGAACAAGATACTGACAAGACCAGGAAGGCCGACTAAATAATGAGTCAAGAGACACCACAGAATGGCCGACTCTGGTTAGACTTCCCTTAAACAAAAGCACGACTCGTGATGACCATGGCAGTAAAAAGTGACACTGTATAAGGCTGTTATGTAGGAGGCAAAAACAAACTATCCATATGATTGGAAGAGATAACCAACCGGGGGAGAACCGACCAGTGAAACAAGGCAAAGGTTGAACCTAGGTCAAAAATAAAACCATCCCAAATGAAGGAAAAATATAAGTATATGTGCTTTGTTCAAGGGCAACAAACTGACACTGTACTGCCATCAAATTATGAAGTTACATCCTGTTCCCGCTCTTTTTGTTATATTTGATTTTTTTGTCTTTTTCATATAATAAGCCTAAAAAATAATAAAAGAATGCTATAGTACAATGGATAGAACGAGTATCAAGAAACAGATGCACTAGTTCCTGGGATAGGAACAATCCTATGCTCAATGCAAGGTGGCGAAAACTGGTAAGTGATACTCAGAGGAATGTTCCATCCATGGGTAAAAGGGTGTCAAGTCGCGATATCGAAATGCCTGCAATGGTTAACTTGTACAAACAGTCAAGGTCAAAAGTTGGCTTAAACATCGAGTCTAGAAATGAAGTCGGCTAAAGGCCAGGATAAACAAGTAGCCAATACGTAATGCAATAATACAACTCAACAACACCAGGGAGCCTCTAGGGTAAGAGCCAGAAAAATGATAGTGGAGAAGAAGAAGAATGAAGCTTCAACACATAAGTCATGGCAGGACTAAAGAGGACTCCCGAGCCTACATAAAACACAGCATGAGCAACAAGTGATAGCGAGGGACTAACTAGGAAGCCCATGTAAAGGAAGGCTCTACCACCAAGTCATGATTAAATAATCGGCGAGTGAAATGGGTGAAATACTCATGACCTGATGGGATCGACCCTATGGCAAGTGATCAGAATGGAGGCTAGTATGAAAAATGCAACGGAAAGTGGATTCCCTAACCTATATGCCAGTGAAGATCATATACCTGCCATGACGGGTCAGCAGTCATGGATCAAAAACCGGAAAAAATCTCGAGTTCAACAAAATGTACTTGAAAATATACCAATCTGGGCACTTCCAAGCATCCGGGTTATGTAGCTTAATATAGATTGAAAAAATTAGCATAACAAATTTTTGCAAAAATTTTCAACTTTTTGGGCATAAATAGACAAGTTACCTCACATTTAGTTCATTGTGACTTGCTGAATTGGGAAAAAGAGCTCTGGAGAAAAAGTCTCTTTCGTCAAAACAGGAGCAATCGACCGTCAAACTCCGCCAAATTTTCTAGGTAAGCTCTTAAACCATCCTTGTTATTCATTTTGTCCGTTCATAAGTTAAAAATTATGAATTTTCACCATAGAATTATTTATTTTAAATCATGGGTTTGCGCATACGCGGGTTTATAATAACCAAGCCGCGTATATACGCGACTGTGTACAAAGAAAGTCGCGTATGCGTATCCCAAAATGAAAAAACACGTATCTAATGAACAAATTATTGAATTTATGTAGGATGACTATATCTTGGAGAGAACGTGAGCACAGTGCCATTGACAATGAAGTAATGCAGGACCAATTATCAGTCAATATTCTCCGAAATTGTGGATTGCTCAAATTTTTCAAAATGCCAAATATGAAGAGTAATGTCGAGTTGCTCGAAATGCTTGTGAATTATTGGGAACCGGAAGAAGATTGTTTCATAATAGATAAAATTCCCATACGTATCGAAGTGGAAGATATCTATTTTATTACTGGACTCTCCCGAAGGGGGGAGCCAGTAGATTTACATGGAAAACCTTTGGGAGGGATCACCGTGGAAGATTACGTCCACATATACTGCGTAGAGGGTTCCAAGAAATTTTGGACTCAAATTGCTATCAAATATTTAAGAGACTTGCACATGAAAATCCTCCTTTTTACCATTGGCAGGGTAGCAGGTTCTGCTTCCCTACACCAGGCATCCAGGACTCAAATGAGTATAGCAATGGAATGCTTAACTCATATATATGATTGGTGCACAGCCCTACTAATGAACATGAAGCAACAATTAACTTCTATCTGGAAAAAAAAAAAATTTTTTTTTGGATATGGTACAATCTGGATGACATTCTTCTTTGAGAAGATTCCTGGGTTGAGACCAAAAGTGATCTCTTCTATCAGCAGCCCGAGAGACCCAAGAATTGCCCGATGGGCTGACTTGATGAAGAGACTGGGGGGAAGTGAAGTTCCCCGAACCACTTGGGATGATGAGTTCTTCCAATGGTGGGGAGAACAAATCATCGTTGTGGAAGACTATCCCTATGCCGGGATGGATTTTCGTGGCGATCCAGACCTTGTCCTTCCACTAGGCGCGGCATGGGGCACAATCGGTAAGATTACAATTTTAAAACTTATATAAATTTTTTTATAGATTTTTTCAATATGTATGAAAAAATGAAACATGTTTTTCTTTGGATTCAAAGTGACTTACAACATTATAATGATCATGATATAGATATTGGACCAGTCCGTCATGATGGTTACCCACGACACAAGCGCCGCAGAGGCGAGGCGGATATAGTAGACTCAGACAGAACCCTCCATGCTGTAAAG
Source organism: Pinus albicaulis (assembly GCA_034641835.2). Lineage (NCBI taxonomy): Eukaryota > Viridiplantae > Streptophyta > Pinopsida > Pinales > Pinaceae > Pinus > Pinus albicaulis. The sequence goes on from CM076575.1 coordinate 1,936,776,887, forward strand.
AGGAGCTTGGAGGGTTTAACCCGCCAAGTGCCTATGGCTGCAGTCTAAGATCTACCCGAGGCCATCCAGAGACAGGTAGTAGGAGTACCTCGTGAGTGGATGCGGTTATTCCGCCGAGTCGCGACTGCGATCGTGTTCTATAGGAACACAACTTCTGGGCAAGGACCATAGGAGTAGATTTATATGATTTATCAGATGACTGTATATTTTTTGAGATTTGAACATGATCGGGCATAAGCCCTAATTTTGTACAACTTATGGATCCAAATTTTGTATAGTTTTTGAACACTCTGATGATATATATACAACGATGTTTGATGTGATGTGACAAATGTATAAAAATGTATGATGTTTTTGATAATTAAATTTTATTGTATGGAATGATTAATATGCCAATCAATTGCTTGATTAGCTAATGAGTCTGCCATCCAATTGTCAGCTCGAGGAATATGAATGAAAGTTAAAAATTGAAATGATATTTGTAATAAACGTACCCTCAAGAACAATCGGAGTAAAAATGGATCTTGAACCCGATAAGTATTGTTCAACTGTGACACCACTAGCTGGGAGTCCAAGAAAACTACCAACGAATCAACACCCAAAGATATTGCCTCCGAGAGTAGATAAATAACTGCAGTGTATTCTGCTATATTATTGGAAGCAGGACCAATACAGACTCCTCTTGATACTAACAGCTGACCGGATGGATGATGAAGCACCCAAGCCGCGGAAGCCAAGTTTCGGGTGTGTCTACTAGCACCATCGGCAAAACCAAAATGACTCATGACATCCAATACAACCTGCCAAAGCAGATCAAAAACATCACCATCCCATCAAAGATCGAAAAACTAGATATGTACAAAGCAAAACTACTATATACAAAAGAAAAATGCCAGGTCGAAGCCTAGGCATAATACTTTTTCAAATAGAGCCCATTTCTAGGCTCCGGCAACTCATTCCCTTCAAAATCAACCAAGGTATATGCTCCTTTTTTAAGGACTTTTTTAACGATAAAGGGGCCATACCACATAGACTTAAACTTTCCTGCCCCCAGGGCATCTTTTTCTTGGGCATAGACCAAAACAAGGTCACCTTCCGAAAAAACCCTAGGCTTGACCGCCTTATCGTACTGAACTTTAACTCGGTTTTTATGCGCTTCATTCATCGTGGCAGCATCCCGACGCTGCTCATCGAGATGTTCCAGATGAAGGAGCCGTTCTTCAAGACTAGAAGTGTCAGGAAGAAGTTCAACAACTAAATTAAGAGAAGGAATCTCACATTCAATGGGAAATACGGATTCCAACCCGTGCACTAGCTGAAACGGAGTAAAGCCAGTTGCAGTTTTCACTGACGTCCTGTATGCCCACAGTGCAGGATATAGCATAATATGCCAGTTGGATCGAGCTTTATTGATTTTCCTTTGAAGAATTGTCTTCAAGGATTTATTCACGGCTTCCACTTGCCCATTGGCTTGAGGATAATACAGAGATGAATGCTCCTGCCGGAAACCTAATTTTAGAGCCAACTCAGCCATCATGCTATTCTGAAAATGACTGCCATGATCAGTGACAATCTCTCTAGGAATACCAAAATGAGAAATAACTTGGTTGAAAAGAAAAAGAGCTGCAGTCTCACCATCATTCCCAAAAGTAGGCATAGCCTCGACCCACTTCGTAAAGTAGTCTACTGCTACAATAATGTACTTGTGACCTTTAGCCGAAGGTGGGTTACAAGTAGTATAATAAATACCCCACTTTGTAAAGGGACCGACAGTAATGACTGGAAAAAGCGGCGCTGGATGAGCATGCATTTTTCGAGTATAGACTTGACACGGATGACACTTTTTGACCGACTCCACACAATCTTTGAAAATCGAAGGCCAAAAGTACCCAGCACGCAAGATTTTTTGGGTTGTAGCAAGCCCAGATAAATGACCACCACAAGCTCCACTGTGGCAATCATTCAGCACAGCCTCAACTTCTTCGAGAGTTAAGCAACGTCTCAAGATTGAATCAACCCCTCGACGGTATAAAGCATCACCAATAATCAAGTAATTCTTAGCCAAGTGACGCAACTTACGGCGCTCATCTTTCGAAAAAGTAGAGGGAAACTTCACAGTCTGAAGATACACAATGATATCTCCATACCAAGGATCCTGTGGAGAGATGAGAAACAAATGTTCATCCAGGAAGGATTCATCATAGACTATCTCTTCTCCACAAGGCAACTCAGAGATTAATTCTGCAAAAACTAATGATTTCTTGGACTTGGCAGACATAAACTCAAGATCAAATTCCTGCAAAATCACAATCCATCTATTGTATTTGCCCCCAATCACTCGCCTACTGAGAACAAATTGAAATGGATTGGCTGTTGCCAAAACATAAGTTTTTCGTAGAAGAATGTAATGTCTGAGTCGCTGCACAGCATGAACAGCTGCTAAAGCCAGTTTTTCTATCAGAGTATACCGGAGTTCAGGTCCTACCAAGCCTCGACTAAGATAGTATATAACATGCTCTACAAGAGCATCATCTTCCTGAACCAGAACCATACCAATGGTAGATTCTGCTGCTGCAAGATACAAAAGGAAATCCTTGCTATAATCAGGTGGACTCAATAAAGGAGCAGAGGTCAATGCTTTTTTCAAAGCATCGAATGAGCGTTGAGCGAAGTCATCCCAAAAAAATGGAACTCCCTTCTTCAAAAATCTCATAAATCCCTTAGTAACTTCAGCATAATTTACGATAAATCTCCGAAGAAAATTAGCCTTTCCTTGTAGAATTTGAAGTTGACGAATAAAGGACGGGGGAGGCAACCGAAGTATTGCCTCAACCTTGAAGGGATCTACCCTAATCCCTTCCCTAGACACAATAAATCCCAATAACCAACCAGATGTAACCACGAAAACGCACTTATTCGGATTCAACCTAATCTTGTAGAAACGACATCGTTCAAATATTTGACGGAGGTGAGCAGGATGATCCATTCTCTTTCGAGAATGAGCAGCTAAATCATCCAAATATGCCTCGATAATCTGTTTGATGTCGTGGAAGGCGTATGACATGGCCCGCTGAAACGTAGCCCCAGCATTTTTAAGACCAAAAGGCATCTTCTTGTAAGCAAAAGTACCCCAGGGACAAATAAAGGCAGTCTTATGCTGATCTTCAGGACGGATAGTAATCTGATTGTATCCGGAGAAACCATCCATGAAGGAGAAAATCTCATTACCGGCACACTCATCGATAATGTGATCTATAAATGGTGTGGGGTAATTATCTTTCAGACATGCTTTATTAAGGTCTCTGAAATCAATGCAAACTCGAATTGTTCCTTGTTTTTTATCCACGGGAACAGGATTCAAAACCCACTCTGTCAAAGGAACAGGGAAAATAAATCCCACCTTGAGTAGCTTCTCCACCTCGGCTTTGATAGCTGTAGCCTTCCTAGGATTGACCGGATGAAGTTTTTGCCTCACAGGCTTAGCATTTTCATAAGTCTTGATCTCATGCTGGACAATAGATGGATCTATACCAGGCATTTCCTCATAAGACCAAGTGAACACATCCCTATACTCTTTAAAGAGATCGGTGTAAATCTGAATCTCTTCAGGGGAACATTCAGCTCCGATGAAGACATTCTCTATAACATTGGGATCCCTGGAAATGTTCACCGGGATAGTTGGAGAAATCACAGCCATGTTCCCTTCAGCATGTACCTGTGTTGGTGCTAAAGGGTTCAGGACTGGGCGAACAGGACCAGGAGACACAAGGCTTGGAAAACTTGATTCAACTTCGCTCAAATCAGGTAAAAAGTAGGACCGATGATGCAAATCATCCCACGGTCTATCTATACCAGTCATAGCTTCCAGGATGGCCTCTTCAGATTGAAGAGTGGTATGAAGGCAATCCTGGGCAGAAGAAGAACTAAGTGTCCAAGCCGGAGCCACATCGCCATCCAATTCCTCCAGAGAAAGAGGAGCTGGAATGGACTCTGCAGAGTCAACAATAGATTGATAAGCAATCTCAGCTGCAGACATCGGAAATTCCATTCCACCCACTTGACCTTCCGCTAATGTGGCTGTAGGGGAAGGTAAGGTCCAAGGGTTCGAAAAATAATGAGTTCTGAAGAACTCTCTTCGAAGAGGAGCCCTGGAGGATGAAATTGCATTTATATGAACAGTAGGAGGTGGAATATCAAAAGTACGCATCAACGAAGAATACATTCCAACCCCTAAATTCTCAACAGGCGACTTGGCCTTTTCCAACTTTGGAATAGTTGAGTCAGCAGATGCATTCGGGTCTACTGGAGGACAGTCCAGTTGGTCCACTGTAACAATACTCCCTTCATGAGGGAAACAAATAATCTGAAATAATGAAGATGCAATGGCATCCATCTCATAAATCCAGTTTCTTCCCAACAAAAGGTTGTAGTCCAAGCTTGCATCAACTATCTCAACTTCGATATTTACAGTTTTTCCCACAACACAGATGGGCAAAGCTGGGACAATACCATGCGGTCTTTGAGAATGACCATCAAACGCAGTCAGAAGAGTAGCAGATGGAACAACTGCGGGAGATCCAATTCCCTTCCAACATGTGAGAGACATCACACATGTGGAAGCACCCTCATCAACGACCGTCCGGAAAATATTGCATTTCCGGTACGATGATTTAATATGAAAATCCATATGATGGGGGAGTCTATTTTTAAAATTAGTTGTATCGAATGTAATCAAAAGAGAGTTCTTTGGATCGAAAGCCCTAAGAACAGTGAGCATAGCACTGCGCTGAGCCGGACAAGACTGGAGCACCTCAAGAGCCGACATGGCACAAGGACTCTGCGCCAGATCTTCCACAATAGAGTAGTTCTGGGTAGCCCTAGTGTTTTGATTAATCATCGTAAACTTAGTAGATGCTTTGGGTATCTGAGGTATAGGCTCAACAGTAGGCTTTGTGATGTGAAGCGGCTCAGTAGCATCGGGAGCACCCTTGGCTTTCGAAGACTCATCTTCGCCATAATCACGGGATCTCGTGGTGACATCCACGTGAGCACTCATCATGTATATGTTTGATGGAATTTCCCCTTCCTGGGTGCCCCCAGAGGAAGCCCCAGTATTTTGATTCGCGCCAACAACTAATTGTTGCCCTTGGGGAAAAAAGTTTGTCAACACAGCCTGGGAACTAGAAGAACCCTGCTGAGCTAACAAGTGCTGCGCATCCTGAATTTTAGGGCAAAGGTGAGTAAGATGGTCTCCAGCACATAACTTGCATGGAAACTTCACTTTCTTTTTATCCTTTGGACCCTCACCAACATGCTCGTTGGTTTTTGCATTACCCTTCCCATTCTTACCCTTTTTCTTATTACGTCCCTTCTTCTTCCCTTCAGATAATTGATTTTCTTTAGGGTTAGAAGTCTGAATGGCATTCACCGAAAAAGACTGAGAAGGCAATGATTCAGCAGGCACAGCCTGACCAGAAGGAGCAGATTGTAAAGACAATTGCTGCAATTGATTAAGCAAGTTAGCTGCACCACTATTGATCGACCCAATAAGTCCATCACCATGAGGACTGGGTTTAGTTTTGGATAAGTCCAATTTGGAGCGAGGAGCATTAGGAAAATATTTGTGAAGTACCCCAGACTGAGAATATATCAATTCCAACTGTTGGGCCCTAAAAATGGCCTGCTCCTAGGAAAATACCCTAGACAAGGTTACATCCTTAGAAATGTATGAATGCAGAGATTTAAGAAACCATTCCAAAAGGCATTCTCCTGGAATATGAGCTTTAATAAGCCTCTTCCTTCTCCGCCATTCCTGAATATGATCAGAAATGTGGGTTGCATTTTCCTGTTTAAAATTAGCTAAGAGTTTAGTCTCGGAATCATAACAGATAGGCAACTGGAAATGATTTAGAAATGTTGCAGCCAGATCTTCAAATGTGGCAAAACTGCCCCCAGTTAACTCAATATACCACTTGGCAGCATTTCCAGTTAAGGTGCGTTGAAACAATCTCAACCTAATCGAATCATCGATCAGGGAGTTAGAAGAACACCATAAATGGAAGGTGGTGATGTGGTTAGCCGGGTCCTCTCCATTCTTGCCTTCAAACTTTGGAATGTCTGAAGGTAGTTTGGTGGGAACTGGAGGCCACCCTGGACTATACCGGATCGGATCATTCATCAAGTTCGACAAATCTGGCAAGTTTAACGTTGCCAGAAAAGGTAAACGAGGCGGAGCCTGAGGATTCCATCCTTGATGGGATGAATTCCCTACATTTTGAAAAGAATACCCTGGATTTGATGAGGCACCAGGTTTCCAAAAAGAACTTGTAGAAAATGTTGGTCCAAATGACCCAACATTTGGAGAAGGACCCCCTCCCAACGTAGAGTTACCAAACATCGAACCAGTTCCCCCCCCCCGAAGTAATGAATGAAGAGGAAAGCCCCTAATAGGGATTCCAAGCATTAGAAAGAGGGTGAATAGTCTGATAAGCACTCGACGAAGGGAAAGAAGCATTCCCTTGGTGACCAGCGTAAAACTGATTCCCTGCCCCCGCTGTAGTAAATACAAGGTTCCAACCTGTAAAAGAAGTCGAACTCTGACCTCTAGACCAAGGGTTAAAACTCTGAGTCTGAGAAGTAAAAGGAAAAGACCCTAAAGAAGGATTTGAACTAGGGATATGGCCAGTTCCGAAGGGGAAACCTTGAAAAGAAGCTGACCCACTAGCCATGGAAGACATGGGTGTAGATGCAGCTGCAGTAGCGGAAAAGGAAAAAGAAGGAATCCCAGTAGTGGGAATTCCAAAAAAAAAGGGACCAGATTGAGAAGCATGTGCTTGGGTGAAACCAGAGCCAAACACAACAGTACTAGAAGCAATCAAATATATAACAATAGTGCCTCCCCCTTCAACTGAAGCAGGAGTTTGAATGCTTTTAGCACTCACAGCAGAAGCCGCGTTCCAAGTCCTGGCCATCGAAAGGTATGAATAAAAAGGAGGATATTCTGGTCTCTCTGACTCAGGTTCGATGTATTCAACAACAAATGGATAATCAGGAGGAAGAGGAGATGGAAGTGACTGAGGAGACTCAGGTACTTCCTCTACTTCTATTCCTAAATCTCCGGGAAATAAGACTCTCGAGGTGAGCGGAGCACTCCTCTCGGAACCAACACCAGAAACAACTACAAAACCTTCAATCCCTTGTGGAGGATCTCTCTCCACTGGGTCAGATGCCACAGGGTGATAATCACCTGCTAAGTTACTCCTACGCCTTCTTGAAGAAGGCTCTGCACTCTCGGGAGATAACCCTCGGATTCTCCTCGATCGACGAGGCGCTTGATCAGCCACTTTAACAAATTTTAATTAGACCCAAAACTATAAATCTAGGAAAGCTAGGAGAAAAGAGCACTCACTACAAAAAATCCCTAAGATACAACCAAGCAAACAACCTTCAGGTATTTCCGCTCTGGGTGATTAGGACCGGACACCAAAATACACAAAAGCGAAGAATAGGACCTCCCGAAAGTAGTCTAGGATAATTACGGCCCAGGCCTACTAGCGAAGGTAACAGAAACAGTTACGCCGACCTCCTAAAAATAGCCTTTTCCGGGACAAGTACCCCAGCTTCGCAAGGGCACCCCCCAGAAGTACTGCTGGAAGTGATACGATGTCTGCCTCAGGTACCACGGGTATTCCCCCCCGCAGTCACCTGTGTGGAACCTAGGAATGGCAACTATGGGCACCAATCCATGTCAGAAGCCGGGCGGAACGGTCTTGAGGCAAGATCTAGCAAATCAGAGAGGGGGTATCTCTCTTCTTGGCCTTCACTTCCCCTCGCGCTTGACTCTCTGGAGGAGAGCTTTCCCGGTCCACCTAACAGAGTTTGATTTCGCTCAATTAATAAACTTCTATGTTTTAGTTTGATCGGCCTTGGAGAGTTAACTCTCCACTCACCTAATCCAAGGCCCTACAATCTAGCTAGTTGGTGTATGACACTTAATAAAAACTTGCTAGTTTTTTTTTAAATTATAGCGATTATTTTAATTGGCTGTTATATTAGGTCAATGGGATATGGAAGTGAAACTTGTGGTGTTTAATGATGCAGAAAAGAATTTAATAAAAACCAAACTACATGCAAATGCAGTAATTTCCTTTCGATGAAAAGAAATTTCTACACGGGTTCTACGAGACTAAAAAAAAATTCTTTTCAAGTATCAAACTCACACTCGCAAAATCTATGAAAAAGAATATCAATGCTTAAGTGCACCTAATGAAAATAACTAAGAGCATGAAATTCTAAGATGAAAAATCTACTAAAGCAACGAGAAATTTCCCAAAGATCCTTCAGTTTTATCACTTTTCGGTTGTCCACTAAACTAGTTCCCAAAATCAGAAACTCTCAGTATAAAGACACCAAAATATGCTTGACACAAGACGAAGAAACCAATGACAATTCCCTTCCCAAATCAAGTCAAAAACCAAAGGCAAGAAATCTCAACAAAGCTTCAAAAGATGTAATGAAACGAAAACAAAAATGCAAAACAAACGCAAATGACAAAACAAAATGCTTTTTGAGCTTTTGAATTTTATAAAAAAGAAGAGCTCGAAGAGACCAAGAAAACTATCCAATTACCAAGCCAAACAACTCTAAATTTCAAGCAAAAATTCAAAAACGCTCCAAATCTTATAGTGCCACTTAGTAGCAAGATTTATATGAGCAAAAGAAGACAAGAAACTCAGTAACTCAGCCCAGAAGAATAGTACAACCTTGCAGCAATCAAAAACTTCAAAGAACCAAGAAAGACTCTTCAAAAATTGCAACAAGACCTAGTCAAATGAACTTCAAGAAAACCAACCAGAAGCAAGAAAAAATCCAAGTGCAAAGCAAAACATAAAATGAGGAAAGAGTGTATGAGCAGAAGCTCTCTGTTCTGATTAAGCAGAACAACCAAGAATCTCCAGAAAGAGATCTTGGTACTCGAACCAGAAATGCAAGCACTAAAAAAACAAGATTTTCCCAATAAGCCAGTCTTCCACCAAAAAAGAGAGAAAAAGACGAATAACCACTATCAACACAATCCAGAGACTATAAAGACACTGCAGGAACAGGTCTCCACAGGCAGACAAGACTAAAATGTCAAGAAATCAAAAAAATTCAAAATTTACCTAGGCATACGCTACTTGACAGTTTTGAAACAAGCGTGCATACGTGACTGTGTCAAAGGAAACCTGCATATACACGACTTCCTTTGAAGAAAACTGCATGTATACGCGTCTGTGTATAGAAAAATTCGCGTATGAAAAGGTAAATAATGAAAAATAAAAAAGATCAAGCCTGGATAAAGAACCAGGTCTTCACTCTGACTGAGAAAAAGTTAACTGGACTGGAAATAATAGTTAAAACTATTGGAAACCTTTCAAACAGCTGAAACCACCCAACAGGGGAATCACAAGAATGCGATCCCCAGTGGAGTCGCCAGTTTTGTTTCGGGAAATAACTCCCTAGAGGTTTGTTGGGTCGAAACCTCCACAGATCAGGGCATGCTACTCAAGAAGGACTCACACAACCACACTTTTATGCTAAAAACTAGATAACATTGATAGTAGAACTCACCCGTAATCCTACGTTTGATGTAGATCCCGCGGGGTCCAAACCCCCGGCAACCCTTCTTCCTCCTCAACCTGAAAACCAAGAAGAAAAGTGCACGGAAATCTAGTTGTACAGCATATATCTATCCTAAATGTCAGTGAAATCCATGTGAAACATCATTTAAACAATAATAAATGCTTAAATAATAATCTTTTCACATATGCAAGTAGATATTAACATGTGAATTGAGGAACAAGATGGTTCTTCTTTATTACGAACAGCATGTACAGTAGTAAAAAGTGGAGAGATCACCTGAATCCTTCCACGATATTCGAACAGACCGTCGTCCGGATCCGTCCTGCCCTTACCTCACTAGGATACTTTCAAGACTTGTGCACACGAGATGACATATAAATGGATGAACATCTCCATGAAATAAGGGTTTCCTGTAGAAATCTGGGAAAGTGCAAGAGGCACGGGAAATCAGACTTGAATTGGGATTCGAACAGAGTATAATGTCTATAAATTTCTCTCCCTTAGGCCATGCACATGAGGGGCTTTTATACTCCCTCAAAGTAGTTTCAATCAGTTGGAAACAGTTGGCCACGTGCTGGGGTGGTTGAACTACTGGAGTAACCATCAAGCCAGCCCAAAAATAGGAAATTTTTATATATTTTTTAATGATTTTAATGGCATACGCGTAAAAGTGTGTATGGACTCACGTATACACGCGAAAAAGTCTGGGCATACCCGTGTATGGGATTTTTAACACTATTTTTAATGAATTTTGTTCAAGTCTATGGGAATGGGTGCCTAAGGCCAAAGAGACAATCATGAATCACATGATGGTAAAAAATGATGCTATAACAAGAGTTTTGCAGAAATGGTAGTAAATATTAATTAAGATAGAGTGGGAGAAGTATTCGGATGCCCATTCTGCTTAATGACCATTGCATTAACTGAATATACAATTATGGTAGTTTTTTTTTGACTTGAGGCACATTTGATAGGTTGGTAATAACTCCAAAGTGCCTTCTTTTGGAGATATCTTCTGACTGCGGTAACTCTGACTTAGCTTCTGCGATAAGTCAGGTGAAACATTTGGTTATAACGCCACCCATGCCTTTATAATGACAGTTTTGACAGTTTTGGAGTGTTTCCTTTGTATAGTAACTGTTGATCAGTCTGTGTAGGTGAAGAGGAGGCCACAGGTGGCTTTGGATATTCTGGAGGAATGACTGTGATGTGAAGCTGTATTCGAGGTTGCCTTTGCCCTAATCCATATTTTCTTTCATCAATAACTGTGTTTTTAGGCCTAATTGTGCTTTTTTCCTTTTAAATAATCTTTAACCTTTATGTCCTTGCTGACTGTGTAAGCCTTAATCATTTGTCTTTAAACTCTGATTTAACCTTTAAACCTATAGATTAAGCCTTTAACCTTTGATTTAATGCTTGACCCTTTGTCTTTATCTTTAACGTTCTTTGTTGATCTGTTTTTGCTATGTGCAGGGGTTTCATTGGTGCGCTGGAAGGTTTGATAAATAGCCAATATTCATGATATATTGACAAAAACCTGCAAACTAACCCATTTTTTTCCTCCCTTTATATAATTTAAGCTCGAAGATCATCACCTTCAGCCTTGAGCCACTGTGGTTGGCTGTGGGAGGGCCTTTAACACCTTGGCCGCCATTAAAACCTGCAAAACGAATAGAATATTAAATAAATCCTACGAGCTAGGGTTTAAACTGCTTCAGAAGCTCAGTATGGTGGCGGAGGAGTGTTGCAGAGAGGCAAAAATGTAGGCAGAGGAGGTTCTGTATGAAAAAAGGAGGAAAAATGGCGGATTTTTAAATGTTGGCGTGAAAACGAAAGGTGGTTTTTGCGAAGCCATGAATGGTTTTCACGTAGAGGTTGGGTGGTAAACGGTTTTGGAAAATATGGACGCGATATGGTCCGATGGATGACACGTGTCCCACCGAAAACCACCTATTTCGCGTAGAAGGTGCACGATGGGGAGCTTAGTTAGATCGAGCGTGAAACGGTGTGTAGGCCATTGGATCTGGGGCTGTAGATCCAATAGCGGAGGATCAGGGAAAAGTCAGGGAGTTGATCGGTGGAAAAATGAGGTGGGGCTGGGTTTGACGTAAGCAAAGTTGTTAGATAGTGCAATATGAATGGGCAGGGTTGAAATGGTAAGATCTCGCGGGAGTCGTTAGATCTTGATGATCGACGATCATGATTTGTCAAGGGATGAAATGGTGGATGATAGATCAGGAAACAAGAATAAAGAAAGGGCATCTGATGACCGTTGGATCTTTGAAGATCAATGGTAAATATTACATCGGGGGGAAAACAATCGAGGAGAAAATATAAGTGAATGGGGATTGGAGATAGGGCGCGGAGACAAGGTCCTGTGGGGATTTAATAGGACTGGTGGGAAAAAAAGAAAGGGCGATGGGGATAGCAGGAGCTGGATAAAGGAGAGGATTTTTGACAGTTTTTTATCTCGGTAGATCAACGGTGCAGATCATATCAGCAGTTGAACCATCGGTGGAGGAAAGGGAAAGCGGGAGGAAAAATAACGATTTGCCGATGTCGATGGGGGCTAAGGGCAAGTGCCGGAGCATGGCCCTGTGGAGGATTAAAGGGACTGGGAGCCAGGGAAAATAGGGATTGAAGGCTTGATGCGTGGTGTTAAGCGCTTGGCCGTCAGATCAAACACAATCGATGGTTGTGATTGCATCGAGAGATCGGCCAATCAGTAGAAAAAAGGTAAGGGGAAAGAGGAATTGGGAACGTCGATGCGAAAAGGCGATGGGGGCTAACTCCTGGTCACGGGCGCATGGTTTTATGACGGATAAATGGAAGGGGGCTTAAGCCAAGGGGGCTTAAAGCCTATGTGTAAATAAGGTCAAAAAATGGCCAAAAAGTGGGTTTTTTGGACTTTAAAGGTTTTGATAGATTAAAAAAGGTGTTTTAAACCTTAATAAAGAGGTTTAATGGTTTAAGGAGGTTTTTTAATGGGAGAATGAGGAAAAGTAAAGGGGAAAGGGGAATTTTTATAGGAAAAATGAGTGATTAGGATAGGTAAACATGGATGAAAAGTGGGTGAAAATGGATTTATGGAATGATGGAAAATGGCTCCATAACAATTTTCTTTGGATATCAACAGGACTTCTTTGAGGGATTTTTGTGGAAACAACAGAGGCTTCAAGACGTCACAGATTTTGCATGAAATTTTTTTCTTGAAGACTAAAAGACCTTTTTTAGCCATATTTTCATATGTCAAAATTATGGATGGCTAACAGCGGCTCCAACTTGGGGATGGAAGCTCCTTGGAGGTGTCAAGAACCTCAAAAATTTATATCTGAAATGCAGACCTGTGCTTTATCCTTGATAACCTTTTCTTATTTTATCATGCTGCTTGAAAATATGATCATTATTTATCATAACCTTCAAATTTCTCCCAAACATTCTACCTATACAACCTACTTTCCTAACATTTTTTCTTCATAAGGTGCACTTGGCCTTGCAAACTTTGACATCAACATTTTATTTTGAAAACAGGAAAAAATAATCTAAATCTACCCTTATTTCTGCATGAGTTCAGATTAAACTATTGAACTCATAGCTTCTCTACCTAATCTACTATCTGTCAGGATTAAACTGTATGACAGATCGACATTCTCTACATTCTAAAACAAAAATTGAAAACATAGTCAAACCAGGATTAAGCTGTCTGATTTGTTGTGATAGCTATGACATCAAAACAAACTGTTCATAGAACTTTATTTGCATAAAAGTAAAAAAAATTGGAAGGCTTACGATCTGAAAAAAATGAGAGTCCTTCCTTCTTACTTTTAGCTCTGATTTTGATATTTTTGAGCTATCTTCTTCTTCTTTACTTGGTTCAAGTTTTCAGCATGTTAGAACCAGTCTTATTTTTCTATCCTAATCTAATCTACTGATAAGCCAAGATTAAATAGTTTGGAAAATCTTCTTCAGTAACCTATCAGCAGTAAATTGAAATATATCTAATCATGATTAGGCGGTATGACTAAATAGTAGTGCTTTCTTTTAAGTAGTGGCATTTAGGCTTGCACACTTCCAGAGCAGTGCTTTCTTTTAAGTAGTGGCATTTAAGCTTGCACACTTTCAGACTTTATTTCTTTTTTGGTATGGGGCTGTACCTTTCTTTTTTAATATCTACCCTCTTTTCCTCTTTTCTATTTTTTGTATTTTTCTCCTTTTTTCAAATTCAAAGTAGAAAAAAAACTAACTAAATTCTCACAGGCTGAGCTTTATTGACACTCCTACCTACCCTAATCTAACTCTGAAGTATTTACATGTTTAGCTGACAAAATATCTTTCCAAGTACATCCAGTCAATCAGATGATTCCATGATTGGTATTTGCTCATATCTTTGAGCATGCTGGATGAACTGGGCCACTCCCATCTCACTTGTTTCTTAGCAGTAGTGTTAAATTTTTTTGTTACATTTGGTGATACACTGCTTCTAACAACCTTTAACCATTCTTAAAATATCTTTAAGAAATGAGCATAGGGATCTTGAAATAATACCTAGTTGTGAGTATTTGAAAGATGGTTTTAGAATAGGCTTACTTTTTTCTCCACTAGATCAAGATCAAGATTCTTTTGAGAAAGAAAATATTCCTCATCTTCATTATTATCTGAGCTGGAGGACTCATCATATATTGCAGTGTTTTCCTCTCGTAGTCTTGGTATGCTCTGATTTTTTGGACTGTACTCTGTGAAGAGATCATCATATTCTTGAGCAGGGTTATCTTTTAATACCTCAATCCTCTCAGGAGAAGTTTCCTTATATTCATCAAGCTCAAGAAATTCTTCATTGTTTTCCTCCTCAACCTTTGAGTTGAAAGACTGCTGATTCAAAATCATGTGAAAGTTGTTTCTGATGGATTGGATTGGTTGATTTCTCCTCTCAATCTGACGAGAGTGAATTTCATGATACCAATCAACTGCTGGTTGCCCTGCATGATTAGTTTCTACTTGAAAATTATCATCATCATCATACTGATAAAAAATTGGAAAATCATTAGTATAAACAATTTCATCAATCAAGCATTTTGGGTTATTAGTTTTTTTTTCTTTAAGCTGATCTACAAGTTTATTTTCTGGTTCAAGACAACAAGGTTCAGTAGGTAGATGCGTAGAAGTGTTTTTTTCAAATGAAGTTTTGAGGGCTGGCTATTTGTTTAATACTCGATCAATTTCTTCTTCTGTCAAACGAGGGGGAATTTTTATTCTGCTTTGGACAGAAGTACAACAATCCTCTTTCTCTTGTATTGATTGACTTTGAGGCTGGATATCTTCTTGAGCCTCTCCTAATGAATTAGTACTTGTGCTTGCAGGGAAACCTTGAGGGTTTTCTACTATTTCCTGATCTACTTCTATTTGAAACAACTCCTCATGATTGTTATGATACTCAATTTGAATACAAGGTTCATGAGTTGTTTCTTCTACATTATCAGGATGCCACTCTCCTTTTAAAATATGAAATGAGTTATAACATAGAGGGAGAGTCTCTATATGTGTTGATTTTTCTTCCATTTCAGGTTCTGTGTTTCCTAGGAGGCTTATTGTTTCCTCAAAGCATTGCTCACTTTTTGCATTTTCATTTTGGTTGTAAAATTCTCTTAACATCATAACACACGATAAAGGTATCATGTCAAGACTTTCTTGAAAACATTCTTCATTTTTTTCTCTGTAACCTTGCTCATCATACATATTTTATTTGTTGTTTATGTCTTTTAGTGGTTGAGTTTGTTTTTTATTAGGATAAAGCATGGGTTTCTCTGGATGATCAACATGTATATCAGCCTCATGCATATCCAATATTTTATCAAGTATGTACATTATTTTGTTGATTGTATCTGACCACATCTCTAGCTTTAACTCTGAAGAAGTTATTTTCTCTTGAGCTGCTTTGTCTTTTCTTATTTCTTCTAACCTTCTCTCTCTTTCTAGTATGTTGAATTCCACAGTAATTGCCATATTTTTCATTTCTTCCAGGTTTGAAGGGTCTCTTTCTCTTATCTGGAATTCCAACTCTGGGTCAGAAGTACTTGGGTAGTGCAAGAGAGCCCACCCCAAAGGTGGCTTTATCCTAGCAGGCATTGCATTGTATACCTTATTGAACCTGGATGAAAAGTTTTGTACTATCTCCCCTGGTTGTCTTTTAAATTCTTGTATTACTCTATGATTAGAACTTCATTTCCCTTGATCACCCACCTATCTAATAAGACTTGATTAAATTGATGTAAATTGATAATTCTAGCAACTAGAAGGTCTTTAAACCAACTCTTAATTTTTCCTTGTAATGATAAGGCAAACATTCTAATATGCACATCATCGTCTTCTATTTCATAAAGGTTAAGTAAATCCTCAATATTTTGAATGTGTTTTTCAACGGTAACTTTTGAGCTTTCTCCATCAAATCTGGGTAGTTTATCTGCAAGATTTGCAGGGAGGGCTTGGAAGATAGGAGGAAATATCAGAGACTTGTATCTTTCTGGGACCTTTGTGAGTATAGGTAGTGTAGAAAGAGACTTATGGTTGTTTGAGGTTTCTGCAAGAGGAGGGAAGGTAGCATGAGGCTCCTGCTTGACTAGATCTTCCACAGGTGAATTTGGGGTAAGCACTGGTGTATAAGACTGATCATGGTCTAAAATTTGAGGCTTATAATTTTTATGCTTGAGATCCTTCCAATGATAAATGTAGATCTCATCAGTGTATCCCTGATCAGGCTTAAATTAGGATAGAACACAATTATAGATAAAAACATTAATTTCTTGAATCTGACTTAGGCCTAAATGCTTTTTCTTTCTAGGATGATTGGTCATGTTTCAGGTTCTTCCTCCAATTGAGTCTTTAGGTCTATTGGGAGTTGTGGAGTCGCAAGGTGGATGATTTCAAATCTTTTGAAGTGGGCTGCTGTCCACCATCAACAATTGAATACCAATCTAAGGAGGTTGTGGGTCTTATGAGCTCTTAAGGATATAGGAAATGTGATCCACTCAGAAGTCCCCAGTGGAGTCGCCATTATGTTAGGGTCCTGTGATTTAGCAGATTGGCATACTAAATGACAAGGCAACATTAGAGCCACTTTGGAATCCTAGGATCTAGCCCTCTTAGATTCAGATAGGGATCTCTCTATATGTGTTTTTAGTAGATATATATTTAAGGCTTATGGTGTGATATTAGGCTAGTTATGAAGTACAAGGTGTTTTTTTATTTGTTTTTGGTTGGGAATCATTAAATGAGAAGGTCATGTGAAGTGAAGGAGGAAATAAGTGGAAGGATGTTTCAGCATGGGAAGATAGGTCAAAAAATAGTGCTAAAACATTGGGCTATGGAGTCATAAAAGGGTTTACTTGCACATCTACTATCCAAGGTTTTCCAAAGGGAAAGTCATCTATATCAGAAGATATTTTAAGTTGAGTTGATGGTATGGAACATTAAGAAGTGTGGTTAAAGGAGAAAACATGTAAGAAAACAAAGGGAAACCTAAGATCAGGTAAGGACTTTTAACCTATCCTGCTTTCGGAATACTCTCAAGGGAAAACATATAAGATGAACATAAAAAGTAACCTAAGATAAAGTAAGGACTTTTAACCTATCTTGATTTTGGCATACTCTTATGAGAAATCTTCAAAACAATTGTTTAAGACTAAACAAGGGACAGGGCTAACCATAAAATTCCTTGATTAAAAATCTACTTAGCATGAAGTGAATAAATCATTCAAGAACAACATCTCAAGTTATACTCAGCAAGGCATGGGCTCACCAACATTCTTAACTGGTTATACTCTATTGATTCATTCTTAAACACACATTCAGAAGAAAACATAAATATAAAGCTTATCAGTCAGATTTAGGGTACTTTAGAAGTAAATCCTAATATATATTTTACTGCTCTTTATCAGAGAATATTAACAAAGTGGAAACATAAGGAGGATAACAATAACAATGAGAAAAACATCACCAATGATTTAGATTAGGATCCAGTGAAATTTGCTTGTCTATTGATGTACAAAACCAATCACATAATTTGAGTCCAATAGCTTTTACAGTCCAATTCTTCTCTTCCCAGCCTACTATATTACAACTACTCAGTAACTCTAACTCAATAATAGTTCAAAAATTAACCAATTTCCAACCATTACAATGAATTTTATGTGAATACTTATAGGTGCAAAGAGGAAGAGTGTTGCAGAAATGGTATTAAATATTAATTAAGATAGAGTGGGAGAAGTATTCGGATGCCCATTCTGCTTAATGACCATTGTAGTAACTGATTGTACAATTTTGGTAGTTTTTGTTGACTTGAGGCACATCTGGTACGTTGGTAATAACTCCAAAGTGCGTGCTTTTGGAGATATCTTCTGACTGCAGTAACTCTGACTTAGCTTCTGGGATAAGTCAGGTGAAACATTTGGTTATAAGGCCACCCATGCCTTTATAATGACTGTTTTGACAGTTTTGGAGTGTTTTCTTTGTATAATAACTGCTAATCAGTCTGTGTAGGTGAAGATCAGGCCACAGGTGGCTTCAGATATTCTGGAGGAATCACTGTGCTGTGATGATGTATTCGAGGCTGCCTTTGGCCTAATCCTTCTTTACTCCCATCAATAACTGTGTTTTTAGGTCTGATTGTGCTTTTTTCCTTTTCAATCATCTTTAGCCTTTATGTCCTTGCTAACTATGTAAACCTTAATCATTTGTCTTTAAACTTTGCTTTAACCTTTAAACCTGTAGATTAAGCCTTTAACCATTGATTTAATGCTTGAACCTTTGGCTTTATCTTTAATGTTCTTTGCTGATCTATTGTTGTTGTCTGCAGGGGTTTCATTGGTGTGTTGGAAGGTTTGATAAATAGCAAATATTCATGATATATTGACAGAAAATTGGAAAATAACCCATTCTTGTTCCTCCCTGTATATAATTTAAGCCCGAAGATCGTCACCTTCAGCCTTGAGCCACTGTGGTTGGCTGTGGGAGGGCCTTTAACACCTTGGCCACCATTAAAACCTGCAAAACAAACATAATATTAAATAAATCTTGCAGGATGGGGTTTAAACTGCTTCAAAAGCTCGGTATGGTGGCGGAGGAGCGTGCAGAGAGGTAGAAATGCAGGTAGAGGAGGTTCTATATGCAAACAGGAGGAAAAATGGCGGATTTTTAAATGTTGGCGCGAAAACGGAAGGTGGTTTTGTGAAACCATGAATGGTTTTCGCGTAGAGGTTAGATGGTAAACAGTTTTGGAAAATATGGATGCAATATGGTCCGGTGGATGACACGTGTCCCACCGAAAACCACCAATTTCGTGCGGAAGGTGCACAATGGGGAGCTTTGTTAGATTGGGTGCGAAACAGTGCATAGGCTATTGGATCTGGGGTTGTAGATCCAACGGCAGAGGATCAGCGTGAAGGCAGGGAGTTGATTGGTGGAAAAATGAGGTGGAGCCAAGTTTGACGTAAGAAAATTTGTCAGATAGTGCAATATGAATGCGCAGGGTTGAAATGGTAAGATCTCGCGGGAGCCGTTAGATCTTGATGATCGACGGTCGTGATTTTTCAAGGGATGAAATGGTGGATAATAGATCAGGAAACAAGAATAAGGAAAGTTCATCCGATGACCGTTGGATCTTTGAAGATCAACGATAAAGATTACATCGAGGGGAAAATGATCGGGGAGAAAATATAAGTGAAGGGGGCTTGGAGATAGGGCGCGGAGACAAGGTCCTGTGGGGATTTAATAGGACTAGGGGGAAAACAAAAAAGGGCGATGGGGATAGCAGGAGCTAGATAAAGGAGAGGAGTGTCGACAACTATTGATCTCGGTAGATCAACGGTGTAGATCGTATCGACGGTTGAACCATTGGTAGAGGAAAGGGAAAGTGGAAGGAGGAAAAATCGCGATTTGCCGATGCCAATGGGGGCTAAGGGCAGGTGCTGGGGCATGGTCCCATGGAGGAGTAAAGGTACTGGGAGCCAAGGAAAAAGGGGCTGAAGGCCTGGTGCATGGTGTTCAGTGCTTGGCCGTCAGATCAAACATGATCAACAGTTGTGGTAGCATCAGGAGATTGGCCAATCGATAGAAAAAAGGTAAGGGGAAAGAGGAATTGAGAATGCCGATGCGCGAAGGTGATGGGGGCTAATGCCTGCTCGCGAGCGCATGGTTTTATGACGGAGAAAGGGAAGGGGGGATTAAGCCAAGGGGGCTTAAAGCCTATGTGTAAATAAGGTTAGAAAGGGCCAAAAAGTGGGTTTTTTGGACTTCTTTAAAGGTTATGATAGATTAAAAAAGGTGTTTTAAACCATAATAAAGAGGTTTAATGGTTTAAGGAGGGGTTTTAATGGAGGAATGAGGAAAAGTAAAGGGGAAAGGGGCCTTTTTAGAGGAAATATGAGTGATTAGGATAGGCAAACATGGATGAAAAGTGGGTGAAAATGGATTTATGGAATGAAGGAAAATGACTCCATAACAGTTTTCTTTGGACATCAGCACGACTTCTTGGAGGGATTTTTGTGGAAACAACAGAGGCTTCAAGAAGTCACAGATTTTGCATGAAATTTGTTTCTTGAAGACTAAAAGACCTTTTTTAGCCATCTTTGCATATGTAAAAATTATGGATGGCTAAAAAAACGCAGAAATGAACTAAACATAATAAGGTTGAAAACTCATTGATTAATCTTGAAATCTTATTATTTACATGGTGCAGGAAAATATCAGACTCCAACAACATAGGGAGTGATTCGTTAGTTAATCATGCATGATGCTACATTGGGACTGTCTCCTTCCCTCCATAGTTCTTTTTCTATCAAGTTATATATCTCTGATCTATATTCTATCTCTCCATATCTGCCCCCTCTGAAATACAAGATCCTCAGATTTATAATAGCAACGTTTCCGAAATCTGAGTTGGAGGTTAAACAACGCATAAATTTTAGAATTGTGAACTGTTTTCTAGGAAAAATAAGAAGCTTGTGTATTTGATTGGGTTCCCATAAATTTTATGTTCTATATAGATACAAAAACTGGTATTGAATCATCGAACCTTTCGCCATCGTGTCCATGGACATATGACACTATTATTAATCCTCATGGCTTTTAGAAATAGTTTAACTAAACTCTTTGATACCACTTTGTTTTGGGTGTAATATTTGATTCATCCTTTTGGGTGTCAAAATGCAGACGATGGATCACAAGTTTGTGTTTGATATATAAGTGAAAATCCATTTGTCCAGGAGGATTTGTATGTGAAGCATTGGTCAAAAATTTCTTATCAAAAATGGTTCATCGTTGTCGATATCAATGCTGACCATGTACCCATGTTTGAAAGGAATGTTGTGATTTATTCTTTCTTTGTTTCCAAAACATGTGCTTATTGTAATAGACCCAAAATATGGCATACACAAACAAGCAAACTAGAAGCAGAGCATAGATATTTATATTGGGAAGTTAGGTGTGGCTGACGGAGGCAATGCAAATAGAAATCCCAAATAGATTTTTCAACATCCAGTGCATCGATATAAGCCATCTAAAGACAAAATCATAAATACCAATATGCATTGTAACCTCATGAAGTAATGAGAAAAACAATGCGCAACTATTGGATCCATAAAACCCAACTGAGAATGGATATAACACACATAAGGGGTCAAGCATAATGTGAGAGCCAATGATTAGTATACTTTGACTTTCGCTCTGCATGTTGTCTCAAAGGCTTGGGTGCAATTATGGGGACACATCAGCATATTAATCCTTTTTTATTTAAAACCCATATGTCCATCTTCCATCATAACAACTGGATGTAGGATAACCATGGAAGTGAGAACAAGAACTATGCTACTGGAACATGAACTTGATGTGTGGTGCAAGAACTCTTCAATAGGGTAGGTAGTCCATAGTGCAGGAATCCCAATTGGTACATGAAACCGATGCATAGTACATGAAGGTGAATGTAGGATCAAGGCCTGTTGGCCTATGCATATAATAAACTTAGCTTCAAACCTACAAACATAAAAAATAGTATTAATGATGATTTTAATGTTTAAATCTCCTTAAAACAAGGGAATAACAAATACTTATTCTATTATCTCTGAGAATACATAAAAATATGACAATAAATATTCAAACTAAACAAAAGCATGAGGTATTTTGAGTAACAGGTGATACAAAGAAAGGAAAAATAGAGGCCCAACAATTGCAGAGGAAAGGTAATCAAAATTATTGGACAAAGGAGTGTGAGGCTAGTTTTGAGTAGCTTAAGAAATTTTTGACACATGCTCATGTGTTAAAGATTGCAGATCCATACAAGGAGTTTGTAGTGGGTACAAATGCTTGTAAGAGAGAATAGGTGGTATGCTATGATTCATGGAAGCTAGATGGACATGAGCAGAAGTACTCAACACATGATCTTGATTTAGTAACAATCATTCATGCACTGAATATGTGGAGGAACTATCTTCTTGGCAAGTGGTTTGTACTTATGAGTGATCACCACATTGGGTTGAGGTACTTGTTTGACCAATCGAATCTTAATTCTAGTCAGGCTAGATGGTTGGCCACGATTAGTTAGTTTGACTTTGATATAAAGTATATCAAGGGGAAGGAGAACAGGGTTACAGATGCTTTTAGTAGGAAGGCATAGGTAAATCACTTAACAACGATGAGCTCCTATGGGACAAACTTACATGATAGGATCTTGTGAACAGGTCAGCAAGATCACATGTATATGGATATTATGCACAGGTTGTACTAGGGTATAAGTATAGGTACATGTGTTGGTATAGGTAGAGGTGTAGGTGTTGTTACAAGTATAGGTATAGGTACAGGTGTTGGTACAGGTATAGGAACAGGTGTTGGTATAGGTAGAGGTACAAGTGCAGGTGAAGGTAAAGATATAGGTGGTACAGGTACAGGTACGCGTGTATAGGATTTCGACTCTCACCTTACCATAGATGGATTTTTCAGATTTAGAGACAGGATATATGTACCAAAAAACAATGCGTTCAAGAAGGTTATCTTGAGGGAGTTTCACACGAAACCATATTCAGGTCACCAAGGCTGCCATAAGACTTTGATTGCAGTGAAGAGATTCTATTATTGGCCAAATATAAAGAGGGATGTGGTAGATCTTGTAGCCATATGTTTAGATTTCTAGATGGTTAAGGCATATTATAAACATCCAAGTGGGTTGTTACAACCGATTGTGATACCAGAGTGGAAATGGGAGGTCATTTCCATGAGCTTCATCATAGGTTTTCCTAACGCAGCTAGCAACATGATTCTATTCTGGTTTTTGTGGACAAGTTGACAAAGGTTGCACACTTCATACTGGTGAAGACTACATACTCAACTAGTGATGTAGCATAGGTGTTTATCCAAGACATAGTCATATTGCATGGTGTTTTGAAGAAGATTTTGGCTAACATGGATGAAAATTTCACTTCCAAGTCTTGAAAGGAGTTGTTTGCAGGTTTGGGCACTGAGTTGGAATTCAACACAACTTATCATCTGCAAGAAAATGGAAAGATTGAGAGGGTCAACATCATACTAGAGGATATGTTGAGGATATATGTGATGTATCAACATCATAAGTGTGAAGTTTACCTTCCATTTGTAGATTTCACCTACAAAAATGGGTATCAAGAGTCATTGAGGATGAGTCCATTTGAGGCTATGTATGGGCATAGTTGCAACACCTATCAGTTGGAGAGATCTGGTTAATAGTGTACTGATTGGACCAGAGATGTTGGAAAAGATGGAACAGGAAATATAGGCGATCAAGAAGAAATTGAAGGCAAAATAGGATAGGCATAAGAGTTATGCAGATAGGAACAATTTGTTCAAGGAATTTTAGGTTGGGGATCAGGTGTGATTACGCATCAAGCCTAAGAAGAGCTACTTGCGTATTCGATTGTGCCAAGTTGGCACATCGATTTTGTGGACGCATCAGTATCATTGAGAGGATCAAACAAGTGGCCTATCGACTTGCACTACCTTCCATAGTTAAATTACATGATGTTTCTCATATATCATTGCTTAAAAAGTATGTTAAATATGTTGGTCACGTGATTGATTAGTCTGTATTTCGGGTGGAACCAGATGGTGAGTTCCTGCCGAAACCTCAGTGTACATTACAAAAAAAGGTGATCATGATTTGGAACTGAGAAATAAAGAAAATCAAAATGCAATGGAAGCACTTTGGGCCCAATGAAGCTACATGGGAGATGGAGGATTAGATGTGAGCCATGTATCCTTCCTTATTTTCTGGTTGAGACAAAGTTGTTTTGGTGTGATGTTGGTATATGCTTGGTATATGTTTTGGTGATGTTTTCATATATGTTTTGCTGTGATGGATGCATGTATGTACACATGTATATGGATGTAAAAACTTCCATGAGATATGTTAAAAATCTCCAATAAGTGGTATGGTGTCATGTCATTTGAGTTGTCATGTTGTTATGATGTCATGTTGGTTTTCTTTTCAACAGGGTGATCATTATAAATAATACAACGGGTTATGTTATAAATATCCATGGGAAGTATGGTTTCTTTTCAATGATTTTTCTGAGGTATATGTGTGGTTGAACACCGAGGAAAGTGTCCCCCAAGGGGGAGGATTTTGTAATAGCCCTTGCGAAAATTCCTTGTATTAAATGCTAATAATAATAACCATAGTTGATGGGACACTTATTCCAAGTTGAATGTTAGGAAAAACATCCCAGGGGGTGTTAATTTGGTTTATTATGGCTAAGGAAATTGGAAAAGGAAATGGAAAAGGCTTTGGAGAGGAAAAATGGATTTTTTGGCACATTTATTTACTAAAATATGGAAATTAGGAGAAAAGGGAGATGAAAGGTCACAGATTGCATGTGAGGAGGAAATTGAAGGAAAATAGAGGCCTCTTCCATAAAAAGGTTTCTGAGAATTAGTTGGTGCCATTGGTCATTGCATTGTTTTGGAGCTATCTCATTATTCTCTCTCTCTCTCTCTCTCTCTTGGAAACTTCAGGTTTTTAGAGTATTTTCATTTTGGAGCAAGAAAGGAAAGTAAGCAGGAAAAAGGAGGAAGAAAGCAAGGAGGAGTAGGAATAAAGCAACTAAAACATGCTTATTGGTAGGTATTGATTTTCATGTGTATTTTCCTTGCTAGATTTGGCATGCATGGTATTTCATGTGGTTTCTTGTTGTCATGGCATGGTTTTTTCTAAGTGTGATAGTGTTTTCAGCCTATCCTTTCCATTTCTAGATACCCATGGTGTTGTGGAATTCTCATTTTTTGGTTTAGCTGGATTACCAGATGGATTTGAAGCTGAGTGAGGTGGATATACGAATTGATATAACACATGGATTAGTAACCCATGAACCAAAATGTGGGATGTGGTAAATCCAGATAGTGTGTTGCCTCAGTAGGCACAAGAATCCTCGACTGGTGGATGGCGAGATATACGGTAAAGACTAGAGGTGGTTTTCTCTCCATTCAGGCCTAGGAATCATGGGTTTAAAATTATTGTAAATCCTGGAGGGTTTGTCTCAGTTTATGGCCTAGTGACCCCTGATTCGGACTATGGGTTGCGGTAAAGCCTGAGAGACTAGGAGATAGGAAAGTTCCTCACGGTTTAGGCAAAGAGAATCTGGTGATATCCATGCTTGTGTTGGCCTAGTGATCAAGGTAGATCACGGTAAAACTAGTTATGACATGTTTATTGATGAGGGTGAGGTGGTTTAGCATTAGGATTACATGGTTGGTTCCTTCGGTTTAAGTCCCACATTCATTCTTGGAATATGGCATGGGGGTGATTGGTTGAAGTAGATTTGGCTCTGCCAATATATGGTCAGGTGGAATGTTGAAGTCCCATCTCTGGCTGGTTTTTTACATTTAGTAATGAAGAGAAAATTTCTCCAGTATTTGGTATGAAAATGTACTAGTTTGTGTATGTATTTTATTTCTATTTCATCCATTATATTTTTGTTACTAATATGTAGGTTATGAGCATGTTTTCGATAAGTGATTATGTATGATTCTATTCACATTCTTTCCTGTAAATGAATATCCCATGTATCTATGGTAAAATTGAGTGTATGATAGCTTATGGTGTAAGGGAGAAATTCTTCTTAACCATTCTCATATAAGAAAGAGACCTCTTTGTTTAAATCTATTTTTTATGCATGTAGATGTTATGTTTGTGACATGTTTGACAAAATTCGTGTCACATTTGGGTGGGGTTGGATGAGTTTTGGTTGATATGATTGCTTCCATATGTTTGTTTTAATGTTATTTATCCTCTCCTAAAGTTATAGTAGGTTCTGGGCAGTGACCTGGGCTTAGGGGCTGAAAATGTGACACAAATCCCGGAGTTACAAGCGGAAAATTCATTGTTTGGGCATGAGTCACTACGTTTCCAAGGATAGACTGCCGATCTAGGATATAGAGCCTCTCCCTTGCCATTATATGTCTGCAAATCAACCTCAAAGGGGATAAAAATCAGTCCCCCTTGTTGGCTTGAGGCATCCTAACCTAGGTTCAGAGTTTATCGTGCAACTAAAAAACCCTCCAACTACTTGCCCTTTCGGCAATGACCTACTTGGGAAGATAAAAGTCTCACCCAAAGCAGTATGGGGGGTGATGGAACTAGGTTTCTACACCCTGAGGAAGAAAATAATGTAGTGGCCTTAAACATGTTGATTGTAGACTTATCACTACAAGGAAAAGACCCTCTAGCAGATGCTTTTAAGGAACCGCTTATAAAAAATAGCCCAGATATATTTTTGTAGAGGAGGTTGGCGGGTGGAGGTTTTTGCAGATGTTTTTTTTCTGGTGCATTTCTCGTCATAAGCTGCACTGGTGCATTTAACCCATAATGCACCAGTGTGTGCTAAAAATTGGCACACTGAGACATCGTGCTCTCCATACAAACCTACCTGACGTGTCTAATTACTATAGTGCACTGGTGCACTATGCAGAAATAGGCCCAGTGCGTCTTAAAAACCCACGCACTGCCTGATGCGTCTCAAAAATCTGCACAATGAAAAAGGGTTAAATAAAAAAAAACACAAGCCAAAAAATCTGCATTTTCACTTCTTCAGTGCTCTAGATCTCTCAAGCACTTGTGTGAATTTCTCTTGTGTGAGGCACCCTGCCATCGGTGCTCCCATTGTATGCACTGCTATCGTCCATTGCCCACTTTTTGGTGTTCGAATTTTGGAAAACTATGGGAAATTTTGATTTTTCAAATTCCTCAGAAAATATGCCTCCTCGATGCCCAAATGTACAGTTATTTTACTTGTTTCTCAATAAATAAACGTTTTGGTGGATTAGATTTGTAGAAACCTTAAAATTTACCATTGAAAAAAAAAATCTACGGGGTGTGCTCGAGCTGTTCGGCTTGCACCGTTCGCAGTGCTGCTTGTAAATTTACAGGCCCCGCTGCGAATGGTGCTAATGGAAATTGCACTGGGTTCTAGTGCAGTACCAAAAAATGTGCACCATGTTTTTTTTTAACTTGACATGGTGGTGAAAAAGTTTAAATGACTACAATGTTGACTATGTACCTATGTCGGGAGGGCAGTGTGTTTAAAAAACTATGTGCCTCGAGGCTAATAGTTCAGTCAGCGCACTGCCCTCCTGACATTAGTACATAGTCAATGGTGCAGGCATTTACCACACTGTGAATGGTGCTAACGGAAAGTGCACCAGGTTCTAGTGCAGTATCGAAAAACAAACGTCGTGTTTTTTTAAAAAACTCAACGTTGACTATGTACTAGTGTCAAGAGGGTGGTGTGTTGACCATACTATGTACCTCAGGGTGGATAGTTCAGTCAGCGCACTGCCCTCATAAAATTAGTACATAGTCAACATGCAAGCATTTACAAGACCACATCGTTGACCACAGGGAAAGTTTTAGGGGCTAATATTCGCACGTGGGCTAATATTCCATATGTTTTCCAAAGATTCGCTAATTTCCATTTTTCTAAAAATGAATTCGCCCAAATTTTATGGTATAAAATTATTTTACCTTAAAAATATCCAATATTATATAATGTCTAATTTAAAATAATTATAAAACTAAACATTTTTACAAAATTATCATCAAACATTTTAAAATTTGGATATAAGGGACAGTAAGATTCGCCGAGGTTGCTAAACATTAAGATAAAATTCCATCCTTAAAATTTTCCATGGTTGACCATGTACTGATGTCAGGAGGGCGGTACGCTGACCAAACTATCCGCCCTAGGGCGCATAGTGTGGTCAACGCATCGCCCTCCTGACCCTAGTACATAGTTAACGGTGTAGCCGTTTACATGACTGCATCGTTGACCATGAATTATTTTGGGGCGGTACATTGACCTAAATATGTGCCCTGGGGTGGATTGTTTCATCAATGGACCACAGAAAAAAGTGCATTTTATGTTTCTCGGTACGCGTACAATTTCCATGCGCACTGAGGGCGGTGCACGATAAAAACAGATGCACTGGTACTGGTGCTTAACTATTTTTTTTAGCGCATCGACTATTTTTTTGTTTTTTCAAAAAACATTATATATATATATATATATATATATATTTTATTATTATTTTTTTAAATACATGTCCCATTTAATAAAAAAAATGCATTTAATATGTGAATCATTCAGCAACGTCAACAAAGAGAACAAAGGGAACAACAAGAACATATGGAGGACCAGTATAACATGGTTCACCTATGGGTGGCACAAGAGAGGGAGAGACATATGTACCATCGCCCTATTATGGTAGCCACACAATTCCTTCGAAGGGAGGTAGGCCTCCTCAAGTTATATGAGGAGGCTACATCCCTAAAGGGACATAATGGGTTATTGGGACAACTCATCTTCAGGTGGAATGCCCACCGACAAGAGCTCTGGGTTGGTCCTTACCAGTGGTACGTGCCCATTGAGGAGTACATATATTTTAATACTGAGATATCTAGGAGAGGGCAGGATTTTCCCCAATTCCCAGATGTCCCTGTCAGCTATGCAACAGAGATTCAGTTGGTGTACTCCCATAGATACATTATGGACGATATACTTTCTCTTGCAAAATTTGAAAGTGTCCAGTGGTCAATTACATATTGCTTCGTTTAGTGTAGAGGAGGTGAGGTGCCTCTTACTACTGTTGAGGACCATTTCACACCATACCAGTGACGGGAAGCAAATTATTTTCCTGCTTTTATTTTATGTTGATTCTTTATTACACGCACCATGACTTGTGAGATGGCCTACAATTTTTTTGTGGCAGTTTTCTAAAACATTAGATAGATGTCATTCTCAGGCACATGGGAGGTTGACCTTCCCTTTTGCTTCAGAGTTATTTTGATTACTTCTTGAGAGGTTTCCAGAGACAAGGCCTACTTTTGTTCAGAAACCTCGTAGGCCGATGTTGCACGGTTGGTAAATCATTATAGGGGATATCACTTCCTTGAACAAACATAACCAAACTTGTTTTCATCTTAGAATTTCCATTTCACCTTAGAAAACCAAAAACGACAAAAAGTTAAGAAATAGGTTATCTTGCACATATAGTGCGCCGCACTTCATGAGCTTACGATTCCCGGATTGACAAATTAAATGCAGCAATTTATGACACACTAAATTGACCAAACACGTATGGATGGAGATGTGGGGCCAGATGATGCCTAAGAGGGGCAAGTTTGACTTTTCCACTAGGATATATCGTGATGCACTGAAGTTGTTATCCAAACTTGATGATCACTCCTTTGTTCTGGTGCCATGTTTGTACAATGGTTTGGATTGGCAAGGGTGTACCAACATCCTCTTCACACAGGATGACCCGCGAGATGCGAGAGGTAATATTCGTGTTTTCTTTAAATTAATATAGTTTCATTTTATTGTCTTAATTAATTTATTAGAATTATAAAATTTATTCTAACACATTCTTTAACTTGTTTTATTAAATTTTTTAATGAAATTGTCTAATTATTGTTGTGTGTATATATATATATATATATATATATATATATATATATATATATATATATATATATATATATAGATATATATGTATATATATTGTAGATATTGGTTCATTTGTTGGAGATTGTAGAAATTATATAACTTATGTGTTATATATCCAAGATTCTCTTGATCTCACACTATTTTAACTTCATGCAAAATAAAGAATCTATTCCACCATTGATCATTTGTGGAAATAAAATCAAGATAACAATGCACACATGAAACAATAAAAATTCACACACATTAACACAATTTTTTAACAGGAAAGCCTAAAGTTGAAAACCCCAAATATTTGTATATAATATATGTCATAGAGATCATGTAACAATCCTCATACAAAGATGATCATATCAAGCTCTCAGTACAATATAATTGCTACACATTAATCAGGCCTGATCTTGCAAATCCATGCACCGATCTTTGCCACCTGCTAGCCTGCCTCTCTTCGTTCACCAAGATTGCACTACGCAATCCTCATTGGAATCTCCACTAAGTGTTGGATGCAATCAATGCATCACTATAGTCACACTCACTCCTTCACCTATCTCTCCATTGGTATCCACTGAAACTGCGATGCACTGTAGTTAACTGATGTATTCTTCAGTTATTATTTAGTGAATTAATTAACTAATTAATTCACACCACTCTCACTAGTTTATCAATTAGTTAGACTAGATATAACTAGCTCAACTAAGTCTAACTGAGTATAAAACTCCACCAACTACTTATATAGCTCCACCAAACTCTGTTACAGAGTTCTAATTGAAGTCCTCATGCATTAGCTCCAGTAAACCCTTAGGAATAGTGCAATTCCTTCTGTCAGCTGTTGTGCCAAATATGTGCACTTAACTAAAGTGCTCCAAGAGAATAAGATAATGTTTAGTGTCCAAATATTATTAAGAGCTAATAATATTCGACATATATATTTTTAGACTGGCAATCTAAAAATAGATTCTGCCCAAGATGTATAAAAATAGAAGTCCATCTATTTTTACAACTTGACCAATCATCTGCAAATAGCATCTTGCAACTCATAGAATATGACCGACATGTCTAAAAATAGACATAGTCTAAAAATAGACTTTGCGCCAAAAATAGCCTACGGGCCCACTTAGTGAAGGCGACTCTTTTCACTAAGCTCATCATCTTGTTGAATCTCAACACTCCCTCTCAACAAGATAGGGATTATCTGCCACCCTGATCCTGTCTCTATGGTATTCAAATTTTCTCTTGGTGAGAGCCTTCATTAGAATATCTGCATCCTGATCCTCCGTAGGAATGTAAGAAAGCAACATGATCTTCCGCTACACACAATCTCTGATATGATGATACTGGATGTCAATATGTTCAGATCTATCATGAAATACTAGATTAACCGAGAGTTTAATGCAACTCTGATTATCACAATATATCACAGTAGGATCTAAGTGAGAACCGAACAAACTGACCAGGATCTTCCTCATCCATATAGCCTCACATGCAGCCAAAATTGCTGCCATGTACTCGGCCTCCACTGAACTGAGTGCCATAGATCTTTGTTTCATGCTATACCAAGAAACTACTATAGATCCGATACTAAATATCCCTCCAGATGTGCTCTTTTTGTCCGTTGGGCTTCCTGCCTAATCTGCATCCATGAAGCCGTGCAGCTTCACCTCATCCGACTGTCTGTACCACAATCCATATCTAGATATGCCCTTGAGATACCTCAGGACATGCTTTCCTGCCTTCCAAAAGAGCTTGGTAGGCTTAACCATAGCTTGTGAAAGCTGGTTCACCGCATAGCATATGTCCGGTCTTGTATTGAGTAAATACATGTGAAAACCAACCAACTGTCGATAAAAAATGGAATTCACTACCTCTGCTGATGTAGCATTTTCTTTCCTCCAACCACCAGGAAGAGGAGTGTCGATAGGCTTGTAGCCTTGCATGTGAAACTTATGCAGTATCTCCTGGGCATACTTTCCTTGAGACACAAATAGTCCACCCTTCCGCTGCCAAATTTCCAATCCTAGGAAATAATGAAGGAGGCCCAATTCCTTCATCTCAAAATCCTTTGTAAGATCTGCCTTGCATGAGTGTATCAACAGTTCATCACCTATTAGTATTAAATCATCTACATAAAGTACAATGATCAACAACTTACCCTCCACCACAATCTTGTATAGGTTCAGATCCACCTCACTCTTGGCGAAACCAAGTCTGGTGAAATAACTGTCTATCCATGTGTACCAAGAACGAGGTGCTTGTTTCAGCCCATACAACGCTCTTTTGAGCCTGCACACATGTGACTCACTGTTGAAGATTTCGAATCCTTCAGGCTGCTCAATTTACACCTCCTCCTCAATGACTTCATTGAGGAACACAGTCTTCACATCCATCTGATGAATGTGCCAACCCATCTACACTGAGAGAAAAAGGATGGTCCATATGGAAGAATACCTTGCGACAGGTGCAAAGGTTTCTTCATAGTCGATCCCCTCGATCTATGAGAAGCCCCAAACAAAAAATATTGCCTTATACTTCTCGATGCTCCCATTAGTAGCTTGCTTCACTTTGTAGATCCATCTCAAACCTACAACTGTTTTCCCTTCCAGCCTTGGGACAATCTCCCATGCACTGTTTCTGACAATCAAATCATACTCTTCCACCATGGAATCTACCCATGCGGGATCCTCCACAGCTTCCTTGAAAGAGGATGGTTCTGTCAGAATACACTTGCTCATCAAAGCCATGTATCCAGTAAATCGGTCAAGTGACTGTCTCTGTCTGTGTTGTGATGTAGGTGCTCCTACATTCTGTGCTGCATCAAGATTTAGTCACTCAGATTTTGTAGTGCGCTTCCGCCCTCTGATGTTTGGCACTGCAGGAGTGGTTTCTTCCACTCCATGAACCTCCTCTTTTGGCTGATCCACATCCTGAGGCTCATCTTTAGGAAGAAGTAGCTCCTCATCTACATGAAAGTGTAGCTCCCTCTCAAGCGACAACTTCATGGCTTTCTCCTCATGAAATTTGATATCCTATCGCACAAGAGTCATCCGACTGTCTGGAAAATACACATGATAATTTTGGAGTGTTTCTGTTTACCCCAAAAATATCCCAACCTTTGTGGTTAGCTCCAGCTTCTTCCTAGCATCCTTCGTCACATGAATGTAAACAGGTGAGCCAAAAATCTTCAAATGAGAAATATCAGGCTTCTTACCAGAAAATGCCTCTTCAGGTGTACTCATGCCAAGTACTCTATGAGTACAATGGTTTTGCACATAAACTGTAGTGTTGCATGCCTCAGCCCATAAGTGTATTGGAAGGCCTTGTTCATGCAACATCGCCCGTGCAGCACCCACGATCGTGCTGTTCTTTCTCTCCGCGACCCCATTCTATTGTGGGTTATGAGGCGCTATGATTTCTCTTCGAATTCCTTCTTTGCTATAGAAGTATTTGAATTCACCAGAGATGTATTCACCACCATTATTGCTCCTTAGAGCTTTCACCTACTTCCCTGACTCTTTCTCAACTAGCGCCTTGAACTCATAGAACTTTGAGTATGTCTCACTCTTCTTCTGCATGAAGAAGATCCAACACTTACGAGAAAAGTCATCAAAAAATATCACATAATACATGTGCTTTGCTGTTGAAGCAACCAAGAAAGGTCCACACACGTCTGTGTGAATTCTCTCAAGGATCGTCATGGTGTGACTATCCTTCTCATGAAAAGTGGTCTTCAAAAATTTTCCCAAATAACATCCCTTGCATTGATCTGACTGCGCAAGTGTACCCTTGGGAATCTTGGTAGAAATATGCTGCAAAATATTCAAAGCACCATGGTGAAGATGGCCCAATATCCTATGCCAAAATTCGCCCTCATCCCAGCTCACCACTCCTTCTGCTTTTCCTACCATTGTTGTGCAGCCATCTACCTGTAATTAATAAATATTCTTAACTTGAATCCCTATCCTCCTAGTCTGACCAGTTGTTTTACTACGCAGGAAGGCTTTTCCCTTGCTAAAAACAACCTCATAACCCTTGTCTTCCAACATCGCCACAAAGATCATATTCTTCTTCAATCCTGGAACATGCATGACATCCTTCAAGATGAAAGGTTTTCTAGACTCCCTCTTAAAGGAAATGGTCCCGATACCTGTCACACTGTATCTACCATCATCGCCCATCTCGATGTGCACTCCAAGATCCTTTTCATCCAGATCACTAAACAAATCTTTGTCTCCGGTCATATGGAAAGACGCACCACTGTCAAGAAACCACACTGATCCCATCACACTTGAAACCAAGCATGCGATTAGAGAAAAATATAGCTCAAATTGTGAGGCTAAGGCCTCTCCAGTTGCAGATCCAGCAGCCTGCTTATTTTTCTTCTTCTGTGGACAATTGTGGTGTAATGTCCGTGCTGCTGACAATGAAAGCACTTCACCTTGGACAAGTCCTGATTCTTGCCTTTCACACCGGATTGAGAAGGATTTTTCTTTCCCTTCCTTTTCCTTTCTTTGATAGCCAAAATGAAATTTTCTTCATCTTCATTCTTCGATGAAGATCCATCCCTGGTACCCCGCCTTATCTCCTCCTGTACAAGATCCGACCAAAGTCGCTCCCATCCCGGAAGTTTCTCCTATCCATTGACAGAGTCCTCATAGCTATGCCAACTCTTCTGAATCCTAAGGAGAGCCAAGCTCACTAAGTCCTCTTCCTCTATAGTAACCCCCACACTTCCCAACTCATCCTTGCAGTGGAAAAACTCCGTGAGGTATTTTGGTATACTGTCGCCTTTCTCCATTTTTATTTTTCTGAGCTTGTCTTCAAGCGCCAACTTCCTCTGGTCACTTCTACTTTGGAACAAGTTTGTCAAATCCTTCCACATTAAGAATGGAGTGGCTTTAATGTGAAGGCTAGACACAATGTGGTCCTTCACACCTTCCAAAAGAATCCTTCGGTAGTTTTCTACCTTCTTTTGCCATGCGTCAAGTGCGGCTTCATCGCTAGAACCAGGCTTTGGAATGTCAGCATCTATGAAATCCTTCAACCCATTATCATCCAACACCACCTCCATCCTGTCCTTACATGAAATATAATTCAATTTTCCATCAAGTTCATACTCCAATCGCAATCCGTTGAAATACATTTCAATGAATGCTCAACTTCGACACCAAGAAAACACTACAACAAATTCGAATTCCACCAGCACAAAACTCAACCGCTTCAATAATTGCAATATTCTATGATCAATAGCTATGATACCATGTAGAAATTATATAAATTATTTGTTATATATCCAATATTCTCCTGATCTCACACTATTTTAACTTCATGCAAAATAAAGAATATATTCCACCATTGATCATTTGCGGAAATAAAATCAAGATAGCAATGCACACATGAAACAATAAAAATTCACACACATCAACACAATTGTTTAACGGGAAAGACTGAAGCTGAAAAACCCAAATATCTGTATATAATATATGTCATAGAGATCATGTAACAATCCTCATACAAAGCTGATCATATCAATCTCTCAGTACAATACAATCGCTACACACTAATCAGGCCCGATCTTGCAAATCCATGCACCGATCTTTGCCACCTGCTAGCCTGCCTCTACTGTGCAATCCCTGCTGAAGAATGGCTCTGAATGAACTAAAATTCATGAAGCTTGCACTGCGCAATCCTCATTGTCATCTCCACTGAGTGTTGGATGCAATCAATGAATCACTATAGTCACAACTAATAGTCACACTTGCTCTTTCACCTATCTCTCCACTGGTCTCCACTGAAACTGCCATGCACTATAGTTAACTGATGTATTATTTTGTTGATTAATGAGTTATTATTTAGTGAATTAATTAACTAATTAATTCACACCTCTCACTATTGTATCAATCAGTTAGACTATATACAACTATCTCAACTGAGTCTAACTGAGTTAAACTAAATACAACTCCACCAACTACTTCTATAACTCCACCAAACTCTGTCACATGAGTTCTAATTGAAGTCCTCATGCATTAGCTCTAGTAAACCCTAAAGAATAGCGTGATTTGTTCTGTCAGCTGCTGTGCCACATCTGTACACGTAACTGAAGTGCTCCAAGAGAATAAGATAATGTTTAGAGTCCAAATATTATTAAGAGCTAATAATATTTGACATATCTATTTTTAGACTGGCAATCTAAAAAAATATTTTTCCCAATATGTATAAAAATAGAAGTCCATCTATTTTTCCAAATTGACCAACCATCCACAAATAACATCCTGCAACTCATAGAATATGATCGACATGTCTAAAAATAGACTTTGTGCCAAAAATAGCCTGCGGGCCCACTTAGTGAAGGTGACTCTTTTCACTAAGCTCATCATCTTGTTGAATCTCAACAGCGATGAGATTCCACTGCCACCAAAAGATCCAGGTGTAGATAATGTTGATGAGGAGATGGTAGAGGCAGAGGATCAGGGTGCCAGACCTGGTCCTGATCGGGCGCAGATACCCGCGAGTGTGAGGCACAGACTGGACATCAGATTTAGGATGGAGTTAGGCGACCAACTCTGTCGACTCCTAGTTGAGGAGGGAGTCAGGCCAGTTACGATTAGACAGATACAGGCTGATCGTAGGCTAACATGAATCTGGAGAGGCATGTCCCATGATATGTTGACCCTCATGTGACATATCGTTGGAGATACCAGAGCACTGGCATGGGCGAGGAGGGGTAGGCATGGTGGATATGTAGTATGACAGAGCAGTGCATCATCTAATGATCATGATCATGAGGGGAGTTATCATCATTCTAGTACTTCACCTCCTCAACCTCACACCAGAGATGATGATGATGATGAGTAGCCTGCAGCATCCAGTCATGATCATGAGCAGGCATCGTCTGAGTAGTCTGCACCATATCAATAGACACGTCGTAGTCCCGAGCAGACACCTGATCCTGAGGAGGGTGTAGGTCCATCTGAGGAGGCAGGTCCATCGACTGAGCAGGCCGCCACACCATCCACTGAGCAAGATGGACCATCCACTGAGCAGGATGGACCATCCACGAGTCATTAGCAGGCAGTTCCTAATCAACATGCATCTCCAGATCAGCAGGCACGTGATCATAATCTATCTGAGCATGTCGAGGTTACACCATCTATTGAGTAGGCCTCGACTAGTACTAGTATTGACATACCACCAGATATTTGACATTTATATGCAATTATATTACAATTGTATATTTTTTACATTATATATATATATATATATATATATATATATATAGTCCATGTATTTTACGTTCATATTGCAGGTGTACTTAATTTACATGTTGGTGTTCATCCTGATGTGTATATTGTTAGGTCATGTTAGATATGTTCATCTAATGTGCAGTTTGCAGATAGATGTGTATGTGATAGACGTTATTTGACATGAGATGTATATTTGATGTTTGTGTTGTGATGACGTTATACAATGCTTGTGTTTTGTTAGATGATGATGATCATGATGACGTTAGTGAATTTGAATGTGTTTTTTAGTCGCATATGATGTTTGTACGATGGTTATCATGATCGGGATGTTTATTTTTAATATTAAATCATGATATTTATTAAATATTACGTCGTGATTGTAATTGAAATTTTAATTTTAATTGTATGTAAAATTGTAAATTTGTATTTGTATTTCTAATTGTAATTTTAACTATAATTGTATGTAAAATATTTGTAAAATTTTAATTGTAATTGTAATATTTAATGATGTGTGAAATGATTGTAATTGTAGTTTTAGTTGTAATTGTATGTGAAATTGTAAAATTGTAATTGTAATTGTATGTAAAATATTTGTAAAATTTTAATTTTATTGTGAAATGATTGTAATTGTAATTTTAAATGAAATTGTATGTAAAATTGTAAAATTGTAATTGTAATTGTAATTGTATGAAAAATTCTAAAATTGTAATTGTAATTTTAATTGTAATTGTATGTGAAGTTGTAAAATTGAAATTGTAATTTTAATTTTAATTTTAATTCTAATTCTAATTCTAATTGTATGTAATGTACAGATTTACAGGGTAAGTTCCTTAGATCAAAAACCAAAGGTCACCGCTCACAAATAGATCAAAAATCAGTACACCAATATTATTACATGGTTAAAACCCTCGAAGAGGGAAAAAGTTCACAGCCTGAGCCAACGCGACCACTTCAGGAAATTTATTAATATAAAAGAAACTTTACATATGGTTCTCTCATAAACGGTTACCAGAAAAATGACTCTCCATGCTCTTTAAATAGAGATCATGGACCAATCGGGTGTTAAGCCAGGGATCAAATGTCGTTAATATCGAGGAGAGAGTGAACCATTGGATCACTACAAATCGTGACTGTCAGATTATAAGTTACAAATGTACATAGTAAAGAAACACACTTTACCTAACTCTACACTAGACCAAGTTATACTTAACTATTTCCTATGTGTCGGAATAACCTAACATCCCCCCTTAAGAACAACTTGGGATAGTATTGAAGGATTTACAAAGGTGACACAAAATGAGCCTATTTCCTATGTGTCGAAATATCCTAACATCCCCCATGTTAGGGTCCTATAATAATAGGATTCATAATTTTTGAATTGACTTTGATAGTATTGTAAATTTGTACATACCTTGCTTTTTGCAAGTTGTTTTCCCGTATTTGAAAATTAATAAAAAAATTAAAAGAGGGTAAAAGTCTTAAAAGAAAAATCAAAGGACTTAGAAAATAATAGACCCCAAAAGAAAAAGAGATAAAAATAAGACATGAAAGTGAGCAAGTCAAAATGCCACTATTATTTACTTTTATTGCAAGAATAATGATTATGTGTAGATTGTCCAAAATTCGATAATACATGATCAGTTAAAAAAGCTTAATCTTAACTTTTCTTGTTTTGAATTTCATGTTTTAGATAGAGAATAAAGATATTTCAAACAACTTAAACTTGACAAATCAATAGATAGTTAGAGAATAAATGAGGAGCTCAACAGTTTAATCTAAGCCCTCAGATGAAATAAGTTTAGAATTAAATAGATTTATTGCTTTAAAAGAAAAATGGATTTAGGGTTACAAGCTTAAATGCACCCACGAGAATGAAGTAAAAAAATGTTAGAATAAACATGGGTAGATAGAAATAAGTTGTGCAAGACATGTAATAAAGCATCATTGGTCAAAAATTACTAATTTCCCCTCCCCCACAATGATCCAGTATTCTAAACCTTCAGTTAATGAGGCTCAGAGAATTTCTCTGACTTCTGTTGGGACCAGACCTAAGGCTTAGTGACTGATTGGTTAAAAATGTTGGATTCCCTACATAAAACCCATGTCATCAACATATTCGCCCTTTTCCATAACTATGATCCCTTTTCCTAAGTAAAACACCTATTTTTCTTAGAAAAGTAAAAAACCCCTTGATTAATTTCATTTTCATTCAAAAAACACTCAAAAACCCACAACATCATTTTATCCTAAGTTCATGTGTAAAAAATCAAAACGGGACAAAATTATGCTTAATTGCCTATTTTGCACTTTACTTAGTTTAAATACTATGTATTTTAATTCATTTCATCATTACTTCCCATTTCATATTAATTTCTAACCTACATTATTAAATCCCTTATATAAAACCCCTCCCGTATATTATTAATTTATTTATATGTAAATAACCCCAAAAACCTACTTATTTAAAGTTTAAACCTATGTTTATTTATCCCACATCATAAAATAAATCCCCGCTTTTACCCATAGGTTTAAACATATCTTATGTTATAATGTTGTATCCTATGGTTTTAAAAAACGTATAAACGATTTATTTACCATCTAATATATATATACTGCCAATCAAAAAAAGAAATGTTTGTTTTTTATAAATATAAATTTGCAATGTTAAATACCATACTCGCGCCATTGATTATTAACATTCGTTAAATGTTTTATTTTAAACATTACAACATTACCATTCCATATCAATAAATTAAAACATTAGTTTATTCATTTTAAACTATATTTTAAATACATTTTTTAACCCCGCTGCATAAACAAACCCCGGACCCCACCTCTTACCGCCAAGCAACTTCAAAAGCCAATCATAGTCGTTTGCATTGACCCTCCCAAATCTAACGGTTAGAAGATGATATTGAAAATCAAATTGCGCGACCAAAACACATTTCAAACTACGCGAAATAAGTGGTTTTACCTTTTTCTCTCTCCGCCACATGGCTAAGTCTTATTGGATTGCATTCAATCCAACCAAAACCATATATTGCCCAATTTCAATGTGATAAACGCCTACGGTTTTCACCTTCTAAAACCCAAAACCACTATTTGTTCGATGTGATCGCCATTTAATGCAAGCTTTTCTAAACCTAAAATGCTCAATAAACTTTTAAACTATGCCATTAAGCCCTTTCCTGCACTATTTCACTGTATTCATCCTCCCGACTGAAAATAATGAATCATTTGTATTATTTTCAAGCCCAGAACCAACAAAAAATCCTGCAGTTGATTTCAAGACTGCAAAAAGATCCCAGACTGTTGCTAAAGACATGAAAAGTCCCAGATTGCCTTCAAAAGCAACTAGAAACGCATTCTGACACCTCAGAAACTATTACAAAGACAAATACCTGCACAAATAGGTATTTTCCAAGAAAAACAAACCTTTTATCATTCTAAAAAGAATTTTCTGAAAGAATTAAGTATAGTAAAAGATTATTTTCCCAAACAAAGCTTCTACTTGCCCGACAAGAGTTAAAACCTTGTTTTAAGTACTGCATTCAGTTTTAAAAGAAAAATCAAGTTTAT
The DNA here is from genome assembly GCA_034641835.2 of Pinus albicaulis. Lineage (NCBI taxonomy): Eukaryota > Viridiplantae > Streptophyta > Pinopsida > Pinales > Pinaceae > Pinus > Pinus albicaulis. Next base: position 1,936,817,334 of record CM076575.1, read on the forward strand.
TTTAGCCTTTACAGAATTTAAAAGACTCCAAAATTGCCCAGAAATCCTCTACAGGTAACCCCAACCCTTCGTGCTCAATTTTAATCATTTTTCAGTCCAGAGTTATCCAAAAAATAGATAAAACCCTTGTTTTATCATCTCCTAAACTAGTGAGAGTTTGAAATCTAGTTGAAAACCAAAATAGAAGGGTTTAAATCAAAAGAAATCCAAGTCATGCTTATTTTATCCAAAGAACCTTTGTTAAAGTAAAAAAATACTTCTGTAAACCATTTAATCTTACAAAAGAATCCAGAAAGCCTAAAAACAGAGTTTTAATTATCCAAAAAGCCTAAGAAATGTCAAAATCCAATCCAGCTATGTCATCCAAGGCTGCAATCATTGTGAATCCTCTACAAAATCCTATTGTAGACTTTGAACACACACCTTTAGTGGATGTAGACTATAAGATAGAAGATCCAGTTGTTGAATTTAATCTGTTAGACCTCCATTGCTGGAGTTATGAAAAGTCCTTAGATCAGGTTGAAGAAGTCCAAATTTGAGAATCAAACCTACCCAAATATGTTGTTCCAGTCACTCATCAATGCCCAGAGGTTATTAGGTTGTGTCAAAGTTATTATTCACCTGAACATAGAGCAATGATGAATGCAAACAAATAGGTATTGTTTACAAGTACTGTTGAGTCCATAAACCAGATGTTACAACTCAAACATGATCCCAAAGAAGTTCCTTTGTCAATAGAAGCACTTACAAAGTTGTATATTGGTCTTGATTTTCCCAAAAGGTTTCATATTTTTCAAGTGTTCATGCCTTTTCATGTTGAAATTCCACAAATAAACCCTCCATATTCTACTTCAAAATTTCTAGAAGGATCTAGGTATGTCATTTCCATGTTGTCATTTATCCTAGGATACTTTACAGATGAGCATACTAATGAATCAATCCTAGGGTTCCTATCTACTTTTGCACCATGACAACCTCCTTCTATCATTTTCAATTATGTTGAGTATATATTTGACAATATCCATGATCAGCTAGTCAAATTGCCAACTTAAGGAGTATTTAGATATACATCCTTCCTTTTCCATATGTTCATGTATTTTCAAGTAGACAAGTTTCCTATAACTCTCCAGAAGCTTGATATAGAAGAAAATTCAGTTTCATTCATCTTTTGGACTTCTTCGATCAGAAAATATTCCTCAGAATTTACTTATGCAGAGTTTACATATAATTTTGTCCACCGATTGATAAATATGTTGACCACAGAACAACAAAGGATCAGTGATGAAATGAAGAAAATTCTACAACTATCAGAGCACACTAGAACTGGTGATTGGTACTTATATGAGAAACATAGAGAAATCAAAATTTTTGGGTCTAATTTGTTACCCTACAAACTACCTAAATATGTACCAATGATATTCTTTGCATTGGAGTATATCAGGAAAATCTTAAATTCCGATTCTATCAACTTCCTAGCATCCAAGAAGAAGATCCAATTTAAGCTAAAGAATCGGGTGGGGCCGTTATTTTGCAATCACAGAGATGCAAAACAAGAAAAATTCTCATGGAACTATGATCCACAAGGAATATTGAGAAAATTGAGGGTTAAGTGCAAACTAACACCTTATATTCATGAGAAAAAACCAGAGATTGAAAAATATGTCAATCAAAATGAGTGGCTAGAAAACACTTTGGTAGATGTAGTTAAATAGAGTGATACAAGTCACACCTTGCAAACTACAAATCAAGGAGAGAAAGCTACTGAAAGACTCAGAGAAGAAGGAACATACACTGCTGAGACAACTACTGAAACAGGGTTTAAAATTAGATACAATAAGAAGGATAAAGTAAATTCAGTTGATAAAGGAAAAGTTACCATAGAAGTAGAAGAAACAGATGTTCTAGTGAAAAATAAGGAGGCTTCTATAGTCAATACAAATGAGCCAGTTACAGAAATTCTAAATGAAGGACAGCTTAATAATTTAAACACTCAGGTTATAGAGAAACAACATAATTTGGAGGCATCTTCCTAATAGACAACAAAATAAAAAGATCTTGATATCAGGGAGAAATATAAGCAGATTAAGACAAAAAAATGAAGAAATGAAGAATGAGATATATTCTTAGTATTTGAAGAAAACACCAGGCATCCAAAACAGACTTTTATCAGCTTTTGATTACTCAAACAAAAAGTTTATTATGTCAGTGATTCAACCAACAGTCAAGACTCGTAAGATAGTTGCAGACTACAATAAAATTAATCTTGAAGTGCCCACAGAAAGTATTCATGCACTAGATCATATTGAGTTTCATAGGCAGAGTTTAGAGATGTTGTATTCCACCATAACTAACAAAGATATGAGTGTCAACAGACTTCAGAATACAATCATAAACATGAGAGATTAGATGAAAGTTGACAAGGCCTCATCATATGCTAAAGAGCTTAGAATTAATTCTCTAGAAGAGTTCGCTATCCAAGTAGGATATGATCTTGCCAATATCAAAGCAACAAAACAATTAGTGAAGAAGAAGAATGATGACATTGGAGCATTGAGGAAACAACTTAAAATTCAACCAACTGAACATCCATAGGCAAAAAAAATATTACAAGAGCAAAGCCATAAGGATGACATGATGAACTTAATTTTTCAACTAATAGGACAGATAAAAGAAATGGAGATCCAAATGGAAAATCTTGTCCATGAAAGAGAAACTACAAAAACACATGAAACTCCTACAGTAATTCCTAAGGTTACTACTGCTATGCCTTCAACTTTGGTAGAAGAGTTGGCACCAAAAACACCAATGGCTACTGCAATGCCAGTGACATCATCTACACATTCAGCCACATAATCTTCTACATCAACAGTTCAGCCAATAGATGAGGCTAGTAAACTAGTAAAATCCATGGAAGAAATGTCACTTCAAACAAATGAGATTAACATATTGAAGGAAGTGATCGAAAATCTTGAAGATGCCAAAAAGCTAGCTCAAATTAATGCTAAAACTCATGAACAAAGGGCTAACAGATTAAATACTGAGTTGAAAAAACTACAAAAATATTTGACATTGAAAGAGCCAATTTCTGATGTAAAGAATCAGTTATGGAGTAAATCATTGAAGCCATCAATGATGTTTGGCCATCAATCTAGGTAATATATGAACAAAGGGATTTACTGAAGGCAGCACAAGTAGAGATTCAAAAAACAAAAGATGAGCTACGTAACAAACCTGAGCAAGCCATAGAATTGATAAAGTTTCTCAACAGTAAAAGCAGGAAGAAGTTGGAAGAAATAGAAATCACTGATAGGACAGAGACAATCCTTGAAAAAAGGAAAGTCCTTTCAAAAAATAATCTGATGAAACAACTTGAAGAGAAATGTGAAAACATGAACATAGCCATAACCAAGTTCATGGTTAAATTTGAAATTTTGAGGCAAAGAATTTTGCCTAATATTTTGGTCATTAATGATAAACTCATGCAACAGGAAGACTAAAATAAGAAAATCAGAGAGTATGAAAAAGAACAGGTGGACAAGATAGATGGACAAGGTATTCCTATAGGGAAGGTCTTACTTAGAAGTTTTGAAGACTTGTTTTATCTGCAACATGAGATGAAACACTTATTTGTCATAAAACCAACATTTTCTAGATATACTGAGGCAGATGAAAACTTCAGGAGGCTGAAAAAGATACAAATTCCTAATGATGAAGCTTGGAAATCACTCATTGACTTACTATAAAAGTCAAAATTGCAGAAAGAAAGACATAAAATGTTTGTTGATTTTTTCAGTTGAAACAGAATTTATTACAACGAAAAGGGAATTTTTTACAGAGATTAAAGAGTATCCAAGTTAAAATAGTATCAGAGGATAAATAGAGTCAGAGTTAAAGAGTATAAGCTAATGAAGATAATATTTCAAAACAGATTTGAAATATCTATGCCAGCAAAAAGGACACCAAGGCAGGCAGCTGCACCTATTCCACAAACAGTTTTTTATTTATTTTTGGATAAATAGGACAACTTGCTGAATTTTTAAGCAGCTATCACTATTTTGTTGTAAATATATTTTATTTCTCGTTAGATAATTCCTAGAAGCATTCTAGGATATTTTGTAAATAATTTTGTATAAATACTTCACTCTTTGAAGCAATATTGTGGAATAAATTGCTGAAGATTTCTATAGTCATTTTTGTTAGACTTGGAAGCTTTTTGTTGCAAATTTCGAGTAGCATACTGGATCAAATCAACTATCATCATATTTCAAGATTCATGTGATGAGCCATTGAAGTGAAGTAATTTCTATTTTTCATTGTTTATCTTCTCATGTTTTCATGCATCCATCATGTATTCTAAATTTGAATGAATAAATAGGAGTATTATTTTAGGATTTGTTAAAAGTACCTGTCTTTACTGTTTATCATTTCTATGTTTTCTGCTAATTTCCAGAGTAGGGAACCCTTAATTTATCTCTCTTTTGATTGACCTCTGTCTACTCCTTCCTTTTCCGGATTAAAGAATCCTTTGTTGCTCTTTATCCCAATAAAACCACTTCACCAAATCAGCCTTCTAAGATCTTCAAAGACTTATCTATCTTCCCCTAAAAACATTTGAATTTTTACCTTCATCTTTGATATGTCTGCTTGAATTTTGACTCCTTAGCCCAGTGGACAAACAGATCTCCCACTATCCATCTCGTTAAGTATTTTTTCCCACCAAACCAAATCAAATTAAAACCAAATTGCATAATCATAACTAGTCTAATATCTTATAATCAAAACAAAGTTAAATATTAAAGAGAGAGCCCTCTATGAACCCTAGGAAGGCTAGATCCTAGAGTTTAAAAGTAGGTTTGTGGTTACCTCTAGTTTTCTTAGACTTTAAATCAAAATCTCACAACTTGAGTGTTATTAGAGTGTTAACATACTGGCGAATGCATTGGGGAATAACCAATCCTCAATATTTAAATAGGTCTTAAGGAAATATTTTTCATTATATTTTTTCCTTTAAGACTATTTTATATGTTGTGAGTATCATTTTATAAAAAACTATAATTCTGGCTTCTAGAAAAAATTAATATACCAGGTCTAACCGAGATCCTAAACCTGCTATTATAGTAGATAATCCAGACAGAAATATAAAAAAGAATAAATCAATAGAATATTTATGTTCAAAAGTTTCCTTCGATAAAAACAATTCATTACCAAACAGTTAGTGAGTTTACAAAACATAGAGTTTGACCTGAACTTTGAACATTCTTTGTTTAGAGGAAAATCAGAAACTCACTTAAAACGTGCTATTATTGACCCTATTTTTATTTCATTTCTTGAAACAAAATAGAAAAATATTTCAGCAAATTCTAAATCAAAGATATTTAAAGCTCGTGATAAACTTGAAGAGATAAATGATATTATTCTTAAGGAAATAAATGAAGCTATTGAATTAGCTGAATTATTAGCATACACATCTAAACCTTCTATTTCTCATCCAGATACCACGACATCATCTATAATTTCCACCACATTCCAACCTATAGATCCATTTATCCCTAGACATCCCTTACAACCTAGAATACTATTTCCATATTCTCCCATATCAGTTTCATCCATTAGTTTATCTACTACAAATTTAAATTTATCATTCTCATTTCCAAGTAGTAATTCATATATTCGAGTTTCATTTTCTAGTACCCCAACTTTATCTTTTAGTTCATCTACCACTTTTTCTAGTTCACCATCTTATATTCCAGTTTTATCAGTTACTTCATTAACTGCATCAGCTAGTACTTCCAGTACAGCCCCAAGCACTTCCAATCTATCTCCTAGCCAAGCTATGTTAGGTCCTTATATTACTAGTATAGTCCCTTATTTTTGTTAGTGTAACCCCCTTATTGTTCTTTTTGTACCCCTATAACCCCTATATTGTTATTATTGTGCCCTTAAACTATTATTGTTAGGTCAGCTAGGATTACATTGTGGCTCCACTAGGATTACATTGTGGCCCCATGGACTCTTATATATAGAAAGGAGGTTTTGTCATTTGTATCATCTAAGAATTGTTCATTCATGTAATGTATTGGAGGTTTCCTCCTAAAAGTGGCTTATTTCTAAGGCGTTGATATCTCTTTTCTTCTACTTTTGGAGTTGGTTTCATAACATTTGGTATCAGAGCTTTGGATTCTAGGGTTTCACTGATCCAAAAAGGTCATCATGGAATTTTCGCTATAACGTTTTTTCTACAAAGGTTCAGAGGCTGAAATTTTTAAAGTACGAAGCCGAAATCCTGAGGAACATCATCGCACAATTTTAGAGCTTGGTTCGCAATATTTTTTGAGATATGATCTGTGGAAGTTAGGGCTTTTTGCAGGATCCTGAATTTCACCTAAATAGGTTATCATGGAATTTTCGCTATAATGTTTTTTTCTACGAAGTTTTAGAAGCTAAAATTTTTAGAGTGTGAAGCCAAAATCCCAAGGAACATCTTCGCAAAATTTCAGAGCTTGGTTCACAATATTTTTGGAGATATGATCTGTGGAATTTAGGTCTTTGTCAGGCTCCCGAATTTCATCTCAAATAGGTGATCGTGGGAAAATATTTATAACTCTCTCGCTGAGCATCGAATTGGAATTTTGTAAAAAAGTTGCTCGAAGTACACAGACTATAGTTTCCTTTCTATCAATTTTAGAGCCATAGAATGAAACAGTGAGACATGACAAGTCGTACAATTTTTCTCTAATGAATCAGTCCATAATTAGGTCATTGTGGGAGATTGGACATAACGTTTCCTTGATGAATCCAAATCATTTCAGAACTATGGCATTCAAAAGAGGATTCAGAGGGATACCGTAGGGCCAAATTTCTGATATTGAAGATCCAAAATCACAGATGTTAGCACCTAATTTGAACCTTAGGCTGAAAGAAGGCAAATCAGGGTAACCTCAAACCATGCTCAGCCTTGTAGCTAGCCCTACAAGGTTAGGAGAGGGCTCTCTCCGTGAAAAATATTTAATGAAGTATAACTGAAAACTGATTTTAGGCTAGGTATAATAAACTTGGAATGTTTTATATATTTTAAGGGTTGTAGGATTAGATGGGGTTGGGCAGTTTGAATCTGGGGAATTAAATCAGAGATACAAGGTATTCTGTGGGGAAAGATAGGTAGGGATTTTGAAAATTTAGTTTAAATAATGATGGAATGTTTAAGACTGGTGAGAAGCTGAAAAGGGCATAGGAGATGGATCCTTTTCAAACAGCAAAAAACATAGAGTATTGAATGATTCCCCAAGGAAGAGAATTATACAATGGATTCTACCTAATAATCTTGAAAGCATTCAACTAGAGATATGAATGAATGAATGACAAACCTAACAATTAACAGATGAACACAAAGGAAAGAACATTGCTAAAATACATACCACAGGGATCCCACAAATCAGTGCTGCATTTCTTTATTAATTCCTTACCAAACTGTTACAAATGGAGCGCGGAGCGTCCTCAGTGATTTCCAACTTATTCCTCACTTTATTCCCCCCTTTCAAATGACTCAGAAATTACATTAAATAGGCAGAATTTGAGGGGAGTAGATCCACATAAGGAGGGGCTATTTTAGCAGCCCAGAAACCAAAATATGAACATAGGAAAAAGACCAACAATCTGCCCTTGAAAAGGAGTAAAAAAACATTTTGACCATCTTGAGGATTCGCTGTTACACCCAACGAATGAAAATAGGAAATATAAAGAAAAGATCCCTTTTTCATCGATGTTGTAGATCTCTCTAGTTCACAATTAGTTCACAGCCTTTGAACATTTTCTCTGTCTTTACTCTTTTAAGAAAAACCAACTGTCGAAGAATAATGCCTTTTGAAACCGATGAAAACCATATTTGTCGTTTCAATGAAGAAAAGTCCCTTTTTGGGTGAACAATATCAAAGGAAAGGATGTTGGGCCCAAATTATGATCGTAGATCGCAATCGCAAATCGCATTTGGAAGGGGGAGGGGTGTATTGGAACGATGCGATTGGAAACTTGTGATGCGATAGTGTATAGGGAGAAAGGAGAAATCGCAATCGCAAATCAGAAATTGCAGTGGAAGAGGAGTGGGCACGTCGTAATGATAACTTGCGATGTGATGGAGTAATACAATAGAGAGGCGGCAATAAGTGAGGGAAAATGATGTCCAATGGTGTAATGGAGAAATTGCTTTTAAACAAATTGAGATGAGTTTTGCGCTTTACATAAGGAAAACCCCTTTTTTCTTTGGAACAAGGCGGAAAGGTTTTGGTGGGACTAGGAGGATTCGCAATCGAAAATTGGTGGATGAGTGGAGAAGGAGCAAAGTGCCATGGGAAATGCCAATTGCAACGGTGTGACGACTTTGTGAGCCGTCCGATCTAAAGGGAGGATCGACTGTGGAGATGAAATTGGGGGTCGCGCATCGGCAGGAGTCAATCACATCGAAGAAAATCATAGGAGCGGGGACAAAATTTGGGAGTGCTACAAAGTTTGTGATGCGATAAAGCGATTGCGATTGGATGTGGGTCATCGGATCGCTGAGAAGATCAACGGTTTGGATACGATCGGGGGGGGGGGTCAATCACATCGGAGGTTCTCAATCGGAGATGGGTCAATCAGGACCATGCGATTGAATGTTGCGATCGGATCAGAATAAAAGGGTTGCGATCGGATCGGAAGAAGGGGATTAAAATGAAAAAATTTAAAATTATATGAAAAAGTAGAAGTTATAAAGTCTAAGGGACAAATGAGAAAAGGGGTAAGGTTAGGCTTTTGGGGACTTTTATTCACTTAGGCATATTTTCCAATCTAGGAGTCAGTTTTGAGAGTATAATATATCGTTGGAAAGCTCTTTTCGGGCTCCTTCTGATGGACATACTTAGAACATGATTTTACATTGAAAACACTGTGGAAAACACCTTTGAAAATCAGTGTGGTGGCTGTGTAGAGATAGCAGCTTCTGAAGCTCAACTTATTACATATGAAGACATAAAATTACATAAGAAATGAAAATAAAAGCAAAGTATCATGTTTTCACCTCAAAACATGTTTTGAGGTGAAAATTACATCAAGATTAATAGAACAAATATTTGATTTTTCTAGATACTGTGCCTTTGAGTTTATTTTACCTCCTCATGGCCTTGCTGATATTTATTAACACTTGGCTCATTAATTTGACCATGATGAGACCCTACAACCTAATGAGACCAACCCTATGACTTAATAACATGATTTGCAGAGTGAAAGTGAACCATGACTAAAGACCATAGAGAGGAGAATCAGCAAGTTTCACATGAGGGAAAACTGATGAAATACCACTACCGTCAATGAATCCATGACCTAATGGAATGATGTAAATTTATGGTATGGGACTCCTACTATGCAAATGTAATAGAGAAAATTTGATCACTGATGGCAGTATGACAAAACTGACACTAACATTGGCTCTAATGGGGATGGTAGCTCCTTGGAGGTGCCAAGAACACCATAGACCAAGTAGCCTTATCCATTGGGAAAAATGCGGTCAAAATACTGAAAACTGACACAATGCAGATTGACTCTAACTCAAACTATGACTGAGAACTAAATTTAAAACCTTACACACATCATTCAAGTTTTATAGCCTTCACCTCGGGCCCCAAACATTAATGACTGTGTTCTTGAAATCTGACCAACAATGGCATGGTATATACAATGAATTATGACATAACTTTCAATCCATTATCTCAAAGGTGGTAGTGCTTCAAAAGCCTACCATTCACTGGCCCTCCAGGGAAATCTTGGCTGTCCATGTCTGTGAGAAAGAAAGCATTTTTTCCCCTGTATGCTGAAATCTTATACGGTCCTTTCCATAGGTTATCTAACTTACCATGTTTCCCTTTGTCCTCATTTCGTGCATCCCATCTCAACACCACATCTTCCAACTGAAACTTTTCTACTTTGGCTTTACGGTCGTAGATTTTCTTTATCTTCTCCTGCAACTGAATAGAGTTATGAGAAACTTCCTCTCTTTTTTGCTGAAGATGGATCATCTGATTTATCCTTCGTTGGTTATCGTCCTCTTCGCTTCCAGCCTCTTGCAATAGTCTCATGACCGAAACTGTAAGTGATGTAGGAAACACAATATCAGTGCCATAAACTAATTCAAATGGTGACATACCTATGGATTTCTTGCTGCTGACTCTATCTGCCCATAACACGTTGATGAGCTTTCGATGCCAATTCCTCTTATTTGCTTCCAACATTTTCTTGATTATGTTTATCATAGATTTATTTGATGATTCTGCTATTATGTTGCCTTGTGGGTAATATGTTGTTGAATGGCCCAACACAATATTGTATTTGTTGCAGAATTCCACCATATTCTTAGATCTAAACGTTGCTTCGTTATCTCTTATGATTTTTTGAGGGCAACCAAAACGAGACAAGATATTTTATTCTAAAAATTGAATGATTACTGTATTAGTGGCCTGCCTTGCTGGACTGGTCTCGATCCATTTGGTGAAGTAATCGGTACCTGTCAAGATCCATCAATTCTGTGTTGATGATGCAGGATGGATTTCCCCTATGAAATCAAGTCCCCACTACTAGAAAGGAGCATTTACTGAAACTGGTTTCAAAGGAAGAGGAAGCAGTTTTCTTTTTCCTTGGAAAACTTGACACTCATGGCAGCTCATCACTATTTTATACAAATCTGAAAATAAAGTGGGCCAATAATATCCTGCTCTCAACACTTTGTTATTTTTTGTATTCCAAAACAAATGACCACCACAATCACCTTTGTGAAAGTCATGCATCATCTACTGAGCCTCATCTTCAACCAAACAATTAAGAAGAATACCTCTTGGATATTTCAAATAAAGAGAACTATTTAAGATATAGAATTTAGCAGACTTAAGTTTTAATGATCTAACTTTTCTTCTAGACATCCCGAGAGGTGGTGAAAGATGCTGAAGAACATAAAATATATCTGAATACCATGGGGATTATAGAAAAATTTCTGAAACTGGAACAAGCAAACCAACATCCTCATCCTCAGACATTGCTGCTATGAGATTTATGTCTAGGGCACGCAGGTTTGATTGGGCCATTAGTTTTTCCAAGCCTTGTCCTTTGATCAACTTTGTGGGTTTAATCTCCAAATCATATTCCAAAATTGCTGCTATCCACTTACCTCTTCTTCCCTCTGGATCAGTTTGCATCAGGACATCTTTCACTGCTGCATTAGGAACATATGCTATAATATGTGAATGCATAATGTATACTATAAAATCCTTCAATGCTTTTATAAGAGCCAATGCTTGTTTCTCAATGATATTATACCGCAAGGCAACATCTCGAATGATCCTACTAAAAAAGGCAATGGGTTTTTCAATCTGATCTCTCTTTTGCATCAATATTGCAGCCATGGTATGCTCCAATGCAAATGAGAATATAATGAAATCTTGAGTGTAGTTAGGACTAATCAGGACTGGGGAATTAGACAGAGCAAAATTTACCAGATTAAATGACTTGATAGCCTCCTCACTCCATTTGACATTGCTATCCCTTTTCAACATGTTAGTCATTTCTCTTAAATGTTCAGCCAAATTGGGTATAAATCTGCGCAAGAAGTTCATCTTACCATTAAATGCCTGAATCTCCTTTTTTCTACGTGGGAGGCCTATGTGCTGAATCTCCTCCACTCTCGAAGGATCGATGCAGATACTGTATTTAGAGATGATATGCCCCAGCAGCTTGCCCTCATCCATAGCAAACAAAATTTTCTTCGGATTGAGAGAAATCCCAAAATTTCTTCATCGTTGAAATACAACCCTCAAGTGGTGCAAATGTTCATCATCAGAACCAGAAAACACTATCAGATCATCCAAATAAACAACCAAAAAAACATCCTTTTCATTTGCAAAAGTAATATCCATTTCTCGCTGGAAAGTGGCTCCAGCGTTCTTCAAACCAAATGGCATTTTGGCATACTAGAAAGTTCCCCAAGGTGTTGTGAAGGCAGTTTTGTCTTGATCTTTTTCACAGACAAAAATCTGATTATAGCCTGAGTAACCATCGAGTAGTGACATCCTTGATGCTCCAACTATTCTTTGCAAAATATGATCCATCTTCAAAAGTGGATAGTTATCCTTTAAGGATACTCTATTCAGATTCTGGAAGTCTATGCACAACCTTATCTCACCTGTATTTTTGCGTATCGGGACCAAATTTGAAATCCAATCAAAAAATCTAATTGGGACAATGATACCAGCTTTATACAATCTGTTTACCTCTTTTTCAATAGATGGAAGCAACTTTGGGTTGATCCTTCTCAAATTCTATCTAAATTTCTTCTGATCCGGCTTGATGGGAATAGCATGTTGAATTATATTTTTGTCATACACCTTCAAATCTGAATAATCCCACGCAAACACATCAGAAAATTCAGAAATCAGTTTAACATATTGTTCCTTTACCTCAGGGGACAAGGCCTTTAATAATTTCACAAGCCTAGGCTTGTCAGCTGTTCCAAGATTAACATCTTCAACTCATTTATTAGTAGGCACCAAGCTCAGTTTCTTTGCAACATCATCTTGATAAAAAATCTCCTCTAAAGGTATAAGACCTCTAGGAATTACATTGTCTTTCAGCTACAACACGTCCATCTGATTTTCTTCGATTTCTTGATCATCGACTTCATAATCATCCTCTATGGAAGTATCCTTGAATTTTCCTTCACTCTGCAAAAAATTATTGATTTCATTGTCATCCCAAAACACTTGCCAATACCTTAAATTATCTGGAACAATAGGGTGATGTTTGACATAAATTTTAAATTTGTTGCTGGAATTCATTGGAATCTTCAAATTGCTTGCAGTAGTGGCAAGAAAATCTGCAATAATATTCTGCATTCGGGGTACTGCTATCAAAGTGTACTCAGAAAACATCCTCAAGATGTCTAGGACTGCATTTCTGTAGGCCCTCAATCACAGATGTTTTTCTTGATACTCTCCCTTTACCTGTTTGATTATCAATTCCAAATCTCCATAGACAAAAATCCTCTTTTCCTTTAGCTTCTTCAAAATTTCCAAACCTACAATCAAAGCTTCATACTCCGCTTCATTGTTAGAGCAGTCAAAAGCCAATTTTTAAGCACATACTCTAACATTACTAGGAAATTTTTCAGGCTGGAAAACAGGGCTTTGAATCGATATTCATATACCAGCACCGTCCTTACCAACAGTTCCGTCAAAGTCCATGCTCCAAAGGCCTTCTTCTTCTTCTTCTAAATGCTGAAATTTTGCTTCTTTCTCTACTTTATTTTGACTGATTTCTTCATTTTTCTACTTTTCATTGTCCTTTTGCTGCTGGTAGGAAGGAGGCTCAAAAATACTTGCTGCTTTATCTTTTTCCTGTCTAAGGACTTCCCTAAATTTTTATGAAATTTCGGGAACCTCATATACTTCTATCAACTGGAAATTTTCATCATTCAAACCACCATCAGAATACAATACAAATGAATCTAAATCTATGTGGACTGCATTAATTGGATGATTAATTGGCTTCTCTTTGCTAGTGATCATGTATTTCATTTTCTTTTACCTGTATAGTTTTCTCAGTTGACCGAAAACGGGAATGGTGGCATAAGAGAAATCAAGCTGTATGGTTCCTTTTAGTTTTGCACCCCATGACCTGGAAAAAAGCATTCCAAACCGTGGTGGAACATCGGCAACAACCACATCCATAAAAACATTTTTGGCTGGGATTCGGTCTAAATATACTACCAAGTCTTTGATAAGACCAATACAATGGACCCTACTGGAGTCAATTGAATACAAATCATGGTATTTATGGGTAATATCAAGACCCAACTTCTCCATAATGGCTTTGGACATCAAGTTGTGCGAGGCTCTGGAGTCCAACATAGCATTATGTAAAATGAACTCGTGCAGTCTAAGACTCAGGTAGAAGGGAGGGACTTCACTCTCTTCAGACTGACCTTCTATGGCTGGACCAAAAATGAGTTTAGGATAATCATCTTCAACATTTGCCATATCTGATACAGAGTCTATTTGCAAAATTCTAGAGACCTGATGTTTATAAGTGTTGTTTTTTACCAACTCAGTCAAAGGCATGGACACCTTTAGCTTAGCGATTTCATTTTCTAAATTAAAAGATGGAACTTTTTCTACCTCTTTGATGGGAGAATATTTCTTCTCCACTTGCTCCTTTGTTGCGCTAAGCTGATTCTTTTCATTTGCAATGTTAGTCGCTGAGGATGCCTTGCTGGGAGAGGGATCAGCAGGCTCTTTCCCTTTCCTTTGGATGTTTGAGGAGTCATTTTTTGATTGTAGCTCTTTCCTTTTCCGAATGGGATTGATTGGCACATCTCTGCTCCTCAAAGAATACTGCTTCTGTTGCACTGAAAAAGCGTTCATATATCCTCATTGATAATCATCGGACTCATCCTCTATCACTACATCATTGGCCAATATGAAATCTTCATCTTTTTGAATTTTTGGAATCGCTGTATATTATTCATCTTCTGTCAAAAAAATGGGCGCACCATCGGCAGTGAAGAAATGATTAGCTTCAACTACCAGATCATCATCATCATCTGTTTCCATTCCCTGAACATAATTTTGCTGCAAAGGAGTTTTGATCTGATACTGTTGTGTTTCTTGGTCCTGCGCTTTATGTTCCCTTTGCTTAATTCAGAATTGTGGCTGCTGCTGTCCTCTGAAATTCGGATTCCTGATTTGTGATTCAGGTTTGTCTGAAATAGTCAACCGATCAACCATCTTCTCCAATGTTCGGATCAAAGTATCCATCTTACTGTCTGAAGGAGAGGCTTCTTCTTTCACAGTTACTCTCTTTTCGGCCCTTGTCCGCGCTCTTCTGGCCAGCAAATTCACTTCTACGCTCACAGCTATTTTTTGCATATCTTCAAGTGTGGTAGGATCTCGTTCTCATAGCTGATATGCCATATCAGCATCGAAACCATCTGGAAATTTGAGAAAAGCTAACCCCATGGGGGGTTTTAGGTTAGCCGGAATCGCATTATACACAACATTAAATCTCACACAGTAATCTTGTACACTTTCACCCACATTCCTTTTAATATTTTCATACTCAGACAAGATTTGGAGTGGGTTTTTCTTTACCTCCCACCGGTCTATGAATTGTCTATGTAAATTCTACAAATTGTGAATAGAGGCTGTAGGCAAGGCTCTAAACCATTTTTTAACTTCACCTCCAAAAATTTGAACAAAAAATCTCGTGGTCATATTTTTTGCCTCTACCTCATGAAGATCAAAAAAGTCATTCATCTTATCAACATGCTGTTGGGATGTGATGCTTTGAGTGGCATCAAAAATAGGTATTTTACTTTGATAATAAGTAGGCATATCATTCAGATTCTGAGGTAAAACCAAGGGTGCATATCGGGCAGCCATGATTCGAGGTGGATTTACAACAACTTTTGTGCTACTAGGATTCAAGGGAGGTGTTGATGGAGGAGTCGAAAGCTGAGAATTGACTTCTAAAACTGATGGGAATGTTGATGAATTAAGAGCAAGAAATGTTGTTTCTGATAACTCTGAAGGCTCAGGGATATTGGTTGCAATGATAGATGCCTGAGGGGAATTCAAAATATAATCATAAATTGATGTGTTTGCCCTTTGAAATTTGATATCTATAAGAAATTATGGATCTAAAACTGTGTCATCAAGTGCAGTTTCTGATTTATTTTTTAACAAAGAAAGCTCAAAACACTCATCAAAAGAGTGGTCTTCTATAAAAAACCACTCATTGGGCCAGGTATGGGATCTAAAAATAGGTCTAGGGATTACTGAACCTTCTTGTCTTTTGATTATTCTTGGGATGAGATTATGATTTTCAAACATGGGGGGGGATTTGGATCAGGGTTGGCCCTCGTGTATCTCCTTGAAGTGAGTGTGGTCAAATTTCTGCTTTACAATGTTTTATTTCAGCCTAGCAAACTTTGAGTCTCATCATCCAGAGTCCAAGAATTTATATGGAAGATATTACTGGGTGATTAGTCTTTTATGCTAAATATTTTCCCCAACGGAGTCGCCAAAAATGTTAGCACCTAATTTGAACCTTAGGCTGAAAGAAGGAAAATCAGGGTAACCTCAAACCATGCTCAGCCTTGTAGCTAGCCCTACAAGGTCAGGAGAGGGCTCTCTCCATGAAAAATATTTAATGAAGTATAACTGCAAACTGATTTTAGGCTAGGTATAATAAACTTGGAATGTTTTATATATTTTAAGGGTTGTAGGATCAGATGGGGTTGGGTAGTTGAATCTGGGGAATTAAATCAGAGATACATGGTATTCTGTGGGGCAAGATAGGTAGGGATTTTAACAATTTAGTTTAAATAATGATGGAATGTTTAAGACTGGTGAGAAGCTGAAAAGGGCATAGGATATGGATCCTTTTCAAACAGCAGAAAACATAGAGTATTGAATGATTCCCCAAGGTAGAGCATTATACAATGGATTCTACCTATCTATCTTGAAAGCATTCAACCAGAGATATGAATGAATGAATGGAAAAAATAACAATTAACAGATGAACACAAAGGAAATAACAGTGCTAAAATCCATACCACATGGATCCCACAAATCAGTGTTGCATTTCTTTATTAATTCCCTACCAAACTGTTACAAATGGAGCGCAGAGCGTCCTCAGTGATTTCCAACTTATTCCTCACTTTAATCCCCCCTTTCAAATGACTCAGAAATTAAATTAAATAGACAGAATTTGAGGGGAGTAGATCCACAGAAGGAGGGGTTGTTTCAACAACCCAGAAACCAAAATATGAACATAGGAAAAAGACCAACAATCTGCCCCTGAAAATAAGGAGTAACAAAACATTTTGACCATCTTGAGGATTCGTTGTTACACCCAATGAATGAAAATAGGAAATCTGAAGAACAGATCCCTTTTTCATCGTTGTTGTAGATGTCTTTGGTTCACAATTATTTCACGGCCTTTTACCATTTTCTCTTTCTTTACTCTTTGAAGAAAAACCAACTGTCGAAGAATAATGCCTTTTGAAACCAATGAAAACCATATTTTCCATTTCAACGAAGAAAAGTCCCTTTTTGGGTGAAAAGGAGAAAAGGAAAGGATGGTGGGCCCAAATCGCAATTGCAGATCGCAATCGGAAGGGGGAGGGGTGTATTGGAACGATGTGATTCGAAACTTGCGATGCGATAGTGTATAGGGGGAAAGGGGAAATCACAATTGTAAATCGGAAATCGTAGTGGAAGAGGAGTGGGCACATCGTAATGATAACTTGCGATGTGATGGAGTAATACAATAGAGAAGTGGCAATAAGCGAGGGAAAACGATGTCCAATGGTGTAATGGATAAATCCCTTTAAAAAAAATTGAAATGAGTTTTGCGCTTTACATAGGGAAAACCCCTTTTTTCTTCAGAACAAGGCGGAAAGTTTTTTGTGGGACCGAGAGGAATCTCAATTTCAAATCGGTGGATGAGTGAGTAAATTCTGATTATGACGGTGCGATGGCTTTGTGAGCTGTCCGATCTAAAGGGCGGATCGACAGTGGAGATGAAATCGGGGGTAGCGCATCGGCGGGAGTCAATTGCATTGGAGAAAATCATAGGAGCGGGGACAAAAGTTGGGAGCACTACGAAGTTTGTGATGCGATCAAGTGATTGCGATTGGATATGGGCGGTCGGATCGCTGAGAAGATCAACTATCCAGATATGATTGGGGGGGGGGGGTGTCAATCGCATCGGAGGTGGGTCAATTGGGACCATGTGATTGAATGTTGTGATTCGATCAGAATAAAAGGGTTGTGATCGGATCAGAAGAAGGGGATTACAATGAAAAAATTTAAAATTATATGAAAAAGTAGAAGTTATAAAGTCTAAGGGACAAATGAGAAAAGGGGTAAGGTAGGCTTTTGGGGACTTTTATTCACTTAGGCATATTTTCCAATTTAGGAGTCAGTTTTGAGAGTATAATATATCGTTGGAAAGCTCTTTCCAGGCTCCTTCTGATGGAAATACTAGAACATGATTTTACATTGAAAAAACTATGGAAAACACCTTTGAAAAATAGTGTGGTGGCTATGTAGAGATAGCAGCTTCTGAAGCTCAACTTATTACATATGAAGACATAAAATTACACAAGAAATGAAAATAAAATAAAAGTATCATGTTTTCACCTAAAAACATGTTTTGAGGTGAAAATTACATCAAGATTAATATAAAAACTCTTTGATTTTTCCAGATATTGTGCCTTTGAGTTTATTTGACCTCCTCATGACCTTGCTGATATTTATTAACACTTGGCTCATTAATTTGACCATGATGAGACCAACCCTATGACTTAATAACATGATTTTCGAAGTGAAAGTGAAACATGAATGAAGACCATAGAGAGGAGAATCAACAAGTTTCACATGAGGGAAAAATGATGAAAGACCACTACCATCAATGAATCCATGACCTAATGGAATGATGAAAATTTATGGTATGGGACTCCTACTATGCAAATGCAAAAGAGAAAATTTGATCACTGATGGCAGTATGAAAAAAATAACACTAACAACAGAGATAATTCATTTTCAATATCGAGCTCCTCAAAATCAAGATAAAAGTGTGTATTTTTTTCGAATTACATAAGTCTCATTTAAAAAAAAATTAGTTTGAATTTATTCCAAGGGAATATTGAAGAATAGATATCAGTATTGTGTTCTAAAAAGAACCCTAAAAAGAATTCAAAACCAATTAAGCCTTCATAAGGCTCTACTATGACTCATGAAGACGAAGAAACACAACATGAGATATCAAAATTAACAGTGCAAGTGCAACAAATTTCGCTATCGCAAAGAGCAACAAAAAATGAAATAAAAATTTTGAAGAAAGGCATGGAAACTAATATGGATGGTTTGAAGAAAGGCGTGGAAGCTAATATGAATGGTTTAGAAGCTAATATTGATGGCATGGAAGTGGGCATGGAAGCTAATATGGATGGCATGGAAACTAAGATGGATGACATGGAAGCTAAGATCGATGAAAAAATGCAAGACAACATCGAAAACATGAAGAATGATTTGGAAAAGTTGATACAAGAAATGTTTCCTAATGGCGAAAAGATAGTAGAGGAAACTCATGATGAGAATAAAATACATGTTAATCGTGATTTCATAAACTCTAATGTTGGATTGAGGAACCACCATATTCCAAAGATGGATATGAGGAAGTTTTAAGGCAAGGATCCCATGACATGGATACTACATATGGAGCAATATTTTAATCTCAATAATGTGAAAAATACACAAAAGCTACGCATTTCAACTTTACATTTAGAACAAAATACATTTGTATGGTATCGATGGCTTTGCTCCCGTACAAAAATTGTCACTTGGTAAATTTTTACGGAGGAAATGATAGCACATTATGAGGATACAAAGAGAAACGCCTTCTTTAGCCAATTGATCAATCTCAAACAAAAGGGTTCAATGGCGGAGCACATTGAGGACTTCCAAAAATTGAATATAAGGGTAACTGTTATTCCAGAGGAACACAAGATTGATGTCTTCATAGGGAATTTAAAGGATAACATCCAGCATGAATTTTGCGTTTGGGAACCTGATTCATTGGAGAAAGCATTCAGGTTGGCAAAAGAAATTGAATGTAAAATTATGGCGAGAAGGAAGCCTACCACTCACATCTATAAAGATGGAAGTGTTGCTACTCCTATAATTCCACAACCTACAAGGTTGACACCATAATAATTGGAAGAAAAAAGAGCAAAAGGGCTTTGCTACAGTTGTGATAGAAAATACACTAAAGGTGATAAGTGCACTGAGAAGAAATTATTTTACATAGATTGTGAAGAGGAAGAAGAAAATGAAGAAGAAACTTAAAAATTAGAGGATATACACTAGGAAGAAACCATAGAAGAAGAATAAATGAGTCCGGCCATATCATGTAATGCATTGACAAGAATTACCACTCCTCAAATTCTCAAGATAGAAGTACATATCAAGAAGAAAAAGGTAATAGCATTGATTGATTGAGGTAGTACCCATAATTTTATTCATTGTAAGGTAGCTAAGGAATTGAATTGTTTCCTATACCAAGCACTAGAATGTCAAGTGATGGTTGCAAATGGAGGAACCATAAATTGCTATGGAAAATGCCATAATATCAAGCTATCCATGGGGGAATATGTGTTGAATAGTCCAATTATTTCCATCCCAATGGGAGGTGCTGATGTTGTACTAGGAGTACAATGGTTACAATATTTAGGGATGGTAGCTTTTAATTTTCAAGAACTTTTCTTGAAATTTTTTTCAGAAGGAAAGGAAATAGAATTATAGGGTATCACAGGGAAGCCAGGAAAGATAATAAGCTTTAATGTCATGACAAAGCTTCTGAAGAAATAACAACAGGTCATAATTTCACAATTAGGCTCACTAGAAGTTCCAACATCAAAATCATATATTTCTCCAGATCTCCAAAAAGTCTTGGAAAATCATTCCAAAGTGTTTGATGCTCCCAAAGGACTCCCACCTATTCGTGATCATGATCATGCTATTCATTTGATTCCAGGAAGTGTTCCTCCAAACATCAGGCCTTACAGATATCCTTATGTCCAAAAGAGTGAAATTGAACGTATGATTGCAGAAATGTTAGAGGCGGGTATAATTCAACCTAGTCAAAGTTCTTTCTCTGCTCCAGTAGTATTAGTGCACAAGAAATATGGATCATGGTGCATGTGTCCGGATTATAAGGAGCTCAATAAGCTCACTATTAAAGATAAATTTCCCATTCCTATGATTGATGAATTATTGGATGAATTACATGGAGAAATTTATTTTACCAAGTTGGATCTTCGTTCAGGATATCATCAAATTAGAATGAAGACTAAATCTATTCCGAAAACAACATTTCGAACTCATGAGGGTCATTATGAATTTTTGGTCATGCCTTTTGGCCTTACCAATGCACCTTCTACATTTCAAGGGTTGATGAATTCCATTTTAAAACCATTCCTTAGAAAGTTTTTGCTAGTATTTTTTGATGATATACCAATCTACAACAGGTCTTGGTAGGATCATGTTCTACATGTTAACATGGTGCTCAAACTATTGGAGGAGAAACAATTATATGCAAAAACATCCAAATGTTTCTTTGGAGTAAAAGAGGTGGAATATCTAGGTCATATTGTATCTCACGAGGGTGTTAAGGTAGACCCTAACAAAATTAAATCCATTAAGGAATGGAAAGTCCCTATAACCATAAAGAAGTTGCACGGATTTCTCGGGTTAACAGGGTACTATCGCAAGTTTGTTAAGAATTATGGGAGAATAGCAGCACCTCTAACAACATTATTGAAGAAAGATGCATTTTCATGGACTCCTGAAGCAACTAAGGCTTTTGAACATCTTAAAGAGGCAATGTGCCTAGCACTAGTCTTAGCTATGCCAGACTTCACCAAAACCTTTATTATGGAATGTGATGCCTCGGGAAATGGAATTGGTGTTTTTTTAATGCAAGAAGGAAGACCCATTGCTTTGGAAAGTCATTCAATCAAAGGAAAGTATTTACAAAAGGCTATCAATGAGAAGGAAATGTTTGCAATACTACATGCACTAAAGAAATGGAGACCTTACCTAATGGGAAGACACTTCAAGGTAAAAACTAATCATGATAGTCTTAAACACTTTTTGGAACAAATACTATCCTCAGAAGAGAATAAAAAATGCGTCACAAAGATGTTGGGTTATGACTTTGAAGTCGTATACAAAAAAGGGAAGCTAAATTTTGTTGTAGATGCACTCTCAAGAAAGGATGAAGAGGTGGAAGCATTGCTTTGTTCCATTTCAATTATCCAACTAGATTGGATAACCGAAGCAAGGGATGAATGGAAGAAGGAAGAAGAAGTGTGGACTCTCATTCAAAATTTGCAGCAAGATCCTAGTACATATAATACATTTAGTTGGAAAAAATATTCCTTATGGTACAAAGATCACTTATATATTTGCAAGAATTACCAACTAAAACAAAAGATTCTTTTGGAATTGCACACTTTTTCCTTAGAAGGACACTCGGGATTTTTAAAAACTTACCACAGGGTGAAGAAAGAATTTTTTTGGGATGACCTTAAATCTGATATTCAAAATTTTGTGGCAGAATGTTTGGTTTTCCAGCAAAATAAAGTGGAGACAATTAAGACCCTGAGTCTTCTACAACCTTTATCCATTCCAAGTCAACATTGGGAGGATATTTCAATGGACTTTATCACAGGTTTACCTAAGTCTGAAGGAAGCAGTGTCATCATGGTGGTAGTTGATAGACTTACCAAGTATGCACACTTTTGTGCATTATCTCATCCATTTAAAGCAAGTACAATTGCTACTGCATTTATGGAAAAAATTCAAAAAATACATGGAAACCCGAAGATTATTGTAAGTGACAGAGATCCCATTTTTACAGGAACTTTTTGGATAGAATTATTTTCTTGTTTGGGTACTCAACTAGCTCATAGCTCATCTTATCATCCTTAATCCGATTTTCAAACGAAGATAGTGAATAAATTTTTTGAAGGATATCTTCGTTGTTTTTTATCTGATAAGCAAGCACAATGGGTCAAGTGGTTACCTCTGGGTGAATGGTGGTATAACAATGCCTTCCATACCGCAGCAAAAATGACCCCATTTATAGCACTTTATGGATATCATATACCATCCATCACATATTCTTTAAGAGAAAATTCTAGGGTTCAAGTAGTGGAGGATCACATCGAGCATCAACAAGAATTTCTCCAACTCTTAAAGGATAACCTAAATTTGGCACAAATCGAATGAAACAATAGGCAGATCAACATCGCAGTGATAGAAGTTTTGATGTGGGAGACTGGGTATTTTTACAGCTACAACCATACAAACAAATGTCCCTCAAGCAAGCTAAGAAGGATAATAAATTATCAACAAAATATTATGGTCCTTACAAGGTTTTACAAAATATTGGTACTGCGGCATACAAATTGGAGCTTCCTGCTTCTTCGCGAGTGCATCTAGTTTTCCATGTTTCATGATTAAAAAAGGTTATAGGGGACAAACTTCCAGTTCAAACAATATTGCTAGAACTTGATGAGGAAGGAAAAACCATATTGGAACCTGAAGAAGTCACAGAAACAAGAACTTGACAACTACGAAATCGATCAATTTCGTAGTATCTCATCAAATGGAACAACTTACCCATGGAAGATTCTACATGGGAGGATGAGAATTTTACAAAAGCACCCGAAGCTACTCAAGCATTGAGGACAACACATTTTTGAAGGAGAGGAGCAAGTTAGGTCCTTATATTACTAGTATAGTCCCTTATTGTTGTTAGTGTAACGCTCTTATTGTTATTTTTGTACCCCTATAACCCCCATATTGTTATTACTGTGCCCTTGAATTATTATTGTTAGGTCGGCCAAGATTACATTGTGGCCCCATGGACTCCTATATATAGAAAGGAGGTTTTTTCATTTGTATCATCCAAGAATTTTTCATTCATGTAATGTATTGGAGTTTGCCCCCTCGAAGTGGCTTATTTCTAAGGCGTTGATATCTCTTTTCTTCTATTTTTGGAGCTGGTTTCACAACAATCTAAAATGAAAGCTATGGATGCTAGGTATGCTCCCCTAGTTCTTCTAGGAAAATTACATGACATGCCTCAAGATTACCAAAGTAAGATACCCCAATTTGATGCTACTACTCAATACACTACCCAACAACACATAAATAAAATGACAGATTACTTTGAGCTTCATGAAATAGATGATTCTGATGTACAAATGAGACTCTTTACACAAACATTAATAGGGGAAGTTAAGAAATGGTTTAAAGGTCTTAATCCTGGTAGTATAACTAATTTAGCAGTATTTCATAGAGTATTTTTGAATAAATGGGAAAAGAAGAAAAATCCACTCCAAATACTTTCTGAATTTGATGCAATGAAAAGAGCTCCCAATGAATCAGTCCAAGACTACTGAACTAGATATAACAGTGTTTACAACTCAATTCCAGCTAATCTCAAACCCACTCCTGATTTTTTCCTACTCAAATTCCCTAATGGATTTGACACAGACATGGCTTATCAACTGAAGGAGAGAAATGTTGAAACATTAGAAGAAATGCAAATAGATGTTGTTAGTGTAGATGTAAACATTTTAGCTAGAAAGGCTAGATTGAGGAATGAGAGGAGGGTAACCATTAAGGAAGAAACATCTAGTTCAGATGGAAAAATAGACCAGTTAGCTAAATCTTTAGAGATAATGATGGATAGATTAGAAAAAATAGAAAGAAGACCTCAATGGGATAATCAACAGCAAATCAGAAATCCCAATTTTAGGAAAAATAAAAATTCAAGAAAAACAAAAGAATCAGCTCCAGATCAAACAATAAGACCCCCATTTCAGGAGAACTATGCTGAAAGTTCTCAAAACAATGTAGATGATGAAGATACCATAAATCTAATGGGTATAAATGAAGATAACACTATCTTTCTCACTCAGGAAGACCAAGAGTTATTTGAAATGCAACAAATTCAATTAGATTCAGGTGAATCATTTGACTACAAACAAGGTTATTATTTTTCCATAAACTAAGTACATAAGAAATATAACCTTAGAAGTAAGAAAAACACTGAACCTTCTACTAATAAATCTGCACAAAATTAAAATAAGAAAATATTAGAAGCCCCAACAACAAAATTTCTCCAAATTATCCCTAGGGAAAATAAGCAAAACTCTAATTCATCCCACAAAGTTTCCAGCCCCAAAATTTCACCAAGTCCTAAGATTGTTGACATAACAGATGAAGTTGATCAAACAACAAAAGATTCACAAAAAACTTTTGTTGTTAAAACAACCAATTCTTTT
Source organism: Pinus albicaulis (assembly GCA_034641835.2). Lineage (NCBI taxonomy): Eukaryota > Viridiplantae > Streptophyta > Pinopsida > Pinales > Pinaceae > Pinus > Pinus albicaulis. Next base: position 1,936,842,268 of record CM076575.1, read on the forward strand.
AAAACAAAAAACTTAGAGTCCAAAACATCCACTGCTGATCCAAAATCAACAGATCCAAAAGCTGCCACTGCAAAAACAGCTTCTGGCAATTCCAAATCTGAAAAAAAAAATCTACCACTTCTCAAACCATTCCTGAAAAGAAAACTAGGAGTAGTAAAACACAAGAAACTCAAACAGAAAATGAAAACATAACTGTAGGAAAACAAGATAAACCCACTCAAACTACAGTTACTAAGGAAGAGTTAATTAAAATTAGTAAATCACAACCTTCATTCAATATACAAACTAAAATTGCAAAGTTAAAAATACCAATTCCTTTGACAGAATTGGTAAAACATGATTTGTATAAAACAACAATCACTGAAACATTAAACATGAATGATGGAGAAGACTCTATAAACTTAAATGGTGATCAACCAAAGTTGATTTTTGGCACTAATGTAAATGGAAAGAATCAATATGGAGCAGTTCCTCCATTTTACATCAGTTTAATTGTTCATGACCAAATTCTACACAATGCATTATTAGATTCAAGAGCTTCACACAATCTAATGCCCAAAGCAATAATGGAAACCCTGAACTTAGACATTACAAGGCCTTACAATATTTATTTTCATTTGATTCAAGAAAATTTAAATACCTAGGTTTAATTAAAAATTTGTGTGTTACATTAGTTCAATATCCAGGTAAGAGTACACTAATGGACATTATAGTAGCTGATATCCCACCCAAATATGGAATGTTATTATCTCGCTTATGGGGAGAAAAATTACAGGGATCTCTACAATTGGACATGTCATATGCTACCATATCAGTTTTTGGTCAACCAAAGAAACTATATAGGGAAACATTGATGAAATATATGGTAATTAGTGCAGCAAGATCAATAAATTACCCAATTTATGCTACACCTACTGATCTAGATTCTTTCATCTTATGTAACTTCGTAACTCATAATGAAATAAAAATTAAACTAAAAGACAAAAAGAAAACACAAAATAATGAAAATATCTTTCATGAATGTTTATGGCATTTAGATTTTGATGGCTCAGTAAAAAACTAGGAGCAGGAGCAGGGGTTTGGATAACTAATATTGAAAATAATCATGCTGAAGGCCATGCTTTCAGACTGAATTTTAAATGCACCAACAATATGGCTGAGAATGAATGATTAGGAGCTCAAGTCCAAGCCATGGAAAAAGATCAAAATAAAGTGTTCAAAATCACTTGCAAACTGAATTACCGGATAGGCCTTGACGATACGATCCTAACGCCATAAATGGCACTCAAATCCGAATTTGCATGTGAAAGTTATGCGAGCTTGAAGTTTTCAGTAAACTGCAAAAATTCAGTTTGACCAAGTTTGACTTTCAATTTTTGAAAAATAAAAAAAAAAGAATATTCCATGGAATATTCCTCAAAATTTTCTTGGAATATTCCCCCTGGTCTAATCTGGATGCAACAAGTGGCATTCAGTTATTGGTGGTTGGTTTGAATTTTGGATTTGTTGACCAATTTCGGGCTGCCACGTGGCAGGCCCAAAGGGCGCCACATGGCCCCCTGGTCGGTGCAATGGTAGGCATATAAAAAATTTTGGCAGTCCACGGGTTTGAACCCACAACCTCATTCCGGCAAGCGCTCCGACCCAACCACACAGGCTACATCATGGTTCTTAACATATATGGTTGATAGAGTTTATTTAAGTTTTAAAATTTTTATGGGCAGAGGTTTAAAGGGGATAGCCCTTAGGGCTAGTTTCCATTCAATGTGACCATGTGTTATGGACCGAGGGCATGGCTTTACACCAACTTTAACCACCCGCCAAAGAAACATGTGGCCATGTTCTTCCATTTAATGCCATGGTTTATTCAACCGTTGGATAGGCGGTTAATGCAAACTCCGACGGTTTAAATGGAGTTGTTCACATCCATGCAACCATCATTTAATTTAACTATTAGTTGTTCTGCCAAGGTTGGCGGCGGTTCCACCAATTCCGGCCAGTGTGCCAAAATTAGTTGGGTTATCTGCATTTAGCCCACATTTAGTGGGATTTTTACCTAACATTGGGCAAATACTGTTTTGGGCATAACTTTGGCTAGGCTCAACCTTTTGGAACAATTTTATTTTATTTTATTTTATTTTTTTATTTTTTTTATTTTTTATTTTTTTATTTTTTATTTTTTAAATTTCGGGTCTTCTCATCATTCTAAAGCCAATGGTATAGGTTTCAGAGCCATTGGAGCTGATCTTCAGCCTGTTTAGCTTCAGAGAAGCTTTTTGAGCCACTAGGGCCACTTTGGGTTTGGAGTTGTGCTGAGCTATGGTTAACCATTTGAGGTGAACCAAAAGTCATTTTCGACTATTTTCAGCATTGCAAAGCCATTGAGATAGGTTACAAAGGTAGTAGAGGTGTTCTATAGCCATTTTAGCTTCAGTGAAGCTTTTTGAGCCATTAGGGCCATTTTGGTAATAGAGCTGTATTGGGTTGTACCTCTCTGTTTGAGGTGATTCAAAGACCATTTTCAGCTATTTTCCACCTTCTAAATATCATGGAAGAGGTTTCAAATTTTTTTGAATACTTTCAGAGGCCAAAAACCTTCAGGAGAGTTTTCAGGGCTACTAGGGCCATTTTGGGGTTTGAGCTGTTTTGAGTTGTACCTTTATGTTTGAGGTGAACCAAAGATCATTTTCAGCTAATTCATACCTTATAAACCTATTGGAAGAGGTTTCAGATCCTTTTTAGGACTTCTACAGCCAGAAAATCTACAGAGGATTTTTCAGAGCCGTTAGGGCCTTATTGAAGAAATCACTGTTTATGGTAATTCTTCACTGTTTAGTGAATTTGGAAAGGAATTATTAGCTTTTTCATACCTTCTGAATTAGTATTTTCATTTAGATTTGTCTATTAAGACAAATTTTAACTTTTATTATCCTTTTGAAGCATTTTAATACAAGAGGACAAGCTCATTTTGGGAGGCTTGATCTAGCAGACGTAACCCAGAAGGGGTGAACTGCTCATCAAAAATTTGTGTCATGTTATGCTGAAGTTATCTTGTTGAAAAAATATGATTTAATATGTTAAAAGAAAAATTAAAATAACTTTCCTTCACACATGAACTCTTATACAGCTAACAAAAAAACTTGGTTTCAGTTGCAAGACATGTATAACAGTTTGCACACATAATATGATGGAAATGGAGTGTTAACTTCTACAAGTTCTAAAGACAGAGTCTATAAAGGGCCAAGTAGCCTCTGGATCTCATCCTTTTATCAAAGGTGACATATCCAGTAAATTCCCCTACAGTCAATCTATGGATTAGATCCAAGTAGTTGTTTTATGCAACAAGACATGGAGAATTTTGCACACATTTAATTCATGGAAATGGATACCTTGCACACATTTTCAAGTACTTCCATTTTCAGATCAGATGGTATCAGAGATTTGGTTAATCTTGGTTGAGCTCAGGTTGAGCATTGGTTGTGCTTATGTTGAGCATTTTTTTTTGTGCAAAAGGTGTTAAAACAGTCAATTTTACTGTTTTATTGGTTGCAAAATGGTTGCTTGTGTGAGTTTTCTTGAGTTGAAAAGATAGTTGTTGATAGCTAAGTCTTGGAAAGGAAAAAAAAGTTGTAGGCTTCTTCCTTATCCCAAAGTACCTCAAGATTATCTTTGGAAAAAAAACTCCAATAGTTTGTGTTTTATGGCTGCTTGAATAAGAAGGGGTCTTTAAGGACATTTGGTTGAAAGCTTGTCATTTTTTGGAAAGCTTTGAGAAATTTTCTTTGAAAGTTCCTTTTGTTTAATTTGACCATTTACATGATTTCAACTTCTTCTACAAGTGAATTTTACTCCTTCACGAGATTATTCAATGATGACATGAAGAATGAGTTCATTAAGGTGAAGGACATGGTGCAGATTCTCATTGAGGATCAAAGAGAAAGTATTAAACTTCATGCACAATTGTTGGCCATGAAGGATGAGAAGGAAGCAATTCTCCAAAGGTTGCATGACATGGAGAAACAACTCCTTCAAGCTCAAGAATATTTGTCCAAGGAAATTCCTGATGAATTGGTAAATGATTCCAACTTGTCTTCAATTTCCTCCATTGAAAAGTGTGTTGGTTCTTTTGAAAAACATACAAGGGGAATCGGGTCCAAATTAATGTTTAATATGGTCTATCAAGAAGGAAAAGGTTTGGGAAAGCATGCACAAGGCATGGTTGACCCTATTCCAGTTGTGGAGTGACCCAAGAATGTTGGTCTTGGTTATGAGCAGTTTAATGGCGAAGACTCCAAATCCTTGAATGCATGTGATGCAAATTTAAAGAGAACCTTTATTCCAAGTTCTTCTATGCATATATGTCAAAAAAATTTTAAGGATGATTTCCATTTTTTTAAGCCATAATTGCAGCAATTAGAGGGTAAACATGTCGCTTATGGCGAGCCTTCAAGTTCAAACATTTTTCAACACAAGAATTGTGATGAAAGTCTGAAAAGGAAAGTTGTCTCCTCTTCTAGTTCATCGTCTTTTGAAGACAAAAAGGATGGACATTCCATGCAAAAAAATAGGTATAATTATTCACATGATCAATTTGATTATGTTTCAGCAAAGAATGATAATTTTTCTTGTTCAAATGAAATAAATTTTTGTTTCACATTTTGTGGTGGATTTAACCATGTTGCTTCAAGATGCTGGTTGAAAAAGAAAGCACACAGGAAGCAGGAGAGGCAAAGAGAACTTTCTCATAAAGTGCTTAAGAGTTGCACATTTTGTCAAAATAAGGGACATGGTGTCTCTCATTGTTGGACTTTGCATCCAACTCATCGTCCAAAGCACATGCATCTAGAAGACAAAAAGTTTGGCACAAGTGGATCTATGGAGTCCATTATCAATGTGGAAATGAAAGATTCACATGAAGAATTGTGGTTGAAACAAAAGATGCCATGGAGTTGGCTTGGTAGGAAGTGGATTAAATTCTTAATTCAGTAAGTCATCTTCATTTTGTACATGAAAATTTCAGATTGGTATGCATGTATTTCAGTTGAAAAGTTGATGCAAGATCGTAAGTAAAAGCAGTTTCAGTTGAAGGAATTTCTTTGCTGTTGCAAAAGTTTCGCCATGGAGGTGTAAAAGATGAGTATGATACTCACTTATGTTGCAGCAATGTCTTTTGGTTCAGCTCTTAATCACCCACATGTTTTTGGGATGATGTACTTGTTGGTATTTGAAAAGAAGATTTGAAGTTGCACATGTACATAGAGGTTGTATGTGTAATTAGTGAACTGTATATAGTTCATTGTACATGATACATACATGTGTTTTTCAAGATGTATCTTGTTGTTTATCGACTTGTGTCGATTGTGTTACACATGATTGTCAACTTGTGTCAATTGTGTCACACCTGTTTGTCGACTTGTGTCGATTATGTCACACATGTTTATCGACTTGTGTCGATTGTGTCATACATGTTTATCAAATTGTGTTGGTTGTGTGCACACTTGTTATAGATTTTGTGTGTCAATTGTATAGCACATTTCATTGTCAACTTGTTGTTGATGTCATATGTTGCACAAGATGCTTTTGGTGTCAATTGGTGCAGAGAACGAAGTGTCAGTGCAAAGCAGTGCAAGATTCCATGAGTTGGAAGGCATGCAAGCAAAGAGGGCACAATTTTTAGCAAGGTTATTTGCTAGTTTTAGTATGGTAGATTGGTATGGCGAGAAAAAATGGTCGAGATTCGGCTCAAGTCCATGGTTCACTCAACACAAATTCACCATGTGAACAGTTGGCAAGTCAAGATCATTTTTGCACGCTGAAGAGAAGAGGATGTTTTTATTCTCTCATTTTCTGTACTACAGTTCAGTTTCAGAATTTTAGTGAGCTTTTGGGGTCCAAAAGCTTCTCATTTGGGAGGTATGATCAGGGGCTCAAGTCCAAGCCATGGAAAAAGCTCAAAATTTAAAGTGTTCAAAATCACTTACAACCTGAACGACAGGATAGACCTCGGTGATATGATCCTAACGCCGTGAACGACACTCAAATCCGACTTTTCATGTGAGAGTTATGCGAGTTTGAAGTTTTCAGTAAACTACAAAAATTCAGTTTGACCAAGTTTGACTTTAAATTTTTGAAAAATTAAAAAAAAAGAATATTCCATAGAATATTCTAGGAATATTCCTTGAAATATTCCTAGAATATTACCTAGAATATTCCACCTGGTCCAATCTGGATGCGACAAGTGGCATTCAGTTATTGGTCGTTGGTTTGACTTTTGGATTTTTGACCAATTACAGGCTGCCACGTGGCAGGCCCGGAGGGCACCACATTGCCCCCTGGTCGGTGCAGTGGTGGGCATATCAAAATTTTTGCCAGCCCACGGATTTGAACCCGCAACCTCATTCCAGCAAGTGCTCCAACCCAACCACACGGGCTACATCATGATTCTTAACATATATGGTTGACGAAGTTTATTTAAGTTTTAAAATTGTTATTGGCGGAGGTTTAAAGGGGCTAGACATTAGGGCTAGCCCCCATTAAATTTGACCACACATTATGGACCTAGGGCGCAGATTTACACCAAATTTAACCGCCTGCCAAGGAAATATGTGGCCATGTTCTTCCATTTAATGCCACGGTTTATTCAATCGTTGGATAGGCGGTTAACAAAAACTCCGACAGTTTAAATGGAGTTGTTCACATGCATGAAACCAAAATTTAATTTAACTATCAGTTTTTTCGCCAAGGTTGGCGGCGGTTCCACCAATTCTAGCCAGTGTGCCAAAATTTGTCGGGTTATCTGCAGTTAGCCCACATTTAGTGGGATATTTACCTAACATTGGGAAAATACTGTTTTGGGAATAAATTTGGCTAGGATCAACCTTTTGGAACAATTTGTTTTTTTGATTTCGAGTCTTCTCAGAATTCTGAAGCCAATGGTACAGGTTTTAGAGCCATTGGAGTTGATCTTCAGCCTGTTTAGCGTCGGAGAATCTTTTTGAGCCACCAGGGCCATTTTGGGTTTGGAGCTGTGTTGAGTTATGGTTAACCATTTGAGGTGAAAAAAAAGTCATTTTCAACTATTTTCAGCATTTAAGAGCCATTGAGATAGGTTCCAGAGGTAGTAGATGTGTTCTATAGCCATTTTAGCTTCAGTGAAGAGTTTTGAGCCATTAGGGCCATTTTGGTAATAGAGCTGTATTGGGTTGTACCTCTCTATTTGAGGTGATTCAAAAACCATTTTTAGCTATTTTCCACCTTATGAATCTCATGGAAGAGGTTTCATAACTGTTTGAAGACTTTTAGAGGCTGAAAACCTTCAGGAGAACTTTTAGGGCCACTAGGGCCATTTTGGGTTTGAGTTGTTTTGAGTTGTACCTTTCTGTTTGAGGTGAACCAAAGATAATTTTCAGCTAATTACTACCTTATGAACCTATTGGAAGAGGTTTCAGATCTTTTTGAGGACTTCTACAGCCAGAAAAGCTACAGAGGAGTTTTCAGAGCCATTAGGGCCTTATTGAAGAAATCACTGTTTATGGTAATTCTTCACTTTTTAGTGAATTTAGAAAGGCATTATTAGCTTTTTCATACCTTCTGAATTAGTATTTTCATTCATATTTTTCTATTGAGACACTCTTTAACTTGTATTAGCCTTTTGAATCATTTTAATACAAGAGGACAAGCTCATTTTCGGAGGCTTGATCCAGTAGACATAGCCCAAGAGGGGTGAAGTGCTCATCAAACATTTGTGTCATGTTATGTTGAAGTTATCTTGCTGAAAAATTTGATTTAATATGTTAAAAAACAAATTAAAATAACTTGCCTTCACACGCAAACTCTTATACAGCTAACAAAAAAACTTAGTTTCAGTTATAAGACATGTATAACAGTTTGCACATATAATATGATGGAAATTGAGTGTTAAGTTATATAATTTCTAAAGACAGAGTCTGTAAAGGGCCAAGTAGCCTCTGGATCTCATCCTTTTATCAAAGGTGACATATCTAGTAAATGCCCCTACTGTCAATCTCTGGATTAGATCCAAGTAGTTGTTTTATGCAATAAGACATGGATAATTTTGCACACATTTAATTAATGGAAATGGATACCTTGCACACATTTTCAAGTACTTCCATTTTTAGATCAATGAAGCCCTCATTTTAGGAATCCAGATTATCAGAAAATTAGGAGGAAAAAGAATAGAAATAATGGGAGACTTAGAGTTGATTGTAAAACAAATTAAAGGTGAATATTCTATTTAAAATCCTAGACTAGGCCAATATAGAGAGACTGTATTAGATTTGAATGATGATTTGTTGGAATGTAATTTTTCTGCAATACCCAGAAAGAAAAATTTACAAGCACACTGTTTAGCAATTTTTCTAGTACTCGTAATTTACCTTTTTAGTCCAATCATAAATATACTGTAGAAGTAAAACATAGACCAATAATTCCAGACAACCTCAAATATTGGAAAATTTTCTCACAAGACCAACAAATTTACCATTTTATGAATAATGAATGTGAATTTCAGAATTTTAAAATAGACACAAATTGTACATTAGATCAGGATTTAGATAGTGAAATTGATTTAAATAATATAGATGTAAATAAAGTAAAGTTTTCTATACCAACTAAGTTAAGTTAATTAGATATAGATAAATTAGAGAAAGTAGAAATTGATGAGATAATTAATGATGAATATGAAATATTAAATCTCAAAGATAATTTCTTACCAAAAGGTTTAACTCCTTTAGAAGATTTATTTGACTCAAATGATGTTGCTAGAAAACCCAAAATGGAGCCACTTAGATCTAATATTGAGGAATGTAACATAGGCACAAAGTTAAAGCCCAAGATGATCAAACTTTCCAAAGCCTTGCCTCAACAAGAAAAAGAAAAATATATTGCTCTTTTTAATGAATTTCAAGCTGTTTTTTCTTGGAGTTATGAGAACCTAAAATCCTATGAAACCAACATAATTTAGCATAAAATCCCTATAAAGGAAGATCAAAATCATTTTAAACAAAATTTAAGGAGGATAAACCCTGTGTTGATGCCTTTAAGAGAAAAAGAAGTGAAGCAAATATACGATGCACAGATAATTGCACCAATCAGATATTCTGATTGGGTTTCTAATTTAGTTCCAACGAGAAAAAAGACAGGAGAAATTAGGTTATGTGTTGATTTTAGGAATCTAAACAAAGTGTCCTTAAAAGATAATTATCCTTTACCAAAAATGGATCACATTTTACAAAGGGTATTTGGTTCTTCTAGGATTTCACCTTTAGATGGATTTTCAGGATACAACCAAATTTTAGTCCAACCAGAGGATCAAGCCAAAACAGCTTTTACAACTCCTTGGGGCACTTTTATGTATGTAAAAATGCCTTTTGGTTTAATGAATGAAGGGGCTACCATTCAAAGAGCTATGGATATAGCCTTTGCAAAGGAAATTCATGATTTTTTAGTGATTTACTTAGATGACATAACTGTATTTTCTAAGACTGATTATGAACACTTGGATAATCTTAGACAAGTATTTATTAAATGCAGAAAGTTTGGCATATCTTTAAACCCTAAGAAAACCTTATTTGGACTAGAAGAAGGCAAGTTAATAGGACACCTAATATCTGAGGAAGGAATTAGAATAGACCCTGCTAGAATAAAAGCAATTCTTAACATTAATCCTCCAAGAAACATAAAAGAGTTACAAGCTTTTCTAGGAAAAATTAATGTTTTAAGAAGATTCATTTCCAATTTAGCTGAAATAATTAGAGAATTAAACAAATTACTTAAAAAATATTCAGTTCTTAAATGGACTATTGAGGCCAAAAAATCATTTGAATCCATCAAACAGGCCTTAACCAAAACCCCAGTCCTTATAAGTCCCAACTTTAAAAAGGATTTCATCATTTTTTCAATTGCTTCAGAACACACCATAGCTGCAGTTTTACTGCAGAAAAATGACTAGGGTTATGAGCAGCCCATAGCTTCCTTTAGCAAAACACTTAGAGATGCCACTTTGAAATATAATATCATGGAGAAGAAAGCCCTAGCTTTGGTAAAGGCCATTAAAAATTTCATAGTGTACATTCACTATTCTCACATCATTGCCTATGTCCCAAATGTAGTAGTAAAAGACATTCTAACTCACGATGGTCCTGATGGTAGAAGATTTAATTGGATTGCCACAATTTTAGAATATGAAATAGAGATAAAACCCACAAAACTAATAAAAAGTCAAGGTTTAGCCAAAATTATGGCTGAATCAAATTGTCATGCCTTAGACATAAATTTTATTGCCCAAGTAGATGATCAAGAAGAGATGGTGACTCCAAAGATCAATGAAGCCTTTTCAGATTCACCATGGTATGTAGATATCATATTTTTATTACTAAACTTACAAGCTCCTCCTAGATTATCAAGAACAAAAGCTAGATTTTTAAAGCTTAAGGCAATAAGATTTTGTATATTAGACAATGTACTTTTTTGGAAAGATCATAGTGGGATTTTGTTAAATTGTTTGTTAAAAGAAGAAGCTGACAAATTATTACAAGAATTTCATGTAGGTGATTGTGGAGGACATCTCTATTGGAATACTACTGCAAACAAAATACTGAGAGCTAGTTTTTACTATTCTACTTTGTTTGCAGATGTTAAAAGGTATGTGACCTCCTGTCATAAGTGTCAAATATTTGAGGGTAAGAAAAAATTGTTACCCCTGCCCTTAAAACCCATTTCAACTGAAATTCCATTTCAACAATGGGGTCTTGATTTCATTGGAGAAATTCACCCCCCATCATCAGCCCAATATAAGTGGATTCTGACAGCCACTGACTGTTTTACCAAGTGGATTGAAGCCATACCCTCTAGGCAAGCCACATACACTATCATTATCTCCTTTTTAGAAAGAAACACACTTTCAAGATTTGGATGTCTTCAAAAGATTATTACTGACAATGAAATTGCATTCAAATATAAAAATATGATTAACTTTTGCCATAAATATCACATTACCCTAGGCCATTCTACTGCATATTACCCATAAGGTAATGGTCTAGCTGAATCTTCAATAAGAGCCTTGTAAACATCATCAAAAAGTTACTTGAATATAAAAAAAAGACTTGGAACAAGAATTTAGTCAATGCCTTATGGATAGATAGACTTACAACCAAAAAATATATTGGTACATCTCCTTACCAGCTTGTATATGGAATGGATGTTGTTTTTCCATCTTCCTTAGGAGTACCAGTAATGAAGATTATCCAGGAATTACAAGTTGAGCCAAATGACATTCAAAGAAGGATAAATCAAGCCATTCACTTGCAACAAACAAGAGAAGAGTTTTACATTAAGTCACAGGTTATCCAGGATAAGATAAAGAATTTTTTTGACAAAAATAGTAAAGAAGGTGATTTCTACATTGGAGACAAAGTGTTAAAATGGTATTCAAGAATAGAAGACAAAGGAAAACATGGAAAATTTGATTTTATGTGGAAAGGATCTTATATTATTTATGGTTACAGAGGTAACAATGCCTTTTATCTGAAATAAATTGATGGATCAAATATGTTAGATGGACCAGTAAATGGAAAAATGCTAAAGCACTATTACTCCTCAGAGATAACAAATGGTTAGTTTTATTTTGAACCATTGTACATATACATTGAAGATTTTAGATTGGATAATGTTTTCCTAACAAATTTGAAGCCCACAGAGAAGGCCCTAAGCTTTGAGAGGTAAAATATCATAAGTATGAAATAATTGCAGAGAGCAAAAGACACTTACAGGGTCATCACAGTCAAAATTCAAAGGCTACTAGTCTTAAAGTTCTTGACATTTCACCAGAAAATGCCATCCCCGTGTGGAGCCACTGTTAGGTCCTATAATAATAGGATTCATAATTTTTTAATTTAATTTTATAGTCTTGTAAATATGTACATACCTTTTTTTCTACAAGTTGTTTTCCCATATTTGAAAAATAATAAAAAAATGAAAAGAGGGTAAAAGTCCTAAAAGAGAAATCAAAGGACTTAGAAAAAAATAGACCCCAAAATAAAAAGAGATAAAAATAAGACCTCAAAGTGAGCAAGTTTGAATGCCACTACTATTTAATTTTATTGCAAGAATAATGATTATGTGTAGATTTTCCAAAATTCCATAATCCATGATCAGTTAAAAAAGATTAATCTTAACTTTTCATGTTTTGAATTTCATGTTTTAGATAGAGAATAAAGATATGTCAAACAGTTTAAACTTGACAAATCAGTAGATAGTTAGAGAATAAATGAGGAGCTCAATAGTTTAATCTGAGCCCTTGGATGAAATAAGGTTAGAATTAGATAGATTTATTGCTTTGAAATAAAAATGGATTTAGGGTTGCAAGCTTAAATGAACCCATGAAAATGAAGTAAAAAAATGTTAGAATAAATATGGGTAGGTAGAAAGCAATTGTGCAAGACATGTAATAAAGCATCATTAGGAAAAAATTACTAATTTCCCCTCCCCCACAATGATCTGTATTCTAACCTCCAGTTAATGAGGCTCAGAGCATTTCTCTGACTTTTGTTGGGACCGAACCCAAGGCTTAGTGACTGATTGATTAAAAATATTGGATTCCCTACATAAAACCCACATCATCAGGATATTCACCCTTTTCCAAAACTATGATCCCTTTTCCTAAGTAAAACACCTTTTTTGCTTAGAAAAGTAAAAATCCCCTTGATTAATCTCATTTTCATTCAAAAAAAACTCAAAAACCCACAAAATTCATTTTACCCTATGTTCATGTGTAAAAAATAAAAATGAGACAAAATTATGCTTAATTGCCTATTTTACACTTTACTTGGTTTAAATACTATGTATTTTAATTCATTTCATTCATTAATTCCCATTTCATATTCATTTCTAACCTATATTATTAAATCCCTTATATAAAACCCCTCTCGTATATTATTAATTTCTTTATATGTAAATATCCCCAAAAAGCTACTTATTTAAAGTTTAAACCTATGTTTATTTATCCCACATGATAAAATAAATCCTTGCTTTTCCCCACAAGTTTAAACATATCTTATGTTATAATCCCACGTCATATGGTTTTAAAAAATGTATAAACGTTTTATTTACCACACACACACACACACACACACACACACACACAGATATATATATATATATATATATATATATATATATATATATATATATATATATATATATATATATATATATATACTGCCAATTGAAAAAAGCAATGTTTGTTTGTTATAAATATACATTTTCAATGTTAAATACCATACGTGCACCATTGATTATTAACATTCGTTAAATGTTTTATTTTAAACAATATAACATTACCCTGCCATATCAATAAAGTAGAACATTAGTTTATTCATTTTAAACTATGTTTTAAATACCTTTTTTAACCCCGCTGCATAAACAAACCCCGAACCCCATCTCTTGCTGCCAAGCAACTTCAAAAGTCAATCATAGCCGATCGCATTCACCCTCCCAAATCCGACGATTAGAAGATGATATCGAAAATAAAATTGCATGAAATAAGTGTTTTTACCTTTTTTGTCTCTCCTCCACGTGGCTAAGTCTTATTGGATCGCATTCGGTCCAACCAAAACCATATACCACCCAATTTGAATGCAATAACCGCCTACAACTTTGCCTTCGAAAACCCAAAACCACTATATTTCCAACATGACCAACATTTAATGCAAGCTTGTCTAAACCTAAAACGCTCAATAAAACTTTTAAACTACGCCATTAAGCCCTTTTGTGCGCTATTTCATTGTATTCATCCTCCCGACTGAAAAGAACGAAGCTTGTGTATCATTTTCAAGGCCAGAACCAAAAAAAGAGCCTACAGTTGATGTCAAGACTGTAGAAAGATACCAAACTGCTGCTAAAGACCTGAAAAGTCCCAGATTTCCTTCAAAAGCAACCAGAAACTCATTCTGACACCTCAAAAACTGTTATAAAGACCAATACATGCAAAAACAGGTATTTTCCAAGAAAAACAAACCTGTTATCATTCTAAAGTGAATTTGTTGAAATAATTAAGTACAGTAAAAGATTATTTGCCCAAACAAAGCTTCTACTTGCCCGAAAAGAGTTAAAACCCTGTTTTAAGTACTGCATTTAGTTTTTAAAAAAATTAAGTTTATTTTAGCGTTTGCAGACTTTAAAAGACTCCAAAATTGTCCAGAAATCCTCTGCAAGTAACCCCAACCCTCCGTTCTTAATTTTAATCATTTTTCAGTCCAAAATTATCCAAAAAACAGATAAAACCCTTGTTTTATCATCTCCTAAACTAGTGAGAGTCTGAAATCTAGTTGAAAACAAAAATAGAAGGGTTTAAATCAAAAGAAAACCAAGTTGTGCTTATTTTATCCAAATAAGCTTTGTTAAAGTAAAAAAATACTTCTGTAAACCATTTAATCTTACAGAAGAATCCAAAAAGCCTAAAAATAGAGTTTCAGTTATCCAAAAAGCCTAAAAAATGTCAAAATCCAATCGAGCTATGTCATCCAAGACTGCAGTCGTTGTGGATCCTCTATAACCCCCTATTGTAGACATTGAACACACACCTTTAGATGATGTAGACTATAAGATAGCAGATCCAGTTGTTGAATTTAATCTGTTAGACCTCCACTGTTGGAGTTATGAAAAGTCCTTAGATCAAGTTGAAGAAGTGCAAATTTGGGAATCAAACCTACCCAAATATGTTGTTCCAGTCACTCTTGAATTCCCAGAGGTTATTAGGTTGTGTCAAAGTTATTATTCACCTGAAAATAAAGAAATGATGAATGCAAACAAAGAGGTACTATTTACAATTATTGTTGAGTCCATAAACCAGATGTTACAATTCAAACATGATCCCAAAGCAGTTCCTTTGTCAATAGAAGCACTTACAAAGTTCTATATTGGTCTTGATTTTCCAAAAAGGTTTTAGATTTTTCAAGTGTTCATACCTTTACATGTTGAAATTCCACAAATCAACCCTCCATATTCTACTTCAAAAATTTCAGAAGGGTCTAGGCATGTCATTTCCATGTTGTCATTTATTCTAGGATACTTTATAGATAAGCATATTGATGAATCAATCCTAGGGTTCCTATCTAATTTCGCACCAAGATATCCTCCTTATGTCATTTTCAATTATGTTGAGTATATAGTTGACAATATCCATGATCAGCTAGTCAAATTGCCAACTGAAGGAGTATTTAGGTATACATCCTTCCTTTTCCATATGTTCTTGTATTTTCAAGCAGACAAGTTTCCTATAACTCCCCAAAATATTGATATAGAATAAAATCCACTTTCAGTCATATTTTGGACTTCTTTGATCAGAAAAGAGTCCTCAAAATTTACTAATGCAGATTTTACAGACAATTTGTCCACCCATTGATAAATATGTTGACCAACACAGAACAACCAAGGATCAGTGATGAAATGAAGAAAATCATACAACTATTAGAGCACACTAGAACTGGTGATTGATACTTATATGAGAAACATACAGAAATTAGAGTTTTTGTGTCTAATATGTTACCCTACAAACTACCTAAACATGTACCAATGAGAGTCTTTGCCTTGGAGTATATCAGGAAAATCTTAAATTCTGATTCTATCAACTTCCTAGCAGCCAAGAAGAAGACCCAATTTAAGCTGAAGAATCAGGTGGGGTCATTTATTTGTAATCACAAATATGTGGAACAAGAAATCTTCTCATGGAACTATGATCCACAAGGAATATTGTGTAAAATGAGGGTTAAGTGAAAACTAACACCTAATATTCATCAGAAAAAACCAAAGATTTAAAAATATATCAATCAAACTGAGTGGCTAGAAAACACTTTGGTAGATGCAGTTAAACAGGGTGATACTAGTCACACCTTGAAAACTACAAATCAAGGAGAGAAAGATACTAAAAGACTCAGAGAAGAAGGAACATACACTGCTGAGACAACAACTGAAACAAGGTTTAAAATTAGATACAATAAAAAGCCTAAAGTAAATTCAGTTGATAAAGGAAAAGTGACCATAGAAGTACAAGACACAAATTTTCCAGTGACAAATAAGGATGATTCTACATTCAATACAAATGAGCCAGTTATGGAAATTCTAAATGAAGGAAAAATTGATAATTCAAACACTCAAGTCATAGAGAAAAAACAGAATTTGGAGGCATTTTCCTCACAGACAAAAGAAGAAAAAGATCTTGATATCAGGGAAAATATAAGTAGATTAAGACAAAAAATAAAGAAATGAAGAATGAGATATATTCTCAGTATTTGAAGCAAACACCAGGCATCTAAAAAACACTTTTATCAACTTTTGATTACTAAAAAAAAAATTTGATTATGTCAGTGCTTCAACCAATGGTAAAGACTCCTAAGACAATTGCAGACTACAAGAAAATTAATCCTTAAGTGCCCACAGAGAGTATTCATGCACTAGATTAGATTGAGTTTCATAGGAATAGTTCAGAGATGTTATATTCTACCATAACTACCAAGGTTATGAGTGTCAACAAACTTCAGAATACAATCATAAACATGAGAGATCAAATAAAAGTTGACAAGGCCTCATCATATACTAAAGATATTAGAATTAAGTCTCTAGAAGAGTTGCTTATCCAGGTAGGATATGATACTGCCAATGTCAAAGAAGCAGAACAGTTAGTGAAGAAGAAGAATGAGGACATTGCAACATTGAGGAAACAACTTAAACTTCCACCAACTGAACATCCACAGGCCAAAGAAATAGTACAAGAGAAAATCCAAAAGGATGACATGATGAACTTAATTCTTCAATTAACAGGATAGATAAAAGGAATGGAGATCCAAATGGATAAGCTTGTCCATGAAAGATAAAATACAAAAACACAGGAAAATACTATAGTGATTCCCATGGTTACTACTGTTGTGCCTTCAACTCTGGAAGAAGATTTGGCACCAAAAGCACCACTGACTACTACAGTTCCAGTGACATCATCTACAACTTCAACCACAGAGTTTTCTACATCAACAGTGCAGCCAACAGATGAGGCTAGTAAACTAGTAAAAGCCATGGAATAAATGCCACTTCAAACAAATGAGATTAACAGATTGAAAAAAGTGATTGACAATCTTGAAGATG
The DNA here is from genome assembly GCA_034641835.2 of Pinus albicaulis. Classification (NCBI taxonomy): domain Eukaryota; kingdom Viridiplantae; phylum Streptophyta; class Pinopsida; order Pinales; family Pinaceae; genus Pinus; species Pinus albicaulis. The sequence continues at coordinate 1,936,859,422 of CM076575.1, forward strand.
TCAAAAAGCTAGCTCAAATTAATGCTAAAACTCATGAACAAAGGGCTAACAGATTAAATCTTGAGTTGAAATATCTACAAAAAGATTTGACATTGAAAGAACCATTTTCTTATCTAAAGAATCAGTTAGGGAGTAAAATCATTGAAGCCATCAATGATTTTTGGCCATCAATCTAGGTAATATATGAACAGAGATATTTACTGAAGGCAACACAAGCAGATATTCAGAAAACAAAATATGAACTAGGTAACAAACTTGAGAAAGCCATAGAATTGATAAAGTTTATCAACAGTAAAAACAGGCAGGAGTTGGAAGAAATAGAAATCACTGATAGGATAGAGATAATGTGAAACATCATGAAACAACTTGAAGAGAAATGTGAAAACATGAACATAGCCATAACCAATTTCATAGTTAAATTTTAAAACTTGAGGCAAAGAAGTTTTCCTAATATTCTGGTCATTAATGATAAACTCATGCCACATGAAGACTACAATAAGAAAATCAGAGAGTATGAAAAAGAATAGGTGGATAGAGAGATGGACAAGGTATTCCTATAGGGAAGGTATTACTCAAAAGTTTTGAAGACTTGTTTTATCTGCAACATGAGATAAAACACTTATTTTTCATAAAACCAACATTTTCTAGATATACTAAGGAAAATAAAAACTTTAGGAGGATAAAAAAGATACAAATTCCCAATGATGAAGCTTGGCAATCACTCACTGACTTATTGTAAAAGTCAAAATTGCAAAAACAAAGACATAAAATTTTTGCTAATTTTTTCAATTAAACAGAAATTATTACAACAGTAAGGTAGTTTTTACAGAGATTAAAGAGTATCCTAGTTAAAAGAGTATCAGAGGATAAAGAGAATCAGAGTTAAAGAGTATAAGGTAATGAAGATAATATTTCAAAACATATTTTAAATATCTATGCCAACAAAGAGGACACCAAGGCAGCCAGCTGCAGTTGCCCCCAATATTGTGCCTTAGGAGCCTGGAATCACCAATTCAATTTGTTAAGAGGCAGGCCAATCAGGTAAATAGGACAGCTTACTGATTTGTTAAGCAGCTGTCACTATTTTTTTGTAAAGATATTTTATTTCTCCTTGGATAATTCCTAGAAGCATTCTAGGATATTTTGTAAAAAATTTTGTATAAATACTTCACACTTTCGAGTAATATTGTGGAATAAATTGTTAAATATTTCTATAGTCATTTTTGTTAGACTTGGAAGCTTTTTGTTGCAAATTTCAAGTAGCAGACAGGATCAAATCAACTAGCATCATATTTCAAGATTCATGTGATGAGCCATTGAAGTGAAGTACTTTATATTTTTCATTTTTTATCTTTTCATGTTTTCATGCATCCATTATGTATTCTAAATTTGAATGAATAAACAAGAGTATTATTTTAGGATTTTTTAAAACCACCCTATCTTTATTGTTTATCATTTCTATGTTTTCTTCTTATTTCCAAAGTAGGGAACCCTTAATTTCTCCCTTTTTCAATTGACCTTTGTCTACTCCTTCCTTTTCCAGATTAAATAATCCTTCATTTCTCTTTATCCCGATCAAACCACTTCAGCAAATCAGCCTTCCAATGTCTTCAAATACTTATCTATCTTTCCCTGAAAACATTTTACTTTTTGACCTTGATCCTAGTTCTATCTACTTGAATTTTTACTTTTTATCCCAATGGACAAACAAATCTCCGACTATCCATCTCATTAAATAATTTTTCCCACCAAACCAAATCAAATTAAAACCAAATTGCACAATCATAACTAGCCTAATATCTTATAATCAAAACAAAGTTAAATCTTAAAGAGAGAGCCCTCTCTAAACCCTAGGAAGGCTAGATCCTAGAGTTTAAAAGTAGGTTTGTGGTTACCTCTAGTGTTCTTAGACTTTAAATCAAAATCTCACAACTTGAGAATTATTAGAGTGATAACACCCCCTTAAGAACAACTTGGGATAGGATTGAAGGATTTACAAAGGTGACACAATAGGAGAAGGAAGGAGGCATTAGAGCCTATCCCCCCTTAATGATAAATTTCCTAAACTCCAAGCATGGATCAAAGTTTGGTAAACTTCGCTTCTATGAGAGCCTTTGTAAGGATATCGGCTACTTGATCATTGGTTGGAAAATACAGAAATTCAAAAACATGATCATGAATGAGCTTTCTGATGAAGTGTATGTGGAGCTCAATGTGTTTCATAAGCTGATGCGGAATTGGATCTTTACATAGCTCAATGGCACTCTGATTATCACACCAAAGTGTAGTTGGATGTTGTTGATGAAGACCAAATTCAAACAGGATCTGACGAAGCCACATGACTTCCTTTCTCGCTTCAAGTGCACGATGATACTTTGATTCTGCAAAAGAAAGAGAGATGTCACTTTTTTTCTTACAAGACCATGGAATAGGTCCTGAACCAAGAGTGAATACATATCATGCAGTAGAATTTCGATCATCAGGGTCACTAGCCCAATTAGAATCAGTGAAACCAATCAACAATGGAGATCATGCTCTTGCACTGTAATGAATCCCAAACTGAACTGTACCTCAAATATATAGAAGTATTCTTTTAGCTACTTTCTAGTAACTTTCATGAGGTTGGTGCATAAATCGAGCAACAAGACCAATATAAAAAGAAAGGTCAGGACAGGTATGGGTTAGATACAGAAGTTTACCAACAAGTTGATGGTATAAGGTAGCATCAACTTCAAGAGTAGTACAAGTGACTGAAAGCTTGACACCAGATTGAAAGGGAGAAGGGGTTGGCTTATAGTCTTCCATGTGAAAGTGGTGTAGAAGATCACATGCATACTTGGACTGAGAGAGGGTAATATCTTCTTTGGATTGCAAGACTTGAAGACCAGGGAAATAATGAAAGTGTCCTAAGTTTGTCATTTCAAACTTATTTTTGAGGCTAGACTTCACATGGTTTATATGTTTTGGATCACTACCAGTAAGGATAAGATCATCAACATAAAGAACAAGGATGGTAAAGGACTTACCCACTTTCTTGGTGTAGACAATGTTGTGAGAATGATACCTAGAAAAGCCATTATCTAATAAAAATTTATCCATTTTGGCATACCAAGCCCGAGGAGCTTGTTTGAGACCATATAGAGATTTCCTAAGGCGACAAACAAGGCTAGAGTCGTTTTGGATAAAGCCAAGGGGTTGTTCCATGTAGATTTCTTCATGCAAATCCCCATCATTAGGGAAATTTTGAGGTCTAAAATGGGCCTCCTAAGAAAAATGTACAACAAAAATAAAATTTATAAGAACTAATAGGATTCAAGATGATGATGTCAACCATGGGAGATGATTCACCATTTTTGCAGTAAAAAAGTAAAAATATTAAAAAATAATTAAAAAATAAAACTACTTTTTCAACTCATATTTTCAACTTATCTCCCTAAGGTTTTACTCAAATTTCGAGCAGGAGTACTCGTTAGATGCAAAATTTAATCCATCATCCAAGGATTACCCACCCATGTTGCATACTTTCGAAGGACCTTGCTACATGAAAAATGAGAAATACATGATAAAATGTGTTTGCAATCACATTTTTCATGTATTTCTCATTTTTCGTGTAGAAGGGTCCATAGAAAGTATGCAACATGGGTACTCCTTGAATGAGAAATCAAATTCTGCATCCAACGATTGTTTCCGCTTGATATTTGAGTAAACCCATAGGGAGATAAGTTGAAAATACGAGTTGAAAAAATAGTTTTTCTTTTTTTTCCCTCCAAAATTTGATGATGTAATCAAATATTATTTTATTATTTCCTCTATTATTTTATAATTTCCTTAGGAGGCCCATTTTAGACCTAAAAATTCCTCTAATGTGTAAGAAAGCGGATTTAACATCCATCTGATGGACTTCCCAGTTAAAGGAGCCAACAAGAGAAAGAAAAAGGCAGATAGAATTCATTTTGGCAACAGGGGAGAAGGTTTCAGTATAGTCAATGCCTTCAACTTGTGAAAATCCTTTAATAACAAGAAGAACTTTATGTCTATCCACTTTTCCATCTGGTCCAAACTTTGTTTTGTAAACCCATCTGCATCTGACAAGTTTTCTTCCTTTTGGAAGAGGAACAAGATTCCAAGTATCTTTTGCCAATAAGGAATGATATTCTTCATTCATAGCTTCATCCCAATCTAGATGAATGGAAGCTTCTTCAAAGGTGTATGGATCAGGATTTTATGGAACTTGAGCCAATAAGGAAGAGGCTCTTTCAAACTGAGAATGAGTACATCGTTGATCAGCAAGGTCAACTGCAAGAGAACCTGCTGCATCTCGAGTACAGCGGATCCATCTTGGAAGTTGTGGAGCAGAAGGAATATCTTCAAGAGGTGGAGGAGGATTTTCATCCTCACTGTCATCTGAACTAGAAGGAATGCTATCATAAATAGAAGAGATAGAGAGAGGTGGCACATATGTAGAATCAGGGTCGTAGGCCAAATGTGGCACACTTGCCAAACTAGGCTTGCAAGCCGATATATTTTCATCAAATTTTACATCTCTTATAATGATTATATTTTTGGATTTTGGTTGAAGAAATATATATCCTTTGACATCTTCAAAATATCCAAAAAAAATGCATTTTTCACTCTTAGGTTCTAAGGCTTTATGTTTTGCATCTAGAATATGGGCCCAAGCATCACTTTTAAAAACACACAAGTGACTTACATCTGGTTTTATTGACCACCAGGCTTCTTCTAGAGTTATATTCTTTAAAACCTTAGTAGGAGTGTGATTTACTATGTAATTTTCACAGTTAATTGCTTCTGCCCAAAAATTGAGACCAAGTCCTTTAGATTGAAGCATACAATTAACCATTTCTTTTAAGGTGTGATTCTTCCTTTCAGCTGCACCATTTTGTTGTGGGGTATATGGAACAATATGTTGTAATTGAATTCCATGCTCAGTGAAAAAGTTGATAAATTTGTTGTTAATATATTCTCCTCCCTTGTTTGATCTTAAATTAAAAATTTGATGTCTAGATTGTTTCTCAACAAAGGCCTTAAAGGCCAAGAACATGTTAAAAGCTTCACTCTTAAGTTTTAAAAAGTATACCCAAGTGCGTCTGGAAAAATCATCAATGAAAGTTAAGAAGTACGTGCAACCAAAGAAAGAAACAATAGGAAGTGGACCACATAAATCACTGTGCACAAGCTACAAAGGGGTTGAAGTGTGCCAAGAGGCACGCTTGTCAAAAATATCTCAATGATGTTTTCCGAGTACACATCCGAAGAAAACACCATCTTGGCAAGATACCATAGGAAGACCCGTCACCATATATTCTTTACATAGAGTTTGAAGAGAGCAATAGTTTAAGTGACCAAATCACTCATGCCAAAATTTGCTCACTTCATCATTATGAGAAAATGGAGGGGAGACATGAGGACCCAAAGTTTTCAAACTTATAAAACCTTGTGGAATCATCGGCAATTCTTGTAGCTAAAATGTTTCTAGGATCTTTGAGGTCCTTGATTACAACATCATGAGGTGAGAATTCTACTATTTTTCCTTCGCCTGAATGAGTTATCTGGTAGACAGATAGAAGGTTGCATGACAAGTTAGGAACACATCATTAAACTGACTATTATCTAGATGAATGGTTCCAGATCCTATAACACTAAGAGATCTATCATCACCAACATAAATATGTTTGGTGTTACAATCATTTAAAGAATAAAACATGGCTTTATTTTTGGCCATGTGGTAAGAAGCTCCATAATCAATGAGCCACTCATGAGAATGAGAAGAAGAAGATACATTTAATGCATAACCAGATGATTGAGAACCACAAGCAGAAAGTGCCATTCCTGAAGATGAAGTTGAATAGGTCTCCAAATTGATGTGGTGCTTCTTCGTTGTTGTTTCCAAGGCTTCCATCTTCTTAAAACATCTGGACTCTATGTGGCCACCACATTTACAAAAGTTGCAATGTCTATATGTTTTCTTCCCCTTGTTTTTAGTTGCCTTATCATTTTGGTGAGTTTCTTTTTCAGATTGTGGCTGAAATTGCTTAGGACCCTTGTTTGGTTTAGGACCATAATTTTTGGGATACTTTTTCTTGGGATTCTTTTTATATGGTTCTTGTTGTGCTGCTAAGGATTTCTTAGAAGCGTTTCCAGAAGTGATAAGACTAAGGTGTAAGATTTTTCCTCTTCTCTTATCAAATAATCGAAAAAGGCATCAAAAGAGGGGTTCTTGTAGGCAGTTCCTAAATAAATGATAACTTCTCTAATGGAATGGAAGGTGGAAACAAATACAGAGTATGTAGGGCAAAGCTTAGCAAGAATGGAATAGATGAGGCTACCATCTTCCTTTTTGACCTTACAACCTTCTAAAAGAAGTCTGAGGGTCTTGAATTTGGACAAAAAGTCTTCAATAGAGGAGAAATTATTGGGGTTCAAAGTAAGCAACTCATTTTCAAGATGGTGGGCCCTTATTTGATTTTGAATTCCAAAAATAGTATTTAGCTTTTTCAGGGCTTCATCAGGGGGGTCAATTTCAAGGATATGAAATCGAAGATCTTGAGAAATGGAAAATCCTATCAACCCTTATTCTTGATCTTGTTTATTTTCCCATTTAGCAGTTTTTTTGTTATCAAAAGGTTTAATTTCATGTCTTGTGGTTATTCTATAAAGCCCTTTACTTCTAAGTAAATCTACCATGTGAGGCAACCATTGGAAATAATTGGTGTTGTTAAGAATAACCGGGCATGCACTTTCCATTTTTTTATTTTTTTTTAAACACTGAAGCCAAAAAGAGCTGAAACTAATTGCTCTGATGGAAAGATCTTTAAAAATTATGTCGATTAAAATAAAGCAACTTGAAAAATAGCTTCCAGATTAAGAATTTATGCCTTTTTGAAAAAAAGGAGTTGTAGATGCCAAATAGTTACAGGAACGGTTTGAAATTTGATGATGTAGTTCTACTTTTGAAAAAAAAATCCCGCCCCTTTAACAAAATTTTTTTACAAAAAGAAGCTTGAGAAAGAGACTTGAACCCAAGATCTCTATTCTCATAAATTAAATTCTCACCAAGTGAGCTAGTAAAAGGATTCTCTAATTGTTTGAAAGGAGGAAAGGGTTTTTTTTTTTTTAGTCTTCGATGTGCGTGTTTTTTCCTACACAAAAAACAAAAAATCTAAGAAAAAAAGAAGAAACGAAAGCCTTATGGCGGAACGCTAGATTTTCAGTTAGCCTTACCAACAACTATCTATTTTTTCACTATTTTTGATTTCCTGAGATTGCACAAAGACGCGGGGAAAGAGCATACGTAGCAAAAAAAACCCGTCTTCCTGATTCTAGTTTTCCAAGATCGCACACAGTGCAGAGCAAAGAGTATGATACATAGAGAAGAGGGTATAGATATGGCAATATAAAAAATAAACTGAAATAAACAGAGGGAATCGAAATAAACAAAATGATTAATAAATATAACTGCAAAACAGATACTTTATACCTCCAGATCTAAAATGACATAACTTGGGAAACCAGAAACCTTTTCACATGAAACGAAAGGGGTTCCTCACTGTAACATACACTCTGGACACAAAAGAGTAGTTCTCCAGGCCCAAAAAATTTCTAAAACAGTAGATCTAGAAAACGAGAGTCGCATGCAGTCAAACCAACTTCAGATTTGGATTAACAACGGATGCGGCCCTCAAAATAGCTTTGATACCATGTAGGAATTTACAAGGTAAGTTCCTTAGATCAAAAACCAAATGTCACCACTCAAAAATAGAACAAAAATTAGTACACCAGTATTATCACATGGTTAAAACTCTCGAAGAGGGAAATAGTCTACGACCTAAGCCAACGGGGCTCACTTCAGGCAATTTATTACTATAAAAGAAAGTTTACATATGTTTCTCTCATAAACAATTACCAGACAAATGACCCTCCATGCCCTTTAAATAGAGATCATGGACCAATCGGGTGTTAAGCCATAGATCAAGTGTCATTAATACCGAGGAGAGAGTGAACCGTCGGATCACTATAAATCGTGGCCATCAGATTGTAAGTTATAAATATACATGGTAAAGAAAAACACTTTACCTAACTCTACACTAGACCAAGTTATACTTAACTATTTCCTATGTGTCGGAATATCTTAACATGTAAAATTGTAAATTTGTAATTGTATGTAAAATTTTAAAATTGTGATTGTAATTGTAATTGTATGTAAAATTGTAAAATTGTAATTGTAATTGTAATTTTAATTGTAATTGTATGTAAATTTGTAATTGTAATTGTAATTCTATGTATTTTCATCATTCAATTTTATTAAAAATTTTAAATTTGTAAATTTGTAAAATTGTAAATTAATTGTCAATTTTGAACCATAATTACTACCGTAAGTAAAATGTATACCGTAGATATTGCTAAATTACCATGATTGTAAATTTGTAAATTTGTATGACTATAAATAATTGTAAAACAATAAATCTAGATTAATAATATGAATTTTTGTAACATAATAAAGTTTAGAAAATAATGCAAATAAATTCATGGTTAGAATTATCATTATTTAATTATGATCTTACATACAAAAAACAATAGTATACATTTTGAAGATATCATTCACACACATTTAAAGTAATCAAGTAGTTGTATTATTTTAGGAGTTGACATTACAAAAAAAAGAACTTTATACAATATGCCATTGTTTTCGAGATCAACATAATTGCAAACTATCAAGTGAAATGATTTTAACATTAACACAATGCAAATCAATTAATTAAAAACACATATTATAATATTTCTAAAAAAAGAGTCTTAGCGATAAGGTAATTAATTCCTCTTCTTTATAAAAACCCATCTTAAAAATATAAATGATGAAATAACACATGTACTATATCACTCATGGTTCTCATGATCACCCTCATTATCTTCTAGCTCTCTTGGAATGATAACACTATTGTTCTCAAAAATATGTTTTGATCTAGGGTCATGTCTCAATATGAACCACCAATCCCTATACAATACATTTGGGTAAAAAAACACCTGGTTGCAGTGTTTGGGGAAAACATAGGGCTCCTTAGCTTCATCCCACATCTTTCTAGAGTTGATACATATTAGCGTACCATCGAGATCTTCCGTTACATTATTCCAATCAAAGGTGTCCCACCACTTGAACCTAAAAATAACACATTGGAAAGAAGAGAAATCCACTTCAATGATATATTGTATCTTTCCAATGTAAGCTAATGTTCCTCGTAATAGGTTTTGATCACGGTGGCTAGCTCAACTAGATTGATCGAACTCGAATTCCACTTCATAGTCTTGTGTCATATGTCCATCATCGGCATTTTATGTGCAAAAATGGTGTCTATATGCCCACATAGATGGGAACAAATTGACCTATAAAAAGTTCAAAAATCATAGTTTCGTGTGTCGTAAAATAACCCAATTGTTAAAATATGAAATATAGATGTAATTACATTTCAAAGGTGCATTATTAAGTTAAAAATGTACATAAATAGATTATCACCGAGTGGGTGCACCCAATCCCTACGTTTAACACATCCTCTTCAGCACGCAGGTAATGACTGGTTGCACTGTATTTCTCTCTAACTTGGTCAGCAACCCAATTGTTCGGGAACAGTTTTGGCATATTTTCTTTTAAATGATAGGGATAAGGCACACTTCTACCATTCAACCGTCTGAATTATTTCCTGTCACTATCCCATTTTATCCTATTTTCTTCGTACAATGAAACCCATGGTTGTGTCACTTCGGAATTGTAAAGAATGAATTTATGATTGCTTCAATTTATGCATTTGTTGATTAAATCAAATTGACATATAGTACATATGAGATCAAAATATACATTATATCAAAGTTTAGCATAAATATTTACTTCGTTTAAATTTGAAAAATTATAAGTCGCTTACTCTTTATCAAGCACCTTTTTCCATTTGTTTGGAGTAGCTCCCCTTATTTTTTGTCTTCATCCCTTTCATTATCCCAAATCACTGCGCCTATTCTGTTGTCGATCTTCTTGATGTACTCACTAGAATAATATAAAGACTTGTACGATATGTACCCCTCTTCCATAGACCCCTTGGGTTTTCCCTCTGTCGAACAAAACCTTTCAAGTTCTTCATGTACTGCCCTAAGAAGAACATCCAACGACAAGAAAACAACCCAAATAATTCAACCTCATATACTAGGTGGATTATAAGATGAACCTGTAAGTCGATGAAACTTTTCGATAGTTCCTTCTCAAACATACAAACAATCTCAACTATCTTTTGATGCCACTCTGGAATTCTAGCCACACGAATCTCCTTTGATGTGATCCAACGTACAAATGCAAATAATTTAGATATGGAACATCCTAGGTCTTGGGGGAATTCATGTTTCACACACCCACACACGAACAAAGGATAATGACAATGTAAAGTTATGAAAACATGCAATAATATACAAAATTAGTTATGTTTTATGATCCGTTCATGGGATAAATTTATTAATATAACAAATAATAAAATCATTCTTTTAACATTATACTTACTTTTATAATTTTGGCTTCTGTGATCCATCATAAAAATTATATAGAAGATTCAAATGGTCATGTGATTTAAACCCTGACAAATGGTCATCCATGATGAAGCAGTGCCATAGTGAAGACCGGTATAAAGATGGCACCCTCACACCCATTATAACTTCCTTTTCCAAAGAAAGATCATAATTTTTAAAAATCCATGGGACATCACCTTCTTTCAAATACCATGAATTAGAGGGACCAACACCTACCTCTGATCCTCTAATTTCTAATCGTCTTAGCCAATGTTTCTTGTTAGTTTTTGAAGTAATAAAATCTTTCCTAAAAGCCAATGTGTCACTTTGTTTCGATGACATGTGAATCATAAAGAAGATGATTTTTTTTTCTAAATATATGCATGGGATCTAATAAGTGGGTAATCTGAAGATTCTCCCAATATGGGAGGTTATAAAAGATAGATTTCCTTTTCATCCCAATGGGAAATTTATCAACATAGGTGTCAAATAATTCTGGATCATCAAACATAGGCTCCCCATTTGAATCAAACATTTCTATGAACTCCTCCTCCTTCTCTCTCTCATATTCTCTAAGCCATTAAGCTGGTGTCATTATTGGAGGCCTTTGTTCTCTTTCATTTAACATTGAAAGTGGATGCTGCTCTCCTGTAAGGGTGTTCTTCTGGGAGGAATACCCTGGAGTAGTCATACACTGGCTTTCGTAGGTTGTTGGACCATCTAGCTTTCAGAGAAGGTCCACAACATTTACATCCAAAATACCCTTTTGTTACAAGATTTGAGAATTTATTGTATACAATATATATGCATGGCATGTTAAAGAATATCTTGAATATCAGAACAATTACAACAAATAAAATAACTAATATTCGAAAGAATATTTTACGTATATAAAAAAATCAATAAAAATGTAATTTACCAGAGCAAACTCCTAATCCTGGATAACCATGTGTCATGTAAGTACATATGCCATATAATTTAAAACTCCTCTCTGATGCGATGGGTCTTGATACATCATATACATTTATCCCATCTCATAATTCTCAATTCATTTACTAGTGGTTGTAAGTAGACATCCATATTCTTCACTTGTGTTATACCAAAGACTATGAGAGCCAACATAAGATGTTCATTCTTCACGGACAACAATGGGGGGATATTGGTATTGGTCACCACTACAGGCCAAACAAAATATTTGGTGTTCTAGCGAGAATATGGGTTGATGCCATCCATGGATATGCTAAGTCGTAGAATTCGTACTTCATCCTTGAATTTTCGGGCCATGTATCCTCTATATACTTCATGGCTATTGAATCTATTGGGATTTGGATAACTCGCAACTCACTTCTGTGTGAGGCATTCCATCCATGCAACATAGCTAATTATTTTCAACGAAAGAGCCTTTGAACCCTTGGGATTATAGGCATGTGCCTCAATATCTTAAAAGAAGGACCATGTGATTTACCGTTCTTTTTTTATTTATCATACCTGTAATGCCCACATTTTAGAAATATCTCTTTTCTTCATATTCCCTTCTATATAGAATACAAACATTTGGAAATGCATGATGTTACACCAGTTTTTGGTCATCTAACTAGTTACTATTAGATGGACTAAAGTACACCATGTAAGACCAATTTTACCATAGTAAAATTGCTTTCACTATGAGAAATAATTTAATAACCCATAGTTTATTAAATGATTTCTGGTCTAAACAAGAAACCCAATGAGGAATAATTAAATAAATCCTTTATTTGTTTGATTTTCCTCTAGGGATAGTTAACTAAACCACTGTTTAATTAATATTCCTGGTCATATTTAACCCAAAATATGAGAATTAATTAGATAAATTATTATTTATCTTATTATTCTCTAGGAATAATTATTTAAATCATTATTTAATAATATTCCTTGTTGAATTTGACTAAATCATTTTTAAATAATTAAATAAATAATTATTTACTTAATTATTCCTTAACCTCATCCTTGAAATAATAAATAAATCATTTATTTATTTATTATTTCTAAATAAAGGGATTTAACCAGTTCTAAATTTCTTTACCCTCCACCAAAAATAATAAAATATTCCAAGTAAGTTGGATCTAGATTTGATTAATAATATTTTAATTATGCACCAATATCTAGATTAACTCAATATTTAATTACAAATAGAAGGGTTTTTCCATTCATTCGCTACCTTTTTTATCACCTTTTGATCTATACTTTTGGTATGGCTTTAATCCTCCATCGTTGTCATAATTTTTCTACTTTTTCTTGTGAGCTCCCTTTGAGTTCTATTTTGTTTGGGTTTTCTGCACCATCAAGAGAGAGAGATCTTGGATTTGAAGTATCGAGGACATACAATAACCCATCCCATTGAGGGGGACTGGTAACATCTTTAAGTGTTCCCTTCCCAGGTGTCATAATATAATTTTTTTTTTATAAATTCTTGTCTTGTATATTGAATGATTGGAGTAACTCTTGTTTATTTTCGTTGTTCAATGTCTTTAACTGCATAGATCTAGATTTTTGTAGTGTTTATTTTGATCATCTACTACAGATATAAGGAAATTGACAACCACATTTGATGTTAGGGCTATTTGTTATGCACATATAAAGTGAGTTTTTTTTTGTATGCTTGCAAATAGAATTTGATATAAAAATTGGCAACTACACAAGGGTTTTTAATTATGACCGCTATCATTTTTCAGATCCCCGCATGACCAGCTACTTTAGCCACTAGGGTAATAGGTATCATCCGCCACTGAGATGGAAAATTTTTCTGAAAACCTCGCTTGAAGGAGACAATCGGAAGTGAAGGTCACACTTTTCAGCCAAAAACCTGCGACCTCAGCTCTCAAGTAGTGGAAAACTGCCCAAAAACTGTGACCTCAACATTTTTTCGGGATTTTTTTGTTATTGTTCAGAGTTTTTCTAGGGAATTTTTCAAGGTTCTCTAACCTTTGTATTTACCCATATTGGACCTATACTTTCTTAGTTTTACTCGTCGAAGTAGGAATTAAGCCCCTTAGGGATTCAGTAAGCTTCCACCTTTTGAGGAGGAGTTTAGTTGAAGCATGTCTTATGAGATTTCAATGTTTTTCAGCCATTTTTTCATATCTGAACCTTTCTTTTTAGATCCATTTCAGATTAGTTATTTCTCCATCCAAAACACCTCTTTTCAGTTTTTTTTGGTCCACCCTTTAGGGTCCCCTACGTTTCCCTTTAGGTTGTATCCTTTCACCACCTATTTTTTAGCATTTTACCCTCTGGTTTCCTATTTGTTTCAGCACCTCTTTTTCGTATATCTGAAATTTAGATCGCTGTCCCTCTTGACCTTATATCTATGGGCCATATTGTGTGTTTTGAGTATATTTATTCCACCGTTAGAATAGTTGTTGGGAAGTCCTTCTTTTTGGGTTTAAATTTATACATACTTAGCTATTTATTTTACTGTCGCTTTCACTTTTATTTACAGTTATAAAACATTAATTTTCTTTTCTCTATTCACACATTTGGGCTTACTTAAAATTAACACACTTATCACACACACACACACCTAAAGTGAAGAGCGCCTGGTTTACACTTCCAGGCCAAGACTAAAACATTGTAATTAATTAATAAATCTACAACTTCATGCCCTTGTTTACCTCTCTTCCTTGTTGGGTTTTGTGTATCTTTTCCACCATTGTGCCCCCAAGGCGTTCATACTGGAGACTCAAAGTCATTCATACTCTGTTTTCATTAGGAAGACTTACTCAACCGCGTCGGGTCTGAGTTAGTCCTCCGACGAGTCCCCATTCTGAATCTAATTCTGGTTCATTGGGTTCTCCTTCTATTCCTATCCACGGTTGTCCACCACTTTTCACCTTCATATTGTTTGGTGCAGGACCTACTGTTGGTGGTGGCCCCGACTCTAATGCTGGAGCCGCTACTAGTGGAGCCGCAACAGGAACGGTCCCAACTACTCCCTTGCTTCCTTATATGGCAGTGCTAAGCTTTCCCAAGTTCAGCCAGTTGATTAATGACCCTATACACCATGATCTAGCTTGGCCTCCTATTCCAACCAAGCTTCCTTCAGACATCCCTAATATTGAAGGAAATGCTAGAGAGGATCCTACCAACCATATTCGTTCTTTCCACATGTGGTGTTTGTCCAACTCTATCACTGATGACTCTATCCGTCTTCGGTTATTCCAACGTATGCTTACTATAGAAGATTCCAAGTGGTATGTCGACCAGGCCGCTGCCTCTCATGCTACTTTTGCGACCCTTGCAAAGGCGTTTCTATCATACTTTTGATTTCTATTGGTATTTAACTTTTGACTGATTTCCGTCAAACTTTTTCCACCCGCCTATCTGACCATGTTCAATAATGACACAGAAGGAAGAGATTATGTTGAGCTCCAATTTTTGAAGACCATGTATACATGGACATGGACTTGTTTCTTAAATCCCTTTTGCCCCATATTGTTAAACTTATCGCATCTCAATTTCCTTAGATTGAGGAAGAAGCCCTCCAAGTTGCATTGAAATATGAGTTGATCTACGCACAATCTAGTTATTTTTATATCGTCTTACTTGATCTCCCTAGAACTGGTGGTGCCAACGCACTAGAGGCATCTCATGCAGCCAACGGTATCATTGGATCCCTCTCACATTCGTACACTCATCCTCCTATGGGTTGTGGTTTCCCTCAGGGAGAGGCCAGCTCCTCTAGCACTTTTCCCCCTCCTGAAAACATGTATCTAGGACATGGCATGCCTCACACCTTTGCCCAACCGCATCCTCCAATGCGAGGGCCTACTATTGCCCAACCTATTTACCCCAATGTTTCTCAACCTCCTTACTATATGTATCCACATCCAGGTGCTCCATATCCTCTAGTAAAAGCACCTCATCATCCCATGTCTAATCAACCTCCACAGCAGTAGCCAACCCCCCCTCAGGGTCAGGTGTATTCGCAGAAAAGTGCAACTGATCTTCCCACTTCCAAGAAGAAGAGGAAATGAAACCAGAACCAACCCACTCAAGTTAATCAAGGAAACAATCCCCAAGGGAATACATATAACACTACAAATCATCCCAAGCAGAACAGACCTCTTCATACGAATAAGCCTTATTCTTGTTGCGGTGTCCATGGTCACTATACCCATGATTTTCCCCTTTTACCTCAAATGCGTTAACTATGGGAAGCTCAAGCAGCATCTCGAGGACAAAAAGCCTTCGTTTTGGTTCCTCCTAATGTTGTGCCTACTCAACAGGTTGTTTTTACCAATCCTTTCCCCCAGCAAGGATATGTGGTTGTCCAACCACCTGAAGGTCAAGCGACCGCTCAACCTCCTTTGTTTGGTACCTCTAATTACTAGATCCTTATGATGCAATCTGACCAAGCCGATACCATCAATCTCAAACTTCAGACTTAGTCGTGCCAATACACCAAGCCTCCCACTATGTCCCCTGTCAATTCACAAATGTGGCTTATTATATGCAACCTCTAATCTCCTCATTCATTTGTCAACCCAGGGCAAGTCTTTTTGTTTCAAGGGTGTAGGCACAATATATGCAAGTGAGATCAAACGATAGTTACTCTATGGTGCTTATGAAAAGGGTTATCTAATTCTTGAAGTTCAATCATCTCAAAGAGAAGTGAAATGGTATAATGCCGCTAACTACTCTGTCTAGCTCAGAAGGGGAGGAACCTAGGATTGAACAACATAATAATGAATTGAACAACAATCTGATTGAATTGAATAGCAACTTGAATGAATTGAACAACAATCACTTATATAATTTTTGCAATGGAATTCTCTTCTGCAAACTAACTAATTGACATCTTTCTGAAATTAATCAATAATTGGATGCCTTATTGTACTAAGTGAACAATATAATTCTTAGAAATAGATAAAATTGAACAAAAATTACTCTAAGATTCATAAAGTGAAATGAAAGCATCTAACAATGAGAAAGCATTACTATAAACCAGAAAGCATGAATACCAAACTATTCTGATGAAAGAGAAATTGTAACCTCATGCATTTCTATTTTATCGAGTGGAAAGGTAATTAAAAAACTACATTAGATAACTGGACTTCAACTCTATAACTAACCCACAACATGGAAATTGGTGAGGAAACTCCCAGGGGCTGGGCCCAAACCATAAGAAGTTCTAATGCAATGAAAAAATTAAAATATGATTGTTCAAAACATCAAAATTCTTTATTAAATTGAAGGATAATACATGGATACAATTGAACAGTTCAGTCTTGACGCATTGATTACAGAAGGAAAATCCTATTCAAATCCCTTATCTATTTCATCCTTGGTCCTTTTAAAGGAGTTTTCTCACAGTGGAGCAGTATTTTACAAACGACAACTCACCGAACATGGCTTTCATTTGAGTTCTTCGGACGTGGATCCATCTTTCCACCTTCCGCTCATCCCTGGGGGTTACTGTGGATTCATGTTCTCTTTCTGTTAGTTGTATTTTGTTCATCTTCAATTCAACTACCTCATTTATTTGCGAATAAAGATGAAATAATTCAAGTCCTTGTTGTTTTAAACATGCTTCCTACCATTAGTCACTTTATCCTGATTTTTCATTAACCCTTCTTTCTTTTACTATTAAGATGAGAGAATTCCTAAAAATGTATGATAATTCAAAGTAAAAGTAGGGTGAAATCATACCTTAATTCTGGCCCAAAATACTCCCCTACTTACCTATTTTCAAGTCCTCATGAAAACAAATGGTTGAGATGCAACTGTGTTAAGGAGTAGGCAGGGTGGACTTCTTCCTTATATGCTCTAAAACCTTGTTTCTATCTAATTCTTGCAAAATAAGTGGTTGTGTGCCCTTCTAGAAATTCTTAGTCATGATCGTAGCCCTTAGGAGGGTTCCAAATAAGAGAGCATCTATATCTACATCCTAACCATGTAGGACCCATGCTAAAGAACATATTACTATATGAGAGGAATCTGGAGGTAGCTGCCTTGAAATTTCTGTAGCCAAATGGCTTCCTATCCTTTACATTATTTGTGGAAGCCATCCATCTTTGTTTGGCTACTGCTAAGGTTGTTTCCTGAATGTCCTCAAAATATTCTCGCCCAATCTCTATAATGTCTTTATGGATTTGTCCCAGCTTATTCCTTACACCCTTTCTTTGCATGAAATTATTGTGTTGGATGAACAGCTACAGGGGTTTAGTGGGCTCTCCTCTAACCCACAAGTCTAGGCCATGTTCTCTATTTTGGAAGATTTTATAGGCTTTGGCCCACCTAATCTTGTTTTTAGCGAATGAGAGGAAGGCTTGGAACTGAACATCTCCTATAAAGGGACTTGGATTACTATCCCTATCTTCTTCCAGAAAGATATTGTGCATATAAAGCTCACATAAAAGGCGTTGGACCTATTCATCTTGATCATTGCAGCAACGGAAAAATTATTCTATGGTTTTGAAAGTTGTGGGCTTCCTTGCCCTAATGGCCTTGATTGTTAGCAACAAATAATGTTCTGTTAAGAATAGGGAATAATTGGTGGTTGGTGCCTTGCATGATAGTGCATCAGAATATAGAGAAAAAATCATCATGATTTGTTTCTTGGATTGATCCACCTGGTCTTGTGCCCTTTTTACCTTTGCCTACTCCTCTTTGAGCTGGGAAAATGTTTCATCTTCTGTGGTGGAACGGTTTGTGAATTTCTTTAGTAGTGCCTGATATTATTTTGTTGGTACTACTTCCTTTTTGCATTGTGCCAACTCATGTTGTGTTCGAATTAATTCGTTATACCATTTTTTCTTGGAAACTCTTTCAACTAGAGAGGCATAGGCAGGGGTTTCCTCCATTTGGGTTACATTTTTCATTGGCGAATTATTGTCTAGTTTGGTCAGAGGCTTCAAGAGTGTCCACCATGTCTATCTATACCTCTATCTCAATGGTGTTTTCCAAGCTAGTTTGTATCCCATCCTAAGAAGTATTCGCTATGTTCGTTTGCATTCCAACCTTAGCAGTATCTGCTAGGTCCATCTTTATCCTAGCCTCAGTAGTATCTACTAGGTCCATTTGCATTCCAGCCTCAGCAGTATCTGCTAGGTCCGTATGTATCCTGACCTCAATGGTATCTAAAAAAATTGTGGTCAATTCTGTTTGAGTTTCAGCTGTGGTCAATTCCTTCTTAGGATTTTGGGGCTTATGTACCTCCTTCAATTGTTTTCTTAAATGTTTCACCATTTTCCTCAATCTTTTGTAGGTCCTTCTCTATTTCTTAATCTTATTTTTAGTTGAATTATCTCCTGACCTGATCTCAGCAGGGGGTGGAGGAGCAGCATCCTCAGTTCCAGGAACAATGCTGCCAACCTCGAGATTTCCTGTGATATTGTTTTCTACCTGTGCCTCAGAGTTTACCTCTATATGAGGGTCCTGGCTGGGAGAGATAATGTTACCTTCAGGTGTCAACAGAATTGTTTCTATACTTGTGTTTTGCTCCAAAGGGATAGTGTCTCCCGACTAATTTTCTGATTCCGCTCTCCCTTCTACCTTCTCTTCATTACTTACCTCATAATTCTCAAGAGGGGACAGAGCCCCAAAGGCCTATGATTCCTCTTGGTGAGGTAGTACCTTTGTGTGGCCAGAACTGCTAGCAGTGGTAGACTTGTCTCTAGGTTCCTCTTGCTCTTCGGCTTCTGATAGGCTTCTAGATTCATGGCCTGCCCTCATTTTCTCCAGGACACGAGCCATCTTATCCTCATAGTATTGCAAGGGTGTGTTTTGAGGGCTTGAGGGTAGTGAATGGGATGGCCCTACCTCTTCTATTAAGTCTAAGGTTCCTTGAATTATTTTGGGCCACTTTTGCCTGCTTGGTTCTAAAATTGAGGTGTGGGTCCTTTTCCTTCTAAGTATTCTTACCCTGGGAAGATCTATTTTGGCTTCACCAAGGTTTTCCTTAGGTACCTGTGTGGCAGGGTTAACAAAGTTGCCCCAGGCTATTTGCTGCTTGTCCAAATCATGTATGGTGATTAGTTTTATTAACCCGTGGTGACTAACAATTGCTTGGGGGTTTTTAGCTCTTTTTATTCGAATAGCAGTATCATGCAATATAGAATTTAAAAAAGCAGGCAGGTTAACTAAAATATTTTTCTTACGAATAGTTAAAAGTTTAAGTTGGCAAGGTTTTACCACATCTTGGCATCTGTCGCATGTAATGAATCTTTGGATGAATGTCGTTTGTTCCTGCCATGGTTGATGTAGAGAAGTAGGGTTAATCCCTTTCCCTTTTCGCTCCAATGTCTCTTCCAGATCCTAATATGCTGCAATTGCCTCTCGTAAGAGAAGATGTTTCTCTGACCATATCTCTCCTTTCGCTGGTATTTCAGAGACTTCATTAATAATTTCTTCTGTGACTGGTATAATTCTTCCCTTAATTTTGGTTTGTCCCTCTTGCAGGTTTTGCAGAAACTCAATCGCTAATTCTGTATCAAATCCTTGTAATCAGTGTAAATATGCCAGCCAGCTGGCCTGCAGGAGGATAGCGCTAGCTGCATTTGAAATCGGGAAGTTTGAAGGTTCATTCTGGAGAGAATTTCCCTCCGTTGCTGGTGTGCTTTCTTGTGATTTTTCTTCTGATTGTATTCTCTTTCGGCTCTATTTTTTCGAATGAATATTGTATGCAGGAGAAAGAGAGATTGTGGTCTTATGCAAGTGACTTCATGCCTTAATTGCGATGCTCCTTTGGTCTTATTAGCATATTTAACAGGATTTTTGCAATAATTTCACATGATTTCTAATTTATTGACTAATTACACCCCGTCCATCAAAGTAAGGGTGCCCACGTCCTCAAGTAAAAGAGGGATTTGGCCAATCATGAATGTGAATGGGGGGAATGTCAGGATTCGATAATCATGGCTTGTACGTGAGAAAGGAGGTCATGGATTTCAAGTTTCGAGGGATGAGGAGTAATAAGGTAATTATGAGCATACACAGTGTAAAGGTCGGATTTGGAAGTTTTTACATAAATGCATCTCATGTGGAAGTGACCGGAGAGGGAGAGAAAACAATATAACTATTATTATGATATGATGTCCTTCTTTAATGATAGGTGTGACGGAAGAAATATTGAGATAGGTAATGATTGGTGCTGTCATCCCGAGGTTCAAATGATCACTAATTCGAGTAGTGGCTTATGGAAGAAGAATGGAAGAGAAGTATATATGTAAGAGTAATTGGCTATTGTTAAAACATACTCTCATGTCATAAGCAGAGCCACTGCTGCCAACAGGTGTTCATAGCCTCGACAGGGTTGCTATTTTAACCAAAAATGAGCCATGATTTTTATGTAAAAGTACTTATTCTACCAGTTTTGTGGAGAGATCACTATGCTGGTATGATAGCCAGATGACTATAGTGCCATTCACTATAGTTGTAACAAAGTGATCAGGTCGGCTCGTGATGAGACCGCCTGTCCTTCAAGCAGTTGAGAAGGTCATTACCCTAGTGTGGTGGCCATTTTTGGCATGTCACTTGCTAATCTCTTATGAACATGGTAGGCTGGCTCGTAATGAGACCCCCTATCCTCTCTTAAAAATTTGCATGTAAGCATAGTAATTCTTTTTGAAACATAAGCATTTTGATTTATAAGGAGGTCACTGTGCTGGTGTGATGGCCAGATAGTCACAGTGCCATTCACTAGGATTGTAACAGAGTGATCAGGCTGCCTCGTGATGAGACCTCCTGTCCTTCAAGCAGTTGAGAAGGTCATTACCCTGGTGTGGTGGCCATTTTGGGAATGTCACTTGTTAAACCCTTATGATCATGGTAGGCTGGCTCATGATGAGACCCCCTATCCTCTCTTAAGAATTTGCATGAAAACATAATAGTTATTATTTATACATGAAGGGAAGCTCATTAACTCAGTAAGTTTTAGGGATGGTGAGAGAAGTAAAATGAATTCCAATACAATTAATATTTCTTATTCCTATTTCTTCATATTGGATGGAAATACTACTTGAAAGTGTAGAAAGATATACCATCATAAGATCATGTATTGTATGATAACATAATTGAGTTGGGAATGAATTAGCCTTTCATTTCATATATGTACAATGTCAGCTTCCAGTTTAGAGATTATAGTGTCAGAGAATCATCATATTGGTAATTTTTACTACTTTTCTCCTTTCTTCCACTGCCACTTCCTCCTCAGAGATGCCTTTCATAGCTAGGGTGCAGATCGAGGGGGAATATTGACAAAGGAAGGAATAAAATGCCAAAATAAGGTTGTTCAATCCGATTGAATAGCAAGGAAAAACAAAAAAAACGGTTGTTCAATCTGATTGAGCAGCAGTTGTTCAATTGGATTAAACAGTAGCCGTTCAAAGAATTTGAACAGAAATGATAAGAACACAAAGAGCACAACTGTTCAATCTGACTGAACAACAACTATTCAATTGGATTGAAAAACAACCATTCAAAGAGTTTGAACAACAAGAATAAAAATGAAAAAAACACAGTTGTTTAATTGGATTGAACAGCAACTGTTTAATTGGATTGAACAAAAGTCGTTCAAATAATTGGAACAGTAAGGAAAATAAAAAGACAAAAACATGCATGTTTAATCTGATTGAATAACAACTGTTCAATTGGATTGAACAATAGCCATTCAAAGAGTTTGAACAACAAAGGGCAAAAACGTGAAAAGCACGGTTGTTCAATCCGATTGAACAACAACTGTTAAATTGGATTGAACAATAGCCATTCAAAGAGTTTGAACAACAAAGGAAAAAAGCAGGAAAATCACGATTGTTCAATCCGATTGAACAGCTATTGTTCAATTAGATTGAACAACAGTCGTTCAAAGAATTGGAACAACAAGGAAAAAATGTGAAAAGCACGGTTGTTCAATCGTTGAACAACAATTGTTGTAATATACCAAAAATGGGAATGCAGAAATGCATAAGCACAACACTGGAGTAGCAGTGAAAAATTATCTCATAAAATGTGTTGAGAAACACATGGCCATCAAATTAATGTAACAACAGCAAAAAGGAGCTCCTTTACATCATTCCAAGTGGGGAAAATGTAGCATTTAGACCATAAAAACGTTATTTTCAGAAAATTTCATTATAATAGGGGAAAATAACACTGAAATCCCTTAGCATATGTAATTTGGGACTCACACCCAGAAAAAATTCAAAAAAAAATCACTTTTACTTATTTAAACAGATCTCCCGGTCTCGGTATGGCTTAAAAACACTGAAATCCCATGACTTGACTAAACAAAAGTTCTATGAAGCTTGCACAACGTCATTTTAAGAGGGTTTCTGATACCATATGCTTCAAATATCAGATCAAGAGTTTTATTTCTCAAAACATTAATAAAAATGGATATCTATCTCCTTTTATACATCAGGAAGATAACCCGACAAGGGTTTCATGAAAACACAAGTATAAGATGCATAGATCTGCAGATATGGATCTGAAATAACGCAGTATACTGAAGAAATATGTATAAATAGCTGAAGAGCACAAAAATTAAGGAATATCCTTCTTAAAAGTATTTCCGAGAGAAGGGTTGGCCCTTTCCCTGAGAAAGCAAGTCAAGATTGAGGGGATCGACCCTCACACTGCAACTTTTCAAGAAATGACGCAGTTCCTGCAAGGGACTGTGCTGTAGATGATGGAATTCCTTTGGCTAAGTGCCAAGATATGAAAATCTGATCCTGAGCCTTCCCTACTGATCTCCCAAAGGAAAGGAGGCTCCCTCCTTTGAAAATTGAGTGCAGGAAGTGGTGTTGTGAACCCTCACTGCAACACCCTGCAACACAATGTTATACTACGACAGAAATAATGCTATAGCTGAAGGAGGATGCTTGGAATAAAGCTTGTATGTGAGGAAAATTAGTACAATATCCTTCAAGATGCCTCTCAAGAAAGGAGAAGGATTCCTAAACAGTAAATCCTTATGCTAAGCAGCACAACAACTCTGCTATACAATAAGAGAATGCAGAATAGTCTAAGCAGGCAAATCAAATATCATTCATAAGATGTATTGTATGGTTGCCTTTCCCTCCTTTTATACATGTTCGAGCCTTCTTTCCTTGGGCCCCACTCAATTAGGGTTTCCTCCACCAAGGAATCTTCCTCCCACTATCTCTGCGTTGTCTCACAAGATGCTCTCCACCTCCTATCCCAGCGTTGTTGACTTGGTCAAACTAGACCTTGTCCACATGCAAAAGTTCCTGTTCACAAATGAAGGTGTGAAATCCAGCCTTTATGTTGATCTCTTTTCACATTATGAGGGATTTTATTTAGATTTTTATTTAGCATGGGCCTCCTTACCCATTTATTCATCTCCTAAGTGAAATCAGCAAAATTTAATGTTCCAATTTTCTGCATGCAAATTTTGGAATATTACATTCCTCCACTCCCAAATGTTGCCTGTGCTCAAGAAACTACAAGGATAGAACTGAAGAGTCTCCCTTCCTCCTACTGTAGCATCCACAGATTATGTACTCCTCCAAGGAATGAGATGTTGTCTCATCAAGGAATCTCCAAATTTCCCCTCCCAAGTATGCAAGCTAGCCAAATGGCTATCATCGTGAATAAGTAAAGTACTCAAGAAGGCAATAAGGTGTTGTCTAGAGGTCATCTCAAGGCATGGAGTCTACAATGTATTTGGAAACATCATTCTCATGTGGATCCTGCATCCCCAAGCAATCATCCATACAAAATGAGTCTCCTCCCAACATGGAAACTCCTGAAAATGCTCCTCCACCTTGAGCTCATGCAATGTAGGTGGGCTGAAAATATGAAAATGGTAGACATAGGAGCCTACCCCACGCTAACCTCCTCTCCACTTATGATAAGTGTAGAGTTTTTTTTTATCTTCGATTACAATAATATTTCCCTTAAGTGGCAAAATGAACACTAGATCTCCAAAGATGTCCTCTCCAACACTGTGAATCAAGCTGGCTCAAATCATCCCATATGTGATGGATAGGAAATCATCACTATATGGCATCCCATCAATCACATGGCCCACCTCAAAAGGAAACAAGAGTTTAGCTATGGTGGCCATATCTCCTCCCATGCTCCCATTAGAACATGCAATGCAGAAAGTGTGGGAATCCTCTTCCCGAAAGGACACATCCAACCCCTGTGTCTCTCTCCTAATCATGCTCCCCATAAAGATAAGAACAATATAAAAAAATTAAATCATGATCAGCATCAAAATGAGGGACATACTAAAGGTTTCATGTGGTGCAGGAAAGTACCAATAGTTTCCCATGTAATCACAGCGCAGTTTTCCAAACTGCTGCTATAGAAAATAGTATGGCAAGTTGTTTTTTAATACATGGATAATTATGTATGTTATTACATCTACTAATGAATAGTAAGTGGCTGGATACATCAACTGAACATACATGGAAGGATAAAACACTTTCCAAAGGCCATATAAAAGATGGTTGTCTCCATCATACAATTTGGCCCAATGTTGACCATGGAGCTCAATGGAAAGCTTGCCCTCTTGTGGAGCAATGCACTGAATAGGAATGGTAAGAGTATGCAAATATTGTGTTATACAATCAATGGATGCAAAAAAAAAATTTCTTATCATGTGTTGAGAGTAAGATGATTCATATGTATATGAATAATTCCTCCATTCTAGTTTGACACACTCCCATGAAGAGGAATAAACCATGTGCTGCATGAAGATCACCCTTCTCATGCTTGGAACTCCAAGTTAAGAAGATCATATCAATGTAATAGATGTTTCCATCCACTACTCCATCATTCTCACCTCCTCCTTGTTTACCAAGTGCATCAACTGTGAAGTGATCCTGGGGAAACTCCATCAATAACCCCAAGCTCCCAAGTGACAGCGATGTTGGTCTATGAAAATAGGCTCCTGCCAACTCATAGCTCCATTCTTTGACAGGCACAATGTCAAAGGCATCTCCCATAATGCTGCTACACATAAGAAGTTCCTCCCAAAGTGGAAGTACCTCTTGAACATCTAAGGCCAAGGAGTAGCCCCTTTGCACCATGATAGTGCCATCTCTTACTCCTACAACATCATGCAAAGTGTGAGAGCAAATATACCCTTGCTCTCCCAAGAACAACCAAAGAAAAAAAAGTTTTTGCTGCCTCCACATACCTCCATCATACAAGTCATGTGGTGAAAACATGGTGATTTATATAAATAATTTCATATCAACATAATGTGTCCATACTCCTTGTTGCCCAATGATGCAAGTATCCTGCCACACCCACATACCCCTAGAAAGAGGATGACGGCCAAAAATTTTTAAGAGTAACCAATGCAACCAAGCCTCCTGTTGCCCAGTATCATATATTTGAAAGGAGCTTTCCAACTTCTTTCTCATCATCAACACTCATCCATCCACATGTAGGTGCCTCCCATCCTATTCTTCATTAGCACTCTCCCAAGGAAGACTGTCATCCTCCCAAATCAAACTTCTCCTCTTGCATTTCATGGGATCTTGAAATGCAGCTCCTCGAAGATATTTTAGAGAATACCTCTCATCGATGTCTCCCATGAATCCACAAATATCCAAGTGTGATGAGGGAAAAACCTTCTCAAACTGTTGAAGATATTTGCACTCCATGATGTGTTGAAGTGCACCTCCAATGAGATCTCTCCATGAGACCTTCTCTTCATTAATGGCTTTCCAAAACCAATAAGGTTATGTTAAGTCCCTATATTAATAGTATAGCCCCTTATTATGTTAGTGTAGCCCCCATTATTGTTATTATTGTACCCCTGTAACCCCCATATTGTTATTATTGTGCCCTTAAATTATTATTGTTAGGTCGGCTAGGATTACATTGTGGCCCCACTAGGATTACATTGTGGCCACATGGACTCCTATATATAGAAAGGAGGTTTTGTAATTTGAATCATCCAAGAATTGTTCATTCATGTACTGTATTGGAGGTTTCCCCCTCAAAGTGGCTTATTTCTAAGGCGTTGATATCTCTTTTCTTCTATTTTTGGAAATTTGGTTACACAACATTTGGTATCAGAGCTTTGGATTCTAGGGTTTCGCTGCTCCAAACAGGTCATCGTGGCATTTTCGCTATAACTTTTTTTCTACGAAGTTTCGGAAGCTGAAATTTTTAGGGTGCGAAGCAGAAATCCTGAGGAAGATTTTCTAAAAATTTTAGAGCTTGGTTCGCAATATTTGCGGAGATATCATCTGTGGAAGTCAGGTATTTTTTCAGGCTCCTAAACAGGTCATCGTGGCATTTGCGCTATAATTTTTTTTGTACGAAGGTTAAAAGTCTGAAATTCATACGGTGTGAAGCTGAAATCCTGAGGAAATTTTTCAAAAAATTTCAGAGCTTTGTTCGCAATATTTTTGGAGATATGATATGTGGAAGATAGTGCTTTTTCAGGCTTCTGAATTTCATCTCAAAGAGGTGATCGTGGGAAAAGTTCAATAACTCTCTCTTTGGAGATTGGATTTGAGTGCCGTCAAAAGTGGTCGCAATTACACGGCCTGTAGTTTCTTGGCTATCAATTTCAGAGACAAAGGAAAAAACAGTGACACGTGGCAAGTCGTACAAGTTCGCTCTACTAAACCAGTCTAGAATTAGGTCATTGTGGGAGATTGGACACAACTTTGTCTTGGAGAATCCAAATCAGGTCAGACCTGTGGAATTTGAAAGAAGCTTCAGAGGTCTACTACAGGGCTGAATTTCAGATATTTAAGATTTTCAACTACAGAGATAATTCAATTTCAATATCGAGCTCCTAAAAGCTAGTAAAAGGTGTGTATTTTTTTCCGAATTGCATAAGTCTTGTTTGAAGAATCAATTTGAATTGATTCCAAGGGCATATTTTAGAATTTTTATCAGTATTGGGTTCTATAATGCCTCCAAAAAATATTTCCATACCCATTAAGCCCTCAAAAAGCTATACTATGATGCATGAAGAGGAAGAATTGCGGTATGAGATATCAAAATTATGGTACCAAGTGAAACAAATTTCAATCTTACAAAGAGCAACCGAAGATGACGCGGATGGTTTAAAAGCAGAATTGAAGGCTAAGTTGGATGGTTTGAAGGATCAAATAATAGCTAATATGGATGATAAATTAGTGGAATGTCACATCGAGCATCAACAACAAGTTCTCCAACTCTCAAAGGATAACCCAACTTTGGTGCAGAATCTAATGAAACAACAGGAAGATCAACATCACATCGAAAGAAGTTATGAAGAAGTCATAGAAACAAGAAATCGACAAGTACGATCAATTTCAAAGTATCTCAGCAAGTGGTCTACTACAGGTCTGAATTTCAGATATCGAAGAATTTCAACTACAGAGATAATTCAATTTCAATATCGAGCTCCTAAAAGCTAGTAAAAGGTGTGTATTTTTTTCCGAATTGCATAAGTCTTGTTGAAGAATCAATTTGAATTGATTCCAAGGGCATATTTTATAATTTTTATCAGTATTGGGTTCTATAATGCCTCCAAAAAATAATTCCATACCCATTAATCCCTCAAAAAGCTATACTATGACGCATGAAGAGGAAGAGTTGCAGTATGAGATATCAAAATTACGGTACCAAGTGCAACAAGTTTCAATCTTACGAAGAGCAATTGAAGATGAAATAGATGGTTTAAAAGCATAAATGGAGGCTAAGTTGGATGGTTTGAAGGATCAAATAATAGCAAATATGGATGATAAATTAATGGAAGATCACATCGAGCATCAACAACAAGTTCTCCAACTCTCAAAGGATAGCCCAACTTTGGTGCAGAATCTAATGAAACAACAGGAAGATCAACATCACATCGAAAGAAGTTATGAAGAAGTCATAGAAACAAGAAATCGACAAGTACGATCAATTTCAGAGTATCTCAGCAAGCGGAAGAAATTTCCTGTAAAATACTTCACATGGGAGGATGAGAATTTTATACAGAAGCATCAAGAAATAATCAAGCGTTGAGGACAACACTTGTTTGAAGGAGAGGGGCATGTTAAGTCCCTATATTAATAGTATAACCCCTTATTATGTTAGTGTAGCCCCCATTATTGTTATTATTGTACCCCTGTAACCCCCATATTGTTATTATTGTGCCCTTAAATTATTATTGTTAGGTCGGCTAGGATTACATTGTGGCCCACTAGGATTACATTATGGCCCCATGGACTCCTATATATAAAAAGGAGGTTTTGTAAATTGTATCATCCAAGAATTGTTCATTTATGTAATGTATTGGAGGTTGCCCCCTCGAAGTGGCTTATTTCTAAGGCGTTCATATCTCTTTTCTTCTATTTTTGGAGCTGGTTACACAACAGGTTATGGATCTGCTGCAGGTAGAATTTTCTCTTTGAGTCGGGGAGTGCTCATTGAGAAATTTTCATCTAGAAAGGAGAAAGTGTTTCTCACTTCAAAATGTCTACCATCTATCTCTTCTTCTTCCATTGCGTCATGAATGAAGTTTCCATTTGAATGCTCCCCTAAGGAATGGGTCCTCTTTTCTTCATCACTACTATTGTACAACACAGTGCAACTCTGTTGCTCTAAATCAGTAGTATACAATGATGTAGATCCCTCCATAATATTTTCTAAAATGACAATAAATGGAAACTTAAGCATACCTTGGTGAAATTTGGAAGCTTCTTGCAGGGTTGCAAGAGTTTCCTCATCATATGTGTAACCGTTGAAGATGAAGGCTGATCCTCCATAGTTATAATAGCACTAGTACATGCTTCTTGTACTGGTGGTGAGGGATTCTCCTCCTCTTCTTTTCCAAATTTCCTGATCATGTTTTGAGAAAACTTAGCAAGAGTAGACACTCTTGCATGGCTCAAATGGCTGAACCACCAAGCATTTGCTTCACCTTCAAGGTGCAGTGCTGCAATTTCTACAACCTCTATATTACTGGATGTAGTAGGAAGAAAGCCTCTAGTTTCATCACCCAAGCCCTTACTGCACATGTGAGTGATCCTTAAAAAGTGGAAAATAGGAATATGTTGCCTCTCATCATCCCATTGTTGTAGGGTCTTCTTTCTTCCTCCAAATGAATGAACTGTGGTGAATCTAGAGTCTCCCTGAAGGCTCTAGATTTAGCTTTGTATTCAACAAGGTATTCTCTTAGAATTTTATATTCCAAGTGTCCTTCATGCTTCATGTTTTCTCCTCTTTGAGAATAGGAAGTGCATGGCCCTTCCTCTTCTTGAAACCCTCTAGAAGTTTCCTTGCATTTCTTCTCCTTCATCTGCTTAAGCTCCTTGCAGAGGTTCTTTCTAGATTTGAAAAGGGATGAGATCAAGCTCATTATTTCCATCATTATGATCTTGCTTCTTCTCTTTGTATTATTATAGCATAATGGTTGAAACTCAAAGGCTGAGCCAAGACTATGCTCTAATATCACTGTAATATCCCAAAAATGGGAATGCAACAATGCATAAGAAAAATAATGGAGTAGCAGTGAGAAATTATCTCATAAAATGTGTTGAGAAACACATGGCCATCAAATTAATGTAACAACAACAAAAGGGAGCTCCTTTAAATCATTCCAAGTGGGGAAAATGCAGCATTTAGACCATAAAAATGTTATTTTCAGAAAATTGTGTTATAATAGGGGAAAATAACATTGGGATCCCTTAGAATATTTAATTTGGGACTCACACGCATAAAATATTTAAAAAAAAATCACTTTTTCTTATTTAAACAGATCTCCTGGTCCCGATAGGGCTTAAAAACACTAAAATCCCATGACTTGACTAAACAGAAGTTTTCTAAAGCTTGCACAACGTAATTTTAAGAGGTTTTTTGATAAAATATGCTGCAAATATTAGACCAGGAGTTTTATTTCTCAAAACATGAAGAAAAATGGAGATCTAGCTCCTTTTAGACATCACGAAGATAACCCGGCAAGGGTTTCATGAAAAAACAAGTATAAGATGCATAGATCTAAAGATATGGATCTGAAATAATGCAGTATGTTGAAGCACTGTGTATAAATAGCTGAATAGTACAAAAATGAAGGAGGATCCTTCTTACAAGTCTTTCTGGGAGAAGGGTTGGCCCTTTCCCTAAGAAAGCAAGACAAGATTGAGGGGATTGACCCTCACACTGCAACTCTGCATGAAATGACATAGTTCTTGCAAGGGACTACACTTTATATGATGGAAATCCTTTGGCCCAGTGCCAAGATATTCAAATCTCACTCTTGAGCCTTCCTTACTAATCTCCCAAAGGAAAGGAGGCTCCCTCCTTTGAAAAATGAGTGCAAGAAGTGGTGTTGTGAACCCCTACTGCAACACCCTGCAACACAACGTTATAATGTAGTAGAAATAACGTTGTAGCTGAAGGAGGATGCTTGGCCTCAAGCCTAGATGTGAGGAAAATCAGTACAATCTCCTTCAAGAGGCCTCTCAAGAAAGGATAAGTATTCCTAAACAGGAAATCCTTGTGCTAAGCAGCACAACAACTCTGCTAAACACCAAGAGAATGTAAAATAGTCTAAGAAGACAAATCAAATATCATTCATAAGATGTCTTGCTATGGCTGCCTTGCCCTCCTTTTATACATGTGTGAGCCTTCTTTCCTTGGGACCCACTCAATTAGGGTTTCCTCCACCAAGGAATCTTCCTCCCACTATCTCTGCGTTGTCTCACAAGATGCTCTCCACCTCCTATCCCAGCGCTATTGACTTGGTCAAACTAGACATTGTCCACATGCAAAATTTCCTGTTCACACATGAAGGTGAAAATCCAGCCTTTATGTTGATCCCTTTTCACATTATGAGGGATTTTATTTAGATTTTTATTATGCATGGGCCTCCTTACCCATTTATTCATCTCCTAATTGAAATCAGCAAAATTTAATATTCCAATTTGTTGCATGCAAATTTTAGAATATTACAGCTGTTCAATTGGATTGAATAGCAGTTGTTCAAAGAATTTGAACAACAAAAGAAAAAATGAAAGAGGAAAAGAATACACTTTCGGGCATGAGGAATGTACAACAAAATAAGAACTAGGAATTGTAAAGAAATTATATACGTTATTTACAAATGATGGTAGAAAACTCTCATGTACTTGAGGTTGTGGGGTTATCAATCCCTCCAACCACAACTTGGATGGTAGGATCATTTCGTACCTACTGGAAAAATGATTCCTTTGTGAGAGGTTTACGATATAGGCACACTCTATGCCCATTCACTCGAAATGTAGAACCAGACCCGTCTATGGTGGTCAAGGTGAGTGTGCCATTGTTGTGTACTTCTTGAATTTCATATGGACTGAGCCACCTTGTTTGTAATTTTCCTAGAAAATCTCAGAATTTGGAGTCATAGAGGAGTGCCCAATCTCATTTTTGAAATATATTTTTCTTGTTAAGGTTGTCATGCCACTTAGCTCTCTTTTGTTGGATGATTGCTGTGCGCTGCAGAGCCAGTAGCCAAATTTCATCTAGCTCATTCATTTGTTGGAATCTTTTAACCTGGGCTTCTGTTAAGTCTACCCTACCTCCTGGGTTTTCCTTAGAGTCTTGATTTTAAACTAAATAGGGAAAATAGGATCTCTCCTTAATACTAGATAATATGGGGAATATCCCGTGGTGTTTCGCCAGGTTGTGCGATAAGCCCATAAGGCTTCTAGTAATCTAGTGGCTCAATTCCGGCGATGTGTTGATACTGCTTTGGTAAGAATTGCCTCCAAAAATTTTTTGGTGCTTTCGACCTACCTGTTTTCCTACAGCTGGTAAGGAGACATAACTCTATGGGTGATATGGTGATTTTTTAGGGTGGCTGTAATTTTATTACCCATGAACTATGCCCCTCCATCGGTTATCAATTCCCATGGCAGACCATATCGCATGAATAGCTCAAAAAGGAAATTAATCACCGATTCATCTATGGCCCTTGATAAGGCCACTACTTCTACCCATTTCGTTACGTAATATGTGGTAACCAATATGTAGATTTTCTAGTTTGATGGTTGATTGAATGGTCCAATGAAGTCTAGTGCACACCTTTCGAATGGTTCCATCACCAATTGTGGTTGTAGTGGCATTTCGTCTGCTTGGCTTGGGCGACCCATTCTTTGGCATCTATCACAAGCTTGGACATATTTTTTCGCTTCTTTGAAAATCGTGGGCCAATAATAGCATAATTGTAACACTTTGTACTCGTTCTGCAATCTGCGAAATGGCCACCACAAGGTTCATCGTGACAGGCCCATAGGATATCATAGATCTCGTCTTCTCTGATGCATCTGCATATGTGCATGTCAGCCCCTGTATGGAAGAGGTATCCACTGATATAGGATAACCTTGTGCTTCATTGTACAATTAGTTTCCATTCTCTTGATGTTAAATTCCTGGGAAACTTTCCTACTGCCAAGTAATTTTCCACGTCTACATACCATGGTGTTTTTACCGCTACTGCAAGCAGATGTTCATTAGGAAACTGATCATCGACTGCTAGCGTGTCATCTATCTTTGGAACCCTGGACAGGAAGTCTGCAACCATGTTTTCCTTTCTTGGATGGTCCTTAATAGTTATATCGAATTCCTGCAATAGCAGCAACCAACAAGTTATTCTACCATTTGTGATTGGTTTATTGGCTAAATATCTAATGGTAGAGTGATCAGTATACAGGAGTACTTGATAGCCAGTTATATAATGTCTGAATTTATTAATAGCATAAATGATAGCCAGGAACTCCTTTTCAGTCACTGTATAATTTAATTAGGTAGGAGTGAGGTTTTTGCTAATATAATAAATAACATAGGGTTTTTTGTCTTCTTCTTGGCCAAGAACTACCCCTATTGCTGTGTTGGATGCATCTGGAGAGATGTGAAAAGGAAGCTTCCAGTTGGGCCCTCACAGAATTGGTGTTGTCGATACTACTCTTTTTAAATATGCAAAAGCAGCGTCACATTTATCAATCCAGTGGAATTCAACATTTCCAGTTAATGCATACAAAGGTGCAGCTATTTGTGAGAAATTTTTTATGAATCTGCGATAATATCCTGCATATCCCAAAAAAATTCTTACCTCCGTATGTGTACAAGGTGTGGCTAATAGAATTATTACCTCTATTTTTGCTGGGTCTACTTGTATTCCAGCTACAGAGATGTAGTGACCTAGGATTACTCCCTCGGTCATCATCATGTGACATTTTTCATTTCTTAAACATAACCTAGTAGCAATACATTGCTCCAACACCTTTTCTAGTGTTTCTAATGCTTGATCAAAGTCCTCACCATATGGTGTGAATTCATCCATATATATTTCAAGTCCCTCATTGATCAGGAGCTCAAGTCCGAGCTATGGAAAAATCTCAAAATTGAAAGTGTTCAAAATCACTTGCAACCTGAATGATCGGATAGGCCTAGTCGCTGTGATTCTGACACCATGAACAACACTCAAATATGACATCGTCTGTGGAATTTTTCAGGTTTGAAGTCTCTAATATCCTTTAAAATTCAGTTGACCAAAGTTTACTTTTCTAAATTGGAAAAATTTTAAAATAATATTCTTGGAATATTCCCTAGAATATTCCATTCGGGCTAATCATATTTTGACACTTGGCAAGGTATGGTTCATTGGCAGTTTGAATTTGAGTTTTTGTGGCCAATGGAAAATTGCCACGTGGCAGTCCCGGAGGCTTCCACGTGGCCCAGGAAAGGTCGGGTAAAATTTTTTGGCGCCGGCGGGATTGGAACCCAAGACCTCTTTCGTATCAAGCCGGCGGCTTTACCAACCCACCTAACATCTAGAGATCTAGAACCATCACTATATCCATGGGTGCATCATAGATTCAAATATATCAATTAAAAACAGAGTTCATCCATGAAGATATTCCTTATAGAAATTTATTCATTAACAACCCTTACACATGCTCACTTTGCACTATGATCTTCTTTTCCTTATATAGATTTAGCTTTTACCAATACCATGAGTCAAAACCACTCAACTGTTGATGGTAATCCTAGACGGAATCAAATAGATAATACAACGCTCAATACTGTGGGCTAATACCATGGTAAAGCCTCCCTGGTATTATAAATTTGGAGCACAAACAGGCATATGTGACTTGGGACGTATGTATGTGCGTACATACGCGACTTGATCTTTACAAACCCGCGTATACATTGTGACGTATTATATTTATCATTTCTCTGGCACTTGCTGGAATTATTTTCTCTATCACATCTAAACTTATCTGTAGATACATCATTCTTACATCTTTAACAAATAGGTTGCTTATCATAGGCAACTTATCAAGTAGGTTTCCCTCAAGGACAACTTCATCAAGTAGGTTGCCATCAAGGACAACACATTACATCATATTGCCAACATTAACCTTTTTGTTTTTTTAACTGTTTTGAATTTTACTTTGGATAATCTTAATTGTTGTTGGTGAATTTTTTTTCATATCTATTTACCATTTTCTGCCTCTGTATTCTACTTTTACTATTTTACCTTGACTTCTTTGTCACCTTTTCACTTTTACCCTTCATTGTGCAATTTTATCTCTTTGATCTCTCTCTGAATTTTATTTAATCCTTTATTTGTATACAAAATGTTTGTTCAATGAATTTTTTTGAATTAAATTTGAGAATTTGGAGCAAACAAGTTTTTCCACTAGTATTGAAACTGTTGGCCCAATTTCATATTCTGAGAATAACCTGTAAAAATAAAACAATTTGTTAATGAAACAAAGGTCTGCAAGGAGGGTTTCTCTAGGAAAACAAAGGTTTTCTCAGGTTCTTAGCAGCAATTTGGTGAGTTTAGTTCCAATTTAGGCTTAAACTAGAGTCGGCAGCGTTATTTTTGGGTTAACATCTCTTTCTGTGCACAAATTCTAACTGAAATGGCAAAAAAATGGTGCAGGCGGGCGGGTTTATTTGTTTTTTATTTAACATTAAAATGAATTTAATGGTGGTCTTGTCAAATAAATGGATGGTTTGGAGCACAGGAGGGAGAAAACCGCTAGTGGTTTTCGCAATAGGCAAAGGTGGTAAGCGGAATTTATTTTGCGGATGTGATCGAATAGCATTTAGACGTGTGGAGGGGAGAGAAAGCACAAAAAAAACCTTTTGCGCAAAGGTCGGGGTCTATTAAACATTGTGCATTGAAATGTGCAAAATGAGATCGTAGCCGTTAGATCTGTCCGGCAAAGATCGGACGGTGCGGAGTCAATAAGGCCTGGGGCCCGAGTATTTTTAATGATGCAGGGTATTAACTATGTATTAATTTAATGTTTAATACATAGTTGGGTTATGTTTATTTACAAAGGGTTGCAAGTATAATGTATAGTGGGTCCGACATGTAGAACATGTGTGGAATGAAACTATAGGTTATAGTTTAAAATATGGGTTGGGGTATTTAATATACATGGGAATTATATTAATACCGGCTAAATGGTAAATAGGGAGTTAATACATTATATCACTGTTAATATGAAATGAATGAGCAGGAATGAAAAAAAATAGACTAAGTATAGTGTAAAATATGACTTTTAGAATGAATTTCTTCATTGTAAGTCCAAATATCATCACTTTAACATTTATACTTAGGCTAAAAGCATTTATGTGGGTTTTTTGAGTGTTTTTGTATAAAAAGGGAATTAGTCAAAGGGGTTTTACTTTTCCTAGGTAAATTGTGTTTAGAAAAAGGGGTTTTATTAGGGTAAAATGAATGATGAAGGGGAAAAAGGGCTTCTTATGAAGGGGACGGGTTTTTTTTATGAAGGGGATTTCAATATTTTAGTACCAATCAGTCATAAAGCTGTGGGTCTGGTCCCATCAAAAGTCAGAGAAATTCTCTGAGCCTTTATAACTGAAGGTTTTTAGTACTGAAGTTCATTGTGGGCAGGGAAATTAGTAATTTTCCAGATAATGTTTATCCATGCCTTGTAAAACTTTTTTCTACCTACCCATCATTTATTCTACCATTTTTTCCTTTATTTGTATGGGTGCATTTGAGCTTGCAAACCCTAATCCATTTTTCTTTTAAAGCATGAAACTATCTAATTCTAACCTTGTTTCATCTGAGGGCTCAAATTAAACTTTTGAGCTCCTCATTTATTCTCTAACTATCTACTAATTTGTCAAGTTTAAACTATTTGACAAAATCTTTATTTTCGATCTATAAACATGAAATTTAAAGCATGAAAAAGTTAAGATTAAACTATTTAACTCATCATGGATTATGGCATTTTGAACAAGCTGCAATAATCATTTATTTGTAGTGAAAAGTAAATAGTAGTGGCATTTAAACTTGCAACACTTTCATGATCTATTTTTGATGGGGTTCATATTTAATATTCTTTTGATCTTTTTTTCTTTTTTTCCTTTTGATTGTTCTTTTAGGACATACCCTCTTTTCATTTTTTTAATTTGGGAATACATTTGCAGAAAACAAAGGTATGTACAAAATTTATATTTATAGGACCCTAACAGATCTAAAAATATCAATAATCAATAATACAAATCATGTCTTCTATGGCTACCATCCTCTTCCTTTTATGCTTGGTTAGCTTCCTCACCCTGGGTCCCACTCATTAAAGGATTTACTCTCATGCATACACTCCTCATAAATGACTACGATGTCCTCCATTAATCCTCTATAATCTCCATAACAACGCTATTGATCTAGTCAATTTTGATCCTGTCCACAAGCTCTAGCCCCTGTTCACACCTAAGGGTGCTTTATCTAGCTGATACAATGAGCCACATTCACATGAGAAGTGATTTTACTCCTACTAAAGATATTTATGGGTCTCACTACCCACTTATTCATCTATCTAAGTGACAAAACAAAACGTTAATATTCCAATTAGCTGAAAGCTAATTTATTAATATTACAGGGTGCCCCCACTCATAAACGGAATGGAGGTAGAGCCATAATTTTCCACACTAGGATTGATAGTATAAATAGAAATGGTGCCTCCTCTTTCAACCGAAAGAGGAGTATGCACACCCGAAGTGCTCATAGCCTAAGTTTTGTTCCAAGTCGTGGCCATCGAAAGAAAAGGAAAGATATGGGGGCTAGCCGGTCTTTGCGACGGAGGCCCAACGTACAAAAGAACATCCGGAAAACTAGAAGGAAGAGGAGAGGAAGGAGTACCTGGAGATTTAGGAATCTCTTCTTCCACAACTTCTTCTGCCAGAAAAAGGACTCAAGAGATGAGTGGAGTACTCCTCTCTATATCACCACTAGTACTAGGACCACCCACAGAAACAATAGCCCCAAGTGAAGTATCGCTCTCCGATGCATTAATTATTGGATGAAAATCACCAACAGAATTTCTCTTATTCTTTCTTGAACAAGGCTTGGCACTCACACAAGAAATCCCATGAATCCTCCTCGATAGGCGAACTGATCGGTCAACCACTTTTAATAATTATGATATTTTAAGCGAGACTCAAAAAATTGTGAAGTTATGACAATCTAGGAGCAAAGAGCACTCTCTACAAAAATTTCCCTAAGATACAGCAAGCAAGTAGCCTTTAGGTATTTTCTCTCTCGATTATTAGGACTATACACTAAAATACAAGAAAGCGAATAAGAGGACCTTCTGAGAATAGCCTAGGGTAATTATGCCCCAGGCCTACAATCAAAGCTAAAAGAAACAGCTACGTTGACTTCCTAACAAAATCCTTGTCTGGTGCAAGTACCTGAGCTTCGCAAGGGAAACCTCCAGAAGTACTAATTAGAGTGATGCAAAGTCTACCTCAGGTACCATGGGTATTCCCTCCCGCAGTCACCTATGTGATACCTAGGAATAGAAACTATGGACACCAGTTCATATCAGTAGTCAGGCAGAACGATCTTAGGTCAGGATCCAACAAATAGGAGAGGGGGTATCTTTCTTCTTTGCCTTCACTATCCCTCGTGCTTAACTCTCTGGAGGTAGAGCTTTCCCGGTCCACATAAAAAGGCTTGATTTCACTCATTAATCAACTTCTATGTTTGAAATTTTGAGTGGCCTTGGAGAGTTAACTCTCCACTCACCTATTCCAAGGCCATATGACCTATAATATTTGGTGTATATTAATGACAACTCAAAAAATTCTAGTTCATTTTTAGATTAAGTGCTTGATTTTAATGGTTATTATTTTTAAGTCAAGGGTAGATGTATAATGGAATCTATGATGTTTTGAGACAAAAGAGAAATCAATAGAAACCTGCTACATGATATGAAAATTCTTCTTCAATGAAATGGATTTCTACTTGGGTTCTACGAAACAACTAAAAAGAAATATTTTTTTGTTTTCTTTTCAATATCATGCTCACACACTCAAAAGCTATCAAAAATACTACACTGCATAATGGTGAAACTAATGAAAAAACTACCAATTCAAATGCAAATTCTAGGACTACTCACAAAGGGAAGAAAATGAGTTTTTCAATAAGACGGTCTGATCACTTTGACACAAACAAAGACAATCCCAAACAAGAACTTATTTTCACAAAAAATGCCAAAGCAACTTAATATGAAAGTGACAAACCCAATACAAAGCTTCTCTCAAAACCAAGCAACCATACCAAAAAGAGAAACTAGAAAATTGCACCAAAAGAGATGAATAGCATGAAACGAAAACTAAAAGAAAATGTAATGAATTTTTTTTTGTTTTTTGAGCCCTTAACTTTTTAAGGAGAAAACAAAAACTCTGAGAAAATAAAAAAACTACAAGAGGCCTCAAATCAAGAAAATTGAAATTCCATAAGCCAACTATGTCACTTTTATGAAAGGAATCAATAAGTGGAATGAAGTAGTTAACTCAATAAAAAGACTTGAAACAGAAGCATAAAACTTCCAGCAAAAAAAAGCTTCAAGAAATCAAGAAATACAACTACAAGATTCACCAGAAAATTTGATATCAAGAAACAAGAAAAGAAAGAAAGCCAACAAGCCAAAAACCAAAAAGTGAAGTAATGAAACAGGAAAGCATGAGAAAACCGACATAGGCTCACTGTTCTGAAATTTCAGAACAACCAAGAACTTCAGAAATAAGTCTCACTGCAACCACCACAATTGAAACTTCACTGGAAAGGCAAAACCCTAGGTTGGCTAGGTTTTCAAGCAAGAAATACATAAAGTGATACTAAGAAAGGAAAAACGCTATCCAGACATATAGGAGATTCTACATGAGTGACCAAAAGTAGGTAGGAAAGACTTACACGACCTCAAAAATGAATTTATCATATTTAATTGGCCATACGCGGATCCATAGTGTGCAGCATGCATGTATACACATCTGTGTCTGAAGAAACTTGCATATACGAGGGTTCCTTTGGACAAAAACAGAGGTATATGTGACTGTATACACAAAAAGTAGCATATAGAAATGACAACAAAGAAAAAAAAATCCAAGCCTAGTATAGAAGATCAAGGCTTCTGCCTGGATGGAAAAAGAACCAACAAGACTAGAAAAGTGATTAGATCAGTCACGGAACCCAAAATCCAATGAAAACAACCCGAACTAGGAATTACACAGATGTAATCTCCAGTGGAGTCACTAATTCTATTGCAAATAAATCTACCCTAAGGTCTAGGTTGAGGGACTTAACAGAGCAGAATGCACACAATCACTAGAAGCATTCAAATTACAAGTCCTAATGCTTAAACTAGAAAGCTAGGTATAGGTGACCTTAACCATATGTCCTACATTTGAGGTCGATCCCGCAGGGTGAAAAGCCTCTGCTACTCTTTGTGCTTCAAAGCCTGCAACTCACTCAAGGCAAATCACAGAGACTAGTTGTACAACATATATATCCTAAATCTCAGTATGTTAGATCATATAAACTCGTAAAATAACCATGAAATAATGATTACAAGATCATTAACATGTATAGGAAACATATGAGAACATGAAATCAGGAATGAGACAGAGCTTCTTTTATTAATGTATGTGAAAAGAAAGGGGAGATATCACATGTAATCAGCCACGACTCTAAGTGAAACTTTCCTTCGGATCCGTCTATCCCAAGCCTCAACAATATTCTTCCATAAAAGGTGCACAAAGGATGTCACATAAAGGGGGTGATCATCACAAGGAAACAAGGGTTTCCTGAACCTGGGAAGTGCATGAGGAACAGGGATAACCAGACTTGATCTAAGCTATAACAGGCTATAGTATCAATAGCATTCTCTATCCTCCCTTAGGCCTTCCCAATGAGGTGTATTTATACTTCCTCAAATCATTTTTTTTCAGTTCAAATACAGTTTGGCCACGGGTTGGTGTAGGTGCTTCTCAAGTAAAACCCGTAAACCCTGCCCAATTAATAGGGAGTTTATATTTTTTTAATATTTTAAATTGTATATCCAGGTCAGAAATTTTCAAACCCACGTCTCCACATGTAAAATTCTAGGTAGAGTTGCTTATAGAATTCAGAATAATTTTTTTTAACATGTTGACCAAATCTGAAAGGAAAAGGCTTCCCAAGGCCAATACATAAGTCATCAAGTATATAAATGTGATAAATGATACTATAACACCATCTTGGAACACAACCCAATCTACAAGGAGCTCTTCTTTGGCTTAATATGCAAGTACAGCTGATCCCCAACCTAAAACTCCTTGAACAACATGTGCTTGCCTGCATAACTCTTCTGCTTATCATGTGCTTCATTCAACTTCTACTTGATCACCTGCATTTCCTATTCCATTTCTTCCAACATATATAGTCCAATCAGTACCCTATAAATCAGATCACTCCAACTATTGGGAGTGTTGCAACTCCACCCATACAATGCCTCAAATGGACTCATCCTCAATTACTCTTGATACCTGTTGTTGTAGGAAAACTCTACGAGTGGAAGATAATCTTCCCACTTGTTTTTCTGATGCATCACATACATCCTCTACATATCCTCCAATATCTGTTCAGACTCTTAGTATGTCCTTTTTTCCATGGATGATAAGTTGTGATGAAGGCCAACTTGGTGCCTAAACCTGCAAACAACTCCTTCCAAAACATGGAAGTCAACTTTTCATCCTTGTTAGACACAACCTTCTTCAGAACACCATGCAATCTTACTATGTCTCTGATAAACACCTATGCTACATGACTAACTGAGTATGTAGTTTTCACTGGAATGAAATGTGCAACCCTTTTCAACCTTTCCACCACAACCATGATGGAATCATGTTGTCTAACTGTCCTTGGAAAACTTGTAATGAAATCCATAGAAATGACATCCCATTTCCACTCTAGAATCACAATCAGTTGTAGCATTCCACGTGTATGTTTACACTCTGCCTTAACCATATGGAAATCCAAACATTTGGCTACAAACTCTATGGCCACATCCTTCTTCAAATTCAACCAATAGTAAAATATCTTCACTGCGATCAAATTCTTCTAGTAGCCTAGGTGACCTGAATATGGTTTCGCATGAAACTCCCTCAAGATCACCTTCTTGAGCTCATTGTTATCTGTCACATATATCCTGTCTCTAAATATAACCAATCCATATATTATGAGACAGTATTCTAAATCGTGTACACTTGCACCTGTACCGGTACTTGTACCTATACGACTACTTGTACCTGTACCCGCACCTATACTGCCACTTGTACTTGTACTTGTACTACCATTTGTACATGTACTTGTACCAACACATGTACCTGTGCACAATCTCCATATACCTATGGTCCAGTTGATCTACCTGAAATATTCTATCATGTAAGTTTGTACCATAGGAGCTCATAGCTACTATGATATTTACATGTACCTTCCTGATAAGAGCGTCTACGACCATGTTTTCCTTTCCCTTGATGTACCTGATCTCGAAGTCAAACTCGTTGATTGTGCCCAACCATATAGCCTATCTGGCGCTCAAATTCGGTTATTCAAACAAGTATCTCAACCCAATGTGATCACTCAGAAGTACAAAATTCCTACCAAGAAGATAGTGCCTCCAAATATTTACTGCATGAATGATCCTTGCAAGCTCAAGATCATGTTTCAGGTATTTATGCTCGTGCTCATTTAGTTTTTGTGACTCATAACACACCACCTGGCCATCTTGCATAAGGACTTCACCAAGTCCTCTCTCGCAAGAATTTGTACCCACTTTAATCTCCTTATCGGATATGTAATATTTAACATGGGAGCATGCGTCATCAACTTCTTAAGTTTCTAAAAATTGGCCTCACACTATTATGTCCAATCAAACTTCTTACCTTTCCTCTGTAATGATGTGATTAGATAAGAAATTTGTGAAAATTTTTAAATGAACCTCCTATAATAACCTACCAATCCCATGAATGATATCACCTCATATACATTCTTAGGAGCTACCCACTCCGCGATGGCCCTTATCTTCTCTGGATCTACTGAAATTCCCTCCTTGGAGAAAACATGTCCCAAGTAGTGAACCTCAGTCTAGAAGAAACTGCATTTGTTGAGCTTAGGAGACAACTGATGCTCTCTCAACAACCTCAATATTGTTGCCAAATGCTTGGCATGCTCTTCTTTATTTTTAGAATACACCAATATGTCATCAATAAACACATCACAAAATTGTCAAAATAAGGACGAAACACGATGTTCATCAAATACATAAATGTAGCTAGGGAAATATTCAAACCAAATGGAACTACAATAAAATCATAATGCCCATACCTATTCCTTAGTGCAGTCTTGTATATGTCCTTCTCTTTTATGTGTACCTGATGCTATCTTGATCTCAAGTCAATCTTAGATAACACTTCTACTCCTTTCAGCAAATCGAACAAGTCATGAATCCTCTGTAATGGTTACCTATTCTTGATAGTCACATTTTTCAACTACCTATAGTCAATGCATAGTCTAAGAGTGCCATATTTATTCATCACGAACAACACTGATGCACCTCATGAAGATACACATGGTCTAATGTACTCTTTGTCCAAAATTTCCTTCAATTGCAATTTTAACTCTACCAACTATGGTGTTCTCGTCCTGTAAGGTGCCTTTGATGCTAGAGTTTCCCTTAGCATCAACTCAATGGAAAATTCTACCTCCCTATGCAGTGGCAACTCTGAAATATCTGAGGGAAACACATCCTAAAACTTCTGCAAAACTGGATACCTGCTCAAAACATAAACATCCTCATCATCCTTACCTTTATCACTATAAATATGAACTGCAAATAGTACACATCCTTTTCTACAATTGCGCTCGGCCTGCATGGCTTTCACCATCCTAGCTGATATGGCTTTCTTCCTTCCCTGTAAGACTCTTGGTTCCCCATTGTCATTCAAGCACTCAATAGCCTTGCCATAGAAATCTACCTTGGTCCTATGAAGATATAGCCAATCCATACCCAATAGCATACTATATGAACCCAAATTCAATATGTTCAAGTGTGTTTCTAGAGGCATGCTATTTAACTCAAATGCGCAAGATCTCACCCAATGGTGAAATCTTCTCTTCATACCTGTGGCCAACTGAAAGAGTCTTTGTTTATCCCCACATAATCTCAATCACTTTTTGCCTCATCTTCCATCCCCTCTACTCCATTACCTTCTAAGTCTACCCCACCCATTGTTACTCATGCACCATACTCAGCAAGGTTTATGGTGACATTTGCACCTCTAATTTTACATGGTCAACTTGCTCCCTTACCACAAGGTTATGGTCAAATACTTCCTCTCTTTGATGAAAACTTAGAGATTAGTGCCAGACAACACTTAGTCAAAGTCATTGATTTCATTGACTTACAAGATATTGATGCCAATGATGAAAAAATGAGAATCATTTCCCAAATATTCTCTGGGGATGTAAAAACATGGTTTCGTTATTTGAATACCAATTCCATTATAAATCTGGAGTAGCTAACTGATGCATTCATAACTAGATGGGAAGTGAAAAAGAATC
This sequence comes from Pinus albicaulis, assembly GCA_034641835.2. Lineage (NCBI taxonomy): Eukaryota > Viridiplantae > Streptophyta > Pinopsida > Pinales > Pinaceae > Pinus > Pinus albicaulis. The sequence continues at coordinate 1,936,903,838 of CM076575.1, forward strand.
CACTTCATATTATTTCCTAGTATGACAACTTAAAGAGAAATTCAAATGAGTCAGTTCAGGATTTTGTTGCTCACTTTAATGGGGTGTATAACTCAATCCCAAATGAGATCAAACCTCCTCCATATTTGTCTCTCTTGCACTATTCAAATTATTTTTATCTATACATGGCACACTAGCTCCGAGAGAGAAGTCTTGCAACACTAGAGGAGATGCAAAGAAATGTAGTTAGTGTCGAAGAAAATTTGACAATCAAAAAGTCAAATAACAAAGGTGAAAGAAAGGTAACAATCAAGGAAGAACCATCCACATCCTCTGAGGTCAAATTGGATACTTTGATCAGGACTGTGGAGAGAATGGTGGATAAAATTTGTATCACTGAAAGGCAACTAGAAGCACAGGTTCAGAATCCTAATTTCCAAGGTCAGTAGCAGCAGCCTCAGTTTAGGATTAAATAAAGGGAACAAAGAGCTCCAGAGAAGCTATCACCACAGCAGATCCAAACTCCTTTGCATAATAATTATGCTTAATGGTTTGAAGAAGAAGATAATATTGTGGAAGATAATCATTTCTTCACAACATATGGACAACCTATATTCTTGACAGAGGATGAGGAATACATTGAGAAGATATATTTGCTGAAATATTAGTATTACATAAGTGTAGTTTTTAACCCTATATAGAAATTATCTGCAAACGAATCTTAAAACAAAAAATAAACAATAGCGAGAGCATAAAACATAAAATAGATAAACACAGAGATTTTCCCCTGGATCCCAAATCGGGACGACCAACTTGATTTTTCATTATATTCCTTTTAGTGTTACAACACATATATATATACATGCCAAAGCATACATAAACCCCAATCCATTAACCTTGGATTAGAACATAACTGTAGTTCCCTTGACCGGATCTACAAAATACCAGTGGTCGAAAACCATCGTACCCCAAAACCATGTGAAAACACATGAAAAAAACCATGGGCGGATCCGCCCACCGGAAAATAAGGACCAAAAAAAATTTCCGGGGCACTGCCCCAAACCCCAACAGGGGGGGCTACCACCCCCCCTGTGACCCCCCCGCACATGATTAGTCATGGAAAGAATATAACACATACCCAACAATAAGTGAAAATGATAATGAGTTGGAGGTTCAATCCAATGATTATAAGTGGGGTTATCTTAATTCCCTCATCTCATAGTAGAGTCAATATTCATTGATAAATTGGGATGTTCCTGTCACTCCTATTCAGAAGAGGACATCCCAACAAAAAGATATTGAACCCAAGAAAAATCCGCAAGCTAATCAAAACAAGGGAAAGGATCCTGTAGCTAAAAATCAGATCAAGATCAATCAAGAATCTACAAGTACACCAAGAAAATAGAAATAAGGCCAAAAGAAGGAATCGCCAATAAAGGACCAACCCAACAAGAGGCACATCGATGTAGAAGAGGTAGATAAACAATCCAATCTGTTTAGCTTAGAAAATGAAATCTCTAAGTTGAAGGTCTCTATCCCCTTGACCGAGCTTGTGAAAAATAATCAATACAAATCTCATGTTGCTAAAATGTTGAAAGTATACCCTATGTCTAATACGGTTAATGTTTAAGATGATCAACCAGAGCTCATTTTTGGTTCAGCCATAGATGGTCAACTAGAATATAGTGAAGTTTCCTCGTTTGATCTTAGTTTGAGAATTCATCAGTGTATCCTTCACAATTCCATGCTTTACTCTGGAGCTTCTCATAACTTGATGCCAAAGTCCATAATTGAAAAATTGGGCTTGGATATAACCCAACCTTACCATGATATTTACTCCTTTGATTCTGGTAAAGTACTTTTTCTCGGTCTTATAAAAGACTTGGTAGTTTCACTTGAGAAAACCCCGGCTAAAAATGTCTCAATGGATGCGGTAGTGGTTGATATACCTCCACGGTTTGGCATGTTTTTGTCAAGGTCTTGGGGAGAAAAGTTAAGAGGTACTTTGCAATTGGATTTCATTTATGCCACCATCCCGATTTTTGGGAAATTGAAAAAGTTGTACTGGGAGACAAAAATGAATTATATGATCACCAGTAAAGAGAAACCAAACAATCATGCTATCAATGTTGTACATATTGATCATGAGTCATTTATTTTTTTAATGATAGTGGTTTTAATGATTTAGATAGTCAGCTTATAGAAGTTGAGTAAATTCCAGAAATTTGAAATAGTGTTAGAGAAATTTTGGATGAAAAACAAGGCAATCAGCCTAGTTCTTTAAAGAAGATATCAGAAAAGCCAGAAAAGGTACAAAACAAGTTGAAGAAGTGTCCCGAAAAGGAGAGACAAATCAGTCTGCAGAATTTCAACTTTTGGATGATGAGAATGGTCTTTGGACCATGGATTTCGATGGTGCCTTAGGGAAAGATGAGGCAGGTGTCGGAATCTCAATCTATATTCCAATTCATCAATCAAGTAAAATTCCAAAAAATGTGAGATTGTGTTCATACAAGTTGGCTATCAATTGTTCTAATAATGAAGTTGAGTATGAGGCATTTATCATCGGCCTCCAAATTATGAAAAAGTTGGGTGCAAAAATAATTCTTGTTTATGGTGACTTCGAGCTTGTAATAAAACAGGTAAAAGGGGAATACCAGGCTAAGAATTCATGAATGAGATCATGTCGAAATGTTGTACTTGAAATTCTCAAAAAATTTCTTGAATATACATTGTCAGTTGTACCAAGAAGTCAAAATCTTATGGCAGATTCGCTTGCTACAGCAACAAGTAACTTTAAGGTTCCCATATTTTCTAATAGGAAGTTTAAAATTCATGTCAAGCACTGACCAACTGTCCTTGACAACTTGAGGTATTGGAAAGTGTTCTGAGATGACAAACAAGTGAATAATTTTTTGCAGATGGAAGGTGAATTTGAAAATTCTTTTATTCATGATGTATATGATAAAGATGATCAAGTGATTGAGCCTACTAAGGTTGATGTGTTACAGCTGAAAGATAACAACTTTCCAAAAGGTATTGTACTTTTGGAAGAGTTGTTAGATCAATATGGTGTTTCCAGAAAGCTGACCATGGTTCCTACTGAGAAAGGTGTCGAAGATGTGAACATTAGAACAATAAAAAATCCCAAAATGGTTAAGTTGTCCAAATCCTTATCTCTAGAGGTGAAAGATAAATGCATATCTTTGTTGTTTGAATTTTCTGATATATTTTCTTAGGACTATGCAAATTTGAAAGTATATGACAAGAATATCATCCAACATACAATTCCAGTAAAGCTTGATCAAAATCCCAAGGTTGTTGTCGTCGATAGAGAAAGAGGTAAATTTTTTTTTTAAAGCTGGTATCATTGTTCCCATTATATTTTCTGAATGGATGTCAAATCTTGTTCTGGTGAGAAATAAAATGGGATAAACCCATCTTTGTATTGATTTTAGAAGCTTGAATAAGGTGACTTTAAAAGATAACTATCCCCTTCCTAATATGGACCATATCCTACAGAGAGTGGTTGGGTCCTCTCGAATGTCACTTCTTGATGGATATTTGGGATATAATCAAATCTTAGTGCATAACGATGATCAAGACAATACTACTTTCATGACACCTTGGGGCACATTCAAGTATGCTAAAATGTCATTCAGGCTCAAGAATGCAGGAGCCACCTTTCAACGGACAATGGAAATTGCCTTCACAAATGAAAAGGATGTTTTCTTAGTTGTGTATCTTCATGATTTGATGTTTTTCTCTCATTATGATGGTGCACATTCATATAATTTGAAAATTGTATTTCAGAAGTGAAAGAATTTGGGATTTCACTCAATCTCAAAAAGAGTCTTTTTTCCATGGAGGAGGGAAATCTTCTCAGTCATATCATCTCCAAAGATGGTATCCATATTGATCCTTCTCAGATTGAGGCTATTCAACAAATATATTTTCCACGCAACAAGAAGGATATCCAAGCCTTTAATGGTAAGATGAATTTCTTAAGAATATTTATTCCAAACATTTCTGAGCATCTTCGAGAGATGACCAATATTCTTAAAAAGGAAAACGAGGTAAGGTGGTCGGAGGATGCCAAAAATTATTTTAATTAAATAAAGTTTTCCTTAAATACAGATCCTATTTTGATTAGCCTCGACTACTCGATTGATTTCCTCATATTTTCAATTGCCTTTGAACATACTTTGGCTATGGTTTTGATGCAAAAGAAGGATAAGACCGAGTAGCCCATTGCATTCATCAGCCATAGCAATAGGGATTATGCCCTTAGATATAAAATCATTGAGAAGCAAGCCTTGGCCCTGGTAAAGGCTTTGAAGGACTTTTGAGTGTATATCCTTCATTCATACACTCTAGCCTATGTCCTTAATGTAGCAGTGAAGGATCTCCTTATGTAAACTGATCCGAAATGCAGAAGAGGAAATTGGATGGCAACTATGTTAGAGTATGACCTATAGATCAAGCCTACAAATTTGATCAAAGGTCAGGGATTATCCAAGCTCATGGCTGAATCAATTTTAAATTCACTTGATATCAATCTCATTTCAGTTTTTTCTGATGGAGAAGATGATGGCTCACTCATGCAGGTATCAGATATTTTTCTCTCATATCCTTGGTATGCAAACATCATTTATGTTATTCAGCATCTTAATCCTCCTCTAGACATGTCTAAAGGTAAGGGTAGGTCATTGAATTTGAAAGCTTCCAAGTACTGCATTTTGGGCAGCGCTCTATATTGGAAAGACCTGGGAGGTATCTTGCTAAAATGTTTAGTTGAAAATGAAGCCAAGGAGGTGATGACTGATTTGTATAAGGGAGGTTGTGGGGGTAACTTGTTTTGGAAAACTATGGAAAATAAGGTGTTGAGGGTTAGAAATTATTGGTCTACTCTCTTTGCAGATATATATAAAACTGTGATGAGTTGTCAGGAATGCCAGATATGTCAAGGTAAGACGAAGTTTCTCCTGTTTTCTTTGTAGCCTATATCCATGCAAGCACTATTTCAGCAGTGGGGCCTTGATTTCATTGGAGAAATCCACCTTGCATATTTTTCACAACATAAGTGGATCTTGACAGCTACCAACTACTTCACCAAATGGAACGAAGGGATTCCAACAAGGAAAGCTACAAATTTAGTAACTATTCAGTTTTTGGAGACTAATATTTTGTCTCATTTTGTCTGTCCTAACAATATCATTACAGATAATGTGGTTGCATTCATGTCTAATAAAATGTTTGCGTTTTGTGAGAAATACAACATAAAATTGGGGCACTCAACCGCATATTATCCACAAGGTAATGGATTGGCGGAATCTTCTAACAAATATTTAATCAACATTATAAAGAATATGTCAGAGGAAAACATGAAGAAATGGCATAATAAGATTTTTAATGCTTTCTGGGTAGACAAGGTGAGTAGTAAGAAGTCAATAGTAATGTCTCCTTTTCAATTGGTATATGGAGTAGATACAGTTTTCCCTACATCACTTGCAGTCCCAGTTATGAAGTTGTTACAAGAAGCAGGTAATGAAGAGAATGATGTGCAGCACTGGATCAATAAAATGATCCATATTCAACAAAACAAGGATGAGGTCTTTCAAAATACCTCAAAGCTACATGAAAGGATAAAGAAGTTATATGACCGCAAGACAAAATCAGATGATTTCAAAATTGGGGATGTGGTCCTCCATTGGGATGCTAGAAATGAAGAGAAAGGGAAATGTGGTAAATATGAAAACTTATGGAAAGGACCATAAAAGATTTCAGCCTCTTTCAGATAGAACTATTTTCTATTGGAGGAAATGAATGGAGAATATTGCATAAGAAGACCAGTAAATGTGTGAAGCAGAGAATCATCGGAGCTTGGAGCCTGAGGTGAAGGCCATAAATTCCTATTGATTTTCTGTTGTTTTTAAGGTTTAGTTAAATTCAATTCAATCCAGTTTTGAGTCAGTTTAAATTATTTAGTCTCGTATTTTTATTTTTACTCCATTCCCAATGATTAGGCTACTTGGTCTATGGTGTTCTTGACACCTCCAAGGAGCTGCCATCCCCAACTGGATCAAATGTTAGTGTAAGTCTTTACATCCTATCACCAGTGATAAAATAGACTCTTATCATGTCTTTTTAGGGTCATGTTATCACTCCACTGAATCTCCAAGCCTGAGAAGATACCAGCAAAGGTAACCATAGACCAAGCTCTTGCCAAGTAGCTAGCCCTACTAGGCAGGAAAGGGCTCTCTCCAAGGAATCACAACCAAGAGGGTTGGATCAATTAGGTTTTAGGCTAGGTATAGTAGCATAGGGGTTTTGATTGGTTGATTTGGGTTTCAGATGAGTGAATTAGGTCAAAGAGGAAACTAGGTCAGGGAAAAAGGACCAAAAACTGTTGACATATGATGGGGCAAGGTAGGTAGGTAATTTAACACTTTAAGGAGGTTTTATGGAGTGAATTAGATTGGTGAGGTGCTAAAAATAGCATGTCTGGCCCGGATTTATGCAAGAATGCAATAAAATACAGAAATAGACATAAACATAGAGATGCAGCAGAAAAAATACTTCATTTTATTAATAACAAATGACTGAAATATGCTTACAGACATAATGGAAATAAAAATAGCTAGGGTGCTGGTAGCATATCTCTAAGAAGAGATGTGGTGGATACAAACCTCTAAAATGTGTCACAATGAGGCTCGAGGGCCTATTTATTATTTAGAAACAATGGAAAACTCCAAACATCCAAAAACCTAAACCTAGGAGATGAAGCACCAAAACTATGGGCCTCATTTGTATAAATTGGTGTTTCAACTTCCCAGGGATGTAACGTTGGCATAAGATCTCCGTTTGACGTGCTCAATAGCTCGTTAGAAAGATCTATCCAAGGAGTACAACTTTTTATGAAAGAAATATAAGCTTAGTCGCTCTCGATTTTCCCAAAAAACGTCGTTAGGGCCTCAAAATGGCTCCAGAAGTTCAGGACCCGAAAAACTATCAAAAATAGTAAGTTGTGCCAAAATTGAAAAACTGAAGGAGAGAATGGTGGGGCCCCAAGTGGAATAGGTGGGAGGCCACCAATATCCACCTAGATCATTAAGGCCCCAAAACAGATCTGGGAGTGCAGGAGCCCAAAACCTGCTAAAAATAGTAAGTTGTGCTGAAAGTAAAATGCTGCAAGAATTGATTGTGTGGGTCCAAATGGAAAAGGTGGGTGGCCAACGATATCCACCTGTATCATTCCTCCCTCCTTAGGAATCAATGGTCCCCATTGCATTGAGATCCTCCATGATATGAGGAAAATTTTGTTGAACTGGGCATTAGATTTGTCGAATATGTCATGGACCTGCGGGCGGACATGTTGGATGCGTTTAGGAAATTTGGTTTCTTTATCAAAGTCAGATAGTACATGTTTGGATTCTATATGTGTAGTTGCTGGAGGTATGGAAACATCAGGTTGTGGCGCATCAGGGGTCAAATCAATGGAGTGTTTGTCCTGACAGTGTAAAGGAACCTCTGTGAGTGAGGAGAAAATTTCCTCGTATTCCTCCATGACTTTATCCATCTGTTGCAACCGTGTAGGGGAGCCCTGTTTCAAGGTTGTGGCCACAATTTTCTTCTTTCCCTATGAGCGAGTTGTAAGGAAAATAAATTTCTTGGTTTGGGAAACAATCTTACTGCGTTGTTTTGCAGTAGTCAAAGAGATGACAGGAGGTGGTACTACCTCTGGTATCCTATACAAGTTATTTCCCAAAGTAATAACAACAATATGAAGCCTAGACTCATACATGACATGTCACCTCCACAAGTATGGTTGGTCCAATAATACATCAGCTACATCAAGAGGAGAAACATCATACAATACCTCATCCATGAATGGCTTGATACTATACGGAAGGTGGCACTGTTGGCGGATGCAGATATCTCTCCTTGGGTGAAGCCACCCGATGATATACTGCTACGAGTGTGCTATGGTCAGTAGGCCGAACCGCTTCATGACCTCTGCTGAAATGAGGTTCTTTTATCTTCCGCTATTGACAAGGAATTGCAGTGGAGAACCCTTCACCCACATATGTGAATGTAAGAGGTTCTCCCCCTCCCCTGGATCCTGGGGATCCTCCCTCTGGATCTTGGTGGTGGCAACAATCGCACTAGGATCCGCATCAATGATATGCTTCCATTTTTCATTGCCTTTGTCTGCCTCTAACTTAGGATCAAAGAATGCATTTGATTCGAGTGCCTTTAGTTCAGCCACCAACAACTGTTTGGCCCAACACTCATTTGTGTTATGAGTGGGGTTGTTATGAAATTCACACCACTCCCCTTTGTTCTTCTTTGGATTTGTGGTGTTGTTATGAGTCATAGCATTTTGGCCTTGCCCCTTGTTCTTCGGTTCAGGGGCACCTTTCCCTGGATTCATATTTGCAGAGCCAAAGTCTCGCTTCTTCTACTTAAATTTCTATTCGACCTTGGTGGCATAGCGATATGTTATGCCAAGCGATGTAATGTCGAGGAACTCCATTATCTCTTGAATTTTTTTGTGCAGATAGTCGTGGTACTTGAGCACCAAATGTCTCTCTGAATATTTAATACCCAACTTTGTGCAAAGCGTATGGAACAAATTATTTATTTTGTGCACATCTTGATCCCTTTGATGCCGCAACGTGGTCCATTGGATGTATTTGTCCTCATAGCTCCCCACGGGGTAGTATTTTTTCTTGATGCCATATCAAAAAGAATTCCAAGTGGGTGTGGCTGAAAACACAAAGGGTCCCCCTTCGCCCTCTTGCTCATAGTAGGTTTCCCACAAGTCTTTGACATGGGGAGCGACTTTGAGGAGTGAAAAAATAATCTTTTCTTGGTCGAAGAAATCATGGACTCAGAAATACCCTTCCAAAAAATTTAAGCATCTATCTATGGCATATGCATCTATCTGGACTTCAAATATAGGAATCTCAAATTTTACCTGTACCTTGAAGGGAGTGCCACCTCTAGGGTGGCTGTTGGATGCAAATGTGCTATAGGTGGGCAGTCGTTGAAGGAGCTGAGCAAAGTTATCCATCATCATGTCCCTTTGTTTCTGAAGGGCCTCCTCAAGCAATATTTTGATAGGATATCCTGCTCCCTCGTCTTTATTTTCTTTCGCCATGGGAGGTCATCAGGGTTTGCGAGGCTGATCTTGCAAGGGTTCAACTAGATCAAGCCCTAACTCCTTATACCTTGACCACGTTGGGGACATGCAAATAAAAACAAATAAAGAGCGAACCTCTCTGATACCATTGATCCAGATTTATGTAGGAACGCAATAAAATACAGAAATAGACATAAACACAGAGATGCAGCGGAAACAATACTTCATTTTATTAATAAAAGATGACTGAAGTATGCTTAGAGACATAATGGAAATAAAAATAGCTAGGGTGATAGTAGCATATCTCTGAGAAGAGATGTGATGGCTACAGACCTCTAAACTATGTTACAATGAGGCTCAAGGGCCTATTTATTATTGAGAAACAATGGAAAACTCCAAACATCCCAAAACCTAAACCTAGGAGATGAAGTGCCAAAACTATGGGCCCTGATTGGGTAAATTATTGTTTCAACTTCTCGGGGACGTAAATTTGGCATACGATCTCTGTTTGATGCACTCAATAGCTTGTTAGAAATATCTATCCGAGGAGTACAACTTTTGATGTAAGAAAGTAAAAGGTTGTTTCTCTTGGTTTTCCCAAAAAACGTCGTTTACGGCCTCAAAATGGCTCCGGAAGTTTAGGACCCGAAAAACTATCAAAAATAGTAAGTTGTGCCAAAACTGAAAATCTTAAAGAGACAATGGTAGGGCCCCAAGTGTAATAGGTGGGGGGACACAAATATCCACCTTAATAATTAAGGCCCCAAAATGGTTCTGGGAGTGTAGGACCCCAAAACCTGCTAAAAATAGTAAGTTTTGTTGAAAGTGAAAAGCTGAAAGAATTGATGGTGTGGGTCCAAATGGAATAGGTAGGTGGCCACCGATAGCCACCTGGATCAATGGCATACATCAATTCTTTTTAAACTGAAGAAATGAAACACAAGTATGATGATTCTCCCAAAACAGAGCATTAAACACGAATTTTTCTTATCTCACTAAAGAATCAACACATTATAGAGATGGAATGATCATGGAAAGTACAAAAAATCATACATATGTAAACGAAATCACAAACTGTGTCAAAATACAGTACCACAAGAATCACACCAAAATAGTTGCAATTTTGTTAATAAATTCTTGCCAAAAGTCTGATACAATAGTGTTCTCTGATTAATACAGCAACATCCCACACTTGCAATGAGAAAGAGGGTGGAATATATAGGAAAAAAACTTATTCTCCCCAGCTCGGGGTTGAATCCATGACTTGAGGAACTGATCCACAAAAAACTGAACTGAAAACCTAAAAACTAGGGAGGTTAACAAACTCATCCCTAGCTTTAGTGAAACTAATTCATCTTATCCAAAAATCCACTTTTGCCTAATGTATTTACCCTCAAGTAACTTAATTACATTTACATCATCAAATTACATCAGTAAAATTCATGAATTTTACTGATGTAATTTGATGATTCCTTGAAAAAACTAAGAAAATTTTGAAAAAATCAGCAAACTTACAGGAGCGCAACGCCAAACACAGGAGCACAGTGCCAACTTCAATGTTGATTTTGAGGGACTTTTTGAAGTCCAAATTGAGCTCAGAATAGATCATTGGAGAGCTTCTCCTATATAGATTCCAAAACTTCCCTTGGTTTCTGAAAATGATGAGTTTAAGGCCTCCAAAAGTGCATTATCCCAATACTTCTTCAAAGCATAGCTCCATCCTGAAAATGAGGGCAGAAAGGTGATTTTTGAGGTGTTTTTGGCCATTTCTCCCTGCTAGATTGTCCAATTTTTGAGTTCCAATAGTAAAAATTGCATGTATAAGGCCTTCTTAATATAATGGTGGCAGCCATTTTTCATTTGGACACTACTAGAGAAAGCACAGCGTCCTAGGCACTGTGCTTTTGATAAGTTTATTGTGTTGAAAACTAGTCAAAATTTTTCAAAATGCCTAAAATTTAAAAAAGTTGCCCAAAAACTCTCAAAATTGGTGGATATACTGTTGATGATGTGCCTCAAACAATTAGGGAGGCATCAGCAAGGACCTCAAGCTTATATTATTCCTTTTCCTTAATTAGGGTTTTCTTGTGTTTTTCCTCTAATTTCTTGAGTTTAATGTTACAGATATTATTTCTTGTGATGTACCTATTGGACATGTTTCCAAGCATCTTGTTATCTTTTTTTTCCTTGTGGAGGAGTTTCTCAAGGTGGACGTTTACCCTATCTAGACATATCTCTCTATCATATTCAACCTCCTTGGCAATCCTCTCCTCAAAAGTGAGGTTTTCATCCTCAAGTTTCTGTTGTTGTAGAGCTCTCTTAAGACCTCTTGTTTTTCGTCTTGTTCTGCTGGTTTGAATGTCATCATGGTTAGTATCATCAAGTGACATCATAGCCTTACCTTTTTTTTCCTTTGAGTAGCTCTAGCTCCATAAGTAGTTGTTGATCTTTCAGCCGCTTATTCTCCTACTCAAGGAATGATATGATATACTAAGCTCCAGCCATGTTATCCTGAAAATCTTTGATTTGGGCATCCTTCTCTTTGATGCGCATCTTTGAGGTATCTTGATCATCCAAATCCATCAACTTAAAGTCTTTTTCTTCTTCATGAAGGTCTTCCTCTTCATGGACAACTGTCTCTTTCTGTTGCTCATCCTGATGTACCTTCTTTGCTGATGAAGAAGGCAAGGCCCCTTCCACAATCTGTGGATAAAACACTTGCCTAGGTCCCCTCTAATAGGTATTGACTTGTTTGTCTTTTTTGGTCTTTTTCACTGCAGCCATGCTAAATGATCCTGTTTATTTTTTAGGCACTGGTACTGGTGATGGAATTGGTCTAACATGCTGAGATGGTGGAGTAATGAATACATCATCCTCAATGAATATTTCCTAAGAAATTTTTAGCTGATTGAGATGATGTAGGACAATTATCTTGATAAGAGAGTGATGAAAAAGGTTGTTCATCTGATGCTCTGGCTCTCTTCTCTACACTTTCTAAGCCATCTTATCAATTCTTCTATATAAATAATGAGGGATGTTGAGAAATTTTACCCTTGTGAAGTGCATGAGAAACCTGATGCGATATGAGTACATTCGAGAGAATCTTCCCTCACAAGTGAATTACTTCATGATCAACTTCGTCGTGGGAGAAAATTTGTCAAGTAGGTAGCTGAAAGGAAAAACCTTCTTATTCTCATTTTTGTATCTTGGCTTGAGGAATTATTCATAGTGTTGGGAATCTATGTTTATGGCCTTTTTCCCCCACACTAGGTATCACTGTGGTTGAATCAATAATATTAGTGGATATGGTAAAGGTTACCCCTGTAATGGTCACATGATTGTCTTGAATATTGGAGATGAAAACTCTGGTTAATGCAGGGTGATTTTGAACTCTCTGGACTAGCTCACGAAAATCAAAGCAACCCACATGTTTGAAGCAAGTAACTATCATGGATGAGGCCATTAATTCTCTGGTGTTAGATGCTCAAGCCTCAAAATCCTCGCTCCCTTTTGTGGTCTTCTTTCCTCTCTGTCCTCCTCTATGAAATCTCTTTCCTCCTCCATGTGTTTTTTTTGTTTTAGAAAACCCATGGAATGGGAAGGAAAAGGAAATAAGAAGTAGGTTTAAGGTGTGGAAATGGGTGTAGGTAAAATTAGGGAATTAGGGAAGGGAGTTAGGGAGCGTAGGGAAAAGGTAGGGGTAGAAAAACTTAGGAAAATAGGGTAAGGAAATTTATTACAGGGGTAGTGAGGTTGCCTAGGAAATTTGAATCTTAGGGTTAGGGTTTTGGGAAATAGGGCTTGAGAATGACAGATAAAGTTATGGAGGGATAGGGAAAGTGATTTTGAGATGTGGGAGGGATATATTGTGTCTAGGGAAAGAAATTTAGCATATGGGAATAAATTAGGGTTTCTTAGCTTTTAAAACACGAATTTAAGCATGAAGCGGTTTTTCATCACAATTTAATCATCAAGCAAGGATAGGAGGTCATGAAGTGATGTACTTACTTGGTAGGAGCTGTAGATAACTCCAACTGAAGGTTTGAATGCTCGGAAAAAGGTTTTGAGTGTTGTGGGAGCTTGCAAAGGAAATTTTACAGGAGTGCAATGCTCTACATAGGAGCACAGTGCTGAACGTAGGAGCGTAGCACTCTTTGCAGGAACGCGTCACCAAATTTCCAAGAGCGTAGTGCCCTTCACAGGAGCGCAATGCCTCGATGCCAGGAGCACAACACCAAGCCCCAATACTCAACACCTCCAAAAAATTTTCCTTATTTTCTTGAAAATTCGATTTTTTAGCTAAAGAAAGTGAGAGTTCGATGGATGAGAGTGCAAATGAGCCTTTCCTTAGTCTTTGATGGCCTTTATACCTTGATGAAAATTTCAAATTTGGTCTTGAGACCCACTTTTATTTTTCACTTTTCAGCTTAAACATTTCAATTTTCATCTTTCATTTCATTCTTTGAATTTGATCAGTTGGTGGACTTTTTTGAGTGCTGTGACTTTGGACATTTGACTTTCTTGGCAATTGGAACCTTGAGTTTGCAACTAGCTTGGAACCATGAATACTTATTACATATAGAAAACATGAAATTACATATTGAAATTGAAATTAATTTACAAATTAATTTTTACATAGTAAAAATGTATTTATTTGTCACTCTTTAATTTGTTGGTCTTTTATTTATGCAAATGGTGTTTTGATGGACCTTGAAAACCCTAAGGCCTAATGGAAACCCTAATTGAATGAAATTCATGGTGAAATTACTGAAAATATGATAAAAGCTCATGAATTATGGACACTCAGCATAGTGATGAAACGAGCCAACAAGTAATGAAATCATTCTGAAAACAGAGAAACTTGATCTAGATCTACATCTAGTGACTAAATTTTTTCATGATGACCTATTGGAATGAAAAAAATTCAGAATGGGACCCTACTATGATATGAAAAGATTATTTTTGATAATTGGTGGCAAGATGAAAAAACTGACACTAACATGTCCCATAGTCAAATTTTTGTCATTTCATTAGGTCTTCAAGCAAAAATTTGGTCACTGGGTATTAGGTCTAGGACTATTTTCACTCCTAAAATCTTCGAATTGTTGGTCCATGTCATCACTCAGCTGAGTGTATCATCATTCAGAGATTATCATCATCATTTCAGTCATCACCATCATGATTTCATTTAGTTCAATGTCTCCATTAGGTAATTTGGGTTTCAAGGTCACCAAAACTGTAATTTCATGCATAAAATCTGGCAATTGGAGGAGTGGTGATAGGAAATTTTCTACAATAAATTTTGATTTAAAAAATGTAATTTTATGTTTCTATATATAATAAGTACTTCATTTTCCTAAATCTACAGTTTAATTTTTGAAAAAATTCAAGGTTCTAAAAGGCTTAATGTTCCAAAGAATCCATAATAGTCCAAGGTTACAAAATTCCCAAGTTACAAATTTCAAAACATGAAAGACATGCTAGAAAACGACATGTGGGGGCCATCATCCCTCAAAAGGAAGTCATTTAAAGTTTATAAAAGAGCCAAAAAGACATAAGGAAGATTCATTTTCACTCTTATGTTCTCCTACCATTGAGCTCATCCATAATTTTGGCAAGAAAACTTGATTTTTTACCTAACACTGGAGAAAATTGGCTCTCGATGCACATACAGAGATTGTGTTGCACTTCTGGAGGAGAACGATGGACACATAAACCCTTCACTATTCACAAGCGATATGCATATGTGGCCTTCGCTGCACACAGGGTAGAGTGGTGCAAAATTCATCTTTTGGTCATCAAACTCGGTTTTTGAAGGTTCTTCTCCATCCATTTTAGTCTCCAAGATTCTTCCAAAGGTAAGTGAAGCCTTTCATAACCCCCTAGCATTGTTTCTCAAGAGGATTTAATCAAACAAATTTCCTCCTAAGGTTTTCTTGAAAATTTGTGGTTTTTCTTCCCAAGAGTTAAATTGTTAAACCAAACCCTATCTTCCTTGCTCCTACACCTTTGTTTTCACTTTATACATCACTTCCATCCACTATATAACTATCTCCCTTCATTTTCATCACTCTCCCTACAAACCCTAACCTAATCCTACCAATTTGGGCAGTTTTCCTAACTAGCATTGTGTTTGAAATTTCCTAGACCATTTCCCTCACTCATTACACTCCATTTAACTCTCTAATGATCCCTAACACCCCTGCACATCTCCCTAAATTTTTCTACTCCCATCCCCCTTCCCTAATTTCCTCATTTTATCCCTTTTCTGCCCTCCTATCATCTAGGGTTTCATCATGGAAATTGATTCATCACCATCAGAGAAGAAAAAATATAAAAAGGGGGGAAAGATACTAAGGTTTGATCCCTCCAACTGCAATGAAATTAATTCCACGCCATTCATTAGAAAATTCTTTGAAGATTTCAATTGTTTAGAGTTTTTTCAAAGAGTGGAAGACGTAGATTTTCATGAGCAGCTCATAGATATGTTTTCCACCAATTTGAAAGGAGAAAATTTCACCATAGCAGGAGTTGATTTCATATTCTCAGTAGATGCCATATCTCATGCTACATGGATACCAAACCGTGGTGAGTATTGGTTCAAAGGCATGAGCCTCGACCTAGATCAGTACAAACCCTACTTGAAATCACAATATAAAGGAGCTCATTCACACATTTTCCCATACAGTTATTTGTTGGAGAGATAGGAATCAGTATGAAGTTTATCATGAAAATTTACACATGTGAGAGCAGGTTTTCAAGATTGTATCAATACCACATTAGACTTCTCATGCACTTCACAGCTGTGACGTCCCTCAATTTGTGCAATTTATTGTATAGGAGTGTGATCAAGAAGTCTAAAAAGGTGCAGGTGAAAAAAAAGAGAGCATTATGCTAGTCTCTTCTATCATAGTTTGGTGAAGGTCATAGTTCTCCATCAGTTGGTAGAAAAGAACATGACACGGTATTCCTTCATTGAGGTAGCCCTACAAACTACTACACCAAACCAGAAACAAAACATTCCACCTACCATGTAGGATATTGGTTCATCAGGCAAGGAAGAAGAAGTGATGAAGAGATCTAGTCTTGAGGTTGCTTATACATATCAGAGAGGTACAAGGCTTGTATTTTCTCCTCAAATTGAGGAAGGGGCCAAGCCCAAACCAATAGAGCAAGGAACATTAGCACAACATTAGACATCCATGCATGATGAGGTATAGCATGATTTTGACCTAGTAGACTTAGAGGCTAGTGTGTTATGTAGATTAATCCCTCTTGTAGACAAGAGCGATCTCCCTAGTATTCTATAAATAGCTAGAAACAAACATCCATTTGGAAACCTTTTTCTCTAGACTAATTGCAATTAAGAATTAATATAAGAAAAGAGAGAGGACATGCCCCTACCTTGAAATCTAACGTTCGATGCAGTATTTTATCCAGTCTCTCCAAAAAGGCTTCCCTAGTAAGTAGAACCTACAATCAAAGACAAGACAAAAGAATCAAAGCATCTTCAACATATAATAATCAAGAAAAGATAATCCAACTTAGTGATCAAGGAGTCTAAGTATTAATGTTATTCAATAAGCACAAGAAAAACTCAATGAGAAAAAGAGATCCATATGTATTATCTTGAATGAAAAGAGTAACCTTACAACCTGATGCCTTGATGTCATACAAGTTTCTCTCGGGGTCCTGAAAAATCGTTCCTCCTTCAGTTTGACAAGCCTTCCTCTCTTAATACTAGCATGGGGTTATGGACATAAGGGTGTGATCATTCTCATGCCAACAAAAACTAGTGTAGAGAGTCTGCACTCTTGGGAATTTCTTCAGCAATTACATTCACAACCTTAGCATTTACAATCTACCCTTGAGACTGAAACATGAACTCAATTTATAGGGGAATAGAGGTAGTTTGAGTTCCATGAAGAGGGGCATGGATTCCTCTCATGAACATATTTGAGCTCCATGTACCAAGGAATAAGCTCCATGAGTGGAGGGATAAAGCTCGAACTAATCGCGCCTCTAGAAGCTTCTAGTTGGGAGAATATTCGACCAGCTAGGCTTCCAGAATTTACCTTTTCCTTTATTTGAATTTTTGTGGGGGTCCGCAGGTTTTAGTAGCAGAACGTGTGGGATTTGCCTTAGGCCATAGAACAAGTATCCGCGAACCTACAGGAAAAGGCTAGAAAAATTTGGGAGATAGACTTTTAAAGGTTTTAAAGAGATTTTCTCCAATTCCAAGACTTAGTTCAGGAACATTAAGGTTTTTTGACTTCTAAGGGAGAATGATATAGGTTGCGATAGACCTATACAGAAATTCAAATGTCATGGTGACAAAATAACGTGTAACATATTGCCCCCTAAAGTGCGAAGTCTAAGGTTGTTCTGAAGAGTGAAGTGCCTTAACATTCCGAGGACTAGATTGTGGACACACCAGTCGAAAACCAGTAAAAACATTCGATGCAAGGATATATATATATATACATAGGTATTCCCATACTCAGATCAAAACTAACTAAATGTTCTGGTACATATATGATTTTATTATTAAATCAAAAGTAGACACAGTATGGGCGTAGGCATATGTCATAAGTAGTCTACTGTATCATGAATAATAAAACTCCTTGTAGCATGGATGGTGGAAACTAGATTTAGGGTCTTGATTTCTGCTTCCCGAACTAGTATGATTCTATCCAAACGATTGATTGTGTCGAAGTCGAACATGGTAGAAACGACTTGATTACCAGTCAATGATGTGAACTGTTAACAAGTGTGAGAGAAACCACCAATAATGAAAATGGCTCTCAAAGTAATTAGTACAATCCATAAATTGTGAATGAACAATTTGCAGTCGAACACTCATAGAATCGTTCGATCAAAGATCAATGAGGTAAAATGTCATCGAAGGCAAGAAACCTGCCATTAGGGCATGCAGATCCCAAGGTACTGATGGGATTCTAGATCAAATTTCTAGATGATGAGCCATTGTCGATAGAAAGTGATCCGTCGCAGGAAAGCCTATGACACTAAACCATTAGATCAAATTTGAAGGAATATTTGCAAGGATTGAGTCAGGTATGGTCAACTTGAATGGAGAAATTTTTTTGCAATGAATGGTTTATTTGAACTATCTCTTGAACACATGACGACACTGCAGATGGTTTGGCAGAAATTTACCTAAAGCTAATATCCAGAAACTGGCTGAAGACTTTCAATGTGGTTTTATTAACTGTTAGAAAAAGGATTTCCCAACCCAGGTACAAGTGTTACAAAGTTTCATGTTCAAGAGTGGCATACTTCTTTTTAAACAAGAGTGACAACTGGATTCTTTTTCTCTCTTTTCCCCCCACCATTACTGGTAAGTACCTCTTTATTTTTGACAAGATTGAGGGGGATAACATTTTATTTTTTGTGTAAGCTCATCCTTCAGATGAGTCCATATTAGTATTAAAATTGAACCCTAAGAAGGAGTGGTTCAGTCCTGTTTGTAATAGATAGGTCCTTTACCGTTAAATTTTAACGAGTCCAGTATAGAAGAAACTCGGTGTTTTTAAGTTTTAGGGAGTCAGAAGAAAAACATTAGTAGACTTCGTGGTTTTTATTTTTCGTAAATTTAGTATCTCAAGCCTAAAAAGGGATAAAATAATACAAGAGAGAACTATATTTACCATGATTAGTCAACGTATACCTTTTTTGTAATTATTCCATTTCAGTTTGGAAAAGGGGTAAACTTATACTAAAGGGACGACTATTCATTTACTTTAACGAGTTTAAATAGTCAAGTACTCAGCGATATTTTCATATTTAGAGAGTCTAAAAAGGGCTTAAAATAGAACTCTATGGTTTTTCCTTTTCGTAATTTTCAAGAGCTCGAAAAAGTGATAAAATTATACTCAGCATCAAAATAATTATTTTCACCAAAAAATCATGTATCCTGCACAAAAGCTTACGCATAACTATTTCCAAGAGGTAAAAATATATAAAAATAGCATTTTAAAGTGATAAATAAATAAAATATAATATTTTATTGATTCAAAAACTATAAAAAGGAGTTAAAACAAAATCATTTCACATTTTATCTTCAGAGCAGTGAATTGAGAGCTTTTGGCAAAAATGTTTTGGAGCTAATATCGGGAGAACCGACCGTCCATTCTGTGAATCGTCAAAACCATGTAACTCACATCATCTTATTCTTCATTTCTATCCATTTCATTTCTCCTTTTTAGCCTTAATTTCATTTTTTGAGAGGAATTTGTGTTTAAAAATGCGCTCTCAAGGGTCCGCAGGTCATGTATGCGGTAACTGCGAACCTCAATAATTTTTCAATGAGAAAACTATCGAGTTGCCGCTGTTTTTTTGTAGAGACCGTGTGGATGTCCACGCTCTCTCCTCATAAAAACTGTAGAGGAGCCATGGCCATTTAAAAATTCACAAATTCTCTTAAAAATGGTTCAAGTTTTGCACTCAAATGGTTTCTAACTTTCAAATGCGTTGATTTGCAGGATATTCCACCATGTTAGAGTGGCATGAGCATGAACATGAGTCTATAGAAAATGAAGCCATGGAAGATGATACAACAATATGTGCATTGTAGACTTGTGGTTTATATAAGTTTTGGGATATCCAAGGTATGAAAGCACAAGTAGATTTGATAACATGGCTAGTAAATGCATGGGAAGTCCAAGATCAATTCTTCATCATTGGTGACCATATTCTCGAAATTGAGCTAGAGGATATCTATTTTCTCACTAGATTATCCTAAAGAGGAGTAAATATATCCTTTTTTGGGGCTAGATAGGGTGGCCTACCCATTTCCAGCTACAAAAAATAGTATTGCAATGATGAGGCCGACTTAAAGGATAATCACATAGATATTAAAACTATTTTGAAATTGTATCTCAAATTTATTGTATTTACAGTAACCATATTGTGTGGGAGTTCATCTCCACATGTAGCCACTAAATCTCAAATGCAGACCGTAGTAGAGTGTTTTGGACATACCATATTTAACTGGTGCGAAGGGGTATTGGCCAACATGAAAGGCTAATTAACTAGAGCAAACAATGCAAAATTGAAAAACTTTGGTTATGGCGCCATTTTGATTTCATTTTCTTTAGAGAGAATCATGCTTCTCGCCCCTCAGCTAATTCTAGTAGATTGTGGGGAACCTGGGGAACCTCGAATGGTACATTTGGTTGCATTAATGGCTTGCCATGGTGGTGATGGTAGTTTAGTGGTTCGGTTCAATCTGGAATACTTTATGTGGCTAAGGAACCAAGTCTTCACCATCGAAGACTTCCCCTATGCAGGTATGGATTTCAGAGGTGATCTTGAGATGTGTTTGCCTCCAGGGGCACAGTGGGACGAATCAAGTAAGCAAACTATTTTGATGTTTTTAATCTAATTTTTATTTATTTTTTATTGTCCAATACTGATAACAATATTTAAATGCATATTTCGGTCCACAACGACTAGCTACACTTCGTCACTTTAATAGGCGGCAAGTAGAGCCTATAGCACCAGCATAGGATCAGGTAGTAGAGATCCTAGAAGATATGGAACACAACCTAGAGAGGTTGACCATATACATTCATGAGACAGGAACGGATGACATTCCTCTCCAGCTTCAGAGACATGTTACGGGTGTTCTAGGACCATTTAGGAGATTCCTGCATAAGGTGGTGCGTGCCATAGTCTATTACCATGATCATCATCACGGATAGTGGATGATCATTGTGGACTGACATTTTTTTTTTTTTGTATCTGTATCTATTAGATCATAAGGTATTTGAACCTATGATCATAGATGATGTAAAAAAGTTTTAAACAAACCTATCTATGATATTACTACTTTCTTTGAGTATCTTGTTCAACATGTATCAAATGTTGTTTTGGTTTACTAAGTTAATGTTTGAAAATTTCTATTTATAACATGATTATCTAATGCATCAGCCAATGTGTTTAAATTTCTTGAAATATGTTGATATTTGATGTAATCAAAATGTCGTTCCAGGAGACGAACCTTCAAAAATAATCTCAATAACACTGGATTTTTAATTTCATATACCCTATTTAAATGTAATACAATGAGTTCTAAATCCAACCTAATGATCAAACGTCGAATACCAAATGAAATGGAATCAGATAATAACTCAATTACTGCACTATATTCTGCTATATTTTTTGTTGTTTGACAAAGGCACACCCCATGCATAGAAACTAACTCATCGGTGGGTGATAACCCAAGCCGCGGAAGAGATACTCCATGTACTATGATAGGAACCATCAGCAAAACCAATGTATGTTTGAAGGGATGTTGACATCTACAATATCAAGAGTAATCAGGATAAGCAGTGATAGTAGTAATAGAAAACTTAATCTAGGCACACTATCTAAAAAGTAACTATTGTATAACAAATATCTTCACATGAAAGTCAAGAATAATATCTCTTAAGATAAATACCATTTCTAGGTTTATCTAAAGAGACCCTGTCATAATCATTCAATTCATAGGCTCCTTTCGCAAGCACACGCTTGAAAATGTAGGGACCATGCCACATCGGTTCAAATTTTCCAGCTCCTAGCTTATTGTTAACTTGATCGTACACTAAGACTAGGTCACCTTCTGAAAAAACACGAGGAGTAACACTTTGATCGTACTGAGCTTTCACATGTTTCTTATGAGCTTTAGATGCTAATGCGCTGAGTCTCGTCTAATTATGCTAAGTACAAAAAATGTTTTTCCTCTTTCGAGGTAGCTGGTAACAACTCAATGGCTAATTGGAATGATGGAATATTGTATTCAATGGGTAACACAGCTTCTAAACCATAGACGAGTTGAAAAGGAGTGAACCCTGTAGTAGTTTTTGTTGAGGTTCAGTATGCCCATAGTGCTAAAAAAAGCATGGTATACCAATTCGATTTGTGAGATCCGATAATCCGTTTAATTGTGGTAGTTAAAACCTTGTTGAAGGCTTCTACTTGACCATTAGCCTGTGGGTAATATGGAGTAGAATTATCATGGCGCAGGCCAAGTTGATCGAAAAGTTTGGTCATCATTATACTTCGAAAATGACTCCCATGGTCTGTGATAATAGCTTGAGGCACACCGAAATGAGCAATCACATGACTGAATACGAACGTAGCTGCAGTTTTTCCATCTGTCACGAATGTAGGCATTTCCTCAACCCATTTGGTAAAGTAATCTATAGCGAGAATAATATACCCATGCCCCCAGTTGAGTAAGGGTTACATGTAATGAAATCCATGCCCCATTTTGCAAAAGGAATGACGGCAATGATTGAATGAAGAGGAGTTGGAGGCACACACATCTTTCGATCAAAAATTTGGTAGTTGTGGAATCTCCAGACCATAATAATACAATCTTTGAATAATGACAGCCAAAAATAACTAGAGCGCAATATCTTTTGGGTTGTGGCAAACCCATACATATTACCACCACATGCTCCAAAGTGGAAATTCATTCAAAGTCCTTTCAGCTTCTTCGTGAGTTATACAGTGTCAAAAACCATAATTCGCACCATGATGATATAGAGTGTCTCCAACAATATTGTATTACTGAGATTGATGTCGAATTCTCCGTCGATTTGAACGTGAAAGCTCTAGGTGAAATGTTTGGGTTTGAAGAAATATAATGGTATCTCCATACCATGGATCAAATGTACCTATGAGAAATAGAGATTCCTTTGTGATGGGATTCTCTACCATGGTTTTTGTCTCAGTATTGGGAAAGTCACACATGAGTTATGCAAACACCAGTGATTTCTTTGATTTAGATTTCTCGAATTCCAAATCAAACTCTTGTAGGATAACAATCCATTTAGATTATTTTCCCCTGAGTAATTTTTTTTCAAAATATACATCATTGGTTTGTAATTAGATATCATAGTTTTTTTACGTAATAGTATGTAGTGACAGAATCGTTGGAAAACTTGAACTGCTACCAAGGCCAATTTCTCCACATGCAAATATTTGATTTTCGTCGGGTTAAGATTCCGACTTAGATAATAGATCACATGCTCATTGTGAGATTCATCCTCTTGAACCAAAACCATTCCAATGGTGGAATCAGAGGCAGCTAAATACAAAAAGTAGTCCTGGTGGTAATTGGGTGGATGCAATAATGGTGCATGGGTCAACACGTGTTTTAGTGCATCAAAATCAGAAATCTCAACCCAAATAAAAGTAACACTTTGTTTCAACAACCAGGTAAAACCTTTTGTTAACTCAGCATAGTTCGGGATAAACCTACATAAAAAAAATTCTTTCCCTTGCAAACTTTGGAGTTGGCGAAGTGTGGAAGGAGGAGGTAAATTGATGATGGCCTCAACCTTCGAGGGGTCGACATGAATGTTGGATTTCGAAACGATGAATCCTAATAATAATCTTGATTGCACACAAAAAACAAATTTTTGTGGGTTCAAACGAATCTTGTAATGCCTACGTCTCATGAAAATAGCTCGTAAGTGTGTAGGATGATCTTCCCTGCATAAAGAGTGAGCAGGTAAATCATCCAGATAAGTTTGTACAATATGTTTGATATCATGAAAAGCATAAGACATTTCCCTTTGAAAAGTTGCACCAGCATTTTTTAATCCAAATGGTAATTTTCAATAAGCAAATGTCCCCCAAGGGCATATAAACGTTGTTTTTGGTTGATCAACAGGGAGTATTTTTATTTGATTATACCTGTAAAATCCATCCATAAATGAGAAAATTTCATTTCCGGCATAATCATCGATAATTTGGTCGATATAGGGGGTTGGATAATTGTCTTTTGGACATGATTTATTAATATCCCTGTAATTGACGCATACTCGTATAGTCCCTTGTTTCTTGGTAACGAGAACTATATTAGATACCCAATCTGTCAATGGAATTGGACAAATAAATCCTTCTTACAATAGCTTTTCAACTTCAGATTTGATAGCAGTAACTTTTTACAGATGTATTGGACGTAATCTTTGTCTCATATGCTTGGCATACTAGTATGTCTTAATTTCATGAATGAAAATCTTTGGATTTATTCCTGGCATCTCTTCTTAAGACTAGGCAAATATGTCTCAGAATTCTTAATAGGGCTTCGTATGTGTTAATTTCGTCAATCGTACAAGAAGTGCCTATCTAATGTTTTCAATAATTCCATATTTAACTGATATGTCGATGGGAACTATTGTGGAAATATTTCCCAAATTAGTCTCAGAATTCGAATTCATAATCGATACGGGTTTCTATGGTCCTTCAACATAATAAATTGTAAAAATAGATGAAAAATAATTTTTAAACCTATCAAGTTTAGGTAAAAACGAATATCTATTATGTAGATCATCCCAGGGTAATTCACCCAATGACAAAAATTCTTAAATACTTTCATCATGTGAAACACTTGTTGAAAAGGATCGGAAAGTGATGTCAAGGATGAGCTTGATAGAGAAGAATATTATTTGGTGATCACATTCATTTGATCAGGAGTAGTTGAAAGTGTGTCAGAAAACGACTGTACTGCTACATATACCATTTCAAAAGGACTCAAAGGCATCTCACCACTGAAAGAATCCAGTTCTAATTCTGAAGGCACTACCCAAGTGTCATCGAATGGGATAGTTCTTGATGAGATCATATTGATGTTGGAAATAGTATGCGGTACATTGTGTGGAGGCATAGAAAAAGTTCCCATCAGAGCATAATCCTTTACTAAACCTACACCAACATCTTCATATGGGATAGTCAATTTTCCAACATGTTGGATACTGTCTGTAGAAGCAGCGTCAGACGAATAATATGAGAACTGATCAATTTTTACAATCTTTCCTTTATGGGGAAACATGATTAACCGAAAGACAGATGAAACGAAAACATTCATGGCATAAGACCAACTTTGATCCAAAAGAAGGCTGTAATCCAGAGGGGCATCAACAACTTCCACATCTAGATTAACAGTTTTTCCTTCTACTTCTATAGGTAGATCCTATAGTATTATGAATGGATGAAATCCTCTTCTATCAAAGGCTTTTAGGATTTTCAGTGATTCGTTGAGTGTTGGAGAACCAAGATTCTTCCAAAATTTTAATGACATTATGCACGTGGATGCCCCCTCATCAATTACAGTATGAAAGACTCGTCTATTTTTTATTAATACTGGCATATGAAAATCCATATGATGAGGGAGTCTCAGTGTAAAATTTTCTAGATAAAATACCATGAGATTATAAGCTTGAGGTTCAATAGCTCCGATAGCTGATAATAGTAATTTCCTTTGTACTGGACATGATTTTAGCACTTCTAAGGCCGACATTGTTGAAGGGGATATCGCCAAGTCTTCAACAATGTTGTAATTCTGAGCAGCTCTCACATGTGGATTGAAAGCTGATTTTCGAAGTACACCTTTACCAGGTGGTTTAATCACTAGATCAGGATTAGGTTTCTCGATATGAAGCGGATTGAAAACTGAAGGATATATAGCTGGTGTTTGAATAGAAATTTTTGTCTCTTTACCAGTTACAGATTTTTAGTTCCATAATCTTGCGATCACATCGCAACCATAACCTCAAACATCATTAAAATATATGCCGATGAATTTGAAGAAGATCGTATCATTTTTCTGTCTTGAGTGGGAAAAGGATCCTTCAAGATAGCAGGTGTGGGTGAACCTTTGACAAACTTAGAGACCTTAGGCCAATGTGGGCACTCTTTGGTAAAGTGATCCTCATCACAGATAAGACAAGCATAACGAGGTTTCTGCTTATCATTAGTTGGTTCATTATTTTTAGTTTTCTCTTTAGGAGATTTAGTTTGCTTATTTTATTCTTTCCTTTCTTCTTATTACTGGTTTTAGATTTAGCTGTAGATGAGTCTACAACATGGATTTCAATAGAATTTTCAAGGGAATAATATCCTTTTGGTGAATCTGGTAAAGTTGTAATAGGATAAGTAGTTTTTGAGGACTTCTTATTACTCTTATTAGCGCTAAATAAACCAATTACACCATCTGTAGCATGAAAATATGAAGGAGTTGCAGTTATTTGACTGGGACATGGTAAGTCAGGAATTTTTTCGTATAAAGTACCAGACTGTGTATATACAAGGTCTAAGTACTATGCTTTAGCAATGACCTTTTCTTCCATAACAACCCCTCCCTTAGCCACATCTTCAGTGATCTTTGGAAGCAATGATTTGATAAACCATTCTACCAAGATTTGATTCAGAATAAAAACTTTCACTAAACGTCTACTACATCTCCATTCATGTATGTGATCTAAAATGTACGTAGACGTATATTGTTTTAATGAAGTCAAGAGTTTTGTACCATTGTCGTATCAGACTGGCAACTGAAATTGTGTTAAGAAATTTGTTTCTAAGGCATTTAAATTGTTGAATGAGCCGTGTGGTAGTTCAATATACCACTTTTCAGCTAAACCTATCAGTGTTCTCTGAAACAATCTTAATCAAATGGAATCATCGATTAAAGAGTTGGATGCACACCAGAGGTGGTAATTCATGACATTGTTTGAAGGGTCTTCTCCTGATTTACCTTCGAACTTAGGAATATCACTCGGAAACTTATTCAGCATTGGCGGCCAAAATGGAAGATAATAAATCGGATCATTCGTTAGGTGCGAAAAATCTGGTAAATCCAAAGTTTCTATGAATGGTAACTAACGGTTAGGGTCTTTCTGAGCAAATTGATAACCTTGAGGAACTATACCAGTACCAGGAGGAGTATATCTAGGATAGCCTGGGATAGCCTATGCATTTGGGATTGGATTGCCTCCCAAATAACTAGGGTTGGCCAAACCATACTAAGGTTGAGCTAGTATCTGATACATGTAACTAGGGTACGGTTGATGTTGGTATACTGGATTTTGTGATATAGGTCCATATTGATACTTCCCTTTATATGTTTGATTAAAAAACTGAGGTTTGCTTATTACAATTGTACTTGTACCAGGTTGTCCCGCAAACATTTGAACAGTAGTTTGAACTGTGGGTCTAGGTTGATGTGCAATGACTTGAGGGGTTGTAGAAATAGGGGCTACAGAAATTCCAGGGATAGCTGTGGTAGGTTATTGAATAGAAGTTGGTGCAGAAGTTTTAGGTGGAGTTCTAGGTGTACTCGGACCAAGTTCTTAAACACTACTAGGTGCAGATACCTAAGGTATAACTTGAAGTGTAGGTTGGACAGGTTGTTGTATTTCATTGTGAGCAGTTGGCTGACCAGGCTGATTATAAGGTACTTGCACATTAGGTTGCAAATTCTGTTGATTCAAATATGGATTCCACACCGTGTTTACTCCAGGATATGGAGCTCCCATTGAAGGTTGTGATGCATAATATGGACCATAAACAGGTTGATAATTTGGAACATAAGCTTGATAGTTGGCTAGATAATTTCCACTAAAAGATTGACCTTCCTGAAATAATTGTTGTTCCTGATAAAAATATGGCCTCAAAGGAGGCTAATGTCCTTTGAAAGACTATTGCCCTGGCATAAGGTACTTTCCTTGAAGAGGTTGTGGACCCTAAATAGAGTACTTCCCTTGAGGTTTATATTGTCCTTGAGGTATGTACTCTCCTTGAGGTGTGTACTGTCCGTGAGGTATGTACTGTCCTTGAGGTGTCTATTGTCCTTGAGGTTACCCCCAGGTGGTAAATTACTACTTTGAGGGTCAGGGTTAGGAATTTTTCTAGACATCATATAGAATTGTTTTACGTTCAAATTTTTGGTATGAGATTCATTTGGACCAGGTGATTGTACTAGTTTTTCGGGAGAGGGAGTTGCTCCTGAGAAAGTACCAGAAGTGGTGGTACCCCAGAGGAATGGATGGACCACCATACAAATAAGTTTCTGGTGATGCAAAAAACATGGATGACTCACCAGACATGTTTAATGGTGGTCCTTAATTACCTCTTGGTATGGCGCAAAAAGGAATATGTGGTGGTGAATAGTTGAGACCAGAATTGTGTAGAAATTTTGTTAACTGATAATACCAACGATCTTTTTTGAAAGGGATATAATAGTAAATCGATTCACTTTGCCTAAGATCTAAATATTCTTGATGTGAAGGAAGTAGAACTTCCTCTTCTGTATCAGTAATCTCTTCAATGTTAATGAGGCTAGGAGGAAGGTTCTCAGTGATGCGAAACTTCACTTGCAGTGACTGAGGATGACCAGGGGTTGGAGTGATGAACTCTAAAGCAAGCTCAGATGTAGCAATTTTAATTTCTAGTTCAGAAATTCCAAGCTCAATAGTTGATAATTCACTAGTTGTGGAAGCAAGTTCAACTAGTTCATAAATTGTAAGTTTCCTTTGAGAACTTTCTGTTGTTTGAGGTTGATCTACTTCGTAATCATGATGTATAATTACTAATGTTCCCTCTTGTTCAGTTGATCCGATCCCTGATGGTTTTCCTTTCTCATATTTAATCTTTTCTAACTGGCTTGGTGTGTACTCAGGGGGTTTCCCCTGCATTCTACGGGATTTTCTCGGTAATTCTGCCACGATTAGATGTTTAACACAAAAAATCAAAGAAAATTTCAAAAAAATAACCTAAAGTCACTAAGGAAAAAATAAAATCAAACACATTCCTAAAAAATATAACAGAGCAATCCACACATAAACAGTATGTTTCCACACTAAAAACACTAGTTGGTGATGAAATCCAACGTCGTAGAATTATAATGTGGAAAACTTGGTAGTAGGAAAAATTACCCGGATAACCTACTTAATGAAATATTCTAGTGAAAGTCTCTCCACTTATGCCATCTCGAAGTGAAGTGTACCCTCTGGAAAGTCCAAGTGATTCTAGACGATGTCTGTTCCAGGTACAATGGGACCTTACCTCCACCGTCACCTTGCGAAAATGTAATGATACTTTTTCGGGATTCTCAAGATTCTACTTCAGAGATGGAAAACAGAGGAATTTACTAGATATGTCACCCTTCAAAGAAAGTGTGAGATCTATAGGCTACCTGGCCAACTATAGACTTTTCCTATAGAACTTGGAATAATCCCTTTCAGGAATCTCAACAAGGTCTTCAATGAAAACGTTGTATAAGAAAATATGAGAAATAATAACGTAAATCAGGGATGGGATCCCCTCATTTATGCTATATGTGACTTATATATGGAATTTAATCAGAAAAAATTAGTTTAAGCACATTAAACAGATCTCCCACGGTCAAGACTAGCTAGAAATCAGCCAAAGAGAAGAGTTGTTACAACATGAAAACCCAGCAACTAGAATTATGCAGTTTTGGCTTAAACTTAGAGGAGGACAGCCAAGGATCTGTTATTTCAGATTTATGACAGTAAATCAGATTCAAATTTGATCTTATTTCCTCCACAGCAGATTAAAAAAGAAACTAGGGAAAAATCCCTTCAGAAATTAGAGCTGCAACTAGAAATAAACTGCAGAAATACATAGATAGCATTATTTTTCAGATGGTTCAGTTGTTGTACATTAAATTTCAGATCTATGACATATGTATGGTTAAAAAATCAGATCTAATACAGATGTGGAAACTATATGAATTTAAAAATAAGATCCAATTGGAATTACATCAAAATATTGCATAATAAGCTGTAGATCTGAATCACAAATTGCAGTACTGCAGAAAACCCAGAAATTTCTGAAGATAACTCTATTACTGAAAGTGATCAGATCTATAGAGACATGGATCAGAAACCCAATCCACAGATCACCAAGGGAAGGCAAGCCTAACACCAAGAGATCTTCCTCCAATATGATAGCAAACTGAAACAAGAAACCCTCTTACAAAAATAACGTAGTATGGAGTAGAAACTGCACTGAGGGTCGAAGAGACTGAATATACTAAATGAAATTGAAAATCAGATACAAAATATGGATAAAATATCTCTTTGGAGGCTGAAGAGAACACTCCAATAGAAAAATCCTCTCAAAACAATCTAGATCTAAGCAGATCTAGAACACCACTTGCTACAAAAGATAGGAGCTGCAAAACCCTTAATGGGCCAGCGCTTCTCATGAAAATGGAGCTTGGTCTCAAACCAGATAGTGGCTCACTTCAGCAAATAACTCCTCCAGTGAACCTCAAGGGAATATATGAAACCCCTAAATAGGAATTCCAATCACAATCCTCCACTAAACAGCAGAGAATGGTATTTGTCTAAGCTGACAAATACTTCAGAAATATGATCTATCGACAACTTCTTCATGTTGCTCTCCTCCTTCTTTTATAAGATGAGAAAGCTCTTGCAAACCCTAAACCACTTTGATGAGTCATCCCTCTTCACATTAGAGGCTCCCTTCTTGAACTTCACAGTCCCTTTTGGAGATGCAATGAACCTAGACAGTGCAGTTGATTTGGTCAAGGTGGACCCAATATTTGGCTCAAACCTCTTTCACACCTGCACGTGATTATTTACATAGCCCTGATTTGTCTTTTTTCACATGGGAATTTATTTATTCAGACTTTTTAGGAGTTTTACATGTCCTCCTTTATTCATTTATTCATAAAACATAATTAAAAAAAAAATGAATGTTTCCTCTTAGCTAAGGGTAAGTAGAAACATTACAGTCCTCCCCTCCAAAATGTTGCTTGTCCTCAAGCAACTGACAGGTTAAGAGCTATAGTTCTTCTCCTTCTCCATTGATGGCACCATCAAGAATCAAGCTTTCATCATGGATTAAGTGCTCACCAATCCAATACATCAAAAACTTCTCCTCCAATGCTAATATGATAGGTGCATAGTCTACCCCTTCAGGAGTGTAAAACTCAACAGAAATATACATGGGTGAAGCAATGTCACATCTAAAACATGTATCATGAAGTACAAGATAAAGTTCCATCCCATGTGGTAAATATACGCTGCCTAATTTTTTCCCATACAAACCCATAAAAAATACCAATATGTCATCTATATATGGAAGCAAAATTACATATAGGCAAACTGAAACTTGCACTTGAGGAGGTGGGTTACAATCCCACATAAGGTACTAGTGCAGTGCTCTTCTTGTTTTGAGTAGATCTTAGTGTGATAGCTGGTACCCCCACCACATCTTTGCTGCATGGGTCGCTTTGACATGGCTAAAAGTGAAGCCCTCATTAGGTGCCTTTGGGAAGCACCCATCATGATAGATAATCTCCCTTTGCACCTCAAAGGAGTGGCCAGCTTTGGAATTTTTATTGGCCTCATCAATGCCATGAGATATTCATGTAATATTACTCCTTGTAGGAGCCATGGCATGCATACATATGGTAAGAGAATGTGCCAAATCAGAAAAATAAACTTGCTCCATAAGATCAGATTCCTTACCATACAAGTCTCCCATACACATAGAGTTAGGCATGGGCTTTTCTCCTCTTTTAAGAGAAGAAAGAGATGGCTGAAATGTCTCATGCATAGGATCCCTTGGCTGCCCCATCTCCACATAACTATTGCACTCTTGTATGTGCTGATATATTTCCTCCCAATAATAATGCTGATGTAGTTCTTCCTCCATACTCTCCCAATCAAAACTCTTCAAGATTAGGGAGTAGATTTTTGCTGACTGCATGTAGCTGGAAAGGAACTTTTTGTGTGCTCTTTGTAGTATCTCTTGCTTAATCTTGGAGGATCAAGACAAGAATACTTTACCAAGATGATAGATGACCCCTTCATGGAAAAAAGATCCTCCTCCTTGCTTCATGCCATCTAAGATCATCCTGGTGTGCAGATCTTTGGAATACTCCACAAGGAGTTGAGACCTCCAATATGGATCTACACTTCTCAACAAAGACAATGTTGTTGATGCATCTACAGTGGTGCTTTCCTTGTTACTAATTGTTTCTTTGGCACTATGCATGCCAAAACTATTTGTGGGAAGGCTGATCCTCCCCCTTGCTTCCTCCCATAGCTTTGTGACTCTCTCTTGCATTTTTTCAGCACTTCGTGAGGCTTTCCCCACGGAATCTAATGGCACCCCAAGTGGCTTTCCATGATGTAATAATGTTCCTTGCAACACTCTCATAAACATGAGAGAAGTAAATAGGAGGTCCCTGCCCCCACTGTGCAATTCCGTCTTTTTTGTGTGGGCGGAAACATCAAGTGAAGGGTAGGTGTGCATGCCTTGAATTATTTGTTGTTTCCCACTCTTCAAATCCACCTATTCCATCTGCAAGGCCTTCTAATGAGTGGTGAATTTTCCCAAAGTAATCAACCACTAGACACCCAAGATGATGTTGGTGTCTGGTATATCCACTACAAAGAAATGGTCCTCCAAAGTGTAGGTTCCCATAGTCACAGTAAGTGATGGAACATACTGCATGCACTGCATAGTTCTATCTCCTGGAACCAAAACAGAGAACCTATCAAAAGTATCAGTGGGGATCCCTCTCCTCTGCACAAGGTTAGCATCAATAAAGTTGTGGGTTGCCCCACTGTCAATCAGAATAGATACTCTTTGTTTCATAACTGAACCTTGCACTCTAAGATTCAAATACTTAGGCACTCCTCTCAAAGAAGTAAAAGTCCCACTGGTTGGAGAAAATGCTCCTTCTTCTTCTCTGGATGATGATGGATCCTCCTCCTCATCATCACCAGTGCTGTGACCTCTCCTAGGTCCATCATTTCCCTCTTCCTCCTCACAATCAGAGAAGACTTCAATATAGTGTGCTCTTCCAACATCACATCTATGTCCCGGTACCCATGGCTCTTGACAAATGAAACATAATTTCTTTTTCTGCAACTCCCTCCAGAGATCATTGTCAAGAAGCTTCTTCAGTGAGCTCTCCTTGGGTGGAGTAGTTGTCCCCTCCTTTCCCTTGGAAGAGTGAGTGGATTTTCTTGGGAAGGTTTCCTTTTCCCTTGGCAAGGCATCTTGGAGATCTCTAGTTCTTTCAATGGCATCATGCAGAGTGATGGGCTGGGTAGACTTCACCAACCCATGAAAAGGTTCTTCCAGGCCATCAATCAACGTATAAACTCTCCTTGCTACTGAAATATCAAGAACCATTACAGACAACCTCAGGAATTCAGAGATGTAGGCCTAAACATATCTTGTTTGTTTAAGCTTTTCCAAGCTTATGAAAGGGGCCTCCGGATCTTTCTGATCAAACCTCTCCACTAGTCTCTTATTGAACTCAGCATAAGTGGACACATTTTTGTGCCCCAATGTAGAAATTCCATGAAACCACCAGTTGTGGGCTTCTCCCTCAAAATGCAGCGCAAAAATCTTGATGGCTTCTGCTTCAGGCACTTTATTCAGCTGGAAATATATGTCCAACTTCTCCACCCATGCTTTAGCAGAATAAGAGGGTGATCCATCGAACTTAGGCAAGAAGAACCTGCCCATGGTGTGGTGCCTCCCATGAAGGAAACCTCCATCTCTGTACTGCTTCCATGGCCTCCTCTAGTCCTTGAGATGGCAGAAGTCATGAAAGCTCAAGTTATCCTTGAACCTTTGACTTTGTGAGTCATATTCTACAAAGTAGCCTTCCAAAGAGTTTTGTTATTATAGCCCTTCATTATCTACAGCCAAGAAGGTAGGAATTGTAGAGCATTGTGAGATCTGTGGGACTTGTGGCAAGCTCACATGTTGACCAGTCCCAAACTGAGACATTTCAAAACTTTCTCCTTGATGGAATCTCCCAAGGGAATCCCTCATTCTATCTATTCTAATCTTCTCTATTTCCTTGTATAGATCTTGCATAGCTTCCAAGAGAGTTTTTGCAAACTCTTCTGCCTCCTTATCTTTATCATTCACCAATTCAAGGGCTTTCCCCTTGTCTTGACCCTTGTCAAGGTCAATAGTACTATAGTCATAATTTCTATGACTTCTATTCTGGTATCTCCTTTCCCTCTCAGAAAGAGGATCTTCATCCTCGGATTCAGCATGACTGAGGCTCCAATGCTAGCACAGGTTGTGCCAAGAGTGGAGCTCCGATGCCACTGTAATGATCCTTTTCGGGATTTGCAAGATTCTACTTTAGAGATGTACTACAGAGTAATTTAATAGATATTTCACCCTTCAAAGAAAGCATGAGATCTAGAGGCTACCTGGCCAGTTGTAGACTCTGCCTATAGAACTTGGAATAATCCCTTTCAGGAATCTCAACAAGGTCTTCAATGAAAATGTTGTATAAGAAAATATGAGCAATAATAATGCAGATCAGGTCTGGGATCCCCTAATTTATGTTGTATGTGACTTATATATGTAATTTCATAAAAAAAAATTAGTTTAAGCACATTAAACAGATCTCCCACAGTCAAGACTAGCTAGAAATCAACCAAAGAGAAGAGTTGTTACAACATGAAAACCCAGCAACTAGAACTACGCAGTTTTGGCTGAAAATCATAGGAGGAAAGCCAAGGAAATGATATTTCATATTTATGATAGTAAATCAGATTTACATTTGATCTTATTTCCTCTACATCAGATTACAAAAGAAACTAGGGCAAAATCCCTTCAAAAATTAGAGCTGCAACTAGAAATAAACTGTAGAAATACATAGATAGCGTTATTTTTTAGATGGTTCAGCTGCTGTAGATTAAATTTCAGATCTCTGACATATGTATGGATAAAACATCAGATCTAATATATATCTGGAAACTATATGAATTTAAGAACAAAATCCAATTGGAATTGCATCAAAATATTGCATAATAAGCTATAGATCTGAATTACAAATTGCAGTACTGCAGAAAACCCAGAAATTTTTGAAGATAAATTTACTAATAAAAGTGATCAGATATATAGATACATGGATCAGCAACCCAATACATGGATCTCCAAGGGAAAGCAAGCCTAACACCAAGAGATCTTCCTCCAATCTGATAGCAAACTGAAACAAGAAACCCTCTTACAAAATAACGTAGTATGGAGCAGAAACTACGCTACGGGTGGAAGAGACTGAATATAATAAATTAAATTGCAGATCAGATACAAAATATGGATAAACTATCTCTTTGGAGGCTAAAGAACACATTCAAGCCCGTTAGTATGAATCCTTCGTCGAAGCGTACGAAAAAGGACCACTTTAGCTACGCATAACTAATAGCCCTAACAACAATAGTGGCCGCCAAATATCTTCAGATCTGCGGTTAGTAATAAAAATGCTACAACAACCAAATCTATAAATGGAAAGACATTAAGCAGTAAAGTAAAGGGTTTGCTCCATGCATCCAACAGACAAGACAAGAACACAATTTTTTGAAAGAATTTTTATATTACAGGGCACCTGGGAGGAAAACAAGAAGGTGTATCCAGCTCTCCTCAATGGGATGGGTTCTTTGTAGTCCTCAACACTTCAGATCTAAGCTTTCTCCCTCTTGTAGGTGTAGAAAACCCAATGCAAAAATGAAGCTCAATGGGAGAAAATGATGAAAAATGAGACCAAGTGTATAGATCCAGAGTGATCTAATAGGCAACAAAAGGTGAAGAATGATGGGGAAAACCCTCCTATTTATAACAAAATATTGGGTCATTCTAGATCTTGGTGCATGATTAAAATAATGTTAACCAAATCTAGATCCACCTTTTATGGAATATTTTATTATATTTGTTGGAGGGAAAGGGTCTTTGACTTAGGTCAAATCCCTTGATTAGTTAAAAATAAATAAATAAATGATTTATTTATCTTTTTAAGGAAGTGGTTGGAAGATAATCAAATAAATAATGATTTATTTAATTATTTGTGGGTGATTTGGTCATATTTAACAAGGAATATTATCTAAACAAGATTTAAATAATCATTCCTAGAAATTAATAAGATAAATAAAGGTTTATCTAATTAATTTCTTTGGTTTTGGGTTAAACATGACTGGGAATAATAATTAAATTATGGTTTAATTAATTATTCCATGAGGAAAATCAAACAAATATAGGTTTGTTTAATATTTCCTTTTGGGGTGTCCTGTTTTAACATAGTGAAAGCAGTTTTACTTAGGGTAAAACTAGTCTTACATGGTGTACTTGGGTCCATCTAATGATAATAGGTTAGATGACCAAAAAATGGTGTAACAGATTGCCCCCCAGCGTGCGAGTGTCAGGAGCAAATCGTATGACCGAAGTACGTTGTAAGAACTCGATCACTAGACAAAAAAAGGGAAGTCAGAGAGAGAAAGGTGAGGTAGATAGTGTGTTGAAGGACTAGACCCTGAGGAGACGAGACTCGCAGGTGCAACAAGTCTCTTTTTATGAGAGGGTACCTGTGCTAAAGGCGGCGGGGGAGGCATACCTATGCCCGTCGAGACAAAGTACAAAAGAATAGTGTGTCTAGTAAACAAGGGACCGAACCATAGAGTACAGCTGGCATAATCAGGAGCCAGATAAGAATACAATGAAGAGTCTCACATACATGTTGTGCCTGGGATAACAGCCAGGACTAGTACAATAATATCTGAGTACATGAGATAAATACAACCCAAATTCCCCCCGTAAATGGGGAAGGGCTCACAAAATCTGACTGATACATGCAAATCAAAGAGGTGCTGCAAGTGGCTAAGGCCAACATCATCAAAATCTGGAGCGGCATCGAAGGCTGCAAAGAAGAGGTCATCCGGGCATGTGGGGGGCTACCTGCAGGGCCACCCCCTCATGAGGGTTGAGACATCTCACACACACCCGGGAATCATCAAGAGCTGCTGCTGGATCACTGGACCATCAAGTATACGAATCTCAATCATGCTGAAAGGAGCTGGAGAAACAATCAAGTCAAAGGGAAATGAGAGATCCCTTGGCTTGATCCGAGGCACCGAACAAGAGTGGAAGCTGGAACCAAGGTACACCGCCCTCTAGACCTGACTTCTGGAATGAATGTGTTGATGTCGACAGAAGGAAGTCCGCCATAGTTAAGGCAATGAGAGAGCCTCAACTAAGGCACGAGAGAAAAGAGTGGAGCGACGGACAGACTGACACTAATGATGATGGAGAAATGGAAAGGACTGAGTAGCGAATGGACGACTTCCCTTGTTAGAGCATAAAGGGCATGAATGACATGGCAGCGACTGACACAATATCATATGGGACAGGGGACAGTGGGACTGAAGGTCATAATGTGCGACACAAGAGAGAGACCAAGCAATGAAGGATGGAGGGCTAGAGCAGGGTACAAAGGGACCCAGGATAGACTCCATGAATGCGATGATGACTCAACTTGGATGCTCTAAACAAGGGTGAATTGATGGTGCTGCCACATAGTAAAGGCCCAATGGGGGACCATGAAAACATGAGTACAAGATGGTAACTCATGACGAAAATCGACACGAACAAAGATAAGTAAGGAGGCAAAATGGTGCCCCAAGTACAAGTGTTGTAAGTGAGGAAGTTCGATTTGAAGGAGAGGTGAAGTGATCCTTCTTGGACAAAATAGCTCCTGGCGAAGGATGAAAGTACAAAAAAGATGCTGGCTATCTAAAAGAACATAAAACACGCATCTCAGAAGGGAAATGCTAAGGGTAATATTTCTTAAGATAGAGTGCATTGCGAGGATTAGGAAGAGGATTGCCTTCGAAGTCCTCTAAAAGGTATGCCCCCTTACCAAGACCCTTACTGATGACGTAAGGGACTAGCCATAATGAGTCAAACTTCCCGTGACCAAGGACATCATGGGCTTGGTCACATACTAAAACAAGGTCGCCTTTGAGGCTGGACTTTTTGGTCATATTGAGCTTTGGTGCGTTTCTTGGCCGCTTCCATGGTTTGCAATGCAACACGGCGGTCTTCAGAGGCACGCTTAGGCATGATAAGTCGTTGTTCTAGAGGTTGGGTGTCAGGGAGAAGTTCAACAGCCAGATGAAGGGAAGGGATGTCACACTCGATTGGTAAGACTGCCTCCTCTCCAACAACGAGGTGAGGAGGGTTATGGTTGAGGGGCATAGGTGCCCCCGAGCATGGTGTGGTCATGCCAAAATGTATTTAGAAAAAAGGGGGATCTAAACACATTTAAATGATGTGGTGTGCCATTTGTTCGCGTTATGTTTATGCAGTGTGAGAAAGGAAATGGAGGATTACCAAGCTCTTTTGGTACTACATATAGGGATCAAATGGACTTTAAGTTTCCGAGTTGGCATACCTGGTGTCACTATCCCAAAAAGAGGATTTGGAGATAATGAACTGATGCTCTCGTAGAAAAGCTATAGGTTGGTCAACAATAATGTCTAAGAGACTGGGTTGTTGATGTAAGATGAGGGAATGATAAGGGGTATCATCCCTAGAGTGATCTGAAGTGATATGGGACTCTAGAGGTTCTTCGAAATGTGGAAGAATACTGGGACTAAAGTCAACACGACCAGATCTACTAGGAGAGTTGTGGAGAATTGCTTCTCTTGGTCTCTCAAATGTGGGTGCCCCCTTACCCAAACAGTGGGTTTCAATGTAATGGCCACAAGGTGGATGTGGTGTGAACGCATGGGTTTGATGTAAGGGGGAATAGATAAAGTCAGGGGTGGGGATTTTTTCCATAATGTCGTCATCGTGATAGAAGATGGGGTGACTGGTGGAAGAAAGACCACCTGACGTGGCGAAGCGACCTGAATCATCATCATGAGAAGAGAGGTTCACATGCGTATCGTCACAAGGGGTGACATAAGAGTAAGTAGATAAAGGATCTACCGATGTTGAGCCCAAGGTGATCGCTGAAGGAAGGTCAAGCGAAACAACAGGGGAGGATTCAGATGGAATGTTCCCCGAGGGTCTCATGGATGATGATAGGTAGAAAATGTTGGATGAAGGCTCCGTCATCTCGACATCAGGAGGGGGAATGTCAATGGGAGCAGTCATATCTGGTAGTTCTGCTGAAGCAGAATGCGCAAATATGGGAGAGGTGTACTCATTGCGCTTGGCCTCGAATTGGTGGACCGCGGCAATAGAGGTGCGGAAGTCTTCGAGGCGGGGACAAATATGGGTGTGATGGCCATGGAGATCACACAAAGCACGGGGGTGGTTGGTGTGAATAGTCTTGGGGTTCTTGGCCGCGGTTGTGGAAGGAACAGAGGCTTCTGGGACCGCGGACTCAGGGAACGTGACATTAACCATGGGCTTTAGATGAATTAATTCAGGACAGGTATGGGAGGCGTGACCGACAACATCACACAAAGCACCCCGGATGGTATGCTTTGGAGGCTGAGGAGGAGCAGGGTTTGTCGGGGCAGCCTTGTCCTTTGATGCCCCCTTGCGAGCTTTGCCCTTCTTACCCGAAGCGGTCGCAACAGGAGGTGGTTCCTGTTGAAGTGACTGAGGCACTGATGCAATGGGAGAAGCCATGGGACCGCTCCACCGGGTCAAAGAATTTTTTTATATTACGGCACCTGGGAGGAAAACAAGAAGGTGTATCCAGCTCTCTTCAATGGGATGGGTTCTTTGTAGTCCTCAGCACTTCAGATCTAAGCTTTCTCTCTCTTGTAGGTGTAGAAAACCCAATGCAAAAATGAAGCTCAATGGGAGCAAATGATGAAAAAATGAGACCAAGTGTATAGATCCAGAGTGATCTAGTAGGCAACAAAAGGTGAAGAATGATGGGGAAAACCCTCCTATTTATAACAAAATATTGGGTCATTCTAGATCTTGGTGCATGATTAAAATAATGTTAACCAAATCTAGATCCACCTTTTATGGAATACTTTATTATATTCGTTGGAGGGAAAGGGTCTTTGACTTGGGTCAAATCCCTTGATTAGTCAAAAATAAATAAATAAATGATTTATTTATCTTTTTAAGGAAGTGGTTGGAAGATAATCAAATAAATAATGATTTATTTAATTATTTGTGGGTGATTTGGTCATATTTAACAAGGAATATTATCTAAACAAGATTTAAATAATCATTCCTAGAAATTAATAAGATAAATAAAGGTTTATCTAATTAATTTCTTTGGTTTTGGGTTAAACATGACTGGGAATAATAATTAAATTATGGTTTAATTAATTATTCCATGAGGAAAGTCAAACAAACATGGGTTTGTTTAATATTTCCTTTTGGGGTTTCCTGTTTTAACATAGTGAAAGTGGTTTTACTTAGGGTAAAACTAGTCTTACATGGTGTACTTGGGTCCATCTAATGGTAATAAGTTAGATGACCAAAAAATGGTGTAACACCAACATAAAAATCCTCTCAAAACAAGCTATATCGAAGCAGATCTATAACACCACTTGCTACAAAAGATAGCAGCTGCAAAACCCTCAATGGGCCAGCAATGCTCATGAAAATGGAGCTTGGTCTCAAACCAAATAGTGGATCACTTCAGCAAACAACTCCTACAATGAACCTCAAGGGAATAGATGAAACCCCTAAACAAGAATTCCAATCACAATCCTCCACTAAACAACAGAGAATGGTATTTGTCTAAGTAGAAAAATACTTTAGAAATATGATCTATCGACAACTTCTTCATGTTGCTCTCCTCCTTCTTTTATAAGATGAGAAATCTCTTACAAAACCTAAACCACTTTGATGAGTCAGCCCTCTTCACATTAGAGGCTCCCTTCTAGAACCGTGCAGTCCCTTTTGGAGATGCGATGAGCCTAGACAATGCAGTTGATTTCGTCAAGGTGGACCCAATCTTTGGCTCAAACCTCTTTCACACCTGCAAGTGATTATTTACATAGCCCTGATTTGTCTTTGTTCACATGGCCATTGATTTATTTAGAATTTTTAGGAGTTTTACATGTCCTCCTTTATTAATTTATTCATAAAACATAAATTAAATCAAAATTGAATGTTTCCTCTTAGCTAAGGCTAAGTAGGAACATTACAGAGAAATCCTAAAGATAATGGTCACTAAGATCACCAATGGGAACAAATGTACCTAGGGGAAGAGTCTACAATCTGATATACACACAAGGGCAGAGTAACAAGCTCAATCCCCTTGAAGGCTCCTCGACATAATCAAAGTTTTACCAAAAAGTGACCCCAGGCTCCTCGAAAATGGTCTATCTAAGGTTTAATGTTTGTATTACGTGCACATCTGCTATCTTTCCCAATGAGATAGGTATGATTACCTCACTGATTCTAACATGATCTCATGCTTGAATCTTTTAAGAAGAGCTTCCTAGAGCACAAATGATACAATTGGATTTTCGTACCATAATATTACTACTTGTTTGTTTAAAATGTCTTGGAATGTTAATTACAATGTGTTCCAAAACACTAGCCTATGCTATGTTGGTGGAATGAGCCCTAGAAAATGTAAAATATCTAAATTGATTTTATTAAAGAATTGTTTTTAATTTGGCTGTTACTTAAGACAAAATGTATGGAAGTGAAACTTCAATGATGTTTGTGACCTGAATAAAAAATATGCTAAATGCATCTAAATGAGAAGTGAAACTCTTTTCTTTTCAATGAATCTTATTTAAGGGAAATATTGAGAGATTTAACAATTTTCAAAGCACCAATTCTTTCATTCATAAAAAAAAAATATTTGAAAAGAAGATGATTTCATTAAGAAATCAATTTGCAAAAATGATCTATTACTATTTTGAAATGGAATTCCTTTGTCAATCGGATCAGAAACTACAAATTATGAAACAAACCATTTCCAAAAGAAAACACTATCTAAAAAAATCTAAGAACATAAATTTCAAAATAAAAGAAAAATCTAATTTTAAAGTCTATCTAAAAAGTTTGAGGACATTTTCTCCTAGTTTGTGATCGAACTAAGAAAAAATTCTACTTATCTCAACAGAAATGAAAACATCCAAAAATGCTTTGGTGTGATATCAAGCTTCAGTAATCTAAAAGCTCTTCCCAAATTTGCAAATGAAA
Organism: Pinus albicaulis; assembly: GCA_034641835.2. NCBI lineage: Eukaryota > Viridiplantae > Streptophyta > Pinopsida > Pinales > Pinaceae > Pinus > Pinus albicaulis. Next base: position 1,936,945,707 of record CM076575.1, read on the forward strand.
AAGGGATCAATTTTCATAAAAGTAAGGTTTGTAACAATCTTAAATGGCTCAGAAAGAGAATATCATCATACTAGTAAGCTGAGGTAAATGAAAGTATCTTGTATAGAGTAGCAAGAAAGTAGGGCAAACGCTCACTTATAAGATGCAAATTGGATGATAAATCACACAAACGCAAAAGTTGCTGAAAATAAATTCACATATAATATTTGACAGCTAAGATAGACTAGGGAAAACACAAAGAATCAGGTATTATGACTCCTAAAAGGAGAATTCTTTATTTTTTCAAAAATTTTCCAAAAGTCCGTAGTTTCTAATGGAGAACAGAGTGATACCGCACTGTTCTGAACTAAAACCTGCGGAGGTTTCCACACTGTTTTAGATAAAAACTACGGAGGCAAGGAAAAGTACAGAAAAAAAGAAATATTCAGATTTTATTTTTAGGGATTCTTAAAAGTTATCTACCCAACCCAGTCTTAGACAAATCAAAATCATAAAACTCTAAAATTAAAATTGAAAAATAAAAAATGAAAACTAAATTTTCCTCCCCAATGGAGTCGCCAATTTTTTTATGCGGATTAATCCCTCTTGTGGACAACAGCGATCCCCCTAGTATTCTATGAATAGCTATAAACAAACATCGATTTGGAAACCTTTTTCTCTAGACTAATTACAATTCAAAATTATTATAGGCAAAGAGATAGGACATGCCCCTACCTTGAAATCCAATGTTCGATGTATTATTTTATCTAGTCACTCCAAAGAGGCTTCTCCAGTAAGTAGAACCTGCAATCAAAGAGAAGACAAAAGAATCAAAGCATCTGCAACATATAATAATCAAGAAAAGCTAATCCAACTTAGTGATCAAGGATTCTAAGTATTAATGTTATTAAATAAGCACAAGAACAACTCAATGAGAAAAAGAGATCCATATGTGTTATCTTGAATGAAAAGAGTAACCTTACAATCTGATGCCTTGATGTCATACAGGTTTATCTCGGGGTCCTGAACAATAGTTCCTCCTTCATTTTGACAAGCCTTCCTCTCTGAATACCAGCATGGATTTATGGACATAAGGGTGTGATCATTCTCTATAATATTCCCAATTAGCCCAAGCTAATGGGAATATACAATTTTGTTTCAATTTTATGTTTCATGAATAAAATTGTAAAGGAGGATCAATAAAACTCCTAATCAGCAAAATAAATCAATGCCACATGTGAACATAGCTAAATATGGGCTATTTACATAACCACACTTAGGCGTGAAAGAGACTGGATCACTTGACCAAGTCAACCAAGACCAAATCAATAGCATTGTCTAGATACAGTGAATCTCCTAAGATGCACAACACGGTTTTAGTTGGAGGCTACACATGTGAATGGAGCTAAATCATCAAGATGGTTTATGGTTTGGCATGGCTTTCATCTTATAAAATGAAGAGGAGGACAACAGAAGAGGGTTGTTGATTGAGTATATTTATGAATATATTATCTGTTTAGACATATATCATTCTCTATTGTTTAGCTAAGGATAGTGTTGTTTAGCACTAGGGTGTTCCTATTCGGGAATCACACCTCTTCCATTGAGTAGCTCTTGGAGGAGTCTAACTGATCTTGTCCACTATCAGGCATTTGGCCAAGCTCATCTTCCAACTACAATGCAGATCCTGTTGAGGTTTTTCTTTTCCTTGTAAGTTGCAACAAGTGGAGGCTATATCTACTCAGATCTAGGCCAATATAGTGGCTCTTTTTAGTGGGAAAGCCATATATCCCCTTGATAAGAGAGTATTAGATCTTGGGAGCTGCATTTTCAGATCTTGGCATCAGGCCAAACCAGTGTTAGAGCCTACAGTGAAGTTTACCTTCCAGGACTACGTTATTTGCAAGTGTACAGTTGCAGGGTGTTTTGACACACATTTGGAGAAGAGATCTTTGTTGTTGGGGTTCTGCCCTTCACTATGGTGATCCATAGATTAGACTTCTGATCCATGTTATGTTTATATGTGATCTACTTCTATTTTATTCATCTTCAGAAATTTCTGAATACTACTGCAGATCTACAACTTTATATCTCAGATCTACTCTTTGTGTCTCATGTTTTGCTCAAAACCCCAACGGGAATTTTTAAAGGAGCTCGTATAGTGTACAGATCTAATATGGATCTAATATTTTGTACTCATATTTTCTCTAGATCTGGAGTGTAATATATAGTTGTTGCAACTCTTAAAAATAATGTTGTGAGGCTATTGTTCAGTCAATACATGTGTTGCAGCCCCTCTTTTTGAGGAATTTCTTCTATTCTTGTCCTCTACATTCGGTCGTACATTTTATGGGCCTCAATATGGATCTGATTTATTGTTGTATATATGAATTTTGAGCCTTCTTATTGGTCTCCTATTTTTTCTCTAAAAAACTGCGTTATTTTCCTGTAGTATTGTTGCATATTGCTGTAGCCCCATTCTTGGGTGTTTTCCAGCCATACTAGGTGTGGGAGGTCTATTTACCTCACCTATTTTGATTTTTTTTCTCTCCTCTTGGACTTGGATGATAGATCTCCAGATCTTAGGATCCAAGAGTTGCAAACTCATTTCAGTGCACATACTTTTGAAAAATGCATTATTCTAGAAGGTATTGCTGAATCTTCCCTTTTGGGGATATTACAGTGGTATCAGAGCAATAATATTGGCATAGCCTGTGATTTGTTTCCTTAAAGAGCCAATATGTCATCAAAATAATATGAGACTCTCACTGACAGAGAGAAGAGGTACCTGAGAAGAAGAGAGAAGAAATTTTATTACACTAATGATGATAAAGACAAGGGAAAAGCCCCTGAATTTGGAAGTGATGAAGATGGGAAGGAGTTTGAAAAAACCCTTCTGAAAGCCATGCAAGATCTTGCTAGAGAGATTAAAGAGATGAGATTGGAAAGGATCAAGGAATCTCCTAGGAGATCTCATCCTGGAGAAATCTCTAGCATGTCCCACCACTGGAATGATCAACCAGTGAACCAGCCACAAGCTCCACAACACTCTACCATGCCTACTTTTTTGGCTGTGGAAAATGAAGGGCCTCATGAGAAAGCATCCCTTGAAGACTAATTTGAAGAATATGAGTCTCAAAATAAGATATTCAGGGAGCACTTCAGTTTTCAAGAGTTTTGTCACCTCAAGGACAAAAGAAGACCAAGGCATCAACATAGAGATGGTGGATTTACTCAGAATCATGATCAACATCACTATATGGGTAGATTATTTCTACCCAAGTTTGATGGGTCATCCACTTGTTCTACCAAAGCATGGGTAGAAAAACTGGATATATACTTTCAATTGAACAAAGTCCCTCAGATGGAAGCTATCAAGATTACAGCACTGCAAATTGAAGGTGAAGCACAAAATTGGTGGTTCCATGGGTTGTCTACATTGGGTCATGCCAATGTGACTTCCTATTTTGAGTTTACTAGAAGACTGGTGGAGAGGTTTGACAGAAAGGATCCAGAAGCACCTTTCATGAGCCTTGCAAAGTTGAAGTAGACAGGCTATTATCTCTGAATTTTTTAGATTATCTGTTATGGTTCCTGATTTTTCTGCAGCAAGGAGTGTGTACATGTTCATCGATGGCCTAGATGAGCCTCTGCATGGGTTGGTTAAATATATCAAGCCCACTACATTGCATGATGCCATTGAGAGGTCTAGAGACATTCAAGATGCCTTGCCAAAAGCAAAGGAAAACTTTCAGAACAAGCCCTCTTTTCCTTCTAAAGGAAAGGAAGAGAAAGTTTCTCCTTCAAAGGAGAGCTCATACAAGAAGCCTCTTGATGATGAAGTCTAGAGAGATCTAAGAAAGAGGAAGCTATGCTTCACTTGCCAAGAACCATGGGTACCTGGACATAGATGTGCTGCTGGTAAAGAACATTATATAGAGGTCTTCTGAGATCTTGAAGAAGATGAAGATGATGAGCCAAGGAGGGGTCATAGCGCTGACAATTTTGGAGGAGATCCAACACCATCAGGAGATGGGAATGGATCATTTTCTCCTATTGGAGGAACTCTTTCATCTTTGAGGGGAGTACCTAAGTACTTGACCTTAAGATTTCAAGGTTCAATTATGAATCAGATGGTTTCTGTATTGATTGATAGTGGGGCTACCCACAATTTCATTGATGCCCATCTTGTGCAAAGGAGGGTAATACCCACTAATACTTTTGAGGGATTCTCTGTTTTGATCCTAGGAGATAGAATAATGTAATGCATGTGTTATGTCCCATCACTTTCAGTCACCATGGGATCCTACACTTTGGTGGATCACTTCTTTGTAGTTGACATACTAGACACCAATGTTATTTTGGGTGTTCAATGGTTGATTACATTGGGGAAAGTCACCACTGATTGGGAGGATTTACAAATGGAATGGGTGGAAAAGAAGAGTGGTGCACCTCAAATGATCAAAGGCATGCATACTTACCCCTCACACAACACTTCCACACAAAAAACAGAGATGGATTTACGCAGTGGAAGTAAGGACCTCATTGTCCCTTCTATTATATTCATGAGATTTCTGCAAGGGACACTCTTATATAGTGGAAAACCACTTGGGAGGCCACTTGATTCAGTTTTTGTGAGATATATCTCACTAATTAATGCTCCAAATCAGATCCAGGAGGGATGGGAGCATTATAATACACAGCTACAGCACTGGAAGGCTTGGGCAAGCACAAAAATGAGGGAGATTTTCTTCTCTCATCATCATCACCCACCTTCATTTATGATTTTGCGTTGTTGGAGGAGAAGAAGGGAAGGTATGTTCTTCCTACTTGTACCTTTGGCATAGGAGATGTCAAAGAGGAGATCAACAACATGGCAGGAATTCCTATTGATTCATCATTGACGTTGTCATTGTTGGGGAGTGTGGATTTATATTGGAAATCCCAACTATTGATGGATTATTCCAAAGATATTCACAATTATATGATGCTTGATGACCAGTTGCATGAAGAGGGATATCTAGTCCATGAGGGAGTCATCTATAATCATGATAGGATCTTCTTACATAGAGCCTCCAAGCTCAAGGAGAGGATGCTACAAAGGGCCTACAAAGAGTTATGTTTCAGCCCTGCCTATTCTATGAAGATCTACAACACTATCATGAGATGCTTTGAATGGGAAGGCTTTGGAGGAGAGCTACATCAGAATTTTCTAGAATTTAAGAGCTATGTGGAGTTAGGGTAGCCAAAGGACTCTATGCAAGATTCATTTCATCCATTTCTTCCTTCTCTTGAAAGGGGAGAAAAATCTATGCACGATTCCATGTCTAGGAGAGACATTGTTGGTGAAAAATATGATCATGTAATGCAAGTTTCATTTTCTAATTTGACATATTATTTCACCATGTTTATGCAGGCCATCACTCCAAAGAGGAGTGTTGTATCATGTACATCTCATGGAAAACATTGGGCCACTACAATTTCTGAATTTGGCCACTCCCTTGTTGTGCAAAGGGAGATTTTCTTTCATGATGGGTGCTTCCCAAAGGCACCAAACATATCTCACATTTTCAGCCATGGTGAGATTACTTGTGCAGAAATTAAGTGGTGGGGAAACCACTTACCATACCTTGATTTGATGTAGGTAGGAGATGCAATGTGCTGGTACCATATGTGGGACTATGACCCACCTCCTCATGCTCAAATTTCTGTTTGTATATATGTAATTATGCTTCCATACTTGGATGATTTAGTTGTACTTTTTATGGGATTGTATGGAGGGAGGATGGGAATTTTGTATGTACCACATGGGATGGAAACTCTCTATGTACCTCATGCTACATGTTTTAGAGAGATTATTGGTTCAATCATGTTTTTTTCTGTTGAGTTCTTGACTCCTTGTGGGATGGATTATGTACATCTCATGATGACTTTGGAGGAACAATTCATGGAGGCTTGGATTGGTGAACACCTAGCTTGTGAAGTAAGCTTGATCTTTGATGGTGTCACCAATGGAGGAGGAGAAGTGTTGTAGCACTCACCCTATTAGTTTCTTGAGGACAAGAAAATTTTTGGAGGGGAGGACTGTAATATTCCCAATTAGCCCAAGCTAATGGGAATATACAATTTTGTTTCAATTTTTTGTTTCATGAATAAAATTGTAAAGGAGGATCAACAAAACTCCTAATCAACAAAATAAATGAATTCCACATGTGAACATAGCTAAATTTGGGTTATTTACATAAGCACACTTAGGTGTGAAAGAGATTGGATCACTTGACCAAGTCAACTAGGACCAAATCAACAGCATTGTCTAGATACAATGAATCTCCTAGATGCACAAAGCAGTTTTAGTTGGAGGCTACACATGTGAATGGAGCTAAATCATCAAGATGGTTTAGGGTTTGGTAGGGCTTTTCATCTTGTTAGCCATCCATAATTTTGACATATTCAAAGATGGATAAAACAGGTCTTTAGCCTTCAAGAAACAAATTTGAAGCAAATATGTGACTTCTTGAAGCCTCTCTGTGTTTTTTATCCTCAAGAAATCCATTCCATTAATAATCTTCATTCAAAATTCCTCAATTAAGCCTTGCTGTTATAACAAATATTGTTTCAAAAACCTTTTCTCCATCATTTCCCTCCTAGAATTCCCTTTTTCACTTTATTATTCCTCTATTTCCTCAAAATCCCCTTTTAAACCTTATAAGCCCTCTTTGTTGGGTTTAAAAATCACCTTTTCTAATCTATCGGAACCATTGAAAACCCTTAAAAAACCTTCATTTTGGCCTAATTCCACTCCTTTTGAATTTAGGCCTTAAGCGCCTTTCGCTTAAGCCCCAGCCCCCTTTTCCACCATATGACTGACTCCGCGATTGAGCACTAAGCCCATCGGCTATCAGCCATCGCAGCTCCCCATTTCCTCATTCCCTAGCCCCTTCTGCCTTCCATTCTTTGATTTAATCTCCGCCATTGATCCTCAATATCTAATAGCCCTCGCTTCCTCGCAACTTCACCATCCCCCTGACCCCTCATCCACCATCTTTAATCTCTGATCTCCCAATTCAATCTGGACTGTCCATTCCTCCCAGATCAATGGCACAGTATCACTGCGGGGGCATCTGACCAAAGTGGCCCGTACTCCCCATTCCCCCCACAATTAATCTCCACCATTTATTTTCTCCCAATCCGACGGCCAATATTTCCCCATTCACTATGGAGGCACCCTGTCGACGTGATCCTTCCGTACCCTCCATCCCCGCGCAGTTGATCTCCACCATCAATATAGTCCAGATCCGATAGCCATCACTCAATCTCCTATATCATATTGCTGGTCCCACCCGATTGTGCAAGGGCTTTTCATCGTGTCTTCTTTCAATCTCCACCGTTGATCCTCACGATCCAACGGCTCGCATTCATTCTCACACCCATTTCACCAACCCCCTCCATCGTACATCTTCAATGTGAAATGGGTGGTTTTGAGAGGACACGTGTCGACCTCTCGACCGTATCATGTCCAAACCACATAAAACCATTTACCACCTCGACCCTGCGCAAAAACCACTCGTGGTTTTTTGCAAAACCGCTTATCGCCATTTTTGCGCCATAATTCAAAATTCACCTAGTTTTCTTCCTAGTCTTATGTATGGAACCTGTTTCCTGCATTTTCCCTCCTCTGCACAGCTCCTTCACCTCCACCAAGCCCTCTGAAGCAGTTAAAACCAAAAACGCAGTATTTCATATAACATATTGGTTGTTTTGTGCAGGTTTCATGGTGTTTAAAGGTTTAAAGTCGTTCCACAGTCAATACAGAGGTAAAGAGCTGACGATGATGATCCTCTATGGCTCTAAACACAGAAAAAGCGATAAAGAAGGTTAATTCCATGTTTTGACCAATGTTTCATGAGCATTGGTTGCATAATCAAACCCTCCAGCACGCCAAAGCTACCTGTACATCAAAGCGAAGAAAACAGTGAAGATTAGTGTAAAAGGATTAAGCGCAAAGTGTGAAGATCAAAGGCTTAATCCACGGTTTAAAGGATAAAAACACAATATAAAGCCAAAGATTATTCGAAAATTCCTAATGAAGCCTAAAGCACAAATCAAAGCCTAAATTAATGTTTACAACATCACAAACAGATAGATCAGCAAAAGACTGCCTCTAAATGCCAAATCAGTGAGGCAATTAATTCTTAGCAACCCAAAAGGACACCTGTAGTCTACTTTACCTTTCAAATACACCTTGACAACCATCCTAATGACAGAACCTCTTTAAAATTGTCAGAATAGTTATTACATAGTCATGGGAGGCCTCAAACCGAAATATGACAGTTACTTGTCTCAGAGGTCAAACAGAGTACTTCGGCCACAGTTATCTTCAAAGAACACATGTTGGAGTTATTACCAGCCTACCACATATGCCTCAAATATAGAGAAAAACTACTTAAATGGTACAATCAGTTAATGCAATGGTCACTAAGAAGAATGGGCATTCGAAAGGACCCCTACTCTGTCTTAATTGATCCATTGAGACCATTTACTCCACTTCCCTTCCTCATTCACCTATAAGTACTCATTGAAGATTCATTGTAAAGGGTTGGAAAATAGTTAATTTTTGAACTGTTATTGAGTTAGAGTTGCTGAGTAGTTGTAATATAGTAGGCTGGGAAGAGAAGTATTGGACTGTAGAAAGCCATTGGACTCGAGTATGTAACTAGTCTTGGACATCAAATAGACAAGAAGATTCACTGGATCCTGATCTAAATCATTGGTGATGTTATTCTTACTATAATTTTTATTCTCCTTATGTTTCCACTATGTTCATATTCTCTGATAAATAACAACAAATATAGATTAAGATTTACTTCTAAAATTACCCTAATTCTGACTGATAAGCTTTATCTTTATGTTTTCTTCTAAATATGTGTTTGAGAATGAATCAATAGAGTATAACTAGTCAAGGAATGTTGGTGAGCCCATGTCTTCCTAAGTAGAACTTGAGATGTTGTTCTTGAACGATCTTTTCACTGCATGCTAAGTAGAGTCCTAACCAAGGAATTTTATGGTTAACCCTGTCCCTTGTTTAGTCTTAAACAGCTATTTTGAAGATTTCCCTTAAGAGTATGCCGAAAGCAGGATAGGTTAAAATTCCTTACTTGATCTTAGGCTACTTTTTATGTTTATCTTAAATGTTTTTCCCTTAAGAGTATGCCAAAAGTAGGATAGGTGTTTGGTCAATTTAGTGTGTCCTAAATTGCTACATTAATTGATCAATCTGGGATTCGTAAGCTGATGAAGTGTGGCGCACTATATGTGCAAGATAACCTATTTCTTACCTTTTTGTCGTTTTTGGTTTTCTAATGTGAGATGGAAATTCTAAAATAAAAACAAGTATGGTTATGATTGTTCAAGGTAATGATATCCTTTATAATGATTTACCAACTTCAAACTTAAAAAGGAATTTGAAACATACAATGACAAAACTTGAAAGGAAATGAAAATGTGCTGCTAGTCTAATAAATCAAACAGTGAACTATTGAGCATGAAAACCAAATTATCCTTGCTGCTGTCTAAGCACAAAAGAAACTATGCTTAAAGAAATCCAAGAATTGCAACAAAGTAAATCTAAATCAAATTACATCAACTTATATTCTGATCCCTCGCCATTAGTCCAGCTATGGCTTTCGGAGGTAACCATAAACAACTTGAGCAATCTGATATCTAATTTGCAGAAAAAGAAACTAATATCAAACTACGCACTCATACTTCAATCCCTCACCATCAGTCCAGCTGTGGCTTTCGGAGGTAACTGAAAATGACATGAGCAATTTAATATATCTAACTTGCAGAAAGTAAACTAATATCAAACTACACACTCATACTTCAATCCCTCACCATCAGTCCAGCTGTGGCTTTCGGAGGTAATTGAAAATGACATGAGCAATTTAATATATCTAACTTGCAGAAAGTAAACTAATATCAAACTACACACTCATACTTCAATCCCTCACCATCAGTCCAGTTGTGGCTTTCGGAGGTAACTGAAAATGATATGAGCAATTTAATATATCTAAATCTAACTACTGAAACAAATGTGCAAGACTGAAATAAACAAAGCAGTACTGGAATTAAACAAAAACTAAGAAAAATAAATTAGCAGCAGAACAATATTGATTCCATGTCATTAGTCAAAAGATATGCAAATGCTCGGGCTGCCTATTTGTAATCTGAAACAAGAACACTGATCAGTTAACAACAACATAAAACATGAAAGATTATGGACAGAAGTAAAATGTAAAGCATGAAAGATTATGAACAGAGATGAAGCATAAATACCATGAAAGATGCAATGTATAAACACGTGAATGACTTATGGCACAATGAACTTAAAGAAATAAAACAAGAAACTATACAATAATGAACAAAACCTCAGCGTGTGCAGGGGGCCTCTGCACCAGCCTTGGGCAACAGCCTTCAGATACGAATTACGCTTGGAAACAAAGTCTTCTTATATATTAAAATGCAGTCATAACATAGAAATGATATTACAGCGTAGTGGCAACACAATTACATTACAGAGCTATATGGAGGCTAACTATTATGCGTATGCAAACGCGTTATTTATAACAAAGGTGATATAACTAATTCCCTAAAGTTTGTGCTGATAGAGACACGTGAACCATCACGTCCAGAGATCCAGCATCATGGCCGCAGTGAGGAGTAAATCTATGAAGAGTGGATGTTGGATTTGGCTTATGGAGCCGTGTACAGGTGTTGATGTGTCTCCCGTAAATTAGAAATGGTCATACAAATCTTCACGTGATGAGAAACAGAGTCCTGTCACCGTGGGACTCTACAGTTGACTTCCACTTGGCCACCTTTGACCGCAGCCTTCTTAAGTGAATTTGCCAGAGCCAATAGGACACAATCCATGTCCACATCATTTCTGACTTGCCCATGTGGCTCGAATTGCCTGAAGACACCTGTAACATAGACTTTCACAAAATGGCTGCGGAAAGTGGCAAGATTCCGCAACTAAATGAGCAAAAATCTAAATCAAACAGCAGACACAAAACATAGTTAAAAACCATTTTAGATGCTCTTTTACAATTAATATGCAATGATATTGACAACTTAGAAGGTTTAGGTGAATGAAAAAGGTCTAGAAAGGTGTATAGGAAAGATGCAGATTTGAGACTCAACAATAGGTTCAAAGTCCTTACCTAGTCTTAGGCTACCCTTTGTTTTCTTATATGTTTTCTTCTTTCACCACACTTCTTAATGTTCCATACCACAAACTCAACTTAAAGAGATCTTTTGACATAGATGACTTTCTCTATGGAAACCCTTGAATAGTTGTTGTGCAATTAAATCCTTTTATGACTCCATAGCCCAATGGATTGACACTTTTTCTTGACCTATATTCCCATGCTAAAACATCCTTCTACTTATTTCCTCCTTCACTTCACATGACCTTCTCGGTTAATGATTCCCAACCAAAAACAAACAAATCCCTTGTACTTCATAACTAGCCTAATATCATATCATAAGCCTTAAATTATATCATTCTAAACACATATAGAGAGATCTCTCTCTAAATCTAGAAGGGCTAGATCCTAAGATTCCAAAGTGGTTCTGATGTTGCCTTGTGATTTGGTATGCCAATCTACCAAATCACAGGACCCCAACATAATGGCGACTCTGCTGAGGAGTTCTGAGTGAATTATCTCTTATACATCCTAAGACCTCAGAAGACCCACAAACATCCTTATATTGGTAGTTAATTGCTGATGGTGGACAGTAACCCGCTTCAAAACATTCGAAATCATACACTTGGCGACTCCACAACTCCTGAAAGACCAAAAGACTCCACTAGTGATAAATAGGCCTACTGATTACCCCTGCTTTCACAAAAGACACCACTGGGACAACCCACACTACCATTAAAACATCATGCACACCCATGATTAGGAAAATTTCAGGATTAAGTTTGCTTTGTTAAAGGCTAGCTTGCCTCTAAAGATTGTCATATCTGGCTAACTTTATTTTCTTTAGGTCTAAATCTTAACATACTGGCTTAAAAAATAATTCATACCAGAGCCTATCCTGACCCAAATCCTCCTGAGATAGTTGATAATCCAGAAATAATTCTTAGGAAGTCTCCTGTATTTAGGGATCCAACTATTGGAAGACCCATTCATAGAGCTAACTCTATGCTTGAAGTCCTTACAGGTCTACCAGATACCCAAGTTGACTTACCCTTTTCAAGAAGTTTACCAAGAACCAAGTCACTTAGTGGTATAGATCATATAGACTTTAAGCCTCCAAGTTCACCACAACATAGTGGCCAACATATTAGCAGCAGAGAAACCCCTCCATCCACACACCTTGATACTCATTTCATTCATAATTTCAGTTTCTCTCATCCCAAATCTGCTCAACAAGTCTTGGTTGGTCCTAGTACTTCTGCCATCCATACATCTACTGTGCAAAACCCCCCATTTTTCCCTCCCATCTACACCATGGCTACATGGTATGCTCCTCTAGTCCTTCCTCCACCTTTAGCTACCTTACCACAAGGTTATTCGACCACTATTCCTCTATATGATGCCAGTAGTTCCATTTCTTCTCTACAACATGTCAAAAAAATGAATGATTACTTTGATAGGAATGAAGTAGGTGATGAGACTATTAAAATCACATTGTTTGCTCAGATTTTAGGGGGAGAAGTAAGAAAATGGTTCAAAAGCTTAACCCCACAGCGCATCAATGATCTTCCTGCCTTTCATCAACTATTTTCTGAACACGTGGGAAGTCGGGAAAAGCCCTCTCCAAATACTTTCAGATTACAACAACCTCAAGAGAAACACTGGGGAAAGTGTTCAAAATTATTGCACTAGATTCAATAGTGTTCCTAACGCACTACCCCCAGATTTGAAACCTCCACAAGGCTCAGCTTTGGCCAAATTCCCTGAAGGATTTGATCCTGAAATGGCCTATCAGCTAAGAGAAAGGGATCCCTTAACTTTAGAAGACATGCAGAAGGGAGCTCTTAGTGTGGAAGAAAATTTGATTGAGAAAAGAGCTACGATGAGGAACGAAAAGAAAGTATCATATAGGGATGAAGTTTCACCTTCCACATCTGACTCAACAATGAACAATGTAGTCAAAAATATGGAAAGGATGATGGAAAGGATGAACATATATGAGAGAACTCAAAATAGAGAAAACCGAATAGCCTCTCAAAACAGAAATCAGTCCCAAAACCAAAATCATAACTTTAGGAGAAATCAACCTCAGAACAGACAAAGAGATACTGATCAACAAATCAGACCTCCATTTCAAGAAAATTATGTTGATGAAGATGAGGGGATGATAGAGGAGCCAGAGGGAACTGATATAAAAATGTTGGGAGTAAGTAGTGAAGACCCTGCCTTTTTCACAAAGGATGACCAGGCCACATATACATATGATGATAATGAAGGCTTAGAATCTGAAGAATATAGGTAAGGCTTTGAGAATGCCATCATGGAAATCCATAAACGATATGACCTCAGGAGAAAAAAGAACCAAGAAAATCCCCAAACAAAGACCTCTGAAGCTGTTGTTAAAAATAGATCTGAAAGGGTGATTAGAAAGGTTGTTGAAAACAACAAAAAAACAGCTGAAAGTTCTAGTAAAAACAAGGGGAAAGGCACTCAAGCCATTGATAAACAGAGTGTTGACCCTAGCAGCACTAGCACTTCAACTAGCACCCCTGTAAAAATAGTTGCAACTGATGTACATAGTAAAAACCAGCAAGTTGATTTTGCTGATAAGTTAGTGACTAACAAGACAGATTTGAGCCTTTCAAAGAATCAGTTCCCTTTCAGTTTGGAAAGCGAAATTGCTAAAATCAAGATCTCTGTCCCCTTCACTGAGTTAGTCACTCAAGATGTATATAAATCTCAGGTGTTGAAATATTTGAACATAGAAGAAAATAATGACTCTGTCAACCTAAATGATGATCAGTCGACCCTTTTATTCAGTCCTAAAATCGAAGGAAAGTTCCAAGAAGGAGTGGTCCCTCCTTTCAGTTTGAATATCCATGATAATATTTTACACAATGTTATGCATGATTCAGGGGCTTCACATAACCTCATGCCCAAAGTAATTATGGAGAGATTAAGCCTTGAGATAACTAGACCATATAAAGATTTATATTCTTTTGACTCCAGTAGAGTAAAATGCTTAGGCCTGATCAAAGTTCTTTGTGTAAACTTGACCTAAATCCCAGCCAAATGCATAGTGATGGATGTAGTAGTGGTTGATGTGCCCCAAAAATATGGCATGCTTCTTTTGAGATCATGGGGTGCTAAGCTTCAAGGTACCATGAAAATGGACATGACATATGCCACCATCCCTGTCTACAGTCAACTTAGAATACTTTATAGGGAATCACACATGAAATTTATGGTGAGTAGTAAAAAAAAATCAGAAAATTTCCCTCTTTATTCTTTCCATACAGACCTAGACTCATTCATTCTTTACAATGATGAAAGCTTTGATGAACTAGAGTCGGAAAGTGAGCAATCATCCAACATAACAGAAAACATGGAAGGAGGGAATAGGGAGGGAGAGGCTCTCAAACAATTTGCCAAATCTAAAAATTACATCAAACAAAACAGAGAGTATGAACAACCCATTGTCCACCAACTTAATGCAAATCACGAGAGTCAAGAAGAAAGGCCTCAACTCCATGAAAAATTTAAGGAACAAGACCAACATAAACATGTTGTAGAACCCATAAAACTGCATAATGACAGTTAGAACACACAGGACAAAGGGGACAAGAATGAAAACAACAACAAGTCCGAAACTAGCCCTCTTTGGAGTATGAGTTTTGATGGGTCTTGCAATAGAACTAGTGCAGGAGCAGGTGTGTGGCTTCACAACACAAAGAATAAATACGCTGAAAGCCATTCATACAAGCTAAAATTCCAATGCACAAATAACATTTCAGAGTATGAAGTGCTCATCTTAGGACTATAGTTACTAAAGAAGTTAGGAGTCAGGAGGATAGCTGTTCATGGAGATTTTGAACTAATCATTAGGCAAATAAATGGAGAGTACACTGCCAAACATCCAAGACTAAGAGCCTATAGAAATGATTTCATGGACCTTTTGAAAATTTTTGAGGAATATGAACTTGTTTTTGTCCTTAGAAACCAAAACATTCTTGCCAGTGGTTTAGCTTGTGTTGCGAGTTCATGTCAAAGACCCTATGACAAAAAACAGTTCATAGTCCAAGTGAAATATAGACCAGTTGTCCCAGACAATGAAAGGTATTGGTAGGTCTTTGAGGGATATAAATAGATAGAGGACTTCCTGCAGTTCATAAATGAGTTTGAATTTCCAAATTCAGACTCAAAGTGTGATAAAGAATGTCTTAATGAGGAACAGCCTGTTGAAAAAGAACCTCCTCCCGTTACAGAAATAAATCTGCTAACTGGAGAATTTTAAAATCAAACAGAAGAGTACATAAACTCAGGAAAAGAAGACATAGAGGTACTACAATCTAAAGACAAAGGCTTACCCAAAGGACTAGCACCTCTAGAAGAATTGTTTGATTCTAATGATGTTGCCAAGAAACCAACAATAGAACCCACTGAATCTGATATTGAGGAATGCAATATAGGCAGTAAAGACAAGCCTAAAATGATCAAGTTATCTAAAACATTTCCATCTTACATGAAACTAAAATATATTGAGTTGTTTAAAGATTTTTCTGATGTATTTGCTTGGAGCTATGAGGATTTAAGGGCATATGGCACAGAGACCATTCAGTACAAGATACCACTTAAAGAAAACCAAAAACTGTTTAGGAAAAAATTACGAATAATAAACCCTGTGCAGTTACCTCTAGTTGAGAAAGAAATTAGGAAAATGTATGAGGCTGGAATTATTGTCCCAGTGAGGTACTTAGAGTGGGTATCTAATCTCATAGCTATAAGAAAGAAAACAGGAGAAATAAGGCTCTGTATTGACTTTAGGAACTTGAACCTAGCCTCATTAAAGGAAAACTACCCTTGCTTAAAATGGAGTACATCTTACAAAGGGTGGTTGGTTCCAAGAGGATTTCTTTGCTAGATGGATTTTCAGGATATAATCAGATATTGGTACTCCCTAATGACCAACTGAAAATATCCCTCACTACTCCTTTGGGCACTTTCATGTATGTGAAAATGCCTTTTGGATTAATGAATGCGGGTGCCACCTTTCAAAGAGACATGGACATTGCTTTCTCAGAAGAAATAGACCACTTCATTGTGATTATTTAGATGACATTACAGTCTGTTCCAAAATAGATGAAGAACACCTAGTACACCTAAGAAATTTCTTTGAGAAATGTAGAAATTTTGGGCTATCTTTAAATCCCAAGAAGACAATGTTTGGTCTCCAAGAAGGTAAGCTTCTTGGTCATATCATATCTGAAAAAGGGATTAAAATAGACCCAGAAAGGGTTGAAGGTATATTGCAGATCAGTCACCCCAGAAACATCAAATAACTTCAATCTTTCATTGGAAATATTAATTTCTTAATAAGGTTCATACCCAACCTAGAAGAACTCCTTAGGAACATGAGAAACATGCTAAAGAAAGAGATAGGAGTTAAATGGACCTTAGAAGAAAAGAAATACTTTGAACTGATCAAACATGCACTTACCCAAGCACCGATTCTTATCAGAGTTGATTTCACTAAGGACTTCCTCATATTTTCATTTGCATCAAAACATACTGTGGTCGTTGTCTTATTATAGAAAAATCCAGAAGGACAAGAGCAACCAATTGCATTTTTCAGCAAGGCATTAAGAGATGCACCTCTGAAATATAATATCATGGAAAAATAGGCCTATGCTTTGGTCAAAGTCTTAAAGGATTCCAGGTTTTATATCTTACACTCTCACATTATTTCATTTGTGCCTCATGTGGTGGTAAAATACATTTTGTCAAAAGACCTTTATGGAAAAAGAGGAAAGTGGATTGCTGTGATACTGGAATATGACTTGGAAATTAAACCCACTAAACTCATCAAGGGTCAAGACCTAGCACAATTAATGGCCGAATCTAACTTGCAAGCACTTGATATAAACATGATAGATGCATTAGATGGGTAGGAAGAATTACCAGCCCCACTTATTGAGGATCATTTCCTCAATTCATCTTGGTATGCTAAAATTTTGTATGTGCTTACTAATCTTAATGCCCCTCCTAGTTTGTCTAAAACAAAGGCAAGATTCTTGAAGTTAAAGGCTGTTAATTACTGCATTTTAGATAAATGTTTATATTGGAAGAATGCCAGTGGTTTATTGCTTAAATGTTTGTCTGAGGTTGATGTAGATAGGATCAAGCATGAGTTTCATGAAGGAGAATGTGGAGGCCACCTGAATTGGAAAACCACTGCTAATAAAATCCTTAGAGCAGGTTATTACTGGCCCACCCTCTTTCAAGATGTCCACAAAATGATAGTTTCCTACCACAAATGCCAAATTTTTGAAGGCAAGAGAAAATTGCTTCCCTTACCCTTGCAACCAATCACTGTTGAGACTCCTTTTCAACAATGGAGCCTAGACTTCATTGGGAAAATCCATCCTGCCTCATCTGCCCAACATAGATGGATACTCATAGCCACTGACTATTTCACCAAATGGATAGAAGCCACCCCTTCTAGGAATGCCACAGACTTAGTTATCATAAAATTCCTTAAAGACCATATCCTGTCTATATTTGGCTGTCCTAGGAAAATCATCACTGACAATGTTGTTGCATTTGGTTCTAAAAAGATGGTGGATTTCTGTAACAGATATCAGATTGTGCTTGGTCATCCCCTATCTTATTACCCTCAAGGTAATGTGTTGGCAGAATCTTTCAATAAGAGCCTGATAAACATAATAAAGAAGTTGTTGGAAGAAAATCAGAGGTCATGGCACAACAAGCTGGTACATGCTTTATGGGAAAATAGATTGACAACAAAGAAATCAGTTGGAATGTCTCCCTATCAGTTGGTTTATGGAGAATATGTAGTTTTTCCTACCAATTTAGGAGTGCTAGTGATGAAGTTGGTCTAAGAAATATAACCAGAAGAAGATAGAAATATGAGAAGGTGTTGAAGCCTAAAAAATCGTTGCTTCAAACATCGGGGGATAACCACCCGGTCGGGACCTTAAGATAGCTCCTTTTTCCGTTTGGGATGGTGGCTCCGACTGGATTTATAGGACCAGTTTCCTAATCATTTAAATGTGTTGGTAATGGAATGATTGGATGGGGGAAGATGGGACTAAATAGCTGAAATGAAAATACTAACTAATCTAATTTAAATGCTGATAAAGAAACTCTAAAGCTAACCCGGGTATCATATGTGAATACAACTTAAAAATGTTTCAATTAATCAATAATCATAAAAATGTATTATAGCTTAATTGAAATGTGCCGCAACAAATAAAGATAACTCTTTTTAAGAAACTAAAAAGAGTTAAAATAACATATTGCATTCATCATTATATATCGCTTTCATATACTATAAAAGATAAATATTTCTAACACACTCAGAAATGATATGTATAAAGAAATATTGTGAAACGAAGTACATATAAACGATAGCAAATTTAAAAGAGAATATCATATAACAAAAGAAACTAACACCGAATAGATAGAAATACCATATCCATCTTGAGACTTTCAAATGCAATCTGATACTCTAATCCAACAATTCCGATGTAAAATCAACTTCAAGGTACATAAATGCAATTCCTAAAGATAACTTCACACAGAATCACCAAATGTGGTCCTTTATAAAAGAATATAGGAGTAAATGGAGTACATAAATGTAATCTCCAAGTCAAAAATATTACAGATTAAGGACCCCTTTCTAAATGCATGAAAGGGGTTTAAATAGGTACCTAACAAAAAATAACTAAAACTATTCCTGCAATCTATCTTAATTAAAAAATGTCTGAAACAGAAATGTGAGCTTGAAGAAAACCGACTCATTGATCATCAATTGAGGTGGATGCGCGAAGGTGGCAGATATTGAGCATATCTTGGACTTCTGTTGGCCGACTCATTTTTGAATTTAACTACCCATTGTATGTAGCATCAGAGAATTCAGGAATGATACAATGAATAGCATTCGAAAGGAATTTGATGGCCATCTGTTGGCTGTGTGGCTTGATCAGATAAGTCCACATAATATCCCATGAAATTCCTTGAATTTTTAATCTGTTGATTTTTATTGATTATCTCTTCCTTCCACCTGGAATCAGCTTCTTTTACTTTAGGTAATTTACCTGGGGTACAATCTGAGATCAAATTGGTAGCGTACAAGCTGTCATTAATCAATTGTGTTGTATTATTAATTAAACCTTTAACCCTTGATATGGCTCTTTCTGATTTCATCAATTGATGTTCCCATTCCATAAATAAAATTTCCTTATGTCTCTCTTCAATTCTAGGAAGATTAGATTTTCTTCCTTGCTCTGTATCCTGCCATGAAAGGAACTCGGAAATTTTATCATCAGCATCATCAATTTCTTGCCTAAGAGTGACTGAGTTATCTATCAAAGATAATGTTATTTCGCACAAGGGCTCAATTTGTGTCAACTTCAAACAAAATTCATTTAACTGTTGAGATAGAAGTTTGTTTATTTCAAGAGCTTCAGTTATGAATTGAGCTAACTTAGGATACTCCTTGAACTTGTCCAATGCTGATTGCAACATTTTTTCCTGTTCAATCTTTGAATTTCTCTCACTTTGTAGAATATTTTGTAGCTTTTCTACCTCTTGATTCAACCGTTGTTATTTGTCCAAGGCTTTTTCATCAATCTTCTTCTTTTCAAGGCTGAGCTACTCTTCTATTTGTTTAGTTTTGAGTTCTGCATCCTATAATCGTTGCTCCAACTGAATAATATTTTGTTGATCTCCTGCGACATGTTCTTCAAAAATAGCAATTTGGACATCTTTTTGTTTTACCATCTATGTAACTGCGGAAGCTTTATCTATAGTGGCAGCACTATAGGCACCTGCATACTGAGACAATTTGGTGAGATCCTCAGATGGATCCATCTCAGCATTTTTATAAACAACATTTAGAAATTCCCGTTGTGATGCTAATAGGGCATCTTGATCTGTTCTCCTCCTTTTTCGTTATTTTCTCACCACAGCCTTATGTTTGGGACTGTAGAATATATCTAAAGGAGGTATTTCTTCTATTTTTAGCATAATTTCTCCTGTGGGGTTTTCAGGAATGATTTCTACATCCTGATCTTTGGGATTATCAACTTGAGGAGTGTTTTGCAGTCCTATCTGTTGGGAAAATTGTTGATATTGACTTAGCAAATGAGGAGAAACAACCAGTTCAGTATCTACTTGTCCTCCAACTTGAGAACCTGCATTATCATTCTTGGGTGGTTGTTCAGTTTTTTTAATTTCTGTGCTTCCTTTCTCAATATGTACATGGGCATCAGTACTCGTGCTCTCTTTTTCCGTTTGAATTAAAGGCTTCTGTGTATATTTTTGAACACCTATTTCTGTCTTGGCAGTGTCAACTTTCTACTATCATCATTTTCCCCCAGAACAAGATCATTTTTTGTTACCTCTTTACCATAAGTACTTCCTGTTTCTTTCCGTTGTGATGCTTTCTCTTGTGTGGGAGCTCTCAACTGATCAAGAGGCACTTTAAGTAGCCTCTGACTTCTAAAAAAAAAAAAAAAATTCATGTCCTCAGCCTGCAACTTGGACTTGGCTGAATAAAAAACTTGGGATATATCATCCACGGAAAAAAATAAATCATCAAAAATGTCTGGTTCATGTTCGAACCAGGCAATCGAAATAGAGGTAGTAAAATCATACGCCACTTTCCTTGGGTCGTATTGCCTCCCAGGAATTGTTGAAAACATAAGATAAAAAATCTTACCAACTTCTTTCTCAGCATGAGCGAAACTATTGAGAGTATAATCACCACACTTAAAAGGGAAGGTAGGCCACATAAGCTTTTTATTGCTTTTCAAAATTCTAGACATTCCTTCAACTGTTAGTTGATAAGAAATCTCCTCAGCTAACAACTTATCTGGAACGTATAGGGGTAGAATATGTGGCTCGAAAATACTCCGAAAAATTCTAATATAAGTGAATTTTTCTTCCCCTAACCAATCTCTGATAGAGGACAAATCAATCTTGGCTTTATTGGAAATTCTATGAGGGAAATGAACAAAAATGGTTTGGTAAATTGAAATTAGAAAACCATGGCAGACTCTGTAAACATGAAGCTTTAAATGTTCTTTCCATAAGAAATTGTGATACACATGAATAGGGATAGGTTCTTTTGGAGTCCATTTCCAACCTAGCATGGGGAACTCAGAATTGAAACAGAGGGTGTCTAAGATATAAGCACAAAAATGGAAAGGGGTGGAATTCCCTGAATTCTTGTCTTTTCTGTACTCTAGAATTCGATTGGCTATCTTATCAGACAAAATTACAGCCCAATCCATAATTTTAGAACTAACAGCAGAATGAATTAACGGGACCATTTGAATAGAAAATCTAGCAGAGTTATCGTTTCTAAACAACCTACACATCATCGCTACGACATAACAATATGGAGGTGAGAGAGACTCTACAAAGTACATACCTGATGCCTCCTGCTTATGCTTCTTAGGGTTATTCCTCCATTCTTTGATTGGCTCTGCCTGGTTTGGATGTTCTGCAGTATATTCCTTAAGGAAGTCTTTGTTGTATATATTTTGCGGGTTAGGAAGATGGTACATTGCTTTAATATCTTCTGCCTTGAATGACTTGAACACTGATCCAGAAGCAGAAACAAAATTCCTTTTTTGAATGGTCACATTGTCAATGACCCATCTGATACCATCATAGTAGGGAAAAATGTTTACCCTGGTAGCAACTCAGTGTAAAAATGAATTTGCTAATGCACTGAGTTGATTTTCAAAGTCAGATTCTGAATCTTCTTCATCTAGAACAGTTGCCTTAGGCACAATAACCCTAGGTTTCTCTTTTTCAATCAAATTGTATACATTTTCCCATGTCATCTTCTCCAGTCCTTGATATGAGGTGTCTGTGACTAGCTTGAGCCTCGTCAGTTTCTCCTTGGGCGGTATGGTTAATACAGGAGCTTTTGCAACAAAATTAGCTTTAGATTTTCTGCTTCTCTTTGACATTTCAGTGTCAGGAAAATTCTCCCTCGTTCTACGAATGAAAGGATTCGAACTTTTGTTCTGTAATTCAAATGAATGCCTTCAGCCGAAATAAAACATAATAATGAGAATATCTATCCAAAGATATGTTTATTTAATTACCATCTAATCTCCCTATATTTACAACATAAATGTTCTCCAAGGGGTCACATTCATGCATTGAAAACAAAATAACCCATGATATTTTGTTGTATTTTCAATTAATGGTGTCGTACAATCGGAGATCGGCGCATGCTTGGAATAAATGTTAAAATTCACTTTTGATTCTTTGCGATGCGATGAATAAATATAAATGTGAAGTAACAATCTCATCGCAAGTCTTCAATGATGCGTAAAATAATATAACATAATTTATGCCGATTTTCCGATTGCGACAATCACATCGCAATTTATTTGAAAGGAAATGTGAGAACGATTTCTACCAAATCCCGATCGCATCGGAGATTTAAATTGGAATAGATCATTTAATACTATCTCCGAAAATACGATTGCAATTGAGCACAATCGCATCGGCATTTACAACGAAAGGAATGCAATGTTTAACTTTCTTCCGAAACGCGATTGCGATAAATCACATCGCATCGGCCATAGATAGAAAAATGCAATACTTAATACTAATCTGAAATGCGATTTTGATTGAGCGCAATCGCATCGGAACTTCTCAAAGAAAAAACAACTCTTTTAAAAGAACTTCTTCGAATTTCTGATTGCGATTACTATTCATCTTAACATATTATTAAGTATAAAGTCTTTCTAATATGTTCAAAATATGCTAAAAATTCTTCTAACTTATCGGATCGGAAAGTTTTTTAAAATTTGTACACTTTGTGAATAAAAATGTGATATGCATCCTTTTATCCATGGATATTTTATTTATATTTAGAGAAATAGATATATAAAAAGGGGACTTATTTTTAAATGGGATTTATTCTAAAATTTAAAAATGGGGAGGGTTGTTGTTCAGTACAAAAGAAGGATAAATCAGACCATACATCTTCAGCAAACCAGGGAAGAAGTTTATAACAGAGCACAGAAAATACAAGAGAATATCAAAAAGTTGTTTGATAAGAGGACAAAGGCAAGCGATTTCAAAATTGGTGACAAAGTACTCAAATTGGATTCCAGGAGAGAAGATAAGGGAAAACATGGCAAGTTTGAAAATCTATGGCAAGGCCCTTACACCATTCAATCTGCTATTGGGAACAATGCATTTTTTCTGCAAGAGATGGATGGAATAGACCTGTTTGGGGGTCCTATCAATGGCAAGATGCTCGAGCATTATTTCTGTTGAACTCTCAGTTTAAAGTTTTAATTCTTCATTGTAAATATCATTACTTTATTTTGTTTTGAAAAATAAAAATACAAAAAAACAATATAAAAAGAGAAAAGAGGGTATATATAAAAGAAGAAAGGTATGGCCCCATACCAAAAAAGAAAGAGAGTCTGAAAGTGTGCAAGCTTAAATGCCACTACCAAAAGAGAGCACTGCTATCTAGTCATACAGCCTAATCATGACTAGATAGTTTTCAATTTACTGCTGATAGGTTAGTGAATCAGCTTTGCCAAACAATTTAATCTTGTATTATCAGTAGACTAGATTAGGATAGAAAAGAATGGTTTTAAAATGCTCAAAATCTGAAACAAGACATAAAAAGAAAAAGGATGACTCTAAACAAATCAAAATCTAAGTCATGAGAAGAAGGAAGGACTCTCATTGTTTTCAGATCTTAAGCCTTCCAAGTTTTGTTTTACTTTTCTGCAAATAAAGGTCTATGTGCAGTCCGTTTTTGATGGCATATCCATCACAACAAATCGGACAGCTTAATCTTGGTTTGACTGTGTTTTCAATATCTATTTTAGAATGTAGAGAATGCAGATCTGTTAGACAGTTTAATCCTGGAAAATAGTAGATTAGGTAGATAACTTTTGAGTCCAACTATTTAATCTGGACTCATGGAAGTTATAAGGGTAGATTTAGATTATTTTTCTTGCTTTCAGTAAAAGAATAAAATGTTAATGTCAAAGGGTTTACAAGTCCAAGTACACCCTGCTGAAGAGAAAATGTTAGGAAAGTAGGTTGTGTAGGCAGTTGTTTGGGAGAGATTGATTTGTTATAATGTAATGATTGATCATCTTTTCAAGCAGCATGATTAAAGAAGAAAGAGGATTGTCAAAGTGTAGGACATTGATCTACATTCCAGAGATAAAATTTCTGAGGTTCTTGACATCTCCAAGGAGCTACCATCCCCAAGTGGAGCCACTGTTAGCCATCCATAATTTTGACATATTCAAAGATTTATAAAACAAGTCTTTAGCCTTCAAGAAACAAATTTGAAGCAAATCGGTGACTTCTTGAAGCCTCTTTGTGTTCTTTATCCTCAAGAAATCCATTCCATTGATAATCTTCATTCAAAATTCCTCAAAGAAGCCCTGCTGTTATAACAAAGATTGTTTCAAAAACCTCTTCTCCATCATTTCCCTCCTAAAATTCCCCTTTTCCCTTTATTATTCCTCCATTTCCTCAAAATCCCCTTTTAAACCTTATAAACCCTATTTGTTGGGTTTTGTTAGGCCTCCGTAGTTTGCAAGATTGAGAAATACAATCGCTACAGAGCCTACATCAAAACCACTTTGGAATCTAAGGATCTAGCCATCCTATATTTAGAGAGGGATCTCTCTATTTATGTGTTTTCAAAGATATGATCTTTAAAGCTTATGATAATATTTTAGGCTAGTTATGAAGAACGAGGTTGTTTGTTTGTTTTGTTGGGCAGGATAACATGAAGATGAAGGAAGTCTATATGAAGGGTGAAGGTATGAGTAAGTGAAATAATGGTTCAGCTGATAAGATAAGCAAGGAACATCATCAATCCATTGGGATATGGAGCCACAAGAGGATTTAATTGCACAGCAAGTTTCAAGAGTGGTCCATGGGGCAAGTCATCTATGTCAAGGGATCTCTTTAAGTTGATTTTATGGAATTAAACAGTAAGAGTGTTGTGAAGGAAGTAAAAACACAATAAAAACAAAGGACGACCTAAGATTAGGTAAGTAATTTTAAAGTAGCCTACTTTCGACATGCACTGAATGGAAAGACACAAAATTAACCTAAGATCAAGTAAGTACTTTTAAACTAGCCTTTTTTTGATATACTTTCAAGAGAAAACATTAAAAACAAAGAATAGCTAAGATCAACTAAAGACTTTTAACTTAGACTGCTTTCAGCATATTCTTAAAGGAAAACATTCATGATAAACAGAAAAAGTAGTCTAAGATCAGGTAAGCACTTTTAAACTAGCTTTCTTTCAACATACCCTTAAGGGAACTTTTCAAAGCAACTGTTGGAGATAAACTAGAGGACAGGGCTAACCATAAGCTTCTCTAGCTCAACTTTAATAAGCAAAATTTTCAAGAAGATTCAAAGACAATATCTCAAGTTGTACTTAGGAAACATGGGCTTACCAACACTTCACTAGTTATACTCTATTGAATTACCTTCAAAATAGAATTGGAAGAAAACATAAAGGATAACGATTTATCAGTGAGATTTACGGTACTTTCAGAAGTAAATCCTAATCTATATTTTCTATTCTTTATCAGAGAAAAGTGGACAGAATGAAAACATAAAGAAAATAAAAATTACAGTGAGAAACACATCACCATTGACATAGACCAAGATCCCATAAATCAACTATTGTATTTGATGTTCAAACCAGTTACAATCTTCAAGTCTAGTGGGTATTTACAGCTTCAAACATCTCATCTCAGCTTATGTATCTTCAATTCCTAACAGAGCTACAACATGCTTCAAAATCTATTTACATTCAAAAAGTATCCAAAGACCAACCTGAATACTGTATTCTAGAGAAGTATTTATAGAAGAATGAGGAGGTGGAGTGAAAGAAAGGTCTATCTATTCTCGGCCTTTGAAGGGCCAAATGGAGAAGTTTTCAAATGTTTTAACTTTGCTAATTGATTATTACATCAAATTTCATCAACTTCAGTCACTTTTGTTGACTTTGGGGGCTTTTGGGTAGGCTGGCAATTAATTCTGAGCTGTCTTTGCCAAAATATCTCTGATTGTGAATTCACTGTGTATTATTTTGAGGAATGAAGCCTGGTAGGTGGAATTTTGAGGAGCAATTTTTTCAATGATGTGGCATTTGGAGGCTACTTTATCGATTTGTCTGCCTTAATACCTTAAAACACTGATTTAACTATGATTTTGTGTTTTAAGGCTGATCTTGCCTTCTTTATTCTTCTTTGGTCTTCAATTGTCCTTTTGCTAACTTTATCCACCTTTAAATTGTGTCTTAAATTTAAAATAGCAGGATTAAGCTTTTAATCTTTCAAACTTGTGCATTAACCCTTTTAACTTTGACTTTTCATTGGCTTTCCCTTTAATCCACTTTTTTAGTCTTTAACTCTGCTTTATTCAATATTTGCTTGGTTTTAGGCCTTTGAACCTTTGTTCTTACATTTAAACTGTCCTTTGCTCCCTTTAAAATTGATTTAGGCCTGCTCATGCCTCCTTTATCCTTCATCAACCTTTTGGTATTTCTTTTTGTTGTTTTAACCCTTTAAACCGTGGATTATCCTTAAAACTGTGGGATTTGAACCTTTAATCCTTAAAATCTTATGTATCAACCCTTAAACTATCGGATTAAGACTTTACCCTTCATCTTTTCTCTGATCCTTCAATCTTCAACCTCTATCTTCACTGTTTTTTCTTCTTGGCCATGTACAGGTGGCTTATAGGGCGTTGGAGGGTTTGGCCATGTAACCAGTGCTCATAAACCATGAATCAACTGTCGGACGAAACCTAGCAGCCCCTTTTCTTCGTGATTTTTATTTAGATATGGAAAATTTTGGCTCTGTTCCTTTGTGGGTTGCAGACAAGGTTTCTGCCTCTAAAACCAATAAACCATTAAAAAATCCTGCGGTGGAGGGAAATACTACTTGTAGAGGCTGGTGGAGGTAGAGGGGCATATGCAAAGGGTCAGAGGAGGTTTTATGGAGAAAAACTGTGAAAATGAGGTTTTAAATTGCATATGGCGCGAACATGGGCAAAAGTGGTTTTTGGAAAACCACCGGCAGTTTTCGCGCAGCAAATGGGAGGTAAGTGGTTTTCATTCAATCGAACGCGACCCAGTTATGTCGTGCCACGTGTCCTCCACAATACCACCTATTTAGCATTTGTTTTGGTGGTTAAACCTTGGATGGAAAAATCACGCGATATTGATCATAGATTGTTGGATCTAGGGGGGAAGATCCAACGGCTACGTGGGAGCGCGATGGAGAGAAGTGCTAGAGCTAAGGGTGAATGGTGGAGGAAAGCTGGCGGGAGGAGATTGGAGGGGCAGCAGGGTAGTGGGAGGTAGACCTCGGCGGAGTCGGGTATTGGGTTTGATCAGGGCCGTTGGATCATATAGATCAACGGCCATGATTGATGCGGGAGTTGCCAAATAGAGCGGGGAAAATGTAAAGGAGAAGGCCCTTTCAATGGGAGTGGAGAAAATAAAAGGTAAGGGAAAGGGGCCAAGGGCAAGGCGTTGGGAAGTGGTCACGTGAAGGAAAAGGGACCGAGAGCGAAAGGAAAGGGCTAGGGCTAAAGAGAAAAGGGGATGGTAAGAAGGGAAAAAGTCAATGTGATGGGGGCTTAGGAATAGTTGCTAGGGCATGATCATATGGCAGGGTATATGACCAGGGGTAGAGGAGAAGGGGGCTTATCACATCGGCAGGGGGGAAGGTGAGGTGAAGTTATGAACATGTAACATCGCCAATGCGATATAAAACGATGCGATGCGATGAGCGCTTAGCGCTCGGTCACGGGGCTTTGGTCATATGACGGAGAAAGAGCTGGGGGCTAAGCCAAAAGGGGCTAAATCCTATTTATTAATAAAAGGGCGAATTTAGGCCAAAAGAAGGTTTTTTAGGGGTTTTCATTATTTTTTTGAAGTTTCGATAGGTAGAATAAGGGCTTTTGAACCATAACAAAGGGTTTTTATGAGTTTAAAAGGGATTTTGAAGGTTTTTTGAGGATAATGAAGGGAAAATAAGAAGGAAAAAAATGAGATTTTTTTAGAGGGAAATGGAAGATGAAAAAGGGAAAAAATGAGGGAAAATAGGCTTAGAAAATGATGGAAAAGGGCCTAAAAACAACCTTTTTTGATATCAGCATGGCTTCTTGGTGGATTTCTTCAATGAAACAGTAGTATTTTGAAGGGAACAACATGCTAAGGAACAACACTGCTAAGGAACAGCAATAGGGAACAACAATGCTAAGGAACAACATTGTTTAAGGAACAACAATAGGGAACAATAGTGCTAAGGAACAACATTGTTTAAGGAACATCACTTTAGGGACCAACACTATTAGGGAACAACACTTTAGGGAACAACACTGCTAAGGAAAAACACTGTTAGGGAACAAAAGACTTCAAGAATGAGTAATTTTCTATGAAAATAATCTCTTCAAGGCTCAAGACCTATTTTTAGCAATCATTTGTTGTGACAAAATTTACTGATGGCTAATAGTGGCTCCACTTGGGGATGGAAGCTCCTTGGAGGTGTCAAGAACTTCAGAATTTTATCTCTAGGATGCAGACCTGTGCCTTATCCATTGACAACCTTCCTTCTTTGATCATGTTGTTTAGAAAATATTATCATATTTCATATCAACAAACAAATTTCTCTCAAACATTCTACCTACACAGCCTACTTTCCTAACATTTTTTCTTCATAAGGTGCACTTGGACTTGCAAACCTTAATCATCAAAATTTTATTCTTTTGAAAAAAGGAAAAAATAATCTAAATCTACCCTTATTTCTTCCATGAGTTCAAATTAGACTGTTGAACTCATAAATTCTCTACCTAAGCTACTATCTGCCAAGATTAGACTGTCTGGCAGATTTTATTCTCTATTTTCTAAAACAAAAATTGAAAGTCAGTCAAACTAGGATTAAGCAGTCTGATTTGTTGTGGGACTATGGCATAAAAACAAGTTGCACATAGACTGGAAATTGCAAAAAATAAAAACAAAATGTGAAGGCTTAAGATCTGAAAAATAAAAAACATCCTTCATTCTTTCTTTCAGCTCTGGTTTTGATCTTTTTAGAACTGTTTTTTTTTTCTTTTTTCTTGGTTCTGATTTTGAGCATATTAAAACCAATTCTTCATCAGACTTATAGGTTCAGGATTTAGGCTTTTTTAACCACTGTTTTTGTATCCTAATCTAATCTATTGATAAGCCAATATTAAACAGTTTGGCAAATCTTTCTTCACTAACCTATCAGCAGAAAATTGAAATCTATTTTAGTCATGATTAGGCTGTACGACTAAAATAGCAGTTTTTTCTTAAGTAGTGTCATTTAAGCTTGCACACTTTCAGATTTCTTCTCTTTTTTGGTATGGGGTTGTACCTTTCTTCTTTATGTTTTCCCTCTTTTCCTTTTTTATTGTTTTTGTATTTTTATTTTTCAAATTCAAAAGCAGTGTTATATACAATGAACAAAAGCTTTGAAAATAAAAATATCAGTTAACAGAAATAATGTTTGAGAACCCTGCCATTGACAGGACCTCCAAAGTATTCAGCTCCATCCAATTCTTGCAGAAAAAAATGCATTTTTCCCAATAGCAGATTGGATAAGATAAGGGCCTTGCCATAAGTTATCAAATTTTCCATGTTTTCCCTTATCTTCTCTTCTTGAATCCCATTTCAAAACTTTATCACCAATCTTGAAATCACTTGCCTTGGTTCTTTTGTCAAACAACTTCTTGATATTTTCTTGTAGTTTTTGTGCTCTGATGTATACTTCCTCTCTGGTTTGTTGTAGATGTATAGTCTAGTTTATTCTTCTTGTTACATCATCATCTTCAGACTGTACTTCCTGGATTAGCTTCATGACTGGCACTCCTAAACTGGTTGGAAATATTGCATCAGTTCCATAAACTAGCTGGTAGGGGGACATTCCAATGGATTTTTAAATGGTTAGTCTGTCAGCCCATAAGGCATGTACTAGCTTATTGTGCCATGATTTCGTGTTATCTTCCAGCAACTTCTTGATAATGTTACCAAACTTTTATTTGAGGACTCTGCCATCCCATTATCTTGGGGATAATAAGCTATAGAATGGCCCAATATAATCTGATACTTATGACAGAATTCTACCATTTTTTTAGACCCAAATGCAGCAATATTATCATTTATGATCTTTCTAGGACAGCCAAATCTAGACAGTATAAGGTTGTCAAGGAAGGAAATGATGACTAAGTCTGTGGCATTCCTAGAGGGGATGGCTTCTATCCACTTGGTAAAATAGTCCGTTGTTGTGAGGATCCATCTATGTTGGGCAGATGAGGGAGGATGGGTTTCCCCAATGAATTCTAGACCACACTGCTGAAAATGAGCTTCAACAGTGATTGGTTGCAGAGGTAAGAGAAGCAGCTTTCTTTTGCCTTAAAAGATTTGGAATTTATGACAAGCAATAATTATTTTATGGACATCTTGAAAGAGGGTGGGCTAGTAATAGCCAGCTCTAAGGATTTTGTTGGCAGTTGATTTCTAGTAGAGGTGGCCTCCACATTCTCCTTCATGAAACTCGTGCTTGATTTTATCTGCATCATTCTCAGGCAAACATTTAAGCAATAATCCACTAGCATTTTTCCAATATAAAAATTTACTCAAAATGCAGTAATTTACAACTTTTAATTTTAAGAATCTTGTCTTTGTTTTAGACAAACCAGGAGGGACATTTAGATTGAGCAAAACATACAAAATGTCAGCATACCAAGATGAATTCAAAAAATGATCTTCAATAATTGGAATTAAAAACTCCTCCTGTTCATCTAATGCGTTAAACATGTTTATATCAAGAGCTTGAAAGTTGGATTCAGCCATAATTTTTGCTAGACCTTGACCTTTTATGAGCTTAGTGGGCTTGATTTCTAAGTCATATTCTAAAATTACATCAATCCACTTTCCTCTTTTTCCATCTGGATCTTGGGTCAATATGTCTTTTACAACTGAATGAGGCACAAATGTTATGATGTGGGAATGCAAAATGTAAACTCTGAAGTCTTTTAAGGCTTTGAATAAGGCAAAGGCTTGTTTTTCCATTATGTTATACTTTAGAGGTGCATCTCTTAATGCCTTGCTAAAAAATTATATGGGCTTCTCTTGTCCATTCAAGTTTTTCTATAATAGGATAGCAGCTACTGTGTGTTCTGATGAAAATGAAAAAATGAAGAAATCTTTTGAAAAATCAGGACTAATAAGAACTTGTGTTTTGGTGAGTGCTTGTTTTACCAGTTCAAATGATTTCTTTTCTTCTAAGGTCTGTTTAACTCCCTCTTCTTTTTTAAGCATGTTTGTTATGTTTCTAAGGAGTTCAGCTAAATTGGGTATGAACCTTCTCAAGAAATTAATCTTCCCAATGAAAGATTGAAGTTCCTTGATGTTTCTAGGATGGATGATTTGCAAAATACC
Source organism: Pinus albicaulis (assembly GCA_034641835.2). Taxonomy (NCBI): domain Eukaryota; kingdom Viridiplantae; phylum Streptophyta; class Pinopsida; order Pinales; family Pinaceae; genus Pinus; species Pinus albicaulis. The sequence goes on from CM076575.1 coordinate 1,936,977,420, forward strand.
ATCAATCCTCTTTGGGTCTATCCTTATTCCTTCTTCTGATATGATGTGACCAAGAAGTTTCCCTTCTTGGAGACCAAATAGTGTTTTCTTTGGATTTAAAAATAACCCAAACTTTTTGCATTTCTCAAAGACTTTTCTCAAGTGTGTTAGGTGTTCTTCATCTGTTTTAGAATAAACAGTTATATCATCAAGGTAAATCACAATGAAGTAACCTATTTCTTCTGAGAATTCTATATCCATGGCTCTCTTAAATGTGGCACCAGCATTCATTAAACCAAAAGGCATTTTCAAATACATGAAAGTACCTCAAGGTGTAGTGAAGGCTGTTTTAAGTTGATCATCAGGATGTACTAGAATTTGATTGTAACCTAAGAAGCCATCTACCAAAGAAATTCTTTTAGAACCAACTACCTTTTGTAAGATATGATCCATTTTGGGTAGAGGATAGTTTTCCTTTAGTGAGGCTTTGTTTAGGTTTCTAAAATAAATGCAAAGCCTTATCTCTCTTGTTTTCTTCCTAACTGATACAATATTAGACACCCACTCTAAGTATCTAACAGGGACAATAATTCTAGCAACATATATTTTTTTATTTCTTTCTCTACCCGAGGTAATTGAATAGAGTTGGTTCTACGCAATTTTTGCTTAAAAGGTTTCTGGTTTTCTTTGAGAGGTATCTTATGCTAGATTATTTCTGTATCATATGATTTCAGATCTTCATAGCTCCATTCAAAAACATCAAAAAATTATTTAAAAAGATCAATGTATTTCAGTTTGATATGAGCTGGCAGTGTTTTAGACAGTTTGATCATTTTGGGCTTTTCCTCATAGCCTATGTTGCATTCTTCCACTTCAATTTCTATGGGTTTTAGTTTTGGATTTTTGGCCACATCATTCAAGTCAAACAATTCTTTTAAAGGGACCAGTCCTTTTGGAAAGCTTTGGTCTTTAGATTGTCGTACTTCTAATTCTTCATCTTCTAAATCTGTGCTATTTTCTGTCACATGTTTGGGTTCATTAGTTAACAGATTTATTTCAGAAATCTCTGGAAAATTTTCTTCTTCAATAAGTGGGTTTTCTTCAGTAGGACAATCTTCATCATACTCTGAATCTGAATTTGGTGTTTCAAATTCATTTTTGGACTGTAGGAAGTCTTCTATTTGTTTGTCTCCATCAAAAACTTGCCAACACTTTTCATTATCTAGGACAGCTTGTGTATATTTGACTTGGGTGGTACATTGATTGGTTTCATAAGGTGTAAGACAAGTTCTAGCAGCAAAGGCTAACCCATTGGCAAGGACATTTTGGTTCCTTGGGACAAAGATAAGTTGGAATTCATCAAATGTTTCTAACAAGTCCATGGCATCATTTCTATAGGCTCTAAGTCTGGGATGTTTGGCACTGTACTCCCTATATACTTGCCTAATTATCAACTCTGAATCTCCTTGGACTTTTATTCTTTTGGCCCCTAGTTTTTTCAATAAATGTAGGCCTAAAAGGAGAGCCTCATACTCAGCTATGTTGTTTGTACATTGAAAGTTTAATCCATAGGAATGCCCCTTAGCATGATTGTTTTCAGTGTTGTGTAACCATATGCCTGCTCCTACATCATTTTTAGTACAAGACCCATCAAAATTCATGCTCCAAAGAATACTATTTTCAGATTTGTCATTTATTTCATTGCTATCCTCTTTGTTTTGATTTCCAAATCTGTCACTGTGTTGTTCTTGCAGGTCTGTACTATGCTAAATTTTGTTTTTTTCTTCAAGATGTTCAATGTTTTGAGGCTTTATTCTTTGTTTTTCATGATCTACATTATTTTTATGACTGTTTTGAAACTTAAAACCTGTGATCTGTTCGCTATAATTCTCTAAATCAGAAAACTGCCTTTTGTTTTTCTCTTCATTTTCCTCCTCATCATTTGCTGCCACTATGTTTGGATGTGTAGTGACCGCTACATTTGATGATATTTCATTGACTAACTCTTGCTCATTAGGAATATCATCATTATAAAGAATAAATGAGTCAAGGTCAGTGTGTATGGAATAGAGAGGATAATTCTCTAGTCTTGGTTGCTCACCATGTATTTCATGTGTGTTTCCCTATAGAGTCTTCTAGGTTGACTGAAGATAGGGATGGTGGCATAAGCCATATCCATCTGCATAGTACCTTGTAACTTAGCACCCCATGACCTTGAAAGAAGCATGCCATATTTTGGGGGTATATCAACCACTACAATGTCCATCACTAATCTCTTGGCTAGTATTTGGGCTAAGTTAACACACAGATCCTTTATTAGGCCTAGGCATCTCACCTTACTTGAATCAAAGGAATATAAATCTTTGTAGGGTCTAGTCACCTCTAAGCCTAATATTTCCATTATTACCATGGGCATGAGGTTGTGTGATGCTCCTGAATCAAGCATGGCATTGTGTAGAGTATTATCATGGATGTTCAAATTGATGTAAAATGGAGGGGTAGTTCCTTCTTGAAATTTTCCTTCAATTTTTGGTCCAAATATGAGCTCTGGGGTATCATCATTTAAATTGACAGTGTCATGAACATCTTCTATGTTCAAATATTTCAAAGTTTGACCTCTATATACATTTTGAGTGACTAACTTAGTAAGTGGGACAGAGATTTTGATTTTGGAAATTTCATTCTCTAGGCTAAAAGGAATCTGATTTTTTGAAATGTTTGATTCAGCCTTGTTAGTCAGTCCTTGTTCAGCAAAATCAACTTGCTGTTTTTTTGTATTTACAGCAATTAAAATGGTTTTTTCAGGAGCATTAGTTGAGATTCTAGTGCTGCTGGGGTTAACACTCTATTTTTCATTAGCTTGGGTGTTTTTCCCTTTATTTAAATCAGAACTTACAGTCGATGTGTTATGAATTTTTGCTGTCTTTTTGGAAGCCTTTTCAGGGTTGTTTTAGGCAGATTTGTCAGAGGTTTTGTTCCTAGGAGTCTCTTGATTCTTTTTACTTCTCAGGTCATATTGTTTAGGTGATCCTATGATGGAATTTTCAGATTCTTGTTCATAATAATTAGTTTCTGTTTTTCTATCATCATAGGGTGTATATAGACCTTGTTTTCTTTCATGGAGGAAAACAGAATCCTCACTGCTTACTCCCAACATGTTTATGTTGTCATCCTATGTTTGGTCATTTGTTTCTTCATCCTCATTTACATAATTTTCTTGGAAAGGAGGTCTGATCTGTTGTTCATCCTCTCTTTTTATGTTTTGAGGTTGAGTTCTGGTTCTGATTTTGAGACTGATTTATGTTTTGGGGAGCTGATTGATTTTCTCTAGATTGTGCTCTCTCAAGTATGCTCATCTTCTTCATCATTTACTCCATCATTATTTCCATTTTTGAGCTATATGTGGAAGGTGAAGTTTCCTCCCTAAATGATACTTTCTTTTCATTCATCATCCTAGCTCTTTTCTTAATCAGATTTACTTCCACAGCAAGAGCTCCCTTCTACATATCTTCCAAAGTCAAGGGATCTCTTTCTCTTAGCTGATAGGCCATTTCAGGATCAAATCCTTCAGGGAATTTGGCCAAAGATGAGCCTTGTGGAGGTTTCAAATCTAGGGGGAGTGCATTATAAACACTATTGAATCTAGTGCAATAATTTTGAACACTTTCAACAGTGTTTCTCTTGAGGTTGTTGTAATCTGAAAGTATTTAGAGAGGGTTTTTTCTGACTTCCCATTTGTTTAGGAATGACTGATGGAGAGCTTGGAGGTCATTAATACTATTAGGGGTTAAGCTTTTGAACCATTTTTTTGCTTCTCCCCCTAAAATTTGAGTAGAAAATTTGAGTTTGATAGTTTCATCATCTATCTCATTTCTATCAAAATATTCATTCATATTATCCACATGTTGTGAAGTAGTAGTAGCACCAATGGCATCATACAATGGAATCTTGGACTGATAGTCCTGTGGCAGATAGACTAAATATAAAGGAAGGATTAGAGGAGCATACCATGTTGCCATGATAGGAGGTTGTGGAAAAAATCGGGGGTTTATAGGTGGATGATGTAAGATAGGAGGGGGTTGATGGAATGGAGTAGTTTGAACAGTGGATGTATGAATAACAGAAGTGGATGGACCAGCAAGAGACTGTTGAGCAGATCTAGGATGATAAATACCAAAGTTATGAATGAAATAAAGGCCAGGTGGGGTGGTTTCTCTGCTAAAAGTGTGTTCACCACTATGTTGGGGTGAATGTGAAGGCTCAAAGTCTATCTAATCTATATCACCAAGTGACCTAGTTCTGAATGGGTTTTATAAGTCAACTTGTGTATTTTGCAGAGCTAAGAGATTTTCGGGAACAAAATTATCTCTATGGACTGGTCTAACAACAGTTGAAGTTTTAAACTTAGGAGACTTCCTAAGTATACTTTCTATATTATCAAATATCTCAGGAGGATTTGGGTCAAGATAGGCTCTAGTATGAATTCTTGTAGAAGCCACTATGTGGTGTTTTCAGACCCAATAATAAGAAAACTTCAACCAAGTATGACAATTTTTAATAGGCTAACTGATATTTAGTAAGAAAATTGAATCCTCAAAGTTTCCTTGACTGAGTTTGTATTATGGTATGATAAAATGGGTTTCCCAGTGGATTCTTTAGGTCAATTCAGAATTGTGGAGTTTCCAAGTGGAAATTTTTAGCTTTGGAAGGTAAAATGTTTTATGGTCCACCACCACTAATTGATTTTGAATACCAATCTGGAATGTTTTGGGTTTTCTAAGTTTTTTACAGTCCTGTGGGTTATGAGAGTGTCCTATATATGTTTCAACACTTAGCTACTATGATGAGACCAACAGAGTTTACTATGTGGCTTACTAACTGATTTCTCCAAGGTTTGATAAGGTTTTGTTAGAATCCTAAGAAGTACTTAGATAGCCACTGATTCAGACAAGTCCTATCATGATCACCAATATGCTTGGTAGTGCTTGAAAAAAAACTGATCTTTCTTAAATGAATACTGAGTGTTTGTTTAGGGGCTTTTACTCAGAAAATACCTAGTATGGTCGCCACTATGTTATGCATCCATAGTTTGCAAGATTGGAAAATACAAATGCTACAGAGCCTACGTCAAAACCACTTTGGAATCTAAGGATCTAGCCATCCTAGATTCATAGAGGGATCTCTCTATTTATGTGTTTTCAAAGATATGATCTTTAAAGCTTATGATAATATTTTAGGCTAGTTATGAAGAACAAGGTTGTTTGTTTGTTTGGATGGGAAGGATAACATGAAGATGAAGGAAGTCTATATGAAGGGTGAAGGTGTGAGTAAGTGAAAGAATGGTTCAACTGATAAGATAAGCAAGGAAAAACATCAATCCATTGGGATATGGAGTCACAAGAGGATTTAATTGCACAACAAGTTTCAAGAGTGGTCCATGGGGCAAGTCATCTATGTCAAGGGATCTCTTTAAGTTGATTTTATGGAATGAAACAGTAAGAGTGTTGTGAAGGAAGTAAAAACACAAGAAAAACAAAGGACAACCTATGATCAAGTAAGTACTTTTAAACTAGCCTGCTTTTGACATGCACTTAATGGAAAGACACAAAAGTAACATAAGATCGTGTTGGTACTTCTAAACTAACCTGATTTTGATATACTTTCAAGAGAAAACATTAAAAACAAAGAATAGCTTAAGATCAAGTAAAGACTTTTAACTTACCCTGCTTTCATCATATTCTCAAAGGAAAACATTCATGATAAACATAAAAAGTAGTATAAGATCATGTAAGTACTTTTAAACTAGCTTGCTTTCAACATACTCTTAAGGGAAATTTTCAAAGAAACTGTTGGAGATAAACTAGAGGACAAGGCTAACCATAAACTTCTCTAGCTCAACTTTAATAAGCATAATTTTCAAGAACATTCAAAGACAATATCTCAAGTTGTACTCAGGAAACATGGGCTTACCAACACTTCATTGGTTATACTCTATTGAATTACCTTCAAAACACAATTAGAAGAAAACATAAAGGATAAAGATTTATCAGTGAGATTTAGGGTACTTTCAGAAGTAAATCCTAATCTATATTTGTTTTTCTTTATCAGAGAAAAGTGGACAGAATGAAAACATAAAGAAAATAACAATTACAGTGAGAAACACATCACCATTGACATAGACCAGGATCCCATAAATCAGCTATTGTATTTGATGTTCAAACCAGTTACAATCTTCAAGTCTAGTGGGTCTTTATAGCTTCAAACTTATCATCTCAGCTTATGTATCTTCAATTCTTAACAGAGCTACAACATGCTTCAAAAGCTATTTACATTCAACAAGTATCCAAAGACCAACCTGTATATTGTCTTCTAGAGAAGTATCTATAGAAGAATGAGGAGATGGAGTGAAAGAAAGGTCTATATGTTCCATTAATGCAGAGTAAGTGTTTCTCGGCCTTTGAAGGGCCAAATGGATAATTTTTCAAATGTTTTAACTCTGCTAATTGATTGTTACATTAAATTTCATGAACTTCAGTCACTTTTGTTGACTTTGGCGGCTTTTGGGTAGGCTGGAAATTAATTCTGAGCTGTCTTTGCCAAAATATCTTTGACTGTGCATTCATTGTGTATTCTTTTGAGGAAAGAAGCCTGGTAGGTGGAATTTTGCGGAGTAATTGCTTCAATGATGTGGAATTTGGAGGCTCCTTTGTCGATTTGTCTGCCTTAATACCTTAAAACACTGATTTAACTGTGATTTTGTGTTTTAAGGCTGATCACGCCTTCTTTATTCTTCTTTGGTCTTCAATTTTCCTTTTTCTGACTGTATCCACCTTTAAACTATATTTTAACTTTAAAACAACAGGATTAAGCTTTTAATCTTTCAAACTTGTGCATTAACCCTTTTAACTTTGACTGTTCGTTGGCTTTCCCTTTAATCCACTGTTTTAGTATTTAACTCTGCTTTATTCAATATTTGCTTGGTTTTAGGCCTTTGAACCTTTGTTCTTACATTTAAACTATCATTTTCTCTCTTTAAAATTGATTTAGGCCTTGGTTTTGTGCTTTAGGCCTGCTCATGCCTCCTTTATCCTTCATCAACCTTTTAGTCTTTCTTTTGGATGTTTTAACCCTTTAAACCGTGGATTATCCTTAAAACTGGGGGATTTTAACCTTTAATCCTTAAAATCTTATGTATCAACCCTTAAATTGTCGGATTAAAACTTTACCCTTCATCTTTGCTCTGATCCTTCAATCTTCAACCTCTATCTTCACTGTTTTTTCTTCTTGGCCATGTACAGGTGGCTTATAGGGCGTTCGAGGGTTTAGCCATGTAACCAGTGCTCATAAAGCATGGATCAACTGTCGGATGAAACCTGGCAGCCCCTTTTCTTTGTGATTTTTCTTTAGAGATGGAAACCTTTGGCTCTGTTCCTTTGTGGGCTTCAGACATGGTTTCTGCCTCTAAAACCAATATCAAACCCTGCATAAAACCAATAAACCATTAAAAAATCCTGCGGTGGAGGGAAATACTGCTTGTAGAGGCTGGCAAAGGTGGGGGGGCATATGCAGAGGGGTAGAGGAGGTTTTACAGAGAAAACGTGCGAAAACTAGGTTTTAAATTTCATATGGTGCGAACATGGGTAAAAGTGGTTTTTGGAAAACCACCAGCAGTTTTTGCGCAGCAAACAAGCAGTAAGTGGTTTTCATTCAATCGAACATGACTGAGTTATGTCGTGCCATGCATCCTCCACAATACCACCTATTTCGCATTTTTTTTGGTGGTTAAACCTCGGATGGAAAAATCACGCGATATTGATCATAGATCGTTGGATCTGGGGGGAAGATGCAACGGCTACTTGGGAGCGCGATGGAGAGAAGTGCTCGAGCAAAGGGCGAATGGTGGAGGACAACTAGCGGGAGGAGATTAGAGGGGAAACAGGGTAGTGGGAGGTAGACCCTGGCGGAGTTGGGTATCGGGTTTGATCGGGGCCGTTGGATCATATAGATCAACGGCCACGATTGATGTGGGAGTTTCCAAATAGAGCAGGGAAAATGTAAAGGAGAAGGCCCTTTTCAATGGGAGTGGATGTTAAACACCATGTGGAAACACACACATGGTGTATATCGAGAATAACACACACACAAGAGACTCAACACAATGAAAGATAAGCGTGAGGCTTTCTTATTTTCCATTATACAAAGATGTACATTTATAGTACAATGGTGTGACTCTTGGTTTCTTATTCCAAGGTCACTTGGACTCCATTGTGACTTTTCATATTCCACACCTACCCATGTAGGATTAGGTGTTCCAACATCCCCCCTTAATCCGAAGGGGTATGTGTGAGTCCAAGGAAAGAGTTGTAATACAAATCTGCAAAGTATACATGGCAGCACTTGGCTGAATCAACTCTCTGAAATGTTGGAAAAAAGAGGTGGTTTTAGGATGACCACAAACACTGGAACGCAATACTTGTTGCAGTTTCCGGAACTCTTCCAAAACTGGCAAGAAGCTGAAGGCTTCTGCTAGAGGAATTGTCCCTCATAAAAAAGGGAGACCTTCGACCTAAAAGAAGGGAGGTCTACGACCTGTGGTGGTTTTAGGTTGTCCACCAACCAAAGATGATGGTTTTAGGTTATCCACCAACCGGAAATGATGGTTTTAGGTTATCCACCAACCAAAGATGATGGTTTTAGGTTATCCACCAACCGAAAATGATGGTTTTAGGTTATCCACCAACCGAAGGTATGCTCATGGGCATCTGTGTCTCTGGCTACATCTCTGAATCCGGAATGACGAATTGTGGCTCAGGCTCGCTTGAACTGCTGGCTACAACTCTGAACATGGAATGAGAGATTGTGGCTCAGGCTCGCTTGATCTGTCGTCGAATCTTGTACATGACCACCATTTTCCCCCCTGTCAGGGACAAGGTGAGATGATGGCGAAAACTCAACTGCAAGTTTTCTCAATATCCGTGAACAAGTTCTAACATGTGTCGTAAACATCTTCTTGGCTGCTGATGCCCATTGCCAAGAAGCGATCCATCCAAGATGAATCTTTGTTCTTGCAGGAGGCTTGTGTCTGAAGCATCTGTCTGAAGAATGGGTGTGCCGACCACAATGCTTGCATGGATGAAGATCAAAACAATGATCTTTCATATGGCCAACTCGATCACAGTGTTGGCATTTCTCAATATGTTGTGGAAGTGGAACATGATCTGGAATAGCTGCAGGTGAACTGTCATACATGAATCCGGCACTCTGAAATATGATGGGCTTTGTTTAGTTTGAAATATGAAAGGACACATCCTTGTCATATCCAATACCAGTTCGGTGCTTGTTGTGGACAAGCTCTTCCCAAGGTCTGATGATGGGCTTGAGAAGTGCAGGTTGAGTGGCTGCATCTGCATGTAAATCTGCTCTAGTACAAGGAACTGAATGGGAATCAACTTTAACTTTACTGACTTGCTGCTGATGGGAGTCTTTCTCAATCTTCTGAACAGAAACAGGTTCAGAATGGTGACTCTTTTGCTGAAGTTCTTCTTGTTGGAGCTGAGATTCCAACTGCAAAAACTCAATCTTTTCTTGTGCATCTTGTAAACAAATCTGAATATTACAAAGAGCATCCTTGCTCATTTTTATCATGTCATCAACATTTGAATGAATGAGGTCATTCAACAACATTAATGCCTCATTGATTTTGGCCATTTCAACAACTTAGGCTCAAAAAATGAAAGGGTGTCGGATTCAACTGAAAATGCACCCGTGTACAATATGATTCAACAAATACAAATGACTGCAAAGAATTTCCAACTATGGAAATCTCAAAGTACAAAATCTGCTCCTCAAATGATGGAGGGCAATCAACAATCCATCAACTCAAATACTGATTATGAATGAAGATGCAAATTCCACTCACAATACAATGTCAGTTCAATACAATGTGCAACAAAACACTTGTGCAAGAGGCCTTTAAGGCAGCTGAAAATTCCTTCAAATAGTTGTTTTCAATGATGGAAAACTTGTCTTCAAATGTGAAATTCTTCATAAAAACACCCTCTTGTATATGCCACAAATCACACAATGTCAAATTTGCAATTTTCTCTAAATATAGTCCATCTGCTCTTCATATGCCATTTTCTTCATTTCATTTCTTTTGTTTTTGTCTTCTCTCTTTTTCCTCTCTCTCTGCTGCATTTTTTTTTTTTTAATTAAAAATTAATTAAAAAAATGGAAATAATTAAAAATAAAAGGGAATGAGATTAATTAAAAGGGATGGTGGTAATTAAAAAATGAAGAGGGAAATTTTTATGGGGGTGGGGAGGGAATATTAAAAAGAGAATTAATAATATATGGGAAAAGGGAATTTAAAAATGAGAGGGGGGTTTATTTAAAAAAGGGAGGAGGTGAGAATTTTATAAAAATGGGAGCGGGGTTTATTTAAAAGGGAGGAGCAGATTTTAAATGAGGGAAGGGATAATATATGGTGGGGGGAATTAATTTAAAAAGGGAAGTGGGGATTTTAAAATTAAAATGAGAATGCATCTACGTAAGTGATTAATTTAAAAAGGGAAGGAGGTTTTTAATAATAAAAAATTAAGATGGAAAAGAGAGTATCGAGTGTTGAGAGGAGGAGGGTGGGGAGAGTTCGAAGTGAGGGGGAGGGTTTTGGGAAAGGGCACGATGGGGTAGAGGCCTAGGAATGGGCGTGGAGTGAGTTTGTGAGGTGAGGTGAGGCAGGTGGAGAGATAAGGGGCCGTGGGTTCGATTGTGGGATGTGAGGCGTATTGCAATTGAAGAGCGAGAGTAATTTTTAAAAAGTTTTAAAAATTAGAAAATCGAAATTCAAAGAGCACATGGAGCGGCCAAAGGCCGTGGGAAGACTGAGCGTTTGAGTGCAGGTGGGGCGATGTGCAACGATTGAGAGGGCGGAGTAATGAGTGTGGGGAAAGGAGCGTAGCGCAGGTTGAATAGAGTTAACGCAGGTGGCAGGGAGTATAGCAGATGGGCAGGGGAGCGAGCTGTTGGGGAGATGAGAGGTGAACGCTGTGTGGAGTGATAGCGTAATGTGTTGGGTTGAGAGCTCGGGTGCCACGTAGAGCGTAGAGGGGTTGAGTGATTCGAATGAGAGTGCGCAGGTGGTTTAATACAGTGAGGGCAGATTGCAAGGGATAGCAGAGTATGGCTGTGGGGATATAGAATTGTGTAAGTCATAGGGTGGAGGGGTTTTTTTTTTTTTTTTTTTTAAAATTAAAATGGAAAAGTGGAATTTAGTGAAGGCGTATGCAGGTTGGGGATGTGAAGTTGAGAGAGGCCGAGAGGTAGGTTTGATTCAGAATTTTTTTTTTTTTTTTATTATTATTATTATTAAACAGCAGAGAGTAGAGATAGTAACTCTAAAACAACAGCAGAACTTTTTTCTGAATACATAGCAGAATGGACAAAATGCAGAAATGAAGGCAACAGTAGAATTTTTCCAGCAGCTGAGAAACCCAGAATTGCAGAATTTTCCAGATTATTTCAACACTAAAACCCAGAATTTTTCCAATAGCTCAGCAGCAGAAAAACTCAAAATTCTTTTCCATTAAAAAGCCAGAAACGTCTACTTCAGAAACCCTCTTTAAACAGTGTTTTCCAGCAACTCTTCAATGCAGGAATTAATAGAAATTGCAGGAAAAATGAGAATGAAAACCTTCAGATGGGCAGTGCTTCCTTTCTTCAAAACCACTGCTGCTCTTCTTCAAAACAAATTTTGAATGCTGCTCTTTCTTCTGAATGCTGCTCCTTCTTCAAAACACTTCTGAATGCTGCAAAATCACTGCTGCAAAATCACTGAGTGCTACAAAAATGTCAAGAATTTTTGCAGATATGCACAGGCCATAAACACAAATGGCTCACTCAATTTGGAGCAGGGCCAGAAATCGCCCGCTCTGATACCATGTTAAACACCATGTGGAAACACACACATGGTGTATATCGAGAATAACACACACACAAGAGACTCAACACAATGAAAGATAAGCGTGAGGCTTTCTTATTTTCCATTATACAAAGATGTACATTTATAGTACAATGGTGTCACTCTTGGTTTCTTATTCCAAGGTCACTTGGACTCCATTGTGACTTTTCATATTCCACACCTACCCATGTAGGATTAGGTGTTCCAACAGTGGAGAAAATAAAAGGTAAGGGAAAGGGGCCAAGAGCAAGGCGCTGGGCAGTGGTCTCGTGAAGGAAAAGGGACCGAGAGTGAAAGGAAAGGGCTGGGGCTAAAGAGAAAGGGGATGGTAAAAAGGGAAAAATTCGATGCGATGGGGGGTTAGGAACGGGCACTAGGGCATGGCCATATGGTGGGGTATGCGACCAGGGGTGGAGGAGAAGGGGGCTTATCACATTAGCGGGGGGGGAAGGTGAGGCGAAGTTATGAACATGTGACAGCACCGATGTGATGCGATGAGTGCTTAGCGCCCAGTCACGGGGCTTTGGTCATATGACGAAGAAAGAGCTGGGGGCTAAACCGAAAGGGGCTAAAGCCTGTTTGTTAATAAAAGGGTGCATTTAGGCCAAAAGAAGGTTTTTAGGGGTTTTCATGGTTTTTTTCAAGTTTCGATAGGTAGAATAAGGGCTTTTGAACCATAGCAAAGGGTTTTTATGAGTTTCAAAGGGATTTTGAAGGTTTTTTGAGGATAATGAAAGGAAAATAAGAAGGAAAAAAAGAGATTTTTTCAGGGGGAAATGGAGGATGAAAAAGGGAAAAAATGAGGGAAAATAGGCTTATAAAATGATGGAAAAATGCCTAAAAACAGTCTTTTTGGATATCATCATGGTTTCTTGGTGGATTTCTTCAATGAAACAACAGTATTTTGAAGGGAACAACACGCTAAGGAACAGCAATAGGGAACAACAGTGCTAAGGAACAACACTGTTTAAGGAACAACACTTTAGGGAACAGCCTTGTTAGGGAACAACACGTTAGGGAACATCACTGCTAAGGAACAACACTGTTAGGGAACAACAGACTTCAAGAATGAGTAATTTTCTATGAAAATAATCTCTTGAAGGCTCAAGACCTTTTTTTAGCCATCATTTGCTATGACAAAATTTACTGATTTCTAACAAGTTTGAAATCATATTTTCTAATCTAACGGAATCGCTGAACACCCTCAAAAAACCTTCATTTCAGCCTAATTCCGCTCCTTTTGAATTTATGCCTTAAGTGCCTTTCTCTTAAGCCCCAGCCCCCCTTTCCGCCATACGACCGGCTCCGCGACCGAGCTCTAAGCCCATCGGTTATCAGCCATCGCAGTTCCCTGTTTCCTCGTTCCCTAGCCCCTTTTGCCTACCATTCTCTGATTTAATCTCCGCCGTTGATCCTCAAGATCTAATGTCCCTTGCTTCCTCGCAACTTCGCCATCCCCCTGACCCCTCATCCACCATCTTTAATCTATGATATCACAATTCAATCCGGACCGTCCATTCCCCCCAGATCAACGACATAGGTTCATTGCGAGGGAATCCGACCAAAGTGGCCCGTACTCCCCAGTCCCCCCGCAGTTAATCTCCACTGTTGATTTTATCCCTGTCCGACAGCCAGTATTTCCCCATTCACTGCTGAGGCACACCGACGATGAGATTCTTCCGTACCCTCCATCCCCCCCGGTTGATATCCATCATTGATCTAATCCAGATCCGACAGCCATTGCTCAATCTCCTATATCATCCTGCCGGTCCCACCCGACCGCGCAAGGGCTTTTCTTCGTGTTTTCTTTCAATCTCCTCCGTTGATCCTCACGATCCAACGACCCACATTCATTCTTGGGCCCATTTCACCCAACCCCTCGATCGTACATATTCAACGCGAAATGGGTGGTTCTGAGAGGAAACGTGTCGACCTCTTGACCGTATCGTGTCCAAACCACATAAAACCATTTACCACCTCGACCCCGCGTGAAAACCACTCGTGGTTTTCCACAAATCTACTTATCTCCATTTTCGCGCCATAATTCAAAATTCACCTGGTTTTCTTCCTGGTCTCATGTATGGAACATTTTTCCCGCATTTTCCCTCCTCTTCACAGCTCCTTCACCTCCACCAAGCCCTCTGAAGCAGTTAAAACCAAAAAAACAGGATTTCATATAACATATTGGTTGTTTTTTGTAGGTTTCATGGTGTTTAAAGGTTTAAAGTTGTTCCACAATCAATACAAAGGCAAAGAGCCGAGGATGATGATCCTCCATCGCTCTAAACACAGAAAAAGGGATAAAGAGGGTTAATTCCATGTTTTGACCAATGTTTCATGAGCATTGGTCGCACAATCAAACCCTCCAGCACGCCAAAGCTACCTATACATCAAAGCGAAGAAAACAGTGAAGATCAGTGTAAAAGGATTAAGCGTAATGTGTGAAGATCAAAGGCTCAGTCCACGGTTTAAAAGATAAAGACACAATATAAAGAAAAATATGATTCAAAAAGGCCTAATGAGTCCTAAAGCACAAATCAAAGCTAAATCAGTGTTTACAGCATCACAGACAGACAGATCAGCAAAAGACTACCTCCAAATGCTAGATCAGTGAGGCAATTGATTTTCAGCAACCCAAAAGGACACCTGTAGTCTACTTTACCTTTCAAAGACACCTTGACAACCATCTTGATGACAGAACCTCTTTAAAACTGTCAGAATAGTTATTGAATAGTCATGGGAGGCCTCAAACCGAAATATGACAGTTACTTGTCTCAGAAGTCAAACAAAGTACTTTGGCCACAATTATCTTCAAAGAACACACATTGGAGTTATTACCAGCCTTCCAGATATGCCTCAAAGACAGAAAAAAACTACTTAAATGGTACAATCAGTTAATGCAATGGTCACTAAGCAGAATGGGCATTCGAAAGGACCCCTAATCTGTCTTAATTGATCCATTGAGACCATTTACTCCACTTCTCCTCCTCATTCACCTAAAAGTACTCATTGAAGATTCATTGTAAAGGGTTGGAAAATAGTTAATTGTTGAACTGTTATTGAGTTAGAGTTGCTGAGTAGTTGTAATATAGTAGGTTGGGAAGAGAAGTATTGGACTGTAGAAAGCCATTGGAATCGAGTATGTAACTGGTTTTGGACATCAAATAGACAAGCAAATTTTTTGGATCTTGATCTAAATCATTGGTGATGTTATTCTTACTGTAATTGTTATTCTCCTTGTGTTTCCACTGTGTTCATATTCTCTGATAAAGAACATCAAATATAGATTATGATTTACTTCTAAAAGTACCCTAATTCTGACTGATAAGATTTATCTTTATGTTTTCTTCTAAATGTGTGTTTGAGAATGAATCAATAGAGTATAACCAATCAAGGAATGTTGGTGAGCCCATGTCTTGCTGAGTAGAGATTGAGATGTTGTTCTTGAACGATCTTTTCACTGCATGCTAAGTAGATTCCTAATAAAGGAATTTTATGGTTAGCCCTATCCCTTGTTTAGTTTTAAATAGCTATTTTGAAGATTTCCCTTAAGAGTATGCGAAAGCAGGATAGGTTCAAAGTCCTTACTTGATCTTAGGCTACTTTTTATGTTTATCTTAAATGTTTTTCCCTTAAGATTATGCCAAAAGAAAGATAGGTTCAAAGTCCTTACCTGATCTTAGGATGCTTTTGTTTTCTTATATGTTTTTCTTCTTTCACCACACTTCTTAATGTTCCATACCACAAACTCAACTTAAAGAGATATTTTGACATAGATGAATTGCCCTATGGAAACCCTTGAATAGTTGTTGTGAAATTGAACCCTTTTATGACTCCATAGCCCAATGGATTGACACTTTTTCTTGACCTACCTTCCCATGCTGAAATATCCTTCTACTTATTTCCTCCTTCACTTCACACGACCTTCTCAGTTAATGATTCCCAACCAAAAACAAAAAAATCCATTGTACTTCATAACTAGCCTAATATCATATCATAAGCCTTATAGTATATCATTCTAAACACATATAGAGAGATCCCTCTCTGAATCTAGGAGCGCTAGATCCTAGGATTCCAAAGTAGTTCTGATGTTTCCTTGTCATTTGGTATGCCAATCTGCCAAATCACAGGACCCCAACACATATTATAAAAGGAAGAGGAGGACAGTAGAAGAGGGTTATTGATTGAGTACATTTCTAAATATATTGTCTATTTAGACATATATCATTCTCTGTTGTTTAGCTGAGGATAGTATTGTTTAGCACTAGGGTGTTCCTATTTGGGAATCCCACCTCTTCCATTGAGTAGCTTTTGGATGAGTCTAGCTGATCTTTTCCACTATCAGGCATTTGGCTAAGCTCATCTTCCAACTACAACACAGATCTTGTTGAGAGTTTGGTTGTCCTTGTAAGTTGCAGCAAGTGGAGGCTAGATCTACTCAGATCTAGGCCAATATAGTGCCTATTTTCATTGGTAAAGCCATCTATCCCCTTGATAAGAGAGTATTAGATCTTGGGAGTTGCACTTTCAGATCTTGGCATCAGGCCAAACCAGTGCTAGAGCCTACAACGTAGTTTACCTTCCAGGACTGCGTTATTTTCAAGTGTACAATTTCAGGGTGTTTTGACACACATTTGGAGGAGAGATATCTGGTGTTGGGGTTCTTCCATTAACTATGGTGATCCATGGATTATACTTCATGTTGTGGTTCCTAGAGATAGCCTTGAGTTGTGAAAGACCAGTGCCTAAGACATCTTATATAGCAGGGAGCGTATGATATAAAAAGGGGAGCTATCAACAAAAGGCTCTCATGCTATCTCCCGTAAACAGGGAAATAAATTAGAATGGGACCAAAACTTCCAAAAACTAGATACAGGGAGAGCAACACTACAGAGGCAAGGTGCAAAACTCCAATATAAAAGCATTAGACAATTCAGAGGCAGCTTACTGTAAAGAGGGCTGGTTCAGAAATACCTCACAGAAATAAATTATCAGAAGGTGTTTATTGCATATGAAATATTGAGATAATACTCACTGTCATTTAGATGATATCCAGATACAAAATATCACCATGTAATGGGCTTATCAATTTAAGAATCCATACATGACAATAGCATTTTAAAAATAGCCTCCCAAAGAAACTAATATAGCAGAAATACGGTTGAAGTGAAAAGTGAAACAGTATATCATGCCTGGGCCATATTTAAAGTGCTTAACTGATTCTAGCATGAGTATAAACTAGGATAAATTCGTACCAAAACCAGTGAGCCACTCACATTCCAGAACATGATATGAGAAAGATGGATGGAACGAAATGAACAATTAAATTAGCACTTACAAGAGAAAGTTACAAACTGTGAGACACCAAAGACCAGAATCCTCTTTGAAGATGGAACTCCTCCTCACTAAAAAAAAATGGGCTCTGTACATTCATATAAGAGTTCTTGCAAAATGCATACAAAAAATCTCTCACCGCATAATTTTCTGATAAATCTGGAACCCTCAATAATCTGTTCTTCGGGAGTTTTATAGGAGAAAAAGAAAACTAGTAAAGGAAGTGAATGATGAACATTTAATTTGCCTCATTAAGATAGGATGGTGAAAATGTGCACGCTCATACTGCTTGATGACTCTGTAGTGCTGTATGTGCTCTGTGGCTTGCTTTCTGAAATAAATGCACTGGGTGGAAGTCTCTTCAGGAACACGGTATAGAAATAAAAACCACATGGGCACTCTGTCCTTTCCTGGAAAGAAAATTCTGCTGAAATGAAACCTTGAGGGTATTTTTTTCTGTGCATGGAACTTCTGAGTGATCTACGGGGTCTTTGATCTAGTACTCTGCCTTCAAATGGTTAGGTTAAGGCTCCAAAATCTTCAATTACATGCCTTTAAATCTCTTCCTTTCACTGATACTCTTTGTCTGCAATATTAATGTCTCTGATTGCGAAATATGTGCTTTGAATGACTCTAAAGGGTTTGACAGAGTTTAACCCTGCTTCTTTAATGGAGGTCATGTCGTAACAGCTTCACAGGCCTTTCTCCATAATTCTAGCCTCTGAAAAATGGTCCTTTCTGGTGTTCTCTGTTACTGTAATTGAGACTGAATCATGGCAGTTTACCGCTACTCGTACCCTGCAAAACACACAAAATCGTCAAGAAAAAAATGCATGGGAAGGTGGATGCAGCGGGGATAACGAGGATGACGGCACAGCATGGTGAAATGGTGGAAAAATGGTCTGGTGAAGGTTGGGGGGATGCAGAAAATTTAAACACAAACGATGGACATTTGACCTTCGAATGGGAATAAATGAGGGGCGGAAGAAAATGTGACAAAACTTGTGGACAGATGACGGGGCGAGCAGGAAAGTAATCTGGACCATCCGATCTCAGGAGGAGATTGACGGCTGAGATCACGTCAGAGAGTGACAGAAAGTGGGCCAGGGGCACTATTTGCTGAGTTTATCGCCCGAGCATCTCGACGACGCGATCACCGTCAGATGGCTCGCTCCAGATCGGATGGTGCACAACAATATCGAGCCAAGTTTGTGGACGAAAATTAATGCGCAATGAAGGGAGGTTTATGAATAGTGCGTGAGCCACGTGTCATGCGATGAGTGGAATCTCTCCGAAACGGGAAATACCGCCTGCCCCTCGAAAGGTGGTGCGATGAAAACCGGTGGGTTTATGATCAGTGCTTTTGGTGCGGGGACCACAAAGGCGGGTTTGCGGACCGTTGATTTGCGGGTCGATCAGACGGTGGAAAGGCGATCAGAGTGGTAAATGAGTTGGGACATGGGCATGACGCTAAACTATGAAGGCCGTCCGATCTGTACAGATCGACGAATAATATTGCGCCCGATATCCATCTGCGATAAGCGCTCTCTGGGCTAGCGCTTGGTCTAGTGCCTAGGTCACGTGGAGAAAAAGATTGAAGGGGCTAGGGCTGAAAGGTGATAGGCCTTAAATATGTTAAAATGTGTGCTTTGGCCCTTTCTATGCAATTTTGAGTTTAGAGGAGGGAAACGATAGGCGAAAAAAGGATTTTTAGGCCAAACGAAGGGGTTTTAAAGGGCATTGCTTGTCAGAATTTAATAGGGGGCTGACATGATCAACATTGGCTCCACCTGGGGATGGCACATTCATCCCTGGGCATGTCGAGAACTTTGCAGACCACCTACATCATCAATTTTTACAGACAGGAAAAATAAACCCATTCTACTTCATGAGACCAGATTAAACTGTTGGTCTCATATTTTCTTTACCTAAACTACATTTGCTAGGATTAAACTATCTAGCAGATTTCTTCTCTACATTCTAAAACAAAAATTGAAAATAGCCAAGCCAGGATTAGACTGTCTGGCCTGCTGGACTTTGCAGAAGTTAAAACAACTAACTACATGCTCACAGACTGAGCTTTATTGAGCTTCTCTTACCTACCCTAATTTAACTGGATTATTTCCAAGTCTAGCTTACAAACATTGTCTTCCAATGCAACCAGTCCATCAAGTGATCCCATGACTGGTATGTTCTACCCAGCTTCTTGAGCAGGCCGGATAGGCAGGGTTGCTCCCACTCTTTCTGTTCTTCGTCAGCAGCTTCAAAAAAATTTCTTTCTGTCTGCAACATGCTGCTTAAAAAGACCTTTGATCCCTCTTTAAATGTTTGCAGGAAATGAGCATAAGGATCATGAAAAGATACCTAGTTATGAATATTTGGCAGGCAGGCTTCAACCAGGATCTCTTCTTCTTCCATTGGATTGAGAAGAAGACTCTCTTGGGGTAGAGTGTCTCCTTCATTTTCTGAACCGGAGGACTCATCATACATTGCTGCTGAGTCCTCTTGGAGCTCTGACATGTTTTTCATTGCTGGATAATTTGAACTAATTCGGGCCTCCATATATTCTGCCACAGGATCAATGAACACATGATGTACACTTTTTGCTTTCAGGCCTTCCATGACTGGTAGACTGTCTTTATCCTGGGCCGCTTTGATTTCTGCATCTTCCATTGCGTTTTCAATGTGGCTCTTGAGAACTAGATCATCTTCTTCTTGTATTTCAAAAGGCAATGGAATCTCTTCTCTTTTAAGGGGAGGGAGACTTTCCAAAAAGGCTCTCGGGTCTCTAAACTGATATGATTTTTCTTATGAGTTTAGAAATTTGATCTCAGCTTCATATATTTCAACCATCAATTCTAGAAATATTTTCTTAAGAACGGGTTTAACACTTGAGCTGAGAAGAAGAATAGCCCATGGAAGGTCCTCCACTTTCAGTTTTTCCAAGCCACGTGACATTTCATCTTGACACTCTGCTATGAAACTTGGATGAATTTTTGCAAACTGCTCAGAGTCTTCCATTGGTGAAGTGGCTTGGTCTTCAACACGGCTGATGCTGTACTGTGACATGGTCTCCCAGTGGAGTCTCGTGAAACCAAAATAATCAATGGCCTACTGATCGCCAGTGGAGTATTTTAATCACTTAGGAACTGTGGAGTCACCAAGGTGAGGGATCTACAACTCTCAACTCTCCATGCTCACCTTTCTGAAGAGTGAATAAAGATTTTGTCGAGGCCTAGGGATTTAAATTTTCTCAACTTCGTTCCCTGGCAACGACGCAAAAAAGATGTTGTGGTTCCTAGAGACAACCTTGAGTTGTAAAATACCAATGCCTAGGACATCTTATATAGCAAGGAGCGTATGATATAACAAGGGGAGTTATCAACAAAAAGCTCTCATGCTATCTCCTGTAAACAAGGAAATAAATTAAAATGGGACCAAAACTTCCAGAAACTAGATACAGGGAGAGCAGCACTACAGAGGCAAGGTGCAAAACTCCAATATAAAAGCATCAGACAATTCAGAGGCAGCTTACTGTAAAGAGGGTCGGTTCAGAAATACCTCACAGAAATAAATTATCAGAAGGTGTTTACTATGTATGAAATATTGAGATAATACTCACTATCATTGAGATGATATCTAGATAAACAATATCACCATGTAATGGGCTTATCAATTTAAGAATCCATACATGACAATAGCGTTTTAAAAATAGCCTCCCAAAGAAACTAATATAGCAGAAATATGGTTGAAGTGAAAAGTGAAACAATATATCATGCCTGAGCCATATTTAAAGCGCTTGACTGATTCTAACATCAGTATCAACTAGGATAAATTCATACCAAAACCAGTGAGCCACTCGCATTCTAGAACATGATACGAGAAAGACAGATGGAATGAAATGAACAATTAAATTAGCACTTACAAGAGAAAGTTACAAACTGTGAGACACCAAAGACCAGAATCCTCTTTAAAGATGGAACTCCTCCTCACTGAAACCCAATGGGCTCGATACATTCATATAAAATTTCTTGCAAAATGCATACAAAAAATCTCTCACCGCATAATTTTCTAATAAATCTGGAACCCTCAATAATCTGTTCTTCGGGAGTTTTATAGGAGAAAAAGAAACCTAGTAAAGGAAGTGGATGATGAACATTTAATTTGCCTCATTAAGACAGGATGGTGAAAACGTGCATGCCCATACTTCTTAATGAATCTGCAGTGTTGTATGTACTATGTGGCCTACTTTCTAAAATAAATGCACTGGGTGGAAGTCTCTTCAGGAACACGGTATAGAAATAAAAACCACATGGGCACTCCGTCCTTTCCTGGAAATAAAATTCTACTGAAATGAAACCTTGAGGGTATTTTTTTCTGTGCATGGACCTTATGAGTGATCTATAGGGTCTTCGATCTGGTACTCTGCCTTCAAATGGTTAGGTTAAGGCTCCAAAATCGTCAATTACATTCCTTTAACTCTCTGCCTTTCATTGATACTCTTTGTTTGCAATATTAATGTCTCTGATTGCGAAATTTGTGCTTTGAATGACTCTGGAGGGTTTGACAGAGTTTAACCCTTCTTCTTTAATGGAGGTCATGTCATAACAGCTTCCCAGGCCTTTCTCCATAATTCTAGCCTCTGAAAAATGGTCCTCTCTGGTGTTCTCTGTTACTGTAATTGAGACTGAATCATGGTGGTTTACCGCCGCTCGTACCCTGCAAAACACACAAAATCGTCAAGAAAACAATGCATGGGAAGGTGGATGTAGTGGGGATAACAAGGATGATGGCGCAACATGGTGAAATGGTGGAAAAATGGCCTAGTGAAGGCTGGAGGGATGTAGAAAATTTAAACACAAATGACGGACATTTGACCTTCGAATGGGAATAAATGAGGGGCAAACTAAAATGTGACAAAAATCGTGGACGGATGACGGGGCAGAAGGCACATGTTGATGGCGGGCAGGCAAGTAATCTGGACCGTCCGATCTCAGGAGGAGATCGATGGCTGAGAGCACATCAGAGAGCAACATAAAGTGGGCCAGGGGCACTATTTTCTGGGTTTATCGCTCGAGCATCTCAGCGGCGCGATCACTGTTGGATGGCTGGCTCCAGATCGGATGGCGCATAACGATATCATGCCAGGTTTGTGGACGAACGCTAATTCACGATGAAGGGTAGTTTATGAATAGTGCGCGGAGCCACATGTCATGCGATGAGTGGAATCGCTCCAAAACGGGAAATACCGTCTGCCCCTCGAAAGGTGGTGCGATGAAAATCGATGGGTTTATGATCAGTGCTTTTGGTGCGGGGACCACCAAGGCGGGTGAGCTGTGGACCATTGATTTGCTGGTTGATCGGATGGTGGACAGGAGATCAGAGCGGTAAACGGGTTGGGCCACGGGCATGACGCTGATCTATGAAGGTCTTTCGATCTGTACAGATCGACAGATAATACTGCGCCCGATATCCATCTGCGATAAGCGCTCTCTGGGCTAGCGCTTGGTCTAGCGCCCAGGTCACGTGGAGAAAAATATTGAGGGGGCTAGGGCCGAAAGGTGTTAGGCCTTAAATATGTTAAAATGTGTGCTTTGGCCCTTTTTATGCAATTTTTAGTTTAGAGGAGGGAAACGATAGGCAAAAAAAGGATTTTTAGGCCAAACGAAGGGGTTTTAAAGGGCATTGCTTGTTAGATTTTAATAGGGGGCTAACATGATCAGCACTTTGTATCGATGTTCTGTTCAGATCTGATCTACTTCTATTGTATTCATCTTCAAAAATTTCTAAATACTACTATAGATCTGAAACTTTAGATCTCAGATCTACTCTTTGTGTCTCATGTTTTGCTCAAAACCCAAAGGGGAATTTGTAAAGGAGCTCTTCTAGTGTAAAGATCTGATATGGATCTAATATTTTGTACACATATCTGCTCTAGATCTAGAGTGTAATATATAGCTACTGCAGCTCTTAAAAATAACGTTGTCAAGCTATTTTTCAGTCAATACATGTGTTGCAGCCCCTCTTTTTAAGGAATTTCTTATATTCTTGTCTTCTACATTCTTTCATAAATTGTATGGGCTTCAATATTGATCTCATTTATTGTTGTATATATGAATTTTGAGCCTTATTATTGGTCTCTTAATGTTTCTCAGACAAAATGCGTTCTTTTCCTATAGTATTCTTGGGTGTTTCCCAGCCATACTAGGTGTGGGAGGTCTATCTACCTCACCTAGTTTGAATTTTTTTTGCTCTCCTCTTGGAATTAGATGCTAGATCTCTATATCTAAGAGATCCAAGAGCTGCAAACTCATTTTAGTGCACATAATTTTGAAAAAATCGTTATTCTAGTAGGTATTGCTGAATCTTCCCTTTTGGGGATATTTCATTCTCATGCCAAAAACAACTAGTATAGAGGGTATGCACGCTTGGGAATTTCTTCAACAATTACATTCACAACCTTAGCATATACAATCTACCATTAAGACTGAAACATGAACTCAATTTATAGGGGAATGGATGTAGTTTCAGTTCCATGAAGAAGGGGATGGATTCCTCTCATGAAGGGATTTTAGCTCCATGGACCAAGAGATAAGCTCCATGAGTGGAGGGATAAATCTCTAACTAATTGTGCCTCTAGAAGCTTCCAATTGGGAGAATATTCGACCAGCTAGGCTTCTAGAATTTACTTTTTCCTTTATTTGAATTTTTACGGGGATCCGCGGGTTTTCGTAGAAAAACATGTGGGAGCTACCACAGGCTATAGAACAAGTATCCGTGAAGCCGTAGGAAAAGGCTAGAAAAAGTGCAGAGGTATAATTTTAAAGGTTTTAATCAGATTTTCTCTAATTCCAAGACGTGGTTTAGGAACATTAGGGTTTTTGACTTCTAAGGGAGCATGAAATAGGTGGTGATAGACATATACAGACAGTCAAATGTCATGGTGACAAAATAATTTGCAACATAGTGATGAGCCTAAAAACCTAGAGAGAGTTATTAAAGACAAGGATGCACAGATCAAACAGCTCCAAGACAACTTGGCAAGGGAAAACTTCATCATCCCATTTCTAGAGCAAGAAAACTAGTAGCTAAAGGAAAAAAAGTTCTCCTTACAGAAAAGTCAGTTTGAGGCAAGCAAGCATGATGAGAAAGGTAAAGCAGTGGCTGACATAGATGAGCATGATGAGCATGCACAACAGGTGAGAAGAAAGAGGCTAAGGACCATGGGTCTCAAAAGAGCTTTGCAGAAGGAAAGAGAACAAGACCCTACAGATGAAGAGCTTAGTTTTGAAGATAGGATAGCCAATGAAATCAATGAGAATGGGGATTCTTGGGTTGAGAAGGTAAAAATACACTTGGAGAAGCTCCTTGACAAGGCCAACAGGGAAAACAATATTCACAAGCACATGGTTTACCACTATTATTCCCTAACTCATATTTGCAATGTCAAGGTCAAACAGCTACAAGCTAAGCTAAAGGAAACCCTAATCAGCCATGAGGAGAAGGGTAAGTTAGATTTACTTTTTGATGCCTCCATGATTGCATGACACACCTCATTTGGAAATTTTGGACCAATTTTGAGAAGATTTTGAGCACTTTTTTCATTTTGGTGAAATTTGGTGCAATTTTGAAAAACTCAGAAATTTGACTAGATCCAAAAGCGCGGTGAGCTCACGCTAGGATTTTTCCTCAGGCCTCCAAATGGAAAAATGTCAAAAATTCTAGAAATCTTATGACCCCCTCTGAAAAGTCATTTCCTCATATTTTTTATTCAAGCCTTCAATTTTGAGAAAAGTTAAGAAAAGTGGTCAAAAATCAAAATTCTGCCCCTCTTTTTGAATTTTGCTACATTTCTGGAGACATCTTGGGAAAAGGGCTATAAATCCATGAACAATGGGTCATTTTGCATGCAAAAATAGTCAAAAGAAATAGACACTCTCCCATATTTCTAGAACAGGTATCAGATTATTATTTTCACTTCAAAAAGGTATTCAAAATTGACCTCCAACAGCTCACTGCGCTTCTGCAATTTTCAAGAAATTTTTATTGTGTATTTTTTGTTGAAAATGCAGCAAGATGATGGAGCTTAGTGAAATGAAGTCGCCTTCACTAAGTGGGCCCGCAGGCTATTTTTGGCGCAAAGTCTATTTTTAGACTATGTCTATTTTTAGACATATGGAGCATGGTCCAGGGGTTGCAATATGTTATTCTTGGAGTATTGGTCATGTTGGTAAAAATAGATGGACCTCTATTTTTAGACATATAGGTCGAAGTCTATTTTTAGACTGCCTATCCTAAAAATAGAAAAGTCAAATATTATTTACCCTTAATAATATTTGGACTCTAAACTTGAGTTTACTCTCTTGGAGCACTTCAGTTCGAGCTACAGAAGTGGCTCATGCATCTGACAGAGGAATTATGCTATTCCTAGGGGTTTGGTGAGCTCATGCATGGTTGACTTCAGTTAGGACTTCAGTGGCAGAAGTTTGGTGGAGTTGATGAGACAGTTGGTGGAGTTGTGTTCGGTTTAACTTGGTTGAACTAGTTGAGATTAGTTTAACTAGCTAATCAACTAGTAATGAGTGGAGTGAATTAAATATTATTTAATTCATTAAT
This sequence comes from Pinus albicaulis, assembly GCA_034641835.2. Classification (NCBI taxonomy): domain Eukaryota; kingdom Viridiplantae; phylum Streptophyta; class Pinopsida; order Pinales; family Pinaceae; genus Pinus; species Pinus albicaulis. The sequence continues at coordinate 1,937,003,308 of CM076575.1, forward strand.
TAGTAACTCATTATTCAACTCAAGAACACATCAGTTCACTACAGTGCATGGACAGTTCAGTGGAGACCAGTGAAAGAGGTAGATGAAAGGGTGAGTACAGCTATCAGTTGTGACGTCAGTTGTGCATGAGATTTGCACCACACTTGGAGGCAATTTCCCATGATGATTGCGGTTGTCAAGCCAAGTGGATCTCTCTTCTCCTGCAGCCTTGATTGCGCAATAGAGGCGGGCAATTGATGGATGTGTTTTGAACATATTGACTTTGTTCAAAACCAAGCTAGTTTGTGTGTAACTTCATGAGATAGTGCGAGAAGTACTTGTGAGGTATTATGCTTGAGTTTGTTACATGTTTTCTCCATTATAATATACACCATAAGTTTGAGGGTTTTCATTGTAACCTCCCCATACATACGTAATGTGTGTGATGTTTTGATGATCTTTTGATCGCATGTCTGAGTGGAAGAGATTATGTGTTGCATATGAATTCGAATTGATATGTGATCAGGATAATATCGGTGGATAATTATTCATTATTCAGCAAATTTCTACATGGTATCGGAGCTATTGAAGCAGAGATTGATCATCACAGTGATTACAAACTTATTTCGGTAGACAGAGTCTGCATGCGGGCCAGGTAGCCTCTGGATCCATCCTTTCCTTTGAAAGGTGATATATCCAGTAAATGCCCCTGCAGTCAATCTCTGTGCTAGAAATAATTTGTTCTCACAGATCAACAGCGGTTGAGCTTTGAGTTGGAATTCGAATTTTGCAGCAGTTTTGTTTTCTTGGTGCCGGAGTTGAAAATGTCTTTCAACGGTTTGCGACTCGAATATGCTCTTGAAGGTAGTTCGAATTATGTTTCATGGAAGGATCGCATGGAGGAAGTATTAGAAGATAATGGACTAAAGGAGTTCGTAGATACGGATTTCCAAAAGCCCACTGATCCTGCTGAAGTCGAAGCTTGGCAAAAGAAGATGGCGAAATGTCGAAGGATTCTGTTGGAGGGCGTCAAGGATCATATTGTATCCAGCCTGCATGGAAAAGCTTCTCCATATTTAATGTGGAAAGCATTGACAGATCTATTCCAGAGTAAGAGCAACCAAAGGAAGCTGGCGCTCAAAGATAAGCTCAGAAACATCAAGATGGAGAAAGGCGACAATATCGCCAAATACCTCACGAAGTTCACTCAATGCAGAGATGAGCTGGGAAGTGTGGGGGTGACTGTCGAAGATGAGGACATGGTGGACCTGGCTCTCCTTGGTCTTTCGAAGGCTTGGAATTCATATCAAGATAGTGTCAATGGTCGGGAGAAGTTGCCGGGATGGGAGCGCCTTTGGGCGGATCTCATGCAGGAGGAGATAAGGAGGACTACCAGGGATGGATCTTCATCCAAGGTATCTGATGAAGAAAATTGCGCTTTGGCTGCCAAAGCAAAGAAGGGGAAGAGCAAGAAGGCTTCTCAGTCTGGTGCAAAAGGCAAGAAGCAAGACATGTCCAAGGTGAAGTGTTTTCACTGTCACCAGCACGGACACTATGCCACAAATTGTCCGCAGAAGAAGAAAAATAAGAAGGCTGTCGGATCTGCAGCGGGAGAGGCATTGGCTTCTCAATTCAAAATATATTTTTCACTGATCGCATGCTTGGTTTCAAGTGTGGCGGGATCAGTATGGTTCTTGGACAATGGTGCATCATTTCACATGACCGGAGATCGAGATCTGTTTTCAGATATGGAGGAAAAAGATCTTGGAGTGCACATCGAGATGGGCGATGATGGTAGATACAGTGCGACTAGTATCGGTACCATTTCCTTTGAGAGGGAGTCTGGTAAACCTTTCATATTGAAGGAAGTTTTTCATGTTCCAGGATTGATGAAGAACCTGATCTCTGTGGCGATGTTGGAAGACAAGGGGTATGATGTGGTCGCGAAGGAAAATCCTTCCTGCGCAGTAAGACTACTGGTGAGACCCGAAAGATAGGGGTTCGAGTCAAGAACCTTTATCAGTTGCAAGTAGATGGCTACGCAGCAATGGCATGCAAGGCGGGAGAAGTGGTGAGCCGGGATGATGAGGGCGAACTGTGGCACAGGAGATTGGGCCACCTTCACCACGGAGCTTTGAAGATCCTGCAGCAGATTTCTACTGGGCTTCCTAAGGGCACTCTTGTGCAGTCAGATCAGTGCAAGGGGTGTACTTTAGGGAAGTATGTGAAAGCCACCTTTCACGAGAAGGATAGTCGCGCCACGACGATCCTTGAGAGAGTTCACACAGACGTGTGTGGTCCTTTCTCAGTTGCTCCGACAGCAAAGCACAAGTATTATGTGATCTTTGTTGATGATTTCTCTCGAAAGTGCTGGATCTTCTTAATGCAGAAGAAGAGCGATACATTCGCGAAGTTCTGTGAGTTTAAAGCACTGGTCGAGAAGGAGTCGGGGAAGAAGGTGATTGCTCTAAGGAGTGATAACGGTGGTGAATTCATCTCGGTTGAATTCAAGGAGTTCTGCAGCGCAGAAGGGATTCGGAGAGAGCTCATCGCACCCCATAACCCACAGCAGAACGGGGTGGCTGAGCGGAAGAACAGAATGATCATGGGTGCTGCACGGGCGATGTTGCATGATCAGGGCCTACCCCTTCACTTGTGGGCTGAGGCATGCAATACAGCAGTGTATGTGCAGAACCGTTGTCCTCACAAGGTTCTTGGCATGAGTACACCAGAGGAGGCTTATTCTGGCAAGAGGCCTGATATTTCCCATTTGCGGATTTTCGGATCTCCTGTCTACATGCATGTGACGAAGGATGCGAGAAGGAAGCTGGATCCAACTGCTGAAGTTGGAATATTTGTGGGGGACACTGATACACCTCACAACTATCGGGTGTATGTGCCAGACAGTCGCAAGACTGTTGTGCGACGGGATATAAAATTTCAGGAGGAGAAAGCCATGCAGTGTTCGCTTGAGAGGGAGCTACACTTGCATGCAGATGAGGAGCTGATAGTTCCTAAGGAGGAGCTTCCGGATGTGGATCAGCCACAAGAGGAGGTTCAGGAGGTGGAAGAAACCACCCAGGCAGCGCCAACCATCAGAGGGCGCATGCGCACTACAGAAGCTGAGCGACTGGCTCGGGATGCAGAAAAGGTTGTAGGACCACCTACAGCACAGCGCAGACAGAGACAGTCACCGGATCGGTACACTGGATACATGGATCTTGTGAGTCAATGTGTTGTGACGGAGCCATCCTCTTTTGAGGAAGCTATGGAGGAACCCGCATGGGTTGATGCCATGATCAAAGAATATGATTCGATCGTCAGGAACAGTGCATGGGAGATTGTCCCAAGACCGGTGGGAAAATCAGTGGTGGGTTTGCGATGGATCTACAAAGTGAAGCAGGCGGCTGACGGGAGTGTGGAGAAGTACAAGGCGAGATTTTTCGCCCGTGGCTTTTCACAGATCGAGGGGATTGACTATGAGGAGACTTTTGCACCTGTCGCAAGGTACTCTTCCATACGGACGATCCTTGCTCTCTCGGCGCAGATGGGGTGGCACATTCATCGGATGGATGTGAAGACTGCGTTCCTCAATGGAGTTATTGAGGAAGAGGTGTACATTGAGCAGCCTGAAGGTTTTGAGATCTTCAGCAGTGAGTCGCATGTGTGCCGACTCAAGAGAGCACTGTACGGGCTGAAGCAAGCACCTCGTGCTTGGTACACTCGGATAGACAGCTACTTCACCGGGCTTGGATTCTCCAAGAGTGAGGCGGATCCTAACTTGTACCAGATTGTGGTGGAGGGGAAGCTGTTGATCATCATACTGTATGTAGATGATCTGATTTTGACTGGCGATGAGCAGTTGATACTTTCATGCAAGGAGGATCTTGCACGAGAGTTTGAGATGAAGGACTTGGGCATCCTTCATTATTTCCTGGGATTGGAGATTTGGCAGCGCAGCGGAGGACTGTTTGTTTCTCGGGGCAAGTATGCCTGGGAGATTCTGGAGAGGTTCAACATGCAAGGCTGCAAGCCTGTTGACACTCCTCTTCCTGGTGGTTGGAGGAAGGAGGATGCTACTTCAGCGGAGGTAGTGGATGCCACTGTCTATCGACAGTTGGTGGGGTCATTTATGTATCTAGTCAATACACGACCCGATATATGCTATGCAGTTAACCAGCTTTCGCAAGCTATGGTTAAGCCTACCAAGCTCTTTTGGAAGGCGGGCAAGCATGTATTGCGCTATATCAGAGGCACATCGGGATATGGTCTATGGTATAGACAGGAGGATGGAGCGAAGCTTTCTGGCTTCACTGATGCAGATTGGGCAGGGAGTCCAACGGACCGGAAGAGCACATCTGGAGGAGTTTTCAGCATTAGGTCGACAGCAGTTTCCTGGTACAGCAGGAAGCAGAGATCCGTGGCACTCAGTTCAGCAGAGGCCGAGTACATGGCAGCAAGCTTGGCTGCATGCGAGGCTATTTGGATGAGAAGATCCTCGTTGGATTGTTCGGGTTGCATTTGGAGCCTACAGTGATTTACTATGATAACCAAAGTTGCATTAAACTCTCGGCTAATCCAGTATTTCATGATAGATCCAAACACATCGACATCAGGTACCATCATATCAGAGATTGTGTTCAGCGGAGAATCATGATGCTTTCATATGTTCCCATGGAGGATCAGGATGCCGACATCTTGATGAAGGCGCTCACCAGGAGCAAGTTTGAATTCCACAGAGGCAGGATAGGGGTTGCAGATAATCCATATCTTGCTAAGAGGGAGTGTTGAAAATTCAGCAAGATTATGGAGCTTAGTGAAATGAAGTCGCCTTCACTAAGTGGGCCCGCAGGCTATTTTTGGCGCAAAGTCTATTTTTAGACTATGTCTATTTTTAGACATATGTAGCATGTTCTAGGGGTTGTAGTATGCTATTCTTGGAGTATTGGTCATGTTGGTAAAAATATATGGACCTCTATTTTTAGACATTTAGGTCGAAGTCTATTTTTAGACTGACTATCCTAAAAATAGAAAAGTCAAATATTATTTACCCTTAATAATATTTGGACTCTAAACTTCAGTTTACTCTCTTGGAGCACTTCAGTTCGAGCTACAGAAGTGGCTCATGCATCTGACAGAGGAATTACGCTATTCCTAGGGGTTTGGTGAGCTCATGCATGGTTGACTTCAATTAGGACTTCAGTGGCAGAAGTTTGGTGGAGTTGATGAGACAGCTAGTGGAGTTGTGTTCGGTTTAATTTAGTTGAACTGGTTGAGATTAGTTTAACTAGCTAATCAACTAGTAATGAGTGGAGTGAATTAAATATTATTTAATTCATTAATTAGTAACTCATTATTCAACTCAAGAACACATCAGTTCACTACAGTGCATGGACAGTTCAGTGGAGACCAGGGAAAGAGGTAGATGAAAGGGTGAGTACAGCTATCAGTTGTGACATCAGTTGTGCATGAGATTTGCACCACACTTGGAGGCAATTGCCCATGATGATTGCGCTGTCAAGCCAAGGAGATTCTAACCTTGGATCTCTATTTAGACAGGCCATGATTGCGCAATAGAGGCAGGCAATTAGTGGATGTGTTTTGAACCCGTGACTTGTTCAAAACCAAGCTAGTTTGTGTGTAACTTCATGAGATAGTACTGAGTACTTGTGAGGAGTATTGTACTGAGTTTGTTACATGTTTTATCCATTATAATATACACAATAGCTGAGGGGTTTTCAGCTATAAGCTTTCCCCATACATACTGTGTAATGTGTGTGATGTTTTGATGATCTTTTGATCGCATACCGCTTGTTTTATTTCTGCATGTGTGATGATCTGAGTGGAAGAGATTATGTGTTGCATATGAATTCGAATTGATATGTGATCAGGATAATCTCGGTGGATAATTCTTCATTATTCAGCAAATTTCTACAATTTTTGACAATTTCTAGTTTCACTTTTGTAAAAGTCAAAAGGTCAAAGTAGATGAATGTAAATGGTAAAAATTAAATTTAAATGGATAATAAATGTTTTATTAGGTGTCTTACCTACATTTAATGCTTTGAGGATATGTCTCATGATGGTTAAGAAAAGGAGGAATTGGTTGAGTAACCTCCCTAGTGTGTAGCGGATTTTGGATAGGTGCATGTATTTTCCTTTTCTTGTTGGAAATTCGACCTCCAAGGGAGGATTTCTACCTTAGTGGCTATATGAGGTACTTTGTAATCAGTTTCAAAGGTTGGATTCTGTGGAATTTAGCCTTGGACACTAGTGTATTTGTGAATTTGGCATGAACTAATAGATAGAATTTGTAGCTATTGTGGTGTGATTCATGTGGTATGTGCTTTAGCAGTGTTTATCTTCTGTGATCATATGTTTGAATGTATTATATTTTCCATTTCCATTTCCATGCCTTATGTGTTTGATTTCTAAGATGATAAACAAAATTCATTGATTTTGATACTCTGCTTTTTAGAAGCTTTCACATTTATGTTCATTTTCTTCTGATATAAATGACTTCATGATATTCATGTTCATTTTGAAACCCTATCAATATACCCTATACACAAATATACCTATAAATTTATAAAGTGTGTGCCTACCTTGCCCCATTACATCTCTGTAAATCTGATTTTCAGTCCTAAACCTAATTCACCATCTAGCATAAACCTTCAAAATCAAATCAAACCCTAATCTACATACCTAGCCTAATATCTTTCATGATCCATTCAATTGGTTGTGATTTCATTGAGAGTCCTCTCAGCCTAGTAGGGCTAGCTAATAGCTCAAAGCAGTTTGTGGTTACCTTTTTTGGTCTCCTTTTCAGCCTTCCGAGAACTAGTGAAGTGCTAACACATTACATCATTGACATCCCCAGGAGGTAACCCAACCTTCCAGTGCCTTGTTCCTTAAGCAAGAACTAGATTTTGACCTATTTGAGGCTTAGACGTGGGCATGTAAGGGAAAGGGAGAGGTTATAGACCCTTAGTCAAGGAATTTCCTTGTCAAGGTTGCAGTTATGGCCCCAAAATTTCAATATTGTGCCTACAAATCTAGGATTCATGCCACATTTTCAGCCCCTGAGCCCAATTCACTGCCTAGAACTTCCTGTAACTTCAGGATAGGGTAAATAAAATTAAATAAATTACAAGGAAACAACCACATCATTAGGAACTCATCTGACCCCAGCCATTCATGACAATCATTTCTTCAAACATGTCACAAACATTGCATCTACAAGTGTAAACAACATATTTAAACATGGGGGTTTATTTAAAATATGAGAATAGCTAAGAATCATTGCTCCCCTACATAATGAGCTACATTAAAGTCTATTTTACCCTAGATACATTGTGTATTCATTTCCAGGAAAAAACATAGATATAGCCATACATCATCACTGATCAAATACACACTTATAACTAGCATATAAACAACAAAATACAATGTATATAACAACAAATAAATCCATACATAAACCAATAAATTTTCATATTGAATATCAAACGAATTACATCTTCATTAATGAATGTAAAAACGAACCGGAGATGGGACTTCCACATTCCACCCGACCATAGATTGGCTGAGCCAAGTATCACTTTAGCTAATCACCCCCATGCCATATTCCAAACATGAATTTGGGAATTTATCAAACACATCAATAAAAAACAAACTAGGGCTCCATAGACCAAATCGTCTCAACCCAAAAACAAGTGATTCCACCTCACAATCGGACATCACTAACCATCACAGATTGATCTCTTTCAAAGTTTTTCTAGAGCTCCAAAGTGTTTGTTCCAACCAGGGCTTCTAGGACTATTAACTCAACCCCAAGTGTTACAAGGATTCTAGAGAATTTTTCCAACCATGGCTTCCAAGACTAGTAACTCAACCCACCTAGGGCTTCCAGAGCGTTTGTTCAACCAAGGCTTCCAAGACTAGTAACTCAACCCACAGTTGTCCGTTGGGATTCCGGAGCATTTTTCCAACCAAGGCTTCAAGGAACTAATAACTCAACCCACAGCTAAAAGAATCATGAGAAACAACCAGAAAAAAATCAATGGAAATAAACCCACAATGCCATGGTTGTCCAGGAAATGGGAAGGCTAGGCAAATCCACATGCACACCCATGCATGCCGGAACTAGTGAGTAAAACATACATGCAACTCGGTACCTGGAATCAAGTCATGTTGTAGTTGTTGATCTCGATGTCCACATGCACTTTCCTGCACTTCTCTTGCCTTCTTGCTCCAAACCGCCAAGTACCCACACTCTCCAAGAGTTCTCCAAGAAAACTCTAAGTATCCAAGAGTATGAGAGAGAGAGAGAGAGAGAGAATAATGAGAGAGCTCGAAAATTTCACAGACAAAAGGTACCAACTGATCTTCATAAGCCTTTTTATATAAGAGGCCTCTATTTTATTTATTTTCCATTATTTTTCCTTCATTTTCCTCCTCACATGCAACCTGTTACCTTTCATCTCCCTTTTCTCCTGATTTCCATTATTTTCATAAATAAATGTACCAAGAATTATTTTTCCTCTTTAATGCCTTAGACATATCCTTTGCAAATTTTCTTAGCCAAATAAACCTTGTGAACACTTGTAATAGGATTTTTTTCCCAACATTTAGCCTAGAATATGTGTCCCATCAACCATGGTTATTATTTTAACTTTATTACATGGAATTTTCACCATGGTTGTTACATTATTCCTGCACCAGATGGTTTCAAAGAAGGTAATATGGCCAACATTTCACCCACCATTAAGATCAACATCTCAAATAAAACAAGAGTTGAATAAAATATCACCTTGCGATCACAATGCACCCTAGAATAAATTGAATCTTACATAAAGTATTCAAATACTTTTGTAATGTTTTCACTTGGTCTTACTTTGAAATTCCTATACTCACATGCCATTGTTGAACATCGCATCAACACCTAGCTAGATTCCATTCTCGTGTGTTAGAAAAAATGACCTATTCATCCTTCCAGGCGCGATTCCATTAAATTTGAATCAATAATCTCAAGTAGATTGGATTCATTTACCTAGTCACGTACACCTCATTGGTGTCCAACCCTCTCCCTGTTTTGAAAAAATAAGGAACCATTCATATTTACACAAACTTTCGTGATATAAACAAAGCTTTTCCTAAAGATAATTTCCCCATGAATTTCATTGACCAAATCATTGATGAATGTGCATGGCATGAGGTCATCTCCTTCATGGGTGGATTATCAGGGTACAACCATATTCGTATTCGCTTTGTAGATCAACACAAAATTTCCTTTACTAGTTCGTGGGGAACTTTTTCTTAAAAGGTCATGCCTTTTGGTTTAAAGAACGTTGCGGCCAATTTTTAATGTGCCATGTCATATTGTTTCCATGACCTGGCTCACATTATCCTTGCATATTTCGATGCTCTCACCGCTTGTTCATTTGTTCCAAAGAAAAAGCCACAAAGCCAAATTTGTGTGTTGATTTGTTCTTGACTATGCCACCACTTCTCATGTGTTCCTTCAAATATTGCAATATAACATTCTATTTGTTTGGGATGAACAATATCAACATTATTTCGATGCCCTCAATAATGCTCTCACTTCCGCTCCTTTGATTATTCCACATAAATTTGACAATGATTTAATCTTGTACATCATGGATTCCACCTACACGGTTGTTGGGGTCTTACTATATGAAGAAGAAGCTGGAAATGAGCATGTCATATATTATGTGAATAAGAACCTTAGTGGACCCCCTATGTCTTATTACCATGATGAAAATTTGGCTCTAGTTATTGTGTTCTCTATCTAGAAACTTCGTCATTATATCCTCACGCATACCACCAAGGTTGTTAGTAATTCCAACCCCATGGCTTTCTTATTGAGTCAGTGAATAATCAATGGGAATTATTCCCACTGGATCATTATACCTTAGGAATTTGACTTGGAATTTAAAACACCTAAGAGTAAGAAATGAATAGCCCTTGTTGAACACATATCTAACTTTCCTACTGGTGTGCAAGACCTTCCAGTAAATGATGACCTTCCAGATGAACACTTGTTTACTATATTGTCTAATGACGCATGGTATGAAGACATCCTCACTTATCTTTCAACATATAAATTCCCCCCCCACCTCATTCGTGGTGATCAATAACACATTATACATCAAGCCCCTTACTACCTTCTCATAGGTGATGATATTTATCATTGTGTTGTTGACACTATCCTTCGTCATTGTCTCACCCATTTTGAAGTTGAGAAAGTACCCAATGATTATCACGGTGGTGCTTGTGGTGTCATCTCTTTGGAATGGCCATTACCTTGAAAATCATGAATTACAAATAATTTTTTCATTCTCCCTTTAGTGTTTGCATTGAGGAAGTCAAACATTGTCCCAATTTCCAATTATATGGCCCAAAGGCGCGAGCTCCACCTGCTCCTCTACACCTTTTTATCGCATCTGGTCCTTTCTACAAATGGGCCAACGATTTTATTTAGTGTTGACCCACATCAATGGCCATAAATAAATTATTGTGTTTGTTAAATATTTCACTAAATGGGTTGAATCCATGCCTACGTATAATAACACTGTAGCTACTGCAACCCTCTTATTTTTTAACCATGTCACCACTCGATTTGGGGTTCTGAAAAAATTGGTTTCCAACCATGGTTAACACTTTGAAGATGAGGTTTGGTGTGAAATATCCTCATTTTCTAGTTTTAAACATCAATATTCATTGTCTTATTACCCCTAAGGGAATCAAAAATTTGAATTTATCAATAAAATCCGTAAAACCATGCTTCAATGGATGGTGAATAAACACAAGAAAAAATGGAATTTAATGTTCTTCCATACATTATGGGCCTATAGAACTACTATTAAAACTACCACTAGGTTCACTCCTTTACACTTTGTTTATGGAGAGGAGGAAGTCTTACCAATCGAGTGTGAAATTCCCTCCCTTCACCTTTGAGTCGACCTCCTCTCGAATACGCAACCTTTAGAACAAGGACTCATCAGGTTAAAAATCACCAATGAAGACTGTCGAGTTGCCTTGAAAACCATAGAAGTTACTAAAAAGAATACCAAATCCCAATGTGACCGTAAATTCCACCCTCATACCTTTCATGAATGTGACCTTGTCCTTGTCTATGGTTAAGTCCATGATGTCCTAGGACATAACAAATTAAAAATATTGTGGCACAGGCCCTATATTATTCGTAAATTTTTAGGGAAGGGATCATATATTTTAGAGGGACCAGAGGGAGTGATTCTTCCGAACCCTCCAATGCACTCTATCTGAAGAAATTATACCCATAGCATTTCCCACTAGAATGCACTATTTCATTTTTATTTTTGTGTTCATTTAGGTAGGTTGCATATTTCTTCATCTCAATGGTTGTCCTCTTGTACCTTTCAGATGGATCCATCATCAACATTTTATATCATTTATGTCGATGGTGTGATTCGCTTCTGAAGGAATCTAGACTCGGCATCTTGGGACATTTTCTCCCCTTTGCATTCATTACTCCATTCCAACATTGTATGCATTAAATCTGCCACCAAAAATCAGGCTTAATATGATGCAGTGATATTTTTTTTAGTCAATTTCATTGCTCATCGCATCCTTCACCTTCATGTTTGTCTCGATTCCTTGTTTCTCGTCATGCAATTGAATGGCATTTATCACATGCATACAAAAGAGGGCAACCATAACTAGAAAATGGTGACAATATCATAAAACCATGCATAAAAATATTATGTATCAAAATATCCATCATAAGTGTTTAGAGTCCACTATTATAAATACATCCAACATGTCCATAACATGCTACATCCATAGATACAAAAATGGGGGCACCTATGCCCCTATGCCTAATCACTATTCTCTAGAGGATCCTGGGCCAGTGGAGCCACTCCACTAGCTCATATGTCTTTGAAAGACTAACTATCCATATTTTTGTGCCTCATAATAGCTCGCCACTCAGAGGAAAGACTCGCACATGCATCACTGTACATATCTCCCTACTTGTGCCATCTATGCTCTATCACACCACGCAGTATTATGTCAAACCTATGCCTAAGGTCCTCCAGTAGCTCTACACTCTTTGGCCTATGTTGAGATGTCAAACCTCTCTCATATGTAGCTCTGGGTGTTTCATCTCACCCCGCATATCCTGTAGGCCTCACCAGTGCTATATCTGCATATCATAAGTTTGAAAATCAATACCATATACTTATATTTTCTAAAATATGACCGCAACCAAAATATAGCATCTATAACTTACCATCTAGTCCCCATGATCATCTTAGTGGAAGTGGTTGCTAAGGATCTCTTGTAAGTTCATACAAGAGTATGGATGATGATCTACGTATATATGCATATGAATCCAATGAGAAAAAAATCAAGTTGAAACACACGTCTGACTACTTTCCCTCTGGCTTGTCATAGTAGTTGTCTTGGACGATGCATTTTAGGCTCACGTGGGCCCCCATCAGGGATCTACACACGTGGTCAAAGGGTGGGGATCTTCTCAAATAAGAATGAGCGTAAGACTCTCCCAAATTAAAATTGCCCATTTATATCATGCCTTAATAGACCCAACTGACATTTAAACGACGTCAGTAACACTTGGGCCCACCCATAGTAGGTCCTTGCGAGCACACTTTCAACTAGCATTATCTGCCCAATATGTGCACCACTAATGCAGTTGTATCCCGCGTCTCCAATCACTATAAGTCTTGTCTCTAGATACTCATATACTTTACTCAAGTACCAGGCACACAATGGTGCTCCACAAACTCATTAATATGCCTCCCATGAGGAAGTATTGGTTATATCTCACCAACCACCCCAAGGGTGGGAACCCTATCAAGAAGTAAATGTATTAGATGGTGATCTCGATTACATGACCCTATATCACAAATTCATCTTGGTTTGTATTCCAATAGCTCATCATCCAGGATAATAATGGCTTAGTAGCCCTCATTAGGGGAATTTTGAGGTCTAAAATGGGCCTCCTAAGGAAATTATAAAATAATAGTGGAAACAATAAAATAATATTAGATTACATCATTAAATTTTAGAGGGAAAAAAGGAAAAACTATTTTTTCAACTCGTATTTTCAACATACCTCCCTATGGGCTTACTCAAATTTCGAGCGGAAACACTCGTTGGATGCATAATTTGGTTCCTCATCCAAGGATTACCCATGTTTCATACTTTCAATAAACCCTGCTACATGAAAAATGATAAATAAATGAAAAATGTGATTGCAATCACGTTTTTTCATGTATTTCTAATTTTTCATGTAGAAGGGTTCATCGAAAGTATGCAACATGGGTACTCATTGGATAAGGAATTAAATTTTGCATCCAACGAGTACTCCCGCTTGAAATTTGAGTAAAACCTTAGGGAGATAAGTTGAAAATAAGAGTTGAAAAAGTAGTTTTATTATTTTATTATTTTTTATTATTTGTATTTTCTTACTCCAAAAATAGTGAATCATCCCCCATGATTGACATCATCATCTTGATTATTATTGCTTCTTATAAAGTTTATTTTGGTTGTACATTTTTCATAGGAGGCCCATTTTAGACCTCAAAATTCCCCTAATGGATCAGTAGGTTCCCAAATAACTTTAGTAACTCATATCATGCAAGAGCACCATGACTGCTTGGTTCCCTTGAAGCTGAGAGTGAATATCATCACATTCTCTTTCATGCCATAATACCTTCAACTCTACCATACCTACAAAATATCATCACGTTTTTCCAATCTCATAGTACTACAAAAAATTTCTAGACTTTAGCTTCAACCTTTAAGAGACCCCCATTTTTGTCTTCCCCTTAGGCCTAGGGCACAATTTTTCCACCAAAATATGCACATTCCACACATTTTTTCCCTTTATTACACCCCCAAGTGTCGAAAATGGAAAACAGGTGTGCTACGACTGTGAAGAACAACCAAGGTTTCTCTCAAGCAAATGAAGCCCTAATTTAGGAATTTAATCCACCGAAAATAATGAGTAGGGTTAGCCCACCTACCTAACAGATGAAAATCCAAAATATGGCAGTTATTTATTCCATTACAAGCTCGCCAATATTTAGGGCCTCCTCATCCTCTTAAAATTCTCCAACAACTCAATGTGAGAATGAATCGGAATTGGGGGCAAGAAGCCCTTTTATAGGAAAAACCTTAATTTTTCCCTTAGTCATTACAAGCAAACCATAGCTCAGTTTCACGAACCATATGCACCATTGGAAAGATCTCACTGAGCTTTATTATGGGTCTCTCTTCATTTTCAGTAATTTGAAACTTCACTGAGAAGCCACTTTTTCCATGAGGTCTCACTTTGTCACTTATTAAAATCGAATCTCTTCATATGAATCACACATACTCTTGTACCACTTTTCCTTTGCACTTTTTGACTTATGTGTCGAGTTTCATCGTAAGTGACCACTATTTAGTCATGCTTTTATGGTCCCCTTAGGGACTTCCACATGTGGAAGCATCATAAAGTCACCCTTGTTCAGAGTATCAAAGATGACTTTCCCCTACATCCATGGAGTCTTTTCCAGAGTCCCATTGAGTCTTCTTATAGTATGTTATCCTTCTATGCATCACATTCATCCCATTTTCCTCACATTTGGCCTCTAGTTATCCTGGCATGTCTTTGAAAAGCCTTCGTCTGAGTAATAAACCATCCCCTTTGGAATTGTGTTAGTTGCTTCCAAGTCAACCTTGCATATTATGCTTTGAAAAGGGAAGTATTAAGTCCACCAATCCCATTATTTCCATTATCATCCCCAGTCTCAGCCTCTTTCCATTACAATACTGTGATCTCCATGCCTTTTTTGAGGAATCCTCATTGCCTCAACTTTAGCAGGCCCTCTTCTGTCGACTTCAGCACATATATTCTAGGAGAGTGGTCTAGAGGGTGGTTTACCTTAGTTCCAACCTTTATCATTTTTCGGTGCCTCAGGTCTAGCAAATGGAATCATATTTTCTCTTTAAATTGGTTGTTTCTCACGTGTTTGACTCCAACTCATTATCTCATGATCGAGATTAGAGAATCGTACACTTGATGGTCCAATGATCTAGCATATTGTCCCAAAATTCTCTAGGTATGTGTGAGATGTTCCATAACTCATGACTAGGTGTCCCTTCAGGTATCCCCCCCACATGCCTAGATGACAATATATTATGATCCAGCCTCATATGTAGTTTCATAGATTTGATTGGCTCAGTTTCAACCGATCACAAAGCCCACAATATGTAACTTTGTTTCATATGGTCCATTCATATATTCAAATCCATTTCTTGTTCAACATGGCTTATTTGGTTGTGATCTCACCATCATACTATATTGAGGGGCATCATGTCCTATGCACTTAGATTGGAAAATTTTATTGTATCAGTCTTGGCCTCTGTACTGCAGACAACTTATGTATATGAGACTCATTTTATCATTGTATTAATTTTTGGCTCAATTGATTCCATCATATCATGTATCATGCACTATGTATCTCAGACCCACATTTTTCGGAAACCTCATTCTTATTTGTACTCAATTATCTCGACAGGTATAGGTATGCCTCCCTTGCCTCATTGAGATCTTGCACTCATCATAAAAGGATACTTATATCTAACAAGTAGGACTCAACCCCTCCATTTTTTGTCCTTCCCATTGCTTAAGAAATCTCTCTCTGTCTCTCTATGACTCCCCTTTGGCATCTCATGAAACTGAACCTACAACGTATTTCGTTCATACAATTTGCTCCTAACACTCTTACATTGTGGGGGAATTTTTTAGCTCCTAAAAAAGGATCACCTAGCCATTTCCTACTAGTTTGATCGAAATGCAACATGTAGGATGTGTTTTTACATATTAAAACCCAATTTTACCTTAGGAAATAATTTAGTGAACCATTTTCCCAAATTATTTCTCATTAAATCCCAAAAACCCTGATGAGAATAATTAAATAAATCATTAATTAATTATTATTTCCCCATTTCTCTCACAAGATAATTATTAAATCATTATTTAATAATCATTTCTCATTCATATTTTACTTAATCACGATAAAGCAATTAATAAATTGTTTTTTTATTTATTAATTAATTTAACCGCTTTCTAAATAAAAATATTTGATGATTTCAAAAAATCTTTCCTTCTTTAAAAATATAATAAAATATTCCTAATTGTCAGATATTGATTTAGTCCAAAATTTATTAATATTATTTTAAATCTAGATATTTCTTGATATTTTGTTACTAATAGAGGGTTTTTCTCCTCATTCTTCACCATGACCATTATCATCGTCTGCATTATCCTTCTGTGATATTTGAGCTCCCATATTGAGTTCAAGCTACCATCACCACTTTCATTTTCTCATAGTATACATCTTGAGAGAGAGTTGAATATCTTGTTGAAGCACAGAGTATCAAAAGGACCCATCCCATGGAGGGTGATCTATAGACCCAAGTATGCACATTCTCCTCACAAGTGTAAACTTTCCATTGCAAATCAATCAAATTTATTTTATCATATCTTCATTGGGTTCCTATCTATTATTATATGTATCTTTTTATTTTCATATTATTTGTTGTAGGGTTTTAATATTTATTTTTTAGGTTTAAAGAACATATTAGCAGTCATTTTTTGTTGTTAGGGTTGCTTCTCATTAGTAACTTAAGTAGCACTTTTTTTGTACTCTTCTCCGAAAAATGTATACTAACAAATCGGTTATCACCTAAAAAATGATCATCTAGCCATTTCCTATTAGGTTGATCATTTTTTAGTTGATAACAATTACATATGAATAAGGAAATGATATAGGGTCCTAGTAATAAAATAACAGCTCTGCAATATGATATTTTTGAGATACTAAAAAAAGGTGTGAGTTAAAATCTATATACTTAGCCTACCCCATGCAGATTTTCTTAGTTGTGAATGTAGAGAACCTAAAACTCTATGAGACTTCCATGCTATATCATGAAGAATAACATGTGCTACTTTTTGCAGATGACTTGACACTAGATACTTAGAGAGATTTTATGTAATACACAATTTTGTAAAGGTTTGGAACTACAATACAAGGGAAGCATGGCCAAGTTTGGTAGATTGGTAGAAGGTGGATGGAAAATTTCCTCACGGCATTTAGTATAAGGTTTTCTTAACAACCCTGATTTAAAATATATACATAATTACATCAATTTATATGATTGACAATCAACACACAAAATATTAACAAGCTAGCATATAAATTTAAGAAACACAAGCAAAGACGACTTACCCGTAATGACGATATTCCTTACTTGAGACTTTAAAGTTGAACGCTATTTGAATTTCGCTAACCGCAACAAATTTTTGGGGATGACTGTCCACCCAACCGTAGGCTCAGTTGCACATAATATGTCTACAGCTAGCCACCCCCAAGCCCTCAATCAACATACTAATGCTAGGGAATCCTTTGTCTCACAATACCTTTCTCCCAAGATAATGAATGAAGGAATGATGAATCTCATCTTCCTCAATGTCTATTAAATAGACCAAACAATGGAAAGGGAACCACATGCACACATTCCATGTGTCAACATGAAAATTTTATTTCTTTATTTTAAGTTTTACTTAATTTAATATTACTCTTAATTTAACTCTTTCTTATTTTATTTTATTTTACTTTTTTCTAACTTTACTTATTTTCACTATTTGTATGGTTCTCTTAGTTTAACTCTTTCTTGTTTTATTCCTTTTACTTTTGTTAAATTCACCTATTTTATAGTGTAATTTTATATATTTTTATTTAGAACTCTAGTTTATTATTTACTATTTTATTTATTTATTATTGTTCTCTTTATTATGATTTATTTATTTACTATTTATTTTAATATTTTGTTATATTATTTTTTGTTTTTTATTATTATCAGGGGACATTACAGTTTTGGGGACTAAAAGCCTCCCAAAATGGGTATGTGTGGTGTTGATTGGATCATTATATTTTTTTCATCCATTTGGATGTTTTTGGAGTGGAAAAGGTGGAGGAATCATATCACAGGAGCATTTTTACTGGTGGGACCCAATTTGGAGTATTAACATCTGAAGCATTCTCAAATAATTTTGAGGCATCAAATAACATTTTTTGGAGATAAAACTTTTTTTCTCTAGTTTGGCACCTTTTATTCCTATTCTACACAAAAAGATCTTTCTATCGGTGAAAGAATCACCTCAATCAAAGTTTGTATGCAAAATTTATGCCACTCGGAGGTTAACCTTCCTGTTTTCACAACCATTATTTCAAAGGATGCCATGTCATCCCCCTTTAATTATGGAGAAGGAGCTAGCCATGTGATAATGAAGAATAATACTCTAGAAGAGTCCATATTGTAACTCTAGTTAAGAGTTTAAGGATTCAAACCTAACCACTAGTATGCTATTGGGTTGTGCTATAACTAGGCCACTGGGAGGACAAGGGGTTCCATTTATTTCCGAGTGCATTTGTTCCATAGATGAGTAGATTATCCAAGAGGGATAGGGAGAGACCACATAGAGAGGAATCGTACACTATAGTAGCTCATGGGTCATAGACCTTACTTCTTTGCACTCACAATCATTTTCTATTCATAGAAAGAGAGAATAGCAGTCTCACCTTCTAGTTGGTTTTTCTCCTAAAGATTTTCCTAGGTTATATCTTGTGTAAATCGTGATTTATGATTTTTATTTCAATGCTCTCTATTTTTCTACATGATTGTAATTTTCATGTATACAAAATAAACAATAATTTACAAAACTTGAAATCTAAAGAGAAATTAAATCTCTTAGTGTATATTTCATATTTTTAATAGTAATTTTATTAGATTTGTTGTGATGAACTATCAAGTGGAATATCCATAGAAATTTACAGATAATATTGGTATTAGAGTAGGTTTATTTAGGTATATTGTGGATATTTTCATGGAATATAGATCGGCTAAGCCAAAATTCATAAAACCCCAATCATGTATGAAAAAATTTTGAATAACACTCCCAATCTTGAAGGGGAGAGGTTTTCATGGTTGGAAGCACAAGTTCCAAATCTAAATCGTAACATGAATCTATGTTATTGGATAAATCATTCTTGTAGAAAAGATCAATATCCCAAAATCCATTACACATATCTAGAAAAAAACAAGACATGAATACATAGCTTTCCCTAAATCTATTGCAATGAAATCATATATGAAAATAGAAGCGATATGAGCTCATACTTGTTTATTGAATTTTTTCGTTGCTAGATGCTTAAATTTTTTTAGGTTCCAACCTTAACCTCAATGCTCATTAAGAAAATACTTGCAAACAACACATACAAACAAGCATTAAAACACATTTAAACCATATATGATCTCATAAGACTTATATATATGATCAAGGAGATATATAAAAAAAATCATAAAACACATGGACAATCATTGTGGAAAAACAATATGTAATTTTATAATCACAAGGAAGTAGTTACAACCTGATTCTTTGATGTCGTAGAGTCCCCTTCCAGCTATTCCTCGTCTCAACACCCTTCCTTCAAAAGCTTTGGGATCATAAGTTGGATACTTTAGTAGAGTTTCAATGAGAATCTTAGAGCCAAAGCCTTTATGAAATCAACCAAGAGTCATCTCTTAGTGAAATATGGTTATATTTGTAAGCATAGAGGAGGATAATGAAAGGAGGTTATTATTTATCCAAATCAGGGATGCGAGTCAGATCCAAACTGATTGGGATAGATGACATCCATGAGGTTTATCTTCTATAAGCTTCTTGTTCTTTTTATTTTTTCCTTTTTAAAATTAGTCTCATACCTTTTGAATGAGTGAATTTTGATAATGTTGATCTTGTAGTTATGCAACCTACACCAATAAGATTTGTCACATCTTGTCAATGTGAAACCTATGACATCCTCTTTAATTATTATTTCTAAAGGTATTTGAACAAGATTTTGATCTTTCATTGAGAGGATTTTCTTCCATCTTCTTCAGGGATTAATGGAAATAATGCTTTAGATGTCAAAGGATAGGGGTGTGATATAAGTTTCCATAAATGTGACAAAATAATATGTAACAATCTCCTCATGTTGGCCCTAACCAATAATATTTTAATGTGGAGAAGATGGGGGTTCTAACATAGAGGTTCCTTTAGAGGGGAGATTAGGAGATTAGGAAGAAAATAAGAAGGATACGTGGAAAGAACCCAAAAATGATCAAACGAGTTTGAGTCTCATGAACCATTCATAGTCCCTATTCAAAATGGAAGTGAAGGTCGATATTAAGTCGTATAAAAGTGAGTTTGATGCTTTAAATTTAAATCATTGGTTGTTGTAATTAGAATTTTATTTTAGTGTTCATCATCTAGAGGAAAAACAAAAGGTTTCAGTTGCAAGGTTGAAATTAGGGTGCCAAGACTTAACCTGGTGGGAAAGCCACACATAGACCTTGAGGTTGGATGGATATCCTCAAGTGATTAGGTGGGATGAATTTAAAACCATCATAAAGTCACAATTTTACCATATTGGGTATGTGGAGTACCAATGGATCTAGTGACAGTATTTCGTGTAGAATCAAGGGAAAAGTGTACAAGAGTACACCATGGAATTTAGAAAGATGGGCATACTGTTTTTTATATCCCCAAAGAAACCATATGTACTCCTCAAGTATCTTGGGGGTCTACATAGCCATATGTGGAAGCAAGTGATGATTTTCAAGCCCATATCAGTGTATGAGGCTTGTGTATAGGGACAATACCTTAAGAACATAAGCCTGAAGAAAGGGAAATCAAGTGGAT
Source organism: Pinus albicaulis (assembly GCA_034641835.2). Lineage (NCBI taxonomy): Eukaryota > Viridiplantae > Streptophyta > Pinopsida > Pinales > Pinaceae > Pinus > Pinus albicaulis. The sequence continues at coordinate 1,937,024,108 of CM076575.1, forward strand.
TGAAGAAGAAGGAGAACCAAGATTCTTCTAAGGAGGGGAAGAAGAAGTGGAAAAGGAGAAAAGATAAATTATATGGAATCCACAACACACCAGTGAAAATATCGAAATAACCATTATAAAATTGATGGTAATACTAAGGAGAAGTGGTGGAAGTTGCATCCAAATCTTAACCCAAAGAATAAGAATAAAGATAATATGAAGAAGAATCTCGTGGCCACTTATTTGATAAACTAGATTGAAAGTACCTTATACGTGGATGAGAAGAATATATGAACATCAGTCTTGAAGGAGGTGAATCCGAGTAGGATCCAATAAAATGAAGAAAACAAAAAAACTAGACTCTTCCATAGAAAGATATAAGTTAAAAAGAAAAATATCGATGTTATGTTTGACACAAGATCATAAATAGATCTCATTGCAATAGAGCTAGTCAAAAAATTGGGATCGGAAGATCGTGATCATCCAAGGTCATATCCATTAGGATGGGTAAATAAGGATGAAAAGATGAAGGTAACAAGAAAATGTAAGATTATATTTTCTATCAATTTTGATTTTATCAATGAAGTAGAATTAGATGTAGTTCCCCTTAATGAATGTGGAGTGGTGTTTGGAATCCCCTATATGTATATGCAGGATACAATATTCATGTGGAGAGATAAATGATATTTTCTTTTCATGGATGGAAAATCATTCAACATCAATGTGCACAAAGGAAAGTTGAAAATTTTGTTGGTAAGTGCCAACCAAGCCAAGAAACTAATTAGTTCTGGCAAGAAGTATTTTTTACTATTTTCAAGAGAAAATAACTTTATACAAGATTCAATGAGAGCAAAGGCATCCCTATAGGGGTGTACTAAGAAACAAAAAAAAACAATTGGAAGAGTTATTATAGGCATACATGGATGTGTTCTAAGATCCTAAAAGGCTACCAACTAAGAGGGAAGTGGAGCATGAAATCCAACTATTATTGGACTGCCCATTGCAAAAAATGGGTTGTATAGGTAGTTTGTTATAGAAGTAAGTAAGATGAATAAATGGTTGGAAAAACTACTAGAATAAGGTGCCATTTGACCAAGTACATCACCATGTGGGTCACCCATCATCATTTTTCCAAATAAGGATGGGACTTATTGAATGTGTATAGATTAGAGGTGTTGAACAAAATTATGCTAAAAAACATGTACCCCATACCCAAAATAGATGATATGTTGGATCAACAGCAGTAAGAAAAATAATTTACACATCTAGACTTAAATTTTGGATATCACCATGTTTGAGTTAGAGAACGGGAAACCTAGAAGACCACTTTCAAAACTAATAAAGGCTTGTATGAGGGGTTAACCATGCCATTAGACCTATGCAATGCACCAACTAAATTTATGAGTTTAATGAATAATATATCGTGCCCTTTTATAGATTCATTTTTTTCTATTTGGATGTTATATTAGTAAATAATTCCACTTCATAGGAGCACATATCACATTTGAATTTGGTGCTAGAGACATTAAATAAGCACTAGATACTAGAAATCTCAAGAAATGTGAGTTTGCATGTCATTGTTTGGAGTATGTAGGGTGTTGGGGTTCCTATGTTTTGGAAGATTTGGCAATACCAAAAGATAAGACAACATCAAACCACTTTGGGGCCCTAGGATCTAGCCCTCCTAGACCAAGAGGGGGATCTCTCCAATATAACAAAGAATGATGTATCTTTCAAAGTTCAAATGAGGTGTTAGGCTAGTTATGAAGCAAAAAGGGGGTTTTAAAATGATTTGGTTGGTTGGTTGATTGAGTCATGGGATCATAGACTGAGAAAGTAATGGAAGGAAAGGAGCACAATAGCAGGATGTTTCAGCAAAGGGGATAGGTTAAGAATGTGTCGTCCATTGGGCTATGGAGTCATGAAAGGGAATTACTTGCACAACTAGCCAAGGCTTTCAGAGGGAAAGTCATCTACACTAAAGGATCTTTTTAGATAGATGATGGAATGCAACATTAAGGATTGAAGGTGAAATAAGGAAAGAAACCCAATTTTTTTCTATAGATCAGGTCAGAGGTCATTTAACTCCAGACCTGCTTGGACATACTCATAGGCAACTCTCAAAGGAGGAATGAAAGGGCAGCTCATAGATCGGACCATGTTCATTTAACTCCAAGTCATATTTAGCATGCTCCAAGGGAAAATGGAGATAATTTTAATAGAGATAGGGTCTATAGATCAGAGAAGGACTTTGAACCTTCAATGCTTTGACACCAGCAAGAATATCCAAGTAGCAAACCCCTAATTCATACATCAACTAGCAGCATATGGAACCGCTACACTGGTTAAATTAGTTGAATTTAATCTTAGATAACACATACAACAGAAAACATTAAAGGCAAGGAGAGCAGAGATATAGGGTACCTAACAAGGGTAAATCCTATGCCATATTTCTGATGCAAGCCAGTAGAAAATGAAACAGTATGAAAATGTAATAAACAGTGTTAGAAAAACATCACCAATAGTAATAGACCAGGATCCTGTGAAATGTGCTTGATTAATTGATGTAAAAATAGTCACATACTCTGAGCTCAATGGCTAATACAATCCAGACTTTCTCCTCCCAGCCTACTACATAACAACTACTCTGCTAATCCCTCCCAAGATTGTTCTAACGAGTCAAAAATGAATCCCTTTAAACAACAATCGGCAACAACCGAACAACAACTTTTTACAATATGTTCTCAGGAATTCTTATAGGAGAATGAATAATAACAGGAGTAGATACAAATTAAATGGATCCATTAAGATAGAGGAGAGGTAGGTCGAATGCCCATTCCGCAGAATGTCTCTTCATTAACTGTGTGTGCTCTGAAGCATGGTCCAGAAGTCTTGTTAATGACTTCGATTATGTTCTTCTGAAGAAATATGATTGTTGGTACTCTATGGTAGCTTTCTGAAATAAGAGACATGGCGGAAAAGGTCTGCAGGTCTCCCCATTCCTCAAAACTATGGTCCTGACAGTAACAGAAAACCTCTGTCAGTGTACTTAGCTTCTTAAGGGCTCGAGAAGGCATGGAGAACACTGAAGGCAGTATTTCTGGAGAAAGGTAATTTGCTGACATAAAACACAGATATAGATTTGTTTCATGTACACTTGGTCTTCAAAATGCGCTTTCTTCCTTTGAGCACAGGATTAGCGCTAAATATCCAAATAATAGGCCTAAATCCCTTGAATCTATTTCCTCTGTTTCACTTGGTCGATGTTGTCATGGCCTCTCTGTGATTTGAATCATGGCGAATGTGATTACGGAAATCAGATTGAATTCATCACTTTGGTCAACTCTGCACAGCAGAATAAATCAATTATGAAGTCTGGGGAAGGGTGGCGGAAGAATTCTTTAAAGGCTTGGAGGAATGGCGGTGTAACAGAGGCAAACGTTGTGGATGCAATGGATACGGTGGAGAAAAGCTGTGAACTTTAATATAAAAACATTAAAGTTTTAATGGTGGGTGCAATGATATAATATTAATGTAGAACAAAGGTTCGGGCCTTTGGAACAAAATCCAAAGGTAATGCATGTAAAACATGTGAAACGGTTTGATGTGGTGGGACCCGGTTGTGGGTGGAAGGTGATTCTTTGGACCGTTGATCTCAGGTGGAGATCGACGGCGGAGGTTAAAAGATAAGATTAGCAGAGGCTCAAATGAAGAAAGGGGAATGAAAAGCGCGATGTGATGTGGACCGTTGATCGGATTAGATGGACGGTTGTGATTGCATCAGGAGATCGCAATTGAGGAAGGCGGAGGGTGACACAGTTTGGAATTTGCGATTGCAATTAGAGTGATGGTGAGATTAAGCGCCAACCGTTGGATCGCATAGGGGATCAACGGTGGAGATTAAATCGGCGGGGGAGACAGGCAGGGAGAAATAAGATCTGGGCCATTGGATCTCGAGAGATCAACAATGGAAATCAAATCGGGGATTGCAATCGCAAAGGGCAGAGGGTGGCACCGTTAAGAACTTGCAATTGCAATGGAGCGATTAAGCATTGACCGTCAGATCTAGCGGGAGATCGACAATTCAAACATAATCGGAAGGGCGGAAGGGAAAGGGGCGACGAGCGAGGAGCGATTAGCGCTAGGCCATCGGATCTATTATAGATCAACGGCTCCAATCGCGGCGGAGGTCTATATAACAAATACACAATCGCATCGGAAAATTTCTGTTTACAAAGGGATTCGCTCGCCCGACACTTTGCGGTTGCGATTAGCACCCGGGGCTTAAGCACTTGGTCCTAGGTACGGGCATATGGGGAAGTGGTTTTCGGGGCTGGCGGAAAAGGGGCTAAGCCCTAATATAAAGTGAAAAGTGGGTTTTTTACCCATTTTAATGCAATTTTGAGGTTAGGAAGGGGAACGGTAGAGGGAAAAAGGGTGGATTAGACCAAACAAGGGGTATGGGTAGAATTTGAAGGGGCTTTTGGGAGGATTTAGAGGGTTAATAGGGGGGGAAAAGAGAGGAGTAAAAATGGGATGATATATGGGTTTGGAAGGGATAAAATAAGGGGAAAAAAGGAGGCCTTTTGGGCATTTCTTCACAATCAAAGAGGCTTTATCACTCGAAGCAGCAGTGGGGATTTATCAAAGGATAAGGGCATAAGGAGGCTTCAAGGATGATGTGTTTTTAGAGGGAAATGCATTCCTTGAAGGCTCAAAAACATTTTAGCCCCCCTTTTGCTCGTCAAAAAATTTATAGGGGGCTAACAGTGGCTCCACATGGGGATGGCTTCTTCTTAAAGGAGTCAAGAATTCAGAAGATAAATATTTATTGTAGGCTAGATGCCTGCTGCTTGAACCATCCTTTTATTTCTTGGATCAACTGCCACAAATCCTGAAGACATCATATCAGCAGTAAAATTTCTCCCAAACAACTACCTACCCACACTATAGTCCTAACATTTTCTCTTCCGGGTGCTTTTGGACTTGCAGACCCTTTACATCATCAATTTTTACAAGAAGGAAAATAAACCTATTCTACTTCTACCCTTATTACTCCATGGGACCAATTTAAACTGTTGGTCTCATAGTTTCTCTACCTAATCTAGTATCTGCTAGGATTAAACTGTCTAGTAGATTTCTTCTCTACATTCTAAGACAAAAATTGAAAATAGTCAAGCTAGGATTAGACTGTCTGACTTGCTGAACTTTGCAGAAATTAAAAAAACTAACTACATGCTCATAGGCTGAGCTTTATTGAGATTTTCCTACCTACTCTACTCTAACTTGGAAATATCTGATGCTCTAGGTGATACAATAATTCCAATGCAGCCAGTCAAGCAGTAGCAAACAAGGATAGGAGCACTGACTACCTGTTAGAGATAACCACAAGGTGCTCTGCATTTGGTTCTTCAAAATTGAGGTCACCATCAGTAGTGACCATTCCTGATGAATCTGGCCCTGGCGAAGGATCAATGCTGGAGAATTTGAGCTAATCAGGGCCTCCATGTATTCTGCCATAGGATCAATGAATAGATGATGTACACTTTCTTCTTTCAGGCCTGCCATGACTGGTAGGATGTATGTATCCTGGGCAGCTTTGACTATTGCTTCTTCCACTACATTCTCAAAGTGGCTCTTGAAAGCCTGATCACCTTCTTCTTGCATATCAAAAAGCAGTGGAATCTCCTCTCTCTTAGGGGGACGGAGACTTTCCAAAAATGCTCTAGGGTCTCTGAACTGGTATGATTTCTCTTGTAAGTTCAAAATTTCAATCTCAGATTCTTACCTCTCAACCACCACTTCTAAGAAAATTTTCCTGAGCACCGGTATGAATTTTGAACTGAGAAGAATAGCCCGGGGAAGGTCCTCCAACTTCAATTCTGCCAAGTCACTTGAAATTGTAGCACGACACTCTGCTATGAAACTTGGGTGCAATTCTGAAAACAGCTCAGAGTCCTCCATAGGTGAAGTGAATTGGTCTTTGTCATGGATGATGATGTACTACGACATGGTCTCCCAGAGGAGTCATGTGAAAACAAAGGTAATCAGCGGCCTACTGATCACCAGTGGAGTCTTTTAATCATTCAGGAACTGTGGAGTCGCCAGGTGGATGATTCAAGATTTTACTGTCCACCATAGTGATTTACCAAATCAATCTTTTGGTCTATTCCCCAGTGGAGTCACCATTATGTTGGGGTTCCTATGTTTTGGAAGATTTGGCAATACCAAAAGATAAGACAACATCAAATCACTTTGGGGCCCTAGGATCTAGCCCTCCTGGACCCGGAGAGGGATCTCTCCAATATAACAAAGAATGATGTATCTTTGAAAGTTCAAATGAGGTGTTAGGCTAGTTATGAAGCACAAAGGGGGTTTTAAAATGATTTGGTTGGTTGGTTGCTGGGTTGAGTCATGAGATCATAGACTGAGAAAGTAATGGAAGGAAAGGAGAAAAATAGTAGGATGTTTCAGCAAAGGGGATAGGTTAAGAATGTGTCATCTATTGGGCTATGGAGTCATGAAAGGGAATTACTTGCACAACTAGCCAAGGCTTTCAGAGGGAAAGTCATCTACACTAAAGGATATTTTTAGATAGATGATGGAATGGAACATTAAGGATTGAAGGTGAAAGAAGGAAAGAAACCCAATTTTTGTCTATAGATCAGCCGAGGTCATTTAACCTGCACTGCCTTGACATACTCATAGGTAACTCTCAGCTGTGAATCATTTGTTGAACCTATAGATCTACTCTTCCTTTGATCAAGATGGCGCCTCCTTAGCATGTTCCAGGGAAAAAGAGATAAGTTGTGCTGTGGTCTATAGATCAGAGAAGGACTTTGAACCTTCAATGCTTTGACACCAGCAAGAATATCCAAGCAGCAAACCCCTAATTCATACATCAGCTAGCAGCATATGGAACCGCTACACTATTTAAAGTAGTTGAATTTAATCTTAGATAACACATACAGCAGAAAACATTAAAGGCAAGGAGAGCAGAGATATAGGGTACCTAACAAGGGTAAATCCTATGCCATATTTCTGATGCAAGCCAGTAGAAAATGAAACAGTATGAAAATGTAATAAACAGTGTTAGAAAAACATCACCAATAGTAATAGACCAGGATCCTGTGAAATGTGCTTGATTAATTGATGCAAAACCAGTCACATACTTTGAGCTCAATGGCTAATACAGTCCAGAATTTCTCATCCCAGCCTACTACATAACAACTACTCTGCTAATCCCTCCCAAGACTATTCTAACAGTCAAAATGAATCCCTCTAAACAGCAATCGGCAACAACCGAACAACAACCTTTTACAATATGTTCTTAGGAATTCTTATATGAGAATGAATAATAACAGGAGTAGATACAAATTAAATGGATCCATTAAGACAGAGGAGAGGTAGGTCGAATGCCCATTTCGCAGGATGGCTCTTCATTAACTATGTGTACTCTAAAGCATGGTCTAGAATTCTTGTTAATGACTTCGATTATGTTCTTCTGAAGAAATCCGACTGTTGGTACTCTGTGGTAGCTTTCTAAAATAAGAGACATGGCGGAAAAGGTCTATAGGTCTCCCCATTCCTCAAAACTATGGTCCTGATAGTAACAGAAAACCTATGTCAGTGTACTTAGCTTCTTAAGGGCTCAAGAAGGCATGGAGAACGCTGAAGGAAGTCTTTCTAGAGAAAGGTACTTTGCTGACATAAAACACAGATATAGCTTTGTTTCATGTACACTTGGTCTTCAAACTATGCTTTCTTCCTTTGACCACGGGATTAGGCGCTAAATATTCAAATAACAGGCCTAAATCCCTTGAATCTATTTCTGTTGTTTTACTTGGCCGCTGCTATCATGGCCTCTCTATGATCTGAATCGCGGCGAATGTGATTACCGAAATCAAAGTGAATTAATCACTCTGTTCAACCCTGCACAATGGAATAAATCAATTATGAAGTCTGAGGAAGGGTGGCGGAAGAATGCTTTAAAGGATTGGAGGAATGGCGATGTAACAAAGACAAACGTTGTGGATGCAATGGATACGGTGGAGAAAAGCCGTGAAATTTAATATAAAAATATTAAAGTTTTAATGGTGGGTGCAATGATATAATATTAATGAAGAACAAAGGTTTGGGCCGTTGGAACGAAATCCAAAGGAAATGCATGTAAAACATGTCAAACATTTTGATGTGGTGGGACCCGGTCATGGGTGGAGGGCGATTCTTTGGATCGTCGATCTCAGGCGGAGATCGACGACGGAGGTTAAAAGATAAGATTAGCAAAGGCTCCGATGAATAAAGGGGAATGAAAAGTGTGATGCGATGTGGACCGTTGATTAGCTTAGATGAACGGTTGTGATTGCATCGGGAGATCACAATCAGGGAAGGTGGACGGTGACACAGTTTGGAATTTGCGATTGTGATTGGAGCGACAGTGTGATTAAGTGCCAACTGTTGGATCGTGCAGGGGATCAACGGTGGAGATTAAATTGGCAGGGGAGAAAGGTGGGGAGTGATAAATCTCGAGAGATCAACGGTGGAAATCAAATCGGGGATTGCAATCGCAAAGGGCGGAGGGTGGCACCGTTAAGAACTTGCGATTGCAATGGAGCGATTAAGCATCGACTGTCGGATCTGGTGGGAGATCGACTGTTCAAACATAGTCGGAAGGGCAGAACGGAAAGGGGCGATGAGCGCAGAGAAATTAGCGCTGGGTTGTCAGATCTATTATAGATCGGCAGCTCCGATCACGGCGAAGGTCTATATAACAAATACACAATCGCATCGAGAAATTTCTGTTTACAAATGGATGCGCTCGCCCGAAACTTTGCGATTGTGATTAGAGCTCGGGGCTTAAGCGCTTGGTCCTAGGTGCAGACATATGGGGAAGTGGTTTGCGGGGCTGGCGGAAAAGGGGCTAAGCCCTAATATAAAGTGAAAAGTGGGTTTTTTGCCCATTTTAATGCAATTTTGAGGTTAGGAAGGGGAACGATGGAGGGAAAAAGGGTGGATTAGACCAAACAAGGGGTATGGGTAGAATTTGAAGGGGGTTTTGGGAGGATTTAGACAGTTAATAGGGGGGGAAAAGAGAGGAGTAAAAAGGGGATGATACAAGGGTTTGGAAGGGATAAAATAAGGGGAAAAAGGAGGCCTTTTGGGCATTTCTTCACAATCAAAGAGGCTTTATCACTGGAAGCAGCAATGGGGATTTATCAAAGGCTAAGGGAATAAGGAGGCTTCAAGGATGATGTGTTTTCAGAGCGAAATGCATTCCTTGAAGGCTAAAAAACATTTTAGCCCCCCTTTTTCTTGTCAAAAAATTTATAGGGGGCTAACATAGGGTATGCGATAAGAAGATGAGAGTTACATATGGATCCTACCAAGATGGAAGGCATTATAAAATGGACGGTTCCTACTATGTTTCTGAGTTCAAGAGTTTAATTGGGGTATCACAATACCTAATGAAATTCATAGCCTCGTTTTCAATGGTATCAACACCACTCCATGATATACTAGAGGGTGACAAGAGTTTCCAACGAGAAAAGAGTCAACAGCGGGCCTTTGAGGAGCTAAAGAAGAATATTCATCAATCATCAATTTTAGCATTACTGAACTTGCAACATACTTTCAAATTTGAAAAAAATGTGATTGGGTATGTTATGGGAGCATTCTTGATGTAGGGAGGAAATCTCGTATGCTATCGTTATGAAGTGTTTCATGGGAGAGTTCTTAGACACCCTACCAATAATAAGGAGCTCGATGCCCTTGTGTAAGATATGAAGAAGCAAAAACACTATCCGATGGGAATGGAGATAGTAAACCACACATGTAACGACTGAATATAGTACTTTTAGGCCTAGATTAAGCTACAAGAAACCAAGAATTACAAATGGAAGGGGGTTTTTGTAGTAATTTCATTTAGTTATCAAGTATAATAAGGGTAGCACAAACAAGTTGGCCACATGCTTTTAAGGCCACCCACATCAAGTATCATAGCTTCAAGAAATCTAATGAACATGAATTCATTCACCTATGTTCCACAAAGGGGCATATTCCGAGGATGAGGACTTCAAGGAGGTGTTTCAGTAGTTGCAGAGCCAGATTCATGTGGACGATGCTGATAGCACCATTGACTAGCATCTCTATGATGGGTTACTCTACCATCTAGATAGGTTATGTGTCCCTAAAGGTGAGTAGTTGCAGCTGATTAGAGAGGCTCACATCTCCAAGGTTTTAGGGAACTTCAGTTTAGGGAAGACAATGACCAATTTCTAGAGGTATGTGTATAGGCCCAATATGCAAGAGCTAGTAGCTAGGTTCATAAGGGGATGCATGTTTTATTATACCAACAATATTAGTAACATGAAACGGGGTCTATATCATTCATTCCCTGTACCCACTTTTCATTGGGAAATCATTTCCATGGATTTTGTTGGAGGTTTACCAACAATTAGGAAGGTACATGCCTACCTATTCATGGTAATTGACAGGTTCAACAAGATGTGTGTAATGATGCCCTATAAACAGACCATTAATTGGAAATAATTTGAAATATTTTTCTTTGGATAGGTTTAGGTGCACTTAGGGATACCAAGGAGCATCATTTTATATAGGGACACAAGAATTTTCATTTCAATATATACTACATTGTGGGAGAATATGGACATGAAGTTAAAAAGGTATATAACATTCCATCCATAAACAGATGGGCGGAAAGAAATAATCAATATAATTTTGGTGCAGCTTTGGACAGTTTACAATCAAAAGAATTTGAATACTTGGGATGAAAATATCGTATATATACATCACTCTTATAACAAATTGATCCACACTTCTACTGGTAAGTCCCCATTTAAAACATGTTTTGGATATTTTCCACCTTCACCTTTGGATATTGCATACGGGAAAGAAGGAAGAATGAGGGAGGATCTTACAAGGGATGCCTCTGAGGGCAGAAAAATTTGTGGAGAAGATCAAGAAAATCCATATACAGGTATAGGAGACACAATAGAAGTTACAAGAAAAATATAAGACCAGGCACGATTAGCATAAAAAAAATAATTAGTTTAAGGTGGGAGATAGAGTATGGTTACAATTGAACAAGGAGAGGTTGTGGGGTCTTGGTAAGAAAATAAAGGATTTGTTTTATGGTCCCTTTGAGGTACTGGAAAATGTGGGACATAAGGCCTATAGACTCAGTCTATCACCATACATGTGCATTTACTCAATTTTTAATGTAGAGAATGTAAAACTTATGAGCCTTTTGTTAGTGTTTGTCAGTCTTGTCAGTCACCAGTGATCAAATTATGCCCTTTCATATGGTTGATAGGGTCCTAGGGTAAATTTTTATAGTTTCAATAGGTTTTGAAATAAAAACTTGATCATTGGTTAGTCTACTTAGGTCATTTCTGCTCCTTTTCATCTCCATGGTAAATAAACATATTCATGGTCAAGTCATTTTCCTTTGAAAGAGTGCCTTGGTCATTATGGTAATCATTCAACCTATCTTTTCATGTAGTGTCATCATTAGGTCATATTGTCAAAATCATGAAAATAGGTCATGCCATCATCAAATTCAACATTAAAAGGAGTAGCGATAGGGAAAAGTGATCAATAATGATTTATAAAGTTCATTTGGATCTCTATTAATATGTAAATGTATGCAATAATGTTTAAAAGTTGCAGTACACAAGAAATCAAATCAAATTGTGAAAATACAAAGTGGGGCCACATCACCACTAAGGAGAAAAATTTTAAGAAAATAGCTCCAAAAATAGAAGAAAACAGATATCAACGCCTTATAAATAAGCCACTTCGAGGGGGAAACCTCAAATAAATTACATGAATGAACAATTCTCAGATGATACAAATGACTAAAACCTCCTTCTATATATAGGAGTCCATGGGGCCACAACGTAATCCTAGCCGACCTAACAATAATAATGTAAGGGCACAATGATAACAATATGGTGGTTACAGGGGTACAAAAATAACAATAAGGGGGGATACACTAACATAATAAGGGACTACACTATTAATATAAGGACTTAACATGCCCATCTCCTTCAAACAAGTGTTGTCCTCAACGCTTGGTTATTTCTTGATGCTTCTGCATAAAATTCTCATCCTCCCATGTGGAATATTCTACAGGAAAGTTCTTCCACTTATTGAGATACTCTTAAATTGATCATACTTTTTGATTTCTTGTTTCTATGACTGCTTCAGAACTTCTTTCGATGTGATGTTGATCTTCCTGTTGTTTCATTAGATTTTGCACCAAAGTTTGGTTATCCTTTGAGAGTTGGAGAACTTGTTGTTGATGCTTGATGTGATGTTCCACTAATTTTTCATCCATATTAGCTATTATTTTATCCTTCAGACCATCCAACTTAGCCTCCATTTCTTCTTTTAAACCATCTATGTCATCTTCGATTTCTCTTCATAAGATCGAAATTTGTTACACTTGGTACCATAATTTTGATATCTCATACTACAATTCTTCCTCTTTATGCATCATAGTATAGCTTTTTGAGGGCTTAAAGGGTATGGAATTATTTTTTGGAGGCATTATAGAACCCAATACTAATAAAAATTATAAAATATGCCCTTGGAATCACTTCAAACTGCCTTTTCAAACAAACGTTATGCAAATTTTAAAACCAAATACACACTTTTTTCTTTCTTTTGAGAAGCTCGATATTGAAACTGAATTATATATGTGATTTCAAATCCTCGATATCTGAAACTCAACCCTATAGTAGCCCTCTGAAACTTATTTCAAATGCCACAAGTCTGACCTGATTTGGATTCTTCAATGCAAATTTATGTCCAATATCCCACAATGACCTAATTATAGACTGGTTCAGTGGAGTGAACTTGTATGACTTGCCCCGTGTCACTGTTTGTTCCTTTGGCTCTAAAATTGATAGACATAAAACTACAGTCTATTGACTTCCAGCCAATTTCTACAGAATTCTAATCTGATGCTTAGAGAGAGAGTTATGAATATTTTCCCACGATCACCTCTTTGAGATGAAATTCGGGAGCCTGAAAAAGATATAACTTCCACAGATCATATCTCTGAAAATATTGCGAACCAAGCTCTGAAATTTTGCGACAATATTCTTCATGATTTCTTCTTCATGCTCTAAAAATTTCAGCTTCTGAACATTCGAAGACAAAAAGTTATAGCGAAAATTCCATGATGACCTGTTTGGCGCAGAAAAACCCTAGAATCCAAAGCTTTGATACCAAATGTTATGAAACCATCTCCAAAAATAGAAGAAAAGAGATATTAACACCTTAGAAATAAGCCGCTTCGAGGGGGAAACCTCCAATATATTACATGAATGAACAATTCTTGGATGATACAAATGACCAAGGCCTCCTTCTGTATATAGGAGTCCATGGAGCCACAATGTAATCCTAGTGGGGCCATAATGTAATCCTAGTCGACCTAACAATAATATTGTAAGGGCACAATGATAAAAATATGGTGGTTACAAGGATACAACAATAATAATAAGTGGAGCTACACTAAAATAATAAGGGACTACACTATTAATATAGGGACTTAACAAAAAATTGATTTTCGGCCATTTAAAAGACCAACCAAGCATGTCATTTGCTCATTTCAACTTCATGAGACATCATTAAATTTCCAAGGAGCTTTCCACCCTCTAAAACTCATTTTATTTCCTTGGAAAGTTTAGTTTCCTTGTTGCGTTGCGCTTTTCACTTGTTGCGTTGTGCATTTCCTAGTTTGTTGTGTTTTTCTTCAAGAAGGGAAATCTCTCCTTTTCAATGGTTTCATCATCAAGAATAGGTTCTAGCACATCAGCTACAAGTAATTGGGTCACCATACAACTCTCTTTCATTTAATTTCATGCTTTAACGCTTAGAAATCCCCTCTCCTAGGGTTTGCTACGTTTTTTGTTAAGTAACTATCTTTGGTCAAATTTGTTGAGAAAAACCCTCAAATCATCCTCACTTACCCTCTCCCACGTTCCACATACCATCTAGTGAGCCTTGGCATTTCACCAAGAGTGTTGCGACTCCCAGGGGCTGCCCTAGTTTACTTTATCAACTCGGGGTTCTTACAAACTTGGAGGTGACAGTGTTATATACACAGCAGATGCACTCTACTCATGCCATCTTCTTTCACTCTAAGAAAGGGTACTACTTCTAAGGTTTCTCGGTGAAGTCTGTCACACTTTAATGAAACTAAAATAAATTGCAAAAATGAAACTAAATTAAATTTCTGAAAATAAATGACAGGAAAGGAAACTAATTTAACTTTTTGAAAATAAATGGAAGAAAAGAGACTAATTTAAATTGTAGAAAGGAAATGAGGGAAACGAAACTAATTTAACTTGATGAAAAGAAATGGAAGAAAAGAAATTAATTTAAATCACACTTAACTTGGCCAATCGGCTAAACACGCCCTACTTATCTTATGCTCTATCTACCATCCTTCTATCCATTCAGCTATCCATGACTTAATTCTAATTGAAAAAGTGTTGATTTCAGTCCAGAGGGAAAGGGGGTAAAGGTGCTAATGGAGGGCTTAACCACATGGGACAAGGCTAAGAGGTGGAAAGTGTTGGAATCACCATTTTCTTTAGACCAAAACCCATAGGCATTAGTCTCTGCTACAATCACTAGAGTTAGGATCCACGAGAGGTGGTTAGTCCATGTCGCGAAACACACGGGGAGCGTTGAACCCAATGTCCAACAATCTCCTCCCCAATGCGAGCCGGTCTCCACTACAATCACTAGAGTTAGGATCCATGAGAGGCAGTTAGTCCATGTCGTGAAACACACGGGGAGTGTTGAACCCAATGTCCAACAGAAAGAGGGGTTTAGACTTTTTTAAACTTATTATGTCGCAAATATTCTTTGGAAAGGGAGGCCTTTAAAAGTGTGATGGAAGAATTGCAATGGGAGGACAAAAGTGCGATATGCGATATGCGATATTGCAATTCGCAATATCACAAAGCTAGAGGAGAAGTGACAGTGTAGTCGGGAGGAAATTTCGAAGTGTGAAATGCGATACAGAAAGGTGCAGTGATGTGATTTCGATAAGGCTGAAATTTGTGAAGTGTGAAATGCGATAATGCTAAAATTACAAAATGTAAGATGCGATGTGTGATGTGGAAACAGATTATGGTAATAATATCACAATCGAGGCTTGGAAGTAGAACATATTAATGGGAACCAAGTGGGGAATGCGATTTGTGATTGCGATAAGGCCGAAATTTGTGAAGTGCGAAATGCGATAATGATGAAATTGCGAAATGCGAGATGCAAAGTGTGATAAGTGGGATTTTTGAGGAGAAAGGTGGAGGTTAAACTTTTAATTGGTTTTTGTGAATAAGAAGGGTGTGACAGCTGTTAAGAAGACAAGAAGGAGGGAAATGGAGGCACAACAGCAGTGCTCAAGCATGAAAATAGAGCTATAAAACGAAGCGGGATGGCTTGATGAACTTCTCTGAGACAGTTGATATTTATTCCTGCAATCAAACTTGTTGATTCATGTATGAAAATAGACAAAATGCACGATAAAAATAGTGAACAAAAGACTTGTACTAGTAATGCAATTTCTTCCTTAAACTCAAAAGCAGTGAACAGAAAGTAATTTTTTGCCCATGGGAAGGTCTACCCTCCTCTAACTCTATGTACATAGGTGAGAGGGGAAGGCTTGATCCACATATTTTGGAGTTTTCCTCTATTCTATTATTCTCATAAGTAAATGAAAAAAAAAATAGCAACACATTGAAACCAAAAACTAAACAGAAATGAAACTATCAGAAACTAGTTAACTGTTCAAGAATAAAACTAAGTAAATGGCAGAAAAAAAAACTAGCTAAATGATGGAAAGGAAATAATGATAACAGCAGAGAAGCTGAGGCACATGGTTTGGGCCCTAACCCACGAGCCTCACTCTCTAAAACTAGATCATTAAAATAACAACTGACTACTCTTTGCATTACAAAAATATAGGCTTATTACATCCCAAAGGTATTTAGACAACAAAAGCCTAATAGGATGGAACGAATGGCATGGGATGGAATGGAATGCAAATGGAATGGAATTTAATGGCATCGAATGGACCGGAATGGACCCTAATTATATTTTGATCAAATTTATTTATCCTCAGGGGAAGCTACCAATAACTCCCTAGAAAATAGTGCTTGAGTCCACTTTATCTTTAAGTAAACCATAGATTGAGTGCACTTCGTCTTCAGTTTTCTTGTTTGCCTTTGATAGTTAAGGAGGTTGGAAAGCCCCTTGAATCTCTCCAATATTTCTCCATAATTTATTGACATTGTGCTCATTTATTCTTCAATTTTGATCTTCCAGTGGCAGGGAGAAAGTCCCTAAATTATCTCCTTATCCAAATCTGCATAATATGCCCAATATTCTCACAATATTCTAAAAAAATAACCAATATTAGGCACAAATATGCAATAACCTTTAAACCTTCCTAAGAACATATTAAAGCATAAGAAAAAAATATTATGTGCAGAAGGAGAGATTTAATATATCTTTTCGTGTGAATAATGAATGTAGATGGGCTTAAGAAAGGTTAGATGGGCGTTAATTTATGTCTAATTTGGAGGCCCATCATCACCCCCCTACTGAAATTATTTCTCATTCTCTGAGCAACCTATCCATCCTCCCTACCTTCTGGTTCTTCCTACATGCTCGCATATTTCGTTTTCTGTTTATTGGCCCATGCGCTGCTTCTCATGCTAATTTTCTTGCTATTATTCTTGCATTTCTTCTTGTGGGTGTTGCATGGAGGTATTCATATGCCTTAAGAAAATTTTTATTTTGCATGCCAAGAGGTGGTGGGTCCCCCTTTTATTTTTATTTTTATTTTTTTTTAATTGCATGTAGAATAAACTCTCAGTTCTTTTTCTGTGAACTGAGTTCACCCATGGTTACCCCTTTGGCACTCCTTGTCTTCCATGACATGAACTACTTACTAACCCCTTTCTCAAGTCCTTTTTACTTTTTTCGTGTTCCTCTTCCTGAGGTTTCCCTGCTACTGATTTTGGCTATAAAAAACTTTCCTTCTCACACTTTTTAATGTTTCCTTAAGCTAAAATAGATTCGAAAAAAGGGTTAGATGATTGCATACCTAAGCCTTACCATTGATTTGTTTTTGCATGTGATATTTAAGTTGCTGATATGGATGTTGAAGCTGTCTTCGGTGGTTCTGAAGCTACATGTGATAATCTTCTTGACGCCCTTTTGGAGATTCTGAGCACAGGAGGAGGAAGTCTAAGTTTGACTACCTTTGACCAGGGTGTTAACTAAATTTTATTTTTGGGCCAACTTGTTGTTTTTCTACTTGCAAAGGTTGGACAGCACCTGCATTCATTAGAGAGAGATACATGGAGAAATTCATTTTTTTGAATTTTTTTGTAAGGCCTACTAGCTGCCTCAATGAGGTTTTCCACTAGTAGGTCTGCCTAGGACCTCAAAGGAGGTTTTTTCCTTGGTATTTTATTTTTCTCTTTTTTTCAACCCAATGACCACCTCATGGAGGTTTTTAATTAGTGAGCCAATCTCAGATGCCTCAAAAGAGGTTTTCACCTGAGATTTTATTAATTCCCTTTTTTTATTTTTTTCTTTTCTTTTTTTCACTTTCCTACTCTAGTTGAAAAAACAAAACCTTTTTCAAGTATAGGAATACTTCAAATGGAGCCATGTACACATAAAAATGATAGATAAAATAATCTGCACACTTGGAATACATGCTTTGACATGTACCTGAATATGAGATATGAATTGCTTTGACTGGGACTATATCAAGTACTGTTGGAGAAGAGCATGTTTCTGCAACTTAATGATTGTTTGGAACCATATGTCAATATAGTTGTGATGCCCCTAGTCCACTTGCTAATTTGGATCACCTTGGATGTCCTCTTCTATTATTCCATTCAAATCTTCCTCTTTTTTTTTATTGTTCTCTTGAGAACATGGAGGAAATTCTAGTAAACATGAGGAAACTTTCTCAACATCTAATTTTGATGTCAGCTCTTCATCAAGTGTCGCCCTTGATATTTTGATCTCCTTATTTGGATCTTCTTCTTATTGTTGTTGTCTTTCAATGACATTAAGAAAATCTCTTCTTTGCAATACCTTTCTTGAAATAAGATGAATACCATCTAGATCCAGAGGAGATGTTTGGAAGTGTTGTACCTCAGCATTCTAAGTGAGCTGAGATAGTTCATTGTATGGGTTTGGAAATGGCGGTACAAGTATTTGAGTGGGGGTGGATATATGAGATGGATATGGTTGAGGTTGTGTTTGTGGTGAAGGTGGATGGTAGGGATAACATGGAGTTGGGTATGGAGGATATGGAGGGAAATATTGAGTATATTGTGGATTTTCCCAATAAGGTCATTGCCAACCATGTTGCCAAGATTGGGTTTGAGGTTGAGATGTCAAAGGTTCCCAATGTAACATTCCCAATTTTCCATCAGTTAATTGGAATATTAGAGTTCTTACTTTTCTTAATTAATTAAGTAAATAAGAGGGTGGAGGGACCCATAAACCCCATATATGAATAAAATCCACTTTTGATGTGTGTATGTGGATAATTTAGAATTAGATATACATTATGGAGTGGTGGAGAAGCTTTTGAAATGAAGGAAGAGTGGAGATCATGCCACATTAATGATAAGATCATGGAGATAATGGAGGAAGTCAAATGGGATCATGTTGCATCAAAAGTAATATCATAGAGAACTAATGATGAGATAGTGGAGGAATTTTTGCATTTAATGCACACATGATGGAGAGAGTGGGAATTAAATGTAGAGATGGTGGAGAACATGGAGAGACAGTGCAGTCTTCATGAAGGATAGTGGCCACATGTTCAACACAGTTATGAGGTGGTCCAGGGCTGTGGAAGGCTCACAAATCATAAAAGGGAGATGAAGGCATCAATAGAAGGCAGGTTTTAGATTACTATTTTTGATCTATTTAGATATGGATTTGTCATTTGACATTTCTATGCATGCTTCAGCTATTTAGCTAATTCTGCAGTGTTGTTTAGCACATGGGTGTTTCCGAGCAGAAATCCCACCCTTACCCACGGGGGACTTTGAGTGCCTACTCTGGGGAGGTTTCTTTGAGATTTCATACATCATAAGGCATTTGTGCCACATTTAGCCCCTCTCTACAGTACATTCAGTCTTAGGAATTATAGATTTATGCTTGAGGGTTTGCGAGGAGGAGGTAATTCTTTGCATTTCAATTAAGAAACCAATGGAGGATTCATCCTTTCACCTTGTGCTTAAATATCATCCCTTCAGGAGCATCATACTCATATTTGGCATTTAGGCCATCATTTCATACCTCCATGTAGTAGCAATTCCCTAAGGAATTTCGCAGTCCAGTCTTGCAGAGCTAAAGGAGGAAGGAAGTTTTCATTATTTTAGATATAAATCCTGCGAGGGACCATATCCTCACTTTGTGCACATTATTTCCATTATTCAGGTTTTTCATTGCATTATAGCATCAGGCTATAGAGCCTCCATCCCTGATAGCACAGTTTTACTCAGCTATTATGTATTCACCAGTTGCATCTTTTGGAGGAGGTTGTAGGAGACAAATCTTAAGCTTCTAGCTTAAGGATATGAAGGAGGGATCAACCCTCTATGCATTGAGTTGGTTGTTCCTTATTGCAGCCATCATATCTTCATCTCATGTAGTAGATCTGCATACATAGCAGTGATATAGTTGCAGGGCCTAAGAGGTTGATTTTCCAAGATTTTCAGATCTGGAAATCCTTTCTGGGTTATCTTAGGTATTCATCATAGAGCCTGGATATGAAATTCTGGCATCATATGAGCTCAGAAACTGCCATATCTACATTGTTATATTTTTCTGGCAGCTGTAAGTGCAACATTTGTAGCAGGGAAAACGCAGTATTCCTTCCAGCAGTCCAAAATTTACGCAGTCCCTCTTGTGGGAGGACTTCAAGGTCATTCTAGGCCCCCTCTTTGGCTTGAGTGTCTCAGATTTTGAGCAGTGTTGTATTGGTTTAACCACCTCCATATTAATAAAAAGGCTCATCTATTATATCTATTTTATGGTGTATTCAAATTATATTTTTACATTACCGCAATTTTCAATTATTGTATTTTTGTATTACTGCATTCTCCCTTTTGGGATATTTTAGTGGTATCAGAGTGTGATCTTTGCCTCAACTTGTGGGCACTTCATCTTTAACATCAAAAGAAGAAGTCGATAGTAGAGGTCTACAATGATGGAGGGTTTCAATTTTTCCTCACTTCTATTTAGATCTATGCAAGATCTCTCCAAGGAGGTCAATAAAATGAAGAGAGAAAGGAAAAAGTAGGATCCAAGAAGAGTTCAAAAAGAGGAAGGTCCCAACACTTCCTATCAGTAGAAGAAACAACCGATAAGGCAAAGAGCCCCACATCATTCTACTAGATCTACTTTCTTTAAGAAGCAAGGGGAATGGTGTTAATGTGAAGTAGACTTGGGGTATGAGACCCTAAGTAAATATTTGTCTGAGTACAAAGCACAACCTAGAGCACTCAAGGATAATCTATCTCTCCAACAGTTTTTTCAACTCAAAGAAGAAAGGAGATCCCATAGCAGCAATATAAGAAAGAGGCATAGATTCTTCTTGCCTACATTTAATGGATCATCCAAAATCACATTGAAGGCTTGAATGGAAGAGTTAGCTACATTATTTCAGCTATACCCAGTAGTAGAAAGAAAGGTTGTTGAGATTGCAGCACTGCACCTTGAGGGGGAAGAAAATGATTGGTGGTTCAGTCATTTTTCACATGCCAAAGTGACTGCTTATGCATATTTCTTTCAACGACTGAAGAAGAGGTTTGGTAGAAAGAAACCAGAGAAATTTCTCATAGATACATCTCCCATCATTGATGAGAGAGTACATGAATATCCCAAGTAATATTTTTTCATGATCACTCTGGAAGAGGAGCCTCTACCACCACCACCAATTGCATGTGTACTTACATCAAGAGGAAGAACACTTGCATCTTTGCAAGATGGTATTGATCTATTGAAATTGGGATCCCCATGCATGATTCATGAGATGCATGAGGAGGAGGAGGTAGATACCAACACTGGTACAGTAGAGGAGATGCAGCCATCATCATTACCAGCAGTTGGAGAGTCCATTGTACTGATTGGAGGAACTCTTGTAGATGTGCAAGATGTTCCTGAGATTCATCTTATCCAAGGTTTGCAAACACTTTCATCCCATATTATTTCAGTACCTCATATTGATATTTTTGATACCATCCATCCCGACAATTTCATAACAAAGGATTAGTGCACCTTGCTGATTTGGAGCAGAAAATTATCACTGCATAGAGGACCCTTGACTTGATCAAAAAGAATATGTATAGCTATCCCAGTTTATCATGGTTGAGCTACACCCAACACTTTGTTTTGAAGTGTGTAGTTTCAAAGAATTGGAGGAGCATAGTCCTATTTAGTATAGTGTCGGACTATGAGTTCTGTATTGTGTATGGCCAGGAGACAAGAGATGTATCACCATGCACATCTACAGTGTTGTCACTAAGCAGCACTGATGAGATGAGGGCATCATTATTCTTGGAACATCTCGAAGATAGCTTCACTCATGAAGCACTAGAGGGACAAAGGATAGATGGTAGACATTTTATCATGGAGAGCATTCCCCATTATCAATATGGAGTTTCCTTGATGATCACCTCATATCTCAAAGAGGAATTTCTACTTACAACATGTATGGAGCCTTATGGGTTCTATTGGTCCATTGATTAGAGGATTTCATGGAGATACCTCAAAGGAGGTGCACTTCAACATTTCATGGAGTGCAAAGCTTATCATATGGAAGAGATTGGTATTCTACCTTGGGTGGATACCAAGATTGAGCATGGTATGATTCATCATCCACATTGGGATGAATGGATTCAAATGAGGAGAAATAGGTTTCCAACCCTCTTGCAGATCTATGATACAGGGAAAGAGGAATCATGGTTGTGCTGGTTTCTTTTGGGTGAGTATGGTTACTACCCAACATCTCACATTTGTGTGATCCATGCCATGGATGTCACTAATGTTATGCAGTAGCAGGAGGCATGGTTGCATTGGTTATTGTTGAGAGAGTTTGGCCAACACATGATATATCTTATGTCCATGTATTTTCTTTTGTTTGGGATATGTCTCATGTCTATAAATGTACTTTTGTTTGGGATATATATCATGTTCATGTATGTACTTGGGTTTGGGACATGGCATAACTCTCACATGATGTTGCAACAGGTAGCTTTTTTGTATTGTTCTGATATGACATCCCACATGTCAATCAGTATGTTGTTGCTCCATGACTTGCATCATGATGATGTAAGGTGGTAGAAAGAATTCTTGTTTATTTGGTTACTTTTGGGAGAGTATGGGTTGATTTCTCCCCATACATTTCATGATGATGACAGTGGATGGAAATAGGAGGCCTTACTGCATTGGATTTTGTTGGGAGATTATAGTCATTGTACTTGGTATGATGATCATGTGATGGCAGCAAGAGGCATTACTGCGGTGGCTTCTTTTGAGAGAGTATGGCTCTCTTATTTTGGTTGATGGTGATTTTTCATGGCAGCAAGAGGCATTGATGTGGAGGTTTATTTTGAGAGAGTATGGATCTCATACTTATATTGATTTTGATTTGGCATGGAAGTAAGAGGCCTTGTTGTGGTGGCTTCTATTGAGAGAGTATGCCTCTCTTACATGGTTTAATGATGATTTGGCATGGAAGTAGAAGGTTTTGCTACGATGGTTGTTATTGGGAGAGTATGGTTTTACATTGTACATGTTCATCCATATGTCTCTACTTATTATTTTGCACATTGTTCGGTCTCAAATGCGGATGCAAATTAGAGTTTCATTTACTATCAATCCGAGTAATTAGACTTCGAAGATCATCCAATATATATGGACTTACAAACAAACTAAACTAAGCTGGGTAAATAAATTCCAAAGCTCCCTTACAGGAGGTTTTTCATTAGGATCTCCAACACCTATTTATTCATTTAACAAAATTAAATCTAAATACATTGTGACAAGTGTAAGAAATATTAAGGTTCCCTTACAAGATAATGTTTATTAATATTTCTAATCATCTTAATCAAAAAACTATTTAAACTAATGAAATTAAAGTACTTAAACCTAATTCTGATTGATTGCATGAAATGTTAAAGCTCTCTTACTAGAGACTATTAGTTTATATCTCAAGCATATAAATCAGAAACTTAAAATAATGAAATCAAACAAATCAGATTCATTGAAGGAAACATTATTACTTTCTTACGAAAGGTCATTAGTTAATATTCCAAAAATATGAACCTAATAATTTAATCTAATGAAATTCAAAAACAAACATAAAATAAAATCCTACTAAAATAAAAGTGTACTTGCTAGGCAATGGTGATCCTTCCAAGGATTCACAAGCACACAAAAAGAAAAGTCAAAAGTAGAGGATCAAAGAAGCTCTGTCTTATTCATTATCAATTGCAAATTGCAATTACAACCATTACAATGATTCTCCAATCTAACTTCTCACTATCAACCTATAACATACTAAGATTACAAAATGAAGAAGAAGATTAAGATTAAGATTACAATTCAAAATTACAAATGAAGGAGATAACACTCCTATTTATACAAAAGTTATGATAACAAACTCATAAATTTAAATCCGATATTCCCTCATTTGACCCACATATTTCTCAACCAATGGTGACACATAACCCTATCCTCCATGATCTTCTCCATGACGTCGATGATCTCCTCAAATTCGAATTTGAACATAGAGTGCCACATAAGGGTGCCTAGGAAGCTTCTTTTGTACCTACACATGTCAACAAATTCATTCTAATTGTTAGGTATAAGTATAAGCATATTATTTTCTAAAATTTAACCACAAATCCACTTAAAAATGTTAAGAATTAATAAACTTTGGAAAAGCATAGTTATAACCCAATGATGAGCTAAATGTAATGATGTGGAGGTGGAATGAAGGTGACATGAAGGTAATATGGAAGTAATGTGAAGGTATTGGTGAATAATGGAGTGAGAATAGCGACTATTTTGAGGCCCAACATACCCCCAAACTGAAGGTATTGCATGTCCTCGTGCACTCTATTACATTACTTTTTGATACTTGAGATTTGGCTTAAACTCTGCATGATATCATTTACTTAACTTTTGCAAAGTGTTTTTGATGAACTGCAACTTGGTTGGTTCTTGTGTTTCAACCATATTTTGTTTGTTGCATTCAATTTTAATGTATGATCTTTGCATATTGATAATGTGATTTTTATTGCAAAGTATTTTTGTTGGAATGCATCATGGTTGGTTCTTGTGTGACAACCATGATTGTGTTGGCATCCAATTATCTTTTAAGTATTTTTTGAAAAGCCATTTATATGCTCATGATGATGTAATAGTAAATATATTTTGAAAGTATGTGGGCTTTGAATGTGATATGAATGTTTTGAATGTTATATGAATGTGGAAACATATGAATGTGAATGTATTTCCCCCCTCAACTGATGGTTTTGGAAATTTGACAAAATGACGAAAGGAAGTGAAGTTTTTCCAAAAATTATCATTCTAACTTTTCAAGGAATTAAATGGTTAAAAGTTAGAAAATATCATACCTTAACTTACCCTTTCAAAAATGGATGAGAGTTGTGCACGTGTGGCTGCAAAATTCTGTTCATAGTCTTCTTTACTTGGTTGTGAAAATGGTGGATGAAATAAAAAAGGTGAATCTTTTATTATTGTTGCATCTACTGCTAAATCTGCTGTTGAATGCGGCTTAAAATGTATAAGGCTTGGAAGGTATACAAAATTCAGAATTTACACTCCCCCCCCCCCCCCAACCTTTTTTATTGACTTTTCCTCAAGTCATTTATATCAAAAACTGAAAAGTAATGAAAGTAATTATGCGTCCTCTGCTACAAAATTATTGGTCTTCAAGTCTTCTACAATCATTGGTACAATTCTTGTCATGTGAATAAATGTTTCGGTGTCGAACATAACAAGAAATTGTTAACTTAGTGGCCATTGATGGATGCCACTAGTCAACACGAGAGCTCCCATTTTTAATGTGGATGAGATTCAAGATGCCCTGAACACATCTTTCTAAGTATGAATGATTTTGTTGTTGTTGAATACTCAGAAGATCTGATGAACAAAGGGACATTGATGTATTTCCTTTGTTTATTGGCATGATAGCTTGCCCTTAAAGCATGCAAGCTTCAAGGTGTTTTTAGAAAAATATTTAGACTCAAGGACTATGGACTCAATGGTGTATGGAAGCAAGGTTTTATTTGCAAGTGTAGGAAAAACGAAACTGACAATGAATATGTAAAGTGGACCAAAAAGCTTGTAGATGAGATTTGTTGGTTTTATTGGTGGGTTAGGATTGAATAAAATGTAATGATGTGTATGTGGTAATGGAAAATAGATAATGACTCTTGCTAGAAAAGAAAAAATTAATTATGGCATGCAAACTCTCAAATATAGCAAATTTGCTCCTTAATTCTAGACTACCTGCTAAAATAGTTGAGTTTGACCAGCGTTGATCAGCCACCTACAGACGTTGAATTCAAGTGTGGATAGGTATGTTGGAAATGTTGTCATTGATGGAAAAGGAGATGGAAAAGAGGCAGCAAACAAGGAAAAGAGGCAGCCTAGGAAGCAGATGAAACAAAGATAGTATTCTATGTGAAAGAGTTTTTTTCAGGAATGGAGTAGGAGGATAATGGCCATCAAACTGAATATTTAGCTAGCCATGGAATTGTAACTGAAGGATTTGAGTCTCTTGGTCGAATTTATATGAGAAATATTGAGTTTGTGGTTAAGTTGTGAACATGTTATTGACTGATTCAGTAATTCTGTGTGAGAATTATTGAATTACTGATTCTAATAAATCCCTTGACTGCTCATCTCAGTTTATATATTTATGCCAAGTTAGATGTGCCCGAGATAAATCGAATTGTGAACTCACTAAGAAAGGAATAATTTTGTGTAAGACCCTTAATGTGAATCGAGTCGAGTGTTGAATGTGCGAGAGAGGTTTTGGCTCCCTTTTCTGAGTAATTAAATTGTGGAAGAGACTAGGTTATTACACCCTATGCAAGAATCAATTTCATATCCTAATCTTCATTGATCCACATGGTTCAAGTCTCAGTGTGAAGACTTATGGTTCCGAATTCATATCAAACCCACATCCTTTGGCTACGATTTAACTATAAACAAACACCATGTGAAGTGGTTCCAATCGACTTCTGTTGAGGGAAATCGACAAGGGATCCGATTTGCATAGACCTATATTACAATTGGGTTTAGTACCGAGATTGACAAGAACAGGGTTTGCAGACGAGATAGAACCCACGGTATGTTTGGAACTCTGCTATGACAGAGAAAATATTTGTGGTTTCCATGATGTATAGTGGAGTTTTTGACTTTTGTTGAATTACTGTGGAGAACCCGTGAATCCAAGTTATAAGGAATGAAACGGAACCTATAGCGGTGAGGAACGAAACCATGAAATACACAGTAAAACTGGCATGCGAAAAACCAGCGATATTACGCGTTGAGAAAGTGGTAAGGAATTTTTGGTGAAAAAATTTGATTAGGGTTGTTGGCTGCCACGTGTCCAAGAGCGGTTTATAAAAATTGCGCTCATTGCGTTCTTTTGAGACTTTAAAGCTTGGAACAAAAAATAACGTGATATTCGTTGTTACCATTCGATCTTGAGCGGAGGAGATCCGATGGTGATCATGCAAAAAGTTGGTTGGAGGTTTATAAAGGCATAGATCGACGATGGTGGCCATCCGGTTGGAGCGTGATGAACTTATAACCGTCGGATCGTTGAGGTAATTCAACATTGTGGCCTTGCATTATTACATAAAGTTAGGGGTTAACACCCATTGAAATGTTGGTATATTATAGTCAAGTGCGCATATAAGAATTTTATATGTAGGTTGGACATGTTATGTGGGTTGCACCATTATGTTAACACATTGAGGTTTGTAAAGTTTGGATATGGGTTTGACATACGTGGGTTATATAAGTTAAACCTTCGAGTGAGTGATAGGTGTTAAAGTATTAAAGCTTATGGGTGAAATCCGTTTAATGATATGATAAGACTTGGGGTTTTATTATAATGTTTGAATGGGAGACATAATGTATATTGAGATATCATAGTCGAGCACTTTACTAAAAGCCCAAGGTTTATTAATATTTCTTAACACTGGGATCGAGGAATATATATATATATATATATATATATATATATATATATACATTATGTGACAAGTCGAACCTTACAGGAATTAAATTGAGTATGGGGTGCACATTAAAATACCTCAGTCCTCGAATATCAAAATCATATTAAGAATTTGGCTCTTGAACAATGGTAAGTTTATAAAGCCATGGGTATATAAATAAATGACTTCCGCACATAGTCAAAGCTTTCGACATTCAATAAAATGTTATTTTATCCAAGGTTAAGCCTAAATTGATTCTGAATGTGTAAATAGAATGAACAGAAGAGTTTATCAACCCTATGGACCCTCACGAATCACATCGGAGAAAATCATAACAGCGGAACATGTTAATAAAAGTTCCAATGGAAATTGCGAACCTGATATGTTATAAATGGTAACTCATATTTGGTTGAGTTCCGGCTTAAAAATCATCAAAGTAGGCCATCGCATCAGAAAAAAACGTAACATCGGAACATACCATAGAAGGATGTGATTGTGATCATCACATCGGGACAATTACAAAGGATCCAATCGCAATTGGAAGTATTCAAGTGCGATTAATCGCATCAGAAAA
Organism: Pinus albicaulis; assembly: GCA_034641835.2. Classification (NCBI taxonomy): domain Eukaryota; kingdom Viridiplantae; phylum Streptophyta; class Pinopsida; order Pinales; family Pinaceae; genus Pinus; species Pinus albicaulis. The sequence continues at coordinate 1,937,052,005 of CM076575.1, forward strand.
TAGAAAAAGGTTCAATATTGTGGGCCCAAAGGTTACTTTATTATGGCGCCGACATTGTAGTTTAATGTTGTGAAGGTTACGACTTTGGAATAGTGGGATTATTCAAATGTTAATCTGAATGGTCATGAGAAGGGTTTGAACCCAGCGTTTGAACATTGGTCCAGTTTCTCTTATAAAATTGGTTTTAACCATAGAATGAAGCAAAAATTAATACTTCCGCATATAGATTAAAATTTGGGGTTGATAAAATGGTATATTATATGAAATGAGGGGTTTATGACTTTTGAGGAAATAGTGAGATATTAAAGTTCCGCACTTATTTAAATTTCCAGCTCAGACAATAAGATGGAGGTGTACTCTCGTATGAATTGAGAGAGGTATAGATATACTATTGGAGTTAAAATCTGGGGATGCATTCTTCTATACACCGAATTGAAACAACAGATAGGGGACTATGGGTTTTACCAGCCATCATATAGTTTTCATAAAGGAAAAGCCGCTTATGAAGATTGAAAAGTTAAAAGTTTTGTAATGGTCCAATTGTAATATTCAAATGATAATTCGATATATTATATGTAGTTATGGGTTGCGTTTTAATTCTAGGATTGAAATAAAACATTAACTATATTTTATAAGAAGAGCATATTATGTGCTTTATGGGTTTTATAACTGTGAGTATAAGAAGCTTCCGCAGTTAATTAAATTGCCAGCCCAAGAAATTAGAACCTTGAGAGTTTTCCCATATTTAAAGGCAGCAGTTATATATATACAGCAGACACACTATTGTAGTGAACAGATGAATATGCACAGGAATGAGAATGTGTTTTTGACAGGTGTACAAGCACAGAAAACTGGAGAATATGCAAAAGACAATGAACAGAGTATGCAGAACAGTTATATGATAGCTGCAGATACACAATTGTAGTGAATAGCAGAGAAAGGTAGAACAGTTACCTGACAGCATCGAAAAGGGGAAAACAAGTAAGCCAAGTACTGGAAAGAAGACTGAGTGAAATTTATATACGTATCTGAAAATGAGAATGTAAATGTTGTAATTGATTTTATATTTTTTGTGATGCATTGGCAAGTCTCCAGAGGAAAACAAAACTCCCACTGTAATGTTGAAATTAATGCATATTGTTATATTTTTCTGAATGAGCGGGTAAAAGAAACGAGAAGGCAGAAGGCAAAGAGGCATGGCTGTCCATTTCAAATTCCCTGAGGAATGCTAACAGTCATAAGGGAATTTCTATAAATAATATCACATTGATATGCATAAAGAGGTTAGAGAGTGAGGTAAGAGAATGCAGAGTATGAAGAATTGAAGCAGAGAAGAAGGAGGAGCTGCAAGAGATGCTATAAGACAAATTTGAAGACTGGAGGACAGCTCAAAAGAAGGTACAGAATAGAGCTTATATCCAAGGTAAATCAGCAAATGTTTTCTTTTGATAGAATGAGGAAGTTGGAGCTTCCCTATCAAGTTGTAGCTTGATAGATGTTAGTTGTAGCTGACTGAGGTTGGTGCCTGCAGAAAATTGATGGGAGTTGGATCTTCCTTGCAAGTTGTAGCTTGCAGAATTGAGGTTGGAGCCTCCTGTAGGTTGGTGCCTACAGAAAATCAGTGGTGAGAGGGATTTGGAGCTTGCCTTTGCATCACAACAATAATAAGATGTGGTTTTCTCCCTTTATGGGTTTCCACTTATATATGGTGTCTATGTGCATGATTTCTATGTGTTGATATGATATATCTATTCTGATAATACTTGTTGCTCACATATTAAGACTGTTGGTACATTATCTAATCTTCTTATTAAGTGCTGCTCACAAATAAATATTTCTCACACATTATGTTGATCATGAAATGAAGGTGTTAATAAAGTCTTATGAAAAGTTTTAAAAGTCCATGAATGTGTTAAACTGATTCACCCCACCCCTCTTAGTTTAATTAAGGGTTCAACAATTGGTATCAGAGCCAGTTCCTTTGGTGTAAGCTTAATAGCTTGAGGGAGATCTGGTTGAGTCATGGACTATAAAAATGTACCTGTGTTAAATGCAACAAACTTTCCTAAATGTAGAGAGAAGGTTAAAATAGGATTATTGGCTTATGAACCTGAGGTATGGAAGCTTGTATATGATGGTTACTGCACAGACTCTCCCATGGTGCAAGAACAACATAGGAATGCCAAGGAAAAATGTGTGATATTCGACAGTCTTCATAACAAGGATCTAGAGTTAATAATGGATTTAACCTCTGCAAAAGAAATCTGGGATAGATTGCATTTCATGCATGGAGTGGACTCTAAGGACTGCATTTTCAAGAAGGAGAAGAGACTTAAGAAGAAGAAAATTTCATGTCAATAGGAAAATGTTCAATCAAATGAGGTACCTGCTAGTGTGAATGGCAGTAATAACCATGAAGAAATTGCAGCTAAAGAAAAGGTCGTTGTCACAACCTTGACTGAAATAGAAAGATTGAAGAATGAAAACAAAGACCTGAATACATTGGTGCAAATTTGTGATGAGAAAGAATATGAAGATAAGAAATAAATTGTTGACCTGAAGACTCAACTTGAAGAAGCAAAGAAAGTAGAAGACACTCTTCTACAAAAAATGATAGAGAAAAGTCTGGAAGGTGAAATATTGGAAGAAGAAATAGTGAGCCTAAGAAATAAATTAGAAAAATCCCAAATAGAATTATTATTGAATACACCTCAATTGAAAATCTTTGGACAACTGAACCAAATTCTAAATGTTCAAATATCTCCTCTCATAAAGACTGGGGTAGGCTATGAAGGAGAAACCAGTATGCCCAAATTAGAAGATCACAGGAAGATCATCTTTGTAAAAGTTGTAAAGGATAGTGAAACAGCTCAGAAGATTCCTACAGAAGTAGAATCCTACAAGAACAGGAGTTGCAGAGAAACAAACATAAGCAAGAAGCAACACGAAAGGACAGAAAATGAGAGGATGAAACAATCAGTTGTTAAAGGGTCATATGCTCCTGAAGATGAATTGAATAAATTTGGAAGATGTCAAAGAAGGTTCTTTCCTCCCATGGGAAGTATTACTTGTTTTTCCTGCCACAAACCTAGACATATTGCATCATATTGTAATACAAAGCAAATCCAGTCCAACCAGCAAAGGATGTAGCAAATGAGAAGAACCCCTCAAGCAAGCAACTGGAAAATACAATATTTCACCAGGTACACAAATAATTTCCATGGATATTGTTATGCATGAAATAATTTTTGACATAAATCTGTTGAATGTAAAATGTATTCAAGAAGGGGAACAAAGTATTATACATCAACTCAAATGTACCTTGACAAAATAAGATGTTATGTATGCCTCAAGCTTGGCCACAAAGAAAAGGATTGTAAACTTCCATATATATTAAAAAACTCTAGACAAATGATGGAATCAAAGCAAATCAAACAAAACTATGAATCTAAAAGAAGTGCAGGAATTATGATGAACTCCAATAAAGTATGGAAGGAAAAGAGAAAGGGGAAGCCTATTATATCAATAACATAATGAATCCAACATAGTCTCAGGGGGAGCTACTCTAGAAAACAAAGCAAATATCCAACCAAGTGATAAATATGAAGCAACATCGCAGGGGAGAGCAGCCCATAAACAGTCCTCATGAAAGTAGTATAAGAAGAGATTTTTTGAATGAGGACAGCTATAAGTTCAGGAATGCACAGGGAAATTTCTCTAACAGAGAACTGGAGAGGAAGAAGAAAATATGAAGTATTAAATAGCTGATAGATTGATGGAAAAGAGAAGATATCAAGAAACCTTGGTGGTAGAAAAGACATCAGCACATTAAGTGATGATCACATTGTGCATCATTCTGCTAGTATGAACAATGATTCACCTTAAGAAAGATGAGTAATAAAAGAACCTATCATCATTGTATCATTACTTATTTTATCTTTGAAAATTTCCCTTGGAGGAGTGTAGTTAAGTGAGTGATAAATCTCTAAGTGATATGCCCATGAAGATTCCTAGTAAATAAATTGAAGATGTCTTCCTGAAGATCATTATGTTAAGACAGTTGAAATATACGTAAAACAACAATGATTTTGGAGCAAGTTTAGAAAGGAAAATGTAGTGACATTCCTTTAAATAGAATGACAGACTAAGTAAATGGTTAAAGATGCCGAGAAAAAAATCAGGATATTGATGACTGTTGGTGTGAACGGTGGAAAGCTCAATAATAGAATTTACGAAGGATTTTTTAAATGTGCAAGCTAAAGTGAAATATCTACATGGTTTATCAAAGTAATATCAATTGGTGTTTAGGTACAAGCAGCATGCTTATCAACAGATTGCCAAGCATTATCAGTGGAGCAGCAATGTGGTACAGGTCCTCAGGATCAAAGGATTAAGACAAAATAACATCAAGGTAATATCCCAACGCTATCTATATTATTCAAGCTTGAAAAGAGTCAACGAAAAGGCTAAAGGACCAGTATTTTTTTTACTCTTGAAACATTATATTGAGCATTGAAGCAGTATCTTTATCTATATAACTGAATGCCTTCTTGAAGTCAACACTTATATATCTTCAAGGCCTCTATCTTAGGATTATTCATAAGTTGTGTGAAGTCTGTTGGATGAGATATCAATTAAAAAACTTGAAGATGCCTTTGTTGGAACCACCATGATAGAATAGTTAAAATATTGGAAGTATGAAAGACTAGTTGTGTTAACCTAACAGCTGAAGCTCAAAAGCCTGTTATTAATTCATCACAAGATTACTTCAGCAGAAAGGAATTGCTTGTATTTCACCATTTAAAGAGAGAGTGATCATTGACATACATACCCCTTATGACATAAATAAATTGCATGGTTGATAAGTGAGATTAACCAATACATTGAATGCATCTAACCTCAAGGCTTTGGTTTGAAAGTACATTGTACAAGCAGTAAAGTTGGTATTTGGTCTCTTAAATTGAAAGATCACCTAATCTCACAATAAGTTGTAAACTCTGGTTTGATTCATTTTTCACAACAGCAACAAGGACCTTTAAACTATTAAATGTAATACCATTATCAGCATCCTAGCTCATATCTTCACCAATAGGCAAGAAAATTGAATCACAACTATAAAAGATATATTGGCATCATTATCATAATTGAACAGGTGTGGTACTGCAGATGTGTATTGCAAAAGAATACATACTCCAACTACAACTTCCTCAACAGATATGGATTTCTGATGAAGATAATACTAGAGACTGAAGTATATTTGAAGCATTCTCAGTATTTTAGGTTTAATCCAATGATGGATCTCTGATTAGATAAAGCTAGTACAATGTGTTATATGAAGTGTCATTATCTTCACTTTCAGCTTTATACAGGTGAAAGGAGTCAGTGCTTTGGGATTATATTAACTTGCAGTGTACATTCAAGTTCAATAATCCTCAAAAGTGTTCTCTCAACACCAGTTTGGAGTAGCAGGGTACAAAGTCAGAAGAAGAGGGCCTAAACACACCTTAGAAAGAGGAAATGAAGAGATAGGAAGCACACTAGAAAATTTGCAACCCTTTGCCATTGATGTCAAAGGGGGAGGAAAAGCAAGTAACAGAAGATATGGTCTTCTAAAAGAAGCCAGGCAGAGGAAGACTTGGAGGAAGCATTGGATTATTGGTGGATGTGTTGCCATCAATGCCAAAGGGGGAGACTATTGGAAATGTTGTCATTGATGGCAAAGGAGATGGAAAAGAGGCAGCAAACAAGGAAAAGAGGCAGCCTAGGAAGCAGATGAAACAAAGATAGTATTCTATGTGAAAGAGTTTTTTTCAGGAATAGAGTAGGAGGATAATGGCCATCAAACTGAATATCTGGCCAACCATGGAATTGTAACTGAAGGATTTGAGTCTCTTGGTCAAATTTATATGATAAATATTAAGTCTTTGGTTAATTTTTTAACAAGCTATTGACTGATTCAGTAATTCTGTGTGAGAATTACTGAATTACTGATTCTAATAAATCCCTTGACTACTCGTTTCAGTTTATATATATATGCCAAGTAAGATGTGCCCAAGATAAATCGATTTGTGAACTCACTAAGAAAGGAATAATTTTGTGTAAGACCCTTAATGTGAATCGAGTCGAGTGTTGAATGTGAGAGAGAGGGTTCGACTCCCTTTTCTGAGTAATTAAATTGTGGAAAAGACTAGGTTATTACACCCTGTGCAAGAATCAATTTCGTCCCCTAATCTTCACTGATGCACATGGTTCAAGTCTTGGTGTGAAGACTTATGGTTCTGAATGCATATCGAACCCACATCCTTTGGCTATGATTTAACTATAAACAAACACTGTGTGAAGTGGTTCCAATCAACTTATGTTGAGGGAAACCGACAAGGGACCGATTTGCATAGACCTGGATTTCAATTGGGTTTATTACCAAGATTGACAAGAATAGGTTTTGCAGACAAGATAGAACCCACTATATGTTTGGAACTATGTTGTGACAGAGAAAATATTTGTGGTTGCCGTGATGTATAGTGGAGCTTTTGACTTTTGTTGAATTACTGCGGAGAACCCATGAATCGAAGTTATAAGGAATGAAACGGAACTTGGATCAATGAGGAATGAAACCGTGAAATACACAGTAAAACCGGCATGCGAAAAACCAGCGGTATTGCGCATTGAAAAAGTGCTAAGGAATTTTTGGTGAAAAAACACGATTAGGGTTGCTGGCTGCCACGTGTCCAAGAGCGGTTTATAAAGACCACGCTCATCACATTCTTTTGAGACTTTAAAGCTCGAAACAATAAATAACGTGATATTCGTCGTTACCATTCAATCTTGAGTGGAGGAGATCTGATGGTGATCATGCAACAAGTCGGTTGGAGGTTTATAAAGGCATAGATCGATGGTGGTGGCCATCCGGTTGGATCGCGATGAAATTATAACAATCATTTCCTCGAGGTAAGTCAACATAGTGGCCTTGCGTTATTACATGAAGTTGGGGGTTAACACCCATTGAAATGTTGGTATATTATAGTTGAGTGTGCATATAAGAATGTTATATGTAGGTTGGACATGTTATGTGGGTCGCACCATTATGTTAACACATTGAGGTTTGTAAATTTCGGATATGGGTTTGACATATGTGGGTTATAGAAGTTAAACCTTCGATTGAGTGATAGGTGTTAAAGTATTAAAGCCGATGGGTGAAAGCAGTTTAATGATATGATAAGACTTGGGGTTTTATTATAATGTTTAAATGGGAGGCGTAATGTATATTGAGATATCATAGTTGTAGCACTTTACTAAAAGCCCAAGGTTTATTAATAATTATTAACACTGGGATCGGGGAATATATATATATTATGTGACAAGTCGAACCTTACAGTAATTAAATTGAGTATGGGGTGCACATTAAAATACCTGGGTCCTCGAATATCAAAATCATATTAATAATTTGGCTCTTGAACAATGGTAAGTTTATAAAGCCGTGGGTATATAAAGAAATGACTTCCGCGCATAGTAAAAGCTTCTGAAATTCAATAAAATGTTATTTTATCAAAGATTAAGCCCAAATTGATTCTGAATGTGTAAATATAATGAAAAGAAGAGTTTATCAACCCTGTGGGACCCTCACGAATAGCATCGGAGAAAATCATAACAGCAGAACATGTTAATAAAAGTTCCAATGGTGATTGTGGACCCGATATGTTATAAATGGTAACTCATATTTGGTTGAGTTCCGGCTTAAAAGGAATCAAAGTAGGCCATCATTGGAAAAAAATGGAACATCAGAACATACCATAGAAGGATGCGATTGCGATCATCGCATCGGGACAATTACAAAGGATCCAATCGCAATCGAAAGTATTCAGTTGCGATTAATCGCATCGGCAAATAGAAAAAGGTTCAATATTGTGGGCCCAAAGGTTACTTTATTATGGTTCCGTCATTGTAGTTTAATGTTGTGAAGGTTACAACTTTGGAATAGTGGGATTATTCAAATGCTAATCTAAATAGTCATGAGAAGGGTTTGAACCCAGCGTTCAAACATTGGTCCAGTTTCTCTTCAAAAATGGGTTTTAACCATAGACTAAAGAAGAAATTAATACTTCCGCATATAGATTAAAATTTGGGGTTGATAAAAGGGTATATTATATGAAATGAGGGGTTTATGAATTTTGAGGAAATAATGAGATATTAAAGTTCCGCACTCATTTAAATTTCCAGCTCAGACAATAAGATGGAGGTGTACTCTCGTATGAATTGAGAGATATATATATATATATATACTATTGGAGTTAAAATTTGGGGATGCATTCGTCTATACACCAAATTGAAACAACAGATAGGGGACTTTGGGTTTTACCGGCCATCATATAGTTTTCATAAAGGAAATGCTGCTTATGAATATTGAAAAGTTAAAATTTTTGCAATGGTCCAATTGTAATATTCAAATGATAATTCGATATATTATATGTAGTTGTGGGTTGCGTTTTAATTCTGGGATTGAAATAAAACATTGACTGGATTTTATAAGAAGAACATATTATGTGCTTTATGGGTTTTATAACCGTGAGTATAAGAAGCCTCCGCAGTTAATTAAATTGCCAGCCCAAGAAATTAGAACCTTGAGATTTTGCCCAGATTTAAAGGCAACAGTTATATATATACAGCAGACACACTATTGTAGTGAACAGGTGAATATGTGATCCAGGTGGATATTGGTGGCCACCCACCTATTCCACTTGGCCCCCCACCATTGTCTCTTTCAGTTTTTCAGTTTCGGCATAACTTACTATTTTTAGCAGTTTTTCGGGTCCTGAACTTCCGGAGTCGTTTTGAGGCCATAAACGACGTTTTTTGGGTATCAAAAAGCACCAGCAAATTTGATCATCAAATTCATCCCAAAAGCTATAGTCCTCGGATAGAGCTTTCTAATGATGTATCATGTGCGTCAAACGGAGATAGTATGCCAAAGTTACGTCCCTAGGAAGTTGAAACACCAATTTGCCCAAACGGGGCCCATAGTTTTGGCGCTTCATCTCCTAGGGTTAGGTTTTTGGTATTTTTAGGGTTCTCCATTGTTTCTCAATAATAAATAGGTCCTCGAGCCTCATTGTAACGTAGTTCAGAGGCCTGTAGCCGCCACATCTCTTCTCAGAGATAGCTACCAGTGCCCTAGCTAGTTTTATTTCCATTCTGTCTGTAAGCAAATTTCAGTTCTTTGATATTAATGAAATGAAGTATTATTTCCGCTGCATCTCTATATTTATGGTTATGTGTTTATTCTGTTGCGTTCCTGCATAAATCTGGATCAATGGTATCAGAGCGGTCTGCTTTTTCTCGATCCTTCTTTGCATGTCCCCAACGAGGTCGGGGTATAAGGAGCTAGGGCTCGATCTGGTGGAACCTTTGCAAGATCAGCCTCGCAAACCTCGACGGACACCCATGGGGGACGAAAAGAAAGATGAGGGAGTAGGAGATCTTATCAAAATATTGCTCGAGGAGGCCCTCAAAAAAAAAAGGAACGCGATGATGGATAACTTTGCTCAGATCCTTCAATGGCTACCCACTGGCGGCGCATCTGCATCCAGCAGCCACTCTGGAGGCGCGACTCCTTTTAAGGTACAAGTAAATTTTGACATTCCCATATTTGAGGGTCAAATAGACGCAGATGCCGTAGATATATGGTTGAATCTATTAGAAGGATATTTCTCTGTTCATGACTTTTCAGACCGGGAGAAGATTATTTTTGCACTCCTCAAAGCTACCCCACATGTTAAGGACTGGTGGGAAACCTACTGTGAGAACAAGGACCAGACAGAACCCTCTCTGTTCTCGGCCGTACCAACTTGGAATTCTTTCCGAGACGCCGTCAAGGAACAGTACTATCCCTTGGGGAGCTATGAGGACAAGTACATACAATGGACCACGCTGCGACAACAAAGGGATCAAGATGTGCACGAGCTGACGAATCTGTTCCATACCCTGCGCACAAAGTTGGGTATCAAAGATTCAGAGAAACATTTGGTGCTAAAGTATCGCAGCTGTCTGCACAGATACATTCAGGAGGAAATGGAGTTCCTCGGCATCTCCTCGCTTGGTACGGCATACCGGTATGCTGCCAAGATTGAGCAGAAATTCAAGCAGAAGAAGCGAGACTTTGGATCTGCGAATCAAAAGCAAGGGAAAGGTGCTTCCAAACCGCAGAACAAAGGACCGAGCCAAGGCATGGTGGCTAAGGACAACTCATCGAAGCCACAAGAAAAGAACAGCACCGCAAAGCCAAAGAAGGACACGGGAAAGTGGTGTGAGTTCCATAAGAGCTCCACTCACAGCACAAGTGAGTGTCGGGCCAAGCAGTCGCTAGTGGCCGAGATGAGGGCTTCTGAGTCAGATGCATGCTCTGACTCCGAATCAGAACCTGAAAAGGGGAATGAAAAAGGGAAACAGATTATTGATGCGGAGCCCAACGCCACTGTTTCCACTACAAAGGTCCAGAAGGAGGAACCGGAAGATCCAGAGGAGGAGGAACGTCTCTTCCACTCCCAGATGTGGGTAAAGGGCTCCCCTGTACAGTTCATTGTCGACAATGGGAGCCAAAAGAACCTCATTTCAGCAGACGCCGTGGAGCGGTTGGGCTTGCCGACCACAGCTCACCCACATCCATACACCATCGGGTGGCTTCACCAAGGACGAGATCTCCGCGTCAGCCAGCAGTGCCGCCTTCCCTATAGCATCAAGCCCTTCACGGATGAGGTATTATGTGACGTTGCTCCTATTTATGTTTCTGATGTATTATTAGGACAACCGTACTTGTGGAAGCATCATGCTGTGTATGAGTCTCGACCTCGTGTTGTTATTATTACTTTGCGAAATAAGTTGTACAGGATACCAGAGGTACCACCTCCTACGACTATCTCCTTGGTTACTACAAAACAATGCAGTAAGCTCATTTCCCAAACCAGGAAATTCATTTTCCTGATGATCCGCCCCCAGGGCAAGAAGAATACTGTGGCCACGACCTCCAGACAGGGCCCCTCTGCACGACAACAACAAATGGATAAGGTCGTGGAGGAGTACGGGGACATCTTCACCTCACCCACAAGGGGTTCCTCTACACTACCAGGTCAAGCACCTGATTGATATGACCCTAGGTGCGCCGCTACCCAATGGACCAATCTATCGACGCTCTGTTCTGGAAAATGATGAAATCAAGAGGCAGATTCAGGAGCTGTTGCAGAAAGGTCACATCAGACCAAGTTCATCGCCCTGTGGGAGCCCAATCGTGTTGGTACAGAAGAAGGATGGGACGTGGAGACTCTGTATTGACTATCGGGCGCTGAACAAGATCACTGTCCGGAATAGGTACCCAATCCCACGGATTGATGACCTTCTGGACCAACTCGAAGGTGCAAAATATTTCAGTAAGATCGACCTGAAGTCTGGGTATCACCAGGTACCAATTGAACCCTCTGATGTGTGGAAGACTGCCTTCAAAGCTAAGGAAGGCCTTTTTGAATGGCTAGTCATGCCTTTTGGGTTGACGAATGCTCCTGCAACCTTCATGAGGATGACGGACGACATCTTGAGGCTATTCACCAACTCATTCGTAGTGGTGTACTTGGATGACATCTGATCTTCAGCAGGACTTGGGAAGAGCACATTCATCACATCCGACAAGTCCTCCAAACTCTGCGGCAACACAAGTTGTGTGCCAATTTGGATAAGTGCACATTTGGCATGACCCAGGTTCAATATATGGGATACATTATTGATGAAAGGGGGGTGCATGTGGATCTAGCCAAGATCCAAGTCATTCGGGATTGGCCAGCCCCAACTACTATAACAGAGCTTCGCAGCTTTCTGGGTCTTTCTAATTTCTACCGTAGATTCATGTTGGGATTCTCTCATATCACTTGGCCCTTGAGTCAAGTCACCAAAGGAGGAGCGAGAGCAAAATTATTTTGGTCGGAACCTCAACATAAGGCGTTCAAAGAATTGAAAAATCGCCTCTGTTCTGCCCCAGTGCTCACCTTACCAGACTTGCAGCAGCCATTTGAGATCGAGACAGATGCCTCTGACTATGCTATTGGGGCAGTTCTTACTCAACAGGGACATCCAGTGGCATATCACAGTGAGACATTGTCTGAGACGGTTCGCAAGTATCCCACCTATGACAAAGAAATGTATTCCATTGTGCAAGCCTGTCGACAATGGAAGCATTACATTTTGGGGAAGGAAACAATCATCCACACAGACCACCGGCCCCTGCAGTTCATACAGACACAAGGGAAGTTGCAGAATGATCGCCATCAGAAGTGGTCCACATATCTGCAACAGTTTCATTTGAACATCAAGTACAAGAAGGGTAGCACCAATAATGTTGCAGACTGCCTCAGCCGACCACCGATCGTGGCGCTCACCACCGTGCTCAACTCTTGTGGGCACAAGACTTCTGATTGGCCGCTTCTCTATGGGCGTGACCCAGAATTCGGCCACACTTACAAGGCACTCTTGGGGGGCATGCAAGTTCCAAATTTTCACCTCCAAGATGCACTTTTATGTCACCTGGGACACCTTTGTGTTCCTTCAAGCAAGCGTGCCAAGATGATATGGGAAGCACACTACAGTCGAGTCGCTGGGCATTTCGGGGTCGAGAAAACAGTAGCAATACTACAAAAGTATTTCTATTGGCCAAACCTTTGAAAGGATATCGAGAAGCACATCAGATCCTGCACTGCTTGTGCCATTGCCAAACCGACCATCAAGAAGCAAGGCCTATATACTCCACTACCTACCCCTAGTCGACCGTGGGAATCCATCTCCATGGATTACATGTCGGGCCTGCCCTCTACTAAGAATGGAAATGACTGTGTTTTCGTGGTCATTGACAGATTCTCGAAGATGGCCATTATGGCGGCGTGTAAGAAGAATATCACAGCAGAAGCTACTGCTAAACTCTTCTTTGAATGAGTATGGGTGCACTTTGGGATCCCATAGTCTATCATATCATATCGAGATAGCAGGTTCCTCAGCACATTTTGGTCCAGCCTCTGGTCAATGATGGACACAAAGCTCACCAAGTCCACAACTTTCCATCCCCAAACAGATGGCCAGACAGAGGTCGTCAACAGAATGATTGTACACATTCTGCGCATGTACAATTCAAAGCATCCACGCACATGGGACGAGATCCTCCCTTATGTACAACATAGTTATAACCGGGCTCTCCACAGTTCAATTGGCCATAGCCCCTTTCAGGTGGGCTTGGGATTCCAGCCACTATGTCCCATTGACGTAGCCATGCCATTTGCAGCTGCTCAGGCCGATTCAGCGCACGTCCAGTCTGAAGTTGACAAAGCAAGTAGCTTCATCGAGCGCATTCAACACATCCGCCAACAGGTTCATGATATATTGGACAGAGCCAATGCGAAGTACAAGCAGCGCCATGATCAACACCGGGTGCCACACAACTTCCAGGTGGGCGACAAAGTATGGCTACATTTGCAGAAGGAGCGCCTCACTGGACCTCACCGCAAGCTTCGCCCGCTTCGATACGGGTCGTACACCATCACCAAGGCTGTAGGTAACAATGCCTTCGAGCTTAGTATTCCACCATTCCTTGGTCTGCACCCAGTCTTCAATGTGGATCGCCTTCGTCCTTGCCTGCCACCTCTACTGGACACCTCGGACATTGCAGAACAACTCACACCAACAGAGTTAAACCCAAACTGCATGGAATAGGCCACCAAAGATTGTATCATGGACATGAAGAATTAAGAACACTGCGCCAACGAGAGGATCCAAGCGCTAAGAGTTGTCAAGGCGGCCAACAGTTTGCACCAAGGAAGAGTGGTTCTGAGGACCAAGTTGACGAGAAATTTCCTCATCTCATGGAGGAACTTAACGCAATGGGGACCATTGCTTCCTAAGGGGGGAGGAATGATCCAGGTGGATATTGGTGGCCACCCTCCTATTCCACTTGGGCCCCCACCATTGTCTCTTTCAGTTTTTCAGTTTCGACATAACTTACTATTTTTAACAGTTTTTCGGGTCCTGAACTTCCGAAGCCATTTTGAGGCCCTAAACGACGTTTTTTGGGTATCGGACTACCAATAAATTTGTTCATCAAATTCGTCTTGAAATTTTTAGTCCTCGGATAGAGCTTTCTAATGATGTATCATGTGCGTCAAATGGAGATAGTATGCCAAAGTTACGTCCCTGGGAAGTTGAAACACCAATTTACCCAAACGGGGCCCATAGTTTTGGCGCTTCATCTCCTAGGGTTATGTTTTTGGGATGTTTAGGGTTCTCCATTGTTTCTCAATAATAAATAGGCCCTCGAGCCTTATTGTAACGCAATTTAGAGGCCTGTAGCCGCCACATCTCTTCTCAGAGATAGCTACCAGTGCCCTAGCTAGTTTTATTTCCATTCTGTCTGTAAGAAAATTTCAGTTCTTTGATATTAATGAAATAAAGTGTTATTTCCGCTGCATCTCTGTATTTATGGTTATGTGTTTATTCTGTTGCGTTCCTGCATAAATCCGGATCAATATGCACAGGAATGAGAATGTGTTTTTGACAGGTGTACAAGCACAGAAAACTGGAGAATATGCAGAAGACAGTGAACAGAGTATGCAGAACAGTTATATGACAGCTGTAGATACACAATTGCAGTGAACAACAAAGAAAGGCAGAATAGTTACCTGACAACAACAAAAAGGACAAAACCAGTAAGCCAAGTGCTGGAAAGAAGACTGAGTGAAATTTATATACATAACTGAAAATGAGAATGTAAATGTTGTAATTGATTTTATATTGTTTGTGATGCATTGGCAAGTCTTCGGAGGAAAACGAAACTCCCACTATAATATTGAAATTAATGCATATTGTTATATTTTTCTGAATGAGCGGGTAAAAGAAATGAGAAGGCAAAAAGCAAAGAGGCATGGCTGTCCATTTCAAATTCTCTGAGGAATGCTAACAGTCATAAGGGAATTTCTATAAATAATATCACATTTATATGCATAAAGAGGTTAGAGATTGAGGTAAGAGAATGTAGAGTATGAAGAATTGAAGCAAAGAAGAAGGAGGAGCTGCAAGAGATGTTATAAGACAGATTTGAAGACTGGAGGACAGCTCAAAATAAGGTATAGAACAGGGCTGGTATCCAAGGTAAATCAGCAAATGTTTTCTTTTGATAGAATGAGGAAGTTGGAGCTTCCCTATCAAGTTGTAGCTTGATAGATGTCAGTTGTAGCTAACTGAGGTTGGAGCCTCCTGTAGGCTGGTGCCTGCAGAAAATTGATGGGAGTTGGAGCTTCCTTACAAGTTGTAGCTTGCATAATTGAGGTTGGAGCCTCCTGTAGGTTGGTGCCTACAAAAAATCAGTGGTGAGAGGGAGTTGGAGCTTACCTTTGCATCACAACAATAATAAGATGTGGTTTTCTCCCTTTATGGGTTTCCATTTATATCTGGTGTCTATGTGCATGATTTCTATGTGTTGATATGATATATCTATTCTACTAATACTTGCTGCTCACATATTAAGACTGCTGGTACATTATCTAATATGCTTATTAAGTGTTGCTCACAAATAAAGATTGCTCACACATTATGTTGATCATGAAATGAAG
Organism: Pinus albicaulis; assembly: GCA_034641835.2. Lineage (NCBI taxonomy): Eukaryota > Viridiplantae > Streptophyta > Pinopsida > Pinales > Pinaceae > Pinus > Pinus albicaulis. Next base: position 1,937,067,634 of record CM076575.1, read on the forward strand.
GTGTTAATAAATTTTGATGAAAAGTTTTAAAAGTCCATGAATGTGTTAAACTGATTCAACCCCCCCCCCTCCCTCTCAGTTTAACTAAGGGTTCAACAAGGTATTGCACCATCCTTGTACATTTAGGAACAAACCCCAACTCTTTGAATTTTGCTAATCTGTCATACAACATGTCAAACGATTAAGCTATTATAGGAAGTTGCAAGAACTTGTAATTTTCTAGAAATTTTGGTTATGATCATGGACTGGTTGTTTAGAGTTTCTCATGAAATTTGTCTTTGGAATACCAATTGTTGTCACAATGTAATCTCCTGACTGATCACTTGATTAACCTGTAACCTACGAAAAATAACTTGGCAGAAAGAAAACATAAGTGTGTTCAAGAAGAAATGGCCATTTCCTTAAAGATTCTTATGCAAAAATTTCGTACCAAATAAAACAGGTTAAGAAAAATCAAAGTTTTTAAATTAACTCAATTCATGATATTAGTATCAATCCATTCTTAAATAAATATCCATGAAAAGTAAATTTACTCCCTGTTTGTGTCAGATAACACATGTGCATGGCAAAGAGCTCGGTATTATAGATTTGTTTGTCCTGCAGATTATTATGTTATAAAGCATAGAACAATATGAAGTTCCCATGCAAATTACCATCCAACTGAATAAATTTCATTGGCGCTACGTGAATTCTGTGCAAAGTGTTTTTTTTTTTTTTTTTTTTTTGCACCTGTACCAACTCTTGCAGTCTTAACCAATTCCTGTAATTCTCATGATTCTCTCAATTTTCATACCACCAAAGTTTTTTTTTATGCCAATATCCTTCACATAATTTATCATGCCAATATTCACCCTTTAAATCCTTCAAAACAATACCTGTCACAAAACACATAACAATTTTTTTTTTATTATATAATTTTAAAAAAAAATGATAACAATCATAACATAACAATAACAATCATAACCTAACATTATAAAACAATATATTAATATATTAATACAATTATAACCTAACAACATAACAAACATTAAATATATACAACAAATTACAACTATATTAATATATTAATATATTAATACAATTATAACAACATAACAAACATTAACTATAACAACAAATTAGAACTAAAAATATATAACTAAATACAAACAAATCCAATGAATTATATTAAAATCGCAGAATTCATGCTTCATGTTCCATGCAGCACGATTCTACACTTGCAGTGGAGGAGGCAATCCTGGTAGGCAGCACGCCATTCGGATCAAATGAAAACAGCAAATTCTTCAACCCCAAGCGTAAATCCTAAAAGGAATACCTCATCTTCCTCGCCGGTTACGAACCCTCGCTACTCAAGACTCTGTTCTCAACAATTTTTTGTTGTCCTATGAAAATGCAGAGACACCAACTCCAACATATGGAAGCGCATACACAGCCTCGATCCACTGGTATTTGAAAAGCTTAAATACGAGACAATAGAGAGATCCTTCTGATACTATGACAAAACGCAGCCATAGTTGGCATTTGTCGAAATCTCTGAAGGGGAAACATAGATTGAAGCTTTTATTCAAATTCTGAAGCTCTAGTGTCTTTCGAAAGCTCTCAACAAGGTGAACTTAAGGAACCGTCAAGATCATACTCAGAATAACTGCACCAATCTCTAAAAGCTCAATGTCGGCTGGATCCAAACTTCAGAATGCTCGAAGCTCCCTTTCAAGAGACGAAGGTCAGAATTTTTAAGGAGGAGAAGGTTGTGTGGGGTAACAGAAATTGCAAAGCAGTGATGGCAATGGTGATTGATGGGCATCAACTTCTGGTAGCCAACGCAGGTGATTCCAAGGCGATCCTCTGTCATGTTGGACCTGTCATTTTGAAAACGTTCAAGAATCATCGGAGATGGCTTACGGTAGCAATTAAATAAACCTAGATTCCCACACAGGCTTGACATAATATTTAATATTATAACCCTTCAATGAACTTCACAACAACTTATTGTTTTAAATTGTAAACCTTCAAACAAAATTCCACTACACGGTGTGTTAGGCCTCTGTAGTTTGCAAGATTGGCAAGTACAAACGCTGTAGAACCTACATCAAAACCACTTTGGAATATAAGGATCTAGCCATCATAGATTCAGATAGGGATCTCTCTATATATGTGTTTTCAAAGATATGATCTTTATGCTTTATAATAAGATATTAGGCTAGATATGAAGAACAAGGTTGTTTGTTTTTTTGGTTGGGCAGGATAACATGAAGATGAAGGAAGTCTATATGAAGGGTGAAGGTGTGAGTGAGTGAAAGAATGGTTCAGCTGATAAGATAAGCAAGGAACAACATCAATCCATTGGGGTATGGAGTCATAAGAGGATTTAATTGTGCAGCAAGTTTCAAGAGTGGTCCATGGGGCAAGTCATCTATGTCAAAGAATCTCTTTAAGTTTATTTTACGGAATGAAACATTAACAGTGTGGTGAAGGAAGTAAAAAAAAAAGAAAAACAAAGGACAGCCTAATATTGGGTGAGTACTTTTAAACTAGCCTACTTTTGAATGCACTTAATGGAAAGGCACAAAAGTAACCTAAGATTAGGTAAGTACTTTTACACTAGCCTTCTTTTGATATACTTTCAAGAGAAAACATTAAAAACAAAAAATAGCTTAAGATCAAGTAAAGACTTTTAATTTAGCCTGCTTTCAGCATATTCTTTAAAGGAAAACATTCATGATAAACATAAAAATTAGTCTAAGATCAGGTAAGTTCTTTTAAACTAGCCTGCTTTCAACATACTCTTAAAGAGATCTTTTCAAAGCAACTATTGGAGATAAACTAGAGGACAGGGCTAACCATAAACTTCTCTAGCTCAACTTTAATAAGCAGACTTTTCAAGAACATTCAAAGACAATATCTCAAGTTGTACTCAGGAAACATGGGCTTACCAACACTCCACTGGTTATACTCTATTGAATTACCTTCAAAACACAATTGGAAGAAAACATAAAGGATAAAGATTTACCAGTGAGATTTACGGTACTTTTAGAAGTAAATCTTAATATATATTTGTTGTTTTTTATGAGATAAAAGTGGATAGAATGAAAATATAAAGAAAATAACAATTACAGTGAGAAACACATCACCATTGACATAGACTAGGATCCCAAAAATCAACTATTGTATTTGATGTTCAAACTAGTTACAATCTTCAAGTCCAGTGGATCTTTACAGCTTCAAACTTCTCATCTCAGCTTATGTATCTTCAATTCCTAACAGAGATGCATCATGCTTCAAAATCTATTTACATTCAACAAGTATCCAAATACCAGCCTGTATACTGTCTTCTAGAGAAGTATTTATACAAGAAATGAGGAGGTGGAATGAAATAAAGGCCTATCTGTTCAATTAATGCAGAGTGAGAGCTTCTCGGCCTTTGAAGGGTCAAATGAAGAATAAATGACATGTATTAACTCTAATAATTGATTATTACATTAAAGTTCATCAACTTTAATCACTTTTGTTGACTTTGGGGGCTTTTGGTAGGCTGGCAATTAATTCTGAGCTTTCTTTAGAAATATCTCTGACTGTGTAATCAATATGCACTCTTTTTAGGTGAAATCAGCTGGTAGGTGACATTTTGACGAGTAATAGCCTCAATGATGTAGCATTTGGAGGCTTCATTTACTGATCCATCTGTCTTAATACCTTAAAACATTGATTTAACTATGATTCTGTGTTTTAAGGTTGATCATTCCTTTTCATTCTAACTTCAGTCTTCAATTATTCTTTTGATGACTGTATCCACCTTTACACCGTGCTTTAACCTTAAAACAGTAGGATTAAAATTTTAATCTTCAAATTTTCAAGTATTTAACCCTTATCCTGTGTTTAAACCCTCAAACTGTAAGATTATGCCTTTAATCTTCAAGCTTTACTCTCACCGTTCTTCTTCTTTGCTATGTGCAGGTGGTTTTTAGTGCGGTGGAGGGTTTAATGGTATGAACAGTGCTTACACAACACTGACCAAACCATCGGATGAAAAATGGCAGCCCTTTTTCTTCGTGATTTGGCCTTGGAGATGGAAAACTTTGGCTCTATCCCTTTATGAGCTGTGGACAGGGTTTCCGCTTCAAAAACCATCATAAAACTTGCAAAAAACAACACAATACGTTATAAAAATCTGTGAGGGAGGGAAATACTGCATGCAGAGGCGATCAAAGGAAGAGGAGTAGTGAATAAGGGGTAAATATGTAGGAGGAAGAGGTTTTATGAAGAAAAACCGCGAAAATCCGGTTTACAAAACAAATTTGGCGAGAAAATAGCTTGGCAGTTTTCAAAAACCACGAATGGTTTTCGCATGACCCTCAGGCAGTAAGTGGTTCTTCCTAGAGGGAACGCGATCCAACCCTTCCACGACACCTGTCCCTTACAAAAACAGCAGTCTCGCATGGTTTCAGGCGGTTAAACCTCGACACAAAAAACTGTGTGAAATATAATGCGCACCGTGAGATAAGAAGGGGCAGATCCGATTGTGCGGAGAGGAGGCGCATCAGAAAGCTGCACGGCTGGGGCTTTGGTGGGGGGAAGGTTTCAGGAGGGGATTGCGAGAGGGGATTGGTTAGTTGGATGTTTGTCCGTAGGGAGGCTTGATGTTGGGATGAACGAGGACCGTCGGTTTAAAACAAATCAACTGTGGAGATTTGATTATAGGGGTGTAAGGGTATAATTGAGTTGGGAAGATGGGGGGAGAAAGAGAGGTATCGTGGCCATTGATCGTTGAAGATCGACGGCCATGATTAATAAGGGTCCTGCCAAGTAGGGCAAGGAAAAACAAAGGAGAAAGGTTTTATAAAGGGAGCGATGGTATAAATAAGAATAAGGGAAGGGGCTTAAGGGGAATCGTTGGGCTGATCCTGTGGAGGAGGAGTGACCAGGGGCCAAGGCTAGAAGAGCTAATCGCATCGGCAGGGAGAAATTTACAAAGAAAAAAGCAAGTAAAAAGAATAAAATACGATGCGACGAAGGGGTTTTAAGTTCTTTTTCATAGCGCTCAGTCTTATGATGGAGGAGGACATGGGATTTTAAGCCCTCAGGGGCTTGAAACCTGTGTAAAAAGAAAGGGCACATTTAGGCCAAAAGAGGGGTTTTTTAGTGTTTTTTGAGGTTCTGGATGAAGTAAAAGGAGTTTTTAAAACCAAATAGGAAAGGGATAAGTGGTTTTAAAGGGTTTTATGACTTTGAAAATGGGATTTTTGAAGGTTTATTAGGATAATTAAAGGAAAATGAGAGGGAGAAAAGGAGATTTTTTCAGAGGAAAATGGAGGATGAATAAGGGCAAAAATGAGTGAACCAGGTTTAGAAAATGATGGAAAATGGCCTACAAACAGTCTCTTTGGATACTAGCATGGGTTCTTGGGGGATTTTCTCAATGAAACAACAATATTTTGAAGGGAACAACATTGTTTTAAGGAACAACAATGTTAGGGAACAACACCTTAAGGAACAACAATGTTAGGGAACAACACTTTAAGGAACAACAATGTTAGGGAACAACACCTTAAGGAATAGCAATGTTAGGGAACAACACCTTAAGGAACAACACTATTAGGGAACAACACCTTAAGGAACAGAACTTTTAATGAACTGCAGACTTCAAGAATGAGTAATTTTCTATGAAAATAATCTCTTGAAGGCTCAAGACCTGTTTTTAGCCATCATTTGCTGTGACAAAATTTATTGATGGATAACAGTGGCTCCACTTGGGGATGGCAGCTCCTTGGAAGTGTCAAGAACTTCATAAATTTATCTCTAGGATGCAGACCTGTTTCCTTATCCATTGAAAACCTTCCTTCTTTGATCATGATGTTTAGAAAGGATGATCAGTATTTTATATCAATAAAAAAATTTCTCCCAAACATTCTACCTACACAGCCTACTTTCCTAACATTGTTTCTTCATAAGGTGCACTTGGACTTGCAAACCTTAAACATCAACATTTTATTCTTTTGAAAACAGGAAAAACTAATCTAAATATACCCTTATTTCTTCCATGTGTTCAGATTAGACTGTTGAACTCATAAATTCTCTACCTAAGCTACTATCTGCCAGGATTAAACTGTCTGGTAGATTTTATTCTCTATTTTCTAAAAAAAAATTTGAAAGATAGTCAAACCAAGATTAAGTAGTCTGATTTGTTGTGGGACTATGGCATAAAAACAAGCTGCACATAAACTGAAAATTGCAAAAAATAAAAACAAAATGTGAAGGCTTAAGATCTGAAAAATAAAAAACATCCTTCATTCTTTCTTTCAGTTCTGGTTTTGATCTTTCTAGAGCTATTTTTTCTTTTTTCTTGGTTCAAATTTTGAGCATATTAGAACCAATTCTTCAAGAATCTTACAGGTTCAGATTTTTAGTTTGTTTGAACCACTGTTTTTCTATCCTACTCTATTCTACTGATAAGCCAAGATTAAACAGTTTGGAAAATCTTCTTCACTAACCTATCAGCAGAAAATTGAAAACTTTTTTAGTCATGATTAGGCTGTATGACTAAAATATAAGTGTTTTTTTTGGTAGTGGCATTTAAGCTTGCACACTTTTTGGTAGTGGTTGTACCTTTCTTCTTTATGTCTTCCCTCTTTTCTCTTTTTTTTTTTGTATTTTTCTTTTTTCAAATTCAAAAGAAATGTTATATACAATGAACAAAGGCTTTGAAACTAAAATATCAGTTAACAGAAATAATTTTTGAGAACCCTGCCATTGACAGGACCTCCAAAGTATTCAACTCCATGCAATTCTTGGAGAAAAAATGCATTGTTTCCAATAGCAGATTGGATAAGATAAGGGCATTGCCATAAGTTATCAAATTTTCCATGTTTTCCCTTATCTTCTATTCTTGAATCCCATTTCAAAACTTTATCACCAATCTTGAAATCACTTGCCTTGTTTCTTTTTCCAAACATCTTCTTGATGTTTTCTTGTAGTTGTTGTGCTATGATGTAGACTTCCTCTCTGTTTTGTTGTAGATGTATAGTCTAGTTTATTCTTCTTGTTACATCATCATCTTCAGACTGTACTTCCTAGATCAGCTTCATGACTGGCACTCCTAAACTGTTTGGAAATATTACATCATTTCCATAAACTAGCTGGTAGGGAGACAGTCTAATGGATTTTTTAATGGTTAGTTTGTCAGCCCATAAGGCATGTACTAGCTTATTGTGCCATGATTTCTTGTTATCTTCCAGCAACTTCTTGATAATGTTTACCAAACTTTTATTTGAGAACTCAGCCAACCCATTACCTTGGGGGTAATAAGCTGTAGAATGGCCCATTATAATCTAATACTTATGACAGAAATCTACCATATTTTTAGACCCAAATGCAGCAGCATTATCAGTTATGATCTTTCTAGGACAGCCAAATCTAGACAGTATATGGTTTTTAAGGAATGAAATGATGACTGAGTCTGTGGCATTCCTAGAAGGGATGGCTTCTATCCATTTGGTAAAATAGTCTGTTGCTGTGAGGATACATCTATGTTGAGTAGATGAGGGAGGATGGATTTCCCCAATGAAGTCTAGACCCCACTGCTGAAAAGGAGCTTTGACAGTGATTGGTTGCAGAGGTAACGGAAGCAGCTTTCTTTTGTCTTCAAAGATTTGGCATTTATGATAGGTAATAATCATTTTGTGGACATCTTGAAAGAGGTTGGGCCAGTAGTAACTAGCTTTAAGGATTTTGTTGGTAGTTGCTTTCCAGTAGAGGTGGCCTCCACCTTCTCCTTCATGAAATTCGTGCTTGATCTTATCTGCATCATTCTCAGGCAAACATTTAAGCAATAATCCACTAGCATTTTTCCAATATAAACATTTATTCAAAATTCAGTAATTTAAAGCTTTCATTTTTAAAAATCTTGCCTTTGTTTTAGACAAACCAGGAGGGACATTCAGATTGAGAAAAACGTACAAAATGTCAGCATACCAAGATGAATTCAGAAAATGATCTTCAATAATTGGAGTTGGAAACTCCTCCTGTTCATCTAATGCATTAAACATGTTTATATCAAGAGCTTGAAAGTTGGATTCATCCATATGTTTTGCTAGACCTTTACCTTTTATGAGCTTATTGGGCTTGATTTCTAAGTCATATTCTAAAATTACAACAATCCACTTTCCTCTTTTTCCATCTGGATTTTGGGTCAATATGTATTTCACTACCGAATGAGGCACAAATGCTATGATGTGGGAATGTAAAATGAAAACTCTGAAGTCTTTTAAGGATTTGACTTAGGAAATGGCTTGTTTTTCCATTATGTTATAGTTCAGATGTGCATCTCTCAATGCCTTGCTGAAAAATGCAATGGGTTACTCTTGTCCATTCAATTTTTTCTGTAATAGGACAGCAAGTACTGTGTGTTCTGATGAAAATGAAAAAATGAAGAAATCTTTTGAAAAATCAGGAATGATAAGAACTGGTGTTTTGGTAAGTGCTTGTTTTACCATTTCAAATGATTTCTTTGCTTCTCGGGTCCATTTAACCCCTTCTTCTTTTTTAAGCATGTTTGTTATGTTTCTAAGGAGTTCAACTAGATTGGGTATGAACCTTCTCAAGAAATTTATATTTTCAATGAAAGATTGAAGTTCCTTGATGTTTCTCGGATGGCTGATTTGCAATATGCCATCAATCCTCTTTGGGTCTATCCTTATTCCTTCTTCTAATATGATATGCCCAAGAATTTTCCCTTCTTGGAGACCAAATAGTGTTTTCTTTGGATTTAAAGATAACCCAAATTTTTTGCATTTCTCAAATACTTTTCTCAAGTGTATTAGGTATTTTTCATCTGTTTTAGAATAAACATTTATATCATCAAGGTAAATCACAATGAAGTAACATATTTCTTCTGAGAATGATATATCCATGGCTCTCTAAAATGTGGCACTAGCATTGATTAAACCAAAAGGAATTTTCAAATACATGAAAGTACCCCAAGGTGTAGTAAAGGTTATTTTGAGTTGATCATCAGGATGTACCAAAATATGATTGTACCCTAAGAAGCCGTCTAGCAAAGAAATTCTTTTAGAACCAACTACCTTTGTAAGATATGATTTGTTTTGGGCAAAGGATAGTTGTCCTTTAGTGAGGCTTTGTTTAAGTTTCTAAAATCAATGCAAAGCCTTATCTCTCATGTTTTCTTCCTAACCGATACAAAATTAGACACCCACTCTGAGTATCTAACAGGGACTATAATTCCAGCATCATACATTTTTTTAATTTCTTTCTCTACCAGAGGTAATTGAACAGGGTTGATTCTGCGCATTTTTTGTTTAAAATGTTTATGGTTTTCTTTGAGGGGTATCTTATGCTGAATTATTTATGCATCATATGATTTCAGATCTTCATAGCTCCATGCAAAAACATCAGAAAATTCTTTAAAAAGATCAATGTATTTCAATTTGATATGAGCTGGCAGTGTTTTAGACAGTTTGATCATTTTGGACTTTTCCTCACTGCCTATGTTGCATTCTTCCACTTCAGTTTCTATGGGTTCCAGATTTGGCTTCTTGGCCACATCATTCAAATCAAACAATTCCTCTAAAGAGACCAGTCCTTAAGGCAAGCTTTGGTCTTTGGATTGCAGCACTTCTAAGTCTTCATTTTCTAGATCTATGCTATTTTATGTCATATGTTGGAGTTCATTTGCTAACAGATTTATTTCTACAATCTCTGGAGGCTCTTCTTCTTCAGTAAGTGGGTTTTCTTCAATAAGACAGTCTTCATCATAATCTGAATCTGAATGTGGTGTTTCAAATTCATTTTTGGACTGTAGGAAGTCTTCTATTTGTTTATCTCCATCAAAAACTTGCTAGTACCTTTCATTATCTGGGACAGCTAGTCTATATTTGATTTTGGTGGTACATTGCTTGGTTTCATAAGGTGTAAGACAATTTCTAGCAGCAAAGGCTAAACCATTGGCAAGGAAATTTTGGTTTCTTAGGACAAAGATAAGTTGGAATTCATCAAATGTTTTTAATAAATCCATGGCATCATTTCTATAGGCTCTAAGTTTGGGATGTTTAGCACTATACTCCCCATTTACTTTCCTAATTATCAACTATGAACCTCCATGGACTTTTATTCTTTTGGCCCCTAGTTTTTTCAATAAATGTAGGCCTAAAAGGAAAGCCTCATACTCAGCTATGTTGTTTGTACATTGAAAGTTTAATCTATAGGAATGCCCCTCAGCATGATTGTTTTCAGTGTTGTGTAACCATATGCCTGCTCCTGCATCATTCTTAGTGCAAGACCCATCCAAATTCATGCTCCAAAGAGGGTTGTTTTCATATTTGTCATTTATTTCATTATTTTCCTCTTTGTTTTGTTTGCCAAATATGTCACTGTGTTGTTCTTGCATATCTGTACTATGGTGAATTTTGTTTTCTTCCTCAATATGTTCAGTGTTTTGAGGTTTTATTCTTTGTTTTTCATGATCTGCATTATTTTTATGACTGTTTTGAACCTTAAAACTAGTGATCTGTTTGTTGTAATTTTCTAAATCAGCAAACTACCTTTTGTTTTTCTCTTTATTTTCCTCCTCATCATATGCTGCCACTATGTTTGGATGTGTAGTGACTGCTACATTTGATGATGTTTCATTGACTAACTCTTGCTCATTAGGAATATCATCATTATAAATAATAAATGAGTCAAGGTCAGTGTGTATGGAATAGAGAGGATAATTCTCTGGTATTTCTTGGTTACTCACCATGTATTTCATGTGTGTTTCCCTATAGATTCTTCTAGATTGACTGAAGACAGGAATGGTGGCATAATTCATATCCACCTGCATAATACCTTGTAACTTAGCACCCCATGACCTTGAAAAGAGCATGCCATATTTGGGGGGTATATCAGCCACTACAATGTCCATCACTAAGCTCTTGGCTGGTATTTGGGCTAAGTTAACACACAGATCCTTTATTAGGCCTAAGCATATCACCCTACTTGAATTAAAGGAATATAAATCTTTGTAGGGTCTAGTCACCTCTAAGCCTAATCTTTTCATTATTACCTTGGGCATGAGGTTATGTGATGCTCCTGAATCAAGCATGGCATTGTGCAGAATATTATCATGGATGTTCAAACTGATGTAAAATGGAGGGGTAGTTCCTTCTTGAAATTTTCCTTCAATTTTTGGTCCAAATATGAGTTCTGGGGTATCATCATTTAAGTTAGCTGTGTCATGAACATATTCTATGTTAAAAGCTTTCAAATTTTGACCTCTATATACATTTTTAGTGACTAGCTCATTAAGTGGGACATAGATTTTGATTTTGGAAATTTCATTCTCTAGGTTAAAAGGAATCTGGTTTTTAAAAATGTTTAATTCAGCCTTGTTAGTCACTCCTTGTTCAGCAAAATCAGCATGCTGATTTTTGGTATTTACAGCAGTTAAAATGGTTTTTTCAGGAGCATTAGCTGAGATGCTAGTGTTGTTGGGGTTAACACTCTGTTTTTCATTGGCTTGGGTTTTTTTTTCTTTGTTTAAATCAGAATTTATAGCCATTGTTTTATGAATTTATATTGTCTTTTTGGAAACATTTTCAGGGTTGTTTTTGGCAGATTTGTCAGAGGTTTTGTTCCTGGGAGTTTCTTGATTCTTTTTACTTCTTAGGTCATATTATTTAGGTGATCTTATGATGGAATTTTCAGAGTCTTTTTCATAATAATCAGTTTTTGTTCTTCTATCATCATAGGGTGTATATAGAGCTTGCTTTCTTTCATGGAGGAAAACAGAATCCTCGTTGCTTACTCCCAGCATGTTTATATTGTCATCCTCTGTTTGGTCATTTGTTTCTTCATCATCATTCACATATTTTCTTGGAAAAGAGGTTTGATCTGTTGATCATCCTCTCTTTGTCTGTTTTGAGGTTGATTTCTCCTAAAGTTCTGGTTCTTATTTTTAGAATGATTTATGTTTTGGGGAGATGATTGATTTTCTCTAGATTGTGCTCTCTCAAGTATGCTCATCTTCTTCATCATTTCCTCCATCATTCTTTCCATTTTTGAACTAGATGTGGAAGGTGTAGTTTCCTCCCTAAATGATACTTTCTTTTCATTCCTCATCCTAGCTCTTTTCTCAATCAGATTTACTTCCACAGCAAGAGCTCCCTTCTACATATCTTCCAAAGTCAAGGGATTTCTTTCTCTTAGCTGATAGGCCATTTCAGGATCAAATCCTTCAGGGAATTTGGCCAAAGCTGAGCCTTTTGGAGGTTTTAGATCTGGGGGGAGTGCATTATAAACACTTTTGAATCTAGTGCAATAATTTTGAACACTTTCCCCAATGTTTCTCTTGAGGTTGTTGTAATCTGAAGTATTTGGAGAGGGTTTTTCTGACTTCCCATTTGTTTAGGAATGACTGATGGAGAGCTTGGAGGTCATTAATACTATTAGGGGTTAAGCTTTTGAACCATTTTCTTGCTTCTCCCCCCAAAATTTGAGTAAACAATTTGAGTTTGATTGTTTCATCATCTATCTCATTTCTATCAAAATAGCCATTCATCTTATCCACATGTTGTGAAGCAGTAGTAGCACCACTGGCATCATATAATGGAATCGTGGACTGATAGTCCTGTGGCAGATTGACTAAAGGTAAAGGAAGGACTAGGGGAGCATACCATGTTGCCATGATAGGAGGTTGTGGAAAAAATGGGGGGTTTACAGGTCGAGGATGTAAGATAGGAGGAGGTTGATGGAATGGAGTAGTTTGAACAGTGGAAGTATGGATAACATAAGTAGATGGACTAGCAAGAGACTGTTGAGCAAACCTAGGATGAGAAAGACCAAATTTATGAATGAAATGAAGGTGAAGTGGAGTGGTTTCTCTACTACCAGGATGTTCACCACTATGTTGGGGTGAATGTGAAGGCTCAAAGTCTATTTGATCTATATTCCCAAGTGGCCTAGTTCTGAATGGGTTTCTTAAGTCAACTTGTGTATTTTTCAGAGCTAAGAGATTTTTGGGAACAGAATTAGCTCTATGGACTAGTCTGACAACAATTGAAGCTTTAGACTTAGGATATTTCATAAGTATACTTTATGGATTATCAACTATCTCAGGAGGATTTGGGTCAGGATAGGCTCTAGTATAAATTCTTCTAGAAGCCACTATGTTGTGTTTTTCATACCTAATGATAAGAAAATTTTAATCAAGTATGACAATTTTTAATAGGCCAATTGATCTCTTAACTAGAAAACTTAATCTCTAAAGTTTCCTTAACTGGGTTTGTATGATGTTATGATGGAAATGGGTTTCCCAGTGAATTATTTAGGTTAATTTAGAATTGTGGAGTCGCCAGGTGGAAATTTTTAGCTTTGAAAGGTAAAAATTTTTATGGTCCACCACCACTAATTGATTTTGAATATCAATTTGGAATGCTTTGGGTTTTCTGAGTCTTTAACAGTCATGTGGGTTATGAGAGTGTTACACAGTAATTTTTCACCGTCCCTTCAATCCCCATCTCGCCCATTGGAGGGTCGTTTCTGTGACCAATAATTAGTGTCATGCCTTGCAAATACCATCATTTCATCCCTTTCCATGAGGACAACATTTCTTCTGTTGATCATTTCCTGGGTAGACCCCTAAAAACACCTGTTTTTACCTTCGCGCTGGTAGCTCGTTATGTACTCGCGCCAATGAGGAAAATTAACACTGAGCCCGCGCCAATTGGCACTCTGTCCCAATTAAGCACCCACACCAATCTGCTTTTGGAAATTTTTTTAAAAAAAGAGGCGAAGTTTCGATTACAACAACTTCGTGGATGAGTCATCAGGAGTGGTTTCGACTGAATAACCACGGCCTTCCTCCTTTGGCCTCTTGTTTCCACCATATGGGAACCTCCTGGCGGGGACAAGGCCTTCTTCCACTATTGTAGGGATCCCAACCTCCTCCTCTCCTCTATAAATATATCCTTCATCCATTGATGAAGGGGCTGAATAGCTGAATAGCTGAATGGCTGAATGGCTGAATAGCTAGTCTCCAAGTTCCCAAGAGCCTAATGCTGTAAGAGCTTTGATACATTCCCTTAAGGCCAAATCCAAGCAAGGAGATCATTGTCGACACATCCGGAGAGATAGGCTTGTCCCATCCTTGAAAGGATTTATTGAGACACGTTCCACTGGTGACCCTTCGAAGGAGAATTCAACGTCAGAGCTATGGTTGTATTCTTCTTTGATTGATTAATGATAAGCGACTATTGGTTATGGTTCCACTCATGTTGTTGATTATGATGATGAGTTATGTATTCTCTGACTGACATATAGTTGTATGCACTGGATTTTACGCTTGTGTTTGTTTTGTTTCTTGCATCTGTAGGTGTCCGATCACGGAGATCGTGAGGATTGTGATCTACCAGAGCTGAGGAACGGGAGCACTACTTTCTCTACAAGCAACAGCGTTGGATTCCAAGTAAGCCTTCATCGCCAGTTGGTTTATCTACAATTAGGAACCTGCACTATAGCGTGAACGATTGTTGCTAGGCCCGATTTGGGCTAGTAGGGATCACCTCTGTCTGCAGAGGGGATTTACCTCCACAACAAATTGGCGACTCTGCTAGGGAATTTGGAAACAAGCTCCTTAAAAAATGAAACAAGCTAGTCGGAGCACAGTTCGTTTTCTTCTGTCAAGCTCCTTAAAAAATGAAACAAGTTGGTCGGAGCATAGTTCGTTTTCTTGTGTCAAGCTCCTTAAAAAATGAAACAAGGTTGTCGGAGCAAAGTTCCTTGTCTTGTGCCAAGCTCCTTAAACCATGAAACAAGGGGTCCTGAGGATAGTTCTTTTAATGTGTCAACCTCATTAAAATAATGAAACGTGTTCTTGTTCAATTCAAGTCTTTTCCTTAATGTCGTAATTTGGACCTTCACTCCATTTTCCTTTCATATGGATTGAAGCTTGGGGGGCATGTACCTCGAATTGAGTCACCATGCTGGGGGCATGCTTACTTTTTCAAGCATAGTTTGTTTCCGTTTCAAGCTTCTATAAAAATGAAACCAGTTTCAAGCATAGTTTATCTTTGTTTCAAGCTTGTGTAAAAATGAAACCAATTTCAAGCAGAGTTTCTTGATTTCAAGCTTGTGTAAAAATGAAACCTTTCCCATTTTACCTCTTGTGATTGCCATCTTATCAGCCTGTTTTTGCCAGATGAGCCTTGGTTTTCTCATTCCATCGCCATTATCTGCTTGCCTGATCATATGCCTTCACTTGGTTGTTTTACCCATTCCTGAGGAACCACTGCGATGAGTGGTCTTGTTAGCCAGCCTCTTAACCTTTATTTGTTCTGAACAGTTCCACCATTACCAGAACCAGTTGCTACCCTTTATACCACTCGTTCCTTCAGGAGGATTCATCTTTCAACTCTTTTCTAACTCTATAAACATGAAAATATTGTTGAGTTCCTTGTCGTTTCGATCTCGTTAAAAGTGGTCACGAAACGAAATCTACCCAGTATACGTTTACTCCTTTTTCGGGCTGGGACAAATTACTTACGAAAAAGGAATACCCTAGCCTATCGCGACTAGGAGGTTTTCTCAGACATAGTTTTCTACCTTTTCGGATCTGAGGAACTATTTATGAAAAGGGACCTTTGGAGTTTACTTTTCCATTGTCTTTTCAAACTCTCTAAATATGAAACGACGCCGAGTTCTTCCTTTTTCAGACTCGTTAAACCCTGATGACATTGGATTCAGTCGTAATGACGGCATCTGAGTTCCTCCTTCCTAGGGCTCGTTAAATGTACTAGGATGGACTTATATAGCAAGCATATGGCATCCTCTTCAAGCTTGTGTAAAAATAAAGAGGTACTTGCCAGAAATGGTGGGGAAAATGGAACCAACATCATTGTCATGTCGGCAGTATGTCGCTCTTGAACATGGCACTTTTCTGCGTTCATGTCAGGTTGGGGACATCTCATCTCGTTTTTTCACTTGCCTCCGTGGGTTTGGGTGATCCCTTTTGACCTCTCATCTGCTCTTTGCCTTGTCATCATGACCCTTGATCTTTTGATGTCAAATACTGCCAAATCCACTGTCGTGCCGCCAATATGTTCAAGAGAAGTTGACCTCTGCAGATTTCAACCTTCCTCTGATTCTCATTTGGTCCTGATTCACAAAGACATTATGTTCCTTTGTCTCACGTCGATGATGTGGGAAACACAATGGCCCACCTTCGATCAAAGTCACTTCCTGTTGACTTCAGCTCATTATCTAGGAAGCTGATCTAGAGACTCCCTTCTGGTACCTTGGAGCCTACATGCCTCAATGGCAGGTTCTTCGCATTCGACGTGAGGTTTTCATCATTGGCCTCTGATCGAGTGATTCTACGGGTGTTCGACGTCAGCTCATTATTCACATGCTGTAGATTGTACCTGTAGTACCTTGAGGACGATTGGCATAAATGGTGGTACCTCTCGCGTCTGTTGACAGCTTTCATCATTGGCTGGTAATCAGACGATGTTATTTCATGTTCGACTTCAGCTCACATATTCGCATGCTTGAGCTTGTACTTTGTTCGGGTCAAGATGGAGCACAAGACCCTGGATTCTTGTCTGTTATAATC
Organism: Pinus albicaulis; assembly: GCA_034641835.2. Lineage (NCBI taxonomy): Eukaryota > Viridiplantae > Streptophyta > Pinopsida > Pinales > Pinaceae > Pinus > Pinus albicaulis. The sequence continues at coordinate 1,937,084,234 of CM076575.1, forward strand.
CAGGCTACAATTTTGTGGAATCTTATGATTAGTTACATGACTCACTGATTGGATGGCTATGACCATACCTGAGTCTATTTATCGATCCTTATTGGATGGCTGCGTCCATGCCCTGGATCTGGATTATTGTATACTCTGTTATGGATGGTTGCGCCCATACCACATATATATCATGTATCTAAGATATCAGTTGTATTTCTCTACGTAGGTTTTCCGACGGCGGTGTTTTCAGTTGGACACGTTCTCGTAAAGCATTTCACCCCTCTCTCTCTTTCGGGCCTCATGCTTTAGGGGGCATCTGTTACATAGTAATTTGTCACCGTCCCTGAAATCCCCATCTCACCCATTGGAGGGTCGTTTCTGTGACCAATAAGCAGTGTCATGCCTTGAAAATACCATCATTGCATCCCTTTTCATGAGGACAACATTTCTTCTGTTGATCATTTCCTGGGCAGACCCCTAAAAACACTTGTTTTTGCCTTGGCGCTGGTAGCCCATTATGTACTTGCGCCAATGAGGAAAATTAACACTAAGCCCACGCCAATTGGCACTCTGTCCCAATTAAGCACCCGCGCCAATCTGCTTTTGGAAATTTTTTTAAAAAAAGAGGCGAAGTTTCGATTACAACAACTTCGTGGATGAGTCATCAGGAGTGGTTTCGACTGAATAACCACAACCTTCCTCCTTTGGCCTCTTTCTTCCACCATATGGGGAACCTCCCAAGGGATAAGGCCTCCCTTCCACTATTTTAGGGATCCCAACCTCCTCCTCTCCTCTATAAATATATCCTTCATCCATGGATGAAGGGGCTAAATAGCTGAATAGCTGAATAGCTGAATGGCTGAATGGCTGAATAGCTAGTCTCCAATTTCCCAAGAGCCTAATGCTGTAAGAGCTTTGATCTATTCCCTTAAGGCCAAATCCAAGCAAGGAGATCATTGTCGACACATCTGGAGAGAGAGGCTTGTCCCATCCTTGACAGGCTTTATCGAGACACGTTCCGTTGGCGACCCTCCGAAGGAGAATTCAACGTCAGAGCTATGGTTGTATTCTTCTTTGATTGATTAATGATAAGCGACTATTGGTTATGGTTCCACTCCTGTTGTTGATTATGATGATGAGTTATGTCTTCTCTGACTAACATATAGTTGTATGCACTGGATTTTACGCTTGCGTTTGTTTTGTTTCTTGCGTCTGCAGGTGTCCGATCACGGAGATCGTGAGGATTGTGATCTGCCAGAGCTGAGGAACGGGAGCACTACTTTCTCTACAAGCGACAACGTTGGATTCTAGGTAAGCCTTCATCGCTAGTTGGTTTATCTGCAATTAGGAACCTGCACTATAGCATGAACGATTGTTGCTAGGCCCGGTCAGGGCTAGTAGGGATCGCCTCTGTCCACAGAGGGGATTTACCTCCACAACAGAGAGTGTTCTATATCTATTTCAACACTTAGCTATGGTGGTGATACAAACCGAGTTTACTCTATAGCTCACTAGCTTATTTCTCCAAGGTTTGATAGAATCCTAAGAAGTACTTAGATTGCCACTGATTTAGATAAGTCCTATCATGATCACCAATATGCTTGGTATTGCTTGAAGAAAGTTGATCTTTCTTAAATGAATACTAACTGTTTGTTTAAGGGATTTTACTCAAAAAGTCTCCCCATTATGGTCGCCACTATGTTAGGCCTCCGTAGTTTGCAAGATTTGCAAGTACAAACACTGCAGAGCCTACATAAAAACCACTTTGGAATCTAAGGATCTAGCCATCCTAGATTCAGAGAGGGATCTCTCTATATATGTGTTTTCAAAGATATGATATTTATGCTTTATAATAAGATATTAGGCTAGATATGAAGAACAAGGTTGTTTGTTTGTTTGGTTGGGCAGGATAACATGAAGATGAAGGAAGTCTATATGAAGGGTGAAGGTGTGAGTGAGTGAAAGAATGGTTCAACTGATAAGATAAGCAAGGAACAACATCAATCCATTGGGGTATGGAGTCACAAGAGGATTTAATTGTGCAGCAAGTTTCACGAGTGGTCCATGGGGAAAGTCATCTATGTCAAAGGATCTCTTTAAGTTAATTTTATGGAATGAAACATTAACAGTGTGGTGAAGGAAGTAAAAACACAAGAAAAACTAAGGACAGCCTAAGATCAGGTAATTACTTTTAAACTAGCCTACTTTCAACATACTCTTAAAGGGATATTTTCAAAGAAACTGTTCGAGATAAACTAGAGGACAAGGCTAACCATAAACTTCTCTAGCTCAACTTTAATAAGCATACTTTTCAAGAACATTCAAAGACAATATCTCAAGTTGTACTCAGGAAACATGGGCTTACCAACACTCCACTAGTTATACTCTATTGAATTACCTTCAAAACATAATTGGAAGAAAACATAAAGGATAAAGATTTACCAGTGAGATTTAGGGTACTTTTAGAAGTAAATCCTAATCTATATTTTTTGTTCTTTATCAGAGAAAAGTGGATAGAATGAAAACATAAATAAAATAAAAATTACAGTGAGAAACACATCACCATTGACATAGACCAGGATCCCATAAATCAACTATTGTATTTGATGTTCAAACTAGTTACAATCTTCAAGTACAGTGGGTCTTTACAGCTTCAAACTTCTCATCTTAGCTTATGTATCTTCAATTCCTAACAGAGCTACAGCATGCTTCAAAATCTATTTACATTCAACAAGTATCCAAATACCAACCTGTATACTGTCTTCTAGAGAAGTATTTATAGAAGAAATGAGGAGGTGGAGTGAAAGAAAGGCATATTTGTTCAATTAATCCAGAGTGAGAGCTTCTCGGCCTTTGAAGGGTCAAATGGAGAAAAAATGACATGTATTAACTCAGATAATTGATTATTAAATTAAATTTCATCAACTTCAGTCACTTTTGTTGATTTTGGGGGTTTTTGGTAGGCTGGCAATTAATTCTGAGATGTCTTTTGAAATATCTCTGACTGTGTAATAAATATGCACTCTTTTTAGGTGAAATTAGCTGGTAGGTGGCATTTTGAGGAGTAATAACCTCAATGATGTAGCATTCGGAGGCTTCCTTTACTGATCCATCTGTCTTAATACCTTAAAATGTTGATTTAACTATGATTCTGTGTTTTAAGGCTGATCATGCCTTTTCATTCTAACTTCGGTCTTCAATTGTTCTTTTACTGACTGTATCCACCTTTACACCATGTTTTAACCTTAAAACAACGTGATTAAAATTTTAATCTTCAAGTTTTCAATTATTTAATCCTTATCCTGTGTTTAAACCCTCAAATTGTAAGATTATGCCTTTAATCTTCAAGCTTTACCCTCACCGTTCTTCTTCTTTTCTAGGTGCAGGTGGTTTTTAGTGTAGTGGAGGGTTTAATGGTATGACCAGTGCTTACACAGCACTGACCAAACCATCAGATGAAAACTCGCAACCCTTTTTCTTTGTGATTTGGCCTTGGAGATGGAAAAATTTGGCTTTGTCCCTTTGTGAGCTACGGATAGGGTTTATGCTTCAAAAAACATCATAAAACCTGCAAAAAACAACACAATACGTTATAAAAACCTAGGAGGGAGGGAAATACTGCATGCAGAGGTGATCGGAGGTAGAGGAGCAGTGCAGAAGGGGTAAATATGCAAGCGAAAGAGGTTTTATGAAGAAAAACCACGAAAATCCAGTTTAAAAACCAAACCTGGCGCGAAAATAGCTTGGTGGTTTTCAAAAACCACGAATGGTTTTCGTGTGACCCTCGGGCGATAAGTGGTTCTGCCCGGAGGGAACGCAATCCAACCCTTCCACGACACCTGTCCCTTACGAAACTAGTGGTATAGCATGGGTTCGGGCGGTTAAACCTTGACACGGAAAACTGTGCGAAATGTAATGCGCACTGTCGGATGAGAAGGGGAAGATCCGACGGTGCAGAAAGGAGGCGCGTCAAAAAGCTGCACAGTGGGGACTTTGGTGGGGGAAAGGTATCAGGAGGGGATTGGGAGAGGGGATTGGTTAGTGGGATGTGGGTCTGGAGGGAGGCTTGATGTCGAGATGAACGAGGACCGTCGGTTTAAAACAAATCAACGGTGGAGATTTGATTATAGGGGTGTTAGGGTATAATTGAGTTGGGAGGATGGAGGGAGAAAGGGAGGTATCATGGTTGTTGATCTTTGAAGATCGATGGTCATGATTAATAAGTGTCCTGCCAAGTAGGGCGAGGGAAAACAAAGGAGAATGATTTTATAAAGGGAGCGATGGTATAAATAAGAATAAGGGAAGGGGCTTAAGGGGAAGCACTGGGTTGATCCCATGGAGGAGGAGTGACCAGGGGACAAGGCTAGAAGATCTAATCGCATCGGCGAGGAGAACTTTACAAAGAAAAAATCAGGTAAAAAGAAGAAAATCTGATGCGACGAAGGGGTTTTAAGCACTTGGTCATAGTGCTAGGTCTTATGACGGAGGAGGACCTGGGATTTTAAGCCCTCAGGGGCTTAAAACCTGTGTTATAAGAAAGGGCGCATTTAGGCCAAAAGAGGGGATTTTTAGTGTTTTTTGAGGTTCCAGATGAAGTAAAAGGAGTTTTTTAAACCAAATAGGAAAGGGATAAGTGGTTTTAAAGGGTTTTATGACTTTGAAAAAGGGATTTTTGAAGGTTTCTTAGGATAATTAAAGGAAAATGAGAGGGAGAAAAGGAGATTTTTTCAGAGGAAAATGGAGGATGAATAAGGGAAAAAATGAGTGAAACAGGTTTAGAAAATGATGGAAAATGGCCTACAAACAGTCTCTTTGGATACCAACATGGGTTCTTGGGGGATTTTCTCGATGAAACAACGGTATTTTGAAGGGAACGGCATTGTTTTAAGGAACAACAATTTTTAAGGAACAACAATGTTAGGGAATAGCACCTTAACGAATAGCAATGTTAGGGAACAACACCTTAAGGAATAGCAATGTTAGGGAATAGCACCTTAAGGAACAACAATGTTAGGGAACAACACCTTAAGGAATAGCATTGTTAGGGAACAACACCTTAAGGAACAGCACTATTAGGGAACAACAGACTTCAAGAATGAGTAATTTTCTATGAAAATAATCTCTTGACAGCTCAAAACCTGTTTTTAGCCATCATTTGTTGTGACAAAATTTGTTGATGGCTAACACGGTGAATGGAATTTTGAAAGAACCTTAATCTCATTCATCTATATATATACTTCTCTAATCGATGAAGGGTTTGATATCATTCATCAACAGACACTGTGCTAAATCACTCACGAGCGTGTTGTCTCACGGGTGTGCCATGCTGTCTGTGCTAAATCACTCACGGTTACCACAGATCCGCTCTAACACATCACGCATCAGGCAAACAAAACAAACTTTTGCTCTCAACCTCAATTAATAAACAACACAGGCCTCTAATCAGCTCTAGGCAGGTACCAGTGTGCCATTTTGACAATGCAGTGAGAGATCCGGTGACAACCACTAAGAACGAAGAACGGATTTCTACAAGAGAAGTTTTTTTTTTTATTAGGACTCAAACGATCAATAGAATATTTGCAATTAAATTTTCGGAAATATTTTTTATTATTTTTTAAATAATTCAATAGATTTTATGATCTTCCTTATCGCTTGAAGTGCAGGAAGAGAGCATACTAATCTCTTGATTTGTTTTTAGTTATGCAGGTTAGCGTGGATGGATAATAAACACAATCAAGATTTGCGACAAAACCTCACATTGTCTATACTCTTTCTACAATGTCGCGGGGGCATTTAGACTCTCGGAAGACAAAGCTTTCTGATAATCAAGCTCCTGGCTTACCCGTGATACAGAAACAGGATATAGAAATGCAATGATGAAGCGGCTCTTACTCTGCTATTGAATTTATTCATTTATTCATGATGATTTATTATTGTTTATTTTTGAAAATAAGACTAAAAAATTATAACGAGCTCGTTTTATTTTCCTAATTTATTCTATCTAACTTGCTTGAAATATTTTTTTATTTCCTAGGTAAAAGAATGCTTTCAATGAAGCCACCTACGGACTAAGAATTTGAAAATGCTCACATCAAGATTTAAAATTTTTACCTTATGATTTGCAAGAATGTGAGTAACATGTCTTATTTGTGGATTTTGCGCAAGGTTCTTTTGGAACCAGTCTTCAAGATTATCCTTTTTCTCCAAAAATTACCTGTTTAACATATTCAAATTTCTCATCCGTAGATGAATTAGTAAGAAATGGGGGGTTTAAAAACAGAATTTGAAACTAACTAAGAATGAAAAGAAAAATAAAAAAGCTCAACTTAAACTCCTTTTTGAAGAACCTGTTGTCACTAGGTTTCACAAGTTAGTCCATAAAAATAAATTGCAATAAAAATGTCTTCCTAAGTCTATCTCTAAATCATTCTCCCCGCCAACGGCACAAAAAAATTTGGTCTAAAATTCGGATGCAAATTAGAGTTTCATTTACTATCAATCCAGGTAAGTAAACTTTGAGAATCATCCAATATATATGGACTTAGAGACAAACTAAACTAAGCTAGGTGAATAAATGCCAAAGCTCCCTTACAGGAGGTTTTTCATTAGGATCTCCAACACCTATTTAGTCATTTAACAAAATGAAATCTAAAAACATTGTGACAAGTGTAAGACATATTAAGGTTCCCTTACAGGAGACTGTTCATTAATATTTCTAATCATCTTAATAAACAAACTATTTAAAATAATGAAATTAAAGCACTTAAACCTAATTTTGATTGATTGCATGAAATGTTAAAGCTCTCTTACAAGAGACTATTCATTTATATCTCAAGCATATAAATCAGAAACTTAAACTAATGAAATCAAACAAATCAAATTCATTGAAGGAAACACTATTACTTTCTTACGAAAGGTCATTCATTAATATTCCAAACATATGAACCTAATAATTTACTCTAATGAAATTCACAAACAAACATAAAATAAAAGCCTACTAAAATAAAAGTGTACTTGCTAGGCAATGGGGATCCTTCCAAGGATTCACAAGCACACAAAAAGAAAATTCAAATGTAGAGGATCAAAGAAGCTCTGTCTTATTCATCATCAATTGCAAATTGCAATTACAACCATTACAATGACTCTCCAATCTAACTTCTCACTACCAACCTATAAGATACTAATATTACAAAATGAAGAAGAAGATTAAGATTAAGAATACAAATCAAAATTTCAAATGAAGGGGATAACACTCCTATTTATACAAAATCTATGATAACAAACTCATAAATGTAAATCCACTATTCCCTCCTTTGACCCACATATTTCTCAACCAATGGTGACACATAACCCTATCCTCCATGATCTTCTCCATGAGGTCCATGATCTCCTCAAATTCGAATTTGAACATAGAGTGCCACATAAGGGTGCCTAGGAAGCTTCTTTTGTACCTACACATGTCAACAAACTCATTCTAATTGTTAGGTATAAGTATAAGAATATTATTTTCTAAAGTTTAACCACAAATCCACTTAAAAATGTTAAGAATTAATAAACTTTGGAAAAGCATAGTTATAACCCAATGATGAGGTAAATGTAATGATGTGGAGGTGGAATGAAGGTGACATGAAGGTAATATGGAAGTAATGTGAGGGTATTGGTGAATAATGGAATGAGAATAAGGACTATTTTGAGGCCCAACACACATTGTTGGGATGATGCTTGGATTCAACAAGGCGCCAAGGGTGGAAGCATGGAGAGATATAATCTACTTCATGTAGCATGGGATGGAGAGATAGTTTATGAGTTGGGACTTTCCACTTTGCGAAGAGACCACTTCACTTTATGTATCTCATGCATAGAGGAGGACCTTGTACAACATATGGTTACCACTTGGAGACTTATTGATGAGGAGATGCATCTAGGCCAATCTAGACATTCTAGAGAGGCATGTTTGGAGATGGGCATGCATTACACTTTGTAGAAAATGGGGAGGCCTTCCATATGAGGATGCTATTTGGAGGGAGATGGAATTTTGTAGCATCCAGTTTTTCAGCTGCTTGAGGACAAGCAACATTTTGGCGGGGAGGACTGTAATAGTCCCAATTATCCATCAGTTAATTGGAATATTATAGCTCTTAGTTTTCTTAATTAATTAAGTAAATATGGGGGTTGAGGGACCCATAAACCCCATAGATGAATAAAATCCACTTTTGATGTGTGTATGTGGATAATTTAGAAGTATATATACATTATGGATTGGTAAAGCAGCTTCTTAAATGAAGGAAGAGTGGAGATCATGCCACATTAATGATAAGATCATGGAGATCATGGAGGAAGTAAAATGGGATCATGGTGCATTAAAAGTAAGATCACAGCGCACTATTGATGAGATAGTGGAGGAAGTTGTGCATCTAATGCACACATGATGTGTAGAAATTATACGCACTAAGCATGCATATGTCCAAGATCCACCTGATCTCACACTATTTAACTTTATGCAAGATACTGAATCTATTCCACTTGTTAATCTTTTTCGAAAAAAATTAATTGCACACACATGTGAAGCATAAACAAAAAATATTCAATCGCACATAACACAGTTTTTAACCGGGAAAGCCTGAATATGTGTGTGATGCAATCAATGCACCGATCTTTTCCACCTGCTAGCCTGCCTCCACTGTGCAATCTCTGATGAAGAATAGCTCTGAATGAATTCAAATTACTCTTGGATTGACTGTGCAATCCTCATTGGCATCTCCAATATGTGTGTGATGCAATCAATGCATCACTATAGTCACAACAGATAGTCTATCTTGCCCTTTCACCTATCTCTCCACTGGTCTGCACTAAAACTACCATGCACTGTAGTTAATTGTTGTATTGTTCAGTTGATTAATGAGTTATTATTTGTGAATTAATTAACTAATTAATTCACTCCACTCTCACTAGTGTATCAATCAGTTAGACTAGATACAACTAGCTCAACTGATTCTAACTGAGTTAAAATGAATAAAACTCCATAACTACTTCTTCCAACTGTGTCATAACTCTGCCACTTGAGTTCTAACTGAGTCCTCCATGCATTAGCTCCAGTAAACCCTCAGGAATAGCGTAATTCCTTCTGTTAGTTGATGTGCCACATCTGTGCACTGAACTGAAGTTCTCCAAGAGAATAAGTTGCTATTTAGAGTCTGATTATTATTAAGAGCTAATAATAATAGACATGCATCTATTTTTAGATTGATGATCTATAAATATACTTCACCCAATATTCTAAAAATAGAATTTCATCTATTTTTCCAAATTGATCAACCATCCACAAATAGCATCCTGCAACTTCTGAAATATGATCTACATGTCTAAAAATAGACTTGCACCAAAAATAACCTGCGAGCCCACTTAGTGAAGGCGACTCTTTTCACTAAGCTCATCATCTTGTTGAATCTCAACATGATGGAGAGAGCAGGAATTAAATGTAGAGATGGTGGAGAACATGGAGAGACAACACAGTCTTCATGGAGGCTAGTGGCCACATGTGTCGTGCAGTTATGAGGTGGGCCATGGCTATGGAAGGCTTATAAATCATAAAAGGGAGATGAAGGCAACAATAGAAGGTAGGCTTTAGATTATTATTTTTGATCTGTTTAGATCTGGATTTGTCATTTGGCATTTATATGCACACTTCAGCAGTTTAGCTAAGTCTGTAGTGTTGTTTAGCACATGTGATATAGGTGGATATTGGTAGCCACTTGGCTATTCCACTTCTGGCCCCACTATTGTCTCTTTCAGTTTTTCAGTTTTGGCACAACTTACTATTTTTACCAATTTTTTGGGTCCTAAACTTTCGAAGCCGTTTTGAGGACCTAAACGACGTTTTTTGGGCATCGTTTGTCTGACTAGTATGATTCTATTACGAAATCCATATTTGGAATAGAAATTTGTAGTCCTTGGATAAATATTTCTAATGATGTATCATGTGCATCAAACGGAGATAGTATGCCAAAGTTACAACCTCAGGAAATTGATGTACCAATTTACCCCAAAGGGGCCCATATTTTGGTGTTTCATCTCCTAGGGTTAGGTTTTTGGATGTTTAGGGTTTTCCATTGTTTATAAATAATATATAGGCTTTCGAGCCTCATTGTAACATAGATTTTAGAGGCCTGTAGCAGTCACATATCTTCTCAGAAATAAGCTACCAGCACCCTAGTTAGTTTATTTCCATTCTTCCTGTAAGAAAAATTCATTTCTTTGATATTAATGAAATGAAGTGTTATTTCCATTGTATATTTGTATTTATGGTTATATGTGTATTCTATTGCATTCCTGCATAAATATGGATCAGTGGTATCAGAGCAGTATGTTTTTTCTCGATCCTTCTTTGCATGTCCCCAACGAGGTTGGGGTATAAGGAGTTAGGGCTCGATCTGGTTGAACCTTTGCAAGATCAAGCTCGTAAACCCCAATGGCCGTCCATGGGGGATCAAAAGAAAGATGATGGAGTAGGAGATCCTATCAAAATATTGCTCAAGGGGGGCCTCAAAAAACAAAGGAACGCAATGATGGATAACTTTGCCGAGATCCTTCAACGACTGCCCACCAGCGGCGCATCTGCATCTAGCAGCCACTCTAGAGGTGCAACTCCCTTTAAGGTACAAGTAAACTTTGAAATTCCCATATTTGAGGGTCAAATATATGCAGATGACATAGATAGATGGTTGAATCTATTAGATGGACATTTCTATGTTCATGACTTTTCCAACCGGGAGAAGATGATTTTTGCACTTCTCAAAGCTACCCCTCATGTGAAGGACTGGTGGGAAACCTACTGTGAGATAAAGGATGAGACAGAACCCTCTCTGTTCTTAGTCGTACCCACTTGGAATTCCTTTCGAGACGCCATCAAGGAACAATACTATCCCATGGGGAGATATGAGGACAATTACATACAATGGACCATGTTGTAGCAACAAAGGGATCAAGATGTGCATGAGCTGACGAATCTATTCCATACCCAGTGCACAAAGTTGGGTATCAAAGATTTAGAGAAACATTTGGTTATAAAGTATCATATTTTTTTGCATAGATATATTCAGGAGGAAATGGATCTCCTCGACATCTCCTTGCTTGGTACAGCATATATATATGCTGCCAAGATTGAGCATAAATTAAAACAGAATAAGTGATACTTTGGATCTGCGAATCAAAAGCAAGGGCAAGGTGCCCCCAAACCACAGAACAAAGGACAAAGCCGAGGCATGGTGGCCCAAGAAAACCTGTCAAAGCCACAAGAAAATAAAAACACCTCAAAGCCAAAGAAGGACATGGGAAAGTGGTGTGAGTTCCATAAGAGCTCCACTCACAACACAAGTGAGTGTCAAACCAAGCAATCATTGGTGGCCGAGATGAGGGCTTCTAATCAGATGCATGCTCTGACTTTGAATCAAAACCTAACAAGGGGAATGATAAAGGGAAACATATTATTGATGCGGAGACCAATGCCACAAGTGCCACTGCGAAGGTCCAGAAGGAGGAAACGGAAGATCCAGAGGAGGAGGAGTGTCTCTTCCACTCCCATATGTGGGTAAAGGGATCCCCGCTACAGTTCATTGTCAAAAATTGGAGCCAAAAGAACCTCATTTCACCAGATGTCATGAAGCGGTTGGGCTTGCCAACCAGAACACACCCACAACCATACACCATCGGGTGGCTTCACCAAGGACGGGATCTCCACGTCGGCCTGCAGTGCCGCCTTCGCTACAGCATCAAGCCCTTCACATATGAGGTATTATGTGACATTACTAATCTTGATGTTTGTGAAGTATTATTAGGCCAACCATACTTGTGGAAGTGACATGTTTTGTATGAGTCTCGGGCTCTCGCTATTATTGTTACTTTGGGAAATAAGTTGTACAAGATACCATAGGTACCACTTCTTACCGCTATCTCATTGGTTACTGCAAAACAATGCAGTAAGATCATTTCCAAAACGAGGAGATTTGTTTTCCTAATGATTCGCCCCCAGGGCAAGAAGAAGACTATGGCCACGACCTCTAGATAGGGCTCCTCTACATGACAACAACAAATGGACAAGGTTGTGGAGGAGTATTAAGACATCTTCATCTCACCCGTAGGGGTGCCTCTGCACTGTCAAGTCAAGCACCCAACTGATCTGACCCCAGGTGCGCTGCTACCTAATGGACTGATCTATCGAAGCTATGTTCTAGAGAATGATGAAATCAAGAGGTATATTCAGAAGCTGCTACATAAACGTCAGTTCTGGATGAGTTCATCACGTTGTGCGAGCCTGGTCATGTTGGTACAAAAGAAGGATGGGACTTGGAGACTCTATATTGACTATCAGGTGTTGAACAAGATCACTGTCCGAAATAGGTACCCGATCCCATGGATTGATGACCTTCTGGACCAACTCAAAGGGGCGAAATATTTCAGCAAGATTGACTTGAAGTTTGGGTATCACCAAGTACCAATCGAACCCCTTGATATGTGAAAGACTACCTTCAAAGCCAAGGAGGGCCTTTTCAAATGGCTGGTCATGCCTTTCAGGTTGATGAATTCTCCCGCAACCTTCATGAGGTCGATGGACGACATCTTGCGGCTATTCACCAACTCATTTGTAGTGGTGTACTTGGATGACATTCTGATCCTCAGCCAGACTTGGGAAGAGCACCTCCACCACATCCGACAAGTCCTCCAAACGCTGCGGAAACACAAGTTATGTGCCAATTTTGAGAAGTGCACTTTTGGCATGACCCAGGTTCAATATCTGGGATACATTATTGATGAAAGGGGAGTGCACGTGGATCCAACCAAAATCCAAGTCATTCAGGATTGGACAGCCCCAACCACTCTAACAGAGCTTCGTAAATTTTTGGGTCTTGCTAATTTCTACCACAGGTTCATGTTGGGATTCTCTCATATCACTTAGCCCTTGAGTCAAGTCACCAAGGCAGGAGCGAATGCAAAATTATTTTGGTCGAAATCTCAACAGAAGGCGTTCATAGAATTGAAACATCGCCTCTATTCTTCCCTAGTGCTCACATTAGCAGACTTGCAACAACCATTTGAGATTGATATGGATGCCTCTCACTATTCTATTGGGGCAGTTCTTACTCAACAAGAGCATCCAGTGGCATATCATAGTGAGACATTGTTTGACACAGTCTGCAAGTATCCCAGTTATGATAAAGAAATGTATTCCATTGTGTAGGCTTGTCAAAAATGGAAGAATTACATTTTGGGGAAGGAAACAATCATCCACACAGACCACCGACCCCTGCAGTTCATACAGACACAGGGGAAGTTGCATAACAATCACCATCAGAAGTGGTCCACATATCTACAATAGTTTTATTTGAACACAATAAGGGTAGCACTTATAATGTTTCAGACTGCCTCAAATGACCACTAATCATGGCGCTAACCACCTTTCACAACTTTTGTGGGCATGAGACTTTTGATTGGCCACTTCTCTACAAGAGCAATCTAGAATTCAGTCACAAATACAAGGCACTCTCGGGGGGTACGCGGGTTCCAAATTTTCACCTCCAAGATGCACTGTTATGTCACCTGGGACACCTTTGCATTCCTTCAAGCGAGTGTGCCAAGAATATGGGAAGCACACTCCAGTTGAGTCGCTGGGCATTTCGGGGTCGAGAAAATAGTGGTAGTACTACTGAAGTATTTCTATTGGCCAAACCTTCGACCGTATGTCGGGAAGTACTTCAAATCTTGCATTGCTTGCGCCATTTCCAAACCGACCATAAATAAGCAAGGCCTCTATACTCTACTACCTACCCCTAGTCGACCTTGGGAATCCATATCCATGGATTACATTTCAAGCCTTCCTTCTAGTAAGCATGGAAAGGACTGTGTTTTCATGGTTGTCGACAGATTCTCGAAGATGGCCATTATAGCGGCATGCAAGAAGAATATCACAGCAGAAGCCACTGATAAACTCTTCTTTGAACATGTGTGGGTGCACTTTGGGATCCCACAGTCTATCATCTCATATCGGGATAGCAGGTTCCTCAGCACATTTTTGTCCAGCCTCTGGTCAATGCTGGACACCAAGCTCACCAAGTCCACAACTTTCCATCCCAAAACGGATGGCTAGACAGAGGTCGTCAACAGGATGATTGTACACAATTTGCGCATGTACAATTCAAGGCATCCACGCACATGGGATGAGAGCCTTCCCTATGTACAACATAGTTATAACTGGTCTCTCCACAACTCAACCAGACATAGCCCCTTTTAGTTGAGCTTGGGATTCCAGCCACTATGTCCCATTAACGTAGCCATGTCATTTGCGGCTACTCATGTTGTTTCAGCTCATGTCTAGTCTAAAGCTGACAAAGCGAATAGCTTCATCGAGAAAATTTAGCACATCCACCAATAGGTTCATGAAATATTGGATAGAGCTAATGATAAGTACAAGCAATGGCATGATCAACATCGAGTGACACACAACTTCCAGGTGGGCAACAAAGTCTGGCTACATTTGCAGAAGGAGTGCCTCACTGGACCCCACCAAGCTTCGTCCGCTCCAATATGGGTCATACCCCATCACCAATGTTGTAGGGAACAATTCCTTTGAGCTCAGTATTCCACCATTCCTTGGTATACACCCAGTATTCAATGTGGACCACCTTCATCCCTACTTTCCATCTCTACTGGACACCTCTGACATTGCATAACAACTCACACCAAGAGAGTTAAACCCAGACTGCATGGAATAGGCCACCAAAGATTGCATCATGGACATGCAAATCAATAACACTCGCCAACATAATATCCAACTGTATTAGGTTATCAAAGTTGGCCAACTCCTGCACGAAGGCAAGTGGTTCACCAAGGACCAAGTTCAGCAGAACTTTCCTCATCTCATGGAGGAACTCAACGCAATGGGGACCATTGCTTCCTAAGGGGGGAGGAATGATCCAGGTGGATATTGGAGGCCACCCGCCTAATCCACTTGGGGCCCCACCATTGTCTCTTTCAGTTTTTCATTTTAAGAACAACATACTAGTTTTAGCAATTTTTCGGGTCCTAATCTTCCGGAGCGGCTTTGAGGCCCTAAACGACTTTTTTTTGGTATCGTTTGTCCAGAGCATATGATTCTATTATGAAATCCATATTTATGGTTGACATTTGTAGTCCTCGGATAGATATTTCTAACGATGTATCATGTGCGTCAAACGGAGATAGTATGCCAAAGTTACGACCTTGGGAAATTGATGTACCAATTTACCCCAACGGGGCCCATATTCTAGTGTTTCATTTCCTAGGGTTAGGTTTTTGGATGTTTAGGGTTTTCCATTGCTTCTCAATAATATATAGACCTTCGAGCTTCATTATAACACAGAGTTTAGAGGCTTGTAGCCGTCACATATCTTCTCAAAGATAAGCTACTAGCGCCCTAGCTAGTTTATTTCCATTATGTCTCTAAGAAAATTTCAGTTATTTGGTATTAATGAAATGAAGTGTTATTTCTGTTGCATCTTTGTATTTATGGTTATATGTGTATCCTATTGCATTCCTACATATATCCGGATCAACACGGGTGTTTCCAAGAGGAAATCCTACCCTTACCCACGGTGGACTTCAAGTGCCTACTTTGGGAAGGTTTCTTTGAGCTATCATACATCATCAGGAATTGGTGCCACATTCAGCCCCTCTCTACAGTACATTTAGCCTCAGGAATTATGCATTATCGCTTGAGGGTTTGAGAGGAGGAGGTAGTTCTTTGAATTTCAACTAAGAAACCAGTGGAGGATTCATCCTTTCACCTTGTGCATCAAGATCAGCCTTTTAGGAGTAGCATACTCATATCCGTCACTCAAGCCATCATTTCATACCTCCATGTAGCAACGATTCCCCAATGGATTGCGTAGTCCAATCTTGCAGAGCTAAAGGAGGAAGGAAGTTTCCAGTATTTCAGTTGGAAATCCTATGAGGGACCATCTCCTCACTTTGTGCACATTATTTTCATCATTCAAGAGCTTCATTGCAGTATCTAGCATCAGGGTATAGATCCTCCATCCCTGACATCGTATTTTTACTCAGTTGTTATGTATTCAGCAGCTGCATCTTTTGGAGGAGGTTGGAGGAGACAAATATTGAGCTTCTAGCTTAAGGATGTGAAGGAGGGATTAACCCTATATGCATTGATTTGGTTATTCCTTATTGCAGCCATAATATCTTCAGCTCATGCAGTTGATCTGCATACCCAGTAGTGATATAGTTGCAGGGCCTAAGAGGGTGATTTTCCAAGATTTTCAGATCTGAAAATATTTTCTGGGTTATCTTGGGTATTCATCATAGAGTCCAGATTTGAAACCCTAACATCATCTGAGTTCCATAAATGCCATATCTACATTGTTATTTTTTGTCGGCAGTTCCAATCCCGACATTTGCAGTAGTGACAATGCAGTATTCCCTCCAGCCGTCCAACAGTTACGTAGTCCCTCTTATGGGAGGACTTCAAGGTCATTCTAGGCACCCTCTTTGGCTTGAGTGTCTCATATTTTGAGCATTATTGTACTAGTTTATCCACCTCCATATTAATAAAAATGCTCATTTATTCTATCTATTTTATGGTGTATTCAGGTTATATGTTTACATTGCTGCAGTTTTCAATTATTGTGCTTTTTGTATTACTGCATTCTCCCTTTTGGGATATTGTAGCCAAGGAGGGAGTGTGTCCCAATTAGTTTGAGATGGATGTGAATAAGATTGAAATTTTGAAGTAGGTCCTTGCATCATATAAATTTGAATAGGCTTGTAGGGTCTCCTTGGAAATGCATAACATAGCTTCTTTGGTGACTGTCGTGCTCCACTATCTTCTTGGTAAACTTCTTTAAACCTGGGGAATGATGAAAAACATTTAGTAGCATATGATTTTGCATGGGTAACAAAAATATCAACATCTTATTTTTTCTCATTTTGCATTCTTATCATTTCTACTTGTTCACTTATGACGTAGTCACATAGCTGAAAGTCAGCTGCCTTTCTCAAAACCCTTGTTCTTTGGCTCCACGTGGTCAACTTACAATTCCTTGGCAATTTTATTTATCAATTTTGGAGAAAATTAATAAATAACTATATTCAACAGCTTTGAATATCAAATGGTATCTTCCGGCTTATATCTTAATTCCAACTATATAATCAAGGTTTATACCTTCGTGCGTTATATATTAATATTGGCTTTATAACGAACCTTTGAAATTTAAATAAATCTTCGCGCCTTATATAATATCCCGACACCTTATAACTACCCAGCGTTATAATAGACCTTCGGTCGGCCCCACATATATGTCAATGGCCCAATCAAATGTGTGTGTCGTACCTTGTTTAATCTTCGTGCATCTCCGTTGAACGAACACCGTCCGATGGCTTTTTCCCAGATCGACGGCTTATACGCATATCGCTCGGCATCCAACTTCAAATTTTAACGCACGATGGTGTGCTTGGACAATGGTTTTCCGGGGGTCCACCTTGCCACGCGTAAAATTCTCTATGGAATCGCTCCTCGAAAGAGAAATACCACCTTCGCACCAAAAGCGATGCGATATGGGCAATCTACTTTCCCAAATCTGCTAGCAGTTTTGAATAGTGGCTAACCAGGGTTCACGTCGGGGTTATGTTCGCCTTTGCGTACTCTAGTTGTTAACTCAGGTTCGAACTCCGGTTGACAAACAATTGTAACTTACTATGTTAAGCGGGATTATATTACCATTAACCAGATTTAAATGACCACGGTTTCACAGGCTTCTCTACTCGAGAAAATTGAGGGAAACAATAGACAGAGACATGCAAGATCTATACAAAGGTTTGTTCCAGTAGATACATATGCACAGATTTCATCACTTCGCAATTAAACAACCTCTTGACAATTAAGGATTCAACACGATTCTAGGGTAAATGCGCACAGAAACTATTTAATTGGAAGCAATTGTAACACACAGAGTTTATTGCAGAAATCTCCTCTCCTCCTCTTGTCTTTTCCATACATCCGAGGGTTTACAATTATATACATAAAACTATGACTCTTCGGTTCCTCTGAGAGGACCGTTTCAGGAAATCAACAGTCTAATTAAAACAATTCAAGTAACTGGAATATGACAACTAGACTAACTGAGTTATTCAACTTCTACGACTCTAACTGATCTAATAATACAATCAGCTAAGGTATTGACACCTAGCTGTGACAATTCGACTATTTGCAAACCCTCCTAGCCACAACATGTGGACAAAACTCCTACATTTCTGGCTAGTGTCTAATGCCCCTACATCAGACTCCCGAGGGCAATCTTCTTCATGGGCTCCTATCCATGAGCTCTTCCACTGATTTGCCTATCTTTTGCAACATTTCTTCAGTCATCCAAGTGGCATCTTCCTCTAGCTTATCCTTCCATTTGATCAAGTACTGAAAGTACTCTTGTCCTCTGGTCCTTCTGAACACTCTTTTGTCCAATATTTTCTCTGGTTGCAATGGCTGTGCTGGTGGTAGCTGCTCTCTCCAATCAATATGTTCCTTGTCTGCTGCTCTTTATTTTGCACCATCATCTTCATACTTGTACAAATCTGCAGCATTAAAAATAGGAGATATTCCAACATCAGGAGGTAATTCAATCTCATAAGCATTTTCAGAAAACTTCCTAAGTATCTTGCATGGCCCAATATTTTTGAACTTCAATTTGTTGTACTGCTTCTTTGGGAATCTCTCCTTTCTCAAGTGTGCCAAAACCTAATCTCCTACTTCAAAATGAACTTATTTTTTGCTTAAGTCTGCTCTGCTTTTGTATTTGATGCTGCTTCCTTGTAGTTGTTGTTTCACTTGTTCATGTATGGTCTAGATCTCTGAAGCAAATTCCTCACCATCTGTACTTCTCATTTCTGCCTTCCCCAGATTTCTAAATTCTGATATTCCTCTGGGGTGCATTCCATAAACAATATGAAATGGACTCTGCCCTATGCTTCTGTTTGGTGAATCATTGTATGCATATTCTGCCTGGGGAAAAATATGATCCCACTGCTTGGGATGCTCTCCTGCAAGACATCTCAATAAATTTCCCAGACTCCTATTCACTACCTCATTTTTTCCATCAGTCTGAGGATGATAAGATGAGCTAAAACTTAGTTTGGTACCAAGTTTCTTCCACAGTGTCCTCCAAAAATGACCCACAAATCTGGTATCTCTGTTTGAAACAATACTCTTGGGCAACCCATGCAATCTAACAACTTCCTTGAGGAACAAGTTAGCAACATGGGTGGCATCTGTTGGCATGTGTTGTCCTTGATGGCAACTTAGTTGATGAAATGAGATGATTGGAAATATAATGCAGAGTGTTGTCCTTGATGGGAACATATCTGATGAAGTTGTACTTGATGAACTTGTTAATGATGTAAATCTGATGTATCTACAATTAGTACAGAAGTTGCAGAAGAAAGAATCTACATTATGTGCAAGAAGAATGTCAAACAAGGTATGTAATGAAGCATACGCGGGTTTGTGTAGAAGAAGTCACATATGCACGCGGAAAATATCGTGCCAAGTCGTGTATGCCTAATTGTGCTCTAAATTTATAAAAACAGGGGTTACTACCATGGTATTGACCCATTGTATTGAGCACTGGATTGTCTATTTGATCCCGTCCAGGAATACCATTGGAAGTAATGTGGTTTTGACTCATGGTATTGAAAAAGGCTAAATCTATATAAGGAGAAGAATTTCATTGTGTAAAGGGTATGTGTGTCTGGGCTTTAATGAATACTTCACTCTGAAGTATATCTGCATGGTTGAACTCTGCTCTAAATTGATAGATTTGAATCTATGATGCATCTATGAACATAATGAAGGTTCAAGATCTCTAGATCTTGAAATGGTGAATCTCTTGGATGATCTGAATTGAAGTGATGAAGACCTGGTGCAAATATGTTGAAGAAGTTGAAGAAATCTGGGTAAGTTCATAGATCTGGTCTGATCTTCAAAATTTATCTTTTATAGATCTATACGCAGGTTCGTTTCGTGAAAAGAGCGTGTATACGCGGCTCTATTTAGACAAAAGCGTGTATGGGTTGCTAGGGTTTTTCTGACAAATTGCACAAGTTTATAAGCGGGTTCACTTCAGTAAGGGCGCGTGTATACGCGAGTCTGTCTAAAGAAAAGCGCGTATGATATTTAAATTTCTAGTTGCTCAGAAGATAATTGAGGTTCTGCATATCTGTTCTGAAGTTTGGGTTGTCTCTGATATTCTGGTTACAGTGGTATCACTGTTCTATTTGATGAAATGAGAAAAGGATGCTTGTTGACAAGTGAAGGATTGTGGTGAAGCTGTTTGATCCAGTTTGAAAATTGATGAAACGTGGTCTGCAGTGGATCTGAGGGTTGAAGCCTTCAGTCTAAAAGTAGAAGCTTTCTGCCAGTAGAGGCTGGTGAAAATATCAGGGGGTTGTAGCTCCCTTTCAGGAGAGGCTGGTAAACGAGAGAAGGTTGTAGCCTTCTTTAGGTGGGTGCCTGTGTGCTGGTATGAGTCTGTGCCAGTACATGATTGTAAGATGTTTTCTTTATATAATAAATATTGAAGACTGAGACGACGGCAGCGGTGGTTTTCTCCCGAATTGGGTTTCCACCTTAAATCCTGGTGTTCATGTGTGTTGATGATATGTGATGCTTTATTCTGTTCTTACTGCACCTGTTTACTACTTTCTTAACTTCTGATGAATGAATAAATCACTGATCTAAGTTAAGAATTAACTGCTTATTTGTATCTCTGTGCATACGCGAGTTCTGTTCAGGAAAGTAGCGTATGGGTTTAAAAGAAAGAAAAATAAATAAGTTTTCTAAATACTGATTCACCCCCCCTCTCAGTATTTTCCCAACAATTGGTATCAAGGCCAGGTTCTTCTGAAAAGGCTTAACTGCTAGAAGGAAGTTCAAGCAAGATGAGCAATCAAGAGGGAACAACATCCATCAAGCCTCCGCTCTTCAATGGAAGTAATCTAATCTTTTGGAAAATAAGGATGAGGTCCTATCTTCAATCTATGGGAGTAGATATATGGGCCATTGTTGAACAAGGATATCAATATCCAGCCACTGTACCAACGGATGCAACAGAAAAGAAGAATTATGAAACAAATGCAAAGGCGGTCAATGCTCTATTAGGGAGTCTAACTGAATTAGAATTTGTCAAGGTCATGCAGCTCGATACAACAAAGGCAATATGGGACAAAATAATTCTAAGTTATGAAGGTGATGCAAAGATAAAAAGTGTAAAACTCCAAACTCTCAGAATTGAATATGAAAAGTTAAGAATGCATAGTGATGAGAGTATTGCTAGTTTCTTTCTACGTCTTGATGACACTGTAAATCGTATGAGAAATATAGGAGAAAAAATAGCGGAATCTACTTTGGTTGAGAAAATATTGAGATCACTAATGACAAAATTTGAGTCAAAAGCCGCTTCGAAGAAACAGATCTTCAAACCTTATTATGGTGCAAATCTCACACTTAACCCATGCAGAAATGGGAGAAGAGGAGGACCATCTGAAGTCAAAGAAGTCGTATTTAGAGCTTCTACAAAAGGAAAATAAGTACAAGAAGCAAGGATCAAGATATGTCTCAGAAGAAGATGAGATAAACTTCGTAAAGAAACTTCAACTTGGCACAGGACGGTTTAGAAGTAAGCTTCCCTTCAAATGCTTTAATTGTGGAAGAGTTGGTCATTATGCTGCTAAGTGTCCTTACAAAGAAACACCTGCTAATGGAAAGGAAGCAGCAAGAAGAAATAAGAACCGGTCTAGCTCTAGAAAACGTTACTATACTCATGAAGACAGTGATGGGTTATCTGATAGTGAGGAAGAAGGTGAACAAGATCTTAGACTTCTTATGGCTTTCGAAAATGATTCTAAAGAAGAAAGGGATACTTTTATGGATGCTCTAGAAGACAATGATTTTCTTAATGAAAAAAATCAACTCAAAATATGCTTAGAAGAAAGTAAAATAATCATAGAGACTCTGAAAAATCAGATTGAAGAAGAGAAGAAGCATAATGAAAAATTAGAATGTGAAGTGGTAAGTCTAAGAAAAGAACTTGAGAAAGTAAAGATTCTGAATCTTAGATTTGCTAAAGGATCTGAAACCTTGGATGAAATTATCAAGGTACAACGTTCTCCTTTTATAAAGATAGGTCTTGGATATACCGGAGAAACTTCTCAGGCTTCAGCACCAAACTATCTAAAAGCTGCTACAACTGGTCTGCAACATTCTGCTACTTAGCAAAGGGATAAAGATTCCTCACAGGTAAAGCATGATCAGCTCAAGTCAAAGAACTTCAACTTGAATACTCTTCAAAGGAACACCAACCAGTAGGTAAATTCAAATAGAAGATTTCATGATCGAAGAAATTTCTACTTCAATGGACAATGTTTCTCATGTTACAATTTTGGTCATAAAGCTGTTCGATGTGTTGCATATAAAACTATCATGACAAGAGAAGCAAGAAAGAAGAGAATGGACATTGAATCAAAGAAGAACACTTATAGAAAATTCTCTCCTCTTCAAAATGAAGTTGAATGTGCTTACTGCAATAACTTTGGCCATGAAGAATCCAAATGCAGGAGCAAAGTTCAGCTAAAAGAACATGTCCCTTCAAGCTCGAAAGTATGGAAAAAGAAGGAATTACAGGTTGAAAATTGTGGCATAGCTTATCAGAAGGTGGAAGAAAATCAATGGTACATTGATAGGATGCTCAAAACATACAGTGACAAGAACAAACTTCTTGCATATAGTGCTCTAGAAAAATAAAAGAATGTTACTTTTTGAAATACAATTGTTTAGTTAAAGGAAAAGGGTGAGGGTCGCTTTTCTGGAAATAAAAAGTGAAAGCAATAATTTCATATGTGAATGGATTAAAACATAACTTGTTAAGTGTAAGTCAAATGTGACCAAGAACCGGTTGTATTCGGCTCAAAAGAATGTGTGGCACGTGATCTTGATATAGGTAAAACAATTATAAAAGGAAACAACTCCAACTCCGTATGTATTGAAGAACTCCGCAAAGAACAATGTTACTTGAGAAAATCTTCAGAAAATTGGTTATGGCATAGAAGGTTGGGGCATCTGAGCTTCTCTCAAATCAACAAGTCAGACTTAAAGTTGTTCGTGGTCTTCCCAATATTACTCTTCCGGAAAATATCATATGTAAATCTTGCCAATTCGGTAAGGAGACCAGAGTGCAATTTAATGCCAAGGAAGGATCATCAAGTGGGCCTCTTGAACTTATTCATACAGATATATGTGGACCTATGAGGAAAAAGTCACCACGTGGTGAAGAATATTATATCTTATTTATTGATGACTTCTCTAGAATGTGTTGGATTGGGTTTCTTAAACACAAGGATGAAGCATTTGAGAGATTCCAGTTATTCAAAGCTTTGGTTGAAAATGAATTAGATCTAAAAATCGAATGTCTTAGATCTGATCGAGGAGGTGAATATACATCAAATGAATTCCTTGAATTTTGTGAACAACATGGCATAAAAGGACAGTTTTTGGTAGAAGGCACTCCTCAACAGAATGGTGTAGCAGAAAGAATGAATAGAATAGTTCAACAAATGGCTAGAGCCATGCTTGATGATTCCGGAACACCTGACACATTTTGGGGGGAATCAGCTCACACAGCGGTAAATATTCTCAACAAGGCACATGTTCGTGTAAATAGTGACAAAACGCCATATGAACTCTGGTATGGTAATCCTCCCTCTGTGAAGCATTTTAAAGTTTTTGGGAGCAAATGCTTTATCAAAAATAATTATGAAAATCTTGGCAAGTTTGAACCAAGAGTAGATGAAGGTATACTCCTTGGCTATTCTTCTCAAAGTAAAGCATATAAATGTTACAATAAAAGACTTCGAAAGATTGTTGAATGTATTGATGTTATTATTGATGAGTCTCCTGCAGCTGCAAAAGAAGAAAAACAAGCAACAAATGAAGGTGATGATGACGTATATCCTTCTACATCAAATAGAAATAATACAAACAATGAACCCAATGAAGAATCTGGAGATGATTTATTTGGAAAAGCTCCATCTAGATATGTTCAAAAGAACCATCCAGAATCTCAAATTTTGGGTGACAAAGGATCTGGTGTACAAACAAGAAGGACTCTTGTGGGATCTTCTAGCTATCTGGCATTTATGTCCACTATTGAACCACACAATGTCAATCAAGCTAGCAAAGATGAATGTTGGATACAAGCCATGAATGAAGAACTTGATCAAATTGAAAAGAATATCATACTTGGGAATTGGTTCCAAGACCTCATGATAAAAATGTTATTTGAACAAAATGGATATTCAAAAACAATATAAATGAAAATGGAGATGTTATTAGAAACAAAGCTAGACTTGTTTGTAAAGGGTATGCTCAAAAAGAAGGTATATACTTTGAAGAAACATTTGCTCCCGTAGCTAGACTTGAAGCCATAAGAATGTTTCTTGCCTTTTCAAGCTTTCAACAATTCAAAGTTTATCAAATGGATGTTAAATCTGCTTTCCTCAATGGTGATCTAGAAGAAGAGGTATATATAGAACAACGAGAAGGATTCATTTTGGGAAATGATATAAATCTTGTTTGTAGACTTAAAAAGGCTCTATATGGTCTCAAAAAAGCTCCAAGGGCACGGTATTATCGTCTTGACAAATATCTTCATCCACAAGGATTTTCAAAGGCGTCTGCTGACAGCAACTTATACACAAAAATTGAAAATGATAAATTATTGATTGTGGTTGTATATGTTGATGATATCATCTTTGGAAGTAATAAAGAGTCTATGAGTCAGAAATTTGCTTCTGATATGCAGCAAGAATTTGAAATGTCTTTGCTTGGGGAACTAACATTCTTTCTTGGCTTGCAAGTGCAACAAGCAATAGATGGCATATTCATATCACAAGCAAAATACCTCAAGCAAATTCTAAAGAAGTATGGCATGGAAGATTTCAAACCTGTAAGTATACCAATGATAACTGGATGTAATCTCAGTTCTAATGATGATTTCCCCACAGTAAATCAACCCGAATACAGATCTATGATAGGAAGTCTACTTTATCTCACTGGGACAAGACTAGACATCATGCATGCAGTTGGGATTGTTGGACGATTCCAAGCCAATCCAAAAGAGTCTCACCTTCAGGTTGTCAAAAGAATATTCAAATATCTACAAGGAACTCAAGACTTTGGACTATGGTATCCAAAGAATGCTAATCTCACTCTTCATGCTTACACTGATGTAGATTGGGTTGGAAATGTTGATGATTAGAAAAGCACTAGTGGTGGTGCCTTCTATATGGGGCCTCGGTTAGTATCTTGGTTCAGAAAGAAACAAAGTTCTATTGCTTTATCTACAGCAGAAGCAGAATATGTGGTTGCCGCATCTTGTTTCACTCAACTCCTTTGGATGATGCAAACCTTGCAAGATTTTCAAATCAAATATACACCTCCTATCTCCATTATGTGTGATAACACAAGTGCTATCAGTATCTCAAAGAATCCTGTTATGCATTCGAAGAGCAAGCACATTCCCATCAATTATCACTTCTTACGTGAACAAGTGCTTGAACAAAAGGTGAAGTTGGAGTATGTTCCCTCCAAGGAACAAGTTGCCGATATATTTACCAAACTGCTGCCCAGGGAAGCGTTCGAATATCTTAGATAGAAGCTGGGTGTTGTCTCTGCCTCTTAGACGTTCATATCTGATTAAATTCAGAATATTACAGTGGATACGTGGGTTTCCTTAAAGACAATCGCGTATATACGCGAGTTTATCCTCAGAAAGCCGCGTATGGTTGATTGTTGACAATTTTTGTGTGGGGTCAGCACTGTTTAGCACAACTGCAAAGATGTTTGATATCTCTGATACTGTATGGTATCTCTGGTGATGTTTTATCTCTTCTATTTTGATTCATTCTCTGAAATTGGGTGAAGATGCATTGATGATCTTCTGTTGAAAGTTTTCAGGATGCACAAGCTAAGGGGGAGATGAAGGAATAAACTGATGTACAGGTTCAAGGGGAGCATTGGCCTTGCTAAGTATTATGCATTGGGCATTGTGATTCTGAAATATGATCACTTTCTTGAAGTCTTTTTTTGGTTTTGATTATAAAAGGTCATACTTGTAATTTGATGTAAAGGTCATGTTAAGATCAATGATGTAAATTTGTAATATTCAGTCATGTAAGGACTTGTTCAAATTTGTAAACCCACTTGGTTTGGTAGTTGAGTCAAAATGTGTAAAACCACTTTTTTGGGTGCTTGTGTCACATATGTAAATCCACTTGGCTGGATCACTTGGTCTTAGAGTCATGTACTTTATTGAAAACATGTCAGTTTCCGCATGAACCTGGGGAGTATGGCAACTTTGGGTGACACATCGCATCTACAACATTTTTTGCACTTCGCTGTGATGGTTTTGATCCTCCCCTTGCCGTTGATTTCAAAGGGGGAGAAATGACATGGTGTTCTAATAGGGGAGACTGATCAAACACTCACTGTTGCCATCAAGTCCAAAGGGAGATTGTTGCTATGTGTTGTCTCGTGATGGACTACTTAGTTGATGAAATGAGATTATTGGCAATATAATGCAGAGTGTTGTCCTTGATGGCAACCTATCTGATGAAGTTGTACTTGATGAACTTTTTAATGATGTAAATCTGATGTATCTATAATAAGTACATAATTTGCAGAAGAAAGAATCTACAGTATGAGCTAGAAGAATGTCAAACAAGGTATGTAACGAAGCATACACGGGTTTGTTTAGGAGAAGTCACGTATGCACGCGGAAAAGATCGTGCCAAGTCACGTATGCCTAATTGTGCTCTAAATTTATAAAACCAAGGGTTACTACCATGGTATTGACCCATTGTATTGAGTTCTGGATTGTCTATTTGATCCCGTCCAGGAATACCATTGGAAGTAATGTGGTTTTGACTCATGGTATTGAAAAAGGCTAAATCTATATAAGGAGAAGAATTTCATTGTGGAAAGTGGGTGTGTGCCTGGGCTTTAATGAACACTTCACTCTGAAGTATATCTGCATGGTTGAACTTTGCTCTAAATTGATAGATCTGAATCTATGATGCATCTATGAACATAATGAAGGTTCAAGATCTCTAGATCTTGAAATGGTGAATCTCTTAGATGATCTGAACTGAAGTGATGAAGACCTAGCGCAAATTTGTTGAAGAAGTTGAAGAAATCTGGGTAAGTTCATAGATCTGGTCTGATCTACAAAATTTATCTTTTATAAATCTATACGCAAGTTCGTTTCGTGAAAAGAGTGTGTATACGCGGCTCTATTCAGACAAAACCGCGTATGGGTTGTTAGGGTTTTTCTGACAAATTGCACAAATGTATACGTGGGTTCACTTCAGTAAGGGCGCGTGTATATGCGAGTCTGTTTAAAGAAAAGCGCGTATGATATTTAAATTGTTGGTTTCTTAGAAGATAATTGAGGTTCTGCATATCTGTTCTGAAGTCTGGGTTGTCTCTGATATTCTGGTTATAGTAGTATCACTGTTCTGTTTGATGAAATGAGAAAAGGATTCTTGTTGACAAGTGAAGGATTGTGGTGAAGCTGTTTGATCCAGTTTGAAAATTGATGAAGCGTGGTCTGTAGTGGATCTGAGGGTTGAAGCCTTCAGTCTGAAAGTAGAAGCTTTCTGCCAGTAGAGGCTGGTGAAAATATCAGGGGGTTGTAGCTCCCTTCCAGGAGAGGCTGGTAAACAAGAGAAGGTTGTAGCCTTCTGCAGGTGGGTGCCTGCGTGCTGGTATGAGTCTGTGCCAGTACATGATTGTAAGATGTTTTCTTTATATAATAAATATTGAAGACTGAGACAACGGCATCGGTGGTTTTCTCCCGAATTGGGTTTCCACCTTAAATCCTGGTGTTCATGTGTGTTGATGATACGTGATGCTTTATTATGTTCTTACTGCACCTGTTTACTGCATTCTTAACTTCTGATGAATGAATAAAGCACTGATCTAAGTTAAGAATTAACTGCTTATTTGTATCTCTGTGCATACGCGACTTTCCTTCTGGTTATCTGTGTCTATACGCGAGTTCTGTTCAGGAAAGTAGCGTATGGGTTTAAAAGCAAGAAAAATAAATAAGTTTTCTAAATACTGATTCACCCCCCCTCTCAATATTTTCCCAATAGCATCACTAGTTTTGTAACATGGAATAAAATGTGCCATTTTGGAGAATCACCACCAACAAAGACCGCATCATTCTCTCTGATTTTTTTGGGCAACTTAGAACAAATCCATCAGCTATGTCCCAAGGCTTGTCTCGAATAGGCATGAGTGTAGACATTCCCGCATTCTCGTTCTTCCTTTCGCATATCGACAATCTTTGCAATTCTTCACAAACTTATCCACTTTTGCTCTCATCTGGGGCAACAAAAGTGACCACCTTTCACGATTCACTCGCACTAAATTTTCCGTTGCAAGTCCACCACTATGCTTCTCTTTGATCAAATTTTCCCTCATGGAATATTTTGGTACACACAGTTGGCTTCTTCTAAATAGTAAGTCCTCCTGCAAGAATTAATCCAGCCACTGGCTTCTATCTATTAAAACAGGGTTATTACATGCCTCAAATGCTTCTTTAAAATCTGGATCTGTTTTATACAATTCTTTCAGAAAGTCAAACCCTACAACTTCAAAATTTGTTTCTTGAACAAGCATGTGCCTCCTACTCAAAGCATTAGCTACTTTATTGGCTTGGCCACTTATATGTTTCAAAACAAAATAAAAACTTTGGAGATACTCAACCCATTTAGCATGCTTATGTTTCAACTTGGGTTGTTGTACAATATATTGCAAAGCATGATTGTCAGAATATAATACAAATTCCCTGGACATCAGATAATGTCTCCACTTCTTCAGTGCCTAAACAATTGCATAGAATTACTTCTCATAAGAGGAATACTTTCTTCTGGTGTCATTCAGCTTCTCACTGAAATATACCACAGGCCTATCATCCTGACTCAACACAGCTCCAATGGCCTCTCCACTGGCATCACATTTTACTTGAAATGGTTTTGTAAAATCAGGCAGAATCAAAATAGGCTTCTCTGTTATATTTTGCTTCAGCAGCTTAAAATTCCTTTCTACTTTAGCAGTCCACTTAAATGGCTGTTTTTTCTTCTTTATTGTCTCTATTATGGGTGCATCAATCTTACTGAAGTTTCTTATAAACTTCCCGTAAAAACTAGCAAGTCCATGGAAACTTCTTACCTCAAAAACATTCCTGGGTGAAGGCCACTCCACAATTGCCTTAACCTTTTCTGGGTCCATCTTCAATCCTTCTGCAGAAACAACAAACCCCAAATATACCAACTCTTCCTTCATGAATGAGCATTTCTTCAAATTTACTGCCAGCCTTCTCTTGGTGTAGCTTCTTCAAAACATGATTAAGATGCCTTAAATGTTCTTCTCTAGGTTCTGCTGAAAACTAATATATCATCCAGATATACTATCACAAATTTACCAATGAATTCTTTCAACACTTCATTCATAAGTCTCATAAAAGTGTTAGGTGCATTTGAAAACCCAAAAGGCATTACCATCCATTCATATAACCCTTCATTTGTTTTAAAGGCAGTTTTCCACTCATCACCCCCTCTTATTCTAATATGATGATATCCACTCTTTAAATCTATCTTTGAGAAATATTTAGCACCACTCAAACAGTCCATTAAATCCTAAATTATGGGTAAATGGAATCTGTACCTGATTGTGATCTTATTAATTGCTCTGGAATCAGTACACATCCTCCAGCCCCCATCTTTCTTTGGGCTCAAAACTGCTGGTACTGCACATGGACTCAGACTTTCTCTAATCAGCCCCTTGTCCACCAACTCCTGTACTTGTCTCCTGATTTCCTCATTCTCCTTGGGAGTCATTCTGTAGGCTGCCTTATTTGGCAGATTTGAACCAGGGATAAAATCTATCTGATGGCTGATCTTTCTCATAGGTGGCAGCTCATCAGGTAAATCATCCACAACAATGTCACAGTAATTGTCTAACATCTCTTGTATCTCTACTGGTAAATCAGAAATCTTTGTAGAAGTAAGAACTTCCTTAGGTTTGCAAACCAAAGCAAAGCTTACCTCTTCATCTTCTATCCTCTGTAAATACTCCTTCCCGCTCAACAACAAGGTCTTTGGATCAACCACTTTGCTTGAAGGTTCTCCTTATTCCATGGGTATCAATGTATCATGCACCACATCTTTGAAGAACTTGTAAGTGTTCTTCTTTCCATCATGCACTGATGCTCTATCAAACTTCCAAGGTCTACCCAGCAGTATATGACACACATCCATGGGCATTACATCACACAGGACCTTATCTTTGTATTTGCCCATTTGCAGCTCTATCTCACACTGTTATTTTACAACCAGATGGTGCCCTTTATGCAGCCAGGACACCCTGTAGGGAGTTGGATGCTCCCTTCTCTTCAACTTCAACTTTTCTATTACCTTAGTGGAAACCAGATTGTCTGTGCTGCCACTATCAATGACTAGATGGCAGCATTTCCCTTAGACTTTGCATATGCTCCTAAACAAATTCTTTCTTTGTGCAGGCTCAGTGACCTCTTTGGCTTGCTTCAACAGGACCTTATTCACCACCAAGGATTCTCCCCTCTCTGAAAGAATTTCTTCTTCAATCTCTGCCTCTTCTCTAGTCTAGGAAACAACAGCATTCCTTGAACCAGCACCCACATTCTCTGGGCATTCATAGTGCTTGTGTCCCACTTTCTAACATCTATAACACCTCAATTCTCTACCTCTTCCTCCTCTTCCTTTTCCTCTATAAGAACCCCTTCTGCCCCTTGCATCATCCTCTGTAGATGCATTCTGAGGTGAGCTACTGTTAGCTCCATCCCTGGGTGTAGCAAGCTTTCCTCTACCACGCTGACTTCCCTTTCCTCGGAAAGTACCTCTCTTCTTGGCAGACTGTTTCCTCAGGAGTTTTTCCTCTGCTTTCAAGGCCATATGATAGGCCTCTTCCACTGTCTTAGGAGACAGTAGACCAATCTCTTCTTGGATCTCCAGCTTGAGACCATTCACATATCTGGCAGTCTTCTCAGGTGTGTCTTGGAATTGCCCAGCCCTTATGTTTACTCTGTAGAATTCCTCTGTGTATTCCTTTACTGTCAGTAACCTCTGTCTCGGGTTCTGCATTTTCTTATATAATGTCAGCTGGTAATCACTAGGCAAGAATTTACCTTTTAATTTAGCCATCATTCTGGTCCAGCTCTTGATAGGTTGCTTGCCAACTCTCCTCCTTTCTGCCTGCACTCCATCCCACCAAAGTGCAGCATGTCCTTTCAGCTTTGTTACTGCAAACTTGACCTTCTTATCTTCACTTATTTCTTCATAATCGAAGCACTTGTTCATTTCATTAATCCAGTCCACCAGCTCCTCTGGATTCAGTCCCCCTGCATAGCTTGACACTTCAATTCTGGGATTAACTGCAGACCCCAGAATAGTTCTAAGGAGCCTCATGTCAGGAGGAATTTCAACATTTCCTTCTGCTTCTTCTTTCTCAGGTTCACTGATGTCTTCAGGATCTCTAGGCTTTCTTTGCTCCATGGCATCCATTCTGGCCTCAACCCTCTGCAACATCCCCAACACCTCTGCGTTGGCAACAGGTCTTCTTCTGCTAGCACCTCTACCAACTCGGATTGCCATGTCAGCAAAACAACTTCAAACTAGCTCTGATACCACAAATGACGCAGTCACACAGCTGAAAGTCAGCTCCCTTTCTCAAAACCCTCGTTCTTTGGCTCCACGTGGTCAACTTACAATTCCTTGGCAATTTTATTTATCAATTTTGGAGAAAAGTGATAAAGAACTATATTCAACAACTTTGAATATCAAATGGTATCTCCCGGCTTATATCTTAATTCCAATTTTATAATCAAGGTTTATACCTTCACGTGTTATATATTAATATTGGCTTTATAACGAACCTTTGCAATTTAAATAAATCTCCACGCCTTATATAATATCCCGACACCTTATAACTACCTGACGTTACAATAGACCTTCGGCCGGTGCCACATATATTTCAATGGCCCAATCAAATTTGTGTGTCGTACCTTGTTTAATATTCATGCATCTCCATCGAATGAACACCGTCCGATGGCCTTTTCCTAGATCGACGGCTCATACGCATATCGCTCGGCATCCAACGTCAAAGTTTAATGCGCGATGGTGCGCTTGGATGGTGGTTTTCCGGGAGTCCACCTTGCCACGCATCAAATTCTCTATGGAATCGCTCCTCGACCTAGAAATACCACCTTCGCACCAAAAGCAGTGCGATATGGGCAATCCGCTTTCCCAAATCCGCTACCGGTTTTGAATAGTGGCTAACCAGGGTTCGCGTTAGGGTTGCGTTCGCCTTTGTGTACTCCGGTTGTTAACTAAGGTTCGGACTTCGGTTGACAAAAAATTGTAACTTACTGTGTTAAGTGGGATTCTATTACCATTAACCAGATTTAAATGACCACGGTTTCACAGGCTTCTCTACTCGAGCAAATTGAGGGAAACAATAGACAGAGACATGCAAGATATATACAACGGTTTGTTCCAGTAGATACATATGCACAGAGTTCATCACTTCGCAATTAAACAACCTCTTGACAATTAAGGATTCAACACGATTCTAGGGTAAATGCTCACAAAAACTATTTAATTGGAAGAAATTGTAACACACATATTTTATTGCAGAAATCTCCTCTCCTCCTCTTGTCTTTTCCATACATCCGAGGGTTTACAATTATATACATAAACCTATGACTCTTCGGTTCCTCTGAGAGGACCGTTTCAGGAAATCAACAGTCTAATTAAAACAATTCAACTAACTGGAATATGATAGCTAGACCAACTGAGCTATTCAACTTCTACGACTCTAACTGATCTAATAATACAATCAGCTAAGGTATTGACACCTAGTTGTGACAATTCGACTATTTGCAAACCCTCCTAGCCACAACATGTGGAAAAAACTCCTACATTGCTAGCTAGTGTCTAATGCCCCTGCATCAACTTAGATTGCTAAGAATTTATGTTTTAAAATTATCAAGAAATTTTTCAAGTTACTCTTTCGCTACCAATGTTAATGATTATTTGCTTACTCTTTCCCTTCCTCTTGATATGTGCTTGCATGTTTCAAAAATTTCTTCAAATGACAATTGGTATACATATCCTCTACTTATGAGATTAAGGAGATCAATCCATTCATCCCTAATTTTTCTAAGTAAGAATTTTTTTAGTGTGTCAAATCATAGCTGATGCAAATATTCCCTCTTAACATTATACATGAACCTATCTATGAGATCCTGAAGGCTCTCATCCTCTTTTTCATTCACACTTATACTTCAATGTTGCGGGAAACAATCTCATTTTTTGAGTGTGTTATAAGTAGCCATAAGATCTACAAAGTATCTCAAATTCAAATAGAAACATTTCCGGATCCTCTGTACTCGTACCATGGAAGTTGGGAAGGAAATATGGAGGGATTTTCTTCATATGTACACTGATGTCCATATCTTGAATGGGAAACCCAATAATATCTTCTTCATTGTCATCATATCCATCCATCTCTTCTACCTTCAAAAGTGTATGGTGATATGGTTCTTACTGCACCACGTGGTTAAGTGGGGGGGTTGGTATTGGAGAAGTATTTTTAAAAAAATTCTAAGTATCCCTACTCCTATGAGGCATGAAAAACATATTTTTTTGTATTTTTCAATATTTCAGAAACAACATGAAAAATGAAAGAAGAAAAGAATGCTAAAACATAATCAAAGCATCTACTAGACACCTCCCTGACAATGATGCCAAAAAGTGGTGAGCCCTGGTATTGCACCAAGAATGTTGTAACTCCTAGGGGTTGCCCTAATTTACTTTATCAACCTGGGTTTTTTACAAAATTGGAGGTGATAGTGCTATATACATATTAGATGCATTCTACTCATGTCATCCTCTTCACTCTACGAAAGGGTGATACTTCTAGGGTTTCTTGGTGAAGTCTGTCACACTTCAATGAAACTAAAATAAATTGAAAAAAGGAAATGATAGAAAGGAAACTCAATTAAATTGCTAAAAATAAATTACAGGAAAGGAAACTAATTTAACTTTCTGAAAAGAATGGAAAAAAAATAAACTAATTTAAATTGCAGAAAGGAAACTAATTTAACTTACTGAAAAGAAATGGCATAAAAGAAAATAATTTAAATCACACTTAACTTGGCCAATCAGCTAAACACACCCTACTTATTTTATGCTCTATCTACCATGCTTCTATCCATGTAGTTATCCATGACTTAATTATAATTTAAAAATTGTCAATTGCAGTATAGAGGGAACGGGGGTGAGAGTGTTAATGGAGGGCTTAACCACATGGGACAAGGCCTAGAGGTGGAAAGAGGGGTTTAGAATTTATTAAAACTTATTATGTCACAAACATGCTTTGGACAGGGAGACCTTTAAAAGTGCAATGGTGGAAGTACAATGGGAGGACGAAAGTGCGATATGTGATATCGCAATTCGTAATATCGCAAAGTTGGAGGAGAAGTGGTTGTGTAGTCGGGAGGAAAGTGCGAAGTGCGAAATGTGATATGGGAAGGTGCAGCGATTCGATTGTGATAAGGCGAAAATTTTCAAAGTGCGAAATGAAATAATGCCAAATTTCGAAATCTGAGATGCGATGGGAGATGTGGCAGTGGAGTACAGTAAGAATATCACAATCAGGGCTTCGAAGCAAAACGTATTAACGGGAACCAAGTGGGGAATGAAATTTGCGATTGCAATAAGGCTGAAATTTGTGAAGTGTGAAATGCGATAATGCCAAAATTGTGAAATACGAGATGCAAAGTGTGATAAGTGGGAGTTTCAAGAAGAAAGGTGGAGGTCAAACTTTTAATTGGTTTTTGTGAATAAAAATGGTGCGACAGTGATTAAGGAGAGAAGAAGGAGGGAAATGGAGGCACAGCAGCAGTGCTCAGGCGTGAAAACAAACCTGGAAAATGAAGTGGGATGGCTTGATGAAATTATCTGGGACAGTTGATACTTATTCCTGAAATCAAACTTGTTGATTCATGCACGAAAATAGACAAAATGCGTGATAAAAACCGTGAACGAAATACTCGGACTAGTAATGCAATTTCTTCCTTAAACTCAGAAGTAGGGAAGAACAAGAAATTTTTGGCCCGTGGGAAGGTCTACCCTTCTAGAAATCTATGGACAGAGATAAGAGGGAAAGGCTCAATCCACAAATTTTTTATTTTTCCTCTATTATATTACTCTCATAAGCAAATGAAAAAAACTACAGCAGCACATTGAAAGAAAAAACTAAAAAACAATGAAACTATCAGAAACTAGCTAACTTTTCAAGAATAAAACTAACGAAATGGCAGAAAAAAAACTAGCTAAATGAAGAAAAGGAAAGAATTATAATAGCAAAGAAGTTGAGGCACATGGGTTGGGCCCTAACCCACGAGCTTCGCTCTCTGAAACTAGATCAGTAAAATAACATTTGACTACTCATGTCATTACAAAAATATAGTCTTATTACATTTTGAAGGTCTTTAAAAAACAAAAGCCTAATAGGATGGAACGAATCGCATGGGATGGAATGGAATGGATTGGCATTGAATGGACCGAAATGGACCCTAATTAGCTTTTGATCAGCTTTATTTATCCTCAAGGCAGCTACCAAAAACTCCCTAGAAAATAGTGATTGAGACCACTTTGACTCTAAGTAAACCATAGATTGAGTGCACTTCATCTTCATTTTTCTTGGTTGCCTTTGATAGTTAAGGAGCGTGGACAACCCCTTGAATCTCTCCAAGATTTATCCATAATTTCATGACATTGTGCTCATTTATTCTTCAATCTTGATCTTCTAGTGGTAGGGAGCAAGTCCCTAAATTGTCTGCTTCTCCAAATCTACATAATCTACCCAATATTCTCACAATATTCTACAAAAATAACCAATATTAGGAAAAAATATGAAATTTCCTTTAAACCTTCCTAAGAACATATTAAAGCATAAGAAAATATTATTAAGTGCAAAAGGAGAGATTTAATATATCTTTTGGTGTGCATAAGGAAGGTAGATGAGCCTAAGAAAGGTTATATTTGCCTTGTTTTATGTCTAATTTAGAGGCCAATCACCATCCTTGACACTTCCCCTCATCTCTTACCCACATTTTCATCATTTCCCTACAAACCCTAGACTACACTATACTTTCCTAGGCTAGGGTTGTGTTTTGACCTTTTTCACCCTTTCCCCTCACTCATTTCCCAAAATTCCACCTCCCTACACTCCCTCATATCTATCCCTACCCCCTTAAATTTTCCCAAGAATTTAGACACCCTCAAACCCCTTCATCCTCCTCCATTCCTAAAACTATCGAAAATCCCTTGTTTTCCTACATTAAAACCCTAATTTCCCTTCCTAGTGAGCTAGGGTTTCCCATGGATTCAGAGACTACAGATCAGAGGAGGCATAAGGGAGGTACTATCATTAGATATGAACCTACTATGGCACAGGATATCATAGCTTCACCATTTCTTAATAAATCATGCCAAGATGCAGGTTGCCTTGCCTTTTGCCAAAAGGTTGAAGAGCTTGGTTATAGTGATAAACTTACAAGTTCCTTTGCCACCAGTCTAAGGATGGATAAGGTGACCATTGTAGGGGTTGTGTTTACTCTTTTAGCAGAGGCCATTTCCATAGCTATAGGGATCCAAAATTATGGAGATCTTTCGTTCAAAAGAAGATACCTAGACATTGAAATTTACAAGATGTTTTTGAAGCCTCCATACAAAGCTGCTCCAAAGAACATCTTTCCATTCAAACACTTGATTGAAAAGTATGCCCCTCTCATGAAGATGATCATGAAATATTTTACATGTGAGGGTAGGTT
This sequence comes from Pinus albicaulis, assembly GCA_034641835.2. NCBI lineage: Eukaryota > Viridiplantae > Streptophyta > Pinopsida > Pinales > Pinaceae > Pinus > Pinus albicaulis. The sequence continues at coordinate 1,937,121,244 of CM076575.1, forward strand.
CTCAAGGTTATATCAGTACCATGTGAGATTACCGATGCATTTCACCGGTGTTAAGGCTCTTAACCTACCTCACTACCTTTACAAGAGCTTGGTAAAAATGGAAGAAAAGGTACATAGCAAAGGGAAATATCATCATGCTAGCTTGTTCCATCATTGCTTGGTGAAAATCCTTGTTTTCCATCAACTTGCACAGATCAACTTGTCATGGGATGGTTTCATGCATTCAACTTCACTTTTGCCTACTCCAACTCAATCAAGCAGTCATTCTACACCATTGACTTTGCCAAGGAAAAAAGAAGTAGGTTCTACAATAAAACCTGACACAAGAACACCTAGGGATGAGGTGACTAAGACATACACTAGAGGAAATATGCTAATGTTTTCTCTTGCCAGTGTGGAAAGGGCTTAGCCTACAGTAGTTGAAGAGACGTTATAACATTAACATGAGGCACCATTGAAAGAAGAAGAAGATGTACATCTTGGCACTCACAAGGTAGACATATAGATGCATGAGGAGCTCAAATCATCAAAGAAAACCATCAAAGAGAAATAAGTTGAGATTAGAGAGATGAAGGAAAAATTATCAAAGGCTAACTTCATTATCACCTTTCTTCAACATGAAAACAAGAAGCTCCAAGCCAAACAATTGTTGCTTAGAAAGCCCGAGGCATATTTGGAGAAGTATGGTGGCAAAGGTAAGTTACTAGTTGATGTTTATGAACTTGAGGATCAAGAAGAGGAATTCAAACCAAGGAGGCTAAGAAAAAGAGGTCTCAAGAGGTAGCAAGAGCAACAAACTGAACCATCTCCACCACTAGGTCAAGAGGACTTTGATGACCTAATTGCAGCAGAAATTGAGCAAGATAAGGAGTTTGGCTTGACAATTTCAATTGTCACTTAGAGAATATTCTTGTGCAGGCTAGAAACAATAATAATCTTCAGAGGCACTTGGCCATGCACTATTGCATAAGGAACAGGATCTCTCAAATCAGAATCAAGCAGTTGAAGAAGAAATTGAGGAAAACCCTAAATAGGAAAAAGGAGAAGGACAAACTTTATTTGTTGGTTGAGGCTTCCATCAGAGCCTAATATATCATATTCTAACTTCATGGGGCAGGTTTGGGAAAATTTTGAGAAAATTTTGGAAATTTTGGTGTTTTTGGCTTAAATAGGAAATTGCAGACATCCAAAAGTGTAGCACCTTGGCGCTGCACTTTTCCCTCGGAGGTCCAAATGACCTAAACTCTACATAAAAGGATAGATATTGACCTACATATCTCAGCTATCCACTTTTTTTTCCATGTCAGCAAACAGGTGTTGGGTGCATTATAGGGTCTATAAATGTGCCAACATTTAATTTGTCAATCCGGATAGTTCGTGAGCTTCGAGACACGGAACTCTAAATTCCAGAGAGATCCCCTAGAAACCTGAAAAAACAATTCTAGTATATCTTTCACATTAATAAATTAAATCTTGCACTAAAAGAGAATTCGAGAAATGTCAATCCAAACAAGTAAAATCATGCGGGAAATAAAAGGAAATCTTATACTATTTAACAATGCGAAAGGAAATTCTAAGTACGAGCAACAGAAAGGAAATTAGAACCGGAAACCAAGTTGTGTCGACACAATATCAAAAGAATGTAAATGCTGGAATAAATTCAAAAGCAATTCAAAACCATTATGCCTGCACTACTCCTCCCTGCACTGATTTTTCCTACACTAATTCTGTGTAAAATTAACCTGAAACATCAACAACAGAACAAATGAATTTACTATGTAAATAAGCTTATAAAATAAATTGATTTAATATGAATATCTCACCTTCCTTGTCCCCAAAATTTAATCATGTAAAAGTGTCCAGAAGCTTAATGGAAAATAAATATTATCATTTTCAACATGACATAGTTTACTTCATGGCAACAGAAATTTATATATGATTGTTGCTTCCATAAACACTCAAATAGATATCAGATTCTGGAATATTAATTAAATAGGTCTGGATCAATTCAAGGAATTCAAGTTGTACGTAACAGCTCTAGAGGGAGGCAACCTTATGAAGAAATATTTAGAGTGCAAGCACAATCCGTAATGCGGTAAATCAATTAATTCTATAGTTGCAAGCAAATTAAATGACATCAATTCGAAAATGTAAAGAGAATGCAAATAATTAAACCTTGCAATAAAAATTCACACACACAGTAAATAAAAATTTAAATGCTAATTAGTTTAAGAGATGCAGAGCAGTGCCAAGTTGGTCTGGCAGCCAACCCAGCCAGCTCGCAAGCCTTATTTTCAACCTAGTTCACATAGTATTTAAAACCATGAGATGCAATAAAGAAACGAACAGATTATGTTGGAAAATGATTGGATTAATTCTCTAAAAGAAATCTTTACATTTTGCAAAAAACACTTAGCTCTAGCAAGACAAGACGAGCGATCCACTGGTTATAAAATTCATGAGCCTACACTAGGACCGGATCCTCCCTCCTATGTATTCCTTCTGTACCTATGCGTGCCTCCCAATTCCCCTTGATCGATTTCCTAATTCACTGCCTAATTAATTAACTTTTTTTCTCTAGGCAACTTATATATATATATATATATATATATATATATATATATATATATATATATATATATATATATATATATATATATATATATCAAATTAAAATTTGGGGCTTTCAATAAGCCAATCAAAATATAGGAGGCAGATTATCGATATTAACAATCTGCCAGGAATAATATTAATTTTGCAACTAAATGTTGAAATAGGGAATGATTCTGGTGAATCATTCCTCTTTTCCTGGAGTGGAGTTATTGCTGGAAAGTGCGATTTGACTAAGCTGCTCACCAAGCTTAGAAAGACAAGCACGAGTTTGTCTAACTTCTTCTGTATGACGAGTATATGACAATGAAATAAAGTCAATGTTGTTCTTTACTCCCCAAGTTGAAATGACATGCTTTTGTGAATCACTTAGTGTAGGTAGATCAATGCGAACTTGCGAGGCATGCATCATAAACAAGAAACTAGCAAGTGTAGTCGTGCTTTTCACAAGACAAACCACAGCAGATGGGTAACAGGTTGCATCTGTAAGCTGAGCCCACTAGAGTTATGAATGGTGTATCTATAGGAATATTCACCTTCTATTTATAAATACCAGGTTTGCCATTAATAGTAAAATGGTTCTTATTATCTATTGGCACTGCATTGATAGTGGCCTCGATTGTAGTGAAATCTCCTTGACCCTTGTTCTTACTATGATCACACGGGAATTGCCAAAGTTCACAAGAACCCCCTTCAATTTTTGAGATGAACTGTTCTTCAATTCTGTGTAATTACTTGCCCAGTTACTGCTACATACCTCATGGTTTTCAAATACGGTGTTGATATAGTAAGTATGTTTAGTAGCAATGGTGAACACGCTCTACCACCATAATGGATGTCCAGCCTGGGTGATATCTCTGAAATATAAAGTGGCACCAAAGCGGAAGATATGCCAATACCAATACCAGCAAACAACCAACCAAATAACCAACTACAGGAGGTATCGCATCGAGTTGCAATGACCTCCTCTTGCCAAGTTTATCAGCAAATGCACCTCTAGTAAATGATCCAACAGTGGCACCTGCAAGTGTTGTGCTAACCACCCATCCTTGTAAAACAATCTTGTTGGAAATCCAAGATCCCTTGCAATATATTCAAGCAATCCGTTTACTACACCAAGATGGTAACGAAATAAAAAGGCTCCAAAACATGCAATGCCTTCATATGGAAATACTGTAACAGAAGACTTGGATTTTCCAGATGCTGTCGACTAAGACTCCATATTACCATCGTAATATTTGGCCCGAAATTTAGAAGAATCGCTATGCTTGTTTGTTAAGCCCAAATGAAGATAGTAAAGAAGAATCCAGTTCTTTGATGGTCTTCTTTGGAGCTCCAACTGGCCCCTCCTCATTAGTGGATAAAATCATTTGAGTCAATTTGTGTTTAACCAAAATAGGAAGACTTTGTTGATCTAATGTTGCAGCAACCAATTCCCTTCTATATTTGGAGGCAAACATGCTTTTAACCTATTCTAATTCCGGAAAATATAACTGTATGCATCCTCTAGGGTGGGAACGTGAGTGTAGTCTAGGAATCCTTCGGAGTGCAGACATACATAAAATGGTGTAGGAATCCATTTCATGGTGCAAGAAGGTAAATGCAGGTTCAAAGCCTGTATAAAAGCATTATCAAATTAATTTTTAAACCTGAAACATACAAACCTCAATTAATAATGTTTTAATCATGTTAAAACAAGGATAGTAACAAATACTCGCAACAATAATCATTTAACAACACATCAGCATGAGATATTTTGAGTGAAAATAAGACAAAATGGAGGCCTAACATCCCCCCATGCTGACCATCCTGCATGTCCTCATGCAAGGAAATATGGTATTGTTACTTCTGCGCAAAAAAACAAAAATTAAAAACATTTATAGGCATTCATAATCATGTCCTTGCAACTCTATGTGATCACATTTCCTACGCTAGATGAAGGTTTCTCTAAAAACAGAGTGTCTGCTGGACTCTTTATTTGCTTAGACTAATTTAAAGAAAATCTAAAACAAAATATGCCATGGAAAAACTAAATTGCAAGGATGGTGTTATTACTTGAATAAAATAGCGAACCTTTTAAAATTTTCAAAAGAATATCTCGAAGGCATCCCTGATCAGAATTTTCATTTTAATATCCTCATTGTAAATATGAGTGACATGATTTAAAAACAAAGGTGTTAAAAGTAGACATAGTAATACCTTCCCACAATAACCATTTTACCATTATCCATGTATAGTTGAAGCTTCTCTTGTCTGGGCACAATGAATTACTTGTACTAAGGGTTTGATCAGGAGCTGAAGTCCAAGCCATGGAAAAAGCTCAAAATTGAAAGTGTTCAAAATCACTTGCAACCTGAACAAAAGGATAGGCCTCGGTGATACGATCCTGACGCCATGAATGGCACTCAAATCCAACACTGTATGTGAAAGTTATTCAAGTTTGAAAATTCACAATTTCAGGCAAAAGTCCAGTTTGACTTGGGTTGAATTTGATTTTAAAAAAATATATTAAAAAAAAGAATATTTTGGGAATATTCTTCAAAATATTTTGGGAATATTCCACAAAATATTCCCTATTGGCCAATTATCGTTCGACAAGTGGCACTGTATGATTGCAAGTTGGTTTGACTTGTTAATATGTTGACCAATTACGAGCTGCCACATGGCAGGCCCAGAGGGCGCCACGTGGCCCCCAGGTCATGAAAAATATGGCATATCAAAAAAAAAAAAAAAAATTATGCGTGAATCGAACCTCTGACCTCCCACAGCAAATCGGACGCATTTACCGTTGAGCCATATGTTTAGTTCTTAACATATATGGCGGAAAGGTTATATTTGAACCTTAATATTGTTTTGGGCGGCGGCAAAAGGGGGCCATCCCCTAAGTGATAACCCCCTCTACATAGAACCACGGGCCTAGAACCATGGCGCTTAGACACTGAAAGTCGCGGTTATAGTTGCGGATATGGTCACATGTTCCGGCGGCCATTTCGCATCAAGTTTAATGTTACGGTTTATAAAACTGTTAACCCAACGGTTATCACGGTAGTCAGGTCGATGGTCCCATGTGACCCGACCACCTGGAATTTAATTCTATTGCAAACGGTTCCACTAATTATGGCAGCGCGCCACCAAATTAGGAGAAACCGTCAAATTTATCGACCTTAACTCCAGTTGCTCCACAATTGGTGGAGCTAGTTTAGGCCAAACTAGACAAAATTTCTTTTGGTCATAAATTTTGATAGGCTCAACATTTTGGAACAAATTTTTTTTTGATTTCAGGTATTCAGAGCATTATGAATCCATTGGAACAAGTTTCAGAGCCATTGGAGTTGATATTTAGTCCCTTTTTCTTTAGGGAAGCAATGAGAGCCATCAGGGCCAAGAGGGAGTTAGAGCTATGTAGAGCTATGCTTAACCATTTGAAGTGAACCAAAAGTCATTTTAAACTTTCTTCAGCATTCTAGAGCCGTTGGGATAGGTTCTAGAGGCATTAGAGGTGTTCTACAACCATTTTAGCTTTAGGGAAGCTTTTTGAGCCATAAGGGCCATTTTGGAAATAGAGTTGTAGTGGGTTGTACCTTTCTTTTTAAGTTGAACCAAAGACCATTCTTAGCTATTTTCCACCTTATGAAACCAATGGAAGAGGTTTCAAAACTTTTGAAGACTTTCAGAGGCCGAAAACATTTAGGAGAGTTTTCAGGGCCACCAAGGCCATTTTGAGGTTTGAGCTGTACCTTTCTGTTTGAGGTGAACCAAAGATCATTTTTAGCTAATTCCTACCTTCTAAACCTATTGGAAGAGGTTTCAGATCTTTTTGAGGACTTCTGCAGCCCGAAAAGCTAAAGAGGAGTTCAAAGAGCCATCAGGGCCTTATTGAAGAAATCACTGTTTATGGTAATTCTTCACTGTTTAGTGAATTTGGAAAGGGAGTCTTAGCTTTTTCATACCTTCTGAATTAGTATTTTCATTCGAATTTTTCTATTGAGACACTTTTAAACTTTTATTAGCATCTAAAATTATTTTAATACAAGGGGACAAACTCATTTTGGGAGGCTTGATCCAACAGATGTAGCCCAAGAGGGGTGAACTGCTTATAAAACATTTGTGTCATGCTATGCTGAATTCATATTGTTGAAAAATTTTGATTCAAGATTTTAAACAGCAAATTCAATTAGCTTTCCTTCACACATAAACTCTTATACAACTACCAAAAACACTTTGTTTCAATTGCAAGAAAAGAATAATTGTTTGTACATGTCATTTGATGGAAATTGTGAGTGTTAACTTCTACAAGTTCTAAAGGCAGAGTCTGTAAAGGGCCAGGTAGCCTCTGGATGTCATCCTTTATTAAAGTTGACATATCCAGTAAATTCCCCTAAATTCAATCTCTGGATTAGATCCAAGTAGTTGTTTTATGCAACAAGACATGAAGAATTTTGCACACATTTAATTGGGGAAATGGATACCTTGCACACATTTTCAAGTACTTCCATTTTCATATCAGATGGTATCAGAGCTTTTGGTTAAGCTTGGTTATGCTCAGGTTGAGCATTGGTTGTGCTTATGTTGAGCATTTTTTTTTGTCCAAAATGTGTTAAAACAGTAAATCACTGTTTTATTGATTGCAAAATGGTTGCTTGTATGAGTTTTCTTGAGTTGAAAAGATAGTTGTTGATAGCTAAGTATTGGAAAGGAAAAAATATTTGTAGGCTATTTCCTATCCCAAAGTACCTCAAGATTATCTTTTGAAAACAAACTCACTTGATTAGTTTGCTACAAAAGCTATTGGAGTTTGTATTTTATGGCTGCTTGAATAAGAAGGGGTTTTTACAGACATTTGGTTAAAAGCTTGTCATTTGTTGGAAAGCTTTGAGAACTTTTCTTTAGAAGTTACTTTTGTTAATTTGACCATTTACATAATGTCAACTTCTTCTACAAGTGAAGTTTCCTCCTTCATGATATTCTCAATGATGACATGAAGAATGAGTTCATTAAGGTGAAGGACATGGTGTAGATTCTCATTGAGGATCAAAGAGAAAGTGTTAAGCTACATGCACAATTGTTGGCTATGAAGGATGAGAAGGAAGAAATTATCCAAAGGTTTCATGACATGGAGAAACAACTCCTTCAAGCTCAAGAAGCTTTGTCCAAGAAAATTCCTAAGGAAGAGGTAAATCATTCCAACTTGTCTTCAATTTCCTCCATTGAAAAGTGTGTTGGTTCTTTTGAAAAACATACAAGGGGAATTGGGTCCAAATTAATTTTTAAGATGGGCTATCAAGAAGTCAAAGGTTTGGGCAAGTATGCACAAGGCATGGTTGACCCTATTTCAGTTGTGGGGCGACCCAAGAATGTTGGTCTTCGTTATGTGCAGTTTAATGGCGAAGACTCCAAATCCTTGAATGCATGTGATGCAAATTTAAAGAGAACATTTATTCCAAGTTCTTCTATGCATATATGTCAAATTTTTTTTTAAGGATGATTGTCATTGTTTTAAGCCATCATTGCAGCAAGTAGAGGGTAAACATTTCGCTTATGGCTAGCCTTCAAGTTCAAACATTTTTCAAGACAAGAATTGTGATGAAAGTCTGAAAAGGAAAATTGTCTCCTCTTCTAGTTCATCGTCTTTCGAAGACAAAAAAGATGGACATTCCATGCAGCAAAATAGGTATAATTATTCACATGATCAATTTGATTATATTTTAGAAAATAATGATAATTTTTCTTGTTCAAATGAAAGAAAGTTTTGTTGTTCATTTTGTGGTGGATTTAACCATGTTGCTTCAAGATGTTGGTTGAAAAAGAAAGCACACAGGAAGCAGAAGAGGAAAAGAGAACTTTCTCATAAAGTGCCTAAGAGTTGCACATTTTTTCAAAGGAAGGGACATGATGTCTCTCATTGTTGGACCTTGCATCCAACAAATCGTCCAAAGCACAGGCAGCTAGAGGACAAAAATCTTCTCATAAGTGGATCTATGGAGCCCATTATCGATGTAGAAAATGGAAGATTCACATGAAGGTATATTGAAATCGCAAAAGATGCCCTGGAGTTAGCTTGGTAGGAAGTGGATTAACTTCTTATTGTAGCAATTCATCTTCATTTTGTACATGCAAATTTCAGATTGGTATGCATGTATTTTAGTTGAAAAATTGATGCAAGATCGCATGTAAAAGCAGTTTCAGTTGATGGAATTTCTTGTTGTTGCAAATTTTCGCCACGGATGTGTAAAAGATGAGTATGATACTCACTTATGTTGCAGAAATTTATTTTAGTTTCAGCTCTTAGTCACCCACATGTTTTTGGGATGATGTACTTGTTGGTATTTGAAAAGAAGAGTTGAAGTTGCACATGTACATAGAGGTTGTATGTGTAAATGGCGAACTGTATATAGTTCATTGTACATGATACATACACATGTGTTTGTCAAGATGTATCTTGTTGTTTTTCGACTTGTGTCGATTGTGTTACACATGATTATCGACTTGTGTCGATTGTGTCACACCTGTTTATCGACTTGTGTCGATTATGTCATGCATGTTCATCGACTAGTGTCAATTATGTCATACATGTTCATTGACTTATGTCGATTGTGTCATACATATTTTATCGACTTGTGTCGGTTGTGTGCACACTTGTTACAAATTTTGTGTGTCAATTGTATAGCACATTTCATTGTCAACTTGTTTTGATGCCGTATGTTGCACAAGGTGCCTTTGGTGTCAATTGGTGCAGAGAACGAAGTGTCGGTGCAAAGCACTGAAAGATTCCATGAGTTGGAAAGGCATGCAAGAAAAGAGGGCACAATTTTCAACAAGGGTCATTGCTGGTTTTATAATGGCAGATTGGTATGGCAAGAAAACTTGGTCAGGATTCGGCACAAGTACATGGCTCATTCAACAAAATTCGCCATGTAAACAGTTAGAAAGTCAGGAAAATTTCTGGAAGCTGAAGAGAAGAGGATGTTTTTATTCTCTCATTTTCGGTATTACAGTTCAGTTTCAGCATTTTAGTGAGCTTTTGGGGTCCAAAAGCTTCTCATTTGGGAGGTGTGATCAGGAACTCAAGTCCAAGACATGGAAAAAGCTCAAAATTGAAAGTTTTCAAAATCACTTACAACATAAATTATCGGATATGCCTCGGTGATACGATCCTGACACCGAAAACGACACTCAAATTCGACACTGTATGTGAAATTTATTCAAGTTTGAAAATTCACAATTTCAGGCAAAAGTCCAGTTTGACTTGGGTTGACTTTGATTTAAAAAAAATATTAAAAAAATAATATTTTGAGAATATTCTTCAGAATACTATGGGAATATTCCTTGGAATATTCCATAGAATATTCCCTACTGGCCAATTATCGTTTGACAAGTGGCACCATATGATTGCAAGTTGGTTTGACTTTTTAATATGTTGACCAATTACGAGCTGCCACATGGCAGGCCCAAAGGGTGCCACGTGGCCCCCAGGTCGTGAAAAATATGGCATATCAAAAAGAAATTTAATTCTACGTGAATTGAACCTCCGACCTCCCGCAACAAACCAAACGCGTTTATCGTTGAGCCATGTGTTTAGTTCTTAACATATATGGCGGAAAGGTTATATTTGAACCTTAATATTGTTTTGGGTGGCAGCAAAAGGGGGCCAACCCCTAAGGGCTAGACCCCTCTACATAGAACCACAGGCCCATAACCATGGTGCTTAGACCCCAACAGTCGCGGTTACAGTTGCGGATATGGTCACATGTTCCGGCGGCCATTTCGCATAAAGTTTAATGCTACGGTTTATAAAACCGTTAACCCAACGGTTATCACGGCGGTCAGGTCGATGGTCCCATGTGACTCGACCACCTGGAATTTAATGATATTGCAAATGGTTTCACTAATTATGGTAGCACACAACCAAATCAGGAGAAATTGCCAAATTTATCGACCTTAGCTCCAATTGCTCCACAATTGGTGGAGCTAGTTTAGGCCAAACTGGACAAAATTTCTTTTGGTCATAACTTTTGATAGGCTCAACCTTTTGGAATGAATTTTTTTTTTAATTTCAGGTATTCAGAGCATTATAAATCCATTGGAATAGGTTTTAGATCCATTGGAGTTGATATTCAGTCCCTTTTGCTTCAGGGAAGCAATGAGAACCATCAGGGCCAAGAGGGAGTTGAAGCTGTGTTGAGCTATACTTAACCATTTGAAGTGAACCAAAAGTTATTTTCGACTTATTCAGCATTCTATAGCCATTGGGATAGGTTCCAGAGGCAGTAGAGGTGTTCTATATCCATTTTAGCTTCAGGGAAGCTTTTTGAGCCATCAGGGCCATTTTGGAAATAGAGATGTATTGGGTTGTACCTTTCTGTTTAAGGTGAACCAAAGACCATTATCAGCTATTTTCCACCTTATGAAACCAATGGAAGAGGTTTCAGAACTTTTTGAAGACTTTCAGAGGCTGAAAACCTTTAGGAGAGTTTTCAGGGCCACTAGGGCCATTTTGGGGTTTGAGCTGTTTTGAGTTGTACCTTTCTGTTTGAGGTGAATCAAAGATAATTTTCAGCTAATTCCTACCTTCTAAACCTATTGGAAGAGGTTTAAAATCTGTTTGAGGAATTCTACAGCTCAAAATGCTACAGAGGAATTCAAAGAGCCGTCAGGGCCTTATTGAAGAAATCTCTGTTTATGGTAATTCTTCACTGTTTAGTGAATTTGGAAATGCATTCTTAGTTTTTTCATACCTTTTGAATCAATATTTACATTTAGATTTATATATTGAGACACTTTTAAACTTCTATTAGCATTTGAAAGCATTTAATTACAAGGGGACAAGCTCATTTTGGGAGGCTTGATCCAGCAAACGTGGCCCAGGAGGGGTGAACTGCTTATAAAACATTTGTGTCATGTTATGTTGAATTTATCTTGCTGAAAAATTATGATTTAAGATGTTAAACAACAAATTCAATTAACTTGCCTTCACACATAAACTCTTATACAGCTACCAAAAACACTTTGTTTCAATTGCAAGACATGACTAACTGTTTGCACATGTCATATGATGGAAATTGTGAGTGTTAACTTCTACAAGTTCTAAAGACAGAGTCTGTAAAGGACCAGGTAGCCTCTGGATCTCATCCTTTATTAAAGGTGGCATATCTAGTAAATGCCCCTACATTCAATCTCTGGATTAGATCCAAGTAGTTGTTTTATGCAACAAGACAAGGAGAATTTTTCACATTTAATTGTGGAAATGGATACCTTGCACACATTTTCAAGTACTTCCATTTTCAGATCAGGGTTCCACGCTCATAAGAATCATTCAAAAAATATAAATCTCCAAGGTATGACAACAGAAGGATTTTAAAGCCATTCTCAAAGAGATTTATAGTGAGTTCAAGGAAAGGCAAAAACAACCAAGTAAATCAATGTGTAAAATTAAATTTAATACCATAGGCATGGCTCTACTGCTAGCAGGCATCCATAGCCTCAATAGGGATACCTTTTAACCTCATGAAATTATTTTGTCCCACCTATTAGATATATATTCAGAGTCATTTAAGAAGATTTATTTTTTCTCTTTTTAGAAGTTAATTGAAGGTCGCTATCATGGCTTGGTAACCAACTAACGATAGTGCCATTCACAAGAACTAGCAAGAATGAAAAATCTAGCTCATGAGACCTATTTTCTTCCAGATTCTCAACTGAAAGCCATTACCCTACCTTAGTGACCAGTGTGGTAATATCATTCTCCTTAGGACCCATGATCATAGTAGGTCGGCTCGCAATGAGACCTCTTATCCCTCAATTAATTTATTTACGGTTTTTAGAAAAAATCAAATTATAATTAACGTTAGAGGGGTTACTTAGTAGGTGGGGAAGCAAATATACTCCTTAAGAGTACAGGATGGTGTAAAAAAATTTTAATTACTATTATTTACTGATTGTTCATGCTATCCTATGAACTTATTTAAAGACTTCTCAGATAATGACCAAAAAGATTCCTTGACTTGATCATGTTCGGGTTCTTTATGAAAGCTTATTATAGTTTTGTAGGTGTGGTCCACCATATGAGGTGATCCAAGTGGATATTGGTGGCCACCCACCTATTCCACTTGGGGCCCGACCATTTTTTCTTTCACTTTTTCAATTTCCTTAATTATAGCACAGTTTACTATTTTTAGCATTTTTTCGGGTCCTGAACTTTCGGAGCCATTTTGAGGCCCTAAACGACGTTTTTTGGGCATCCAACAAATATGAGTCCATTTTAGACTTTTTATCAATGGTCATTACTGTATTCCTTGGATATACCTTTCTAACGATGTATCATGTGCGTCAAACGGAAATAGTATGACAAAGTTACGACCCCGGGAAATTGATGTACAAATTTACCCTGACGGGGCCCATATTCTAGTGTTTCATCTCCTAGGGTTAGGTTTTTGGATGTTTATGGTTTTCCATTGTTTCTCAATAATATATAGGGCTTCGAGCCTCATTGTAACACATATTTCAGAGGCTTGTAGCCATCACATCTCTTCTCAGCGATAAGCTAACAGTGCCCTAGCTAGTTTATTTCCATTCTGTCTGTAAACAAATTTTAGTTATTTGATATTAATGAAATGAAGTGTTATTTCCACTAATTTTTTATATTTATGGTTATATGTGTATTCTATTGTCTTCCTGCATAAATATGGATCAGCGGTATCAGAGTGGTATGCTCTTTCTTGATCCTTATTTTCATGTCCCCAACAAGTTCAAGGTATAAGGAGTTAGGGCTCGATCTAGTTGAACCTTTGCAAGATCAGCCTCGACGGCTGTCCATGGGTGACGAAAATAAACATGAGGGAGCAGGAGATCCTATCAAAATATTGCTTGAGGAGACCCTAAAAAAACAAAGGAATGCAATGATGGATAACTTTTCCCATATCCTTCAACGACTACCCACTAGCTATTGAGATTCAACAGGAAACTTTCGGCACCCATGATCCTAGTGAAAATTAAGCACCTACACTAGGGTGGGGTCCACAGGCTATTTTTAGGTGCATGTCTATTTTTATTATCCCTTAATTTAGATGGACATTAAACTGTAATATATTCTCAATGTTGACTTGAAAATAGTTAACTAAAGTGGAAAACCAGTTAGCTAAGTGAATAGCGAGTTTGAGGTTGGTTGGTGGGACATGTAGAGTAATTATATTTGTAACAGAGTTGGTAGTGCAGTGGTGCATGATTTTGTGCAATTTGTAAATATTTTAACTTAGTTAAGTGAGTTAAACTCAGTTGTGTTGGTTGTAACTGAAGATAAACTAGTGAGAGATCAAGTGAATTAAATATTAATTAATTCATAATCAGTGATCTCACATGAAACTGAAGATTTACTAATATGAGTTGCATTCGTGTCAGATCCAGTGGAGACCAAGTTGAGTTCTAAGTGAAAGGGAAGTTTGTTGAACCTCTAATTAAACTGAGAGAGGGGGGTGAATCAGTTTAATACATTCCTGACCTTTTAAAAATTTTCATTAAACTTATTTACACCTTCATTTCAAACTCAATTTGATGTGAGAGTAATTTTAGAATGTAATCAGAAAGTATTAGTTTAATAGAGCAGTATACTTAATATGAGAGCAGCAGGTATTAAGCAAATGATACATATCAGATCAATACATAAATATCATGCACAGAGACACCAGATATAAGTGGAAACCCATAAAGGGAGAAAACCACATCTTATTATTGTTGTCATGCAAAGGCAAGCTCCAACTCCCTCTCACCACTGTTTTTCTGCAGGCACCAACCTACAGGAGGCTCCTACCTCAATTCTGCAAGCTACAACTTGCAAGGAAGCATCAAATCCCTTCAGTTTTCTGCAGGCACCAACCTACAGGAGGCTCCAACCTCAGTCAGCTACAACTGACGACTATCAAGCTGCAACTTGATAGGGAAGCTCCAACTTCCTCAATTTATCAAACTGAAAGTTTGCTGATTTACCTCAGATATCAGCCCTGTTCTGTAGCTTCTCCTTCTGTTCTGCTTTTCTTAATCTTCTCTGCCTCACTCTTCTATATTCTGCCTTCTCTTGATTTACTCTCTCCTTTTTTTTTTTGAATATCAAGATGATATTATTTATAGATTTCCTCACATGACTGTTTGTATTCTGCTTGGAATTCGAAATGGAAAGTCATGTCTCTTTGCCTTCTGCCTTCTCACTCCTTTTATCGGCTTACTCAGAAATTATAACTGTAGGTGTCAATTTTAACATTACAGTGGGAGTTTGTTTTCTCTCGGAGACTTGCCAATGCATCACAAACAATAAAAACAATTAAACCATTTACATTCGAATTACAATGTGAATTCCAGCTCACTTATTCTGTCTCTTGGTTTTCTGCGCATTTGTCTTTTCTGTGACTGTGTTTTGACTCTTTTCTGCTCTGTATGCTTTTCTGTCCTCTGCTGTGGTGTATTTGCTGCATACGTGTAACAATGCTTTTATATCAGTGCCTCTTAGAAAAATACGTGACTGCTGACTTGCAGAAAATGTCTTGTTGATGTGGAACTTTCCGCAAGCGGAACGGACATATATCACAATCATTGTATATTAAGAATCGCCCTCCCGTTAAGCTGAGGCCCGTGGGTCTACAGACCACACGGCTTATCGCAATAGCGTTATATATATATATATATATATATATATATATATATATATATATAACAACGCCCTTTCATATATATATAAGTAATTTCAACACTCGGCATACATACAACCTTCCTTTTAAAAAGGCTTAAATCAATTCTCGGCATTATATAATAAAAACTCTTTAAACAAATAAGAACTCCTTTCGGGCTCACTCACCGATCTTTCTGATGCGATGTATCACTCCTCAGCCTCTTCCGATTGCGATTATTCACTGTTATGGCAAAACTTCAAACATATATCAGTCTTGGCTTATAAACCCATCGGGTCCAGCATTTCAATCGCAATCGCAAATCTTTGTTAACATGTTCCGGAACTCAAACCTATCAAGTCACAGTTTATCAGTCCATCGGGTCCGAATCTCAATCGCAATCGCAACTTTCTGTTGTGATGTTCCGATACTCCACTTTACCTCCGATGCGATTGACCATGGAACTGAAACATTTGTTAGTCATAATTTATAAGCCTATCGGGTCCGGGCTTCAATCGCAATCGCAAGTCTTTAACATGTGTTCCGATTGACCAGTGCCGATGCGATTGGAACATGGAATTGAAATATATGTTAACATGATTTATAGACGGTAGATCGAACTTCAATAGCAATCGCAACTTCCTGTTGGTTACATGTTCTGCTGCCCTTGCGATCTCCGATTGCGATTGGGGAGGGGTCCCACCTTATAAACTTTGTTTTATGCGCACCACTTATATAACATAATATATATGCCTTGGTCCTTTGCAGCATACGTAATGCGCGGCATTTATATGTAAGATGATGGATATATATATATGTATCCTCCATCGGGGTAGGCGATTCCCGGAATAATATTTGTGTTGTATAGCACCGGTTGGAGTGTGCGATTCCCGGAATATGGTTCTGTATTATATGCATTGCATTGCCGCTGGAGTTAAGAGATTCCCGGAATAAGGATTATGTATTATATGTATAACGCCGGCTGGAGTGTGTGATTCCCGGAATTTTGTAACGGCTCTCTGCCTCTGTCACTTAGTCTCTGCCTCTGCCTCTGCTGCTTCTGTCGCTCTGCCTCTGTCTCTACCTTTCGATAACGGTTCTTCACTGTGCTTCTGTAATTTGTTACATTTGACTTTCTTTTTTTTCTTAACTTGTTGCCTCTGTTGCTTTATTTGTGCCTCTTTTTGCCTTCCCTCACGTGGCCATTGCCTCTTTTGAGTGCTTCCTCTTTCCATCGATGACAATGTTTCTATGAGTCTCCCCTTTGTGGCTGAGTAATCCTTCTCTTGTTGCTTTCTCTTCCTATTTGCCTGCTCTTCCTCTTGTTGTTTGTTCTTCCTCCCCCTTTGACATTAATGGCAAAGGACGATGCCTCATCTCTCTGTATGGGTTCTGTCGTTGCATTTCCTTTCTCTGAGTTACGTTTAGGTCCTCTTCTGCTGAAATTGGACTATGCTGCTCGAGAGTGATGTATGAAACTTGTTGAGAGAACACTTTGGTATAGTGAGCCGATATATGTTTTATAGTTGTGTTTCATTTGTAGTGCCTATAATATGCATTTTACGATTGAAAGGTTCTTGTTGCTTCTGAATGCTGATAATGCTGATAATACTGATAATGCTGATCTTGTGGACTTGTTTTATATAAAGCATCTCCTTGTTTGTTCTCCCACGGAATGATATGTCGTTTTGTTCTCCCCGAGGCTTGTATGTTCTCTTTATATCAGAGAGTAGCATCTGCATATACTACCCCTAGTCTATCTCTCAAATATTGAAATGGTTCTCTAGCAATAGGTTTAGTAAATATATCAGCTGTTTTTTCTTTTGTTGGTACATATTCCAGTTTTACTATTTTCCGAGCCACTTGTTCTCGGAGGAAATGATACTTGATTGGAATATGTTTGGTTTTTGAATGAAGCACAGGATTTTTAGATATACTTATAGCACTTGTATTATATGACAGTTGATTGTTTCATCTGTGCTTGCCTTCATGTCTTGAGGAGTTTACTTCATCATGACATGTACTTGTCTGCTGGCACCTGTAATGCCGCTGCATTTGTAGACAAAGAGATGGATGTTTGTTTCTTGCTTAGCCATGCCACCAGACTTTCTCCTAGATAGAATGCACCTCCACTTGTACTCTTCCTATCATCCACACAGCTGGCCCAATCTACATCTGTGTATGCCGATAAAGTGAAGTTTTTGCTTTTAGGATACCAAAGTCCATACTGTATTGTTCCTTGTAGATATCTGAATATTCTTTTGACTGTCAGAAGATGGTTTTGTTTAGGTGTTGCTTGATATCTAGCCACTAATCCTACTGCTAGCATGATGTCTGGTCTTGATGCAGTCATATACAATAGACTTCCAATCATGGATCTGTAAAGTCTTTGATCTATGTCAGCAGACCCATCATTAGCACCTGACTTGATGACTTTGGTGTGGGAGTTGACACAGGTTTGCAGTCCTCCATTTTGAATTTTTTCAGCATTTCTTTTATGTATTTTTCTTGTGAAATAAATGTACCTGTGTTCTTTTGCTGAATTTGTAGTCCCAAGTAGAAACAGATCTCTCCGATCATATACATTTCAAACTCTGTTTTCATTTCATCAGCAAACCCTTTTGCTAGATCATCTTTGTTGCTTCCAAACATAATGTCATCAACATACACTACAACAATCAAAAGTTCATTTTCATGGGCCTTTATGTATAGATTGCTGTCTACTCCACCTCTCTTAAAACCCTGTTTTTGCAAATATTTGTCCAGTCTTGAGTACCAAGCACGAGGAGCCTGTTTCAGTCCATATAGGGCCTTCTTTAGTCTGCACACATAGTCTTCTTTTTCTGTCAATGAGAAGCCTTCTGGTTGTTCCATGTCTACTTCTTTCTTCTGATCTTATTTTAAGAAAAGTAGATTTTACATCCATTTGATATACCTTAAAGTCTTGGTAGCATGCAAATGCCAGGAACATTCTGATAGCTTCCATTCTAGCTACAGGGGCAAATGTTTCATCGTAATCAAGTCCTTCAATTTGTGAGTATCCTTTGCAGACCAGCCTAGCTTTATTCATGATTACTTGTCCTTGCTCATTCATTTTATTTTTGAATACCCATTTTGAGCCTATGAAATTCTTCTCAGTGGGTCTAGGAACTAGTTCAGATGTTATTCTTCTCAATTTGATCCATTCTTTAATATGTTGCTTTTATCCAATACTTGTCTTGGCTTCTTCAAATTTCTTTGGCTCTATTTGTGATATTGGCTATGTATACTTCTTAAGTTTACATTAGCTGCCAGCTATTTATGCAGATCTCTGCTTTCTTGTCTCCTATGATCGATCTTAGGGATGATTCTTCACGAGTGTATCTTGAGGTTTTTGAGCTAAATCTGCATCTTCTATTGTCTTATTTGAAGGTTCATCATCATTCTCGTCTTCTTCTTCATTGTTTTAAAATTAATATTTGAAAGTGGTCCACAGCCATCTCTAGTATTGTTTGGAAGTTCTTCATCAAATCTCACATCAATACTTTCAACTATCTTCCGAAGGGTCTTGTTGTAGCACCTGTACCCTTTGCTTTTGGAACCATATCCTAGAAATATCCCTTCATCTGCTCTTGCATCAAATTTGCTAAGATTTTCATCATTATTCTTTATGTACCAAGATTTTCATCATTATTCTTTATGTAACACTTGCTTCCAAAGATTCTCCGAAATGCCTGATTGAGGTCAAGCTTTCCAGTGCCATAGTTCATAGGAGTCTTGTCACCGTTTGGCCTTAAGTGAGCTTTATTGGTGGATATGTACTCGCCGTGTGCACGTTTTTCCTGTATACGAGAAATATTATTCTTGCATCATAGCTCCGGCTATTTGTTGTAAAGACCGTTTTGTCTTCATAATCTATTTCTGCTGAGGTGTCCCGCAATAGTAAATTGTTGCTTTATTCCATGTTCATTACATAGGTCTACAAAGTCATAATCTGTGAATTCTCCTCCTCTATCTGATCTGATACACTTTAGCTTGCATCCAGTTTGATTTTCTGCTAATGCTTTGAATATCTTAAACTTTTCCAGTGCTTCTGATTTGTTCTTGAGAAAAGCAACCCATGTCATTCGGGAGAAATCATCTATTATCAACATGAAGTAGGATTCTCTACTTGGTGTTTTAGTTCTTGTAGGTCCACACAGATCCATGTGCACAAGCTGGACTGGTCTTCTAGTTGATAGCTCATCTTTAGATTTAAAGGATGTGTGAGTTTGTTTCCCAAATTGACAGGATTTGCATATGGTATTTGAAGGCCTCTTTATTTTAGGCATATCTCTGACAACTTTCTTCTTACTCAGTCTGATGATGTGGTCGAAGCTGAGATGTCCCAATCTCCTATGCCATAACCATGACTCCTCAAGTTTGCTCAGATGGCAGGCTTCATCCTCCTCCTTTACTATGTACACATTACTCTCTATTCGGACACCTTTGAGCAGAGTCTTTCCTGTTGTGCTTGATCTGACTTCACAGGCTTTGTCACACATCTGACTGACACTCGGTAAGTTTTCTTTCAGCCCATCTAAAAATAGTACATCTTGGGCCTTTCTTCTTCCATTATCTATGCTGACTGAGCCTTTTCCCCTGATCTTACCTGATTTATCATTGCCAAAAGTAACATTGCCAGATTTATTTTCATCAAGAGTAATAAACTTACTTTTGTCTCCTGTCATGTGTTTAGAGCAGCCACTGTCCAAGTACCATTGACTTTTCAGATCTTGAGCAGTTAGAGCCAGGTCACATTTATTCACCTTCTTTATCCACTGGAGGCACCCTTTTGTTTGGTATCTTTTGTGAGGTGATGAATTATATCCCTTTAGGAGAACACTTGGAAGATATATGCCCAATTTGATTGCATATACAACATTTGATTATAGTTTTTGCAAAATTGTGAGCATGAACAAAATTGCTTTGACTCATAAACCTCCTTGAGGTATTGAACATTAGTCTTTGTCCATACTTTCTACATTCAATAATTCTATGGACAAAATCCTTACAATAAAAACAATAACCATAGAAATTACTTGCGTACCTGATGTAAGGTTGTCTCTTCCATGCTTGCCTCTTTTGATGGTTTGAATCATTCCTCCTTGCACGACAATATGCAGCAATGTGTCCCTGCTTGTGGCAGACATAACAGGTGGCATTCTTCATAGGAGGCAAGAATCTCCTTTGATGGCTTCCAAATTTGATATAATCAGGAACATATGATCTTTTTTATGTTGTCTTAGTATTTGTTACAATATTTGTTATTAGAGGTTTCTTCTGGTCTCTATCTTTATCATTACATGGTTCTTCCTTTGTAGGAATTATTTGGGCTGCTTCATCAACCTTCTTTGCTTTCACAAAAATTATATTTTTGTTTTCCTTTTCTTTGCCTTTACTTGATTCTCCTTCATAGCCTATCCCAGTTTTTATTAGAGGATATCTTTGAGCATCCAAGATTTCATTCAACCTACTAGAACTTGTCATTTGAGAAGGTATAGAAAATTTCGTTGAGCACTTTCTCATTTCCTTCGTAATAATGCACTTCGTTGTGTAACTAGCTCCAAAAATAGAAGAAAAGAGATATCAATGCCTTAGAAATAAGCCACTTAGAGGGGGCAACCTCCAATACATTACATAAATGAAAAATTCTTGGATGATCCAATTTACAAAACCTCCTTTCTATATATAGGAGTCCATGGGGCCATAATGTAACCCTAGTGGGCCACAATGTAATCCTAGTGAGCCACAATGTAATCCTAGCCAACCTAACAATAATAATTTAAGGGCACAATAATAATAAAATGGGGGTTACAAGGGTACAATAATAACAATAAGTGGGTTACATTAACAACAGTAAGGGACTATACTAGTAATATAGGGACCTAACATGCCCCTCTCCTTCAAAAAAGTGTTGTCCTCAACACTTGAGTAGCTCCAGGTGCTTCTGTATAAAATTCTCATCCTTCCATGTAGAATCTTCAGTGGGTAAGTTCTTCCACTTGATGAGATACTCTGAAATTGATCGATTCCGTAGCTGTTGAGTTCTTGTTTCCATGACCGCTTCAGGTTCCAATATGATTTTTCCTTCCTCATCAAGTTCCGGCAATATTGTTTGAACTGGAATATTTTCACCTATAACCTTCTTTAAGCATGAAACATGGAAAACTGGATGCACTCGTGAAGAAGCAGGAAGATCCAATTTGTATGCCATAGTACCAATATTTTGCAACACCTTCTAAGGACCATAGTACTTTGGTGATAATTTATTATCCTTCTTAGCTTGCTTGAGGGACATTTGTTTGTATGGTTGTAGCCGTAAAAATACCCAATCTCCTACATCAAAACTTCTCTTGCTGCGATGTTGATATGCCCGTTGTTTCATTCGATTTTGTGCCAAATTCAGGTTATCCTTTAAGAGTTGGAGAACTTCTTGCTGATGCTCGATGTGATCTTCCACTGCTTGAACCTTCGAATTTTCCCTTAAAGATGATGTGATGGATGGTGGATGATATCCATAAAGTGCCATAAATGGGGTCATTTTTGCTGCAGGATGGAAGGAAGTGTTATACCACCATTCAGCAAGAGGTAACCACTTGACCCATTGTGTTTGTTTATCAGATACAAAACAACGAAGATATCCTTCCAAACATTTATTTACAATCTCAGTTTGACCATCATATTGAGGATGATAAGATGAGCTATGAGCTAATTGAGTACCCAAACAAGAAAATAACTCCGTCCAAAAATTTCCAGTAAAAATGGGATCTCTATTGCTCACAATAACCCTTGGGCTTCCATGTAGCTTTTGAATTCTATCCATAAATGTAGTAGCAACTTTACTTGCTTTAAATGGATGAGATAATGCACAAAAGTGTGCATACTTGGTAAGTCTATCAACTACCACCATGATGACACTCTTTCCTTTGGACTTAGGTAAACCCGTGATAAAATCCATTGAAATCTCCTCCCAACGTTGACTTGGAAAGGATAAAGGTTGTAGAAGACCCGGTGTCTTAATTGTCTCCACTTTATTCTGCTGGCAAACCAAACATTCCGCCACAAACTTTTGAATATCCGATTTAAGGCCATCCCAAAAAAATTCTTTCTTCACCCTGTGGTAAGTTTTTAAAAATCTTGAGTGTCCTCCTAAAGGAGAAGTGTGCAATTCCAGAAGAATCTTTTGTTTTAGTTGGGAATTCTTACAAAGATATAAGCGATCTTTGTACCATAAGGAATCATTTTTCCAACTAAATGTATCGGATGTACTAGGATCTTGCTGCAACTTTTGAATGAGTATCCATACATCTTTGTCCTTCTTCCATTCATCTCTTGCTTCAGTTATCCAATCTGGTTGGATAATAGAAATTGCACAAAGCAATGCTTCCACCTCTTCATTCTTTCTTGAGAGTGCATCTGCAACAACATTCAGCTTTCCTTTTTTGTAGATTATTTCAAAGTCATAACCCAACATCTTTGTGACCCATTTTTGTTGTTCTTCTGACGATAGTCTTTGTTCCAAAAAGTGTTTAAGGCTATCATGATCAGTTTTTACCTTGAAGTGTCTTCCCATTAGGTAAGTTCGCCATTTCTTTAGTGCATGTAGTATTGCTAACATTTCCTTCTCATAAATAGGTTTCTGTAAATACTTTCCTTTGATCGGACGACTTTCAAAAGCAATGGGTCTTCCTTCCTGCATTAAAACTGCACCAATTCCATTTCCTGAGGCATCACATTCCACAATAAAGGTTTTTGTGAAGTCCGGCGTAGCTAAGACCGGTGCTAGGCACATTGCCTCTTTAAGATGTTCAAAGGCCTTAGTTGCTTCAGGAGTCCATGAAAATGCATCTTTCTTCAATAATGTTGTTAGAGGTGCTGCTATTCTCCCATAATTCTTAACAAACTTGCGATAATACCCTGTTAACCCGAGAAATCCTCGCAATTTCTTATGGTTGTCGAGACTTTCCATTCCTTAATGGCTTTAATTTTGTTAGGGTCTACTTTAACACCCTCGTGAGATACAATATGACCCAGATATTCCACCTCTTGTACTCCAAAGAAACATTTGGATTTTTTTTCATATAATTGTTTCTCCTGCAATAGTTTGAGCACCCTGTCAACATGTTCAACATGATCCTTCCAAGACCTGTTGTAGATTAGTATATCATCCAAAAATACTAGCACAAATTTTCTAAGGAAGGGTTTGAAAATGGAATTCATTAACCCTTGAAATGTAGAAGGTGCATTGGTAAGGCCAAAAGGCATGAGAAAAAATTCATAATGACCCTCATGAGTTCGAAATGCTGTTTTTGGAATATCTTGAGTCTTCATTCTAATTTGATGATATCCTGAACGAAGATCCAACTTGGTAAAATAAATTGCTCCATGTAATTCATCCAATAATTCATCAATCACGGGAATGGGAAATTTGTCTTTAATGGTGAGCTTATTGAGCTCCCTATAATCTGGACACATTCGCCATGATCCATCCTTCTTGTGTACCAATACTACGGGAGCAAAGAAATAACTTTGACTAGGTTGAATTATACCCGCCTCTAACATTTCTGCAATCATACGTTCAATTTCGCTCTTTTGGAAGTAAGGATATCTATAAGGCCTGATGTTTGGAGGAACACTTCCTGGAATCAAATGAATAGCATGATCATGATCACGAATAGGTGGGAGTCCTTTGGGAGTTTCAAATATCTTGGAATGATTGTCCAGGACTTGTTGGAGATCTGCAGAAATAGATGATTTTGATGTCGGAACTTCTAGAGAGCATAATTGTGCAATTACGCCTCGTTGTTCTTTCTTTATAATTTTTGTCATGACATTAGAGCTTATTATCCTTCCTGGATTCCCTTCAATACCCCGTAATTCGACTTCCTTTCCTTCTGAAAAAAATTTCAAGAAAAGTTCTTGAAAATTAAAAGCTACCGTCCCCAAAGATTGTAACCATTGTACTCCTAGTACAACATCAGCAACTCCCATAGGAATGGAAAGCATTGGACTAGTCAATACATATTCCCCCATGGTTAGCTTGATATTATGGCATTTTCCAGAGAAATTTATAGTTCCTCCATTTGCAACCATCACTTGACATTCTGGTGCTGGGTATAGGAAACAATTTAATTCCTTGGCTACCTTACAATGAATTAAATTATGGGTGCTACCTGAATCAATCAACACTATTACCTTTTTCTTCTTGATCTGTCCTGCTATCTTGAGAGTTTGAGGAGTCGTAATTCCTGCCAGTGCATTACATGATATGGTCGGATTCATTTCTTCCTCTTCTATGGTTGGTTCCTGGTGTGTATCCTCTTCTTGTTCATTTTCTTCTTCTTCTTCACAATCTATGTAAAATAATTTCTTTTCAGCACACTTATGACCTTTGGTGTATTTGCTATCACAAGTGTAGCAAAGCCCTTTTGCTCTTTTTTCTTCCAATTGTTATGGTGTCAACCTTGTAGGTTGTGGAAATCTAGGCGTAGAAACACTTCCTTCTTTATAGAATTGAGTGGTAGGCTTCCTTGTCGCCATAATTTTACATTCAACTTTTCTTGCCAACCTGAATGCCTTCTCCAATGAATCAGGTTCCAAAACACGAACTTCATGTTCGATGTTATCCTTTAGAGTACCTATGAAGAGATCAATCCTGTGTTCCTCTGGAATATCAGTTACCCTTATATTCAATTTTTGGAAGTCCTCAATGTGCTGCCCCACTAAACCCTTTTGTTTGAGATTTATCAATTGGCTAAGAAGGTGTTGCTCTTTGTATCCTCATAATGTGCTATCATTTCCTCCGTAAAAATTGACCAAGTGACAATTTTTTTACGGGAGCAAAGCCATTGATACCATACAAATGTATTTTGTTCTAAATGTAAAGTTGCAATGCGTACCTTGTGTGTGTTTTGTACGTTATGGAGATCAAAATATTGCTCCATCTGTAGTATCCATGTTACAGGATCCTTTCCATCAAACTTCCTCATATCCATTTTTGGAATATGGTGGTTCTTCCCGCCAACATTAGAGTTTATCAAATCACAATTAACATTGATTTTGTTCTCATCATGAGGTTCTTCTACTATCTTTTCACCATTAGGAAACCGTTCTTGTATCAACTTTGTAAAACCTTCGATGTATGTTTTTAGATCATTCTTCATGTTTTCCATCTTAGCTTCCATGCCATCCATCTTCTCTTCCACACCTTTCTTCAAAACCTCCATTTCATTTTTTGTTGCTCTTTGCGTGAGTGAAATTTGTTGCACTTGCTCTTGTAATTTTGATAGATCATGTTGCAATTCTTCATCTTCATGAGTCATAGTAGACCCTTCTGAAGGATTAATGGGTGTTGAATTATTTTTAAGAGGCATATTTTAGAACCCAATATTGATATGCCCTTGGAATCAATTCAAATTGATTCTTCAAACAAGACTTATGGAATTCGGAAAAAAAATACACACCTTTTTCTTGCTTTTGAGGAGCTCGATATTGAAATTGGATTATCTCTGTAATTGAAAATCTTCAATATCTGAAATTCAACCCTTTAGTAGCCCTTTGAAGCTTCTTTCAAATGCCACAGGTCTGACCTAATTTGGATTCTCCAAGGAAAAGTTGTGTCCAATCTCCCACAATGACCTAATTCTGGACTGGTTCAGTAGAGCGAACTTGTATGACTTGCCACGTGTCACTGTTTTGTCATTTGTCTCTGAAATTGATGGCCAAGAAACTACAGTCTGTGTGCTTGCAACCAATTTTTACGGCACTCAAATCCACTGCCCAGAGAGAGATTTATTGAACTTTTCCCACGATCACCTCTTTGAGATGCAATTCTGGAGCCTGACAAAGCACTACCTTCCACAGATCATATCTCCGAAAATATTGCGAACCAAGATCGGAAATTTTTTAACGAATTTCCTCAGGATTTCAGCTTCACACCATACTAATTTCATATTCTGAACCTTCGTAGAAAAATTTTTATAGCGAAAATTCCACGATGACCTGTTTAGGAGCTTGAAAAAAGACCTAACTTCCATAGATGATATCTCCGAAAATGTTGCGAACCAAGCTCTAAACTTGTTAGACAATCTTCCTCAGGATTTCAGCTTCGCACCCTGAAATTTTCAGCTTCTGAAACTTCGTAGAACAAAAGTTATAGCGAAAATGCCACGATGACCTGTTTGGAGCAGTGAAACCCTAGAATCCAAAGCTCTGATACCAAATGTTGTGTAACCAGCTCCAAAAAGAGAAGAAAAGAGATATCAACGCCTTAGAAATGAGCCTCTTCGAGGGGGAAACCTCCAATACATTACATAAATGAACAATTCTTGGATTATCCAATTTACAAAACCTCCTTTCTATATATAGGAGTCCATGGGGCCATAATGTAATCCTAGTGGGCCACAATGTAATCCTAGCCGACCTAACAATAACAATTTAAGGGCACAATAATAACAAAATGGGGGTTACAAGGGTACAATAATAACAATAAGGGGGTTACACTAACAATAATAAGGGACTATACTAGTGATATAGGGACCTAACAATTTCTTCTTCCAGCTTCTCTTGTTCTCGAGTTTTATCTTTGATTCGCTGAAGTAATATATCTTCTATCTTTTTGGCTTCTTCAAGCTTTACCTTCAGTTGCATGAGGACTTCTAAATTTTGTTCTTCTTTCACACATTTGAGGAGAATCTCTTTTAGTTTTCTGCATTTTAGTTTGAGTCTGTTAATCTCCTCCAGAGCACTTCTTAGCTCCCCCTCAAGATCGACTTCCCCTTCTTCTTCTTCTTCTAGCGGGAGTCCTTCAAGATCTTCTATGGAAATTAATAAAAATTCATAGGTTCCCTCTTCTCCTGAGAGTTCATCTGATTCTTCAGATGCACTGTTGTCTTGCTGAGCATAGAAGGATTTTCTGCTGAATTTCTTTCCTTTCTGCCAATTCTTTGATGTGTCTTTCTCTGATTCTTGAGCTTGATTTCTTACTTTCTTGTGAGGACATTTAGCAGCATAATGTCCAACTCTTCCACAGTTAAAGCATTTAAAAGGAAGTTTGCCTTTGTATCTACCTGATCCTCTATCCAATTTCTTGACAAATTTAGCCTCTTATTCATCAGAGCATGAGCATATGTCATCCTTTTCTCCTTTCTTCTTTTCTGTTTTGAATGTTGCTTCCCTTGTACTTGGCTTCTTCTGTGGGAGCCTCATCTCATATGTTGTAAGATTTCCTAGTAGTTGGTTCATGGTCAAGGTCTCCCAATCAATTGTTTCTTCTATTGCAGACACCTTGGGATTGAATCTGGATGGAAGAGATCTTAGAATCTTTTGTACAATTATACCTTCTGGTATTGTTTCTCCAAGAGCTTTCATCCTGTTAACAATTTCTGCAACTTTTAAGAAGAAGCTCCCAACATCTTCATCATCATTCATTTTTAAATTTTCAAACTGGGCTCTATATACTTGAAGTTTGGCAGTCTTAACCTTTTTATTTCCCTCATGGATATTCTCTAGAATGTCCCACATATCTTTGGCAGTCTTACTGTGCATTATTTTGATAAACTCAGCTTCACATAGTCCATTTAAGATTGCATTCATTGCTTTTGCATTAGCTACAAAGCTTTCTTTAGCTTCTTTCTCTGTATCAGTTGACTTTGTGACATATCCAATTTCCACAACATCCCAAGCTTCTAATCCTAAAGACATTATATAAGCTTTCATTCTTATTTTCCAAAAGGCATAATTTGCACCCGTAAAGAAAGGGGCTTTATTGGTTGAGCTTCCTTCTTGACTTGCCATCTTGAGAGCCTAGGATCTCCTTTCAGTTGTTAGACTGATATACAAGGAACCTCGCTCTGATACCAATTGTTGAACCTCTAATTAAACTGAGAGGGGGAGGGGTGAATTAGTTTAATACATTCCTGATCTTTTAAAACTTTTCATTAAACTTATTTACACCTTCATTTCAAACTCAATTTGATGTGAGAGTAATTTTAGAATGTAATCAGAAATTATTAGTTTAATAGAGCAGTAGACTTAATATGAGAGCAGCAAGTATTAAGCAAATGATACATATAAGATCAATACATAAATATCATGCACAGAGACACCAGATATAAGTGGAAACCCATAAAGGGAGAAAACCACATCTTATTATTGTTGTCATGCAAAGGCAAGCTCCAACTCCCTCTCACCACTGTTTTTCTGCAGGCACCAACCTACAGGAGGCTCCTACCTCAATTCTGCAAGCTACAACTTGCAAGGAAGCACCAACTCCCTTCAGTTTTCTGCAGGCACCAACCTACAGGAGGCTCCAACCTCAGTCAGCTACAACTGACGACTATCAAGCCGCAACTTGATAGGGAAGCTCCAACTTCCTCAATTTATCAAACTGAAAGTTTGCTGATTTACCTCAGATATCAACCCTGTTCTGTAGCTTCTCCTTCTGTTCTGCTTTTCTTAATCTTCTCTGTCTTACTCTTCTATATTCTGCCTTCTCTCGATTTACTCTCTCTTAAAAAAAAACTCTCTCTGCATATCAAGATGATATTATTTATAGATTTCCTCACATGACTGTTTGTATTCTGCTTGGAATTCGAAATGGAAAGTCATGTCTCTTTGCCTTCCGCCTTCTCACTCCTTTTATCAGCTTACTCAGAAATTATAACTGTAGGTGTCAATTTTAACATTACAGTGGGAGTTTGTTTTCTCTCGGAGACTTGCCAATGCATCACAAACAATAAAAACAATTAAACCATTTACATTCGAATTACAATGTGAATTCCAACTCACTTATTTTGTCTCTTGGTTTGCTGCGCATTTGCCTTTTCTGTGACTGTGTTTTGACTCTTTTCTGCTCTGTATGCTTTTCTGTCCTCTGCTGTGGTGTATTTGCTGCATACGTGTAACAGTGCTTTTATATCAGTGCCTCTTAGAAAAATACGTGACTGCTGACTTGTAGCAAGTGTCTTGTTGATGTGGAACTTTCCGCAAGCGGAACGGACATATATCACAGTCATTGTATATTAAGAATCGCCCTCCCGTTAAGCTGAGGCCCGTGTGTCTACAGACCACACGGCTTATCGCAACAGCGTTATATATATATATATATATATATATATATATATATATAACAGCGCCCTTTCATATATATATAAGTAATTTCAACACTCGGCATACATACAACCTTCCTTTTAAAAAGGCTTAAATCAATTCTCGGCATTATATAATAAAAACTCTTTAAACAAATAAGAACTCCTTTCGGGCTCACTCACCGATCTTTCTGATGCGATGTATCACTCCTCAGCCTCTTCCGATTGCGATTATTCACTGTTATGGCAAAACTTCAAACATATATCAGTCTTGGCTTATAAACCCATCGGGTCCAGCATTTCAATCGCAATCGCAAATCTTTGTTAACATGTTCCGGAACTCAAACCTATCAAGTCACAGTTTATCAGTCCATCGGGTCCGAATCTCAATCGCAATCGCAACTTTCTGTTGTGATGTTCCGACACTCCACTTTACCTCCGATGCGATTGACCATGGAACTGAAACATTTGTTAGTCATAATTTATAAGCCTATCGGATCCGGGCTTCAATCGCAATCGCAAGTCTTTAACATGTGTTCCGATTGACCAGTGCCGATGCGATTGGAACATGGAATTGAAATATATGTTAACCATGATTTATAGACCCGTCGGGTCCGAACTTCAATGGCAATCGCAACTTCCTGTTGGTTACATGTTCTGCTGCCCTTGCGATCTCCGATTGCGATTGGGGAGGGGTCCCACCTTATAAACTTTGTTTTATGCGCTCCACTTATATAACATAATATATATGCCTTGGTCCTTTGCAGCATACGTAATGCGCGACATTTATATGTAAGATGATGGATATATATATATATATATATATATGTATCCTCCATCGGGGTAGGCAATTCCCGGAATAATATTTGTGTTGTATAACGCCGGTTGGAGTGTGCGATTCCCGGAATATGGTTCTGTATTATATGCATTGCATTGTCGCTGGAGTTAAGCGATTCCCGGAATAAGGATTATGTATTATATGTATAACGCCGGTTGGAGTGTGTGATTCCCAGAATTTTGTAACGGCTCTCTGCCTCTGTCACTTAGTCTCTGCCTCTGCCTCTGCTGCTTCTGTCGCTCTGCCTCTGTCTCTACCTTTCGATAACGGTTCTTCACTGTGCTTCTATGACTGTTACATTTTGACTTTATTCTTGCTGCCTCTATTGCTTTCGTTGTGCCTCTTTTGCCTTCCTCTGCTTCAGCGCTGCCTCTTTTGCCTGAGTGCTGCCTCCTTTGCCTGAGTGCTGCCTCCTTTGCCATCAATGACAATATTTCCAACAGTCTCCCCCTTTGGCATTGATGGCAATCCACTTTCTCTGTTTGCTTTCTCTTTCTCTTGTTGCTTGCTCTTCCTGTTTGCCTACTCTTCCTCCTGTTGTTTGTTCTTCCTCCCCCTTTGACATCAATGGCAAAGGACGATGCCTCATCTCTCTGTATGGGTTCTGTCATTGCATTTCCTTTCTTTGAATTACGTTTAGGTCCTCTTCTGCTGAAATTGGACTATGCTACTCCAGAGTGATGTATGAAACTTGTTGAGAGAACACTTTGGTATAGTGAGCCAATATATGTTTTATAGTTGTGTTTCATTTGTAGTGCCTGTAATATGCATTTTACGATTGAACGGTTCTTGTTGCTTAGGAATGCTAATACTATTGATAATGCTGATAATGCTGATCCTGTGGACTTGTTTTATGCTTATCTTGCTGGCTGTTCTCCCCCTGGAATGATATCTTCGTTTTGTTCTCCCCCTGAGACTATGCTTTCTCTTTATATCAGAGAGTAGCATCTGCAGATACTACCCCTAGTTTATCTCTCAAGTATTGAAATGGTTCTCTAGCAAGAGGTTTGGTAAATATATCAGCTGTCTGTTCTTTCGTTGGTACATATTCCAGCTTTGCTATCTTTTGAGCCACTTTTTCTCGGAGGAAATGATACTTAATTGGAATATGTTTAGTTTTTGAGTGAAGTACATGATTTTTAGATATACTTATAGCACTTGTATTATCACATTTGATTGAAATAGGTTCATCAATGCTTACCTTCATGTCTTGAAGAGTTTGCTTCATCCACATGACTTGTGTACAACATGCTGCTGCTACTATATATTCTGCTTCAGTTGTAGACAAAGAGATGGATGTTTGTTTCTTGCTTAGCCTTGCCACCAGACTTTCTCCTAGATAGAATGCACCTCCACTTGTACTCTTCCTATCATCCACATAGCTGGCCCAATCTGCATCTGTGTATGCTGATAAAGTGAAGTTTTTTCTTTTATGATACCAAAGTCCATACTATATTGTTCCTTGTAGATATCTGAATATTCTTTTGACTGCCAGAAGATGGTTTTGTTTAGGTGCTACTTGATATCTAGCCACTAATCCTACTGCTAGCATGATGTCTGGTCTTGGTGCAGTCAGATACAATAGACTTCCAATCATGGATCTGTAAAGTCTTTGATTTATGTCAGCAGACCCATCATTAGCACACAGCTTGCAACCTGTGGTCATGGGAGTTGACACAGGTTTGCAGTCCTCCATTTTGAACTTTTTCAACATTTCTTTTATGTATTTTTCTTGTGAAATAAATGTACCTGTGTTCTTTTGCTGAATTTGTAGTCCTAAGTAGAAACTAAGCCCTCCGATCATATACATTTCAAACTCTGTTTTCATTTCATCAGCAAACCCTTTTGCTAGATCATCTTTGTTGCTTCCAAACATAATGTCATCAACATACACTACAACAATCAAAATTTCATTTTCATGGGCTTTTATGTATAGGTTGTTGTCTACTCCACCTCTCTTAAAACCCTATTTTTGCAAATATTTATCCAGTCTTGAGTACCAGGCACGAGGAGCCTGTTTCAGTCCATATAGGGACTTTTTCAGTTTACATACATAGTCTTCTTTATCTGTCAATGAAAAACCTTCTGGTTGTTCCATGTACACTTCTTCTTCTAGATCACCATTAAGAAAAGCAGATTTTACATCAATTTGATATACCTTGAAATCTTGATAGCATGAAAATGCCAGGTACATTCTGATAGCTTCCATTCTAGCTACAGGGGCAAATGTTTCATCATAATCAAGTCCCTCTATTTGTGAGTATCCTTTGCAGACCAGCCTAGCTTTATTCCTGATTACTTGTCCTTGCTCATTCATTTTGTTTTTGAATACCCATTTTGAACCAATGATATTTTTCTCAATAGGTCTAGGAACTAGTTCCCAGTTATTGTTCTTCTCAATTTGGTCCAATTCTTCATTCATTGCTTTTATCCAATACTTGTCCTTGCTGGCTTCTTCAAATTTCTTTGGCTCTATTTGTGATAACATGGCTATGTATACTTCTTCTGTTTTTTCTGTTAGTTGCCTTCTTGTCTGGACTCCTGCTTTCTTGTCTCCTATGATCTGATCTTCAGGATGATTCTTCTGAGTGTATCTTGAGGGGGTTTTTGAGCTCAGCTCTGCATCTTCTGTTGTCTTGCTGGTTTCATCATCATTCTCGTCTTCTTCTTCATTGTTTTCTGATGTACTGCAGCAGTCTGTATCTCTAGTATTGTTTGGAAGTTCTTCATCAAATCTCACATCAATACTTTCAACTATCTTCTGAAGGGTCTTGTTGTAGCACCTGTACCCTTTGCTTTTGCAGGCATATCCTAGAAATATCCCTTCATCTGCTCTTGCATCAAATTTGCCAAGATTTTCATCATTATTCTTTATGTAACACTTGCTTCCAAAGATTCTGAAATGTTTGATTGAGGCTGGCTTTCCATGCCATAGTTCATAGGGAGTCTTGTCACTGCTTGGCCTTAAGTGAGCTTTATTAAGGATATGTACTGTTGTGTTCACTGCTTCTGCACAGAAGGTTTGAGCAATATTATTCTCTTGCATCATAGCTCTGGCTATTTGTTGTACATACATGTTTTGTCTCTCTGCTACTCCATTCTGCTGAGGTGTCCCTGCAATAGTAAATTGTTGCTTTATTCCATGTTCATTACATAGGTCTACAAAGTCATAATCTGTGAATTCTCCTCCTCTATCTAATCTGATACATTTCATCTTGCATCCAGTTTGATTTTCTGCTAATGCTTTGAATATCTTAAACTTTTCCAGTGCTTCTGATTTGTTCCTGAGAAAAGCAACCCATGTCATTCTGGAGAAATCATCTATTACCAACATGAAGTAGGATTCTCCACTTGGTGTTTTAGTTCTTGCAGGTCCACACAGATCCATGTGCACAAGCTGGAGTGGTCTTCTAGTTGATAGCTAATCTTTAGATTTAAAGGATGTGCGAGTTTGTTTCCCAAATTGACAAGATTTGCATATGCTATTTGAAGGCCTCTTTATTTCAGGCATATCTCTGACAGCTTTCTTCTTACTCAATCTGATGATATGGTCGAAGCTGAGATGTCCTAATCTCCTATGCCATAACCATGACTCCTCAAGTTTGCTCAGATTTCAGGCTTCATCCTCCTCTTTTACTATGTACACATTACTCTCTGTTCGAACACCTTTGAGCAGAGTCTTTCCTGTTGTGCTTGATCTGACTTCACAGTCTTGTGCTCTAAATAGAACTTCACAGCCTTTGTCACACATCTGACTTACACTCAGTAAATTTGCTTTCAGCCCATCTACAAATAGTACATCTTGGGCCTTTCCTCTTCCATTATCTATGCTGACTGAGCCTTTTCCCTTGATCTTACCTGATTTATCATTGCCAAAAGTAACATTGCCCGATTTCTTTTCATTAAGAGTAATAAACTTGTTTCTATCTCCTGTCATGTGTTTAGAGAAGCCACTGTCCAAATACCATTGACTCTTCAAATCTTGAGAAGTTAAAGCCAAGTCACATTTATTCACCTTCTTTATCCACTGAAGACCCCCTTTTGTTTGGTATCTTTTGTGAGGTGATGAATTATATCCCTTTAGAGAACACTTGGAAGATATATGCCCAATTTGATTGCATATACAACATTTGATTATAGTTTTTGCAGAATTGTGAGCATGAACAAAATTGCTTATTCTACATGAGGTATTGAACATCAGTCTTTGTCCATACTTTCTACATTCAATAATTCTATGGCCAAAATTCTTACAATAAAAACAATAACCATAGAAATTACTTGCATACCTGATGTAAGGTTGTCTCTTCCATGCTTGCCTCTTTTGCTGGTTTGAATCATTCCTCCTTGCATGACAATATGCAGCAATGTGTCCCTGCTTGTGGCAGACATAACAGGTGGCATTCTTCATAGGAGGCAAGAATCTCCTTTGATGGCTTCCAAATTTGATATAATCAGGAATATATGACCTTTTTTCTGTTGTCTTAGTATTTGTTACAATCTTTGTTATTAGAGGTTTCTTCTGGTCTCTGTCTTTCTCATTACATGTTTCTTCCTTTGTAGGAATTATTTGGGTTGCTTCATCAACCTTCTTTGCTTTCACAAAAATTATATTTTTGTTTTCCTTTTCTTTGCCTTTACTTGATTCTCCTTCATAGCCTATCCCAGTTTTTATGAGAGGAGATCTTTGAGCATCCAAGATTTCATTCAGCCTACTAGAACTTGTCATTTGAGAAGGGTATATAGAAAATTTTTGTTGAGCACTTTCTAATTTCCTTCTCAGAAACAAAATTTCTTCTTCCAGCTTCTCTTGTTCTCGAGTTTTATCTTTGATTTGCTGAAGTAATATATCTTCTATCTTTTTGGCTTCTTCAAGCTTTACCTTCAGCTGCATGAGGACTTCTATATTTTGTTCTATTTTCACACATTTGAGGAGAATCTCTTTTTGTTTTCTACATTTTAGTTTGAGTCTGTCAATCTCCTCCAGAGCACTTCTTAGCCCCCCCTCAAGATCGAGTTCCCCTTCTTCTTCTTCTTCTAGCGGGAGTCCTTCAAGATCTTCTATGGCCATTAATAAAAATTCAGAGGTTCCCTCTTCTCCTGAGAGTTCATCTGAGTCTTCAGATGCACTGCGGTCTTGCTGAGCATAGAAGGATTTTCTGCTGAATTTCTTTCCTTTCTGCCAATTCTTTGATGTGTCTTTCTCTGATTCTTGAGCTTGATTTCTTACTTTCTTGTGAGGACATCTAGCAGCATAATGTCCAACTCTTCCATAGTTAAAGCATTTAAAAGGAAGTTTGCCTTTGTATCTACCTAATCCTCTATCCAATTTCTTGACAAATTTAGCCTCTTCTTCATCAGAGCAGGAGCATATGTCTTCCTTTTCTTCTTTCTTCTTTTCTATTTTGAATGTTGCTTCCCTTGTACTTGGCTTCTTCTGTGGGAGCCTCATGTCATATGCTGTAAGATTTCCTAGTAGTTGGTTCATGGTCAAGGTCTTCCAATCAGTTGTTTCTTCTATTGCAGACACCTTGGGATTGAATCTGGATGGAAGAGATCTTAGAATATTTTGTACAATTATACCTTCTGGTATTGTTTCTCCAAGAGCTTTTATACTGTTAACAATTTCTGCAACTTTTAAGAAGAAGCTCCCAACATCTTCATCATCATTCATTTTTAAATTTTCAAACTGGGCTCTATATACTTGAAGTTTGGCAGTCTTAACCTTTTTATTTCCCTCATCGATATTCTCTAGAGTGTCCCACATATCTTTGGCAGTCTTAGTATGCATTATTTTGATAAACTCAGCTTCACATAGTCCATTTAAGATTGCATTCATTGCTTTTGCATTAGATACAAAGCTTTCTTTAGCTTCTTTCTCTGTATCAGTTGACTTTGTGACATATCCAATTTCCACAGCATCCCAAGCTTCTAATCCTAAGGACATTATATAAGATTTCATTCTTATTTTCCAAAAGGAATAATTTTCACCGGTGAAGAAAGGGGCTTTATTGGTTGAGCATCCTTCTTTACTATCCATCTTGGGAACCTAGGATCTCCTTTCAGTTGTTAGACTTGTACAAAGGAACCGGCTCCGATACCAATTGTTGAACCTCTAATTAAACTGAGAGGGGGGGGTGAATCAGTTTAATACATTCCTGATCTTTTAAAACTTTTCATTAAACTTATTTACACCTTCATTTCAAACTCAATTTGATGTGAGAGTAATTTTAGAATGTAATCAGAAAGTATTAGTTTAATAGAGCAGTAGACTTAATATGAGAGCAGCAGGTATTAAGCAAATGATACATATCAGATCAATACATAAATATCATGCACGGAGACACCAGATATAAGTGGAAACCCATAAAGGGAGAAAACCACATCTTATTATTGTTGTGATGCAAAGGCAAGCTCCAACTCCCTCTCACCACTGTTTTTCTGCAGGCACCAACCTACAGGAGGCTCCTACCTCAATTCTGCAAGCTACAACTTGCAAGGAAGCATCAACTCCCTTCAGTTTTCTACAGGCACCAACCTACAAGAGGCTCCAACCTCAGTCAGCTACAACTGACGACTATCAAGCTGCAACTTGATAGGGAAGCTCCAACTTCCTCAATTTATCAAACTGAAAGTTTGCTGATTTACCTCAGATATCAGCCCTGTTCTGTAGCTTCTCCTTCTGTTCTGATTTTCTTAATCTTCTCTGCCTCACTCTTCTATATTCTGCCTTCTCTTGATTTACTCTCTCCTTTTTTTTTTGAATATCAAGATGATATTATTTATAGATTTCCTCACATGACTATTTGTATTCTGCTTGGAATTCGAAATGGAAAGTCATGTCTCTTTGCCTTCTGCCTTCTCACTCCTTTTATCAGCTTACTCAGAAATTATAACTGTAGGTGTCAATTTGAACATTACAGTGGGAGTTTGTTTTCTCTCGGAGACTTGCCAATGCATCACAGACAATAAAAACAA
Organism: Pinus albicaulis; assembly: GCA_034641835.2. Lineage (NCBI taxonomy): Eukaryota > Viridiplantae > Streptophyta > Pinopsida > Pinales > Pinaceae > Pinus > Pinus albicaulis. Next base: position 1,937,158,428 of record CM076575.1, read on the forward strand.
TTAAACCATTTACATTTGAATTAAAATGTGAATTCCAGCTCACTTATTTTGTCTCTTGGTTTGCTGCGCATTTGTCTTTTCTGTGACTGTATGCTTTTCTGTCCTCTGCTGTGGTGTATTTGCTGCATACGTGTAACAGTGATTTTATGTCAGTGCCTCTTAGAAAAATACGTGACTGCTGACTTGCAGCAAGTGTCTTGTTGATGTGGAACTTTCTGCAAGCGGAACGAACATATATCACAGTCATTGTATATTAAGAATCGACCTCCCGTTAAGCTGAGGCCCTTGGGTCTACAGACCACACGGCTTATCGCAACAGTGTTGTATATATATATATATATATAACAGCGCCCTTTCATATATATATAAGTAATTTCAACACTCGGCATACATACAACCTTCCTTTTAAAAAGGCTTAAATCAATTCTCGCCATTATATAATAAAAACTAATTAAACAAATAAGAACTCCTTTCGGGCTCACTCGCCGATCTTTCCGATGCGATGTATCACTCCTCAGCCTCTTCCGATTGCGATTATTCACTGTTATGGTGAAACTTCAAACATATATCAGTCTTGGCTTATAAACCCATCGGGTCCAGCCTTTCAATCGCAATCGCAAATCTTTGTTAACATGTTCCGGAACTCAAACCTATCAAGTCACAATTTATCAGTCCATCGGGTCCGATTCTCAATCGCAATCGCAACTTTCTGTTGTGATGTTCCGATGCTCCACTTTACCTCCGATGTGATTGACCATGGAACTGAAACATTTGTTAGTCATAATTTATAAGCCCATCGGGTCCGGGCTTCAATCGCAATCGCAAGTCTTTAACATGTGTTCCGATTGACCAGTGCCGATGCGATTGGAACATGGAATTGAAATATATGTTAACCATGATTTATAGACCAACCTACAGGAGGTTCCAACCTCAGTCAGCTACAACTGACGACTATCAAGCTGCAACTTGATAGGGAAGCTCCAACTTCCTCAATTTATCAAACTGAAAGTTTGCTGATTTACCTCAGATATCAGCCCTGTTCTGTAGCTTCTCCTTCTGTTCTGCTTTTCTTAATCTTCTCTGCCTCACTCTTCTATATTCTTCCTTCTCTTGATTTACTCTCTCCCTTTTTTTTGAATATCAAGATGATATTATTTATAGATTTCCTCACATGACTGTTTGTATTCTGCTTGGAATTCGAAATGGAAAGTCATGTCTCTTTGCCTTCTGCCTTCTCACTCCTTTTATCAGCTTACTCGGAAATTATAACTGTAGGTGTCAATTTTAACATTACAGTGGGAGTTTGTTTTCTCTCGGAGACTTGCCAATGCATCACAAACAATAAAAACAATTAAACCATTTACATTTGAATTACAATGTGAATTCCAGCTCACTTATTTTGTCTCTTGGTTTGCTACGCATTTGTCTTTTCTGTGACTGTGCTTTGACTCTTTTCTGCTCTGTATGCTTTTCTGTCCTCTGCTGTGGTGTATTTGCTGCATACGTGTAACAGTGCTTTTATATCAGTGCCTCTTAGAAAAATACGTGACTGCTGACTTGCAGCAAGTGTCTTGTTGATGTGGAACTTGCTGCAAGCGGAACGGACATATATCACAGTCATTGTATATTAAGAATCGCCCTCCCGTTAAGCTGAGGCCCGTGGGTCTACAGACCACACGGCTTATCGCAACAGCGTTATATATATATATATATATAACAGCGCCCTTTCATATATATATAAGTAATTTCAACACTCGGCATACATACAACCTTCCTTTTAAAAAGGCTTAAATCAATTCTCGGCATTATATAATAAAAACTCTTTAAACAAATAAGAACTCCTTTCGGGCTCACTCGCCGATCTTTCCGATGCGATGTATCACTCCTCAGCCTCTTTCGATTGCGATTATTCACTGTTATGGCGAAACTTCAAACATATATCAGTCTTGGCTTATAAACCCATCGGGTCCGGCCTTTCAATCGCAATCACAAATCTTTGTTAACATGTTCCGGAACTCAAACCTATCAAGTCACAGTTTATCAGTCCATTGGGTCCGAATCTCAATCGCAATCGCAACTTTCTGTTGTGATGTTCCGATGCTCCACTTTACCTCCGATGCGATTGACCATGGAACTGAAACATTTTTTAGTCATAATTTATAAGCCCATCGGGTCCGGGCTTCAATCGCAATCGCAAGTCTTTAAGATGTGTTCCGATTGACCAGTGCCGATGCGATTGGAACATGGAATTGAAATATATGGCCAACCATGATTTATAGACCAGCTACAGGAGGCTCCAACCTCAGTCAGCTACAACTGACGACTATCAAGCTGCAACTTGATAGGAAAGCTCCAACTTCCTCAATTTATCAAACTGAAAGTTTGCTGATTTACCTCAGATATCAGCCTTGTTCTGTAGCTTCTCCTTCTGTTATGCTTTTCTTAATCTTCTCTGCCTCACACTTCTATATTCTGCCTTCTCTTAATTTTCTCTCTCTCTCATTTTCTTGAATATCAAGATGATATTATTTATAGATTTCCTCACATGACTGTTTGTATTCTGCTTGGAATTCGAAATGGGAAGTCATGTCTCTTTGCCTTCTGCCTTCTCACTCCTTTTATCAACTTACTCAGAAATTATAACTGTAGGTGTTAATTTTAACATTACAGTGGGAGTTTGTTTTCTCTCGGAGACTTGCCAATGCATCACAAACAATAAAAACAATTAAAACATTTACATTCGAATTAAAATATGAATTCCATCTCACTTATTTTGTCTCTTGGTTTGCTGCGCATTTGTCTTTTCTGTGACCTGTGTTTTGACTCTTTTCTGCTCTGTATGCTTTTCTGTCCTCTGCTGTGGTGTATTTTCTGCATACGTGTAACAGTGCTTTTATATCAATGCCTCTTAGAAAAATACGTGACTGCTGACTTGCAGCAAGTCTCTTGTTGATGTGGAACTTTCCGCAAGCGGAACGGACATATATCATAGTCATTGTATATTAAGAATTGCCCTCCCGTCAAGCTGAGGCCCGTGGGTCTACAGACCACACGGCTTATCACAACAGCGTTATATATATATATATATATATATATATATATATATATATAACAGCGCCCTTTCATATATATATATAAGTAATTTCAACACTCGGCATACATACAACCTTCCTTTTAAAAAGACTTAAATCAATTCTCGGCATTATATAATAAAAATTCTTTAAACAAATAAGAACTCCTTTCGGGCTCACTCGCCGATATTTCCGATGCGATGTATCACTCCTCAACCTCTTCCGATTGCGATTATTCACTGTTATGGCGAAAATTCAAACATATATCAGTCTTGGCTTATAAACCCATCGGGTCCGGCCTTTCAATCGCAATCGCAAATCTTTGTTAACATGTTCCGGAACTCAAACCTATCAAGTCACAGTTTATCAGTCCATCGGGTCCGAATCTCAATCGCAATCGCAACTTTCTGTTGTGATGTTCTGATACTCCACTTTACCTCCGATGCGATTGACCATGGAACTGAAACATTTGTTAGTCATAATTTATAAGCCCATCGGGTCCGGGCTTCAATCGCAATCGCAAGTCTTTAACATGTGTTCCGATTGACCAGTGTCGATGCGATTGGAACATGGAATTGAAATATATGTTAACCATGATTTATAGACTCGTCGGGTCCGAACTTCAATCGCAATCGCAACTTCCTGTTGGTTACATGTTTTGTTGCCCTTGCAATCTCCGATTGCGATTGGGGAGGGGTCCCACCTTATAAACTTTGTTTTATGCGCTCCACTTATATAACATAATATATATGCCTTGGTCCTTTGCAGCATACGTAATGCGCGGCATTTATATGTCAGATGATGGATATATATATATGTATCCTCCATCGGGGTAGGCAATTCCCGGAATAACATTTGTGTTGTATAACGCCGGTTGGAGTGTGCGATTCCCGGAATATTGTTCTATATTATATGCATTGCATTGCCGCTGGAGTTAAGCGATTCCTGAAATAAGGATTATGTATTATATGTATAACGCCGGTTGGAGTGTGTGATTCCCGGAATTTTGTAACGGCTCTCTGCCTCTATCACTTAGTCTGTTTGCCTCTTTGCCTCTACGCCTGTCACTGCGCTTATCTTTGTTTCTACCTTTCAACCAATGGTTCTTCTTGTGATTCTATGGCTGACACATTTGACTTTCTTCTTGCTGCCTCTGTTAACTTTCGTTGTGCCTCTTTGCCTTCTCACCTTGTTCTTGTGTGCCTCTTTGCACAGTGCCTCCTTGGCCATCAATGACAATATTTCTACTTGATCTCCCCCTTTGGAATTGATGGCAATCCACTTTCTCTTGTTGCTTGCTCTTCCTGTTTGCCTGCTCTTCCTCCTGTTGTTTGTTCTTCCTCCCCCTTTGACATCAATGGCAAAGGATGACGTCTCATCTCTCCGTATGAGCTCTGTCGTTGCATTTCCTTTCTCTGAGTTACGTTTAGGTCCTCTTCTGGTGAAATTGTATTATGCTTCTCCAGAGTGATGTATGAAGCTTGTTGAGAGAACACTTTGGTATAGTGAGTCGATATGTGTTTTATAGCTGTGATTCATTTGTAGTGCCTGTAATATGCATTTCACGATTGAACGGTTCTTGTTGCTTCGAAATGGATACTATTGATAATGCTGATACTACTGATAATATTGATCCTGTGGACCTGTTTTATGCTTTCCTTGCTGGCTGTTCTCCCCCTGGAATGATATTTTCGTTTTTGTTCTCCCCCTGAAATTGTGCTTTCTCTTTATATCATAGAGTAGCATCTGCAGATACTACCCCTAGTCTATCTCTCAAATATTGAAATGGTTCTCTAGCAAGAGGTTTAGTAAATATATCAGCTGTCTGTTCTTTCGTTGGTACATATTCCAGTTTTACTATTTTCTGAGCCACTTGTTCTCGGAGGAAATGATACTTGATTGGAATATGTTTGGTTTTTGAATGAAGCATAGGATTTTTAGATATACTTATAGCACTTGTATTATCACATTTGATTGAAATAGGTTCATCAATGCTTACCTTCATGTCTTGAAGAGTTTGCTTCATCCACATGACTTGTGTACAACATGTTGCTGCTGCTATATATTCTTCTTCAGCTGTAGACAAAGAGATGGATGTTTGTTTCTTGCTTAGCCATGCCACCAGACTTTCTCCTAGATAGAATGCACCTCCACTTGTACTCTTCCTATCATCCACACAGCTGGCCCAATCTGCATCTGTGTATGCTGATAAAGTGAAGTTTTTTCTTTTAGGATACCAAAGTCCATACTGTTTTGTTCCTTGTAGATATCTGAATATTCTTTTGACTGCCAGAAGATGGTTTTTTTTAGGTGTTGCTTGATATCTAGCCACTAATCCTACTGCTAGCATGATGTCTGGTCTTGATGCAGTCAGATACAATAGACTTCCAATCATGGATCTATAAAGTCTTTGATCTATGTCAACAGACCCATCATTAGCACACAGCTTGCAACCTGTGGTCATGGGAGTTGACACAGGTTTGCAGTCCTCCATTTTGAACTTTTTCAACATTTCTTTTATGTATTTTTCTGGTGAAATAAATGTACCTGTGTTCTTTTGCTGAATTTGTAGTCCCAAGTAGAAACTGAGCTCTCCGATCATAGACATTTCAAACTCTGTTTTCATTTCATCAGCAAACCCTTTTGCTAGATCATCTTTGTTGCTTCCAAACATATTGTCATCAACATACACTACAACAATCAAAAGTTCATTTTCATGGGCTTTTATGTATAGGTTGCTGTCTACTCCACCTCTCTTAAAACCCTATTTTTGCAAATATTTATCCAGTCTTGAGTACCAAGCATGAGGAGCCTGTTTCAGTCCATATAGGGCCTTTTTCAGTTTACATACATAGTCTTCTTTATCTGTCAATGAAAAACCTTCTGGTTGTTCCATGTACACTTCTTCTTCTAGATCACCATTAAGAAAAGCATATTTTACATCCATTTGATATACCTTGAAATCTTGATAGCATGCAAATGCCAGGAACATTCTGATAGCTTCCATTCTAGCTATAGGGGCAAATGTTTCATCATAATCAAGTCCTTCTATTTGTGAGTACATCCTTTGCAGACCAGCCTTGCTTTATTCCTGATTACTTGTCCTTGCTCATTCATTTTGTTTTTGAATACCCATTTTGAACCAATGATATTTTTCTCAATAGGTCTAGGAACTAGTTCCCAGGTATTGTTCTTCTCAATTTGGTCCAATTCTTCATTCATTGATTTTATCCAATACTTGTCCTTGCTAGCTTCTTCAAATTTCTTTGGCTCTATTTGTGATAACATGGCTATGTATACTTCTTATGTTTGTTCTGTTAGCTGCCTTCTTGTCTGGACTCCTGCTTTCTTGTCTCCTATGATCTGATCTTCAGGATGATTCTTCTGAGTGTATCTTGAGGGGGTTTTTGAGCTCAGCTCTGCATATTCTGTTGTCTTGCTAGTTTCATCATCATTCTCGTCTTCTTCTTCATTGTTGTCTGATGTACTGCAGCAGTCTGTATCTCTAGTATTGTTTGGAAGTTCTTCATCAAATCTCACATCAATACTTTCAACTATCTTCTGAAGGGTCTTGTTGTAGCACCTGTACCCTTTGCTTTTGGAGGCATATCCTAGAAATATCCCTTCATCTGCTCTTGCATCAAATTTGCCAAGATTTTCATCATTATTCTTTATGTAACACTTGCTTCCAAAGATTCCGAAATGTTTGATTGAGGCTGGCTTTCCATGCCATAGTTCATAGGGAGTCTTGTCACTGCTTGGCCTTAAGTGAGCTTTATTAAGGATATGTACTGTTGTGTGCACTGCTTCTGCCCAGAAGGTTTGAGCAATATTATTCTCTTGCATCATGGCTCTGGCAATTTGTTGAACAGATCTGTTTTGTCTCTCTACTACTCCATTCTGCTGAGGTGTCCCTGCAATAGTAAATTGTTGTTTTATGCCATATTCATTGCATAGATCTGCAAAGTCATAATCTGTGAATTCACCTCCTCTGTCCGATCTGATGCATTTTAGCTTGCATCCTGTCTGATTTTCCGCTAATGCTTTGAATATTTTGAATTTGTCCAGAGCTTCCGATTTATTCTTGAGAAAAGCAACCCATGTCATTCTGGAGAAATCATCTATTATCAGCATGAAGTAGGATTCTCCACTTGGTGTTTTAGTTCTTGCAGGTCCACACAGATCCATGTGCACAAGCTGGAGTGGTCTTCTTGTTGATAGCTCATCTTTAGATTTAAAGGATGTGCGAGTTTGTTTCCCAAATTGACAATATTTGCATATGGTATTTGAAGGCCTCTTTATTTCAGGCATATCTCTGACAGCTTTCTTCTTACTCAGTCTGATGATATGGTCGAAGCTGAGATGTCCTAATCTCCTATGCCATAACCATGACTCCTCAAGTTTGCTCAGATGGCAGGCTTCATCCTCCTCTTTTACTATGTACACATTACTCTCGGTTCGGACACCTTTGAGCAGAGTCTTTCCTGTTGTGCTTGATCTGACTTCACAGTCTTGTGCTCTAAAGAGAACTTCACAGCCTTTGTCACACATCTGACTGACACTCAGTAAATTTGCTTTCAGCCCATCTACAAATAGTACATCTTGGGCCTTTCCTCTTCCATTATCTATGTTGACTGAGCCTTTTCCCTTGATCTTAACTGATTTATCATTGCCAAAAGTAACATTTCCATATTTCTTTTCATCAAGAGTGATAAACTTGTTTTTATCTCCTGTCATGTGTTTAGAGCAGCCACTGTCCAAATACCATTGACTCTTCAAATCTTGAGCAGTTAAAGCCAAGTCACATTTATTCACCTTCTTTATCCACTGGAGGCCCCCTTTTGTTTGGTATCTTTTGTGAGGTGATGAATTATATCCCTTTAGAGAACACTTGGAAGATATATGCCCAATTTGATTGCATATACAACATTCGATTATAGTTTTTGTAGAATTGTGAGCATGAACAAAATTGCTTTGACTCATAAACCTCCTTGAGGTATTGAACATCAGTCTTTGTCCATACTTTCTACATTCAATAATTCTATGGCCAAAATCCTTACAATAAAAACAATAACCATAGAAATTACTTGCATACCTGATGTAAGGTTGTCTCTTCCATGCTTGCATCTTTTTCTGGTTTGAATCATTCCTCCTTGCCCGATAATATGCAGCAATGTGTCCCAGCTTGTGGCAGACATAACAGGTGGCATTCTTCATAGGAGGCAAGAATCTCCTTTGATGGCTTCCAAATTTGACATAATTAGGAATATATGATCCTTTCTCTGTTGTCTTAGTATTTGTTACAATCTTTGTTATTAGAGGTTTGTTCTGGTCTCTATCTTTCTCATTACATGTTTCTTCCTTTGTAAGAATTATTTGAGCTGCTTCATCAGCCTTCTTTTCTTTCACAAAAATTATATTTTTGTTTTCCTTTTCTTTTCCTTTACTTGATTCTCCTTCATAGCCTATCCCAGTTTTTATTAGAGGAGATCTTTGAGCATCCAAGATTTCATTCAACCTACTAGAACTTGTCATTTGAGAAGGGTATATAGAAACTTTATGTTGAGCACTTTCTAATTTCCTTCTCAGACACATAATTTCTTCTTCCAACTTCTCTTGTTCTCGAGTTTTATCTTTGATTTGCTGAAGTAATATATCTTCTATCTTTTTGGCTTCTTCAAACTTTACCTTCAGCTGCATGAGGACTTCTAAATTTTGTTCTTCTTTCACACATTTGAGGAGAATCTCTTTTTGTTTTCTGCATTTTAGTTTGAGTCTGTCAATCTCCTCCAGAGCACTTCTTAGCTCCCCCTCAAGATTGACTTCCCCTTCTTCTTCTTCTTCTAGCGGGAGTCCTTCAAGATCTTCTATGGCCATTAATAAAAATTTAGAGGTTCCCTCTTCTCCCGAGAGTTCATCTGAGTCTTCAGATGCACTGTTGTCTTGCTGAGCATAGAAGGATTTTCTGCTGAATTTCTTTCCTTTCTGCCAATTCTTTGATGTGTCTTTCTCTGATTCTTGAGTTTGATTTCTTACTTTCTTTTGAGGACATCTAGCAGCATAATGTCCAACTCTTCCATAGTTAAAGCATTTAAAAGGAAGTTTGCCTTTGTATCTACCTGATCCTCTATCCAATTTCTTGACAAATTTAGCCTCTTCTTCATCAGAGCAGGAGCATATGTCTTCCTTTTCTTCTTTCTTCTTTTCTGTTTTGAATGCTGCTTCCCTTGTACTTGGCTTCATCTGTGGGAGCCTCATCTCATATGCTGTAAGATTTCCTAGTAGTTGGTTCATGGTCAAGGTCTCCCAATCAGCTGTTTCTTCTATTGCAGACACCTTGGGATTGAATCCGGATGGAAGAGATCTTAGAATCTTTTGTACAATTATACCTTCTGGGTTTGTTTCTCCAAGAGCTTTCATACTGTTAACAATTTCTGCAACTTTTAAGAAGAAGCTCCCAACATCTTCATCATCATTCATTTTTAAATTTTCAAACTGGGCTCTATATACTTGAAGTTTGGCAGTCCTAACCTTTTTATTTCCCTCATGGATATTCTCTAGAGTGTCCCACATATCTTTGGCAGTCTTACTGTGCATTATTTTGATAAACTCAGCTTCACATAGTCCATTTAAGATTGCATTCATTTATTTTGCATTAGATACAAAGCTTTCTTTAGCTTCTTTCTCTGTATCAGTTGACTTTGTGACATATCCAATTTCCACAGCATCCCAAGCTTCTAATCCTAAGGACATTATATAAGCTTTCATTCTTATTTTCCAAAAGGCATAATTTGCACCTGTAAAGAAAGGGGCTTTATTGGTTGAGCTTCCTTCTTGACTTGCCATCTTGAGAGCCTAGGATCTCCTTTCAGTTGTTAGACTAATATACAAGGAACCTGCTCCGATACCAATTGTTGAACCTCTAATTAAACTGAGAGGGGGGGGTGAATCAGTTTAATACATTCCCGATCTTTTAAAACTTTTCATTAAACTTATTTACACCTTCATTTCAAACTCAATTTGATGTGAGAGTAATTTTAGAATGTAATCAGAAAGTATTAGTTTAATAGAGCAGTAGACTTAATATGAGAGCAGCGGTGTATTAAGCAAATGATACATATCGCATCAATACATAAATATCATGCACAGAGACATCAGTTATAAGTGGAAACCTATAAAGGGAGAAAACAACATTTTATTATTGTTGTGATGCAAAGGCAAGCTCCAACTCCCTCTCACCACTGTTTTTTTGCAGGCACCAACCCACAGGAGGCTCCAACCTCAATTTTGCAAGCTACAACTTGCAAGGAAGCTCCAACTCCCTTCAATTTTCTGCAGGCACCAACCTACAGGAGGCTCCAACCTCGCCGCCTACAACCGAAGCTATCAAGCTGCAACTTGATAGGGAAGCTCCAACTTCCTCAATTTATCAAACTGAAAGTTTGCTGATTTACCTCGAATATCAGCTCTATTCTGTAGCTTCTCCTTCTGTTATGCTTTTATTAATCTTCTCTGTCTTATTCTTCTATATTCTGCCTTCTCTCGATTTGCTCTCTCCCTTCTTTTTTTTGAATATCAAGATGATATTATTTATAGATTTCTTCACATGACTGTTTGTATTCTGCTTGGAATTCGAAATGGAAAGTCATGTCTCTTTGCCTTCTGCCTTCTCACTCCTTTTATCAGCTTACTCAGAAATTATAACTGTAGGTGTCAATTTTAACATTACAGCGGGAGTTTGTTTTCTCTCGGAGACTTGCCAATGCATCACAAACAATAAAAACAATTAAACCATTTACATTTGAATTACAATGTCAATTCCAGCTCACTTATTTTGTCTCTTGGTTTTCTGTGCATTTGTCTTTTCTGTGACTGTGTTTTGACTCTTTTCTACTCTGTATGCTTTTTTGTCCTCTGCTGTGGTGTATTTGCTGCATACGTGTAACATTACTTTTATATCAGTGCCTCTTAGAAAAATACGTGACTTCTGACTTGCAGCAAGTGTCTTGTTGATGTGGAACTTTCCACAAGTGGAACAGACATATATCACAGTCATTGTATATTAAGAATCGCCCTCCCGTTAAGCTGAGGCCCGTGGGTCTACAGACCACACGGCTTATGGCAACATTGTTATATATATATATATATATATATATATATATAACAGCGCCCTTTCATATATATATAAGTAATTTCAACACTCGGCATACATACAACCTTCCTTTTAAAAAGGCTTAAATCAATTCTCGGCATTATATAATAAAAACTCTTTAAACAAATAAAAACTCCTTTCGGGCTCACTCGCCGATCTTTCCGATGCGATGTATCACTCCTCAGCCTCTTCCGATTGCGTTTATTCACTGTTATGGCGAAACTTCAAACATATATCAGTCTTGGCTTATAAACCCATCGGGTCCGGCCTTTCAATCGCAATCGCAAATCTTTGTTAACATGTTCCGGAACTCAAACCTATCAAGTCACAGTTTATCAGTCCATCGGGTCCGAATCTCAATCGCAATCGCAACTTTCTGTTGTGATGTTCTGATACTCCACTTTACCTCCGATGCGATTGACCATGGAACTGAAACATTTGTTAGTCATAATTTATAAGCCCATCGGGTCCGGGCTTCAATCGCAATCGCAAGTCTTTAACATGTGTTCCGATTGACCAGTGTCGATGCGATTGGAACATGGAATTGAAATATATGTTAACCATGATTTATAGACTCGTCGGGTCCGAACTTCAATCGCAATCGCAACTTCCTGTTGGTTACATGTTTTGTTGCCCTTGCAATCTCCGATTGCGATTGGGGAGGGGTCCCACCTTATAAACTTTGTTTTATGCGCTCCACTTATATAACATAATATATATGCCTTGGTCCTTTGCAGCATACGTAATGCGCGGCATTTATATGTCAGATGATGGATATATATATATGTATCCTCCATCGGGGTAGGCAATTCCCGGAATAACATTTGTGTTGTATAACGCCGGTTGGAGTGTGCGATTCCCGGAATATTGTTCTATATTATATGCATTGCATTGCCGCTGGAGTTAAGCGATTCCTGAAATAAGGATTATGTATTATATGTATAACGCCGGTTGGAGTGTGTGATTCCCGGAATTTTGTAACGGCTCTCTGCCTCTATCACTTAGTCTCTGCCTCTGCCTCTGCTGCTTCTGTCGCTCTGCCTCTGTCTCTACCTTTCGATAATGGTTCTTCACTGTGCTTCTATGACTGTTACATTTTGAATTTCTTCTTGCTGCCTCTATTGCTTTCGCTGTGCCTCTTTTTCCTTCCTCTACTTCAGCGCTGCCTCTTTTGCTTGAGTGCTGCCTCCTTTGCCATCAATGACAATATTTCCAACAAAGTTGACTATCAATTGTGACATTATCTGCTTGCACATGTGCAAGAAAACACACATTGGAGGTTCCCATGATACTTGTGCAGTCAAGGAAGGTAGGATTGCATCAATTCAGGGACTGCATTCAGCAGGGATTGCGCAGTGAAGGCTAGTTGTCTCGAGATAGTAAATTGGCTAAGGGATTTGCCAAATTTTGTATGACAGTGTGAGACAATTAGCTGATGTACTAAGTGCTCTTTTGAGAAAAGTTTTGTATTTAATTTTTTCATGATCCATGATATAATATACAATATAATATAGTGGGGTTTTTACCTCTAAGATTTCCCTAGGAAATTATCTGTGTTGTGTGTGATTGACCTCTCTTCATGCTTGCGTGATTTTCGATTGTGTTTTTAATTCCGCAAAGATTTGTAGAAGCATTTCATTATTTAACTTTAGAAATTTGTTATATCGGGTGAATCCAAGATATACATGCATATTGTATAATTTCTACATGGTATTGGAGCATAGAAAATTGTAGAAGTGAAGCAGGAGTTGAGTTTGTGACTACACAGAATTCAAATTTGCAAAAAGACTTTCTTGGTGCTACCATTGATTCAAGATCGAAATGGCTTTCAATGATTGAGTTTTGAGTATGTACTCAAGGTAAGCTCAAACTGCATTGCTTGGAAGGATAGGATGGAGGCAGTACTCGAAGACAATGGCTTGAAGGAATTCATTGAAAAATATGTTCCTAAGCCATATGTTGCAGATGATGCCAATATTGATGCATGGAAAAAGAAAGTGGCAAAGGTGAGGAGGATCCTATTGGAGGGAGTAGGAGACCATATTTTCTCAAGCCTCCATGGGAAAGCCACATCATATGCTATGTGGAAGGCTTTGATGGATCTATTCCAAAGCAACAACGACCATAGGAAATTGGCGCTCATAGATAAACTCAAGAAGGTCAAGATGGAAAAGGGTGACACCATTCCAAAGTATCTCACAAAGTTTTTCCAATGTCGGGATGAACTGGGGAGTGTGGGAATAATAGTCGTTGATGATGATTTGGTGAGTTTGGATCTCCTAGGACTTCCTAAGAGTTGGCATAGTTATGAAGACTCTGTCAACGGATGGGAAAATTTTCCGGATTGGGAACAACTGTGATCAGATATGTTTTAGGAGGATTTTATGCAGAACACCAGAGATGGCTCTTCATCAAAGCATGATGATGAAGAGGATTTTGCTTTGGCTTCCAAGGTGAAGAAGGGGAAGGGGAATAAATTCCATTCTAAATCTGAGTCTAAAGGCAAGAAGCACGACATGTCTAAGGTGAAGTGTTTTCACTGTCACGAACATGGGCATTTTGCTACTAATTATCCACAAAAGAAGAAGAACAAGAAGGTTGTTGGATCTGCAACTGCTGAGGCCCTTGCCTCGCAATTTGATCTTGACTTCTCCTTGATTTCATGCATGGTTTCAAGTGCATTGGGATCTGTGTGGTAATTGGATAGTGGCGCTTCATTTCACATGACAGGAGATAAGTAACTTTTCAGTGACTTGGAGGAGAAATATCTCCAGATGAATATTAAGATGGGTGACGACGAACGGTAAAATGCTACCGAGATTGGTACCATTACCTTTCAGAGGGAGTCACGTAAACCATTTCAATTAACATATGTAATACATGTTCCAGTTTTGAAGAAAAAATTGGTCTCAGTCGCAATGTTGGAGGATAAAGGCTATGACGTTGTTTTTAGTGATGGAAACACTTTCCTGCGACATTAAACAAGGAGTCAAGCCAATAGGATAGGGATTTGAGTTAATAATATCTACAAGCTGGAGGTAGATGGTTGAAATTTCATGGTGGGCAAGGCAGAGAAAGTAGTGAGTCAGGATGAGGGTGAATTATGGCACGGGCGATTGGGCCATCTTCATCATGGAGCCTTGAAATTCATGCAATAAATATCTATTGTACTTCCAATGGGAACACTTTCTCAGTTAGATTAGTGCAAGGGTTGCACCATGAGGAAGTATGTAAATTTTTCCTTTCATGAGAAGGAGAACTGTGCTTCGAGATCCTTGAGAGAGTTCACACAGACGTGTGTGGACCATTCTCGGTTTCTTCAATAGCAAAACATAAGTACTATGTAATATTTGTGGATGAATTTTCTCGTAAATGCTGGATCTTCTTCAAGTAGAAGAAAGATCAAACATTCTCTAAGTTCTGTGAGTTTAAGGTATTAGTGGAGAAAGATTCGGGGAATCAAGTGAGGGCTCTTAGGAGCAATAATGGTGGAGAATACAACTCTAATGAATTCAAGAACTTCTACAGCAAAGAAGGAATTCAAATAGAACTCATAGCGCCTCATAACCCACAGCAAATTGGGGTTGCGGAGAGGAAGAACAGAATGATCGTGGGTGCAGTACGATGTTGCATGATTAGGGCCTACCAATGAATTTTTGGTCGGAAGCATGCAACAATGAGGTTTATGTGAAAATCCATTGTCCTCATAGAGTACTTCGCATGAGTACACCTGAAGAAGCTTTCACTGGTAAGAAACCGGATGTTTTACACTTTAATGTTTTTGGCTCATCTGTTTATGTGCATGTGTCCAAGGATACTAGGGAGAAGTTGGAACCGACTGCTAAAGTTGGGATTTTTGTGGGGTACACAGAAACACCCCATAATTATTGTGTGTATTTTCCAAACAGCATAATGAATTTTGTGTGACGTGATATAAAATTTGATGAAGGGAAAGCCATGCGGTTTTCCATTCAGAGGGAGTTGGACTTGCATGTGGAGGAATAAATGTTGGTTCCCAAAGATGAGTCTCAAGATGTGGATCAGCCACATGAGGAGGTTCATAGAGTGGAGGAAGCCACTAATGCAGAGCCATCCATCAGAAATGGCAGAAAGCACACCACGGAAGCTAATAGGTTGAGACTTGATCCTGCACAGAATGTAGGAGCCCCTACTTCACACCACAGACAGAGACAGTCTCCTGACTGATTTACTAGATACATGGCTCTTATGAGCAAATTTATTGTGACTGAACCATCTTCATTTCAGGAAATAGTGCAGTAGCCTACTTGGGTTGATGGAATGGTGGAGGAGTATGACTCCATTTTCAAAAACTATGCATGGAAAATTGTGCCAAGACTGGTTGACAAAATAGTGGCAGGTTCGAGATGGATCTACAAGGTAAAGCAAGATGATGATGGGAGTATTGAGAAATACAAGTCTATATTGTGGCCCGGCGTTTCTCACAAACCAGGGGATAGATTATGATGAGACCTTTGCACCTGTCACAAGGTACTCTTCCTTAAGAATCATCCTTGCACACTCAGCGCAAATGGGTTGGCGCATTCATCAGATTGATGTGAAAACTGTGTTTCTCAATGGGATAATTGAGGAGGAGGTGTACATAGAGTATCTAGAAGGTTTTGATATCTTCAACAGTGATTTGCAAGTGTGCCGACTCAAAAGAGCATTGTATGGGCTGAAGCAAGCACCCCATGCTTGGTACACTCTGATAGACAGCTATTTCACCAAACTAGGCTTCACCAAAAGTGAAGCACATGCAAACCTGTACCATATTGTGTTTGAGGGTAAGCTATTGATCATTTTTCTTTATGTTGATGATTTAATTTTGACTGGTGATGAGCATTTGATACACTCATGCAAGGAGGATCTTGCAAGGGAGTTTGAAATGAAGGATATGGGTATCCTTCATTATTTCCTTGGATTGGAAATATGGCAACGAGATGGTGAAATTTTTGTGTCTCAAGGAAAGTATGCAAAGGATATACTGGGTAATTTTAACATGGAGAGTTGTAAACCCATGGATATTCCTCTTCCAAGAAACTGGAGGAAAGAGGATGCTACTTCTGGAGAGGTAGTGGATGCTACTGTCTATCGAAAGTTAGTGGGTTCGACAATGTATCTAGTGAAAACAAGACTGGAAATTTGCTATGTGGTTAACTAGCTGATTCAAGCTATGGCTAAGCCTACAAATATCTTTTGGAATGCGGGGAATCATGTCTTGAGATACCTGAGGGGCACATCAGACTATGGTCTATGGTACGGCAAGACGGATGGAGTGAATTTGCATGGCTTCATGGATGCAGATTGGGCTGGCAGTCCATTGGACAGAAGGAGCACATCAAGGGGGATCTTTAGCATTGGATCTACAACTGTTTCTTGGTACATTAGGAAACAAACATCTGTGGCACTCAGTTTAGCAGAAGTGGATTACATGGTAGAAAGTGAAGCTGCATGTGAGGTTATCTGGATGAGAAAGATCTTGATTGGTTTGTTTGGTTCTCAGATAGATCCGATAGTAATTCATTGTGATAATCAGAGTTGCACTAAACTCTTTATTAATCATGTGTTTCATGATTGTTCCATGTATATAGATATCTGGTACCATCATCTCAAAGATTGTGTGCGGAGGGGAATCATGTTGCTTCAGTACATTCCCACGAAAGATCAGGATGCAGATATTTTGACGAAGGTGCTCACCGGGAGAAAATTCGAATACCATAGAGACAGGATCAGGGTGAAGGATAATCCCTTTCTTGTTGAGAGGGAGTGTTGAGATTCAACAAGAAAATTTTGGCACACATGATCCTAGTGAAAATTAAGCACCTATAGTAGGGTGGGGCCCACGGGCTATTTTTAGGTGCATGTCTATTTTTATTATCCCTTAATTTAGATGGACATTAAAATGCAATATATTCTCAATGTGGACTTGAAAATAGTTAACTGAAGTGGGAAATCAGTTAGATAAGTGAATTTTGAGTTAGATGTTGGTTGGTGGGACATGCAGAGTAATTCTAGTTGTAACAGAGTTGAAAGTGCAGTGGTGCATAAGTTTATGCAAGTTGTAAATAGTTTAACTCAGTTAAGTGAGTTAAGCTCTATTGTGATAGTTTTAACTGAAGATACACTAGTGAGAGATAAATTTAATAAATATTAATTAACTCACAATCAATGATCTCACATGCAACTGAATATTTACTAATATCAGTTGCATGCATGTCAGATCCAGTGGAGACCCAGTTGAGTTTTAGGTGATAGGGAAGTTGACTATTAGTTGTGACATTATCTGCTTGCACACATGCAATCACACACACATTGGATGTGCCCATGTTACTTGCATAGCCAAGGTAGGCAGGATTGCATCAATTCAGGGATTGCATTCAGCAGGGATTGCACAGTGAAGGCAGGCTATCTGGAGATAGTAAATTGGCTAAGGGATTTGCCAATTTTTGTATGACAGTGTGAAACAATTATCTAATGTGCTAAGGGCTCCTGTTAGAATATTTTTGTATGTAATTGTTTCATGATCCATGATATAATATACAATAGAAGATAGTGAGGTTTTTAGTTGTAAGCTTTCCTCAAGAAATTATGTGTTGTGTGTGATTGATCTTTCTTCATGCTTATGTGACTGGGGATTGTGTTTTCAATTCCGCAAATATTTTTAGAACCAATTATGTATTTAACTTTAGAAAATTGTTAGATCATGTGAATCTAAGATATACATGCATATTGTATAATTTCTACACTAGCAGTGCATCTACATCCAACGGCCACTCTAGAAACTCATTTTAAGGTACAAGTAAACTTTGAAAATCCCACATTTGAGGGCCAA
Source organism: Pinus albicaulis (assembly GCA_034641835.2). NCBI lineage: Eukaryota > Viridiplantae > Streptophyta > Pinopsida > Pinales > Pinaceae > Pinus > Pinus albicaulis. Next base: position 1,937,176,504 of record CM076575.1, read on the forward strand.
ATAGATGCAAATGTCGTAGATAGATATTTGAATCTATTTGAACTATATTTCTCAGTTCATGACTTTTTCGACCAGGAGAAGATTATTTTTCACTCCTCAAAGCTACCCCCCATATCAAGGATTGGTGAGAAACCTACTGTGAGAAAAAGGATGAGGGGGAACCCTCTCTGTTCTTGGTCGTACCCACTTGGAATTATTTCTGAGATTCCATAAAGGAAAAATATTATCCCATGGGGAGCTATCAAAACAAGTACATACAATGGACTATGTTGTAGCAACAAAGGGATCAAGATGTGCATGAGTTGATGAATCTATTCCATACCCTACGCACAAAGTTGGGTGTCAAATATTTGTAGAAACATTTTGTGCAGAAGTACTGTAGGTGTCTGCATAGATACATTTGGGAGGAAATGGAGTTCTTCGACATCTCCTCGCTTGGTACGGCATACCAGTATGATGCCAATATTGAGCATAAATTCAAACAGAGGAAGCGATACTTTCGATCTGTGAATCAAAATCAAGTGAAAGGTGCCCCCAAACCGCAGAATAAAGGACAAAGCCAGGGCATGGTGGCCCAAGATAACCTACCGAAGCCACAAGCAAAAAATAACCCCACGAAGCAAAAGAAGGACATGGGAAAGTGGTGTGAGTTCCATGAGAGCTCCACTCACAACACAAGCGAGTGTCGGGCCAAGCAGTCACTGGTGGCTGAGATGAGGGTTTCTAAATCGGATGCATGCTTTGACTCTGAATCAGAACCCAACAAGGGGAATGAAAAATGGAAGAGGATTATTGATTTGGATCCCAATGCCACTGTTGCCACTACAATGATCCAGAAGGAGGAACCGAAAGATCCATAGGAGGAGGAGCGTCTCTTCCACTCTCATATGTGGGTAAAGGGTTCCCCACTACAGTTCATTGTCAATAGTGGGAGGCAAAAGAACCTCATTTCAGAAGAGGTCATGAAGCATTTGGGCTTGTCGACCATAGCACACCCACATTTGTACACCATCGGGTGGCATCACCAAGGACGGGATCTCTGCGTCAGCCAAGAGTGCCACCTTCCCTACAGCGTCAAGCCCTTCACAAATGAGGTATTATGTGACATTGATCCTATTGATGTTTGTGATGCATTATTAGGCCAACCATACTTGTGGAAGTGACATGTTGTGTATGAATCCCGACCTCATGATGTTATTGTTACTTTGGGAAATAAGATATACAGAATCCTAGAGATACCACCGCCTGAGGCTATCTCTTTGGTTACTACAAAAAAATGCAGTAAGCTGATTTCCAAAACCAGGAAATTATTTTTCCTTGTGATCCACCCCAGGGCAAGAATAATACTATGGCCATGACCTCTAGATAGGGCTCCTCTGCACGACAACAACAAATGGACAAGTTTGTGGAGGAGTACGGGAACATCTTCACCTCGCCCATAGGGATGCCTCTGCACTATCAAGTCAAGCACCCCATTGTTCTGAACCCAGGTGTGCCACTGCCAAATGGACTAATCTATCAACACTCTATTATGGATAACGATGAAATAAAGAGGAAGATTCAGGAGCTGCTGCAGAAAGGTCACATCCAGCCGAGTTCATCACCTTGTGGGAGCCTGATCATGTTGGTGCAAAAGAAGGATGCGACTTGGAGACTCTGTATTGACTATCGGGCACTGAACAAGATCATTGTCCTGAATAGGTACCTGATCCCATGAATTGATGACCTTCTGGATCAACTCAAAGGGGTGAAATATTTCAGCAATATCGACTTGAAGTCTGGGTATCACCGGGTACCAATCGAACCCTCCGATGTGTGGAAGGCTGCCTTCAAAGCCAAGGAGGGAATTTTTGAATGGTTTCTCACACCTTTCAATTTGATGAATGCTCCTGCAACCTTCATGAGGCTGATGGATGACATCTTGTGGCCATTCACCAACTCATTTGTAGTAGTGTACTTGGATGGAATCCTAATATTCAACCAGACTTGGGAAGAGCACCTCCACCACATCCGACAGGTCCTCCAAACACTACGGCAACACAATTTGTGTGCCAATTTGGAGAAGTGCACTTTTGGCATGACCCAAGTTCAGTATCTGGGATACATTATTGATGAATGGGGGGTGCATGTGGATCTAACCAATATCCAAGTAATTCGATATTTGGCCTGCCCCAACCACTCTAAAAAAGCTTCGCAGCTTTTTGGGTCTTGCTAATTTCTATCGCAGGTTCATGTTGGGATTCTCTCATATCACTTGGCCCTAGAGTCAAGTCACTAAGGGAGGAGTGAAAGAAAAATTATTTTGTTCAGAATCTCAATAGAAAGCATTTGTATAATTGAAACATCACCTCTGCTTTGCCCCAGTGCTCACATTATTAGAATTTCAAAAACCATTTGAGATCGAGATAGATTCCTCTGACTATGCTATTGGGGCAGTTCTTACTCAATAGGGGTATCCAGTGGCATATCACAGCGAGACACTATCCGACACAGTCTGCAAGTATCCCACTTATGACAAAGAAATGTATTCCATTGTGCAGATGTGCCACCAATAGAAGCATTACATTTTTGGGAAGGGCACGGTCATCCACAAAGACCACTAATCCCTATAGTTCATATAGACACAAGGGAAGTTGCAGAATTATCACCATCATAAGTGGTCCACATATCTGCAACAATTTCATTTGAACATCAATTATAAGAAGGGTAGCACCAATAATGTTGCAGACTGCCTCAGTTGACCACTGATCGTGGCACTAACCATTGTTCTCAACTCTTATGGGCATGAGACTTTTGATTTGTCACTTCTCTATGAGAGCGATATGGAATTCGGCCACACATACAAGACACTCTAGGAGGGTACGCAAGTTTTAAATTTTCACCTCTAGGATGCACTGTTATGTCACCTGGGACACCTTTGTGTTCCTTCAAGTGAGTGTGCGAAGATGATTTGGGAAGCACACTACAGTTGAGTCACTGGGGGTTTTGGGGTCGATAAAATAGTGGAGATACTACAGAAGTGTTTCTATTGGCCAAACCTTCGACAGGATGTTGGGAAGTACATCAAATCTTTCACTGCTTTCTCCATTTCCAAACCAACCATCAAGAATTAATGCCTCTATACTCCGCTACCTACCCCTATTCAACCTTGGGAATCCATCTCCATAGATTACATGTTGGGCCTTCCTTCTACTAATCATGTAAATGACTGTGTTTTCATGGTCGTTGATAGATTCTCGAAGATGGCCATTATGTCAGCTTGCAAGAAGAATATCATAGCAGAAGCCACTGATAAAATATTCTTTGAATGAGTGTGGGTCTACTTTGGTATCCCACAGTCTATCATCTCAGATCGAGATAGCAAGTTCCTCAACACATTTTGGTCCAGCCTCCGGTCAATGCTGGACACCAAGCTCACCAAGTCCACAGCTTTCCGTCCCCAAACTGATGGCTAGACAAAGGTCGTCAATAGGATGATTGTACACATTCTGTGCATGTACATTTTAAATCATCCATGCACATGGGATGAGAGCCTTCCCTATGTAAAACATAGTTATAACTAGGCTCTCCACAGCTCAACCGGCCACAACCCCTTTCAGGTAGGCCTCGGGTTCCAACCACTATGTCCCATTGACGTAGTCATGCCATTTGTCGCTACTCAAGGCGATTCATCTCATGTCCAGTCTGAACCTGACAAAGAAAAAAACTTCAATGAGAAAATTTAGGACATTCGCCAGTAGGTTAATGACATATTAGACAGAGCCAATGCTAAGTACAAGCAACGACATGATCAACATCGGGTGCCACGCCACTTCCAGATGGGTGACAAAGTGTGGTTACATTTCCAGAAGGAGCGCCTCACTAGACCCCACCACAAGCTTCACCCGCTCCAATATGGGCCATACACTATCACCAAGATTGTGGGGAACAATGCCTTCGAGCTCGGTATTCCACCATTCCTTGGTCTGCACCTAGTATTCAATGTGGACCACCTTCGACCCTATTTCCCACCTCAACTGACACAAACATATTTAAACCCGAACTTCATGGAACATTCCACCACACATTATATCATGGACATGCAAATCAATAACACTCACCAACAAAATATCCAACTGTACCGGATTGTCAAAGTTTGCCAACTCCTGCACCAAGGCAAGTGGTTCATCAGGGACCAAGTTTAGTAGAAGTTTCATCATCTCATGGAGGAACTCAATGCAATGGGGACCATTGCTTCCTAATGGGGGAGGAATGATCCAGGTGGATATTGGTGGCCACCTACCTATTCCACTTAGGGCCCCACCATTTTTTCTTTCATTTTTTCAGTTTCCTTAATTATAGCGCATTTTACTATTTTTAGAAATTTTTCGGGTCCTAAACTTTCGGAGTTGTTTTGAAGCCCTAAATGACGTTTATTGGGCGTCCAATGAATATGAGTCCATTTTGAACTTGATATTCGTAGTGATTATTTGTATTCCTCAAATGGATCTTTCTAACGATGTACCATGTGCGTCAAACATAGACAATATGACAAAGTTACGACCCCGAGAAATTGATGTACAAATTTACCCCGACGGGGCCCATATTCTAGTGTTTCATCTCCTAGGGTTATGTTTTTTTGTGTTTATGGTTTTCCATTGTTTCTCAATAATATATATGCCTTTGAGCCTCATTCTAACACATATTTCAAAGGCATGTAGCCACCACATCTCTTCTCAGAGATAAGCTACCAGCGCCCTAGCTAGTTTATTTCCATTCTATCTGTAAACAAATTTCATTTCTTTGATATTAATTAAATGAAGTGTTATTTCCACTGCATTTTTGTATTATGGTTATATGTGTATTCTGTTTTGTTTCTTCCTAAATTTGGATTAGGAGGTTTTTCATTGATCCCTTCAAAGAGGACTTAAAAAAAATTGTAGATGATAGTTTATTAGGATAGGAGAGAAGTATTACATGTAACTTATAAAAATGTCCTTTATTGACATGTTAATCCATAATCAAAGTCACTTAAAATATGAGGTATTAAGTTTAAATTTATTCTAACAATTCCTACCACAAGAGTGCATGATAACAGAAATTTCAAAAGTTGTGCTTTTGAGGAATCACAAGTTCAAGAGTGTTGTTATACATCTTTATTCATTATTCTTGTATTACCCTACCCTTATTTTTAAAGAAATAAATATCACCTTTAAGTGTAAGCGTACTTCCAATGAAGCCATGTGCATAACAAAATGTTGATTATAGTCACACTTAGTTTTAAAGAATAGACTTCAAGACATACCAAAGCATGAGAAACCAGTTGCTTCAATTGATGTGATACCAAGATTTTCTGAATGATGAGGAAATAAGGTGGCTTGATGACTGCTCAAAACCAGGATTCAATGGAATCCACATACTTATGATTCTCCAACTGATGTAAGTCTTCCACAGTTTTATAGTCACTTTCCTAAAGACACAAAGGATCTGGTGAAAGACAAAAGATAAATCCCTCAAGTTCAGACTCAAATATTTGATTTTCGGATTGACAAGAATGGTTGAGAGGGGTTCTAAGGTTTCGAGTTTCAACAACATTTTCAGAGCAAGTTCCAATGAAATATTGCTCCTCTGGTGGTTTTTGAATTATTTCTTCTTGGGGTGAATGTTCTGTAGTAATGGGGGAAGTTTCCAAATTCATTTCCTTTCCCAACATGGAAGATGTAGCATTATGTTCAACATGGGAATCAACTGGAGGAATAGGTGGTTCAAATAGTTGTGCACCCTGATGGTTTAGATTAGGGTTTAGGATGTGGTTTGGGCTAGGTTTTTGGTTAATGCTTGGACTAAGGTTTGGATTTGGGTTGGGATTAGACTTTGGATTAGGGTTTCTAGGGTATGGATTAGGGTTAGGGTATGGATTAGGGTTTGGACTAGGACTAGGGTATGGATTAGGGTTTGAATGAGAGCTAGGGTATAGGTAAGGATAATAAGTAGGTTAAGGATTAGGATAAGGGGTAGGGTATGGATTAAGGCTAGGGTAAGGTTGCACATGCAGTTATGACCATGGAGGAGGATAACTTAATGGTGCATTGGAAAGAAATTATGGTTGTTATTGGTGCTCATATGATTGAATTTTCATGGGAGATTTCCCTAGAGATAAGGATCCAAACGATTCTGGAGGCCATGGTGATATCTAGCTCGAGGATGAGGGCCAAGGAGAGGGCCATTGCAGCCATGAAGTAGGATATTCAATTGGAGGATAAGTTTACCATGAAACTGCAGGATTATAAACATGTTGGGAAACATGCTCAGGAAAATAAGCATTATTCTAAGTATCAAATGATAATGGGTTTTGAATTATACCTGGTATTCGATTCAATTCCTTACTTGATTCCCTGAGTGCCTGCAGTAATATCGGTAGCAATGGGAAATGTTCTGTTGGATGATCCTCTTCACAAACTTTGCAAATTTCCAGGCTACTAATTGGACACTTTCCAAGGAAGTGTTTCTTTCTATAGTTGGCGCAAAAGATAAGCGGTGGGTTTTCAACTTGCTTCCACTCTTCTTGCATATCATCCAATTTTGAAATCAAATATTTTATAATATAATTTTTATGTTCAAGAAAAATTTTAAATTCTGCACTTGTTAATTCCTCATTGGATGAGTTGTATGTATCTCTAGTAGTATAAAAACTCCTCATTGAATGATTCCTCAAAATTCCATTTTCCTATTTTTAAGAAGCCCACTGGCATATTTGTTATCACATGAATAGTGTGTAGGGTGGGGGGTTCTTATAAAATTAAATAAAATGAGAAACCTTAAAGCAACAATGCAAGGAATAAATAAATTCAAAGAACATAAAATTGAAAGAGAAACTAGGTGAAGGAAAAAACCAAATGCAACAGGTCACCATGGTCAATCCCCTAAGCGTCTCCCCAGCAATGGCGCCAAAATGTTGGGTGTAGTATAGGTTCTATAAATGTACCAACATTTAATTTTTTAATACAGATAGTTCGTGAAGTTCGACACACAGCACTAGAAATTCCAGAGAGAGCCCCTGGCAACCTGCAAAAAAATTTCCAGTCTATCTTGCACATTAATAAATGAAATCCTGCACTAAAAGAGAATTAAAGAAACGCCAATCCAAACAATTAAAATCATGCGGGAAATAAAACGAAATATTATACTATTTAAAAATGAAAAAGTAAATTCTAAGTACAAGTGACAGAAAGGAAATTAGAACTAGAAACCAAGCAATGTTGACACAATATCAAAAGACTGTAAATGTTGGAATAAATTCAAAAGAAATTCAAAACTATTCTGCCTACACTAATTCTATGTAAAATTAACCTGAAAATTAGCAACGAAACAAATTAATTTACTATGTAAATAAGCTTATAAAAGAAATTGATTTAATATGAATATCTCACCTTCCTTGTCCCCAAAAGTTAATCATGTAAAATTTTCTAGAACCTTAATGGAAAATAAATACTATCGTTTTCAACATGACGTAGTTTCCATCATAGCAACATAAATTTATATATGATTTTTGCTTCCATAAACACTCAAATAGATCTCAGATTCTAGAATATGAACTAAATAGGCTTGGATCAATTCAAGGAATTCAAGTTGCACATTACAGCTCTAGAGGGACGCAACCTTATGAAGAAATATTTAGAAGGTAAGCACAATCCGTAATGCGTTAAATCAATTAATTCTACTTAGAGTGCAAGCACAATCCATAATGTGGTAAATAAATTAATTCTATAGTTGCAAGTAAATTAAATGAAATCAATTCGAAAATGGAAAGAGAATGCAAATAATTAAACCTTGCAATAAAAATTCACACACAGACAGTAAATAACAATTTAAATGCTAATTAGTTTAAGAGATGTAGAGCGATGTCGAGCTGTTCTGACGGCCAACCCAGCTAGTTCGCACACTCTATTCACGTCTTGGTTCACACAGTAGTTAAAACCATGAGATGCAATAAAGAAACAAACAGAGCATGGTTGAAAATGATTCGATTAATTCTTGAAAAACAATATTTACATTATGCAAACAACATTTAGCTCTAGCAAGACAAGAGGAGTGATCCATCAGTTATAAAATGCGTGAGGCTACATTGGGATCGGCTCCTCCCTCTTGTGCATTCCTTTTGTACTTGTGCATGCCTCTGAATTCCCCTTGATCGATTTCCTAATTCACTACCTAATTAATTAACTTGTTTGCTCCAGGCAACTTACATATATACATCAAATTAAAATTTGGGGCTTTCAATCAGCCAATCAAAATATAGGAGGCAGATTATCAATTTCAAAAATTTGCTAGGAATAATATTAATTTTGCAACAAAATGTCGAAGTAGGGAACGATTCTGGTGAATCGTTCCTCTTTTCCTGGAGTGGCGTTATTGCTAGAAAGTGTGTTTTGACTGAGTTGCTCACCAAGCTTAGCAAGACAAGCACCATTTTTTCTAACTTATTTTGTATGATGAGTATATGACAATGAAATAAATTTGATGTTGTTCTTTACTCCCTAGGTTGAAATGAAATTCTTGTTTGAATCACTCAATGTAGATATATCAATGTGAACTTGTGAGGCATGCATCGAAAACAAGGAACTAGCAAGTGTAGCCACATTTTTCACAAGACAAACCACATCAGATGGGTGAAATGCTGCATCTGTGAGCTGAGCCCACCAGAGTTATGAATGGTGTATCTACAGGAATATTCACCTTATCTTTATAAATATCAAGTTTAACATTAATGGTAACATGGTTCCTATTATCTATTGGCACTGCATTGATAGTGGCCTCGACTGTAGTGAAATATCCTTGACCTTTGTTCTTACTATGATCACACGGACATTGCCAGAGTTCGCAAGAATCCCCTTCATTTTCCGAGATGAACTGTTCTTCAATTCTACATAACTACTTACCTAGTTACTGCTATGTCCCTAATGGGTTTCAAATAGGGCGTTGATATAGTAAGTTGGTTCTGTAGCAATGGTGAACATGCTCCACCACCATAATTGATTTCCAGCCTGGGTGATATCTATAAAATATAAAGTGGCACCAAAGCGGAAGAGATCCCAATACCAATACAAACAAACAAATGACCAATACTCATTGCTTTCACAATTTGTGATGTGGCACTCAGAAAAACACCAACTACAATAGGTATCGCATCGAGTTGAAATGACCTCCTCTTGCCAAGTTTATCAGCCAATGCACCTCCAGTAAACGATCCAACAGTGGCAACTGCAAGTGTTGTGCTAACTACCCATCGTTGTAAAACAATATTGTCGGCAATTCCAAGATCCCTTGCAAAATATTCAAGTGCTCCATTTACTACACCAAGATGGTAACCGAATAAAATGTCTTCCAAACAAGCAACGCCTTCATATGGAAATATTTTACAAGAAGAGTTGGATTTTCTAGATGCTGTCGTCTGAGACTCCAGATTTCCATCGTAAGCTTTGGCCCGAAATTTATAAGAACCGCCATGCTTTTTCATTAAGCCCAAATTAAAAGACTAAATAAGAATCAAGTTCTTTGATGGTCTTCTTTGGAGCTTCAGTTGGCCCCTCCTCATTAGTGGATAAAAGAATTTGAGTCAATTCGTGATTGACCCAAACACAAATATTTTGTTGATCTAATGTTGCAGCAGCCAATTCCCTTCTATATTTGGAGGCAAACATGATTTTAACTTGTTCTAATACCGGAAAATATAACTGTACACATCCTCTGGTGTAGGAACGTGAGTGTAGTCCAAGAATCCTTCGAAGTGAAAGTAGACATAAAATGGTGCAGGAATCTGTTGCATGGTGCAAGTAGGTAAATGCAGGTTCAAAGCCTCTATAAAAGCATGATCAAATTCATTTTTAAACCTGCAACATACAAACCTCAATTAATAATGCTTTAATCATGTTAAAACAAGGACAATAACAAATACTCGCAACAATAATAATTTAACCACACAAAATCATGATATATTTTGAGTGAAAATAAGATAAAATGGAGGCCCAACAATAGCTTGGGATAAAACTGCAAAAAGATGCCAAAAAATAACTTTCTGCCACCTTTTTCACCTAGGCACGTCTCTTTTGGAGTGACCTTCGAAAATGCATTCTTTTCAACCTTCGAGAGGCCATTTTGATTGCTTAAGGAGTCTATGGACAACTAGGAATCCTAATATTTCCATTGGTACCTTCATATCAGCATTTGGAGCTCAGGAAGGTAGTCAAAAGTGCCCTCCAATATGGTGCTACACTTTTCCCGGGTGGTGCTGCGCTTTTCCCTATTGGCACTATGCTTTTTCCTGTTGGTCAATTTTTCAAGTTTCTTCAGTCGAATTTGGTTTTTCATGATGTAATTCTTATTTTTTTGAGTTTATCTGATGTAAAAGAATGTAAATAGGCTTTTTAATGTCATTTTTATGTAATTTTTAGGATCATTAATGATGGGTAGGTCAATCAAAGGCTAAAAGGAGAGTTTTAAACCTCCCTAGTCTTAGGTCTAGTTGGATAAATTTATGTAAATTGTTCCTATCTTGAGCGCTTCGACCCCTGAGAGAGGGGAAGATTTTTTTGGTCTATATGTATCTATTTTTCATTCAGATTCAAGGTTGGACATCAATGAGTAGAAGGCTTGGAGCTTTGTGTACAATTGATATTTGCAGAAATACATGTTTAGTTGCAGCTATTATATTGGGATTCATGTGGTATGATTTTGTGGCAGTTTTTTTCTACTATAATTCACTTTTATGAATTATTGATTCATCTTCTTTCCATTTCTATGATTTTCATTGATCTTCCTATAATATGTTAAACATAATTCTTTCAAATTATGCTCTGTTTTGGTAGGAATTCCATGTTTATGTTGTTCATATTCTGATAAATGAACTCATGTTGGTCATGCTCATTTTGATCCTTTGCCTTTACACCCTACACTACAATTTACAACCTTAAAATGCCATTGAACATGCCTAACATTCCCCTTTGTACCCCTACAACGACAATATTTTAGATCTGACCTAGTTTCCTTGGCCTCTCCTCCTGATCCAACAAAAACCCTAAATTTTCAAAACCCTAGTGTTGTGTAGGTAAATCCCCTCTATGGATAGAGGCGATCCCTCTAGCCCTAGGGTGGGTCTAGCCAAAAGAGGACATGTTAATGTGTCGGTTCCTAGTTAATGAATGAAATAAGTTGGGATATATTGTAATACCTGTGATCCAATGCACTTGTCATAGCTGTAACATAGGTCTCCTGATCCTCATCCCGACATGTCGCGATCCTTCAGCAATGGTACTCGGGTGCCTTCATAAAGATCAAAGGATTAAAGTAGCATACAAGACAATAATTGTATTCATAACTAGCTAATTAGTCAAGGAGAATTAAATTTATTGTGTAAGATAAATCACATCAACACAAGACGGGAACCAAAAAATCAGTCATGTATATATTAAGAGAAAGAAAGAGATTACAACTGGAGCCTTGACGTCACAGCCTCCCTCGGCGGGTCTAGTCAAAATGCGTCTCGAGCATTTGTTGAGGAATTTGTGCGTGGCGAGGAAAAAATCCTAAGCTCTCTCTTGATAAAGGTCTCTCTCTCTACTCTATCTCACATCATCTATATCATAATTTTTTAGCAAAATGTTTAGCAATTCCTCTTCAGCTAGATGCATCTATGTGAGAGAGGTGTATTTATAGAAGGAGAGGAGGAGGTTGGGATCCCTCAAATGGTGGAATGGAGGCCTTATCCTTTGGTAGGTTACCCCAAAAGGAGGAAAAAATAAACCAAAGGAAGTTGCTCGACGTTATTCAGTTGAACAACCTAAGTTGACTCGCTCACGAAGTAGTTAGCTTGGAAACTTCGCTTCTATATTTAAAAAACTTTCCAAAAATAGCTCGGTGTAGGCAACTCACTAAGATAGAGCGCCAATGGGCGCAGGGCCCATTGTTAATTTCCTTTATCGGCATGAGGCCATAACTTCCTACCAGCACCAACCCAAAATCATGTATTTTTGATGGTTTGTTCCAGGAAACGTCAACAGAGGAAATGTTCTCCTCATGGCAAGAGATACAATGACACTTTGCAAGGCATGACACTTCATATAAGTCACAGAAATGGTCCTCCAATGTGTGGGATGGGGATTGCAGGGACGGTGACAAAATGTTGTGTGACAGATGCCCCCTAAAGCATGAGGTTTGAGAAAGAGGGAGGAGTGAAATGCTTTACAAGAATGCGTTCAAACCAAGCACCGTTTTCGAAAGACCTACAAGTACAAATACAACTGATATCTCTGATACATGAACATGTGGCATGGGCACAACCATCCATAATAGAGTACATATAAACTGAGATCTGAGGTATGGATGCATCCATATAGCAATAAGGATCAACAAATAGACTCAGGTATGGTCGCAATCATCCAATCAAAAGAGTCATGCATATAGTCATGATAAACCAAAATATCCCACAACCTGGATCTTATCAGATGAAACCCGGGGTCTTGCGCTCCATCTCGATCCGAACAAGTACAAATTCTAGCATGCGAATATGTGAGCTGAAATCGAACATGCAAGAAAGTCACCTGATTACCAACCAATGATGAAAGTTGTTAACAGGCATGAGAGAAACCACCAATAATGACAATGGCTCTCAAGGTGCAACAAGTACAATCCACGGAATAGGAACCATGATCAGTAACAATGGCTTGAGAGACACCAAACCTAGAAATGACATGATTGAATAGAAATTGTGATGTTTTCTTACCATTAGCCATAAGTGTAGGCATTACTTTGGCCCATTTGGTGAAGTAGTCAACGACTACGATCATATAAGCATGCCCCCCTGCTGAGTGAGGGTTACACATCATAAAATCGATGCCCCACTTTTCAAAGGGACCAATGGTAATGACAGGGTGGAGATGGGAAGGCGGTGCGCGCATCTTGTGCTAATAGATCTGGAAATCATGGCACTTACGGACAGAAATGATGCAGCCTTTAAATATGGTGGACCAGAAATACCAAGCATGAAGAATTTTTTGTACAGTAGCATAACCAGACATGTGACCGCCACAGGCGCCACTATGAAAATCATTCAAGGCTTTCTCAGCCTCCTTGAGAGTCAGGTGCCAGTGGAGAATGGAATCAACTCCAATGCAGTAGAGTGTATCTCTGACTATCCGATAGTGTTGCGATTGATGACAGATGTGTGGGAGATCATCCTTCATCAACACAGATCGAAAGGTATAAGTTTGAAGATATACGATGATATCACCGTACCAAGGATCGAGGGTGCTAATAAAAAAAAAGTGTGTCATCCGAAATGTGTTCCTCGGAACCAGACGGAGTAGAATCAGAAGGGAGAGAGCAGATAAAATCAGCAAAGACTAATGACTTCTTCGACTTGACAGTGGTGAACTCTAAGTCGAACTCTTGGAGGATGAAAATCCACTTCGAGTAATTTCCCCCCAGCAATTGATGAGTCAATATATAAGTCATAGGGTTGCAGTCAAAAATGACAGTCACTGTATACAAAAAAATATAGTGACAAAAAATTTGAACGTCTTGAATAGCAGCCAACGCCAACTTCTTGACATGTGAATATCGTGTTTCAATATCGAGAAGGTTACGAGACAGATAGTAAATGATATGCTCATCACCATAATCATTGTCTTGTACCAAAACCATGGCAATCATGCTTAATGCAGCGGCCAAATAAAGGGAGTAATCGCGATGATAATTCGAAGGACGCAATAGAGGAGCATTGACGAGCAACATCTTCAATGCATCGAAGAACTTTTGGGAAATCTTATCCCAGAGGAATGGAACACCTTGCTTCAGTAATCGTGGAAATCCTTTAGCCACTTCGGCATAGTTAGGTATAAAACGGCGTAAGAAGTTAGCTTTCCCCTACATACTCTATAGCTGATGTAATGAGGATGGAGAGGGGAGATTAACGATAGCTTCAACTTGGAGTGGATCGAGATGAATCCTGTCTTTGGAAACGATAAACCCTAAGAGTCTACCAGAGTCAACACAGAAGACGCACTTATGTAGACTTAGCCAGATGTTAGAGCGTCAAAAGCAAAGAAACATCTAACGGAGATGATCAGGATGGTCTTTACGCTTAGTTGAATGAGCCAAAAGGTCATCCAGATAAGGCTGAACAATGTGCTTGATATCATGGAAAGCATATGACACTGCTCACTGAAATATAGCCCTAGCATTTTTCAGACCAAAAAGGGGAGATTTTTATAAGGGAAAGTACCTCAAGGACAGATAAAGGTGATCTTATGTCGATCATTCAGAAGAATGTTAATCTGGTTGTACCCAGAAAACTCGTCCATAAGGGAAAAAATCTCACTTCTAGCACAGTCATCAATGATTTGATCAATAAAAGGAGTAGGATAATTATCCTTAGGGCAAGAACGATTAATTTCATGGTAATCAAGACATACATGAATGATACCATGTTTTTTATCTACAAAAACAATATTGGAAACCCATTCTGTCAAGGAAATCAGATAGATAAAACCAGCTTTAAGAAGTTTTTCAACTTCTCCCTTCATAGTGGCAGCCTTTCTAGGGTTCACAGGATGAAGACGCTGGCGAACAGGCTTCGCACCAGGATAGGTAGGAATCTCATGCACCACTATACTTGGTTCATCAGGCATCTCTTCATAAGACCACGCAAAGACGTCGCGAAACTCATGAAAAATGATAGTAGGTGAAATTCTTTACAAGTATGTGCAAGGAACCAAATGCTACCGTCGAGAGACCTGAAAATCAAGCATAGATACATATACATAACTGAAATCTTGGATGAATACGTGAATCAAGGTATGGACGCAACCATCCGTAAAAGAGACTATGGTATGATCACAACCATCCATCTAAGAAGGATCTCATATAGACTCATGGTATGGTCGCAGCCATCCAATCAAAAGAGTCATGCATATAGTCATGATAAACCAAAATATCAGTCATGTATATATTATGAGAAAGAAAGAGATTACAACCAGAGCCTTGACGTCGCAGCCTCCTTCAGTGGGTCCAGTCAAAACATGTCTCAAGCATTAGTCGGGGAATTCAGACGTGGCGAGGCAAAAATCCTAAGCTCTCTCTCGACAAGGGTCTCTCTCTCTACTCTATCTCTCACCAGCTATATCAAACTGTTTCAGCAAAATGTTCAGTAATTCCTCTTCAGCTAGTTGTATCTATGTGAGAGAGGTGTATTTATAGAAGGAGAGGAGGAGGTTGGGATCCCTCATATGCTGGAAGGGAGGCGTTATCCTTTGGGAGGTTTCCCTAAAAGGAGGAAACAAGAAGCCAAAGGAAGGTGCTCGATGTTATTCGGTCGAACAACCCAAGCTGACTTGCTCACGAAGTAGTTAGCTTGGAAACTTCACTTCTATATTTAAAAAACTTTCCAAAAACAGCTCGGCGTAGGTAGCTCACTGAGATAGCACACCAATGGGCATGGGCCCTAGTGTTAATTTCCTTTATCATCATGAGACCATAACTTCCTAACAGCGCCAACCCAAAATCATGTATTTTTTATGGTCTGTTCCAAGAAAAGTCAACAAAGGAAATGTTCTCCTCATGGAAAGGGATTCAATGAAACTTTTTGCAAGGCATGACACTTCATATAAGTCACATAAATAGTCCTCCAATGTGTGGGTTGGGGATCGCATGGACGGTGACAAAATGTTGTGTAACAGATTCCCCCTAAAGCATGAGGTTCGAGAGAGAGGGAGGAGTGAAATGCTTTACTAGAATGCGTTCGAACCAAACACCGTTGCCGGAAGACCTACAAGTACAAATACAACTAATATCTCTAATACATGAACATGTGGCATGGGCACACCCATCCATAATAGAATACATATGAACTGAGATCCGAGGTATGGAAGTAGCCATCAAGCAATAAGGATCAACAAATAGACTCAGGTATGGTCGCAGCCATCCAATCAAAAGATTCATGCATATAGTCATGATAAACCAAAATATCCCTCAGCCTAGATCATATCAGAAAAAACCTAGGGTCTTACGCTACATCTCGACTTGAACAAGTACAAATTCTAGCATGTGAATATGTGAGCTAAAGTTGAACATGCAAGAAAGTCACCTGATTACCAACCAATGATGAAAGTTGTTAACAGGAACGAGAGAAACCACCAATAATGACAATGACTCTCAAGGTACAACAAGTAAAATCCACTGAATGTGAACAGTGATCTGGCGTCGAACACTCGCAAAATCACTCGATCGAAGGCCAATTATGTGGACCTGTCGTCAAATATGAAAAACTTTCCATTGAGGTATGTAAGCTCCAAGGTACCGGAAGGGAGTCTCTAGATCAACTTCCTAGATAATGAGTTGAAGTCAACAGGAAGTGACCTGGTCGAAGGAGGGCCATATTGTTTCCCACATCATCGACATGAGACAGAGGAACATGATGATAATGAATCAGGACCAAAAAGAGGATCAGATGGAGGTTGAAAACTACAATCAGAAACTTCTCTGAACATATCAACGACACGACCCCGGATTTGCCAGTATTTGACATCAAGGGATCTGAGGTCATGATGACGTGGCAAAGAGCAGATGAGAGGTCAAAATAGATTACCCAAACCCATGGTGGAAAAAAATGATGTAATGAGATGTCCCCAACCTGACACAAATGCAAATGAGTGTCATGTTCAAGAGCGACATACTGCCGACACGACTATGAACTGGTTCCATTTTCCCCCACCATTGCTGGTGAGTACCCCAATTATTTTTGGAAAACAACCTTGAAGGGGATAACGTATACTTGTCATGTAATTTTTTCCTTTGGACAAATCCATCCCAGTACATTTTACGAGCCCTAAGAAGGAGGAATGAGGTGACGTCATGGCGACGATTTTCGATGTCATTTAGGGTTTAACGAGTTTGACAAAGAAAGAACTAGACATCTTTTCATGTTTAGAGAGTTTGGAAAGAAGCGAAAAATAAAAATCCAGCAGTCCCTTTTCATAGGTAGTCTCACAGATCCGAAAAGGTAGAAAAGTGTGTCTGAGAGAACCTTTTAGTCACGATAGGCTAAGGTATTCCTTTTTCGTAAATAATCTATCCCAACCCGAAAAAGGGGTAAACGTATACTGGGTAGATATTGTTTCGCAGACATTTAACGAGTTCAAAACAATGAGATTATTGGCATTCTTTTCATTTTTAGAGAGTCAGAAAAGAGTTGAAAGATGACTCCAACAGTGAATTTTTCATGTTTTTACGGAGTCTGGAAAAGTATAAAATACAACTTGTCACTTCATCGTTGTTACGTTGAAAACCTGTCGCTACAAAAGAGACGCACGTAAAACCCATTGCTCGAAATATCATAGTGAAATAATAAAAAAATATGCTTTAAAACCTAATTATGGTTTTGAAAAGTTATAAAATGCCAAATATGGTAAAAAATAAATTACTTTTCACTTTTACCTCTTGTGAGAAATTTCTTACCCTTTTTTACAGTGATTTTGCGGTGTTGATAGCGGGCAATCCGGAATACCAATCTCGAATCCGTCAGTTCCAGGTAAGAGCTAACATCCTTCCCTAAATTTTGATTATAATTTCATTACCTACAACCCCAAATTTGTAGATCTATGGGAGATTTTACAAAAATTAGGGCGTGGTGGTTGGCGTGGGTATTGGGCACGAACTCGCGCCAACCGACCTAAAATTTGAATGGGGGCGTGCCAATTGGTGCGACTGTTTCTAAAACAGACGCACCAACTGTGAAAATCAATTTCGCATGTAATTTTAAATAAAGAGGCCCAAATTAATGATTCAAAATCTTTGGATTTGGCTAATGACAATCATATGAACGTTTTTGTAGGTGTGAAAAGGAAAAATGGTGATCGAATGGAAAGAACGAGAACACAGTGAAGAATATGAGGAAGCCATGGGCAATAGACAATGCATGGAAGCTCTCAGTGATTGTGGGCTCAAGAAATTTTTTATGACACCATGTCTCATAGCTCAACCAGAGTTGTTGAAGTACTTGATCAGTCACTGGGACGTTGATCAGGAAAAATTCATTATTCATGACCAAGAACTTGAGATTGAAGTATTAGATGTTTATTTCATAACTGTACTGTCGCGGAGGGTAGTAGTATTGATCCTGACTGGCACCTGGCCCTCAATGGAAAACATGAGTATGGTTATTGATAGGGTGTGCCCAGGGGCAAGGAAAGGATCGGGAAGCAAAAAAGTGGACATCCAAACTATTCTGAATTTGGCACTAAACGTAGTGCTACACACCACTACACGAGATGCTGGATCGCAGGTGCCGCACGAGGCCATAAAGACATAGATATTTCTTGATGTATATTTCATGCAACTAACCCTCTACAACTGGGCAAAGGTAGTGACAATCAACATGAAGCGTCAACTGATCAAATGCAAGAAAACCAAGCTGAAGCAGTTTGGTTAGGGGTCCATATTGGTATCATTCATCTTGGAATGACTACCAATATTTCAGCGTTAGGAGGTAATAGTTCCAACACCACCAACCCAGGAGCCACGGATGGCCAGCTGGGAAGCTTTGATGCTAAGTTCAAGGCATGGTCAACAGATTTCCTAGAGACCGTAGTACTTTGAGTGGCTCCGCTGGCAACTGATTGTCATGGAGGACTGGCCCTACTATGGCATAGATTTCACTGGTGATGAAGATCTCCCACTCCTAGAAAGAGAGGATTGGGATGAAGTGCTAGGCATGTCTCTTGATACTTATTCTCAATCCCCTTGGCTCGGCGATTAGGATTCACGCGATACCTTGAGAGAGATATTTCCCTTCGATGAAGCCATCGTGGAAACTATGTCTCTCGAGGATCCTCCTTGGGATGATAGTCATCATTGTTCCTCATTCATGCTTGGCCTTGGGGCCATTTCTACGTGTCTTGAGAGGTTTTCTTCTCAGGTTCCTTCTCCTCCGCTTCAAATTCCTATTCTAACACATGAAGTTTTTACAGAAGGTAACTTAAGTAATATCACACAAATGATGCCTATCGACAATTCTGTCAAACCGGGAATTGTCGAGAACATCCAAATTGGGGTGACCTATTCTTCCAATGAGGTTCAGATCTATACTAGCCTTTTCTACGAGTTTTTTGACGTATTTGCATGGTCTTATGAAGATATTCCCAACACTGATCCAAGTATAGTGGTGCATGAGATTCCTACCTATCCTGGTGCGAAGCCTATTCGCCAGCATCTTCGTCATGTGCACCCTAGAAAGGCTACCACTATTAAGGGATAAATTGAAAAACTTCTTAAAGTTGGTTTTATCTATCCGATTCCCTTGATAGAATGGGTTTCCAATAGTGTTCCTGTAGATAAGAAATAGGGTACCATTCGTGTCTGTGTTGATTACCATGACATTAGCCGTGCTTGCCCTAAGGATAATTATCCTACTCCTTTTATTGATCAAATCATTGATGACTGTGCTGGGAGTGAGATTTTTTCACTTATGGACGGTTTTATGGGTACAACCATATTAAAATTCTTCTGATTGATCAATGTAATAATGCCTTTATCTATCCTTGGGGTACTTTCGCTTATAAAAAGCTCCCATACCATGGTCTCTTTTATAGATGGTTGCATCCATACCTTGAGTCATGTATTTTCATCCAAGATTTCAGTAATGTATATGTATCTATGCTTGATTTGTAGGTCTCCCAACGATAGCATCTGGTTCCTTGCACGTACTTGTAAATAATTTCACCCCTCACTTTTGTTCGGACTTCTATGCTTGATTTGCAGGTCTCCCGGCGACAGCATCTGGTTCCTTGCACGTACTTGTAAAGCATTTCACCTCTCACTTGTGTTCAGACTAAGCTACGGATAGAGGCGATCCCTCTAGCCCTAGGGTGGGTTTAGCAGCAAGAGGACATGCTAATGTGTTGGTTCCTATTTAATGAATGAAATGAGTTGGGATAGATTGTCCTACCTGTGATCCAACGCAGTTGTCGTAGCCGTAATAGAGGTCTCCTGATCCTCGTCCTAACATGCCACGATCCTTCAGCAATGGTACTCTGGTGCCTGCACAAAGATCAAAGGACAAAAGAAGCATACAAGACAATAATTGCATTCATAACTAGCTAATCAGTTAAGGAGAATTAAACGTATTGCGTAAAATAAATCACCTCAACAGAAGATGGGAACCAAAACATCAGTCATGTATATATTAAGAGAAAGAAAGATATTACAACCGAAGTCTCGATGTCACAACCTCCTTCAGCGAGTCCAGTCAAAACGTGTCTCGAGCATTCATCGGGGAATTTGGACGTGGCGAGGAAAAAATCCCGAGCTCTCTCTCGACAAGGGTCTCTCTCTCTGCTCTATCTCACACCAACTATATCAGACTATTTGAGAAAAATGTTCAGCAATTTCTCTTCAGCTAGCTGCATCTATGTGAGAGAGGCATATTTATAGAAGGAGAGGAGGAGGTTTGGATCCCTCAAATGCTGGAAGAGAGGTCGTATCCTTTGGGAGGTTTCCCCAAAGGGAGGAAACAAGAAGCCAAAGGAAGGTCCTCAACGTTATTCTATCGAACAACCCAAGCTGACTCACTCACGAAGTAGTTAGCTTGGAAAAATCACTTCTTTTTTTTAAAATAAATTCCAAAAACAGCTTAGCCCAGGCAGCTCACTGAGACAGAGCGCCACTGGGTGTGCGACCTAGTGTTAATTTCCTTTATCAGCACGAGGCCATAACTGCATACCAGCGCCAACCCAAGATCATGTATTTTTTATGGTCTGTTACAGGAAAAGTTAACAGAGGAAATTTTATCCTCATGGCAAGGGATGCAATGACACTCTTTGCAAGGCATGACACTTCATATAAGTCACAAAAATGGTCCTCCAATGTGCGGGATGGGGATTGCAGGGACGGTGAAAAAATTTTGTGCAGCGGATGCCCCCTAAAGCATGAGGTCTGAGAGAGAGGGAGGAGTGAAATACTTTACGAGAATGCGTTTGAACCAAACACCGCTGTCGAAAGACCTGAAAATACAAATACAACTGATATCTCTAATACATGAACATGTTGCATGGGTGTAGCCATCCATAATAGAGTACATATAAACTGAGATCCGAGGTATGGATGCATCCATCCAACAATAAGGATCAACAAATAGACTCAGGTATGGTCGAAGCCATCCAATCAAAAGAGTCATGCATATATTCATGATAAACCAAAATATCCCGCATCCTGGATCTTATCAGACAAAACCCAGGGTCTTGCGCTCCATCTCGACCTGAACAAGTACAAATTATAGCATGTGAATATGTGAGCTGAAGTCAAACATGCAAGAAAGTCACTTGATTACTAGCCAATGATGAAATTTGTTAACAAGCATTAGAGAAACCACCAATAATAACAATGTCTCTCAAGGTACAACAAGTACAATCCACGGAATGTGAACAGTGATCTAGTGTTGAACACCTGCAGAATCAATCGATTAAAGGCCAATGATGTGGACCTATCGTCGAATTCGAAGAAATTTCCATTGAGGCATGCAAGCTTCAAGGTACTGGAAGGGAGTCTCTAGATGAACTTCCTGGATAATGAGCTGAAGTCGACAGGAAGTGACCCAGCCGAAGGAAGGCCATAATGTTTCCCACATCATCGACATGAGATAGAGGAACATGATGATAGTGAATCAGGACCAAAAATAGGATCAAAGGAGGGTGAAAACTACAATTGGAAACTTCTCTTGAACATATTAGCGACACAACTCCAGATTTGGCATTATTTGACATCAAGGGATCTAAGGTCGTGATGACGTGGAAAAGAGCAGATGAGAGGTCAAAACAAATTACCCAAACCCATGGAGGAAAAAAATAACAAAATGAGATGTCCCCAACCTGACACGAATGCATATGAGTGTCATGTTCAAGAGTGACATATTGCCGACACAACTGAGAACTGGTTCCATTTTCCCCCAACATTGCTAGTGAGTACCCCAATTATTTTTGGGAAACAAGATTAAAGGGGATAACATATGCGTGTCATGTAAGTTTCTCCTTCAGAAAAATCCATCCTAGTACATTTTACGAGCCCTAAGAAGGAGGAACTTGGTGATGTCATAGTGACAGTTTCTGATGTCATTTAGGGTTTAACGAGTCTAACAAATGAAGAACTCAACATCTTTTCATGTTTAGAGAGTTTGAAAAGAAGCGGAAAAGAAAACTCCAGTAGTCCATTTTCGTAGGTAGTCTCACAGATCCAAAAAGGTAGAAAAGTGTTTCTGAGAGAACCTCTTAGTCGTTATAGGCTAAAGTATTCATTTTTCATAAATAATCTATCCCAACCTGAAAAAGGGGTAAATGTATACTGGGTAGATATCGTTTCATAGCCATTTAAAGAGTTCAAAATGACAAGATTCTCGGCAATATTTTCATTTTTAGAGAGTTAGAAAAGAGCTGAAAGATGACTCCAACGGTGAATCTTTCGTGTTTTTACCGAATTCGAAAAAGTATAAAACACAACTTGTCACTTCATTGTCATTACGTTGAAAACTTGTCGTTGCATAAGAAACGCACGTAAAACCCATTTCTCGAAATAACATAGCGAAATAATCGAAAAATATGCTTTAAAACCTAATTAGGATTCTAAAAAGTTATAAAATTCCAAATATGGTAAAAAATAAATCACTTTTCACTTTTACCTCTTGTGAGAAATTTTTTACCCTTTTTCACTGCGATTTTGCAGCATTGACAGCAGCAATCCGGAAGACCAATCTCAAATCCGTCAATTCCAAGCAAGAGCTAACATCCTTCCCTACATTTTGATTGTACTTTAATTACCTACAACCCTAAATTTGTAAATCTGTGGGGGATTTTGCAAAAATTAGGGCGCGGTGGTTGGTGTGGGTATTTGGCATGGACTCGCACCAATCGACCTAAAATTTGAACTGGGGTGTGCCAATTGGCGCGACTATTTCTAAAACAGTCTCGCCAATCACAAAAGTAAATTTGAGCATGTGATTTTAAACAAGGAGGCCCAAATTTATGATTCAAAAGCTTTAGATTTGGCTAATGACAATCATATGAACGTTTTTGTAGGTGTGAAAAGGAAAAATGGTGATCGAATGGAAAGAACGAGACACAGTGAAGAATATGAGGAAGCCATGGGAAATAGATGATACTTGGAATCTCTCAGAGATTGAGGGCTCAAGAAATTCTTTATGACACCATGTCTCAGAGCTCAACTGGATCTGTTGCAATACTTTATCAGTTTCTGGGATTTTGATCAAGAAAAATTCATTATTCATGACCAGTAACTTGAGATTGAAGTCTCAGATGTTTATTTCATAATCGAACTATCACGGAGGGGGGCGGTACCAATCCTGACTAGCACCTGGCCCTCAATGGAAAACATGAGTATGGTTATTAATATGGTGTGCTCAAGGGCAAGGAAAGGATTGGGAAGCGGAAAATTAGACATCCAAACTATTCCAGATTTGGCACTAAAGGTAGTGTAGCACACCATCACACGAGTTTATGGATCGTAGGCACTGCACAAGGCCATAAAGACACAGCTATTTATTTTTGTAGATTGCATGGCACCGACCCTCTACAACTGGGAAAAGGCGGTGACAATCAACATGAAGCATCAACTGACAAAATGCAAGAAAACCAAGCTAAAGAAGTTCGGTTACAGGTCCATATTGGTATCAGTCATCTTGGAATGACTAACAATATTTCAGCATCAGGAGGTAATAGTTCTTACACCACCAACCCAGGAGCCACGGATGGCCTGTTGGGAAACTCTGGAGACCGGAGTTATTTGAGTGGCTCCGCCGATAGTTGATTGTCGTGGAGGACTGGCCCTCCTCTGGCATAGATTTCATCGGTGATTTAGATCTCCTTCTCCCCGAAGGAGAGGATTGGGATGAAGTACTGGGTAAGACTCATTTTTTATTTTGATGAGTATTTTGATTTCTTTTGGTATGCATGTTCTGACATTAATCCATGTAACTACAAATGTTGGCCCAGAGATACCTACAGGTATGTCCCTGATAGCAAGGCATATTCCTCATGATTTTTATGTAGCCCCTCATGGTGAGGGAGGCGAGGAGGAGGAAATCACACTAAACTTGGAGGGAATCTCCCGTGGGATCCCAGACTATGCATGATTTGATGATGTTCCTCGTTGTTGTGTAACCATCTTCAAAAATAGAAGAAAAGAGATATCAACGCCTTAGAAATAAGCCACTTCGAGGGGGCAACCTCCAATACATTACATAAATGCACAATTCTTGGATTATACAATTTACAAAACCTCCTTTCTATATATAGGAGTCCATGGGGCCATAATGTAATCCTAGTGGGCCACAATGTAATCCTAGCCGACCTAACAATAATAATTTAAGGCACAATAATAACAAAATGGGGGTTACAAGGGTACAATAATAACAATAAGGGGGTTACACTAACAACAATAAGGGACTATACTAGTAATATAGGGACCTAACATGCCCCTCTCCTTCAAAAAAAGTGTTGTCCTCAACGCTTGAGTAGCTCTGGGTGCTTTCGTATAAAATTCTCATCCTCCCATGTAGAATCTTCAGTGGGTAAGTTCTTCCACTTGATGAGATACTCTGAAATTGATCGATTCCGTAGTTGTCGAGTTCTTGTTTCCATGACTGCTTTAGGTTCCAATATGATTTTTCCTTCCTCATCAAGTTCTGGCAATATTGTTTGAATCGGAAGATTTTCACCTATAACCTTCTTTAAGCATGAAACATGGAAAACTGGATGTACTCGCGAAGAAGCAGGAAGCTCCAATTTGTATGCCATAGTACCAATATTTTGCAACACCTTGTAAGGACCATAGTACTTTGGTGATAATTTATTATCCTTCTTAGCTTGCTTGAGGGACACTTGTTTGTATGGTTGTAGCCGTAAAAATACCCAATCTCCTACATCAAAACTTCTCTCGCTGTGATGTTGATCTGCCTGTTGTTTCATTCGATTTTGTGCCAAATTCAGGTTATCCCTTAAGAGTTGGAGAACTTCTTGTTGATGCTCGATGTGATCTTCCACTGCTTGAACCTTCGAATTTTCTCTTAAAGATGATGTGATGGATGGTGGATGATATCCATAAAGTGCCAAAAATGGGGTCATTTTTGCTGTAGTATGGAAGGAAGTGTTATACCACCATTCAGCAAGAGGTAACCACTTGACCCATTGTGTTTGTTTATCAGATACAAAACAACGAAGATATCCTTCCAAACTTTTATTTACGATCTCAGTTTGACCATCAGATTGAGGATGATAAGATGAGCTATGAGCTAATTGAGTACCCAAACAAGAAAATAACTCCGTCAAAAAATTTCCAGTAAAAATGGGATCTCTGTCGCTCACAATAACCCTTGGGCTTCCATGTAGCTTTTGAATTCTATCCATAAATGTAGTAGCAACTGTACTTGCTTTAAATGGCTGAGATAATGCACAAAAGTGTGCATACTTGGTAAGTCTATCAACTACCACCATGATGACACTCTTTCCTTCGGACTTAGGTAAACCTGTGATAAAATCCATTGAAATCTCCTCCCAACGTTGACTTGGAATGGATAAGGTTGTAGAAGTCCCGGGGTCTTAATTGTCTCAACTTTATTCTGCTGGCAAACCAAACATTCCGTCACAAACTTTTGAATATCAGATTTAAGGCCATCCCAAAAAAATTCTTTCTTCACCCTGTGGTAAGTTTTTAAAAATCCTGAGTGTCCTTCTAAAGGAGAAGTGTGCAATTCCAGAAGAATCTTTTGTTTTAGTTGGGAATTCTTACAAAGATATAAGCGATCTTTGTACCATAAGGAATCATTTTTTCCAACTAAATGTATCAGATGTACTAGGATCTTGCTGCAACTTTTGAATGAGTATCCATACATCTTTGTCCTTCTTCCATTCATCTCTTGCTTCAGTTATCCAATCTGGTTGGATAATAGAAATGGCACAAAGCAATGCTTCAACCTCTTCATTCTTTCTTGAGAGTGCATCTGCAACAACATTAAGCTTTCCTTTTTTGTAGATTATTTCAAAGTCATAACCCAACATCTTTGTGACCCATTTTTTATGCTCTTCTGAAGATAGTATTTGTTCCAAAAAGTGTTTAAGACTATCATGATCATTTTTTACCTTGAAGTGTCTTCCCATTAGGTAAGTTCGCCATTTCTTTAGTGCATGCGGTATTGCTAACATTTCCTTCTCATAAATAGGTTTCTGTAAATACTTTCCTTTGATTGGACGACTTTCAAAAGCAATGGGTCTTCCTTCTTGCATTAAAACCACACCAATTCCATTTCCTGAGGCATCACATTCCACAATAAAGGTTTTTGTGAAGTCTGGCATAGCTAAGACCGGTGCTAGGCACATTGCCTCTTTAAGATGTTCAAAGGCCTTAGTTGCTTGAGGAGTCCATGAAAATGCATCTTTCTTCAATAATGTTGTTAGAGGTGCTGCTATTCTCCCATAATTCTTAACAAACTTGCGATAATACCCTGTTAACCCAAGAAATCCTCGCAACTTCTTTATGGTTGTGGGGACTTTCCATTCCTTAATAGCTTTAATTTTGTTAGGGTCTACTTTAACACCCTCGTGAGATACAATATGACCCAGATATTCCATCTCTTGTACTCCAAAGAAACATTTGGATTTTTTTGCATATAATTGTTTCTCCTGCAATAGTTTGAGCACCCTTTCAACATGTTCAACATGATCCTTCCAAGACCTGTTGTAGATTAGTATATCATCAAAAAATACTAGCACAAATTTTCTAAGGAAGGGTTTGAAAGTGGAATTCATCAACCCTTGAAATGTAGAACGTGCATTGGTAAGGCCAAAAGGCATGACCAAAAATTCATAATGACCCTCATGAGTTCGAAATGTTGTTTTTGGAATATCTTTAGTCTTCATTCTAATTTGATGATATACTGAACGAAGATCGAACTTGGTAAAATAAATTTCTCCATGTAATTCATCCAATAATTCATCAATCACAGGAATGGGAAATTTGTCTTTAATGGTGAGCTTATTGAGCTCCCTATAATCAGGACACGTTCGCCATGATCCATCCTTCTTGTGTGCCAATACTATAGGAGCAGAGAAATAACTTTGACTAGGTTGAATTATACCCGCCTCTAACATTTCTGCAATCATACGTTCAATTTCGCTCTTTTGGAAGTAAGGATATCTATAAGGCCTAATGTTTTGAGGAACACTTCCTAGAATCAAATGAATAGCATGATCATGATCACGAATAGGTGGGAGTCCTTTGGGAGTTTCAAACACCTTGGAATGATTGTCCAAGACTTGTTGGAGATCTGCAGAAATAGATGATTTTGATGTCGCAACTTCTAGAGAGCATAATTGTGCAACTACGCCTCATTGTTCTTTATTTAGAAGCTTTGTCATGACATTAGAGCTTATTATCCTTCCTGGCTTCCCTTCAATACCCCGTAATTCGACTTCCATTCCTTCTGAAAAAAATTTCAAGAAAAGTTCTTGAAAATTAAAACCTACCGTCCCCAAAGATTGTAACCATTTTACTCCTAATACAACATCAGCACCTCCCATAGGAATGGAAAGCATTGGACTAGTCAATACATATTCCCCCATGGTTAGCTTGATATTATGGCATTTCCCAGAGCAATTTATAGTTCCTCCATTTACAACCATCACTTGGCATTCTGGTGCTGGGTATAGGAAACAATTTAATTCCTTGGCTACCTTACAATGAATAAAATTATGGGTGCTACCTGAATCAATCAACACTATTACCTTTTTCTTCTTGATCTGTCCTGCTATCTTGAGAGTTTGAGGAGTGGTAATTCCTGCCAGTGCATTACATGATATGGTCAAATTCATTTCTTCCTCTTCTATGGCTGGTTCCTAGTGTGTATCCTCTTCTTGTTCATTTTCTTCTTCTTCTTCACAATCTATGTAAAATAATTTCTTTTCATCACACTTATGACCTTTGGTGTATTTTCTATCACAATTGTAGCAAAGCCCTTTTGCTCTTTTTTCTTCCAATTGTTGTGGTTTCAACCTTGTAGGTTGTGGAAATCTAGGCGTAGCAACACTTCCTTCTTTATAGAATTGAGTGGTAGACTTCCTTGTCGCCATAATTTTACATTCAACTTTTCTTGCCAACCTGAATGCCTTCTCCAATGAATCAGGTTCCAAAACACGAACTTCATGTTGGATGTTATCCTTTAGAGTACCTAAGAAGAGATCAATCCTGTGTTCCTCTGGAATATTAGTTACCCTTATATTCAATTTTGGAAGTCCTCAATGTGCTGCCCCACTAAACCCTTTTGTTTGAGATTTATCAATTGGCTAAAGAAGGTGTTGCTCTTTGTATCCTCATAATGTGCTATCATTTCCTCCGTAAAAATTGACCAAGTGACAATTTTTTTACGGGAGCAAAGCCATCGATACCATACAAATGTATTTTTTCTAAATGTAAAGTTGCAATGCGTACCTTTTGTGTGTTTTGCACATTATGGAGATCAAAATATTGCTCCATCTGTAGTATCCATGTTACAGGATCCTTTCCATCAAACTTCCTCATATCCATCTTTGGAATATGGTGGTTCTTCCCGCCAACATTAGAGTTTGTGAAATCACAATTAACATTTATTTTGTTCTCATCATGAGGTTCTTCTACTATCTTTTCACCATTAGGAAACCTTTCTTGTATCAACTTTGTCAAACCTTCCATATCTTCTTTTAGAAAATTCTTCATGTTTTCCATTTTCTCATCGATCTTAGCTTCCATGTCATCCATCTTAGATTCCATGCCAGCCTCCATGCCATCCATCTTAGCTTCCACGCCATCCATCTTAGCTTGCACACCATCCATTTTAGCTTCCACGCCTTTCTTCAAACCTTCCATCTTCACTTCCACGCCATCCATCTTAGCTTCCATGCCTTTCTTCAAACCGTCCATCTTCACTTCCACGCCTTTCTTCAAAACTTCCATTTCATTTTTGTTGCTCTTTGCGAGAGTGAAATTTGTTGCACTTGCTCTTGTAATTTTGATAGATCATGTTGCAATTCTTCATCTTCATGAGTCATGGTAGAGCCTTCTGAAGGCTTAATGGGTGTTGAATTCTTTTTAGGGGCCATTTTAGAATCCAATATTGATACCTATTCTACAATATGCCCTTGGAATCAACTCAACTTGATTCTTCAAACAAGACTTATGCAATTCGGAAAAAAATACACACCTTTTACTTGCTTTGAGGAGCTTGATATTGAAATTGAATTATCTCTGTAATTGAAAATCTTCAATATCTGAAATTCCGCCCTGTAGTAGCCCTCTAAAGCTTCTTTCAAATTCCATAGGTCTGATATAATTTGGATTCCCCAAGACAAAGTGGTGTCCAATCTCCCACAATGACCTAATTCTGGACTGGTTCAGTAGAGCAAACTTGTAGGACTTGCCACGTGTCAATGTTTCGTCCTTTGTCTCTGAAATTGATAGCCAAGAAACTACAGTCTGTGTACTTGCGACCACTTTTAACAGCACTCAAATCCACTACCCAGAGAGAGAGTTATTGAACTTTTCCCACGATCACCTCTTTGAAATGAAATTCAGGAGCCTGAAAAAGCACTACCTTCCACAGATTATATCTCCACAAATATTCCGAACCAAGCTCTGAAATTTTTTGAAAAATTTCCTCAGGATTTCAGCTTCGCACCATACAAATTTCAGATTCTGAACCTTCGTAGAAAAAAAATTATAGCGAATATTCCACGATGACCTGTTTAGGAGCTTCAAAAAATACCTAACTTCCACAGATGATATCTCCGAAAATATTGCGAACCAAGCTCTGAAATTTTTAGACAATCTGCCTCAGGATTTCAGCTTCGCACCCTAAAAATTTCAGCTTCTGAAACTGCGTATAAAACAATTTATAGCGAAAATGCCACGATGACCTGTTTGGAGCAGCGAAACCCTAGAATCCAAACCTCTGATACCAAATGTTGTGTAACCAGCTTCAAAAATAGAAGAAAAGAGATATCAACGCCTTAGAAATAAGCCACTTGGGGGCAACCTCCAATACATTACATAAATGCACAATTCTTGGATGATACAATTTACAAAACCTCCTTTCTATATATAGGAATCCATGGAATATAATGTAATCCTAGTGAGCCCTGATATAATCCCTAGCCGACCCTATGATAATAATTTAGGGCTCAATAATAACAAAATGGGGGTTACAAGGGTACAATAATACCAATAAGTGGGTTACACTAATAACAATAAGGGACTATACTAGTAATATAGGGACCTAACACTCTGCAAACCACACACGCGGGGGTGTCAAACCGTGTTCACCACTTATTGAGGTGGCTTGTACAGGAAGTGACGTGCTATCATGAGGATCATGCCGACTATACACCTAGGCTTTCATTTCCACATATTTGTTTAGAGACATGATGTCTCAGGATGTAACCGAAACACACATATTTTTTGAAATTATGATGCACATGGATGCAAACACTCGATATATATATATATATATATATATATATATATATATATATATATATATATTCCTGTATGGATATCTTCATGTGATGATGTTTTTTTTACAAATTACACAAATTTCTATCCAATACAATGTTAGCTTATGTATTAGTTAATGCATTCATTCATTTAGGAATAGGTTGATATGTAATGTAATCAAAATGTCTTTCCAGTAAATGAACACACAAATACAACCTTAATATGTGAGGGTTTCGAACAGAATAATGTCCATTAAGTTGAAGAACAACAAGTTGTGAGTCTAGGTTAACAATCAATGCATGA
Organism: Pinus albicaulis; assembly: GCA_034641835.2. Lineage (NCBI taxonomy): Eukaryota > Viridiplantae > Streptophyta > Pinopsida > Pinales > Pinaceae > Pinus > Pinus albicaulis. The sequence continues at coordinate 1,937,207,359 of CM076575.1, forward strand.
ATGTCGAGGGTAATCGCATCGGTTAATAGTTCATTAACAGCACTATAGTCAGCGACATTGTTTGTAGTTCTTCCTATACATATACCTTGAAGGTCTATCAACTCACTAACAGGATCATAAATCACCCAGGCTGCTGAAGACAGGTTCCGAGTACTGCAGGAAGCACCATCCACGAAACCAACATAAGGGGTCATAGACATCTACACAATAAGCAACGATCCAATAAGAAGGAAAACTCTCACAAAGCACACCAAGCCAAAAATGTACAAAACTAAAAATAACACCTATGTACACAGAACATGCACGAATGACTCATGCATAGTATTCTTTAAGATACAACCCATTTATAGGTTGATCCAGCGAATGACCTTCGTAATCAATAAGCTCATAAGCCCCATTCTGCAAAACACATTTAAAAATTGAGGGCCCATGCCACATGGGTTGAAATTTTCCTGCCCCTAGATTATCGTGTGCTTGGTCGTATAGGAGGATGAGGTCTCCTTATATGAAGGAACGAGGGGAAACCGACAGGTCAAAATGAGCTTTGACTCGCTTTTTCTATGCTTCAATGACTAGAGCAACAAAGCTGCAAGTTTCGTCCAATCTTTCTAAGTAGAGAAGATGCTCTTCTTCTGGAAAAGTATTCGGCAGCAATTCAACAACTAATTTGAGCAAAGGTATTTCACTTTCAATCAGAAGGGTAGATTCTAGACCATACACAAGTTGAAATGGAGTGAATCCAGTCACATCCTTAACTAAGGTTTGGTATGCCCAAAGAGCCAAAATCAACATGAGATTCCAGTTTGATTTGTGCATCCCAATCATACGTTGAAGCATAGTGACGAGAAATTTGTTCATGGATTCAACCTAGTCATTGGCCTAAGGATAGTACAGCATTGAGCTGTCGTAATGCAGACCCAACACTGAAGTCAACTTTGCCACCATGTAATGCCGAAAATGGGAACCATGAGCGATAACAATGGCTTGAGGGACACTAAACTTGGAAATGACATGATTGAATAGAAACTATGCTGCTATCTTACCGTCAGTCATAAGTGTAGGCATTGCTTCGGCCCATTTGGTGAAGTAGTTAATGGCTACGATGATATAAGCATTCCCCCCAGTCGAGTGAGGGTTACAAGTCATAAAATTGATGCCCCACTTCGCAAAGGGACCAACAATAATGACAAGGTGGAGATGGGTAGTCGGTGCGCACATCTTGTGATGATAGATCTGGAAATCATGGCACTTACGGGAAACAATAAAGTAGTCTTTAAATCCCCAACAGAGTCACCAACTTGTTGTGTAGGTAAATCCCCTCTGCGAACAGAGGTGATCCCTCTAGCCCTAGGGTGGGTCTAGCAGCAAGAGGAAATGATAATGTGTCGGTTCCTAGTTAATGAATGAAATGGGTTAGGATAGATTGTCCTACCTGTGATCCAACGCAGTTGTCGTAGCTGTAACAGAGATCTCTTGGTCCTCGTCCCGAGACATCGTGATCCTTCAGCAATGGTACCCGGGTTCCTGCACAAATATCAAAGGATGAAAGCAGCATACAAGACAATGATTGCATTCATAACTAGCTAATTAGTCAAGGAGAATTAAACGTATTGCGTAAGATAAATCACATGATTCAACACAAGACGGGAACCAAAACATCAGTCATGTATATATTAAGAGAAAGAAAGAGATTACAACCGGAGCCTTGATGTCACAGCCTCCTTCAGCGGGTCCAGTAAAAACGTGTCTCGAGCATTCGTCGGGGAATTTGGACGTGGCAAGGAAAAAATCCTGAGCTCTCTCTCGACAAGGGTCTCTCTCTCTGCTCTATCTCACACCACCTATATCAGAATGTTTCAGCAAAATGTTTGGTAATTCCTCTTTAGCTAGCTGCATATATGTGAGAGAGGTGTATTTATAGAAGGAGAGGAGGAGGTTTGGATCCCTCAAATGCTAGAAGGGAGGCCTTATCCTTTGGGAGGTTTCCCCAAAAGGAGGAAACAAGAATCCAAAGGAAGGTGCTCGACGTTATTCAGTTGACAAACCCAAGATGACTCGCTCACGAAGTAGTTAGGTTGGAAACTTCGCTTCTATATTTAAAAAGCTTTCTAAAAACATCTTGGTCTAGGCAGCTCACTGATACATAGTGCCAATGGGTGCAGGGCCCAGCATTAATTTCCTTTATTGGCAGGAGACCATAACTGCCTACTAGCGCCAACCCAAAATCATGTATTTTTTATGGTCTGTTCGAGGAAAATACAATAGAGGAAATGTTCTCCTCATGGAAAGGGATGCAATGACACATTTCGCAAGGCATGACACTTCATATAAGTCACAGTAATGGTTCTCCAATGTGCGGGATGGGGATTGCAAGGACGGTGATAAAATGTTGTGTAACACCTAGAGCTTAGACCTAGCCTAATATATTTTCCCTTATTCAATCATATTTTGGCTGCAAAATCATAGAGATAGTCGTCTCTTATTTGCTAGGGCTAGCTACCAAATCCGAAGTGGTTTGAGGTTACCTCTATCATTTTTCATTCTTAGCCTTGGAACATTGTGGAGGATAACACCTTCCATGCTAGAGTAGGAAGAGGAATAGGACCTACCTTTGATACAGGATTTGGAACCAGATGCTCAAGAAGATTTGATGGAAGATTAAAATTTTTAAAATATTTCCATAACTACAAGATGGGGAATCATGACCTTTGCAATATTAGGTTGAAAGGACAACTTACAGGCAAGGTTAAATGGTACACACGTGAGAAGGAAGAGAAACAAATTCCCTCATCTCATTCAGTAGAATATTTCGAGGACCAAATATATCTCAAAATGGGGATATGTGATCCATATTGGATTATTACATTTTTTTCATCCATCTTGATTTTCTTAGAGTATTAAAAGTGAAGGAATCAACTCGCATGACCATTTTTACCAGCATGACACAATTTTCTAGATTGGGGTCTGAAACCTTTCATGAGCATTGAGGTAGAAAATGATTTTTTTGGGAGATAAATTTTTTTCACTTTATACTGACACCTTTTTTCCCCTTTCTACACACATAACTTTCCAATAGCGTAATTTTTTCCTCAATTAGATTTTGTATGCAAAATGTATGCCACTTTTAAGTTGACCTTCATATTTTTACCACCATTAGTCGAGAGGATGCCACGTTAGCCATATTTACTCATGGAAAAGGGGATAATATTGTGATAATTATGAATAAGACACTATAAGAGTCCATATTGTAACTCTATTTTAGAGTTGGAGGAGTCAAGCCTAACCACCAGTACGCTATCAGGTTGAGTTATAATTGTGCCACTAGGAGGAGAAGGTGTCCCATTTTTTTCAAGTGCATTTGTTCCAAAGGAAAGTAGAGTAGTTGAGAGGAATATGGAGATAGCGCACAAATATAATGTGAGTACAGTAGTATCCCACAATCCATATTTATTACTTCTTTGTACTCTCATGTATTTTCTATTCAGATAAAGAGAGTAGATTGGTTTTACCTTACAATTGGGTTTTCTATTGAAAGGATTTCCAAGGTTATATCTTGTGTTAATTTCAATTTGTGATATTTTATTTCATTGTTCATTATTTTTTGCATAATTTCAATTTTCATGCATATGAAATAAACAATTATTCATAGATCCTAAAACCTAAAGAGAAATAAAACCTCATAGTGTATATTTCAGATTTTCAAGTATAATTTATCCGACGTGTTATGTCGAACTGTCTAGTTGAATATCCATGATATTTTATGGATCATATTGGTATTACAACAAGTTTCATTAGTTATATAATGGTGATTTGTAAGGGATCTATTTTTCTAAGAAAAAAATCATAATACCCTAGGGACGACTGAGAAATTTGTGAACAACCCTTCTGATACAACAAAGGAGAGGTTTTTGTGGTTGGAAGCTCAATTTTCAAACATAAATCATAATGTGAATCTCCTCTTGGTGGACCTAATCAATAAAATTCGGTTATTAAAATAAAATTGGGGTTCTAATGTAGAGGTTTTATCATAGAGTAGATCACGATATCGGGAAGAAACTAAGAAGGATCCAAAGAAAGAACTAAAAACAGATCAACCCAATTTGAGTGTTGTGAACCATTCACTGTCCTTGTTCAAAATGGAAGAAAAGGTCAATGTTATATCATATAAAGGTGATATTTATTCTCTAAATCTAAATCACTGGATGCAGTAATTAGAAGTTTATTTTAGTGTATATCATATAAAGTAAGAACATAAGATTTCATTTATGTGGTTGAAATTAGAGGGCCATGCCTTGACCTAGTGGGAAAGACACACAAAAAACTTGAGTTTGGAGGGAGATCCTATAGTTACTAAGTGAGAGGAATTTAAAACCCTCATAAAGTCACAATTTTGCCCTATCAGGTATGTAGAGGACTATTGGATCTAGTGGCATTAATTCAAGTAGGGGGTAGGGGTAGATTGTACAAAAGCACACCACATAATTTCGAAACATGACCATAATGTTGGGTATCTCCTTAAAGAAACTAGATGTACTCCTCAAGTATTTTGGGGTCTACACAACCATATGTGGAAGCAAGAAATGATGTTCAAGCCCAGATCGGTGGATGAGGTTTGTTGTAACAACCCCTGGTTGATTTTCTATATAAAAATGAGACCAAGGATGTGGGACACGTATTCCAAGTTGAATGTTGGGTAAAACATAGTGATGGGTATCACTGGTGATTAATTAATGGCTATGGAAATTGGAAAAGGCATTAGAAAAGGTAAAGATGAATTAATTGGCATTTATTTATGAAAATAAAGGAAAATAGGAGAAAAGGAAGGTGAAAAGTCACATATTTGCATGAGAGGGAAATTGAATGAAAAATGAAGGAAAATGAAGAAAATAGAGGCATCAATGTGTTGTGACCAGCAACAACCCCCCTTTTATTTATGATTAGTAATAATAGTAAATAAATGGGGACCCTTAGTTACAAAATCCAAAAAATCAATTAGGATTTGTTTGCCTTTTCAAAAAAAAATTCTATCATAAACCTATAGAAATCCCTTAGAAAGAATATTTAGAAACACTTAAGTTTATGATAGATAATAATAAAATTACTCTTTAAACAAAATAGCGCATCCATAACAAAATGGTATGTATAAAACGCATTGATCGCAGATCGCGTAGCGCAGAAAACAGAAATGATTAATGAATATCTTTTGCGCTTTTGCGATATTGCGATATGCGCTTTTGCGCTATTGCGCAATTTCCGCTTTTGCGCTATTTTTATGACTACGATGACTTCATTTTGCGATATTGCGACATTGCGATATTGCGATATTGCGCATCAAATCGCAGATCGCAATGTCGCAGATTCATATAGGCGCGCTATCCCAAGGCAATCTTCCCATATGTCAAATCCGTTATGCGCTTTAATGATTATATTAAATGATTGGATTGATTATTAATGTGAAATGAGATTGTATTTAGATTGAAAGTCGTTTCACAATTTAAATATTATATTTCATCCGCTTTCACATTCAAAACAGTCTCATCACCTTTCTTATATCATTACTCTCATTTATTCGTAAAACGCAGGCACGAAGGAGAAAACGACTATACAAAGCGTCCGCTAAACACTATGGGTAAGAAGGAGAAGAGCTCAAATTCTGAAAACAAAGAGATGGCTTCGCTATATGCAGACACCGCCCGTAACAAGGATGCCGGTATATCCACTTGGGAGGGAATGTATAATCTGTTAGAAGATGAAAACCCTGTGGTGATAAAAGTTGCAGCTATAGCAGGTTCAAAGAATACGTCCGAAGCAACCCTTAGAGACTTGGCTTTCTCATTTCTGCATAGAATAGCAGCAAGGCCGAGGATTCTCCAATATACAGACATGGTGAGATGGGTGCTGGATAGCACTGATATTTCAGACAGACAATTCAAAACTCCATCTGAAGAGCTAATCGGGTCATTCACCATAGAAGATCTGAGATTAATGTACAAATTGCCAGAACCTCAGGTGACTTTCAACAAACAATTTACGGAAGAATTTTCCAGAGAACATTCAAATTTGGCAGAATGCACAAAGGAGTGGACCAAAAGAAGTGAACCATTGAAGAAAAACAAACAAGGTATGTACAGCACGGGTTCACTTACCTCTCCTTATTGTTTTACTGCTGCCATGTTATGCAGGCTTTTTGGAAAGCCTGACATAAATATGATCTTACCTGAATGGCTTCCTTTGTTGAATGCGGCTGTTAATTCTACAATTGTAGATTGGGCCAAAATCCTATCTGATAATCTCACCACTGCTATTTTTCATTACCGGTCTAAACAAAATGTTTCCCAGCGGGTTTATCCGCCTTTTTATTTATCTGCTTATGTCATGGACGCCATCTGCTATGTCTCTAAATTCCCTGTGATGGGCTGGAAATGGACTATCCATGATCCTTTGCCCATTCATGTGTACCATAAAGAACTATGGGAGTCTAAGTTTGTCCCCCATTTTTACCAAATTTGTCATGGAATAATGCTGCCATTGTACAGAACATTGTATAATAAGGATGCCCAAAGGTTATCCTCAGAAACAGAGGTTGATATTCTCCCCATCGCGAGATGGTTTGGAGAAGAATTGTTCACCTATATTAGGGTTTTTGGAAGTTATGCTTCTCCCCATGTGTTACCCCTATATGTTCCAGATAGACTTGTAGCTCGGGAAATTGCTTATCAGACCTGTGGCCAGGGAGGTATAACAAAATATTTAAAAGAGAAGAAAAAGGGCATTTGGCCACAATTTCCCATAAAATGTGAAACATTTTCACTGTTTGATATTGGTCATGCATTTCAAGAAATAGGCAACGTTACATGCCTACAGCTGTTAAAATTCTCGAGAAGGTTATTCGACCCAAATGATATTGTTAAGAATTTTACCAATGCAATCAAAGTAAGGGAATTTTCCGGGGAACAGGATCTTTTTGATGATATGTTCCAAGCAAGAAATTCATTTAAAGAAGTTTTGAATTCAGCTCAAGCTCAGCTATCTCCAGAGGAATTTCAGGAATTCAAGCTTTACAGAGAAAGGAGACTAATTCCTATTCCTTTGGATAATCTACGCTTAGAGCCCGCAAGGGAGCAAAATCCTAGTGTTATTCTTAACGGCAGTTCAAGTACAGGTAAATCTAAATCAAAATCTGACAGAGATTCTGAACACTCCAATAAGTCTAAAGAAAAGGAAGATAAAATGGAAGAATCCATTAAAGATTCTGCACAATCTAAAGAACTTACTCAACAGCAAATTTTGACTTCTCAATAGACAAATCCTCCTCCAACCAATGTACAGCAATAGCCAGTCACCATTGAGTTAGACAAAGAATGGGAAACCTTTAATCAATTGATTAATGTAGAAGGACAGAATGTACAGACCCCTGTCCACACAACCAAAGTTTTGAGCACAGGAACAAGCAGCACAGCCACAGTGACAGAGCACATACCAATCACACCCTCCTCTGAAATGGTACTTAATGTAGAGGACATTCCTCCTCTAGATGTATTCTACAGCCCAAAATACAAAGCAGTAGTGAAGAGACAGAGAAAAAAGAGAAAAATAGAAAGTGCAATTGCTACTGAAGCAGAACAAGTAGATGTTTTGTGGAAAGATCATGCCACAGAGCCTACTCATAATCTCACTAAGTTATCTCAAATAACATGAGCTTATGCTTCTGCAACAATTGATAAAGTAGTTGAGATACAACTTTTGTTGGATGAAAAAGAAGAACAGGTAAAAGCTCTGCAACAGCAATTGCAACAGGTACAGGGCAATAAGGAAGCACAATTGAAACTTGAAGAGTTACAACAACAACTTCAAGAAATGCAAATAGGACATCGAAAAATCCTGGCTGATAAAGACAAAAAAATACAGATTATCCAAGATCAGCATAAAGATGATCCTAAGCTTCCAGAACTCATTTCAGAAACCATCTCTTTGAACAATCAACTACTGCAACAAGAGGAAGTTTTCTGCCAAAAAATCTTGCAATGGAATTCTTTGTGCCAAGAGAGTGATAAAATCACAAATCATGTCGTATATTTACGAAATTATTATGATTTGATTAATGAAAAGATCAATGATTATCTGGCATGGAAAAAGACAGAAGAAGGCAGAAAAGTTGGTGCACCCATCATTAATGAAAACCATAAAGAAATACTCTTCAATAACTGGGATACACAAATCAGAAGGGCAGAAAAGGCAGCAGAGGAGGCGGCTACAGCAGCAAACACTCTCACGGATTGTTTAAATGAAAATTTACACAAAGCTAACTTGATTCCTGAAACTGTTCCAAGATATCTCCCACAGGCAAATCAATTGCAAACAGAATGGAGGCAAAAGGCAGAAGAAAGAGAAAAATCCATCCAAGGGTTGTCAATATTGAATTGGGACTCATACTGGATGTACTTGGTGAAGCCACACAGTCAGCACAGTGCGCTCAATTGTATCATCAATGCTACAGAGAAGATTTCTCCTACGCTTGCCGACTCTATCTTTTCAGGATAGTTGAATTCTGAAGTCGGTCAACCGCATCTTCTCAAAACTATGCTAGATTCCTGCAAGCTTAAAGATCAAGTTAATAGATAGATAGATTTAGTTTTAATTTCACTGTATTTTAGCCTAGGAAAAGGACGGTCATTGAATCGAATCCTTAATTTTTGTAATAAACTATTTTTAGAATTAGTTAAGTAGCATTTAATCCCCTCTCATGCATTTAGAGAGGGGTCCTGGATCTTAATAATTTTGGACTTGGATATTGCATTTCTGTACTCCATTGTCTTATATATTTTTTAAAAAGGATCACATCTGGTGATTTTCATGCGGAATTATCTTTGAAGTGTTGCATTTCTGTACCTTGGAACTTGATTTTGCATTAGAGTTACTGGATAGAGTATCAGATTGCATTTGAAAGTCTTCAAGATGAACAAGGTATTTCTATCTGTTCACTGTTGATCTCTTTTGTCTTATGATATTCGTTTTAAAATTTCTATCAGTTATATGTATATTTGTTTTCACAACGCTTCCTTTTATATATCATTTCTGAATATAATTGAAACGTTATTTTTCATAGTTACATGTAAATGGTATACAATGATGAATGCAATATGTTAATATAACTCTGTTTAATTTCTTAAACAGAGTTATCTTTATTTGTTTCTGCATATTTCAATTTAATTAATAATACATTTTCATGGTTATTATTGAATTGGAACAATCTTAAGTTGTATTCACATATAATTACCCGGGTTAGTGTTAGAATTTCCTTATCAGTATTTAGCTTAAATCAGATAGTTTTATTTCAGTTAATTTAGTCCCATTTCCACCCATCCAATCCAATCCATTTAGCTACAAGGAAACTGGTCCTTTAAATCCATTCGGAGCTACCATACCAAACGAAAAAGGAGCTGCCTTAAGGTCCCGACCGGGTGGTTTTCCCCGATGTTTGAAGCAGAGATTTTCTAGGCTTCAACATTTTTGGCGCTAGAAGGAGGGTCTGAGCTATGAATGGCAATTAAATATTTATCCACAAGCCATTCTGAGAGAAAAACACCCTCATTAACTTCTTCAATTTCTTCTGAAATTCAGAATCTAAGAGAAGAAATTGCAGAAAATATTCAGACACCCACTACCAAAATCTCAAAACATTCAGACAAACAACATCCTGAATCTCCTGAAGTTCAAGATCTAATTCATAAATTGAAAGGATTCTCATTATCTCTTGAAGAGTCTGAAATATCTGAAGGTAGTGTAAGCTCAAAATTTATTCCTTCGAAACCTCTTACTAGGTTGCAAAGTGAAAAACTTGGTATTTCTCCGAAAGAATTTCCTTTACCTAGTAAGGGAAAAACAAAAAGAATTCAATCGGAAACAGAAAGTGATACAATTTCATCATCTCATATTCAATCACCTATTTCCAAAACCACAACTCAACAAAGTACAGTTGTTTCATCATCATCTCCACAAACATCTTCTACTCAATCCTCATCAATCTCAACATCATCTATTCCAACCACTTCTATTCAAATTCCACCAGTTTCTACTATTCCTCCAATAGTCGTCCCAATAATGGCACAGAGACCATGGTCTACTCCAGGAGCAGTCAACATGGCTGTACCTTTACATGATTTACCAGACAATCCTGGAAAATGGCTTCCAAAGTTTAGCCCAGATCTTAACATTCAAGCTGAAGAACATATCAATAACTTTATGTTGGCTATTAATTTGAATGGAGTCATACACGAAGATGTTGTAGTTAGATTATTCCCATATACTCTTCAAGGAGTAGCAGGATCATGGTATTTTTCATTACCATCAGGATCCATAACGAGTTGGGACATTTTTGCAGATCATTTTTTGACCAAATTTGGAGATGACCAATCAATTGCAACTTTACTCAATGATCTCTCAAATTTGAAGATAGAGCCCAAGGAACCTATAAAAGAATTCAATGCTAGATTCAACAAACTCTTGAACAAAATTCATACAGATTCACAACCTAGTGATCAAGTCAGAATCGAATGGTATATAACTGCCTTACCCTCAAACATAGCAATTTTCGTAGACAGAGCTGCAAAGCCTACATTAGCTGAGAATATGAAAGAAGATATTGCATTGGAAAAACGTATTACTTCTCTGGAAAATAAAAATGCTATTGAGGAAAGGAAATCAAAGAAGGTCAGCTTCAAAGATGATTTAAAGAAAAAGGCCAAAGATCCATACGACATGGAAGGTTTACAGAAAGTTCTTAAAACCATGTCAAATGAAATGGTTGAAATTAAAAAACAAGTGGCTGAAACTTCTTCCAAGAAACCATTCCAAAATTTCAGAAGAAATCAATTTGAATCTAAACCTCCCAATGCAATCTCTAATGCAGAATCAGAAGAAGAGGAAGAAGAAGAAGATACATCTATAGTATCAGATCAAGAAGACGAAAATGAAGAAATAGCTGAATTGAATGGAATGTGAGATTTTATTCTCCCTAATTCTGATTGTGAAGAAGCTATGCCTGTAAGTACTAGGAGTAAATCTACAGCAGAACCAGTACAAACAGTTCCTAAAAAGAAAATTACAACTCCAAGTACCAAAGACAAACCCATTGTGAAAAAAAATTCTCCATCACCTACTCAAAATCAGCCATCATCTTCTAATCCTCTCACATCAACAGCGAAAACTTTAGTAGTGTCAGATCCTATGGAATACAACATTGTAGAAGACATGAAAAAGATCAAAGCCAACATTTCCTTACATGAACTCAGCAAACTAAAACACCAACAAAAGTTGATATTGAAAGAATTAAATGCTACACCAATTGCTCCTTTACCAAGCGGTGTAGTTGCAAAAGCAGCAAGAGGAACTGGTAAGCCACCAGATAAAGTAGATGCTACTGATACTGTGCTCATTATGGAAAAGTCAAATTCTCAAACTCCTCCTTTTCTTTTGACTTATGAGATGTACAATAAAAATCTGCACAATTGTTTGATTGATTCTGGAGCTTCCTCCAATATAATGCCTACTTCTGTCTGTGCTAAATTGAATATTGAACCACAGAAATCAGCAGTTCATATCGTTCAATTGGATCGCTCTAAAGTCCAAGTGGTAGGAGAAATCAATTCAGTTACTATCAGATTAGCCTCAGATCCTAGGATTGTCCAAAGAATTGATATTCTGATTGCTAATATTCCTGAATTCTATGGATTAATCTTGAGCAGAGACTGGTCTGCGAAACTTAACGGTTATATTTCAACCGATTATTCACATATGTGGCTTCCCTACAAAGGGAAACCAAATCAAATCAAAATTGAACGAGAAAAACATATGATGCACACTGTCACTGAATTTGAACAACCTAATGAACCTGTAGCATTCAACAACAATATCCTTGGAGGCTATTCTGCTGAATCATTCCTTGGAAATTTCAAGGCTCCTTAATCACTGTTTTCTGTAAATACTTTTGTTTCTCAGATAGAAAAATTTTCACAATCTGATTCTTCCAGAATTGTAAATATTTCTGATGTAACTGTAGATAAGCCAATAGATAAGTCTTTATTTTGGTCATTATATTTTGATGGATCGAAATCTAGTGATAGAGCTGGAGCTGGATGCATCCTAATTGATCCAAATGGGGAGAAAACCATGCTGTCATGTAGATTAGAATTTGAGTGTACTAACAATACCGCAGAATATGAAGCCTTGGTTCAAGGACTTTATAAAGCTATAGGGTTAGATGTTAAATACTTGAAAGTCTTTGGTGATTCCGAAATTGTCATTAAACAGGTTAGGAATACTATTCATTGCCTTTCAGGACATCTTAAACACTATCAAACCCTAGTACAAGACCTCACTACTCATTTTTTAGCATTCAATATTTCTCCTATTCCTAGGAATCAGAATACATCAGCTGACTTGTTAGCTAATGTTGCATCTAAACTCTTACCTGCTGAAGATTGCAGTCCTGATAGATTTTCTGTAGAATTGATTTTTCGTCCATCTGTCCCGGATAATGTTACAAATTGGAGAGTTTTCTATCATGATCAAGATATTCTAAATTTCATGACTTCAGAGAAATCATATGATGAGCAAATTATTGACGAAGATGATCATGATTTACAAATTGCTTCAAAAGGTAATGAAAACCCCATTCCAAAATCTGTTGTTAAATTAGAGGATTTATATGGCATTACAGACAGATTCAAGAAAGTCACTAATACAAAACTTCAAAGTTCCACTTTGAAGTTTGAATTAGTAAATCTTGGTTCTGATTCTAAACCTCAAAACATTAACTTAGGACTCAATTTAACACCAGAGGAAAGGAATGCATTCATTAAACTGCTGAACAAGTATAAAAACGTTTTTTCTTGGAATTACGATGATCTAAAAACATATGATACTTCGATTATTCAACATACAATTCCAATGCTTCCTGATATTAAACCTGTTCAACAGAAGTTGAGAAAGATCCATCCAAATCTCGAAAGTCAAATCAAATCAGAACTTAATAAACTTTTGAAAGCTAAAATCATTTTTCCAGTCAGGCACTCTAATTGGGTTTCCAATATGGTACCTGTAAGGAAGAAGAATGGTGATATAAGAATCTGTATTGATTTCAGAAATTTAAACAAGGCATGTTTAAAAGACAATTTTCCATTGCCAACCATGGAACAGATACTTCAAAAGGTAGCTGGTTCTGAACTTATGTCCTTTCTTGATGGATTTTCGGGCTATAATCAAGTTTTAGTTCATCCAGATGACAGATTGAAAACAACTTTCAGAACAAAATGGGGAACTTATGCTTATCAGAAAATGCCTTTTGGTCTAATAAATGCAAGAGCAACTTTTCAAAGAGCCATGGATATAGCATTCAAAGGTCTGATCAATAAATCAGTTGTTGTTTATCTTGATGACATAACAGTATTTTCAAAAAAGAGAGCCAATCATCTACATGATTTAAAACAAATATTTGAAATATGTAGAAGGTTTGGTATCTCCTTAAATCCAAAGAAATCTTTCTTTGCTTTAGATGAGGGGAAACTCTTAGGATTTGTTGTGTCAAAATATGGTATATATATTGATCCAGATAGAGTGAAAGAAATTTCTGATATTTCTTTACCACATAACAAAAAATCCATGCAATCATTTCTTGGGCAGATCAATTTTGTTAAAAGATTTATTCCTGATTTTTCTTTAATTGTTTTACCTATGCAAAATATGATCAAGAAGAATTCAATATTCAAATGGACGCATAAAGAAAAAGAAGCTTTTGATTCAATCAAACAAGCTATCATTAATGCACCAACATTGAATACCCCAGATTTTTCTAAAGATTTTATTTTGTATACTCTGGCCACTGAAACATCCTATGCAGCCGTTTTAACACAACTCAATGATCAAGAAATCGAAGCACCAATTTCTTTCTTTAGCTCAAATCTGCAAGGAGCTAAGTTTAATTATTCCGATGTTGAAAAACAAGCCTTTGCTGTGTTTAAATCAATCAAACATTTCAGACCTTTTCTCTTGAAGACACATACAAAAATCATTGTCCCATTCTCTGGAGTGAGGCAATTATTAATTCAAAAAGAAGTAGGAGAAAAGAGAGCTAATTGGGTAACAACCTTGCAAGAATATGATATTGATATTAAACCAGCTAAGATTGTTAGAGGACAAGGTTTTTGCAGATTATTGGCAGGAGCTCATAACATACCAGAAAATCAAAATTCAAATCAAGATATTCAAGTAAGTCAGATAAGTGTTACAGATTCCGAATCTTAGTATGCTGATCTTATCTATTACTTGAAGAATGGGTATGCTCCTTCTAATCTCAGCTATAAGAGTAAACACGCTTTAAGGTTAAAGGCTATTAAATATGAGATCGTTGATAATGTGTTATTTAGGAAAAATTATGATTCAATTTTATTAAGATGTCTTGAAAAAACTGAAGCTGAAAAGGTTTTGCAGGAGTTGCATGATGGACCAGCAGGAGGTCATTTTGGAGGTGATACCACAGCTCACAAAATAATTCGTGCTGGTTATTACTGGCCTACCCTTTTTAAAGATACGCATGATTACGTAAGGAAGTGTCAAATTTGTCAAACTGCAAGTGGAAGACAAAGGAAACCAGCTTTTCCTTTGCAACCAGTAACTATTGAGCAACCATTTGAACAATGGGGGCTTGACATTATTGGTGAGATAGTACCTCATTATTCCAAACAACACAAGTACATCCTTACTGCAACTGATTACTTTACAAAGTGGGTAGAGGCAATCCCCTTGAAGGTAGACAATTATGATGCAATTATTGATTTCATAGATCAATTCATCATAACCAGGTTTGGTGTACCTCAAGCTCTTGTCTTTGATAATGCATCTTACTTCTCTGGAAATAGTTTAATTGAATTTTTAGTCAAAAGAGGTTTTAAATTAAAATATTCAGCAAATTATTATCCACAAGGTAATGGTTTGGCTGAATCCACTAATAAAAACCTTATCAAAATCATTAAAAGGACTGTTGATCAAAATCAAAAGAATTGGCACAAATCTTTAATCTTTGCGTTATGGGCTGACAGTATCACTGAAAAAGCTTCAATAGGGACTTCACCTTTCAATCTGGTTTATGGAAAAGAAGCTGTGATACCATCAAACTTAACTCTTCCATCATTAGTCCTAGTGCAGTTTATTGAAGAAAATCCCTCTTCATCCATTCAATTGAGATATAATCAAATCCTTAAATTAGAAGAAGATAGGGATAAAGCAAAAATTACTCATGAAAAACATCAACAGCTTGTAAAATCTTCTTTTGATGCAAGTTCTACCGGCTCAAAATTTTTGTCAATTGGTGATCTCGTTTTGAAATGGGATAAAGCACACGAAGAAAAAGGTAAACATACCAAGTTTCAGAAAATGTGGCTTGGACCATTTCAGATCGTTGAGAAGATAAGCTCAAATACATTCATACTCCAAGATCTAACAGGTAAGAGAGAGTCTCTTCCTGTAAATGGGCTTATCTTGAAGAAATTATTTTCATAAAGAGATAACCCCTTCTTAAACTGTACATATTTCTTTCTGCAAAGTTTTTGATTGTTTTTTTTGTTTTTACAAATAAAGGTTGTTTATGAGTCTCTGATTGACTGTTTACTATTTGAGAAAATTTCTTCGGAAAAATATTATAAATATTTATTTTGTGTAAATAAGAATTTTTAAAGTAATGATTACAGTTTTTTAATAGTTTAAAATAAGATGTTAAAATTTGAAAAGATTATTTCAATCATTTACATAATCTTTTGAAAACTTGAGAAAAATGTAAATCATTATAAGTTTATTAAGCAGAGAAAGGTTATCTATCAAAGTATAGATTTTTTCAAAGTTTTGGAATTCAAAAAACTCTGAAAATTGTCATTCATTGATTCTTAAGGATTAAACTATTTCACCCCATCCATTTAAGTTGTGATTTTTTAGAATGTAATTCTAAGAATTTATACGAAAATTTTAAGAGATAAGAGGTCTCATTACGAGCTGACTTACCATGTTCATAAGGAGTAATAAAACTGACATTACCAATACTGCATACCAAAATAGGGTAATGGCTTATAAATATAAGACAAGGGGTCTCATCACGAGCCAGCTTGTTCAGTGTAATTATAACTAGTGAATGGCATTGTTATTAACTAGCTGCCAAACCAGAACAATGGCTCTTAAAATAAAATAAATAAAAGAGAAAAACATGAGATAATAGGTCTTATGAATTTATCTTTTAAAAAGTCATAATTTTAGTTGGATGGGACAATGAATGGTTAATGGTTTGAAGGTAACCCTGTCGAGACTATGAACGTTTGCTGGCAACAGAGGCAATACCTATGGCAATAGAGTATATTATAAAACCAAAACTTGGAGAGATCCACTTACTTCATTATTAACACCAATCAAAGCTTGATATAACCCAAAATGTTTTTATTTATTTCTTAAGGAATTAGAAAGAAATTATGAAATGATTTTTGTTTCTTTTTCATAGTTACATTTTATTTGAATTATCCTAAAATAGTTTTCATTATCTTTAAAAAACCTTTACTTACTAAAGATAGAATGTTCATTTTATTTTTCAGAGATAATTGTTTCTTTCAGTGAATCGCCAATTGTTGTGACCAGCAACAACCCCCCTTTTATTTATGATTAGTAATAATACTAAATAAATGGGGACCCTTAGTTAAAAAATCCAAAAAATCAATTAGGATTTGTTTTCCTTTTCAAATAAAACTTTCTATGATAAACCTATAGAAATCCCTTAGAAAGAATATTTAGAAACACTTAAGTTTATGATAGATTATAATAAAATTACTCTTTAAACAAGATAGCGCATCCATAACAAAATGGTATGTATCAAACGCATTGATCGCAGATTGCATAGCGCAGAAAACAGAAATGATTAATGAAAATCTTTTACACTTTTGCGATATTGCGCTTTTGCGATATTGCGATATGCGCTTTTGCGCTATTGCGCAATTTCCGCTTTTGCGCTATTTTTATGACTGCGATGACTTCATTTTGCGATATTGTGACATTGCGATATTGCGATATTGCACAGCAAATCGCAGATCGCAATGTCGCAGATTCATATAGGCGTGCTATCCCAAGGCAATCTTCCCATATGTCAAATCCGTTATGCGCTTTAATGATTATATTAAATGATTGGATTGATTATTAATGTGAAATGAGATTGTGTTTAGATTGAAAGTCGTTTCACAATTTAAATATTATATTTCATCCGCTTTCACATTCAAAATAGTCTCATCACCTTTCTTATATCATTACTCTCATTTATTCGTAAAACGCAGGCACGAAGGAGCAAACGACTATACAAAGCTTCCGCTAAACACTATGGGTAAGAAGGAGAAGAGCTCAAATTCTGAAAACAAAGAGATGGATTCGCTATATGCAGAAACCGCCTGTAACAAGGATGTCGGTATATCCACTTGGGAAGGAATGTATAATCTGTTAGAAGATGAAAACCCTGTGGTGATAAAAGTTGCAGCTACAGCAGGTTCAAAGAATACGTCCGAAGCAACCCTTAGAGACTTGGCTTGCTCATTTCTGCATAGAATATCAGCAAGGCCGAGGATTCTCCCATATACAGACATGGTGAGATGGGTGCTGGATAGCACTGATATTTCAGACAGACAATTCATATTTCCATCTGAAGAGCTAATCGGTTCATTCACCATAGAAGATCTGAGATTAATGTAAAAATTGCCAGAACCTCAGGCGACTTTCAACAAACAATTTATGGAAGAATTTTCCAGAGAACATTCAAATTTGGCAGAATGCACAAAGGAGTGGACCAAAAGAAGTGAACCATTGAAGAAAAACAAACAAGGTATGTACAGCACGGGTTCACATACCTCTCCTTATTGTTTTACTGCTGCCATGTTATGCAGGCTTTTTGGAAAGCCTGACATAAATATGATCTTACCCGAATGGCTTCCTTTGTTGAATGCGGCTGTTAATTCTACAATTGTAGACTGGGCCAAAATCCTATTTGATAATCTCACCACTGCTATTTTTCATTACCGGTCTAAACGAAATGTTTCCCAACGGGTTTATCCGCCTTTTTATTTATCTGCTTATGTCATGGACACCATCTACTATGTCGCACCATCTACTATGTCTTCACCCCGTGATGTAATGGAAATGACTATCCACGATCCTTTTCGCCATCTTGGGCGGTACCATAAAGAACTATGAGCTTTGGTTTCCATTTTACCAAATTTGTCATGGAATAATGCTGCGATTGTACAAAACATTGTATAATAAGGATACCCCGAGGTTATCCTCAGAAACAGAGGTTGATATTCTCCCCGTCGCAAGATGGTTTGGAGAAGAATTGTTCACCTATATTAGGGTTTTTGGAAGTTATGCTTCTCCCCATGTGTTACCCCTATATGTTCCAGATAGACTTGTAGCTCGGGAAATTGCTTATCAGACCTGTGGCCAGGGAGGTATAACAAAATATTTAAAAGAGAAGAAAAAGGGCATTTGGCCACAATTTCCCATAAAATGTGGAACATTTTCACTGTTTGATATTGGTCATGCATTTCAAGAGATAGGCAACGTTACATGCCTACAACTGTTCAAATTCTCAAGAAGGTTATTTGACCCAAATGATATTGTTAAGAATTTTACCAATGCAATCAAAGTAAGGGAATTTTCTGGGGAACAGGATCTTTTTGATGATATGTTCCAAGCAAGAAATTCATTCAAAGAAGTTTTGAATTCAGCTCAAGCTCAGCTATCTCCAGAGGAATTTCAAGAATTCAAGCTTTACAGAGAAAGAAGACTAATTCCTATTCCTTTGGATAATCTACGCTTAGAGCCCGCAAGGGAGCAAACTCCTAGTGTTAGTCTTAATGGCAGTTCAAGTACAGGTAAATCTAAATCAAAATCTGACAGAGATTTTGAACATTCCAATAAGTCTAAAGAAAAGGAAGATAAAATGGAAGAATCCATTAAAGATTCTGCACAATCAAAAGAACTTACTCAATAGCAAATTTTGACTTCTCAACAGACAAATCCTCCTCCAACCAATGTACAGCAACAGCCAGTCACCATTGAGTTAGACAAAGAATGGGAAACCTTTAACCAATTGATTAATGTAGAAGGACAGAATGTACATACCCCTGTCCAGACAACCAAAGTTTTGAGCACAGGAACAAGCAGCATAGCCGCAGTAACAGAGCACATACCAATCACACCCTCCTCTAAAATTGTACTTAATGTAGAGGACATTCCTCCTCTGGATTTATTCTACAACCCAAAATACAAAGCAGTAGTGAAGAGACAGAGGAAAAAGAGAAAAATAGAAAGTGCAATTGCTACTGAAGCAGAACAAGTAGATGTTTTGTGGAAAGATCCTGCCACAGAGCCTACTCATAATCTCACTAAGTTATCTCAAATAACAGGAGCTTATGCTTCTACAACAATTGATAAAGTAGTTGAGATACAACTTTTGTTGGATGAAAAAGAAGAACAGGTAAAAGCTCTGCAACAGCAATTGCAACAGGTACAGGGCAATAAGGAAGCACAATTGAAACTTGAAGAGTTACAACAACAACTTCAAGAAATGCAAATAGGACATCGAAAAATCATGGCTGATAAAGACAAACAAATACAGATTATCCAAGATCAGCATAAAGATGATCCTAAGCTTCCAGAATTCATTTCAGAAACCATCTCTTTGAACAATCAACTACTGCAACAAGAGGAAGTTTTCTGCCAAAAAATCTTGCAATGGAATTCTGTGTGCCAAGAGAGTGATAAAATCACAAATCATGTCGTAGATTTACGAAATGATTATGATTTGATTAATGAAAAGATCAATGATTATCTGGCATGGAAAAAGACAAAAGAAGGTAGAAAAGCTGGTGCACCCATCATTAATGAAAACCATAAAGAAATACTCTTCAATAACTGGGATGCACAAATCAGAAGGGCAGAAAAGGCAGCAGAGGAGGCGGCTACAGCAGCAAACACTCTCACGGATTGTGTAAATGAAAATTTACACAAAGCTAACTTGATTCCTGAAATTGTTTCAGGATATCTCCCACAGGAAAATCAACTGCAAACAGAATGGAGGCAAAAGGCATATATGCAAATCCATTTAGGTCACAAGATTAATCAATTACATCGATGTACTTGGTAGGCTATCTCAAGATAGTGCGCTCAATTGATACATCATGTTGTTGCATAAGATTGTTCACGCTTTTGCCGACCGTCTTTCGGTGACAAGGAATTAAGCCTGGCCAACCGCATCTTCTCAAAACTATGCTAGATGCTCGCAAGCTTAAAGACTGTTAGATAGATAGATTTAGTTTTAATTTCACTGTATTTTAGCCTAGGGAAAGGACGGTCATTGAACCGAATCCTTAATTTTTGTAATAAACTATTTTTAGAGTTAGTTAAGTAGTATTTAAACCCCTCTCATGCATTTAGAGAGGGGTCCTGGATCTTAATATTTTTTGACTTGGAGATTGCATTTCTGTACTCCATTGTCTTATATATTTTTTAAAAAGGATCACATCTGGTGATTTTCATGCGGAATTATCTTTGAAGTGTTGCATTTCTATACCTTGGAACTTGATTTTGCATTAGATGTACTGGATAGAGTATCAGATTGCATTTGAAAGTCTTCAAGATGAAGAAGGTATTTCTATCTGTTCACTGTTGATCTCTTTTGTCTTATGATATTCGTTTTAAAATTGCTATCATTTATATGTATATTTGTTTTCACAACGCTTCCTTTTATATATCATTTCTGAGTATAATTGAAACGTTATTTTTCATAGTTACATGTAAATGGTATACAATGATGAATGCAATATGTTAATATAACTATGTTTAATTTCTTAAACAGAGTTATCTTTATTTGTTTCTGCATATTTCAATTTAATTAATAATACATTTTCATGGTTATTTTTGAATTGGAACAATCTTAAGTTGTATTCACATATAATTACCCGGGTTAGTGTTAGAATTTCCTTATCAGTATTTAGCTTAAATTAGATAGTTTTATTTCAGTTAATTTAGTCCTATTTCCACCCATCCAATCCAATCCATTTAGTTACAAGGAAACTGGTCCTTTAAATCCAGTCGGAGCCACCATACCAAACGGAAAAGGAGCTGCCTTAAGGTCCCGACCGGGTGGTTTTCCCCGATGTTTGAAGCAGAGATTTTCTAGGCTTCAACACAATGATAAAAAGGCTTATGAGGATCAATTCAAAACATTTTGTCAGTTTTAGCTTGGATCTCTCTTCTATTCTCTCACTCTCTCATACTCTTGCACACTTAGACTATTCTTGGAGCACTTTGGCATACTTTGGATTTGGAGAAAGAATGCAAAGTAAAGCAGGAAAGCACAAGGGAATAGGTGGATCAACAACTACAACTGGATTGCTTTGCAGGTAACAGGTTTCATTTGTTCTTTCCTTGTTGATTTATGGATGCATAGTAGATGCATGTGGTTTTCTGGTTATGTGTTGTCATTGGCATGGATATCTTCCTATATTGACAGTGATTTTTTATCAGAATCTATATTGGGGGGATTTTTTTTCTAAAAAATAAAATTTCTTAGAATCACTCCAAAATAGAACGATAGGATAGAGCTTGTCTCCATAAATTCGGCACAATTCATTTCATCGAAAACCAATTCCATATGAGGAAGATAGAACCTGTTGTTCGTTTTCCTAAAAACCTAAAAAAATGTAGAAAATGACATAAAGTTGACATGGTAGCCTAGTGAGTGAAAAAGGATATTCTTGGAATATTCCTTCAGTTTCACCCAATGACACTATTCCAAGTGTAAATTTGTGGTTAGTTTTCTAAGTGGGTGATTTGTCACATTTTCATTGGTTGTGGGATGAACCAATGGCATGAGGACACGTAGCTAGCCTGGAGGCCACCACGTGCCTCGTTCCAAGGTTCAAATTTTAATTATGGTCCAAGGTAAAATTTTGAATTCATTGTTCTAAAGTTATATTTTCATATTTCAATGGTTGAAATATTTTATATGGGTCGAATCATGGTCAAAGTCTAAAATGTATATATCAATTGTTGGATGTATTATATTTTATGGCAAAATGTATATGGGCGGAAGGGTGAAGGTCGGGACTCAACCCCACGACCTCCCCCAAGCGAGCGATGTGACATACCAATAGTCCAAGCCAAGGTTCTTATTAAACTATGGCTTTGACATATATTTGTATTAATTCGTTTTGAACGACAGGTGAAGGAGGGGGCCAGCCCCCTCATAACGTGACCCTTATGCTATTACCAGAGCAGAGCGCTAAAATTTGATGCGTGAGGTTAGTGTTAATACGGGTTTATTTAACCATTATCTAATGTTAAAAGAGTGCTAATCTAGATTATGATAATTGTGTCATTAGCGTGTTCAGCCGCAGTTAAACTACGCTTATATTTAATTAAACCTTAGTTTAATTTGGCGGTTAAAATGGTGGAGCCCCCAAATTCAGCGCCAACTCCAAAATTAGCGACCTTAATTGGAGTTTCTCCAGTTTTAGCGGAGTTTTTCTAAGAAATATTGAGGAAGCCATAAATTTGGCATATTTCGACCAATTTTAGCTCAGAAAGAGTCATTCCTAGATTATTTGGATGCTCTGAGCATGATGGTGAATGTTATAGAGGCGTTGGAGCACTTCTGTAAGTGATTTTTCCACTTGGAATATTAAATAAGCCAAGGGCCACCAGGAGAGGAGGCCATGCCTAGTCCACTTGAAGACCATCTTCAGAGCTTGAAGAGTTAATTTTGAGGTTTTTGGGTCTTCTAAATCTAATGGAGCAAGTTTCAAATACATTCGATCACTGTAGGTGCATGTAATCAGATACTTGACCATTAATCCAAATAGGGCCTAGCTAGTTGAAGTAGGTCCATGGAGATGTAACCCAAGAGGGGTGAACTATGTTATCAGCTATTGTGTAATGTGTTTTTTATGTATTATTTCTTTGCAATTTAATTTCTTTACATGCGTTTTTAATAGCTAATTTACTTAATAAATTTCTCATAAAAGACACAAAACTTGTCACATAAGCCCACACATAACTAGATAATCTGAGATGATCCTAAACACATTTATTTAATACTAATTAGGGAGCTAGCGCAAAAAAACTAGTTTTCCTATATTCAGATCAAGTTGGTATCAGAGCATAGTTTAGCTCACTTTAGCTTCAGATGGTTTGCCAAGGTTAGCTAGAGAATTAGCTATTGGTTTTGTATTTGTGCAAGGAGAATTTAACTATGTGCAAGTTTATGTGTGTGAATAGAAGGTCAAGTTTGAGTACCCAACTCTCAAATCATAGCAAAGAATATTTTTATGCATTACAAGTGTGATGGAAACTTCAGCAAGAACTGTTTCTAGTCAATATTCCTTAGAAAGACTCTTTTATAAAGAGATGTTGCAGAAGCTCTACATCATGATAGATATGGTGCAAGAATTGGTTGAATCAAGGAAGGAGAACAATTTACTTCAAGAGAAATTGATTGCCATGAAGGAGGAGAAGCAAGAGCTTCTTGAAAAGATTCATGAGATGGAGACTCAGCTCCATATTGCAAATGAAAACCTAGCAAATATGCATGAGATGGAGACTCAGAACCATGATGCCAAGGAAACTTTAGCCAATTATGTGCATGAAAAAGAGGTATGAAATTCAATTTTATCTTCAATTTCTTCTCAAGATGAATGTGTAGGTGATTTTGAAAGACACGTTAGAGGAATAGGGTCCAAATTATTGATGAAAATGGGCTATGAAGGTAAAGGGTTAGGAAAACATGCACAAGGCATTATTAATCCAATTGTTGTTAAGGAAAGGCTTAGGTATTTGGGTCTTTTTTATGGAAAACATGATGGAGAATGCTCCAAAGCCAAGAGGCACATGAATGTGTTCCAAGAAGGATTTTCATTACATGTTCATTACCTCAAGCTTGTGAAGTTTGTGTTCATGAGAAATGCAAAAGTTTTACACCCACTTTGCAAGAAGATGCTCATAAGCATACAGCTAATGAGAATGGAAAACAAGAGGATGTTGAAAGCTCTAAAATCATCGAAGACATTGTTGGTATTCCGAAGAGAACCACTACCTCATCAAATTCACCTCCTCAAGAAGGCGACAAAGGTGAATGTGCAAGGTATAAATCTACCTTTAATCAAGTTGCTTTGGATTATGATAAACATGGCAAATTCTCACATGAGATTTGGAGAAAGTTCACATGTTCCTTTTGTGCTTAGAATAACCATAATGTTTCAAGATGTTGGAAGAAGATATCCATGCACAAGAAACTTTCAAAACAAATGAGGCAGAAAGCCAAAGGTCCATTGGACAAGGAAAACCATGTTCAAAAGAAAATGGAGTTGTTTTGCACTCATTTCCATAAGCAGGGTCATCTTGTAGACAAGTGTTGGACTTTGCATCCAACAAGCCATCCACGACATTTGAAGAATGTGGAGAGAGATCTTCACAAGAATGGAAAATAGGATTCCATAATTGATGTGGATCAGGATGATTCACATGATGAAGTGTGGCTGAAAGAAGCGCCATTGAAACAGTTTGGAAAGAGATGGTTAGATTTCTTAACGAATTAAAGCCTTGAATTTATTTTGATTATTGATGCAAATATTGCCTTACTGATGCATTTTTTTGCCTATACAATGCATTTATTTTCTCTTGAAAGTATGTTTCATATTGCATGAAGCAAGATGTTGGAAAATTAGAGTTATGTTGACTCACTTAGATGCAGGAAAGATGAAAATTTGAACATGCATGAGTTTCGACTTGTGTTGGTCGATGATTTGTACACCAAGATGTAAGAGTGCATGGCGATGTTCACATGATGTGACATTTGTTTCTTTGAAGGAGCAAAAGAAATAGGTCGTCAAGTTATATTTCTTACATGATGTGTTTTTCAAGGCTAATGGTTGTGCAAGTGACAAGATGTCGCAAGACTTGGGAAGGTCCACTCTTGAGCGAGAGGCTCATGATTAGACTTCATTCTCAAATCATGGCATGAGCAACATGCCAATACTGGAGGATGATGGAATCAAGAAGTGGAAATAGGGACAAGATGCCAAAATATTGCAACCAAAACAATAGCCATTGTAGACCGTTTGATGTGTTGACGCCAAGAATCGAAAGAGATGGCGAATGCATTCTTCCAAATGTGGAATTTGGAACCATGGAGGTAAAAATAATGGTCATTTCTTTTCTTTTGATTATTTATATTGGAACTCATTTTTGTAGTTCACTCATATGGGCTTAACTTGGGAAAGTGGTTTTGAAGGAGAATTTTGCATCAAATGCATGTGTGTGCAAAGGATGAACATGATTCTCAGTGGGAAGGCCATCAGTCACTTTTCCAAGAACTGAGGGATAACATTGGTACAGCAGGGTGTCTAACTAGTCAGTAAGCATCCAACAAGTGTTGGGTTGGGTCAACAGTAAAAGGATGACATTGGTTGAAGCGCCAAGCCACTTGCAAGGCAAGGCATGTCAGTGAACCCAAGTGGTTGTCATGGATATTTTTCCAAGTAGAATCAAGCTGATAGAACTTGGGAAATATAATAGTATTCACCTCTCATCAAATAACCAAATTTTGTGGGTCCAAAACCATGTTAGTGGGAAGGAGTGATCAGAATCTGGATTGGGGGGGCAAAAATTTTCTAAAAATTAAAAGTGCTCAGAATCGCTCCAAACTAGAACGACCAGATAGAGCTCGTTGCCAGGAATCCATTGCAATTCGTTTCATCGAAAACCAAGTCTGTATGAGGAAGATATAGCCTTATGTTTGTTTTCCTAAATAGCTAAAAAATTGCAGAAAAGGACAGAAACGTGACATGGCAGCCTAGTCAAAAAAAATATATATTCTTGGAATATTCCTTCAATTTCGCCCAATGACACTTTATCAAGTGTCAATTTGCGGTTAGTTTTCTAAGTGGGTGATTTGTCACGTTTGCATTGGTTGTGGGAAGAACCAATGACATGAGGACATGTGGCTAGCCTGGAGGCCGCCACGTGCCCCCTTCCAAGGTTCAAATTCTGAATTCATTTTTCTAAAGTTAGATTTTCATATTTCAATGGTTGAAATATTTTATATGGGTCAAATCCTGGTCAAAGTCTAAAATATATATATCAAAGGTTGGATGTATTATATTTTATGGAAAAATGTATACAGGCGGAAGGGCAGAGGTCGGGGCTCGACCCCACAACCTCCCCCAAGCAAGCGCTATGACATACCAATAGTCCAAGCCAAGGTTCTTATTAAACTATGGATTTGACATATATTTGTATTAATGTGTTTTTACCAACGAGCGGAGGAGGGGGCCAACCCCCTCATAACGTGACCCTTATGCTACGACCAGAGCAGAGCGCTAAAGCTTAATGTGTGGGGTTAGTGTTAATATGGGGTTATTTAACCCTTATCCAATGTTAAAAGCACACTATTCTGGATTATGATAATTATGCCATTAGCGCGTTAATCCGCAGTTAAACTGCACTTAACCTTAATTAAACCTAATTTTAATTCAGTGGTTAAAACGGAGAAGCCCCCCAAATTCGGTGCCAAATCCAAAATGAGCGGCCTTAATTGGAGTTTCTCCAGTTTTAGTGGAGTTTTTCTAGGAAATATTGAGGAAGCCATAACTTTGGCATATTTTGACCAATTTTGGCTCAGAAATATTCATCCCTAGATGATTTGGATTCTCTAAGCATGATGGTGCATGTTATAGAGGCATTGGAGCACTTCTGTAAGTGATTTTTCCACTTTGAAGATAAAAGAATCTGAGGGCCACCGGGAGAGGAGGTCATGCCTAGTCCACTTGAAGACCATATTCAGAGCTTGAAGTGTCTATTTTGAGGTTTTTGGGTATCCTGAATTAGATAATTGTCCATTAATCCAAAGAGGGCCTATCCAGTTGAAGCAGGTCCATGGAGATGTAGGCCAGGAGGCATGAGCTTTGTTATCATCTATTGTGTAATGTGTTTTTTGTGTATTATTTATCTATAATTTACTTGTTGTACATGTGTTTTTAACAACTAATTTACTTAACAAATTTCTCATAAAATACATAAAACTTGTCATATAAGCCCACACATAACTGGCTAATTTGAGACAATCCTAAACACATTTATTTAATACTGATGAGGGAGCTAGCACAACAAAAATAGTTTTCCCATATTCAGATGAGTTTCAGCCTTTCCTTTCCATTTCATATATATTCATGGTGTTGTTGGTTTTCCCACTTGATTGTTATCTGGTTGGTGCTCATGATTTCTTATGGTTGTGGGTTGGAACAAACACTTTGGAAATCCTGCAACAACTTGGGTTGAGTTACTAGTCTTGGAGCCTATGTTTGGAAAAAAATTCTAGAGCCCTTGGTGGGTTGAGTTACTAGTCCCTGGATCTGGGTTGGAAAAACGCTTTGGAGCCCTGGAAGGTTGTGCATTTAGTTACTAGTTCCTGGAGCTCTGGGCAGCTTGGGTAAAGATCCATCTAATTGATGTAGTGATGTTAGACCATGAGGTGGAATCACTGGTTTAGGATTGTGGTGGTTTGGCATCTGGAATCCCTAGTTTGGTTTTGTTTGGTTTATTCCATGAGATCCCACGTTCATGCTTGGAATATGGTAAAGGGGTGATTAACTAAAAGAGAGATTTGGTTTAGCCCACTCTATGGTCGGGTGGTACATGGAAGCCACTGACTTTGTTGGTAATTTCATTTGTTAATAAGAGTTATTCTACTATTGTGATTCATGCATATTTGTAGAGATTGTGTTGGAAATGTTATGGTTGAGTTTCCATTATTTATATGTTGGTTACTTTCTAGTTATATGTTGTTCATATGATGTGTATCTCTTATGGCTCTTGTCATGAAGTGTTTAGCTATGGATTAGTTGATGAATGTATGGACTACTTGGTGTTGTTGCATCTATGTGGAGAGGGCATGGGGCCTTCTTGGTGATTCTTAGATCTCTTATGATTAGATATGCATTTATTACTTGTATATTACATGTTTTCCATGTGTTTAACAAAATGTTTACTAAGTTCAATGAAGTCTAGGTCAAGTTTTTTCCTTCACGTTTGTATTTTTAGCCTTTTTTTCATGTAATTAATGATTCTGAGAAGTTTTAGGAAGTTTAGGGAAGTGGTCTGGAGGTTGACTTAGAATTGTGGCTCATATCTCTGGATTTCACACTATGAACTGGATAATTTGGGTCACAACCACACCAAACAGGCTTGTGAGTATGTTTGGAGGCCTTCAACCGCATGCAAGCGTTGTCATGCATGTTTTTGGGGGTTAAGTTGTGTGATAAGGAGCCCCATCTCAAGGTTTGGTCACCTAGGGTGGTTCTTTGTCCCCTGAGTGTCCCTATAGATGTGAGGAATGTTTTGAGTTGTTAGTCGATGGTCATTTGTAGGCCCCACTTCCTTAACTGGAGCTAGGATGTTGGTTCATGTCATAGTAAATATAGTCTCATGTTTACCCCTGAAGGTCAGTGAAACTAAGTAAATGTGGGAGGGGTGGTTAAATATTGGTATCATATCTCTCATGTTTAAACACTTTGACTAAATGGGAAAAATGTGTTTGTCATGCATGCATGCGAGTTGTATATGTGTTCATTATGCACATACTATGATAGTCATTGTTGCAGGTGTTTCATCATGTAGAGGCTCATGATTTTGATGTTGAAATTATTGATATGTTGATTTCATTATATATACATATGTTTTCTAATCTAGATTGATTTTTCAAATGAGATAGCCTCCCCTAAACTTCACCGAGGTGTGTTGATTATGTTTATCTGACATGGTATGTTTACATGAAGTAGAATATCAAGATGACGATAAAAATGGTGGAATATAGTTAATATGATTCTCCCTACATATTAGATGAACAACATGGTGATGAGTACTCCCCTGACATAGAAGATACTTTGAGAAGTTTAAAGGTAGATATCAAAAATTGTAAGGAGGATAGTGATAGGATCATTCATTTACACAAAAGACTTGCCAAAGCACAAGAGAAGCAACCAGAAGTTAATTGAGTCATCCTTTAGAGTCTATTAGATTTGTAGATACAGGTGTTGCTTAGGATCAATCATGGACAAGAGGAAAGGAATAATGGGGCATATTGATCCAAGTGGATATTGGTGGCCGCCCACCTATTCCATTTGGACCCGCGACATCAATTCTTGCAACTTTTCACTTCCGACAGCTTACTATTTTTAGTAGATTTTTGGGTCCTGCACGCCCGAAGCCATTTTGGGGCATTAACGATCCAAGTGGATATTGATGGCTGCCCACCGATTCCATTTGAACCCCTGCCATCTGTTCTTTCCGTTTTCAAGTTTCATCACAACTTACTATTTTTAGAAGTTTTTCGGGTCCTGAACTTATGAAGCCATTTTGAGGCCCTAAACGACGTTTTTTTGGAAAACCGAGAGCAACGAAGCCCATCATGCACCAAAAGTTTTACTCCTTAGATAGATCTTTCTAATGAGCTATTGAGTGCATCAAATAGAGATCGGATGCCAAAGTTACGTCCATGAAAATTTGAAACACCAATTTACCCAAACAGGGCCCACAATTTTGGCGCTTCATCTCCTAGGGTTAGGTTTTTGGACGTTTCAAATTCACATTGTTTCTAAATAATAAATAGGCCCTCGAGCCTCATTGTAACATAGTTCAGGGGCTGGTAGACATCACATATATTCTCAGGGATACGTTGCCAGTACCCTAGCTCATATATTTCCATTATGTTTGTAATAGGCCTTCGAGCCTCAATGTAGTATAGTTCATAGGCCCGCGTACGCCACATCTCTTCTCAGAGATACGCTGTCAGTGCCCTAGCTTGCTTCCATTATGTTTGTAAGCTTATTTCAGTCATTATTTTATTAATAAAATGAAGCATTATTTCCATTGCATCTCTGTGTTTATGGGTATATGTGTATTCTGATGTGTTCCTACTCTATATTTATGCAGGAACGCAACAGAATACACATATACCCATAAACACAGAGATGCAGCGGAAATAATGCTTCATTTTATTAATAAAATAATGACTTAAATAAGCTTACAAACATAATTGAAGCAAGCTATGGTGTTGGTAGCGTATCTTTGATAAGATATTTGGCGTACGCAGGCCTCTGAACTGTGCTACATTGAGGCTCGAAGGCCTATTACAGAAATAATGGAAATAGATGAGCTAGGGTACTAGCAGCGTATCCTTGAGAAGAGATGTGATGGCTACCAACCCCTGAATTGTGTTACAATGAGGCTCGAGGGCCTATTTATTGTTGAGAAACAATGTAGAATCTGAAACGTCCAAAAACCTAACCCTAGGAGATGAAGCGCCAAAACTGTGGGCCCCGTTTGGGTAAATTGGTGTTTCAATTTCATGAGGATGTAACTTTAGCATCCAATCTCCATTTGACGTGCTCAATAGCTCATTAGAAATATATATTCAAGGAGTACAACTTTTGGTGCAAGATAGATAAGCTCGGTCACTCTTAGTTTTCCCAAAAAACATCGTTTAGGGCCTCAAAACGGCTCTGAAAGTTCAAGACCTAAAAAACTGCTAAAAATTGTAAGTTGTGCTGAAACTTGAAAACGGAAAGAACTGATGACAGGGGTTCAAATGGAATAGGTGGGCGGCCACCAATATCCACCTAGATCACATATGGAAATAGGTATCAATCAAGATACAATTTTTACAAGGATGACACAGTCATAGATGGTAGGTTCTTGGATACACATGACATAAAGGGTAATGACCATGGGTTATATTGTAGTTTTGGTTCAGAGAGACATCGTCATCATCACTGACACCATCCATAAAAGAGGATTGAGAAGAAATACTTTCCATAGGAGTTCAAAAAAGAAAATCCTCCTACATTTAATGTAGAAATGAAGAAGTCACAAGATGTAGAAGCTTAGTTTCTTGGGATGAATAATTTTTCTAGATTGCATGATTATTTATAAATTATGAAATCTAGGATATCTAATTTCATTCTTAAAGGAAACACAGAAATTTGGTAGAATATGTGAATAATTTTAGAGTCATTCGAGAGGAGGATATGACTTGGAGTGAGTTCGAGAAACTTTTCAGGAAGAAGTATTTATCTAAAAGATACTATGATGATAGGGAAAAGGATTTCTATGACTTGAAAATGGGATCCATGACTGATGAGGAGTATACTAGAAAATTCTTGGATTTATTGATATATGTGCCTTATCTTAAGGAGGAGACATAAAATATTCAAAATTCATCAGTGGGTTGTTGGTATCATTCAAAGACAAAATTGAGTTTGATGAGCCTCGACCATTGGAGGAAGCCATCAGAAATTTGAAGCATTGTTATGAACAATCGAAGCGCAAGACCAAGTCAAAGTAGGATTAGAAAGGTAATGAGAAGAAAAAATGAAAGTGGGATAAAAAGAGAGGAAAACCTCAGGATACAGATGACAAGGAGAATGTAGTGTTGTACAATAAATTCAATGCAGTTGACAAAGGATAAGGATTTCAGTCTGAGGAGAAGAACATGGGTGATGGAAGGTGTTATCACAAAATTGTACTTGATTGGCTTCTCATCAAACAACTCTATGTAACTATTTCAAACCATCTTTTGACTGAATCTTAGCCTCTTCAGTCTGAGAGGGCTCTCTCAGGGGGGTTTTATGATATTAAATAATGATGATACTAGATGGCTAACTCTATTGGAAATGAAACTTGTTTTTTATGTTTGCAGGTTGAAAAGAATGAAGGCTTGCTACCATTGGGCTTATGGAGTCAACAATTATTATTTTCAGTGGCAAGGCTTCTTGACAGGAAGATGAGGCAGATAAGGGTCTTTAACAGGGGCAAATCACACATAAAACATAGGGAAACACAGTCATTTCATCACTAAAGGAAGTCAGAGCATAAAATTTTGAATTCTGAGTAATAGAGATGAAATCTATTGCAAGTAGTAAACATAAATATATAGATTAAAAAGACATTAAAAAACCCATGAGAATCTCATGTTTGTCAAGAAGAAAGTCACTTTGTATTACTGATATAAGTCAAATACATAAAGAAGCAATTTAGTGAAAAAAATATCCAACCCCTCACTACTTCGATGCTTTGCCTTTCAATAGACATTCTTACAACAAGGATGATCTGCCTAATGGCTAGATTCATCGAATTCTCCTATAACACATCATATAACTAAAAAACATGACTTCTAACAAGAAACTAACAGCTATACCTTAAAGAAGACATCTCCTAATAGGACTCAAACTCCTATTTATTACATCACTCTACCTTATCTTTGAAACAGTTACATGACAGTTGAAAAATAAGTATCACATGCTCAAAAAAGCTATGACATATTTCATCACCACTTTACATATTAAAAATCCTTCTAGACATGTGGAACAAACCCCTACTTTTCAAAAATGCATAACCCTTATCTTCAACGAGAGCTTTAGCTGATGACCTATATCCGCAACACTTCCAAGTCATAAATACTTGATTTTAAGGTCCCTTAACATGTTGGAGGAGTCCAGATGTCTAAAACTTCCATTAAGGTGCTCCAAAACCTTCAAAAATAACTAACTACGAAAACAGGACAGTTTTGTAGCGAACTTTGGTAGCATTGAAAAAGTAGCTTTTGCACTCAAAAACTCTGCTCCTTTGCTGTTCCATGGTGTCAATCAAGTCATGACACATCACCACCATCAAACTCCCTTCTTGAAAACTATAGAAAGTGACTTTAGAGGCAAGAATGCTGCTACAAGTTTTTTCATAGCATTTTCTTAGCTTTAAGCCTAGGAAACGCTACGAAACTGTGTAAAAGTGTAGAATTTCCAAATTTCAAAACTGTCTCCAAAAAGTGACCTCCAACTGTAAAAACTTGATCTTCAGCATGACATGAACCTCTCTAAAGCATATTTAACCTCAACTTATGGTCCTCGTGGTGTTTCCTCCTTATCTATGATCAGTTGAGCAATGGCATTAGGGGAATTTTGAGGTCTAAAATGGGCCTCCTAAGGAAATTATAAAATAATAGTGGAAATAATAAAATGAGATTTGATGACATCATCAAATTTTAGAGGGAAAAAAAGAAAAAACAACTTTTTCAACTTGTATTTTCAACTTATCTCACAAAGTTGTTACTCAAATTTTGAGCAGATGTACTCGTTGGATTCAAAATTTAATTCCTCATCCAAGGAGTACCCATGTTGCATACTTTTGATGGACTCTTATACACAAAAAATGAGAAATACATGAAAAACGTGATTGCAATCACATTTTTTCATGTATTTCATATTTTTTGCCTAGCAGTGTCCATCGAAAGTATATAATATGGATACTCATTGGATGATTAATTAAATTTTGCATCCAACGAGTACTCTCGCTCGAAATTTGAGTCACAAATTTGGAGATAAGTTGAAAATACAAGTTGAAAATATAGTTTTATTATTTTATTATTTTTTAATCTTTTTACCCTTTTACTTAAAAAATGGTGAATCATCCCCCATGGTTGACACCATCATCTTGAATCCTATTGGTTCTTATAAAGTTTATTTTGGTTGTACATTTTTCTTAGGAGGCCCATTTTAGACCTCAAAATTCCCCTAATGGTTTCCTCAACTACAATCATCCTTAAACCTTTATTTTCCAACTCTTCATGAATCAATTCTAATTTCTCTTGAAGGTATTTTACTTGGTCCTTCAGTGTCCTATTCTTAGATTGCAAATGCAGGTTCATTTTTCTGATATGTTTAACCTCTCCTCTCAATGGCTAAGTTCATTTGATCAATTTCTCTATTTTTTCCAAGGTCTTTGACACACTTATGACATGTTCTTCCAAAATGTCTTTCATTTTTTCAAACTGTACCTTCTGAACCTTGTGCTTCCTTGCCTCTTTCTTTAAGACTGATATTTCATCATCTTTTTTCAGTGATTTTCTCTTTACCCTTCCTTTGTTTGATGACTAATTCTTCTTTTGCAAGTGAGGAGAGGTCTATGATGTTTGGTGGTGGCTGAACAGTTTCAGTGACCTTATGAACCTCTTTTCTTCTTTCTAAGACCTTTCTTGCATGTCTTGTCATTGGTTTTCTAGCTTGAAACATGAATCCTGCATCTTCACCTGCAAACTCTAACTTCTTAGTTGTTTTTCCTTTCTTGAGCTTCCTTCCTCCCTCATTTATGTCTTCAATATCAGTGGCATGCAAAATGTCCTCTAAGTTACCCTTAGCCATTGTTTGGCTCCTTGTAACCCTCTTGCTGCCATTTTTGCTCACTGTTGGCTTTTATTTTGCAGGTGTAGCTTTGGGTGTATCAACCTTCTGCAAAGGCTCTGTCTCCATGATCATTGGCTCAACTTGCTCTGCTACTACAGGTGATGAAACATCTCTAGGTTTGGGAACTCTTTTAGGAGTGACAGCATCTACTTCAAAACCACTTATGAACAGAAAATATGACCAATATCTACCTAATAATTTTAACTCCTCTAACACTAGCAACTTGATCAAACCATGATGAAAAATAGAGGTTTCATTTCCTTCTGCTTTAACTTGAACATTGTCTGACATTTTAGCTAAGCTTTTTTATAATTAAAAATGTAAATTAAGAGATCTGTTACCCACAGAATGCAGCAAAAGCCTAAGGTGGTAAGAATAGACCATGTGATATCTCCCTTCATAGGTGAAGTAATTCTGAATAAGTGGTGGCAGCTTTGAGAAGTTTTTTTTCATGTAGCTTTTTGGGATGGCATTTGTGAGATCAATTTCAGTATGCTCTGGCTTGATAAATTCTTTACAGTCCTGCATGGTGAACTTGAAGCCTTTGAATATTTTTTCTCCTCCTCTAGGGATTCTTGTTGTTGCTGCAATGGTCTATGTTGTTATTGTGAGGTTTAACATTCCCACCTTTAAAGCTGTCCCATTGAAATTGATAACAAACTCCTTAGAAACCTGCACATGGCACCCTTGCAATTTTTGGCAAAACTGCAAACACCCTATTCTTCTAAAAGATTCTAATGAAATTGGGTCTTCATTTAACAAATTCATGTCTGATGGCTCATATCTAAGGTAGTGACCACATTTTTTGGTCTTCTTCCTTGTAGCCATGGTGATTTTATACCTTCTCTTCCTCACTTGATTAGTGACACCTGCAACTTTTGAAAATGCTAGCAACCATCTTGGCTTGGTGAAATAGCTCTCTAGAATTCAATAGCATGAAAATATGAAGCAGAGAATGACAAAAGACTCAATTGGGTAATGTTTTAAAGTTTCGATGACAGCTCATGGTTTAATCATGACTCCTGCATGCTAAATGTTGGGGTTCCCATGTTTTGGCCAGGTTGACAAGACCAAAAGATGAGACAACATAGAACCACTTTCAGACCTTAGGATCTAGCCCTCCTAGGTCCAAAGAGGGATCTCTCTATGATGGTCAAATTATATATGTCTTTGAGGCTCAAAGTTTAAGATGTTAGGCTAGTTATAGGCTCAGGGTTGTTTGTTTGATTGTTTATGTTTGGTTGTTGGGAATCAGGAAAGAAGGGTCCAATATAAGACAAGGATGAGCAAAGAGTAAATTTAGGCAAAGGTAGATAAATCAGAGAACATCAAGGCCATTGGGAAATGGAGTCAAGAAAGGATTCACTAGTAATCAATGTGCAAGCTTTTAGTTGGGCTAGTCATCTAGAGCATTTGGATCTTAAAGGATGTTTTATGACGTGGGAAATTAAGGACTGAGAAGGAATGAAGGAGAACCATCCAATCCTGCCTATAGATCAGGTCAGAGGTCATTTAACTCTAGACTTGCTTGGACAAAATCAAAGGCGATACAAGGGATCTTAGAAAGGCTTAATTGAGATGGAAAGATCCTAGTGAGGCAGAGATAGGGTTCTAGACCTCCCAGTGTTCTCAACTCATCCAACTAGATCCTAACAAGAGCATCCAAACATAAATTTCATTAATTCATACATCAGAGAGCAGGCAATAACATCCACTACACTGGTTAAATCAATTTAAATCAATATTCAGATACACATATAAGCAGAAAACATAAAAGGTTGGGAGAG
The DNA here is from genome assembly GCA_034641835.2 of Pinus albicaulis. Lineage (NCBI taxonomy): Eukaryota > Viridiplantae > Streptophyta > Pinopsida > Pinales > Pinaceae > Pinus > Pinus albicaulis. The sequence goes on from CM076575.1 coordinate 1,937,243,510, forward strand.
CAGCAACATAAGGTACCTATCAAGGCTAAATCTTATGCCAAACTTCTGATGCGAGCCAGTAGAAATGGAATGAAATGAAATCAGACACGGAGATAGGAAAACATCACCAGCTGCTTTAGATTAGGATCCAAAGAAATGTGCTTGTCCTATTAAAAACAACACCAATCAGGTACATCATTGCCCACAGCTTGAACATTCAGTCTGGATACATAAAATCTCAACCTATCTTACAATATTACACAGATAACTTGTCTCAAGAGGAAAATGCTTACATTTCTCTGATATCTCATCAACAACCAATACAATATTTCTCTCTGAGTTTTATAGCTGAAGCGAAACAGAACAGGTAGGTGAAGAACTAAATGCAGTACTAAACCCAGAAAAGGAAAGAGGGTCGAAACCCACTCTGCTTTAATGCTGAGTATCTAATTTACGTCACCTTTGTGAAAGAGTGATCTTCTCTGGATATGATTTTGACATCTTTCGGCTGTGGTGTTGTACTTGTGGTAAATAAACAAAAGGCAAATAAACCACTGAGAAGTCTGCTTCATAAATTTTCTAATTGCTTTGAACTGCTGTTAGGGTGGAAATTCTTTCAGGGACATGGTGCATAATAAAAGCTGTGTGGGCGCCCTATCATTTATGAAGAAAAACATTATGCTGGTGAATAAACCCTGATATTACCTTTCATTCGTGCTCAGGATCTTTTGATCGATCCTCGGGGTCTTCAAACTAGTGCTTTGCTTCTTAAACCGCTGATTTAAGGCTTAAGATCTTCATTGACGTGCTCTAATCTCTTTGTCTTGCGCTGAAACACTTTGCTGCTCCAACTCTGTCTCTGTCCATGCATTTCGAGCTTTAATGGCGTCGAAAGGTTTTCCACAGAGTTTAAACCCTGTCCTTTTTAGTGAACGTCCCGTCTTCACCTTCCCGGGTCATTTTTCATAAATTCTGCCCCTGTAAATGATCTTCTTTGATCTCTTTGTCAACAGAGACTGTGCATTATGGCGGTCTTTTATCATTTACAACCCTGTAAAACACGAAAACTGTGAAGAAAGCAATGGATGGGGTGGCGGATGATGTGGATGATGAGCATGATTGTGTAGATGGTGCCATGGTGGAATAATGATGGACTGTGGCAGAAGAATACAGCGTGAAATGGAAGACAAGAAAGATGGCGGAGGGTCGGCGGAATACATAGCAAATATACGTGAAAACCTTAAAAAACCCGACCTTGAACGTTATATGCAACAGAAAGAATGGGTGTACGGTGGACACACGTGGCAGGAGTGACGTGGCGGGGCGGACCAAGGGGGTGGTCAACGGAGGGCAAACAGATCTAGACCGTCAATCATGGTGGAGATCGACGGCGGAGGGCGAAAGACGGTGGGCCAGCAGGTGTGATGGATGAGGGTTAAGCGGTGCGCAGCTCAGATGACTGATGACCTTTGGATGAGTGTTTCAAGATCTAATGGCTGACAGCGATTTCGCTCGGCATCCGTGGTCGAAAGATAATGCGTGGGGGATGGGCAGTTTTGCCGTCGTACAGGGGACAGGTGGCGAGTGCTGAATGGGATCACTGGGTGATCGAGGAAAACCACCCACCGCGCATAAGCGGTGCGGGATAAACCAGGTTATTTTATGGCTATTGCGCGGTGGGACCATAAGGATAGGCACATTCCAGACCGTCAGATCTTCGTGAGAATGGACGGCGATGGCCCAGCAAGGGAAAATGAATGTGGGAGACGTGGGCGTTGGGGATTTAATGACCGCCGTCTGATCAATTGAGATTGATGGTTGAGGCTGAGCCCGATGGACATATGGAAAAGGCACCTTTGGAGCTAGCGGGTGGTTCTAGAGTGAGGTTTCACGGAGGAACGAGGGGCGGGGCTATGGCCAAAGGGGCTATGGCCCAATATACAAAATATATGATTTTTTGCACATTTTTAATGCATTTTAGGGCCATCAAAGGCTAACGATAGGGGAATAAGGGGGTTTGGGCACAAACAAAGTGCGTAGGATTGGTTTAAGAGGGTAAAGGTATAACTTAGGAAGGTTCGAAGGGAATTTGGGCAAATAGAAGAAAGGTTAAAAAGGGGGGAGTTTGCAGGGGTACATGGGGCAGAAATTTATAATCAGAGGGGCTTTGAGAAATGAATCATTAGAGGGGATATGTATTGGGAATATCACAAAGAGACTTCAAGGAGGATGGGTTTTCAAGGGAAAGGCATTCCTTGAAGGCTCAAAAACAAACTAGCCCCTAGCTTGCTTGTCAAGAATTTCATAGGGGGGCTAACAGTGGCTCCACATGGGGATGGCTTCTTCTTGAAGGAGGCAAGAAACCAGAAATGATCTTTGGAGTAGGCTAGTTGCCTGCTGCTTGGCACATCCCCTTCTTTGATCATCCACCACAATATGAATATGTTACATCAGCAGAAACATTCTTCGCAACCAGTCTAGCTACCCAAACTATAGTCCTAACCATTTTTCCCTTTAGGGTGCATTTGAACTAGCAGACCCTTTACATTTTATTTCTAAACAGAAAAAAAACCTATTCTAAATCTACCCTTATTTCTCCATGAGGCCAGATTAAACTGTTGGCCTCATATGTTTCTCTACCTAATCTACTACCTGTTGGGATTAAACTGTCCAATAGGTTTCTTCTCCTACATTCTAAGACAGGAAATTCAAAACAGCCAAGCCAGGATTAAACTGTCTGACTTGTTGTGGATCCAAGGCATAAAAATAGTTGAACATGGATAGAATTTTGCAGAAAACAAAACTTTGAAGGCTTAAAATATGAAACTTGCAGCATCCTTCTTCTTTTCGTGACTCAAGTTTTGAGCTTGTTAGAGTCACTTCTTTTTCTTCCTTTCAGCTCTAGTTTTGGGCATGTTAGAGCTGATTCTTCTTTTCACTGCTGGTCCATATTTTGAGCATATTAGGACCAGCTATTCTGCTCCCTTTGGCTCATATTTTGATCATGTTTGAGCCACTCTTTTTGCCTTTCGGAGGTTCATGTTTTGAGCATGTCTGAACCTCTCTTTTTTTTTTTTTTTTTTAGAAGAATGAAAACACTGCAATGGTATGTACAATGAAATGGAAACTGGAAACTGAAATTTATCGGAAGTAATGCTTGAGCATTCTGCCATTCATAGGACCCCCAAACAGCTATGTACCATTAAGTTCTTGTAAGAAAAATGCATTAGGACCCACAGTGGCTTGGATAATATATGGAACTTGCCACAAACTATCAAACTTGCCATGTTTACCTTTGTCCTCTCTCCTTGAATCCCATTTCAAAACCTTGTCCCCAACTTTGAAATCTGAATCTTTGGCTCTTTTTTCAAAATGCCTCTTTATGTTTTCCTGAACTCTGACAGCTCTGCTATAAACCTGCTCCCTTGTTTGCTGAAGATGGATAGTTTCATTAATTCTTCTCACCATACTGTTTTCATCTGTCTGAATCTCTTGGACAAGCTTAATCACTGGCACTCCCAGGCTGGTAGGAAAAACTGCTTCGGTTCCATAGACAAGCTGGAATGGTGACATGCCAATGGATTTCTTTGTTGTGATCCTGTCCGCCCACAAAGCATGCACCAACTTTTTGTGCCATGACTTTCTGTTCTCTTCCAGCAGCTTCTTAATGATGTTCACTAGAATTTTGTTGGATGATTCAGCTAGTCCATTACCCTGAGGGTAATAAGCAGTTGAATGACCAAGGGCTATTCCATACCTGTGATAGAAATCAATCATTCTCTTGGATCCGAAAGCAGCAGCATTGTTAGTGAATATTTTTCTTGGACAGCCAAACCGAGAGAGGATGTAATCTTCTAGGAACCTAATGATGACAGAATCGGTGGCATTCCTAGTGGGTATGGCATCTATCCATTTGGTGAAGTAATCTGTAGAAGTTAGGATCCATTTGTGTTGCCTAGAAGAAGAGGGGTGAATTTCCCCAATAAAATCTAGGCCCCATTGCATGAAGGGACCTTCGACAGTGATCGGTTGTAAAGGGAGGGGGAGGAGCTTTCTTCTGCCTTCGAAGATCTGACATTTGTGGCAGGTAAGAATCATTTTATGGACATCATTGAAAAGTGTAGGCCAATAGTAACCAGCCCTAAGTATTTTATTTGCAGTGGCTTTCCAACTTAGGTGGCCTCCACACTCCCCAGCATGAAATTCTTGTTTGATTCTTTCAGCTTCAGTTTTGGACAAACATTTCAGCAATAGGCCATTTGGATTTTTCCAATATAAGTTTTCATTCAGGATGCAGTAATTTCTGGCTTTTAGCTTTATGAATCTGGCCTTAATTTTGGATAGTTCTGGATGGGCATTGAGGTTGGTGAGCACATAAAGGATATCAGAGTACCAAGGAGAGTTTTGAAACTTCTCCTCAACAGTGGGGTCAGGCAATCCTTCCTGCTCATCCAAGGCATTTACCATGTTAATTTCAAGGGCCTGCAAGTTTGACTCAGCCATTAATCGTGCCAAGCCTTGACCTTTGATTAGCTTGGTAGGTTTTATTTCGAGGTCATATTCTAAAATTGTAGCAATCCACTTGCCCCTTTTCCCATCAAGGTCTTGGGACAAGATGTCTTTAACCACTATATTTGGAACATAGGATATGGTGTGAGAATGCAGAATGTACACCCTAAAGTATTTTAAGGCCTTGACCAGGGCATAGGCCTATTTTTCCATGACGTTGTATTTTAAGGGGGCATCTCTTAAAGCTTTGCTGAAAAAAGCAATCAGCTGTTCATTTCCTTCTGAATTTTTCTGCAGTAAAACCGCGGCCACTGTATGCTGGGAGGCAAATGAAAAGATCAGGAAATCCTTTGAGAATTCTGGGCTGATAAGGACAGGGGCTTGAGTGAGTGCAAGTTTTACTGACTCAAAATATTTCTTGGCTTCCACAGTCCACTTAATTCCTGCACCCTTTTTCAACATGTCAGTCATTTTCCTAAGGTGCTCAGCTAGGTTGGGAATGAACCTCCTAAGGAAATTGATCTTCCCCATGAAGGACTGTAATTCTTTGATGTTTCTTGGGTGTGTGATTCAAATTATCCCCTCAACCCGTTGTGGGTCTATCCTAATTCCTTTCTCGGATATAATGTGGCCAAGAAGTTTTCCTTCTTGTAGCCCAAACACAGTTTTCTTAGGATTTAAGGACAGACCATACCTTCTACATTTTTCAAAGACTTTCCTCAGATGTTTCGGGTGTTATTCTTCAGTTTTAGAAAAGACAGTCAATTCATCCAAGTAGATAACTATGAAGTGTCCTATCTCATCTGAGAAAGCTATATCCATCGCTCTCTGGAAGGTAGCCCCATCATTCATCAGTTCGAAAGGCATCTTCACATACATGAAGGTGCCCCATGGAGTGGTAAAAGTTGTTTTGAGTTGATCTTCTGGGAGTACTAACACTTGTTTATAACCTGAAAATCCATCTAGCAGGGAGATTCTCTTTGAGCCCACCACCTTCTGTAGGATATGTTCCATTCTAGGCAAAGGATAATTGTCTTTTAGTGAGGCTCTGTTGAGATTTTGGAAATCTATACACAATCTGATCTCCCCTGTTTTCTTCCTCACAGCTACTAAGTTTGATACCCAATCAGAGAACCTTACAGGAACTATTATGCCTACCTCATACATCTTTTTAATCTCTTTCTCTACTGCAGGCGATTGTTTTTATTGATCCTACGGAGTTTTTGTCTGAAAGGCTTCTGATTTTCCTTCAAGGGTATCTTGTGTTGTATGATGTTGGTGTCATAGGCCTTTAAGTATTCATAGCTCCATGCAAACACATCAATGAATTCCTTAAACAGGTCAATGTATTTCTTCTTCATGTCTGCAGGCACAGACTTAGCCAGTTTAATCATTTTGGGCTTATCTTCAGTCCCAATGTTGCATTCTTCTATATCTGAGTCTGCATGTTCTATAGTGGGATTTTTTGCTACATCATCAAATTCAAATAGGTCCTCTAAGGGTGTCAGGCCTCTGGGTATATTCTTATCTTTGGCCTGCAACACCTCCATCTCTTCGCTATCTGCGTTTTCACATTTTTCGGTTGGATTTCCAGTTTCTTCATTCAGAGTGTTTATCTCTATGTTACAGGGTGTTGCTTGTTCATCTGGGGGATCCTCACTTGGGCAGCTGTCATCAGATTTTGAGTCGGAATCAGAAAATTCAAACTCATTTCTACCCACCAGAAAATATTCAATCTGTCTGTCTCCTTCAAAGACTTGCAAATATTTTTCGTTGTCTGGCACCGCAGGTCTGAACTTGGTCTGAACGATGATTTTTTGGTCAGGGGGAGTCTTAGGATATGAACTAGCCAGGCAAGCTAATCCGTTAGCAATAATGTTTTGACTCCTGGGAACAAACACCAATTCATATTCAACAAATGTTTTCAATAAATCCAGAGTGTCGTTCCGGTATGCTCTTAACCTGGGGTGTTTTGCCGTGTATTCACCATTCACCTGTTTTATGACTAACTCTGATTCTCCTTACACAGCTATCCTACGGGCTCCCAACTTCTCCAACAGATTTAAGCCCAAGATAAGAGCCTCATATTCTGCAATATTATTTGTGCATTTGAAGTGCAGATTGACATCGTGGCTCTCTGCATAATCACTTTCTACGTTACGTACCCACACCCCTACCCCAGCAGTTTCCCTAGTACAAGATCCATCGAAATTCATTTCCCACAGGGGTTCATTTTCCATTTCGTCATTCTTTCCTTCCCTATAGCTGGGTTCACCATTGTGTTGCATTATAGGGTCTGTACTAGGCTGCGGGTTGTTTTGTTCTTCATGACATGTGTGGAGTTCAGAGAGTTGGCTATCTTGTTGTTTACGTTCTGTTTCTGGTTCAAGTTCACTCAAAGTTTCGTTTCCAGTACCCTGCCCATGGTCTTCTTCATCATATTCTTCTAGGGTAGCCATTATGTTAAATTCCATGGGCTCTATGTTATTGTTTGTATTTTTGTTTCCTGACACTGGCTCTCCTAAGGATGGGTCGTTATAAAGAATGAAAGAATCCAGGTCTATGTGTACAGAGTATAATGGTGAATTTTCAGGTTTCTCGGGGCTACTGACTAGGAATTTCATTTGGGACTCCCTATACAGTCTTCTAAGTTGGCCAAAGATAGGGATAGTGGCATATGAGCCATCCATCTGCATCGTTCCTTGCAGTTTGGCTCCCCATGATCTTGACAATAGCATGCCATACTTGGGTGGCACATCTGCTACCACCACATCCATGACCATACATTTAGCCGGGATCTGGGTAAGGCTCACACATAAATCTTTGATTAGACCTAGGCACTTTACTCTGCTAGAGTCAAATGAATATAGGTCTTTATAAGGCCGGGTTATCTCTAGGCCTAATCTTTCCATCACCACCTTAGGCATTAAATTGTGTGATGCTCCAGAATCATGCATGGCATTGTGGAGTATTTTGTCATGAATGTTGAGACTGATATAAAAAGGTGGAACTACCCCTTTCTGAAACTTTCCCTCAATCTTTGGACCAAACAGGAGGGCAGGTTGATCATCACTCAAATTCACCGTGTCGTTGTTTTCCCCCAGATTCAACGCTTTCAAAATTTGGCCTTTATATACATCCTGAGTGGCCAGCTCAGATAATGGTACAGAGATTTTGATTTTTGCAATCTCACTCTCTAAATTGAAAGTGGACTGGGTCTTTGGAGTGCTCAACTCTGATTTATTTGCTACTGCCTTAGTAGCTGAATCAGTTCGTGATTTCTCACTATGTACAAGGTCAGGAATCGTTTTATCAGGAGCACTAACTGCAGTGCTAGTGCTGCTGGTTGGTTGGCTTTGTTTTTCAGTGTCCTGGTTGTCTTTTTCCTTGTTCTTTCGAGAAATTTCAGTTGCTGATTTTCTATTTACAGCAGATGCTTTAGAAGTTTTATCAGGTCTTTTCTTGATCATAAACTCAGGAGTTTCAGTTTTGGAATTTTCTTGGTTCCTTTTGCACCTAAGTTCATATTGTTCTCTGACCTGCATCATGGCATTTTCAAATCCTAATCTGTAATCTTCAGTTTCTAACCGTTCCTCATCCCAGTGTGAAGGTGAGGGTTGTTCTTCCCCTGAATCACAGTTAAGGACTGAGTCTTCTGTTTCAAACATGTTTATCGCATTCCCTTCAGACTCCTCTATGATTCCCTCATCTTCATCTAAAAAGTTTTGGAAAGGGGGAATAACTTGCTGATCTGATTCTTTCTGTCTGTTGGGCGTGTTGTTGTTTCTTCTAAAGTTTTGGTTCTAATTTTGGTTCTGGTTTCTGTTCTGATTGCTAAATGTGACAACCATTTTTTCCATCATTTGATGTATTCTTTCCACGTTCTTAGATAATCTATCATAATTTGGGTCTGAAGTGGAAGCTACAGTGTCGTCCCTATATGTTACCCTCTTCTCAGCTCTCAATCTTGCCCTCTTTTCCATCAAGTTTGCTTCTATAGTTATGGCTCCTTTCTGCATGTCTTCCAATGTGTTATACTATTTATCTCTAAGCTCATAGGCCATGTCTGCATCAAATCCATCAGTATATTTGGCTAGGGCCATACCTTGTGGAGGTTTCATGTGTGGAGGAAGAGCATTGTAAATGCTGTTGAATCTAGTGGTGTAATCATGGACACTCTCTCCCACATTTCTCTTAAGGGTCATGTAGTCTGCTAGGAGCTGGCGAGGGTTTGCTCTAACTTCCCATTTGTTTATGAAGGTCTGATATAACGCAGGGAGATCTTGGATACTACCAGGAGGTAAACTTCTAAACCATTTCTTTACATCACCCCCTAAGCTTTGGGCAAAGATTCTCATTTTGATTGTTTCATCATCAATGTCCATGTAGTCAAAAGAATCCTCCATCTTATCTACATGTTGCTAAGCTGTGATTGATTCTTTAGCAGTGACGTGTGGGATTTTTGATTGATAATAATTGGGCAAGGGTAACAAGGGCTGAGGTAAAACCAGAGGTGCATACCAAGCTGCCATGATAATGTTTTGATGAGGTACAGGGTTGGCTTGAGCAGCTGGTATATGGATAATAGGGATGTTAGGGCTAGCAGAATTCTGTTGAGCAGATCTAGGATGGGAGAGCCCCAAGTTTTGAATGAAGTGGATATCAGGTGGTGTAGATGGAGGGGTTCCTCTGTCCCTAGTGTGTTGACCACTATGAGATGGTGAACTGCGAAACTTGAGGTCTGGCTGGTCTAGATCACTGGATGACCTAGTTCTTGGTAATCTATTAGGTAGGTCTAGGTCAGGGATAAAATGTGATAGAGCTGCTAGTTCTTCTGGTGCAGAATTAGCTCTATGAATGTGACTGGAAACAATTGGTATTTTAGGTGTAGGGGCTCCCTTGAGGATACTCTCCGGATTGTCAACTATTTCAGGTGGGTCAAGGTTGGGATAAGCTCTTGTGTGAATGGTTCTGAAAGCCAGAATGCTGTTTCCTAGCCAAGCAGCTTAACCCTACTTGTTACTTCTACTGTGGTTGATTGTTGTCTCAGAGGATGGTCTCCTAGTGGAGTCTACTTATGAAACCAAGTTAATCAACAGGCCTACTGATCACCATTGGAGTCTTTTCGTTTAGGAACAATGGAGTCGCCAGGTGGAGGGTATATCTAAGGGGTTACACTGTCCACCACAGTGCTTAGGCACTATCACCTTTCAGGAATCTCCTCAAAAATAGCTAACTCCAACCAGAGATTGATTGGGAGGGAATTTACCAGATATGTCACCTCCGAAGAGGGTGAGATCCGGAGGCTACCTGGCCCTTTCTAGGCTCTGTCTAAGAGTATGATGGATGCTCAACAATGGAGGTCAATTCAAGAAAGGAGTGACTTACTGTCAACCTAGCCAGAGTTCTAAGTCTCTAAGTTTTTTAAAAATGTTTAAGGTGAAATGCACTCAGAGTTTCCCAGTGGAGTCCCCATTATGTTGTGGTTCCCATGTTTTGGCCAGGTTGACAAGACCAAAAGATGAGACAACATAGAACCACTTTTAGACCTTAGGATCTAGCCCTCCTAGGTCCAGAGAGGGATCTCTCTATGATGGTCAAAGTATATATGTCTTTGAGGCTCAAAGTTTAAGATGTTAGGCTAGTTATAGGCTCAGGGTTGTTTGTTTGATTGTTTATGTTTGGTTGTTGGGAATCAGGAAAGAAGGGTCCAATATAAGACAAGGATGAGCAAAGAGGAAATTTAAGCAAAGGTAGATAACTCAGAGAACATCAAGGCCATTGGGCAATGGAGTCAAGAAAGGATTCACTGGTAATCAATGTGCAAGCTTTCATTTGGGCTAGTCATCTAGAGCATTTGGATCTTAAAGGATGTTTGATGACGTGGGACATTAAGGACTAAGAAGGAATGAAGGAGAACCATCCAATATTGCCTATAGATCAGGTCAGAGGTCATTTAACTCTAGACCTGCTTGGACAAAATCAGAGGCGATACAAGGGATCTTAGAAAGGCTTAATTGAGATGGAAATATCCTAGTGAGGAAGAGACAGGGTTCTAGACCTCCCAGTGTTCTCAACTCATCCAACTAGATCCTAACAAGAACATCCAAACATAGATTTCATTAATTCATACATCATAGAGCAGGCAATAACATTCACTACACTGGTTAAATCAATTGAAATCAATATTCAGATACACATATAATCAAAAAACATAAAAGGTTGGGAGAGCAGCAACATAAGGTACCTATCAAGGGTAAATCTTATGCCAAACTTCTGATGTGAGCCAGTAGAAATGGAATGAAATGAAATCAGACACAGAGATAGGAAAACATCACCAGCTTCTTTAGATCAGGATCCAAAGAAATGTGCTTGTCATATTAAAAACAACACCAATCAGGTACATCATTTCCCACAGCTTGAAAATTCAGTCTGGATACATCAAATCTCAGCCTATCTTACAATATTACACAGAGAACTTGTCTCAAGAGGAAAATGCTTACATTTCTCTGATATCTCATCAACAACCAATACAATATTTCTCTCTGAGTTTTATAGCTGAAGCGAAACAGAAGAGGTAGGTGAAGAACTAAATGTAGTACTAAACCCAGAAAAGGAAAGAGGGTTGAAACCCACTCTGCTTTAATGCTGAGTATCTAATTTATGTCACCTTTGTGAAAGAGTGTTCTTCTCCGGATATGATTTTGACATCTTTCGGCTGCGGTGTTGTACTTGTGGTAAATAAACAAAAGGCAAATGAACCACTGAGAAGTTTGCTTCATAAATGTTCTAATTGCTTTGAACTGCTGTTAGGGTGGAAATTCCTTCAGGGACATGGTGCATAGTAAAAGCTGTGTGGGCGCCCTGTCCTTTAAGAAGAAAAACATTCTGCTGGTGAATAAACCCTGATATTACCTTTCATTCATGCTCAGGATCTTTTGATCGATCCTCGGGGTCTTCAAACTGGTGCTTTGCTTCTTAAACCACTGATTTAAGGCTTAAGATCTTCATTGACGTGCTCTTATCTCTCTGTCTTGCACTGAAACACTTTGCTGCTCCAACTCTGTCTCTGTCCATGCATTTCGAGCTTTAATGGCGCCAGAAGGTTTTCCACAGAGTTTAAACCCTGTCCTTTTTAATGAAAATCCTGTCTTCACCTTCCCGGGTCAGTTTTCATAAATTCTGCCCCTGTAAATGATCTTCTTTGATCTCTCTGTCAACAGAGACTGTGCATTATGGTGGTCTTTTATCATTTACAACCCTGTAAAACACGAAAACTGTGAAGAAAAAAATGGATGGGGTGGCGGATGATGTGGATGATGAGCATGATTGTGTAGATGGTGCCATGGTGGAATAATGATGGACTGTGGCGGAAGAATACAGTGTGAAATGAAAGATAGGAAAGATGGCAGAGGGTCGGCGGAATATAGAGAAAATATACGTGAAAACCTTAAAAAACCTGACCTTGAACATTATATGCAACAGAATGAATGGGTGTACGGTGGACACACGTGGTGGGAGTGATGTGGCGAGGTGGACCAAGGGGATGGTCAACGGAGGGCAAACAGATCTGGACCGTCGATCATGGTGGAGATCGACGGTGGAGGGCGACAGACGATGGGCCAGCAGGTGTGATGGACGAGGGTTAAGCGATGCGCAGCTCAGATGACTAATGACCATTGGATGAGCGTTTCGAGATCTAACAGCTGATAGCGGTTTCGCTCGGCATCCGTGGTCGAAAGATAATGCGCGGGGGATGGGCAGTTTTTCTGTCGTATAGGGGACAGGTGGCGAGCGCTGAATGGGATCGCTAGGTGCTCGGGGAAAACCACCCACCGTGCATAAGCGGTGCGGGATAAACCAGGTTGTTTTATGGCTATTACACGGTGGGGACCACAAGGACAGGCGCATTTCGGACCGTCAGATCTTCATGAGAATGGACGGCGATGGCCCAACAAGGGAAAATGAACGCGGGAGACGTGGGTGCTGGGGATTTAATGACCGCCGTCTGATCAATTGAGATCGATGGCTTAGGCTGAGCCCGATGGACATATGGAAAAGGCACCTTTGGAGCTAGCAGGTGGTTCCAGCGCGAGGTTTCACGGAGGAATGAGGGGCGGGGCTATGGCCAAAGGGGCTAGTGCCCAATATACAAAATATATGATTTTTTTCACATTTTTAATGCATTTTAGGGCCATCAAAGGCTAACGATAGGGGAATAAGGGGGTTTGGGAAAAAACAAAGGGCATAGGAGTGATTTAAGAGGGTAAAGGTATAACTTAGGAAGGTTCGAAGGGAATTTGGGAAATGAGAAGAAAGGTCAAAAAGGGGGGAGTTTGCAGGGGTACATGGGGCAGAAATTTATAATCAGAGGGGCTTTGAGAAATGAATCATCAAAGGGGATATGTATTGGGAATAGCACAAAGAGACTTCAAGGAGGATGGGTTTTCAGGGGAAAGGCATTCCTTGAAGGCTCCAAGACAAACTAGCCCCCAGCTTGCTTGTCAAGAATTTCATAGGGAGGCTAACACTAAAAACAGTAATAATGACCTCAACCATGACCTTCGTACCTTGGAAATGACCCTAATTGATTCGAATGACATCAACCCTAACACTTCTAATCATGGAATGACACCTTGCACTATTTTTTACAAGACAGATAGGAAAACCATTTTTTCGTAGCGTAGTTAGTTCATTTCTTGGCAGTTTTGTAGCGAAAACTGCCTTTTTACAGTGTAAATCGCTACAAAAAGAGAAAAAACTGGCTAAAGTGACCTTTTTGAATTCAAAATCTTGGGAAATGAAATATATCAACAAATAATGACTGATGGGACATGATATGACTTGAATGGAGGTGGGTTTGAACCTTAGGATAGATTAAAGATGAAAAATTTAAAAATTTCCTATACCAACTTGTGAAAAATGAACTCTATGACCATGCCTTTGAAAAATGAGAACTCTATGACCATGTCAAATAGTGTTTCAATTTTTTTTGAGTGATAACAGAAGGAAGCCTTTATAGTGTTGGACTTGTGGCAAGTATCATTGCATGAGAAATTTTCCATAACTCTTGGCTTGAGGGGTCCTGGCCCAGGTTTGGATTTCTCGCGCGACCAACAAAACCCTCCAAATATTGGCCCTTTCGGTAATGATATGCTTGCACAAACTAAAGTCTCAGCCGGAGGAGTATGGGGGTTTTTTGGAACTAGGTTTCTACACCCTGAGGAATATTTTAATGTAGTGGCCCTAAACAGACTTATAATGGATGTGTGTATCAATAGATCAAACCCTTTGCAGATTATCAGAGAATACTTCAATACAGTAGTCAAATATACTTTATCTAGATCTATTCATCTAACTTCGACCAATATTCGTGTACATAAGAAATTAAACAATAACAGAATTAAATATGCAATAGCAAAACAAATACAGATCTTAACATAATTAACAGATAATTAATACAACAAATCGCAGAAAAGTCCAGGTTAGCCAAAAAATTCTTCTTTATTAAGAGATCTATCAATTCCAATACATTCAGTCCTTCAATCCAATACAATCTATCCTTCCGCGCACACACCCAATGGAGTCCACACATGGCCAGTACTTAGGTCTCCGTGAGCTAGCAAGAGCCTTTCTACCCAAAAACCCATACTTAGATCAAAAAATTAACCAAAACAGTTCATCATCAAATATATGACTTACTTTACTCGACTCAAGCCTTACATATTTATACTATCTTGAAGCACACATACCATATTATCAAACCATGGTTTTGAGACTCGTGGTTTTACCTTTAAACCCATTGCAATGATTAAGGGACTTTGACCCGCCCCAAATCCCCTTTGACTCTTTTGTGTCGTGTGCACAGAAAAACATAGAAAAAACTTAACCTAAAAATGTACCCTACGAGACCCCACTCCAACAGGCCCCCAACATAAACCTTTGACTCGTCCTGATTCACTGCGGGGCACTCTCCTTCATCTTTGCTTGTAGTGCTTTGACAGAGCTCTTAAGTGTGCATGAAGGGAGAGGGTCGTCCCTGTATGGCTTCAAACGAATTCCATTGACATACCCAAGAAGGTTTTCTCCACTTAATGTAGCCATGTGCACTACACCTCCATCTGTGATTTCCTTGAAAAAATATGGTCCAAGCCAATGCATCTTGAACTTTCCTTGGTGGCGCGGAAATTTTATTTCATACAACAAGAACAAATATTCTTCCCTAAATACCTTTTGTCTGATATGCTTGTCATGCCAAGCCTTTCTGAGTGCCTTCTGCACCTGCTGATGGAAACCTGTAATGAATCGATCCTCTTCCAGCGCCACCAACTATGACAATCTTCTCTGCCATATTCGGGAATGTTGCAATGCACAGACTTGGAACAATGTACTCCATTGGAATAACATCTTATTTCCCATACACCATCCTAAACAATGTCTTCCCTGTCAACTTCTTACATGTGGTTTTATAGGCCCAAAGAACCACAGGTATGTGCACATCCCAATAATTCTTATTAGCATTGCAAACCTTAGTGAGCACAGTCTCTAATATCTTATTGAAAGCTTCCACTACACCATTTGCCTATGGGTGATATGGATTACTCTTCTGATGATGAATCTGGAATTATTCTGTCATATCTTTAATAGTTTCATTGACAAAGTGTGTACCCTAGTCGCTAATCAAAATATTAGGGCACCCAAACCAAGTCAAAATGTTCTAAAAAATGAAGTGTGTAGTTGTGTCTGCTCTACAATCCTTCACCACCTTAGCTTCAGCCCATCTGGTTACATATTTTATCATAGTGATTATGTAAAACACACCTATCTTCTTTCCAGGAGGATCAATAGGTCCGATAAAATCAATGGCCCGTTTTTCAAAAGCTTGCAATGCCATATGTGGGTGCAAGGGAATCTCATCTCTGCGCGATGGTTTTCGTCTTTTTTGGCATACATCACAAGCACAAAAATGTGCATGTTTTTCACTGTGTGACATGGGCCACCATAAACCAGCTCATAGGATCTTCTACGCAGTGGCTTTCCCTTCATAGTGACCTTCGACAACCCCTCCATGAGCCTCAGCTAATATATCTCATCTCTCAAATTCCAACACATACCTCATTAGGGGAATTTTGAGATCTAAAATGGACCTCCTAAGGAAATTAAAAATAATAGTGGAAATAATAAAATAAGATTAGATTACATCATCAAATTTTAGAGGGAAAAAGGAAAAAACTACTTTTTCAACTCGTATTTTCAACTTATCTCACTATGGGTTTACTCAAATTTCAAGAGGGAACACTCATTGGATGTCGAATTTGATTCCTCATTCAAGGAGCACCCATGTTGCATACTTTCGATGGACCCTGCTACATGAAAAATGAGAAATACATGAAAAACGTGATTTCAATCACGTTTTTTCATGTATTTCTCAATTGTCATGTAGCACGGTCCATCGAAAGTATGCAACATGGGTACTCCTTGGATGATGAATAAAATTTTTCATCCAACGAGTACTCCCACTCGAAATTTGAGTAAAACCTTAGGGAGATAAGTTGAAAATACAAGTTGAAAAAGTAGTTTTATTACTTTATTATTTTATTATTTTTGTTTTTTAATCTTTTTTTTTTTTTTTACGCCAAAAATGGTGAATCATCCCCCATGGTCGACATCATCATCTTGAATCCTATTGGCTCTTATAAAGTTTATTTTGGTTGTACAAATTTCTTAGGAGGCCCATTTTAGACCTCAAAAGTTCTATAATACCACAAGACCTCATATGCACCCATCTTGTACAACTAATCGACAATTAGAATAAAGTTAGTTACGTGTGTGACCAACTCTTTCTTCTGTTGTAATTTATACTCTATGGGCGCAC
The DNA here is from genome assembly GCA_034641835.2 of Pinus albicaulis. NCBI lineage: Eukaryota > Viridiplantae > Streptophyta > Pinopsida > Pinales > Pinaceae > Pinus > Pinus albicaulis. The sequence continues at coordinate 1,937,259,873 of CM076575.1, forward strand.
TTCCAGTAGTCAAGAAATGAATGATATTAGCAAAATGATCATCAAATACCTTGATAGCAAATAACTGTGCATCTAGTAAACCATCTTCCAAGCTAGTCGACTCTTCTCCATTTTCAATGTGCGACAGATGATCTGGCCCAGCATTCAGTCTTCCAAGTTTCAAAATTACTTCAAAATCATACTCCTGAAACAACAACAACCATCTGCAAATTTTCCCCCCCAAAACAAGCTTATTAAAGAGATACTTTAGAGTAGAGTGGCCAGTAAACATCTTAAAGTGGCCTCCTAATAAGTAGTAGCAGAATTTATGTGGTGCGTAGACCATAGCCAATCCTTCCCTCTCTGTGGTTGAGTAATTATGCTTTGCGCTCGATAACTTCCTACTTGCAAATGCAATAGGGTGATCAATCTCTCGGACTCCTAGTCGCACTAAAAAAGATCCCAATGCAATACAGGAGGCATCAATATGTACATGCAATACCTTCGACCAATCTGGAAATACTTATATGGGCGTAGTGATCATATTCTCCTTAATTTGAATGAAACTCTTTTTACATTCTTCATCCCAGTAAAATGACGTAACCTACTTGAGAAATTTCTCCATGAGCATAGTGATCAACGTGTAACCTTTAATGAACTTCGGTAATACCCTATATGCCCCAAAATTGAGTGCAGTTGTTTGAAATTTGTAGGAATTTCCAGGTTAACAATAACTATGATCTTGGCTGGATCCACCATCAACCCTTGCTGACAAACAATATGTCCGAGCAAGATCCCGAATGGCACACAAAATATGCACTTTTTCAGATTAAGTGAGATTTGATACTTCCGAAAAGTATCTAACATTAGTGCAGACTTGGTACATGCTTCTTCAAGAACCAAAAGATAGTATAGTAATCAAAGTAAACTTCTAAGAACTTATGGATGTGCTCCTTGAACACAACTACTACAACGCGCGAGAAGACAGCTGGCGCATTATTCAGACCAAATGGCATGACTGTATACTAAAAGGATCCCCATTTTGTCTCCAAGGTTGTCTTACTTCTATCTTCCAGCACAATTCTAATCTAATGATATCCTAAGAAACTATCTGTGAATGAGTAGCCCTCATGTCCTCCTACATTGTCCAGGATCTCGTCAGAAAACGGGGTCGGTGGAATGGATCATGTATGCGGGCATCATTCAATTTGTGTAGATCCACGCAAATCCTTATTTATACTTTGGTTTTATTATCCTATACCGCCATAGGACTCACCCAATCAGATTCTTCTACCGGTTCTATAATTCCCGCAGCGACCATTTTTGTTAATTCTCCCTTGACTTTATGCTTATATTTGGGATTAAATCTATATGGGCGTTGCTTCACAGGTCACACATTGTTGAAATTTGCAACAAGAAATAGTGAAATTGGCATCCAAAAAAAACATGAAAGAACTCACACTAGTGTGGGACCACAAGTAATGTAGTGATGGGTCCTATCAATACATTAGTGTGCAAGCGAATTTATTTAATAAATTGGAAATGTGTCTAATTTAATTATCCCTTAATTAAATTGGACAATGAATTGTAATATTATCTCATAAACACTTGTAATAGTTAATTGATGTGACAGACTCATTTAGCTCATGAATTTTGAGTTTAGGGTGGTTGATGATGCATGCAGATTGATCCTATGTTTTTTAGAGTTCAAGTTGCAGTTAGGGCATTAGTTTAATGCATGAGAAATACGTTAACTCAGTTAAGTGAGTTAAATTTATTTTAACTAGTTGTAACTGATTGTTGCACTAGTGAGAGGTAAAGTGAATTAAATCATATTTAATTCACATGCATTGATATGTCATGTAACTGATGATTTAATATTAATAGTTGCATGCATGTTAGTTCCAGTGGAAACCCGGTTGAGACAAAGGTTAAAGGGAAGTTGACTATCAGTTGTATTTTTAGCAAACTGCCCAGATGTAGTTTAAACACCACAAGATTTCCCATGATACTTGCACAGTTGAGGAAGGTTGAAATTCCTAAATAATAGGGATTTCGTTCCTCATGAATTGTGTGAGAAAGGCAGGATGAAGACAGGCTGAGAATTAGCTAAGTGTTGGCCCGATTTTTTCTAGATCAGTGTGAGACAATTAGCAGATTGGAGGAGACTCTTGTGAGAAGAGTGCATTGTAATTGTTTCATGATTCATTGGTTCATTATACAATATAGATAGAGGGGTTTTGAGCAGAAATATTTCCCCAGGAAAAAGATATATGTTGTGGATTGATTTTCTTCTTTCTTTTACTTGGTGTGATTATGCGATCATGTTTAATTTCCGCATAATAAATTGTAGAAGGATTCAATATTTTTCTCTAGTATATTACATGATCATATGGAATCCATTGATATATAGATATTGTTTCTATAATTTCTACATGGTATCGGAGCACCATAAATCTCAATAGTGAAGAAGAAATTGAGTTTGTGTTGAACAATATTCAAACTTGTAGATACTTTCGTTGGTGCGACAAGCAGATCTAGATGGCTTTCAATGGCTTAAGATTGGAATATGCACTCGAGGGAATTTCTAATTATATTTCATGGAAAGACAGAATGGAGGCATTGTTGGAGGACAACGAGTTGAAATAATTCATTGATAATGATATTTCCAAGCTCGCAGCAGCAGACACCGCTCTTCTTGATGCTTGGCAAAAGAAGGTAGCAAGGGCAAGGAGGATCTTATTGGAGGGAGTACGAGACCACATTGTGTCAATTATCCATGGCAAGGTGACTCCACTTGAAATGTGGAAGGCCTTGACAGATCTGTTTCAGAACAACAATGACCAAAGGAAGTTGGTGTTGAAAGACAAGCTCAGGAAAATCAAGAAGGAAGAGGGCGAGACAGTACAAACATACTTGGAAAAGTTCAATCAAAGTCGAGATGAGCTTGGAAGTGTTGGTGTGACCATATCGGATGATGACTTGGTGAGCCTAGCTCTTGTAGGCATTCCCAAGAGTTGGCATAGTTATCAGGACTCTGTCAATGGGATGGAGAAGCTACCATATTGGGAGTGACTTTGGTCGGATTTGGTACAAGGAGAATTCAGGCGGAATACCAGGGATGGATCCTCATCCAAGACCAATGATGAGGAATATTGTGCCTTGTAAATTAAGGAAAATAAGGCCAGTGGAAAGAAATCCCAAGGCGAAACGGACAAGAAAGACTTGTCCAAGATCAAATGCTTTCACTGTCACGAGCATCGGCACTATGCTACAAACTGTCCACAAAAGAAAATCAAGAAGGAGCCTGCAGTTGCAGCAGGTGAATCATTGGCTTCATAGTTCGAGCTAGACTTTACACTCATTTCATGCATGGAAAGTAGCATGTGGTACTTAGACAGTGGTGCCTTGTTCCATATGATGGAGAATAGAGATCTCTTTAGTGACTTGGAGAAGAAGGCCCTCCAACAGAGCATAGAGTTTGGAGATGATGAGAGGTATAGTGCTACCGGCATAGGTACAGTTACCTTTTAGAGGGAGAATGGTTCCCATCTCAGACAAGCAAATGTTTTGCATGTTCCCTGCCTAAGGAAGAATCTTGCCTCCGTAGCAGTATTGGAAGAACATGGTTATGAAGTAATGTTTAGAAAAGTAAAATATTTCCTTAAACACATAGCCACGAGACAAGTGAAGTAGATTGGTGTAAGATTCAAGAACCTGTATGCTCTTAAGGTTGAGGATGCATGCAAGGCTTTGAGGAGAAAAGTAGTGGTTAATGACTTGGTGGTTGAGAGGGAGAAATTATCTCTCAACATGCAGCCTCAGAAGCAGTCTCAGAATGTTTTCAGGAAGCCACAATTGGAGAAGCAGAGAGGAGACTGAGTGGAAGAGTCCACTCAAGAAGATACATCTAAGAGGGGGGGATTTCGAGCCAGAAGGGCAGAGGGAGTACATGCAGATATACCTCCAGGTGTGAGGTGGTGCGATGTGAAGAATTAATCCCAAGAAGAAATTTGGGTAGGATTCATTGAGATTGTGTGTCTCATGGATCGAACCTGGCTACGAGGAGCCCATGGTACAGCAATAGAGGGAATGATCAGCTAGATTGGTGCAGTCAGATGTCAGGAAGACATAAATCAGAGTGATAGGTGTCAGATATTGGGGCACAGATCAAAGTTGGTAGTAGTGCAAAGTGCATGGATGTAGATGTCAATAGCGCATGGAGTCCTGTAGACATGTACAGTAGCTAGCAACAGTCAGAAGACTCTAAATATAGATGCATTATACTAATTCAGTTGTTTGGAGGCTATTCAGTTTCAGAAGTTTTGCATGCAAGAGTTTCATGTGCAAACAACACTAGAGAAGTGTTGCATGCAAGAGTTTCATGTGTGAACAACACTAGAGAAGTGTTGCATGCAATATTTGCATGTTACATGCAAGAGTTGCATGTTGCATGCAAGAGTTTCATGTTGCATGCAAGAGGTGCATGTGCGCATGCAAGGGCATTCCAAGGTACCAGATCGGGACAGATTGATTCCTTTCTTGTTGAGAGGGAGTATTGAAATTTCCAACAAGAAACGGTAAAGTTGGCATCTATAAGCAACATGACAACACACACACTAGTGTGGGACCACAAGTCATGTAGTGATGGGTCCTGCTGATACATTAGTGTGCAAGCCAATTTATTTAATAAATTGGAAATGTTTCTAATTTAATTATCCCTTAATTAAATTGGACAATAAATTGTAATCTTATCTCATAAACACTTGTAATAGTTAACTGAGTGTGATAGACTCAGTTAGCTCATGAATTTCGAGTTGAGGGTGGTTGGTGAGGCATGCAGAGTGATTCTATGTGTTTTAGAGTTCAAGTTTTAGTTAGTGCATTAGTTTAATGCATGAGAAATCAGTTAACTTAGTTAAGTGAGTTAAAGTCAGTTTAACTAGTTGTAATTGATTGTTGCACTAGTGAGAGGTCAAGTGAATTAAATCAGATTTAATTCACATGAAGTGATATATCAAGTGACTGATGATTTACTAGTAATATTTTCATGCATGCCAGTTCCATTGGAGACCCAGTTGAGACAAAGGTTAAAGGGAAGTTGACTATCAGTTGTATTTTTAGCAAACTACCCACATGCAGTTTAAACACCATAGGATTTCCCATGATACTTGCATAGTTGATGAAGGCTGAAATTCCTAAATAACAGGGATTGCATTCATCATGAACTGTGTGCAAGGCAGGCTGAAGGTAGGCTGAGAATTGGCTAAGTGTTGGCCTGATTTTGTCTATATCATTGTGAGACGATTAGTATATTGTAGCAGACTCTTGTGAGAAGAGTGCATTATAGTTGTTTCATGATTCCTTAGTTCATTGTACAATATAGATAGAGGGGTTTTGAGCAGCAATATTTCTCTGGGAAAAACATTTGTGTTGTGGATTGATTTGCTTCTTTATTTTACTTGGTGTGATTCTGTGAAATTTCTGCATAATTAATTGTAGAAGGATTCATTTTTTTCTCTAGTATATTGCATGATCAGATTGAATCCATTGGTATATACATATTTTTTGTATAATTTCTACACATAGCAAGTTCCAACGTAATCTTCATTACCCCAAGATATCCTATTATCCCCTTCAGCTCAGAAAAATTTGTAGAAAACAGGTTATGATACTCAGTCAACAACTCAACGACCTTTCCCACATTATCATTATACCAGTAATCTATGATCTTCACTAGTTTTGGCTATTCTTCAAAGCCAATGTTCACTTGTCAAATCTTCAGAGGCTTATTTACATCCACTGACTCAATTGAAGGCCCAACAACTGCGCGTTGTCCTTCAGATTCAGGGATTGGTATTTTCCTTGGATATTCCTCATTCTCTTCAACTGTCAGATTTTTTTCAATTGACAATTTCCTTCATCTGTGCATCCCATGCTAGAAAGGCACACTCTACCTTTGGTTTTGTGTTGTCAAATATGACCTCTTGAATTCCTTGCAGCAGTTTACCCAAGAAGTCAAATCCACTTTCAAAGCTGAAGGTTAAAATAAAAAAAATTGTTAGCGCAGTCCATTCATTGGTTCCGTGGTGCAGCGCAATTTCTAAGTACCAATCCGTAGGCACCTTACACAAATTTTGGATGAACATGTGCACCAATTCTTGTCTCATCTATGATCCCCATGCTTTAGTCCATTTAGCCAGATGTATGCGCGGATAACCTTTTCCGAAATAGATCTCTTCCATTCTGGTATTTGGACGCTCAAACCACAATCTGATCATACGGGTGCATTCTTCCTAGTTACCCAAGTTTCCTTTGTGTGTCTCCCACCAGCGTGTAGGGGTAGAGCGCATCACGATATAAAGTGCATGGAATCTTTATGCTTCTATAACAGTCCTTTCAAGTTCTCTTAAAAACATGTCTACATTAGTCATACCGTCATAATAGGAAAATTTTCGTACCTCTAAGGATATGCAGCGAAGAGCTCTTGTCACTCGGTTGCAGCGCAATGCAGATACTTCATGTAGCCGATTCTTCTAGTTCTCCAGTTCTTCATCTGAATCTAAGAAGCATGAACTATATTTTTCCCAGTTAAGTCTTCCATTAGTTGTCGATTTGATCCAATCGTCATCTCGCATAGTCAACTTGTAGATATGATCAACATCATCATCTGCGTGCACCGACCTTGTATATCTCGCACCTTCTATAGGATCTAGGGGAACCACAACTATGGTTCCATTATTCTCAAATAACATACTTCTTCGCTTAATATTGATGATGCAATCCATACCAATATCCCAATCTAAACCCAATAGCACATGTTAGGGATAAATATTGTCCATTGTCTGTATGACTTCAAAATCTCTAAGCACCTTTACTCCTTCAATATCTACTACAACCTGCGAGAGTCTTCCTAATGGAATAATATTTTATTGATTTTCCATGTGCAGTTGAATAGCAGACCACTCCAACTTAGGTTCTCCCATTCACTGCCAATTATTCTTTGGTAAGACATTCACATCAGATCCTTGTTGTGTAGGCAAATCCCCTCTGCAGATAGAGGTGGTCCCTCTAGCCCTAGGGTGGGTCTAGCAACAAGGGAACATGCTAGTTTCTGAATTCCTAGTTCATAAACAAAATTCAGATTGGAATAGATGTCCTACCTCAATCCAATTCTTGATGTAGTACGTTGCAGTGATCCCTTGATCTTTGTTCTTCAAGCCTTGCACTTCATTGGTAGCAATATCCACACATCTGTACAAAGATCAAGCAAACAATAAAATCATAAGAGCATACATATTCATTTACAACTATCTAACTAGTCAAGGAGAGTCAAAAAATTTGGATATTAACATAGAAAAAGATGGAACTAGAAATCATTCATGTCATATTAATGTATAAAAGGGAGTTTACAACCTCTACCTTGACGTTGTATACCTCCTTTTATGGGTTCATTCAGGCACATCTCCAAAGCATTCATTTGTCGATTTGGCTCAAAGAGGCGAAAGGCTCAAACTGTCTCTCACAACTATGGACTATTCTCTACTATCTTCTGCACACCATCTCTTGGTCTATTCTAGCTATTAGAATCTGTTGGATGAAGAGGAATTGATAGGAGTGGAGGAAGAGCTTTGGGTTCCACTTATGGTGGAGGAAATATTTATCCCTTTCGGAAGTTGCACTTTTTGTAGGAACTAGAAGGCAAAAGGGAGAAACTCGACCACATCCAGCCGAACAAACATCCATGATTCCATGCATGAAGTTATTAGATCTTAGAAGATCTATTTTCATTTTAAAAAACCTTCCAAAAGTAGCTCGGCACGGGGGTTCTTTAGAGACAGAACGACCACGGTGCGAGGCCTAGTGCAAATCTGGCCATGGGCGCGAGGACATAACCACACCATAGCGCCGACCCAAAATTACATGTTTTTAAGGGTCTACTTCAGGAATGGTCCACAGATATTTTGTTCCTTACATGTTAAGGGATGCAATGACATTCATTATGATGTGTGATAGTAAATAGGGGTCACTATGATGGTCCTCTAATATTCAGAATAAGGAATGCAGGGATGGTGAAAAAATGTTGTGTAATAGATGCCCCCTAAAGCATGAAGTCTGAGAGAGGGGGAGGGGTGAAATGCTTTACGATAACATGCCCAAACCAAAATGTTGTCATTGGAGGACCTGCAAGATCAAGTACGATTGATATCTCTGATACAATAGTACAAGGTATGGGCGCAGCCATCCATAATAGAGAGCATGAAAATAAGATCCATGGTATGGACACAACCATCTAGTAAGAAGGATCATAAAATAGACTTAGGTATGGTTGCAACCATCCAATCAGAAGATTCATTTATACATTCATGACAAACCAAATTGTCCTGCAACCTAGATTTCATCAGACAAAACCTAGGGTCTTGTGCTCTGTCCCGACCTGAACAAGTACAAATTCAGGCATGTGAATGAATGAGCTGAAGTCTAACATGCATCACTTGATTACCAGCCGATGATGGAAGTTGTTAACAGGTTCCACCAATAATTATAATGGTTCTAAAGGTACTTTCGGTACAATCCATGAAATGTGAAAAAGGCCAAGGATGAGAACCTGTCGTCGAATGTGAATAACTCTCCATTGAGGCATTCAAGCTCTAAGGTACTATAAGTGAGTCTCAGGATTAGCTTCCTAGATAATGAGCTAAATTTGACAGGAAGTGATCGGTCGAAGGAGGGCCATAATGTTTCCCACATCATCGACATGAGATAGAGGAATAATATGATAGTGAATCAAGATTGAACAGAGGATCAGGGGTTGAAAACTGCCAAAGGGACTTCCCTTGAACATATTGGCAATACGAATCCAAAATTTGGGCAGTATTTGACATCAAGGGATCTGAGTTCATGGTGACTAAGAAAAGAGCAGATGAGAGGTCAAACGGATAACCCAAACCCATGGAGGCAAAATGACAAATGTGGGATGTTCCCAACATGACACGAACTATAGACAAGTGTTATGTTCAAGAGCGACATGCTACCGACATAACTGATAACTAGTTCCATTTCCCCCCACCATTTCTGGCGAGTACTCCAATTATTTTTGGAAACAAGCTTGAAGGGGATAGCATATGCTTGTCATGTAAGTTTGTCCTTCGAACAAACCCATCCTAGTACATTTTACAAGCCCTAGGAAGGAGGAACTTGGTAATGTCATGGCGACGGCTCCAATTTCATTTAGATTTAATGAGTATAACAAAGGGAAAACTCGGTGTCTTTTCATGTTTAGAGAGCTTGAAAATAGGCAAACAAGAAAACTCCAGAAGGTTCCTTTTCGTAGGTTATGTCTCAAATCCAAAAAGGTAGAAAACAGTATCTAAGAGAACCTCTTACCCATGTTTGACTAAGGTATTCCTTTTTCGTAAATAATTTGTCCCAACCTGAAAAATGGGTAAACGTATACTGGGCAGATGATGTTTCACAGCATTTAGCGAATTCAAAACGACAAGAGCTCGACAATATTTTCATATTTTGAGAGTCAGAAAAGAGTTGAAAGATGACTCCTCCTTGAGGAAAGAGTGGTATAAAGGATAAAAATTGGTTCCAGTTATAGTGGAACTTGATCAAAACATGATAAAATTCAAGAGGCTGGCTAACTAGACCACTCATCGCAGCAGTTCCTAAAGAATGGGTAAGACAATCAAGTGAAGGCATATGATCGGCCAAGCAAATGGTGACGATGGAGTGAGAAAACCATGGTTCATCTCGCAAAATAGACTAATAAAAAGTGCAAATCACAAGAGGTGAAATCAAAATGGTTTCATTTGCACACAAGCTTGAAATCAGGAAACTTTTCTTGAAGTTGGTTTCATTTTTACACAAGCTTGAAACTTTTTAGAAAACTATGCTTGAAACCGGTTTATTTTTTACACAAGCTTGAAAAGGAAAAAAAGTATGCTTGAAATAATTTTGCATGCCCACAGCATGATGACTCAATTCAAGGTACATGCCCCCCAGCTTCAAGGAATTCACTTGAGTAGACTACTGGTTACTAATAGGTGGATGGAATGAAGGTTCAATTATGATATTAGGTGCAAGACTCGACTGAGATCTTACGAGATCTGATCAAAGACGCAAATTGAAAAGGGAACTCGCTTCATTTTTTAATGAGGTTGACACAGTCAAATAACTATCCTCATGACCTAATTCATTTTTAACGAGGTTGACATAGTAAAATAACTATCCTCAGAAGAGCTTGTTTCATTTTTAAGGAGCTTGACACAAGAAAATGAACCGTGCTCTAATGACCTGATCAAGACATATAAGGAGTTATGGCTTCCAAGAGGTTCTCATCTGATGGGAGAAAAAAATATCAGAATTCGCGATCAAATGCTCCCAGTAGACGGTACGCGATGATACTATCACTGGATGAGGGCAATGAATAAGTGGCCACATAATTAACCTGTGGTGGGGAAGGAACCACCGGCAAGTGAGGACCAGGAAGGGACGATGGTAGGCCAAATTTCACAATAGGACTAAATAATGAAATCTGATCGATGGCCATGATCCTACCTTCGTGTGGAAAATAAATCATGTGAAAGAGGGATGATACAAGCGCTCCCATGGCATAAGCATATTCATGCCCTAGGAGTAAGTTAAAATCCAAGGGGCCTTGGAAAACCATCACATCTATATAGACCATCTTTCCTCCCAAAGTAATACGTAACTTTGGAATTATCCCTAACGGATAACTAGTTCCTCTGTTAAAATCTAACAAGTTTTGAGTAATAGGCACAAGTTGCGAAGAATCGAAAGCTTTCCAAGCAGTTGAAGACAGAATATTGATTAAGGCACCTTCATCTATAATTGTGCCTGGTACAACCATATTGCAGGCTTTTACAGTGATCTGAAAGAGCACATAAGAAGGAAGATGGTATCCCGTGAATCAACTCCAATCAAAGGAAATGACTAAACTACATAGAGGGGGTTCCATAGGAATAAGAGGATTATCCCCCTGCATTTCGGGAGCAAAAAGACCATCCTTATGAACTCTAGGAACGAGAGAAGGAGGATCACCTTCTGGGACTGTGGTGACGAGAGTTGAAGGATCACCCTCCTGGATCATAGAAACGGGAAGATTTCCCTCTGGTCCCAGGGAAACAGAGGAAACAAAGAGAACCTAACTGGGATGAGGCCCACTCTCGACGTAAAAGACCTAATGAACTGTAGGTGGAAACAAGTCAACCTTTTTCTCAACCAATGATTGGTCAGAAATGGACTCGAGAGACTGAATTTCAGAGAGAGTGGAGTTGACTGGAGATGAATCCCAATCAATGACTTGATCAAATATCAGAGGAATCGAGGAAATCTTCTGGTAACCAACGGGAAGACAGGACTCAGAAGCCGTGAGGGTATCCAACACTTTAGAAGCTTCATCCATATAAGGACAGAGGTGAATGGGATGGTCCTCTTCACACAACCTACAAGGAATTTTGACCTTACCCCGTTTCTTGCGAGTCTTTTTATCTCTAGCTGAAGGCTCATCATCAACATGATGCCTAAAGGTTGATGGTGAAGGATGGATCAGGCCCACGGACCACACTTATAGCACCTTGGGAATACCAGGGAAATCACAAAGAAGGTGGTCACCCTCACATATCTTGCAAGGGAATTTGACTCTACGAGACAGAGTGAAAGGTTTCTTAATATTAGTTGCATGGGTGGAAATAGTTGCATGGGTAGCAATAGTTACATGGTTGGCCTCTCGCTTATCTGACTTCTTCTTTTTCATCCTCTTATTCTTCTTCTTAGCCACCCGATTACTAGAATCCAGACTTTCACCAGGCAAAGAGGAAGAATGAGGTGAAGAAATAGGCGAAGAAGGTGAGGGGTCAACCTTAAGATCAACACGAGGTTGACATGGTTCAGGCGGAGGAGAACTCAGTTGAGAGACAGTTGGTATGTTCAAAACCACAGGGGTTGAAAATAACCAAACTGGCAGACCAATGGTTAATCCCAAGAGGGACAACGTTGCCATAAGGAGCACTAACATTTCCAAAAGAGGGAAACGAACCAGGATTCCCATCTGAGGAGACCCTTGGGTTGATAGACTCAAGAAGCATTGCCATTGAACTCAATCTAATATGAGCATGGTTAAAATGTTATCGTGGGAAATGAATTTTAAGACATTGAAATGAAACTTTTCCTTTTCATGTTTTAGGAGTCAAGAAAAGGACAAAATGTGACTCTAGCCACTTTCAGATTTAACGAGCTCAAAAGGACAAGGGCTCGATGATATTTTCAAATTTAAAGAGTCGTTAAAGATCAAAATTGACTACTTAGGATATTCTAGGCATACAGGCTAACCAAGCAATTGTGAACTATAATATACACCTTGATGATCAAATGAAAGAGAAATGATGAAGGGCTTGACGTACGGAAGCCAATCTCTCGAATGTTGTGTTCGGTGTATCATGACTACAAGGTAGTAGACTTGGCTTCCTATGGATAAAGGATTGCAACCTATAGGGGTCTCCCTTTATATACATGACGGTACAGGGAGCACAAGTTTGTACTAGCGTTGTCTGATGTAAGATTGTTACAAACAACAGCTGCAAGGTTTTATGACGCCGGAACACGTCACTAGCCCAGAACACACTAAATGCGAGCATTAATTTTCAATGCTTCCTTAGGTTGATTGAGTTAATTTTATGGTTTATCTTGAAATTAGGTTTCAGTTTCAAGGCCCTACCGAATGTTACCTCAAATCCATAATGTGAAACTATATGAGTGAAAGAATACCGTTTATTCGATGAAAATCTAACTAAGTGAAGGATAGAGGTTCGTAATAAAGTAGCAGTCAAGGAAATGCAAGAATGACACTTTCCCCTATTCTTCTAACACAACCAAAGCAGAAAACGAAATTTTTTCTTTTGTCTTTCACTTTCCAATGAAAAAGGGAACCTAATAATGCAAAAGATTAGTTTTCATTTCCGAATTAGAAGGAATAATGCAATTTTTTTGTTCTTTTGTATAAGTGATAAGCAGCAATGCAATATTACACTAAAAAAAATCAAATACTAGCTTTGAGTAGCTTTGAACGAGATCGTCAAGACATGAAGAGATCAACTCTAAGAAAACATAAACACGCACTCAAAACTAGGCATGCATTTCCTTATGCAATACAAAGGGCTTTTAATCCACTCAACAAGCAATGTGATCTATGCTCGGGGTGATGGAGGGAGAATCAAAGAGACATGGAATAAAATCTTGACAACCCTACTTCATGTACAATCATCTGAAAAGGCCAAGAAACCACACAAAATGCTGAAAATGAATGACCAAATTGACTCATAAATATATCAGACACCCAACGAACATGCGACCAAGTGAATGGTTCAAAACACTTAGAAAACCTAGGATGGATAAGCCACACTGTAATGAGAGATAACAAAAATGGAATGAATGAGACTTCCAAGTCATGAAACAAGAGCTAGATGGATGAATACAAGTAGAAAAACCAACCTACAGGATAAGACACACTAGAAACTCGTTGCAAAAGGCCCAAAATTCAATCTTACAAGAATCGGCGCAGCTGTTCAGCAGCATTCTGCGTCAAGCAAGAAAAATCGCACTTGTATTAATGACCACTCGTGTAGATGGGCGCGAATGTCAGACAATCAGAAGCACCGAGCAAGGAAAGAAAGGAAAAAAAAAATGGCTTGCTAAGAAAAATTAGACTTATCACTCTAGAAAAAAGGATAAATGGCTAGAAGTAGTCAAACAAGCCAAAAACAGCAGAGAAATGAAAATTTGGCCAAAGTTGGACAGACAACAAAAAATTCAAAACGAACAATAAGAGACAACAGGAATTGACCTCCCTAGTATGGTCACCAAATTTTTATGTATGAAAATCCCCTCTGTGGATAGAGGCTATCCCTCTAGCCCTAGGGTGGGTCTAGCAACAAGGGAACATGCTGGTTTCTAAATTCCTAGTTCATAAACGAAATGTAGATTGGAATATTTATCCTACCTCAATCCAATGCTCTTGACATATTATGTTGTAGTGATCCCTCGATATATGTTCTTCAAGCCTTGCACTCTGTTGGTAGCGATATCCACACACCTGTACAAAGATCAAGAAAACACTAAAAGCATATGAGCGTACATATTCATTTATGACTATCTAACTAGTCAAGGAGAGTCATAAACTTTGGATATTAACATAGACAAAGATGGAACTAGAAATCATTCATGTCATATTAATGTATAAAAGGGATATTACAACCTGAGCCTTGATGTTGTAGACCTCCTTTGATGGGTTCATTCGGGCACATCTCCAAAGCATTGATTCGTCGATTTGGCTCAAAGGGCGAAAGGCTCAAACTCTCTCACACAACTATGGACTATTCTCTGCTATCTTCTACACATGACCATCTCTTGGTCTATTCTATCTAGCAGAATCAAATGGGATGAAGAGGAATTTATAGGAGTGGAGGAAGAGCTTTGGGATCCACTTATGGTGGAGGAAAGTTCTATCCCTTTGGGAAGTTGCATTTTTGTAGGAAATAGAAGGCCAAAGGTTGAAACTCAACGACATCTAGCTGAAAAAACATCCATGATTCTGCCCACGAAGTTGTTAGATCTTATAAACTTCGTTTCCATATTAAAAAAACTTTCAAAATTAGCTCATTGCAGTGGTTCTTTAGAGACAGAGCAACCACAGAGTGAGGCCTAGTGCAAATCTAGCCATGGGCACAAGGACATAGCCACACCACAATTCCGACCCAAAATTACATGTTTTTAAGGGTCTACTTCAGGAATGGTCCACAGATATTTTGTTCCTTGCATGTTAAGGGATGCAATGACATTCATTATGATGTGTGATAGTACACAGGGGTCACTATGATAGTCCTCCAATATTCAAAATAGGGAATGTAGAGACGGTGATAAAATGTTGTGTAACAATCCTAGATCCAGAATGACTTGATCCATCTCATAGGAACCAATCTGAGAAGTCAAACGCATCTCTCATCTAGTTCTTATTTTTTTCTTATAGATCTTATTGACAACCTTCTATTCCATCTAGGGTTGTTCTTTCTCCATGTAGATATATATCAACGCTTGGAGGTTCTCAATTTCCTCCTTATTTCACAATGTTTTGATGCAGTTGGTATCGGTGAAGCCTCTAGCTTCATTGCAATTTCTATGGCTTTAGCCTGCGTGGCAATCTTCTGTTGACTCAAGGGTTGGCGTAGATGTGGGAGCAGCATAGCAATAAACCATTCCTTGTGTTGGGTATCATTAATAGTGAATACGTCGTCTCTGATAGTGTGCTTCAACCTTTGATCTACATCCCATACAGATTCATTCAATTCTTGACGAATCTCTTTCAACTCAGTGACACATTGCGCAAATGATTTCGGCCTCTTGAATTATTATTTTAACACAATGTTGAAATTATCAATAGTGGCATGAGGATTCGTTTCTACATACCTTATATACTAGTCCAGCGCTCGATCTTGAAAAGAAGTGGCTAGCTATGATTTATTAACATCATCATTATTCCCCTACTGCGTTGTCCACACAACGTCAGTGACAAACCAAAATTGGTGTATATCTTCATTCCAAATACCACGGAAATTAGGTAACTTGATAGAGGCGGCCATCTCTGTGCCTGGTGGTGGAGGTGGAGGTGGAGGTGGAGTGGATGACTTCTAGGGTGAGTTCAGAAGTGGAGTGGATGGGATATGGACTATGGCCAAAGACCCAAGATTATCCCAATCTTGCGAGACTTCTTCTTCAGAGTGTGCAGATTCACCAGAACTACTAGTCTTTGATTCTTCATCACTATGAGATATACCTTTGAGAGGACTGTAAATAAACCCTTCTTCTATATCTACTCGGTAATTTCTTCCACTGCGCATATTCGAGACTCTTCGGGACATTCACACAATATGACTACAGAGAGTACCTTGTTCACACAATAACATTTTAATCCATATCTTCAGAGAGCACAGGAACTTACGTCTAGGACCTTTGAAAAACCTTCGTTCATATTTATAATAAGATACAAATTGATCAATAGCAAAATTAGTCACAAATCCTCCCAGAACATGATCGATCTTGTTGTATCTTAAGATTCAATCCCTCAGTTGTGAAAGGAATCAGTGCTTAAGACATTTTAAAAGTGTGTCATAGAAATAATTTTATCATGAGGTCTTTGTTCTATCCCTCTAGAAACTAGTTTTATAAAACCCTTAATGATCTAGAATAATAAAAGATTCCACAATTCCATTGACTATTGATATCTAAATGGAAAAGAATAATTTTAGGGGAAACTCAAAGTAATATGTTGTAAACACATAATCTATTAATTTTAAGTTTCAGAAATAATTCATGGAGAGAGAGGAAACTCAAAACAATATGTTATAAGCACATAATCTATTACTTTTAAGTTTTATAGAGAGTTCATGGAGAGAGGGGAAACTCAAAATAATATGTTATAAACACAAAATCTATTTCTTTTAAGTTCCAAATAGAATTTTTGAAGGGAGAGGAGATCGAGTGGAGCGCTTATTAAGGCTATTTAACTCTTACTTAAAAACATATATTAGAGACTAGCTGCTTCTTTACTTCATTTAATTCAAGGAAGAAAAAACGTAAAATGACACAAGAAACATGAATCACCATCAAAAGTTGCAGGAAACTTGTTGCTTCTTTCATTCACCTATTAGAAAAAGAAGTACAAATGTAGTCTCCAAGAGGTCCAGAACTCAGAACCTCTCCTCTCTCTTTCTCTCTTCCTTAAATACAAAAAAAAAATCATTTTGTAGCTACTCGAGCCTCTTGAAACTCCTAGACTGCCTAAACCGTTAAACTACTTATTACATTGCAATCAAGGACAAAAGAAAACAAAATAAAACTTTAAATATAATGCTTTTTCTTAATATGATTTGCTGCTGATGTGTCTCCTTCCGTTTCAGCTATGATATCCTAATAGTCTGCATAAACACATCTCTACCCGACTCTTCCCATGCTTTTGTGTTTCAAAAATTGTCATCATGTCACCTACTACCCGATTCTACCTCTTCATTATCGCATTTTGCATTTCAGCATTCATAACAAATTCATAAGTGCCATTCCTCCTGAGCTTGCGATGTGCGATGTGTGATGTGCGATAACAGTAGGGATGACGTGGCAAGTTGAGGTGGGGCCAACCGAAAATCGCAATTGGCAATATGAAACCTTGTTGCACTTCGCATTTTAGCCTTTATAACATATTCCTTAGCATCATTCTTCCTGAGCTTGCGATGTGCGATGTGCGATAAAGGTAGGGATGACATGGAAAGTGGAGGTGGGTCCGATCGAAAATCGTAATATGCGATATAAAACCTTGTCACATTTCGCATTTCGGCATTTATAGCATATTCCTTAGTGTCATTCCTATTGATATTACAATGTGCGATGTGTAACAGGGTCCCACAGTCATAATTTAAATAATTTAGACTCGAGCTTCGAACTATATCACATCCGGTCCTCATATTGCATTTTGCATTTTGATGGTTTTAACCTTGTTCTATTCCTCCTGAAATTTGCAATTGTGATTTGCGATATGCGATCAGGCCTTCCACATGTGATTGCGATTAAGCCTCCAAACATTGTTCTACACGTATATTTGCACGACTCGACCCTGACCTATTTGCAATGTCCCGAATGCATCAATCGACCCGACTCCTGAACGGTTTTGCACGTGAATAAGCCTAACTTGACCCTTGCTACATGATTTTCTTCTTTGTTACTCCGCTAGATTAGATTACACCTCCAATGCTACTGCTTCCGTGATTTTGGTTCCAGTGCCCATGTGATGATGAATCCTCATTGAACTTGTGGTACTTATCCTTTTGAGCATGTTGTAGGTATTCTTGAAATTTTAACAATTGTTCCTCAACAAACTTGAATTTCTCAAAACCTCTCTTGACTTTTAGCTGAGTCAAATTATGCTACAATATATGGCTCCAATTGGGGACAACACTTTGGTAGCAAAGTGCTAAGAACTTGTAGATCAGTAGCCTTTATTGGGCATGGATTCAAAGAGCACTTATAGATCAATAGCCTTTATTGGGCATGGAGTCAAAGAGAACTTGTATATTAGTAGTCGTTATTGGGCATGGAGTCAATCCCAAATGGGAATTGGTCTAGTATAAAATCCTCTCGAAACTTGCTACACTTTTGACTTCTTCCTTTATTCTTAAACTGAAAATATTGAACTAGAAATACTACAACTAAAAATGCTCAACCTCTGAGCTTATTTATGCACAACTCCTACATATGTATTCATGCCTAAACTTAATCAAGTGAAGTCAACCTTCCAATGGCACTAATCCAACATCTGCATGTTAGACCTAATGCCTCCATACTGTTGAAATTTGAAGATCACAATAGGGAGGTACCATGAAAGTTTTCCAGATACAAATATTTGCACATATCATTGCATAAATGTTTGTTGCTGACAAAAGAAATTTTTCATATAGTCAGCTACTGGATCATAGAACTGATCAGACCAATTTTATGTTGCCTCCTTTTCTTGAACATCTTGTTGATTTAGACTTCTTTGAACAAGGGAGCTTCCTTCACTGTTTGACTCCTCAATTTGAGGTTGTATGTGAGAAGATTGATTGTTGTTTTTTGCTGACAACCATTTAGGCCGAAAAGAGAAATATAAGGTTTGTTACTCATAATACTGATGTTCTTCGTATAATGCCAATTCTTGATAAAAGTCTTCCCCCTCCTGCAAACACACCTGAGGATCTCCACTAGTCTCTCCTCTATTCACAAAATCATTAAAATTATGAAAATTGTAATGATCTTCTAGGCTTTCAATGTGTAGCTTTGTTGTTGCAACGAATTTTTGACCATAATATTTGGAATGCTTAAATTATTGTGTTTTAGAAATACAAGAATCCTCTGACACCTTTTGAAAATCCTTTTTCATCTCTGAATTTTCATTCTCTTGTAAATCAATCCCAATGTTTTTTTGACAGGACCTCTTGTCTTCAACAAAACTTGTTCTTTCAACATGATAGGAAAAAATTCTACAAGCCCACACATTATCTTCGATTTCCTGTGCATAAAGAAACATCAACTCCAGAGTGCAAGACTTTCTCTCCTTGAGATAAAAAGCCAAGGCAATAGAAAGAACCCTCAAATAGTAAACCATAGCTATAGCTTTAGGAGGTTGAATTTCTTTTGGCATGCTGAAATAAATTTTTTGAAACCTCCTATTAAACTGAGCGATTGATTCATTTCTCTGCCTCTGGATAGAATATTATTCCAAAAAAAAAAAATTCATATGTGATCCAGATCTTATGTAGGAACTCAACATAATACACATATAGCCATAGATACAAAGATGCAACGGAAATAATGCTTCATTTTATTAATAAAACAAATGACTGAAATGAACAGCTAGGGCACTGGTAGGTGTATCTCTGAGAAGTTATGTGGCGACTACAGGCCTCTGAATTGTGTTACAATGAGACATAAAGGAAATGAACAGCTATGGTACTGGCAACGCTTATCTCTAAGAAGAGATGTGTCGGCTACCAGCCCCTAAACCGTGTTACAATACAGACATGATCAGAACAAGCGAGCTAGGGCACTGGTAGTGCTTATCCCTGAGAATAAATGTGTCGGCTTCCAACCCCCTGAACTGTGTTACAATGAGGCTCGAAGGCCTATTTATTTTTTAGAAACAATTTAAAATCTGAAACGTCTAAAAACCTAACCCTAGGAGATGAAGCGCCAAAACTGTGGGCCCCGTTTGGGTAAATTGGTGTTTCAACTTCCTGGGGACATAACTTTGGCATCTGATATCCGTTTGACACGCTCAATAGCTCGTTAGAAATATCTATATGAGGACTACAAATTTTGAGAGAGAAACATCAATCTATGACCCATGTTGCTCCCCGATTCCCCAAAAAACGTCGTTTAGGGCCTCAAAACGGCTTCAGAAGTTCAAGACCCGAAAAACTGCTAAAAATAGTAAGTTGTGCTAAAAATTACAAACTGAAAGAACTGATGGTGGGGGTTCAAATAGACTCAGTGGGTGGCCACCAATATCCACCTGGATCATTAAGTCCCCAAAACGGCTCCGGGATTGCAGAACCCGAAAACCTGCTAAAAATAGTAAGTTGTGTTGAAGCTAAAAAGTTGAAGAAATTGATGTTGTGGTTCCAAATGGAATAGGTGGGAGGCCACCGATATCCACATAGATCAACATGACTTACGCTCGCCCCAATATCTAAGAAATATATCTTGAAAACATTGCCATGAACTAATTGAACTTGCTTCCAAACAGTGGAACCATTGCTGAGCACCCTGCTTTAATGAATGACCAAAAATCCTTAAAGCCACATCTTCATAAATAATTTGAAATTTTTCAAGAAATTATTCAAATTCTAGGATGTGTTGTTTGGCTGCAACCTCATCAAATTCTCTAGAAAAACTTGGCTGAAATTTAAATCTTTTTAAAGGATATTGATGAAGAACTGTAGGCAACACCAAGGGTTTAAAGATTTCTTTTCTTTTGAGCTGAAAAGCAGTCGATTTCTTGTGAGACAGAAAATTATCACCCAAGATGATAAATCATCACCTTTATGCCCAGACTGAGACTGATTATCTTCGAGAATTGTAATGCAAGAGTCATATCTCCTCTCATATTTAGGAGATAAAGTTGTGTCAAGATCAATAATACAAGCAAAAGAAAAATATTCTTTCTCCAATAAAGAATGTACTTTCTGGGCCTTATAATCTTCTGAGAATATAAAGTAGCAAACAATATTCTTGATATGCAAGGGAAAATAGACCACTAAACTGATAGTGAAAAATAAAACTTCCTTTAACAGATTCAAACTCTAATACCCATTTTTTCCATGATGCTTTCTCATTTTCTTGCCAGCAAAATTCCTTATCTATTGAAATCTTCATCAGTGGAGTCGCCACGTGAATAATAAACAACCAAATTTTATATCTAAATCTTATTCACCATCAAGAAATAGATCTCAATACCCAGGGAAAAATAATTGTGTGCCTTTATCCCTTTCAACAACGCCAAAAAATGTTGTATCTTAAGAGACAATCCCTCGGTTGTGGAAGGCATCAGTGCTTAAGACAATTTAAAAGTGTGTCACAGAAATAATTGTATCATGATGTCTTTGTTCTATCCATCTGGAAACTAGTTTTCTAAAACCCTTAATGATCTAGAATAATAAAATATTTCACAATGCCATTGACTGCTGATATCTGAATGGAAAAGAAGAACTGTAGGGGAAACTCAAAGTAATATGTTGTAAACACATAATTTATTACTTTTAAGTTTCAAAAAGAATTCACGGAGAGAGAGGAAACTCAAAATAATATGTTGTAAGCACAGAATATATTACTTTTAAGTTTCAGAGAGAGTTCATGGAGAGAGGGGAAACTCAAAATATTATGTTGTAAAAACAGAATATATTACTTTTAAGTTTCAGAGAGAGTTCATGGAGAGAGGGGAAACTCAAAATAATATGTTGTAAACACAGAATATATTAATTTTAAGTTTCAGAGAGAATTTGTGAAGGGAGAGGAGATGGAGTGAAGGAGCGCTTATTAAGGCAATTTAACTCTTACTTACAAACGTAAATCAGAGACCATGTACTTCTTTACTTCATTTAATTCAAGGAAGAAACAACGTAAAATGACACAAGAAACATGAATCACCATCAATGATTGGAAGAAACTTACTGCTTATTTCATTCACCTATCAAAAAATGAAGTACAAATGTAGTCTCGGCCAAGAGGTCCAGAACTCGGAACCTCTCCTCTCTCTTTCTCTCTTCCTTAAATACAAACAAAACCATTTTGTAACTTCTCGAGCTTCTTGAAACTCCTAAACTACCTAAACTGTTAAACTACTTATTACATTGTAATCGAGGACATCATTGTAGCTTTGATATTAACAAAGAAAACAAAATAAAACTTGAAATATAATCCTTTTGTTGAATCTGATTTTTTGTTGGTGTGTCTCCTTCCGTTTCTGTTGTGATATCCTAACAGTCTACATAAACGCATCTTTACCTGACTTTGCCCATGATTTTTCATTTCGAACACTATCATCATGTCACATACTACCCGACTCTACCTCTTCCACTCGTGCCCGCAGCGTTTAGTCTTTGATTAATAAAATGTCGCAAACAAACACTGTTGTTTTTCACATAGCGTCGGGTCTCTTCTTACCCGAGTCTGCCCTGCATTCATAATTTCCTTTGTAACTACCGTAAGACTGCACTCTGAAAGATATTCCATTACCTTTGAAAAATTTTATCACGTTCGCTTCTCTGTCGCATTTCAACATTCCAACATTCTACGTTATAATCCGCTTTTGCCCTCCGATCTGATTTTTACAAAGAAAAAACCCATGTACCCGGACTTAAAAACCTTTAGAATTTAGCGATAACTTCCATCACGTCTACTTCGTTATCTCATTTCAAATTTCGACATTCATTATAGATTCATAAGTGTCATTCCTCCTGAGCTTGCAATGTGCGATGTGCGATGTGTGATAATGGTAGGGATGGTGTGGCAAGTAGAGGTGGGGCCGATCGCAAATCACAATCAACGATATGAAACCTTGTCGCACTTCGCATTTCGGCCTTTATAACATATTCCTTAGCGTCATTCCTCCTAAGCTTGCAATGTGTGATTTGTGATAAAGGTATGGATGATGTGGCAAGAGGAGGTGGGGCCGATCGCAAATCGCAATCGGCGACATGAAACCTTGTCGCATTTTGCATTTCGGAATTTATAGCATATTCCTTAGCACCATTCCTCCCAAGCTTGCGATGTGCGATGTGCGAAGTGCGAGAGGGTCCCACGGCTGGACTTTAAATACTTTAGACTCAAGCTTCAAACTATATCGCATTTGGTCCTCATGTCGCTTTTTGCATTTCGGGGGTTTTAACCTTGTTCTATTCCTCCTGAGCTTTGCAATTGCAATTTTCGATATTCGATCAGGCATTCCACATGCGATTTCGATTAAGCCTCCGAACACTATTCTACACATATATTTACACGACTTGACCGTGACCTGTGTGCAATGTCCTAAAAACATCAATCAGCCTGACTCTTAAACTGTTCTACACGTGAATAAGCCCAACTTGACCCTTACTGCATGATTTTCTTCTTTGTTGCTCCTCTGGCTTAGATTACACCTCCAATGTTGTTGCTTCCCTGATTTTCGTTCCAGTGCCCATGTGATGATGAATCCTCATTAAGCTTGTGTTTATCCTTTTGAGCATGTTTTAGGTCTTCTTGAAATTTTAGCAATTGTTTTTCAACAACCTTGAATTGCTCAGAACCTCTCTTGACTTTTAGCTGAGTCAAATTATGCTACAACATATCCAATGATATACCCTACGGATGCTCTTGTTGCTAGTATTCTCTAATTTTTGTACTAACTCTGTAGCCCACTCAGTGATTACGTCCTCCTTTTCACATGATCTAAATGGAATGTACTAGTTTTTTTGTGCTAAGTATCCAAACAGTAATTAAAATGTGTGCATAAGGTTCTTTGAAGTTTATAGGTGAAACAAATGGTTTTAACTTAGTTAAAAAAAAATTTGTGTGAGGTTAAAGCATGCAAATTGCTTGTATAACATTATACAATAGTAAATAATATAGAATGAAACATCACATGTAACAATACTCAGCAAATTAGATGAAGCGGTTCACCCCTCTTGGGCTACATTTGTTGGTCCAACTGCCAATGGCATGTCCCTCATATCTTATTGCTCAAAAATGATAAGTACATGTGAATAGAAGCCTCCAATGGATGTGCTCTCTGTAAAAATAGCTTCATAATGCTTGAATTAATCAAGAATGACTATTCATTTACAGAAAATAGAGAATGGATGCTCAAAACACTAAAAACACCATAGTGGCCATGGTGGCTCCTTGACCTCTCCTGAAGCTAAACCTACACAATATGACCTATTATGGCTCTGAAACCTCTGCCAATGTATATATAATGTCAAAAATACCCAAAAAT
The DNA here is from genome assembly GCA_034641835.2 of Pinus albicaulis. Lineage (NCBI taxonomy): Eukaryota > Viridiplantae > Streptophyta > Pinopsida > Pinales > Pinaceae > Pinus > Pinus albicaulis. The sequence continues at coordinate 1,937,283,931 of CM076575.1, forward strand.
GACTATTCATGCATCAAAATTGGTCGAATATCCAAGGAGTTATGGCCAAAACAGTAAACTGCCCAATATCCCTTAAAAAATCCACTAAATGTGGAGAAACTCCAGTTAAGGCGACTAAAAATGGAAATGATGCTAATTTTGGGGGGCACACTCGATAATTGGTGGCATTTAACTCTGGAATTAAATTTCAAAGTCGGAAGTGGTCACATGTTTCCACCGAAACCGTCGAATTAACCCCCCGTGGCTTAACCGTTGAATAAATGTCGCATTAAATTGTTGTGGTCACATGCTCCTTAAAGACTATGCGGATAAGGTTGGTGGTAACTGCCAGAAGGTGCTAAGAAATTGGTCATAGCACAAGGTTCTATCAAGTGGGGGTTGGCCCTTAGGGGCTAACCCCTTTGGCCACCAACGGTAAAACTTATAAAGTTTAAATAAAAACTTCCTCCATAGTAAGTTAAGAATCACCCGCGGCCCGAACAGTCGGGCGCTCTGCATGCAAACGGGAGGTCACATGTACCATTCTCGTAGACACCAAAATTTATCCATAACACTTTAACCTCTACCCTGGGGCCACGTGGCAGCTTCTGGGGAAGCCACGTGGTGCCCACTAATAGGCCCTCCAGACTTCAATATAAAAAAAATTTGCCAAATATATTTTTTTTCAAAATTTTCATGTAAAGTCAAAATGAGTCAACGGTTCAATTTTGGAGTTTACCGGGCTTTTCAAACCTTCATAACTTCTGCATACGACCTCTATTTTGCAAACCGTTCACAGCGCCAGAATCACAATGACGAGACCTTTCTGGTCGCTCAAGTTGCAACCACTTTAGAGCACTTTAATTTTTGAGCATTTTTGAACTATGGACATGATCTCCTAATCACACCTCCCCAATGGGAAGATTTTGGACCCCAAAAGCTCTCTGTACTACTGAACATGAAGATGAGGAGACTGTGTCCCCCATCTTCCAATTTTAATCCACTGAAATTTCCCTAATTTCATTAATTGGAGCTTTTCTTGAAACGACAATTTTTTCCTTGATTCCATTGAACAACCATTCCTAACTTTGACATTTTCATGGTGCACATTTTCGAAACTTGCAGAACAGCAACTTAACTTTGTATTAAACATATTTTTTCTACATTGGTCTATAATCAAAGGAAACTGAAAATTACTTTCACCTTGCATCCTGTCCTTATGGTGATTTTTTGCTGAATTTGCTTTGAACTTGTGTTAATTCCTAACCAAGTTTCTTTGCCATTGTACCCTACCTTTCTAAAACCAGCAATGATCATTTTTTAATATTGTGCCTTCTTTGCTAAGTTGATTTTCCCTCTCTTGGTCCTTTACAACTTCTTGCACTGACACTTTTTTTTTGTAGAAATTATATGCACTAAGCATGCATATGTCCTAGATCCACTTGATCTCACACTATTTAACTTTATGAAAGATACTGAATCTATTCCACTTGTTAATCTTTTGCGGAAAAAATTAATTGCACACACATGTGAAGCATAAACAAAAATAATCAATTGTGCATAACAAAGTTTTTAACCGGGAAAGCCTGAAGCTGAAAACCCCAACTATATATTATGTAACATGGAGATCATATGACAATCTCATACAAACATACAAAGCTTATCACAAGCTCTCAGTACAGTACAATTGTCATACACTAATCAATCCCAATATTGCAAATCCATGCACCGATCTTTTCCACCTGCTAGCCTGCCTCCACTATGCAATCTCTAATGAAGAATAGCTCTGAATGAATTCGATTTACTCTTGGATTGACTGCGCAATCCTCATTGGAATCTCCACTATGTGTTGGATGCAATAAATGCATCACTAATAGTCACAACAGATAGTCTATCTTTCCCTTTCACCTATCTCTCCACTGGTCTCCACCGAAACTGCCATGCACTGTAGTTAACTGTTGTATTGTTTAGTTGATTAATGAGTTATTATTTGTGAATTAATTAACTAATTAATTCACTCCACTCTCACTAGTGTATCAATCAGTTAGACTAGATACAACTAGCTCAACTGAGTGCAACTGAGTTAAACTGAATACAACTCCATAACTACTTCTTCCAAATGTGTCATAACTCTGCCATTTGAGTTCTAACTGAGTCCTCCATGCAATAGCTCCAGTAAACCCTCAGGAATAGTGTAATTCCTTCTATCAGCTGCTGTGCCACATCTGTGCACTGAACTGAAGTGCTCCAAGAGAATAAGTTGATGTTTAGAGTCTGATTATTATTAAGAGCTAATAATAATCGACATGCATCTATTTTCAGATTGACGATCTATAAATAGACTTCGCCCAATATTATAAAAATAGAATTTCATCTATTTTTCCGACTTGATCAACCATCCACAAATAGCATCCTACAACTTCTGAAATATGATCGACATGTCTAAAAATAGACTTGCGCCAAAAATAGCCTGCATGCCCACTTAGTGAAGGCGACTCTTTTCACTAAGCTCATCATATTGTTGAATCTCAACACTCCCTCTCAACAAGATAGGGATTATCCTTCACCCCGATCCTGCCTCTATGGTATTCGAATTTTCTCCTGGTGAGCGCCTTCGTCAGAATATCTGCATTCTGATCCTCCGTAGGAATGTACTAAAGCAACATGATCTTCTGTTGCACACAATCTCTGATATGATGATACCAGATATCAATATGTTTAGATATATCATGAAACACAGGGTTAACCGAGATTTTAATGCAACTCTGATTATCACAATGAATCACCATGGGATCTAAATGTGAACCAAACAAACCAACCAGAATCTTCCTCATCCAGATAGCCTCACATGCAGCTAAAATTGCTACCATGTATTCTGCTTCCCCTGAACTGAGTGCCATGGATCTTTTTTTCCTGCTGTACCAAGAAATTGCCATAGATCCGATACTGAAAATCCCTCCTGATGTGCTCTTTCTGTCCGTTGGGCTTCCTACCCAATCTGTATCCGTGAAGCCATGCAACTTCACCTCATCCTTCTGTCTGTACCATAAACCATACTCAGATGTGCCCCTGAGATATCTCAGGACATGCTTACCTGCCTTCCAAAAGAGCTTGGTAGGCTTAGCCATCACTTGTGAAAGTTGGTTCACCGCATAGCATATGTCGGTCTTGTATTGACTAAATACATGAGAAAACCCACCAACTGTCGATAAACATTGGCATCCACTACCTCTGTCGATGTAGCATCCTCTTTCTTCCAATTTCCTGGAAGAGGAGTGTCGATAGGCTTGCATCCTTGCATGTGAAACTTTTCCAGTATCTGCCGGGCATACTTTCCTTGAGACACAAACAGTTCACCTTCCCGCTGCCATATTTCAAATCCAAGGAAGTAATGAAGGAGGCCCAAATCCTTCATCTCAAACTCCTTTGAAAGATCAGCCTTGCATGAGTGTATCAACTGCTTATCACCTGTTAGTATCAAATCATCAACATAAAGTACAATGATCAAAAGCTTACCCTCAACCACAATCTAGTACAGGTTTTCATCCGCCTCACTCTTGGTGAAGCCAATTCCAGTGAAATAGTTGTCGATCCGAGTGTACCAAGCACGAGGTGCTTGTTTCAGCCCATACAACCCTCTTTTGAGCCTGCACACATGCGACTCGCTATTGAAGATCTAAAATCCTTCAGGCTGCTCAATGTACACCTCTTCGTCAATGATCCCATTAAGGAATGTAGTCTTCACATCCATCTGATGAATGTGCCAACCCATCTATGCTGAGAGAGAAAGGATGGTCAGTATAGAAGAATATTGTGCGACAGGTGCAAAGGTTTCTTCATAGTTAATCCCCTCAATCTGTGAGAAGCTTTGGGCAAAAAATTTTACCTTATACTTCTCGACGCTCCCATCAGAAACTTGCTTTACCTTATAGATCCATCTTGATCCTACAACTGATTTCCCCACTGGCCTTGGAACAATCTCCGAAGCACTGTTTCTGACAATGGAGTCATACTCCTCCACCATGGCATCTACCCATGTAGGCTCCTACACTGCTTCTTCAAAAGAAGATGGCTCTGTCACAATACACTTGCTCATAAGAGCCATGTATCCAGTATATCAGTCAGGTGACTGTCTCTGTCTGCGCTGTGATGTAAGGACTCCTACATTCTATGCCGCATCCACCTTCAGTCTCTCAGCTTCTGTGGTATGCTTTTTGCCTTGTCTGATGTTTGGTTCTGCATGAGTGGACTCCTCCACTCCATGAATCTCCTCCTGTGGCTGATCCACATCCAGAGGCTCATCTTTGGGAACAAGAAGTTCCTCCTCCGCTTGCAAGTGTAGCTCCCTCTCAAGCGACAACTTCATGGCTTTCACCTCATTGAATTTTATATCCTATCACATAATAGTCATCCGAATGTTTGGCAAATACACACGATAATTATGGGGTGTTTCTGTGTACCCCACAAATATCCCAACTTCTGCAGTCGGCTCCAACTTCTTCCTGGCATCCTTCATCACATGAATGTAAACAGGTGAGCCAAAAATCTTCAAATGAGAAATATTAGGCTTCTTACCAATAAAATCTTCCTCGGGTGTACTCATACCAAGTACTCTATGAGGACAACGGTTTTGCACATAAACCGTAGTGTTGCATGCTTCCACCCACAAATGCATCGGTAGGCCCTGATCATGCAGCATCGCTCGTGTAGCACCCACGATCGTTCTACTCTTTCTCTCCGCGACCCAATTCTTCTATGGGTTATGAGGTGCTATGAGTTCTCTTCGAATTCCGTCTTTGCTACAGAAGTCTTTGAATTCACCAAAGATGTATTCACCACCATTATCGCTCCTTAGAGCTTTCACCTGCTTCCCCGACTCCTTCTCCACCAATGCCTTAAACTCACAGAACTTTGAGAACGTTTCACTCTTCTTTTGCATGAATAAGATCCAGCATCTACGAGAAAATTTATCAACAAATATCACATAATACCTGTGTTTCGTTGTTGAAGCAACCGAGAATGGTCCACACACATCTGTGCGAATTCTCTCCAGGATCACCGAAGCACGGTTCTCCTTCTCATGAAAGGTGGTCTTCAAAAACTTACCCATTATACATCCTTTGCACTGATCTGACTACACAAGAGTACCCTTGGGAAGTCTAGTAGAAATTTTCTGCAAAATTTTCAAAGCGACATGGTGAAGATGGCCCAATCTCCTGTGCAATAATTCGCCCTCATCCTGGCTCACCACTTCTTCTGCTTTGCCTACCATTACAGCACAGCCATCTACCTCTAGCTTGTAGAGGTTCTTAATTTGAACCCCTATCTTCTTGTTTTGACCCGTTTTTTTATTTCAAAGGAAGGCTTTTCCCTCATTGAAAACAACATCATAACCCCTGTCTTCCAACATTATGACTGAGACCAAGTTCTTCTTCAGACCTGGAACATGCATGAAATTCTTCAACAAGAATGGATTACTGGACTCCCTCTCAAAGTTAATGGTCCCAATTCCAGTCGCACTTTACGGACCATCGTTTCCCATCTCTATATGCATCTAGATGTCCTTCTCCTCCAAGTCACTGAACAACTCTTTGTCTCCCGTCATATGGAAAGACGCACCACTGTCAAGATACCACACCGATCCCATGCAGCTTGAAACCAAGCATGCAATCAAATCCAGCTCAAATTGTGAGGCTAAGGCCTCTCTAGTTGCAGATCTAGTAGCCTGCTTATTATTCTTCTTTTGTGGACAGTTAGTGGTGAAATGTCCATGCTCGTGACAATGAAAACACTTCACTTTGGAAAAATCATGCTTCTTGCCTTTCGCACCAGATTTAGAAGGATTTTTCTTCCCCTTCCCTTTCCTTTCTTTGGAATCCAAAGTGAAATTATCTTCATCTTCATTCTTCGATGAAGATCCATCCCTGGTACCCCACCTTATCTCCTCCTGCACAAGATCCGACCAAAGTCGCTCCCATCATGGCAGTTTCTCCCGTCCATTGACAGAGTCTTTGTAGCTATGCCAACTCTTTGGAAGCCCAAGGGGAGCCAAGATCACCAAGTCTTCTTCATCAACATTAACCCCCACACTTCCCAGTTCATCCTTGTAGTGGACAAACTTCGTGAGGTATTTTGGAATACTGTCGCCTTTCTCCATTTTTATTTTTCTGAGCTTGACTTTAAGCGCCAACTTCCTCTGGTCACTTCTGCTTTGGAACAGATATGTCAAAGCCTTACACATTAAGAATGGAGTGGCTTTATCATGAAGGTTGGACACAATGTGGTCCTTCACACCCTCCAACAAAATCCTCCTCGTCTTTGCAGTCTTCTTTTTCCATGCATCAAGTAATGCAACATCGCTAGATCCCGTCTTAGGAACATCGCTATCGATGAACTCCTTCAGCCCATTATCCTCCAGCACCGCCTCCATCCTATCCTTCCATGATATGTAATTAGAGCTCCCATCAAGGGCATACTCCAATCTCAACCCTTTGAAAGACATTTCAATGTATTCTTGATTTCTGCACCAAGAATCTTCTGTAGCAAATTTGAATTGTCCACCAGCACAATCTCACTTCACAATTGCAATCTTCAATCAACAATGCTCTGATACCATGTAGAAATTATATGCACTAAGCATGCATATGTCCAATATCCACCTGATCTCACACTATCTAAATTTATGCAAGATACTGAATCTATTCCACTTGTTAATCTTTTGCAGAAAAAATTAATTGCACACACATGTGAAGCATAAACAAAAATAATCAATTGCACATAACACAGTTTTTAACCGGGAAATCCTGAAGCTGAAAACCCCAACTATATATTATGTAACATGGAGATCATATGAAAATCTCATACAAACATACAAAGCTTATCACAAGCTCTCAGTATAGTACAATCTTCATACACTAATCAGGCCCAATCTTGCAAATCCATGCACCGATATTTGCCACCTGCTAGCCTACCTCCACTGCGCAATATCTGATGAAGAATAGATTTGAATGAATTCGAATTACTCTTGGATTGACTATGCAATCCTCATTGGCATCTCCACTATGTGTTGTGTTATATCTCCTAGAGACAGCCTTGAGTTTCCAAAGACCAGTGCCTAGGACATCTTCACCAGTAAAGAGTATAATGTATATTTCAGACTCATTATCAGCTTAGGGCTCTTTACTCATTCAACTTGTGCAAAGCGTTATCATATGAATGGGACCAAACTACTTTGAGATTCAGCAAGATATAAATATACTGCAGAGGCAAGAAGGGAATCTTCAATACATGTATACTTCAGACAACTTAGAGACAGCTTTCATCAAGGAGGGCCAGTTCCTCAATGGTGTATAGGTATTTTTACTGAAAGGTGTTTGTTGCGCAGAAAGTGAGAGGAGAATACTAATTACCGATGGAATGATACTTGGAAAACATATTTCAACATCATATGGGCTTAAAAGCTAAGAATCCATACATGTTAATCAGTTATGGAAGAACAGCATCCCATGATATTTAATACAGAGGAAATACGAATGAAGTGTTAGGCGGAATGACATTTTACGCATGGGCCATATTTAAAGTGACATAGACCAGTCAAGTATGAGTACCAAACAGCGATAAATTCATACCCAAACTGGCAAGTCACTCGCATTCCAAAGCATAATATAAAGAAATTGGAGAGAGTGAAGTAAACAATGGGACAATATTACGAAGAAAGAATCACACAGACCATATAACATCAAGACTAGAATCCTCACGTATGAGTAGAACTTCTTTTCGCTGAGACCCCACGGGATCTGTGTATTTGTATTGATAATTCCACAACGAGCATAAAAAATTATTTACACTGCGAGTTTCTTCAGAAAATTTGGAACCCCATTTTTCTCCTTGGATCTTTCTTATATAGACTCCTTCTTCACTCAGCGAGAAGATATTTTTGGGAAAAATATCTCCCTCGCATGACCAAAATTTGTTAAAGGTCCTTATCAGAATAACAAAATTCATGATGAGGAACAAAGGCCTCTCATCATGGACAGTCAGGTACTCGGCCGTTTTTAAAACAGAAAAGTAAACAATAGGCTGGTAAAAGGTAAAATGCTGGAGTGGAGCATGAAGCCCACTTGAAACTTAAAAAGTAACTAATTCATTCAAATGTAAAAAGGCCACTGAGGTCGAATCATGAGTTGACGATTCTTCACAGGTGTGGAAGGATCGAGGCAGTTGCTGATGCTGGTGGTGGGACGTTCGCTGATGAGCTGGCAATCTGGTTGGCGAACTGAGTGCATCTTTGCCAGCTGTCAGCTAGAGGGTATTGTTTTCTGTGTTGGGTACCCTCTGCCTTCTAAAATTTGAATTAAGGCTCGATACATTGAATGCTGATTGCTGAATCTCTCTATCTTTCACTGATATTTTTTATCCGCGCCATTAACTATCCACCTGCTCGATATTGTGCATCTGAATAATTTCTGGAGGGTTCGGCGGATTTTTACTCTGCTTTTTTAATGAAAGTCTTATCGGCATATATTCCCGAATCCTTGCTTCATAATTTTGTCTCATATAAACGGTCCTTTGGATTGTACTCAACTTCTGTAATGGAGGCTGGGAAATATGGCAATTTTCCGCTGCTGTATCCCTGCAAAAATCCACAAATTCGTTAAGAAAACCATGCGTACGGGGGTGATTATGGAGGATGGGAGAAAAACGGTGCAGCGGTGGCGGGACAGTGTTTTATGCGGAAAAACGATGGAAAATGCAATAATATGGTGTAAACGGTGAACAATAGGGTTTGACGGAGAAATTCATCGTGGACCATTCGATCGTGATGTGGCGGCGTAGACCAACGGCGGAGGTCGAGCGGAGGGACGACCTTTAATGGGAAACATGAAACTTTGGCTAAAAACCAAAATACAAAGGAATCAGACGAAAATGCTATGAAAATGCGCAGAATAGATTGTGCCTGGTGGGACCTGGCCGGACGCAGAAATGCATATAAAACGTCATAATTTTAATGCAAAATGCAACTTTGGACTATGGAGGAAATACACGGGAAAAGCAGTGAAATGTGATGGAATGGGCGAAATGAAAGGTCGTACGAGGCGGGGCCCAATACGGAAATCGCAAAGGCGGAAAGCGCGACGGCGGACAGTGGCGCCAAACAGAAATCTGCGCTTGCGATGTTGCGATGGGGCGATCGAAGGGAAATGCGATGGGAAATCGCATCGCAAATATTTGCGATGCGATCAAATCGCATCGCAAATATTTGTGATGGATCAATCGAATACATATAATGAAACTGCGATATGCGATAAGCGCGATCTGCGATGAATGTGATTAGCGCCCAGGCCATAAGCGCGCGGTCTTGGGCATGGGGAAGTGCTTTGTAGGGCTTGGCCGAAAGGGGCTAGGCCTTAACTAATTTCAAAAGCGCATTTTTGGCCCTTTTTTAATGTATTTCTAGATTGGGAAAGGGCAACGATAGAGAGGAAAAAGGGGACTTTGGCCAAAGGGGGGAAAAGGGGAAAAATGGGGAGTTTTGCAGAGATACAAGGGGTAAGTAGAGGCCTTTGAAGCACATATTTTTAGCAATTGGTGAGGCTTATTGACTCCAGAACAGCAGAGGGAAAGGAATTAAAGAGCAGGGAATCATGAAAGGCTTCAAGGATGATGTATTTCTCAGAAGGAAACCAATACTTGAAAACTTAAAGACAGCGTGACCCCCCTGTTTGTTTTTCAAAAATTAGCAAGGAGCTAAGATGATCAACATTGGCTCCACCTGGGGATGGCACGTTCATCCTTGAGCGTGTCGAGAACTCACAGACCACCTGATCATCTTCTATATGAACTCTGTTCTTCGGCATTTCTACTTCTCACCTCATGATTCGTCAATTCTTACAAAAGGAGAAATAAACCTATTCTACTACTACCCTTATTACTCCATGAGACCAGCTTAAACTGTTGGTCTCACCTTTTCTCTACCTAGACTACATCTGCTAGAATTAAATTGTCTAGCAGACTTCTTCTCTACGTTCTAAAACATAAATGAAAAACAGCCAAACCAAGATTAGACTGTCTGGCTCGCTAGACTTTGCAAAAATTAAAACAACTAACTACATGCTCATAGACTGAGCTTATTAAGCTTTTCCTACCTACCCTACTCTACTTGGAAACCTCTGGCACTTTTAGGTGATACAATAATGCCAGTGTAGCCAGTCAAGCAGTAACAATAAGGGATAGGAGTACTGACTGCCTATCGTAGGTAACCATAGGGTGCTCTACATGTGGTTCTTCAAAAATGCAGTCACCATCAGTGGCGACCACTCTTGATGAATCTAGCCCTGGTGAAGGATCAATGCTGGAGAATTTGGGTTGATCAGGGCCTCCATATATTCTGCCACAGGATCAATGAACAGATGGTGTACACTCCCTTCTTTCAGGCCTTCCCTGGGTGGTAGGTTGTCTTTATCCTGTGCAGCTTTGAAAAATTTTCTTTCTGCTTGCAACATGTTGCTCAAAAAGACCTTTGATCCTTCCTCAAATGTTTGCAGGAAATAGGCATAAGGATCATGAAATGATATCTAGCATGCAGGCTTCAACCAGGATTACTTTCTCCACTGGATGGAGAAGGAAACTCTCTTGAGAAAGAGAATCTTTCTCGTTTTCTTCATTTTCTGAACTGGAGGACTCATCATATATAGTAGCTGAGCCCTCTCGGAGCTCTGGTATATTCTGCTCTGCTGTGCCGAGCTCCGTGAAAATATCTATGTATCCTTGAGCAGGGGCTCATACCTTTGCTTCCTCTTTTTCAAGAGAAGGCTCGCTATTTTCATCTTGCTCAAGAACTTCTTCTTTGCTTTCTTCCTCAACCTCTAAAAAGGAAGGCTGCTGGTTTCCAGTCTCACTGATGATATGTGGTAAAGCAGAATGAAGATTGAAAGAATCTTCATATGTTATTATACTTTCGCAGCTCTCCCCATCAGTGTTGTAAATAGGTTGGCTCGACCAAGTCAACCATTCTGGCTGCTCAGCAGGTCTTTCTTCGTCCTGATTCTCAGAGGAGATTTCTGGATCTGTATCATCAAACTCAGGAGATGAATGAGAAGGAGCGTGTGTTCTATAAAATATTTCTGAGGTGGACTGTTGGTTTAACATCTGATCAATCTCCTCTTCTATCAAAAGAGGGGTTTCCCTCTCATCATGGATAGAAGAACAACAGTCCTCTTTTTCTTGTGTTAGCTGATTTGGAGGCGGGGTGTTTACTTGAGCCTCTTCCTCCCCATCAGATTCTGCCTCTTCTATATGGTCTCTTGTTTCCTCAAGGCAGCGCTCCCTATTAACTTTTGCTATTAGGTTGTGATACTCTCTGATCAGCATAATACAAGATATAGGTAAGCAATCAGGCAGTTCCTGCTTGCTTTCCTCCTCATTTTCCATGGGCTTTAAAGCATCATACATGTCTTGCTCATTATCCACGTCTTGAGTTTGTTCTTGTTCTGGAAGAGGCAGGGGCTGCTCTAAATAATCATCATTTGCATTCATATTAGCCGTATACATCTCCTGCACTCTATCAAATCGTTTTCATTAATTCATATAATTGATCATACAAAGCATCTAACTTTCTATTCATATCCATGTTTGGATCCATGTTTCTGCAAAGATGGTCACTGGATCTTCTCAACCAGCTCAGATTCTTCTACCAGTGGAGTCATTTGGTCTTTTGAGAACTGTGGAGTCACCAGGTGGATGATTTAAGATCTTACTGTCCACCACAGTGATTTACCAAATCAAAGCCATTTGTCTCTTCCCCAACGGAGTCGGGACTGCAAGTAAATTATTCTAATAAATGAATGTGGAGTCGCCAAGGTGAGGGATCTACAACTCTCAACTCTCTATGCTCACCTACTTAGAGAGTGAATAAGGTTTTTTCGAGGCCCAGGGATTCTGATTTTCTTAACTTCGGTCCCCGGAAATCCTCATTGGCATCTCCACTATGTGTTGGATGCAATCAATGCATCACTAATAGTCACAACAGATAGTCTATCTTGCCCTTTCACCTATCTCTCCACTGGTCTCCACTAAAACTGCGATGCACTGTAGTTAACTGTTGTATTGTTCAGTTGATTAATGAGTTATTATTTGTGAATTAATTAACTAATTAATTCACTCCACTCTCACTAGTGTATCAATCAGCTAGACTAGATACAACTAGCTCAACTGAGTGTAACTGAGTTAAACTGAATACAACTCCATAACTACTTCTTCCAACTGTGTCATAACTCTGCTACTTGAGTTCTAACTGAGTCCTCCATGCAATAGCTCCAGTAAGCCCTCAGGAATAGCGTAATTCCTTCTGTTAGCTGTTGTGCCACATCTTTGCACTGAACTGAAGTGCTCCAAGAGAATAAGTTGTTGTTTAGAGTCTGATTATTATTAAGAGCTAATAATAATCGACATGCATCTATTTTTAGATTGACGATCTATAAATAGACTTCACCCAATATTATAAAAATAGAATTTCATCTATTTTTCCAACTTGATCAACCATCCACAAATAGCATCCTGCAACTTCTGAAATATGATCGACATGTCTAAAAATAGACATAGTCTAAAAATAGACTTGCACCAAAAATAGCCTGCAGGCCCACTTAGTGAAGGCGACTCTTTTCACTAAGCTCATCATCTTGTTGAATCTCAATATTTTTCAGCACCGTTCGACACCAAATACGTTTGTTGCAACTACTTGTCATCTTCTTTAAAAGACAACCTGCTTTCAAACTAAAACAACTCATTATTTATATCAACATTTACATGAAAAGGATTATGTAAAACTTCTCGTTGCTTAATCATCATCCATGTCAAGTTTTGACTTGCATTGACGAGCCTCTTCATCTGCCCTGAATTAACTAAAGAAGAGTCTAGTTTGTTGCGATGAGCTCTCACAATGTACTCCTTGCCATATTTGAATAAATGGTACTTTTTCTCATGGTGATGGAAGATAGCTTTCCTGTCATACAAGTAAGCACTGCCCAACACCACACCTGTAATATCAAGCGGAACAACATCTAATTCAACTGTGTCAATGAAATATGTTGTTATTGCAAAGTGCAACATGCACTTCTTTGAAACTTGTAAATTGGCATCCTTACAAATCCAACCAAGTGGATATGGTTTTGGATGTGGATTGGTCTCAAGATTTATTTTCTTGGCTAAGTCTTCAAAAAAACGGTTCGCTTGTGACCCATTGTCAAACAATGTGTCAACCTTGGTATGTTTGGAAATGACCCTCACATGAAACAGTTCAATTCACTTCTCTTCACTTGGAACTTCTATGTGACAGTTAGAAATACTAGAACTGGGTTCATTTACAATCTCTTTCTCCTTCAAGTTCCTTAGTGCCATAGCTATGATTTTTGTTTCATCTCCTAATTTTGACCCTAGGTCTTGTTTAGCTATTGCAACTGTCTTGTCTTTCTCCTTGACTTTATCTTTGGCTTTAAAACTTTCTAGTTTCAACTCTGGATGAAGTTTCCAACAATAGTCCTCATCATGGCTTGTTTTAGAACAATGTTTGCAAAATAATTTTCCCTTCTCTTTTTTATAATTTGCATTTCTTTTTTTCTTCCATTTTCCTTTAAACTCACTTTCCTCATTCCCATATAAGTTTTGATTTCCCCTTGCCTCTAAATGTGTGGCTTGAACACAAACCTCATCTAGGCTTGTAGGGTTAAACATGAGAATGGTATGCTTAGGTAAGTATGTAAACCTCCTATATACTTGAGTAAAGTGTCTTGGTTATGAAAATCTATTCCTAGTAAAAGAGCTCTTCTTCTAAATTCTTGGGTATACACTTGAAAATTTTGTCCTTTCAATTGTTTAAATTTTTTCCAGTCCATTATGGCTTTCTGCATGTGAGCTAATGGATAAAACTGTTGTTTTATTGCATAAATGAAATCAGACCATGATAAGATAATCTTACCATATTTTTTGATCTCCTCCTTTGTCTTGGTTTCCCACCAAACAAGAGTTGCACCTTCCATTCTCCATGAAGCTAATTGGATTTTGGTTTCGTCATCATGAAAATTTTGAATTCTCAAATAGACCTCTAATTGCCTAATCCAATTATCAAGTTTTTCTACATTGACTTCACCATCAAACATTGGCAATTGAAACTTAACATCAAGTTTAAGAAAATTACGTTTACCCGTGTTCTTGACTTTGTGAGATTGATGTACGGAAGATGATGTAGAGGATGATGAAGATGAAGATGAGGGTGATGATGGTGACTTTCCACTGTCTCCATTTCCTCCATTACCCTCATTGGATTTCTCTTCATCATTATGGCCTCCTGATGATCATTCTCCTTCCTTGTGAATTTTGGATCCTTCTCCTTCTAGTCTTTCATTCCTTTCTTGATAAAGGACTCTCACCATTTCAGTCAAGTCAAGAAATGCTTTTCTAAACACTCTTGATTCCTCTTTGGATCAACTTCTTCAGGAATTTTTCCTTCTCCTGAATTCATGCTTATAGCTTCTTCTACTTCTCTTTGAGGTAAAATTGAAGGTGGAGATAATGGCACTCTTGCCCTCCTTGGCTAATTTTTACTTTGAGCTTTCACCAATTGACCTTCTCCTCTCTTAAGCTTCAGCCTAGTAAGCATTAAAAACTCTGCAAACTGTTAAAAAACTCTTTGCATAAATGTTAAACAGAGAAAATACTCTAGCTTAACCTAATTCTCAACTTGAGCTCTAATAACAAACTGATCTGAATGGAATGTATTATTTTTTCTGTGTTAATTATCCAAATAGTAATTAAAATGTGTGCATAAGGTTCTCTGAAGTTTGCAGGTGAAACAAATGGTTTTAACTTAGTTAAAAATATTTATGTGTGAGGTTAAAGCATGTAAATTTCTTGTATAACACTATACAATATTAAATAATAGAGAATTAAACATCACATGTAACAATACTCAGCAAATTTGATGAAGCAGTTCATCAGCAGAAAATAGAGAATGGATGCTCAATACACTAAAAACACCTTAGTGGCCCTAGTGGCTCCTTGACATCTCCTGAAGCTAAACCTGCACAATATGACCTCTAATGGTTCTAAAACCTCTTCCAATGTGTTAATAATGTTGATAATACCCAAAATTGACAATTCATGCACCAAAATTGGTTGAATATCCAAGGAGTTATGGCCAAAACAGTAAACTTCCCAATATCCCTTAAAAAACTCCACTAAATGTGGAGAAACTCCAGTTAAGCCAACTAAAAATGGAAATGACACTAATTCTAGGGGGCATGCTCCATAATTGGCAACGATTAACTCTGGCATTAAATTTCAAAGTCGGAATTGGTCACATGTTTCCACCGAAACCTTCGGATTATCCCCCGTGGCTTAACCGTTTGATAAATGCCACATTAAATTGTGGTGGTCACATGCTCCTTAAAGACCGTGTGGATAAGGTTGGTGGTAACTACTGGAAGGTGTTAAGTGGTTGTTTGCAACATAGGGTTCTTTCAAGTGGGGGTTGGCCCCCTTGGCCACCGACAGTAAAACTTATAAAGTTTAAATATAAACTACCTCCATAGCAAGTTAAGAATCACTCGTGGCCCGAACTGTCAGGCACTCTGCATGCGGACGAGAGGTCGTGCATTCCATTCCCGCAGACTCCTAGGGCCACATGGAAGCCTTCGGGCAGACCACATGGCGCCTGCCGATAGGCCCTCCAAACTTTAATATAAAAAAAAATAAAAAATAAAAAAAATTCCAAATATATTTTTTTTCAAAATTTTCATATAAAGTCAAAAAGAGTCAAAGGTCCAGTTTTTGGAGTTTACCGGGCTTTTCAAACCTTCATAACTTCTGCATATGACCTCTATTTTGCAAACCATTCTCGGTGCCAAAATCGCAACGACAATACCTTTCCGGTCGCTCAGGTTGCAACCAATTTTGAGCACTTTCATTTTTTAGCATTTTTGAACTATGGACATGATCTCTTGACCAACGTAGGTCTAGAATTCAGTAAGTCGAGACAATCACTCATGAAACTTAGTCGGAAATGAAGCAAAGAAAATTTTGTGGACTTTTGTATATATATAATTTTTTACCCATTATTAATTAGACAATTTAGAACTTCTATTTTCTTGGATCACAAACTCAAGTAACTTCTTATCAAGCCAATATTGTAGTTCGTTCTGTGTAGAATTCCAAAACATCAATTCTCCCTTAAAATGATCCCCGTCCTGACAACAAAACCTTTTTTTGGCTTGAGGGGTCCTGACCCAGGTTCAAAGTTATCTCGCAACCAACAAAACCCTCCAACTATTGGCCCTTTCGGCATTGATATTCTTGCGCAGACCAAAGTCTCACCCGAAGCAGTATGGGGGGGTGTTGGAACCAGGTTTCCACACCCTAAGGAAGATTTTATTGTAGTGGCCCTAAGCAGACTTATAACAGATAATATAGCAAATGTGTGTATCAACAGATCAAACCCTTCGCAAATTATCAGAGAATACTTCAATATATATTTGTGCGCCATAATCAAATATACTTTATCTAGATATATTCATCTAACATCGATCGATATTTGCATAGATAATAAATTAACCAATAACAGAAGTAAATATGCAATAACATAACATATTCAAATATTAACACAATTAACATATAATTAATACAACAAATCCCATAAAATTCTAGGTTCGCCAAAACAGTCTTATTTATTAAGAGATCTATCAATTCTAGTACATTCAGTCATTCAATCTAATAAAATTGTAATATTCCAAAATTTACATGTAGAAAATTGGAATATTAAATTTTGCTGATTTCACTTAGGAGATGAATAAATGGGTAAGGAGGCCCATGCATAATAAAAACCTGAATAAAATCCCTTATAATGTGAAAGGGGATCAACATAAAAGCTAGATTTCACACCTCCATGTGTGAACAGGGACTTTTTCATGTGGACAAGGTCAAGTT
The DNA here is from genome assembly GCA_034641835.2 of Pinus albicaulis. Taxonomy (NCBI): domain Eukaryota; kingdom Viridiplantae; phylum Streptophyta; class Pinopsida; order Pinales; family Pinaceae; genus Pinus; species Pinus albicaulis. The sequence continues at coordinate 1,937,300,884 of CM076575.1, forward strand.
TGACCAAGTCAATAGCACTCGGATAGGAGGTGGAGAGCATCTTGTGAGACAACGCAAAGATAGTGGGAGGAATATTCCTTGGTGGAGGAAACCCTAATTGAGTGGGGCCCAAGGCAAGAAGGCTCACACATGTATAAAAGGAGGGAAGGCAGCCATAACAAGGCATATTTAGAATGATTATTTATTTTTCTGCTTAGACTTTTCTGCATTCTCTTGTTGTTTAGCAGAGTTTTTGTGATGCTTAGCACAAGGATTTCCTATTTAGTAATCCTTCTCCTTTATTGAGAGGCCTCTTGAAGGAGATTGTACTAATTTTCCTCACATCTAGGCTTGAGGCCAAGCATCCTCCTTCAGCTACAACGTTATTTCTGTAGTATTATAAGGTTGTGTTGCAGGGTATTGCAGTGAGGATTCACAACACCACTTCCTGCACTCATTTTTCAAAGGAGGGAATCTCCATTCCTTTGGGAGATCAGTAAGGAAGATATTGGAGCATATTTCCATATCTTGGCACTTGGCCAAAGGACTTCCATCATCTTCAGTGCAACCCCTTGCAGGAACTGTGTCCTTTCTTGCAGAGTTGCAGTGTGGGGTTCAATCCCCTCAATCTTGAGTTGCTTTCTCAGGGAAAGGGCCAACCCTTCTCCCGGAAAGACTTGTAAGAAGGATCCTCCTTCATTTTTTTATTATACAGCCATTTATATACATAGCTTTAGTAGACTACATTATTTCAGATCCAAATCTGTAGATCTATGCATCTTGTACTTGTGCCTTCATGAAACCCTTGCCGGGTGATCTTTCTGAGGTGTAAAAGGAGCTAGATCTCCATTTTTCTTCATGTTTTGGGCAATAAAACTCCCAATCTAATATTTTTAGCATGTTGTATTAGAAACCCTCTTAAAATTACGTTGTGCATACTTTAGAAACTTTCTGTTTAGTCAAGTAATGGGATTTTAGCCTTTTTAAACCATATTGGGACCGAGAGATCTGTTTAAATATGTAAAAGTGATTTGTTTTGGAAAATTTTCTGGGTGTGAGTCCAAAATTACATATGATAAGGGATCCCAATGTTATTTTTCCCTAATATAACGCAATTATCTGAATATAACATTTTTAGGGAATAAATTGTTTCTTTTCCCCACTTTTGACTGATGTAATGGATTATATTTCTTGTTTTTGTTCATGTAATTGATGGCTATGTGTTTCTTAACACATTTTATTAGATAATTCTCACTTTTGTCACGTAGTTTCCTGAAAACAGCATTTTCAATGCATGTATTGCTGCATTCCCATTTTGGGATATTACAAAAATCCATCCTTACACGTGCGTTGCCAGCAGAGTCCACACATAGCCAGGACTTAGGTCCCCATGCACACAACCAGTAGGAGCCTTTCTACCCAAAATCCAAGACTTAGATCAAAAAATTAACGAAATCAATTCACCATGAGATATCCGACTTACTTTACTCGAATCAATCCTTACATATTTATACTACCTTGACGTGCACATACCATGGTCTCAAACCGTGCTTTGAGACTCATGGTTTTCCCTTTAAAACCATTACAATGATTAAGGGACTTTGACCCGCCCCAAAGCCCCTTTGACTCTTTCATGCAGCATGCACAATAAAACATAGACAAAAATTAACCCAAAAATGTACCCCAGGGTACCTTGCTCCAAAAATAGCATCAGGGTGGAAGACCGAAAATTTACACTTCTCAGTAGACACAAACTGTTGGGGATGTTGGACAAATTATTCCTTGTATTTATGCAGCATTGGATAATAGGCAATCTAATCATCAATCATCTATTATCGAGATGGAAGGTAAGCTTTGTGATCTAGTTGTTTCTATTTTGATTGAACCTGGATCTAAATATAGTTATATTAGTCTTAACCTGGTGGATAATTTTTTCTTGAATAAATAAGTGCACGCAGAGTCTTAGTTGGTGCAGTTCTCTATAGGTGCATTTGAGTTGAGCGGTATGTATACATCAAGCATATAAATGTGCTTCTGTTGGGATCATACAATATGTTGTTGGGTATGGTTTGGTTATACATTCATGGGACTAAAGTGGATTGATATAATAAGGCTATTGAGTGCTTGGATGATGACAGAGAGAAGAGAATATTACAGGGTAAGAAGAAGCATACATCAATGGGAATGATTAAAACTATGCAGGTGAAGCGTAGTTTTAGGAAAGGGTGAGTATTGTTTGCAGTGCATGTTTTGAGTGATAAAGGTAAGGGTGTCAATGATATGAAAGTCTTTAAGAGGTATCTGATTTTGCAATAGCTTCAGGATGTATTTCCAATGGAGATCATAGAATTACTTCCTCATAGGGAAGTGGACTTTTCTATTGAGTTGATTTTAAGAGCAACACCAGCATCGAAGGCACCTTATAAGATAAGCACCCCAAAATTTGTGGAATTGAAGTTGTAGTTGAAGTAAATGCTTGAAAAATGGTACATTAGGCCAAGTGTGTAGCCTTGGGGTGCACCAATATTGCTTATGAAGAATAAGGATGGTACTCTCAGGTTGTGTATTGATTACAGGAAGTTGCAACAGATTAATGATTTATTTTATTATTTGAAGGGAGAAACAATGTTCTCGAAGATTTAATTGAGAGAAGGATATCATTAGGTACGCATCAAAGAAGAGGACATCTACAAGTCAACTTTCTGAACTAGGTATATGCATTATGAGTTTGTTGTGGTTCCTTTTGGTTTGACTAACGCTCCAACTACTTTCATGTGTTTGATGAATAGTTTGTTGCATCCTTATGTAGACAAGTTTTTGATAGTGTTCATTGATGACACATTGATATATTCTAAGAATGAGGAAGAGCATGTAAAACATCTAGCAGTAATGTTGAGATTCCTAAGAGCGCATCAGTTGTAAGCCAAGCTTAGTAAGTGCGGTTTATTTCATACATAAGTTCATTACTTGGGACATGTTGTTTCCAAGGAAGGCATAGTTGGATCTGGAAAATATCAAAGCTATCATGAAATGGGAAACTCTTAGGAATGTGGATGAGGCTAGATCATTTATGGGATTATTAGTTTACTACATGAGATTATGTTAAACACAGGTATTATAAACACAATACATGAAAGATAAACGTGATATACTATTACCATTAACATGATGTATATTTATAATACAATGTGGTGACCCTTGGATTCCACATTCCAAGGTCACTTGGACTCCTATTTGACTATTCACCTTCCACACCTACCCATAGAGGATTAGGTATCCAACATTCCCCCCCTTAATCCGAAGGGGTATATGTGAGTCCAAAAAGAGAGATGTAATACAAATCTGAAAAGTATGCATGGCAACACTTAGGTTGAATGAGATCTCTGAAATGTTGGCATAAAGAAGTGGTTTAAATATGACCACCAAAACTGGAACACTTAGTGAAGTTCCCGAAACTCTTCCTAATATGGCAAGAAGCTGAGGTCTTCTGCTAGAGGAAGTGCTCCTCATATTTTGAAGAGGGATACCTTCAACCTAGAAGAAGGGAGATCTACAACCTATGATGGTTTAAGGATGACCACCAACTCTGGAATGCTTGATGCATTTCTTGGAACTCTTCCAAAACGAGCAAGAAGCTGACGTCTTCTGCTAGAGGAAGTGTCCTGAATTCTTTGAAGAGGAAGAATATCAACCTCGCATAGATGGTTTAAGGCTGACCACCAACCAAAGGCATGCTCATGGGCATATGTGTCTCTAGCTATAGCTCTGAATATGGAATGAGAGATTGTGGCTCAAGCTCGCTTGAACTGTTGTGTTTCTGGCTACAAATCTGAATCTCGAATGACAAGTTGTGCCCCAGGCTTGCGTGATGTGACTTTGAAGCTTGTAGATGACCATCATTTCCCCCCCTATCATGTAAAAGGTGTGATGATGGAGAAAACTCAACTGCAAGACCTTTTAATATTCTAGAATAAATTGTGTCATATGACTTAAACATCTTCTTGGTTGTTGATTCCCATTGCCAAGAAGCGACCCATCCAAGATGAATCTTTTTTCTTATAGGAGGCTTGTTTCTGAAGCATCTATGTGAAGAATGGGTGTGCTGACCATAGTGCTTACATGGGTGAAGATTGAAACAATGATCTTTCATATGGCCAACTCGATCACAGTGTTGGCATTTTTCAATCTATTGTTGTTGCTTTGGAAGAGGAGCAAGATCTGGAACAACTGAAGGTGAACTGTCATAAATAAATCTGACACTCTGAAATTTTATGGGCTTGGAGTAGTGTGGAATATGAAAGGAAAACTCCTTTTCATATCCAAGACCTATTATGTGCTTGTTATGTACAAGCTCTTCCCAAGTTTTGATGATGGGCTTGGGAAGTGCAGGCTGGATGTTTGCTTCTGTATGAAAATCTACTCTTGTCTGAATAGTTTCTTGTTGATGATGAGAGTTTGTCTCAATGTTCTAAACAAGAACAAGTTCAGAATGACAACTCTTTTGTTGTAACTCCTCTTGTTGTAGCTGAGATTCAAGCTGCAAAAAATCGATCTTTTCTTGTGCATTATGTAAACAAGTTTGAATGTGAGAGAGAGCTTCCTTGCTCACTTTTACCATCCCATCAATAGTGGAACAAATTAGGCTATTTGATAACTTTAATGCATCATCAATTTGATCCATTTCATAACAATTTTTTAGCTACAAATGAAAAAATATCTCACACAACGCAAAAGAGCTCCAACTTTAAAAAATGTAAACAATCTCTAATGCTTGTGAAAAAAAAGCTATGTAATCAAGACATGCCTGGAACAGTTCAGATCTTATTTCCTAGTAGAAACTCCTCAACCAGTTGTGACTTTATATTCTTGCTATAGTTGTTTCAACCATTTTTTTTTCAAAAAATTATATTATATTTTTTCAAAATCTTACTAAAATTTCATTGTTTTCCAAACAAAATTGTAGCCAAATTAACTTTTCACCTCGCACAATTGTTGTTTTTCCCTACTGAGCATACCCTGACCATCGCAATTAGTGATAACAAGGCTTTATCTGTGATCACATATGATCTATTGGTGTAGAAAATGCCTAACATAAGTTGCGATGAGAGAGTTTATCATCTACACATAACTCCAAACCCCCATTTGTGTAGAACAGTTCAGGGATGCTGCCACTACAAGAAATCTTAGAACCCTTCAGTGTGGAAGAAATTTGCCATCATAACTAGATTTTGAATCAAGGGATTTGATCCAATCCCTGATCCTCATTGCATCTATTCTTCACAAACCTCCCAGTTGCACGCATTCTCTTTATTTCTCTTCGAGAGAAAGAAAGACTTTTATTGAAAGCAAAAAGTGAATTTATTCAAGTGGGAACCCAAACAAGCATTCCCTTCCATTTTCTTTTAAAACAAAAATTGATAATTTGAGTAACAGTAAACTTTCATGGGTGAACATATATGGAACAATTGCAACATTTACACTATGGAGGCATTTCGCCAGGTTCTTGCATAAATAACCAGCGTATAGAATGCCATCTTATTCATGAAATAACCAAATAAGGAATTGGATGAACTTTCTACTCTTATTGTTTCAAGAAACAAAATCTCTCAGAAGAAGCCAATCCCTATCCTATCCCTATCTTGGTTTTGATGTAGTGGAGCTAGGAAGTACACAAGGGAGCATTAGGGTTCTGGTGTTAGACGTAATAGTTCTGATGAGCAGAAACACTTCAATGCTTTAGGGAGATAGGGAGCTGCAAAGAAGGGAGACAGGGTTGAGCGTTAAAGCTATGAGGAGGAGCGAAGCTACTGCATATGGTGAGGTGGAGAGGTAGCGTAGGGAGGGGGAGAGTAGTGTAGACGTAATGCAGTGAGGGGGATGGGGGAGTGGAAGAGTCGGCTGGAGGTGGAAGGCTCGAGGCTATGGGGAGTTGGAGGAGGGGTGATGGGAGGGGAGGAGGGGAGGGGGAGAGGGATGGGTGTGGGAGTGGTGAGTGCAGGGAGGGGAGAAGCATGGAGCAGGTGGGATGGTGAGGCAGAGCGGAAGTGCTGCGGGGAGGGGTGGAGGGAGTGGAGGTGAATGGGACGTGAGGGAGGGCCCAGTGGATGAGCGCAGAGTGGAGGTCGTGGTCCAAAAGGTGGTGGGAAGTGGAGGGGTTGGCAGAGAATGGAGGGGGAGGTGAGAGTGAGGAGGGTGATGGTAATTTGGGAGGGAGGTGGCAACGGTGTGGAGGGATAGTCATAGTAAAAGAGACCGGGGTACCATGGGAGAGTAATCGAGGAGCGCCGATGTGAGGGAGGGGGTGTGGGCTGACAATGCCATAGGTGTGGCATATGGATGTGGGAAGGAGTCGACGTGAGGGAGATGTGAGCTGGTGGTAAGGTAAGGCAGGCCTGTAGGAAGAGGTTGTAGGAGAGCCGAGCGGAGTATGCAGGGCAGCGTTGGGGAGCATAAAAAACACCCTCTTGAATAGAGATAGATTTTTTCACTGCATGAGATGGTAGGAAAATATGGCAGAGCACCGAGGAGTGCCAAGTATGCTAGGTCAGAATGTTTTCTACAGACTTCGTTGGCTTTGGTGGACTCGACTAGCATATTCTCCTACGAGCAACTTATCCAGACAGCACAGAGAATACAACTAAGATTTAGCTAATTGGAGCAGGGCCAACAATCGCTCGCTCTGATACCATGTTAAACTCAGGTATTGTAAACACTGGACATGAAAGATAAACATGATATACTATTACCATTAACATGATGTATATTTATAATACAATTTGGTGACCCTTGGATTCCACATTCCAAGGTCACTTGGACTCCTCTTTGACTATTCGCCTTCCACACCTACCCATAGAGGATTAGGTGTCCAATAGGTTCATTAGGAACTTCTCATAGATTTCCTATCCTATTACATCTTTGCAGTGAAAAGGAAAAAAAATTGGATGGACAAAGGAATGTGCAGCCAATTTTGAGCAATTGAAGAAATTGCTTACAAACACTCCAATTCTAATGATTGTAGATACAGATAAAGAGTTCCTGGTGCGTACAAATGTTTACAAGAGAGGACTTGGTGGAGTCATGATGTTGGAGGGACAAGTGGTATGCTACAAGTAAAGTAAACTAAATGAGCATGAGAAAAATTATGTGACACGTGATATTGATTTGGAAACGATTATTCATGTATTGAAGATGTGGTGTCATTATCTTCTTGGTAGGAGGTTTGTGTTGATGATTGATCACAGTGGATTAAGATACTTGTTTGACCAACCTAATCTAAATGTTAGGAAAGCTATATGGTTGGCCATTCTCAGTGAGTTTTACTTCAATATTAGGTACATTAAAGGTAAATAAAATGAGGTTGTAGATTCTCTTAGAATAATAGTCCAAGTAAATTACATTGCAACTATGAGTTCATATGGGAAAAATTTACAGGAGCAGATCTTGCAAGAAGGGAAGCAGGATGACAGGTACTAACAACATAAACATAGGTTACAACAACAAGGTACAGGTGAACAAGATGTGGTTTTTCATCTCACGACAGATGGCTTGGTCAGATTTAGGGACATGATCTATGTGTCAGACAACAACGAGATCAAGAAGCTAATAATGAGGGAATTTCATGTTAAGTCATATTCAGGTCATCTGAGATATCGAAAGACATTGATAGTGGTTAAGAAGTTCTACGAAGTTCTACCATTGGCCGAATTTGAAGAAAGAAGCGGTTGTTTTTTTAGCAAGATGTTTGGATTATCAACATGTAAAATCACACTATAAGCATCTAGGTGGTTTATTACAGTCGATTCCAATTACATAGTGGAAATGGGAGGTCATTTCCATGGACTTCATTACAGGTTTGTCAATGATATCTAAACAACATGATTCCATCATGGTTTAGGTTGACAGGTTGAACAAGGTAGCTCACTTCATTCCAGTAAAGTCTACTAATTCAGCTAGTGAGGTCTCAGGTCTTCATCAGGGATATAGTGAGATTACATGATATTTATAAGAATATTGTATCTGACAAAGATGCCAAGTTCACTTCTAGGTTTTGAAAGTATTTTTTGCAGGTTTGGGGAGAAAGTTGGCTTTCAGTACAACTTATCATCGACAGAAAAATGGAAATATCGAGAGGGTTAATAGGATTGATGAAGACATGTTGAGGATGTATGTTATGCACTAGCAGAGGAAGTGGGAAGAGTATCTTCCAATGGTAGAGTTTGCATACAATAATGGGTATCAAGGATATTTTAAGATGAGTATGTTTGAGGCACTTTATGGATGGAGTTGTAATACTCCCATCAATTGGAGTGATCCATTGAATAACATATTGATTGGACTAGACATGTTTGCAGAGATGGAAAAGGAAATGCGGGTTATCAAGAAAAATCTAAAGGAAACACAGGAAAGGTAGAATAATTATGCATATAGTCACAGGGTATTTAAAGAGTTTCGGGTTCAGGAACATGTGTCCTTGAGTATCAATCCCAAGAGGAGTTACTTGAGGATCGGATCATGTGCCAAGCTGGCACCTTGGTATTGTGGACCTTTCGAGATCCTTGAGAGGATTGGACCAGTGGCCTACCGACTTGCACTACCTCCAATAGTGAAAGTCTATGTTGTCTTCCATGTTTCATTGCTTGATAACTATGTAAAGGATGTTAATCATGTGATTGATTGGACTGTATTGCAGGAAGAACCAGGAGGATAATTCCAGCTGAAACCTCTGTGAATTTTGTGGTGAAAGATGCTCATGCTCCAGAATTGAGAAATCGAGCAAGTTAAAATGTAGTGGAAGCACTTTGGGCCTGATGAAGATACATGGGATATGGATGATCAGATGCAGACTATGTATCCTTCTTTATTCTTTGGTTGAGCGGATGTATTTTGATATATGTTTTGATGGTGTGTTTCGTTTATTTCTATATATATGCATATGTATGTAAATACTGCATCGAGTTGTGTTATAAATCTTCAATAAGTAGTATGGTGTTCATGGTATGATGGTCATGGTATCAAAAGTATGATATTATGTAAATTCTACGTCGAGTTGTGTTATAAATCTCCATGGGAAGTATGTGTTTTGTTGGTTTATAAGTGTCATTGAACATAGAGGATGGTGTTCCCCCAAGGGTGAGGGGTTTGTAACAACCCCTAGTTTATTTTCTATGTAAATAAAAATAAGACCAAGGTCATGGGATAAATATTCCAAGTTGAATGTTGGGTAAACATAGTGATGGGTATCACTGGTGATTCATTAATGGCTATGGAAATTGGAAAAGGCATTGGAAGAGGAAAAGAGGTAGTAATTGGCATTTATTTATAAAAATAAAGGAAGGTGAAAGGTCACATATTTGCATGAGAGGGAAATTAAAGGAAAAATGAAGGAAAATGAAGAAATTAGAAGCCTTGATAATAAAAAGGCTTCTAAGGATCAGTTCACAACCTTTTGTCAATTTTAGCTTAGATCTCTCTTCTATTCTCTCACTCTCTCATACTCTTGCACACTTAGAGTATTCTTGAATCACTTTGGCATACTTTGGATTTGGAGAAAAAGGGAAAAGGAAAGTAAGAAAGGGCAAGGGAACATGTGGATCAACATTTATAGCTAGATTGCTTTGCAGGTAACATGTCGCATGCATGATTTCCTTACTGATTTATGGATGGATGTTAGATGCATGTGGTTATTTGTTTACGTGTTGTCATTGTCATGGAGATCTGCCTATATTGATAATTTTTTTAGCCTTGCCTTGCTATTTCTTGGATAGCCATGGTGTTGCAGGTTTTTCCACTTGATTATTTTTTGGTTGGTGCTCATGATTCCTTATGGTTGTGGGTTGGAACACAAAATTTGGAAAACTTGGAATAAATTGGATTGATTTACTATTCCTGGAGCCTAGGTTGGGACAAACACTTTGGAGCCCTTGGTGGATTGAGTTACTAGTCCCTAGATTCAGGCTGGAAAAAAGCTCTAGAGCCTTGGAAGAATGTGGGTTGAGTTATTAGTTCTTGGAGCCTTGGAAAACTTGGGTAGAGACCGATCTAGTTAGTGTTAGTGATGTCCAACTGTGAGGTGGAATCACTGGTTGAGGGTTGAGGTGGTTTGGCCTCTAGAAACCATGGTTTGGTTTTTTTTGGTTTATTCCATGAGTCTCACATTCCTGCTTGGAATATGGCACGAGGGTTATTGGATGAAAGAGATGTTTGGTTAAACCCAATATATGGTCAGATGGTACATGGAAGTCCCTGAATTTCTTAGTAGTTTTATATGTTAATAAGAATTTTTATTCTATTGTAATTCATGCATATTTGTAGCGATTGTGTTGGCGATGTTATGACTGAGTTTCCATGGTTCATATGTTGGTTATTTTCTGGTTATATGTTGTTCAAATGATGTGTATCTCCTATGGTTCTTGTCATGAAGTGTTTAGCTTTGGATTAGTTGATGAATGTACGGACTAATAAGTGTTGTTGCAACTATGTAGAGAGGGCATAGGGCCTTCTCTGTGATTCTCATATGAATCTCAAACTTTTACGATCATATATGCATTCATGACCTATAGCTTACATGTTTTTGATGTGTATGACGAAATTCATGATACATTCTAGGCGGTCTAGGTCAAGTTTTACCTTCAAGTTTGTATGTTTATACTTTTTGTCGTGTCATTGATGATTCTAAGAAGTTTCAAGAAGTTCTGAGTAGTGGTCTGGAGGTTGACCTGGAATTGTGGCTCAGATCTTAGGACCACACCCTCTAAATTGGACAATTTGGGTCACAACCGCACCTAGGCAAGCTTGTGAGTATAGTTGGAGGCCTTCAACTACATGGAGGCTTTTTCATGCATGCAGTTGGGGGTTAAGTTGTGTGATAAGGATCCCCGGCTAAGGTTTTTGTCACCTGAGGTGGTTCTTTGGCCCTTGAGTGTCCCTATAGCCCCAAGGAATGTTGTGATTTTTCAGTCAATGATCAGTTGTATGCCCCACTTACTTAACTGGACCTAGGAGGTTGGGTCATGTCATAGTAACTCTCATCTCATGTTTACATTGGCAGGCTGGTGAAACTAGGTAAATGTGGGAGGGGTGGTTACACCTGTGTACAAGCACATTATCTAGAGAAAACATGGCTAGATAAAGTGAAATCAAGTGGATCAAAGCAGAAGGAGCACTAGGATGATTCTAAGGAGGGGAAGAAGAAGTGGAAAGGGGAAAAAGATGAAAAACAATGGCCACAACACACCAATGAAAAGATCCCAGCAACCACTACAACCATTGTAGCATTGATAATCATACAGAGGTGAAGTGTTGGAAGTTGTATCCTCACCTTAACCTTAAAAAAAAATATAATTAGAAGAAGAATCTCATGGCCATTTATTTGATAAAATAGGTTTAAAGTAGCTCAAACGTGGATGGGAAGATTGTATGTACATCAATGCAGAAGCAGGTGAATTTGAGTATCCTTCAACAACAAGAAGTTGACAAAAATATCAGACTCTTCCATATAAAGATACATGTTAAAAAGACTAAGATTGATGTTTTTCCTGACTTAGGATCACATGTGAATATAATTGAAACAAATCTGGTCAAAAAATCAGGATTAGAAGTTCATGATCATCTAAGTCCACAATCATTAGGATGGGTAAATAGGGAAGTAGATATATATGTAACAAAATAATGCAAAAATAGATTTTCTATCAATGTTGATTTTATTGATGAATTATAATTGATGTAGTTACCCTTGATGTATGTGGAGTGGTGTTTGGAATCCCCTATATGTTTATGTAAGATGAAATCTTCATACTAAGAGGAAACCAATACTACCTCACGAAGGATGGAAAATATGACCACCTTCAATGCACACAAAGGCAAGTCAAAATTTTCGTTAGTAAATCGCAACCAAGCCAAGAAACTAATTAGTTCCAACAAGAAGTATGTTATACTATTTTTAAGAGAAAAATAGTCTATAGAATTTTTAGTGAGATAAAATACATTCTCAGAGGGGTTTACTAAGAAAAAAAAATAACAACTCGAATAGTTCCTACAAGCATACAATGATGCATTCCAAAAGTCTAAAGGGTTACCACCCAAGAAGGAGGCAGAGCACGAAATCCAATGATTACCAAACTCCCCATTGCAATTTATTATAGAAGAAAGTTAGGTGAAGAAACAGTTGAAAAAACTACTATAGCAAGGTGTCATTTGACACGAGTACATCACCATGTGGGTCACCCATCATCATTGTGCCAAAGAAGGATGGGATTTGATGAATGTGTATAGATTATAGAGGGTTAAACAAAATTATGCTCAAGAATATGATCCCACACATTAGCACTGCCAAATCTACCTCAAGCTGAAATGAAGTAAAACTCAAGGCTACATCAAACCACGCTCAGCCTCGTAGCTAGCCCTACGAGGACAGGAGAGGGCTCTCTCCGTCAATCTCGAGAAAATAAACAATAGAATGCGAGATGACTTACAATAAGAACTGATTTTAGGCTAGTAAAGAGATGGGTATGTTTGGTTTTTGGTTTTTTGGGTTTTTGCTGGAGTAATGGGAAAACAAATTTTGGGGTCCGGGGATAAGGTCAGACCTTTGCAGAGATCAAGCTGGGGCGAGGTAGGTGATGATATTGATGCTTCGAATTGGATTTATGAATGAATTAGGCCAAGACGAGGCTAGAGGGAGCAAAGAAGAACTTGGATCCTCTCCAAGCAGTGAAAACATATAGAACTAACGAATTCAAAGACTAATAATAAACAATTCATTCAACATGTTTACTCATTCATTGGATTGAAGCATAATGAAAGGATGGCATACATTGAGCATGGAAAACTTACGATGGAAAACAAAGAAAAACACCATCAAGGCAGACACCTAGGATCCAACAAGTGCGCAAACCCTGAAGTCTTTCCTTAGCCAAACTATGAAAAGTATGTACAATAGTATCAAAAGTATCCCAAGAGTCCAACCTTTCCAACCTTTGAAAATGATTGAGAAATTACAATATATAGATCACTCTAACACCTTTCCCCACCTCTAGGGGTCGAATTCCCTCTTCAGGGATCAGTTTCAACCAATTCTAATCATGGAACTACAATCTAGGCAACTAACAACTTGCCTCTAAAAGAGTGGAAACTGATCCATTACATGATTTTTTACTCATTTGAGAGTGAATCTTCTAGAAGAGATAAAAATAAGCCAAAGTTACATGCCAAACCTGAATTTACATCATAAAAACCCAAAAATTCTATCCTGACAAAGAAGCTGGTCCATAATAGGCAGAAATCTTGGTGTGGTGAAAAAAATAGAAAAAATTCTGAGTCAGGGTCGCTCCTGAGCCGTGTGGGTCGCTCATGTTCCAGGCTGAATTTGAGGTACTTCCCGGTATCTCAATTGAGCTCATGATAGCTTTTTGGAAAGCCCTGGATGTCTACTTTCCAACCCAAGTGGAATTTCTGAATTTGGAGCTCATTTGACCCTCCAAAACCTCATTCTCCCAGAGGTACTCCCTGCTGGTGCAAAAGGTGGCAGCAAGGTGGTTTTCATGGTGTTTTTGAGCTGTTTGACCATCCAGATTTTGTTGAAATGATAAGTTGACTTCAGAGGATGCATAATTAACCATGAAAAATCCAAAAATGTAAAAATTTCCTCCAGCAAGTGTCCCAAAAAAAAGTGAGCGCATGAGCGCGCGACCCACGTAACTGAAAACCCTGTTTTTAGACCAAAAAATTTCAAAATGACAAAATTTTCTCCGAATTTGCTCAAATTCGGAGCGAAGACCCTCCATCATGTATCTTGCTCAGTAAATGAATCCTCGGCCAAAATCCGGAGTGGATCAGGCCTTTTCCGCCATTTTAGTGCTTTCCTGGTGCATGCAGCCCCTGTGGTGAAAACACTGTCTCGGTTGTATGATGTGTTGTTGTCAGTCATGATGTAGCAATGTGTATGTTCAACCTGTTGAAAATGAGAAATGGGACCTTGGTGTCTTTGTCTCCATCATGATCCTGTGAATGTACCTACGCTGATGAAGAAGGCGAGACCCCTTCCATGCCATGTGGAGATAGTACTCGCGCTGCTGATGAAGTCAACGAGACCCCTTCCACCCCATGTGGAGATAGTACTCTTCGTGATGATGCAAACAAAGCTCTGTGGCCTCTCTGATATGCTACCACTACTGGCGCACTGCTATGCTCCATCTCAGTACATCAACCTCAACGATTGAGTCATTGTCCGACTCCTGCTCATATTCTGACTCTATCTCTGACATGGCTGCGAACAAGATATGTGCAATATGTATACTGATATAGATGCAGTGAAGGCAAAGTTATAATGTATGTTTCAAACACCCAACAAATATCTCCACCGTCAAAACACCATAAGGAAACAAACCATGATAATATCTCTGTTTTAAATGGATTGGAAAAGAGGCACAATCTCTGTGTTTAAATGCAAGTGAAATTTTGATCAAAGGGAGCGGGCAACTTTCAAAATATTGAACAAATCTTATCAAAGGAGAGCATAGCATCAATAGAATGTGTTTGTCTATGAGTAATAACAACAAAGGTGTCAATGGGCAGTTTGAAACAAAGTCATGAGAATGTTTTTACATTGGGCAGTGAGACATAGTACAACCACAGTCACCATGGAACAAAGGTTTTAAACATGGTATAATAATAGCAATGGTCACAATGGCATAATGGGCATGAGAACAATATGGTTTTGATATTATATGCAAGGCTGGATGTGTCACTGATATAAGATAGAAAACAAACTCATGCAACCATTCATTTTCATTTTAAAACCCTGAAAATGATCATGCTATGACTGTGGGGTTTAAATCCTCCGTTTGAAACGTTTGAAACCACCAATGATGCCACCAATGCATTCAAAAACATCAGGCAATTGCAAAAAACCTGTTTGAAGGCCAGTTGAAGCAATCCCAAACAAGACTGGGCGCTCAAAATGATTTTTTGGACCTCTGTTGATGAGTGGGTCGCTCTGCCCAGGTGGGTCGCTCCTGTGCAAATTTACACTATGAAAAAATGCCCAGGTGGGTCGCTCTGCCCAGGTGGGTCGCTCCTGTTCCCTCTTGCCACATAGTGCATTTTGCAGAAAGCTTTTGGAGGCCTTCCCGGTGTCCAAATCGGGCGTGTGATAGCTCGTTGGAAATCTATTGGAGTATAATTTCCAAAAAAAGTGGAATTATGCAATTTTGATTCTATTTACCCTGTCAAAAACCAAATCTCCCAACACTAGTCAAAATGAGCAGAATGAGGCTGCCTCAAGGCAGAGCGCTGTTGCAGTCAACTTTTGAAGGTCTTCCTCAACTCCAAATTGAGCTCATGATAGCTCATTGGAAAGGTCTTTCTGTCTAGTTATCATTTAAATCATCAAGAAAGTCATTTTGGCCAACCATGCTAGGAGAAATATTGATTTTCCCAAGGTCACTTCAGAGGTGCATTCAATTCTCCTGAGGCAACGGTATTTTTGACATTTCTCTAAAACCATGACACCTGTGCAAAAAGTGAAAGAGTTTTTTCTTCCGTGGCATGTTTTGGACAAAAACCTCTCTCAATTTTCCAAAATTCATCTTTTATTGCTCTGAAACCTCTTTTGAGTGAAACTTATCCCGATGTGTGAAACAAGGAATTTTGTCGAAATGAAGCGAAATGAATGGGATAGGGGGCTTCTAAATTCTTGAGGAAATTTTGGGAAGTAGGGAGGGATGTTAGGAAGTAGGGGGAAGTGGAATCACAGAGATTGAGTGAGGGGAAGGGGTCCAAAAGGGCAAAACACAGGCCTAGCCTAGAAAATTGCCAAGTTGTGGCTAGAAACTAGGGTTTGTGCAAAAATGAGGAATTTGGGGGATCTCAGTGATGGGAAGTGTTTAATTAGGTGAATTAATGATAGGGGAAGGTGTATGAACATCAGGATACAAGTTTTTCGATGATTTTACCATCCAAGAGAAATTACCTCCAAAACCCTAGGAGAGGGAAATGGACCTTACCTAGGCACAACTGAAGCATGAACAAGGTGTAAAATGACTCGATGGAGCTTGAAAAGATGATGAAAACCCTTTGAATGATGGTACACTCAGCTGAATGGTGACATGGACTGACATTTGGAAAAATTTGAAAAGAGTGAAGACCAACCCTAGACCTAATGCCTAGTGATCAAATTTTGCTTGAAGACTCATTGAAATGACAAAATTTGACCTTGACACTTTGAAATCACTTTGAAAGAGCATGTTTGATCACTGGAGGAAGGCTGCAAAAGCTGACTCTAACATTGGCTCCAATGGGGATGGTAGCTCCATCTCCGTGGAGGTGCCAAGAACCGTAGAACTTTGGGAGAGCAGACCAGTGCTTCCATCCATTGGGCCATGGAATCAAAAACTCAAACTGAAATGCATGACTGAAAACTGATGACAAAAATTTACTCTCACTCAACTAAAAACTGACTCGATACTTAAACACAACTGACAAACTGAAAAATATGCTCAAAGTAGAGCTTATTCAATACAACCTACTCTAATTGTACTTTACACCACCCGATCAACTGTAATGGAACAGCCAATGCAACCATGTAAGCATGTTGGCTGTTGTTTGATTTCTTCCCACATGCTTACTGATGCACAGGAAAAGGAAAGAATCGAAAGGAAACTCCCATGGAAAATTTGAACCAAGTGGACTGCTGATAAACTTGCAAAGCATAAATTGACTGGATGACTGCAAGAATATTGCGAATGGATCTTCATAAACATAGCTCTGGTCCAGATAATATCCATACCTTGATCTTAAACTTTTCCACACATCTGTGGTGCTTTTCTTTGGTGATTGCAGCAAGCTGTCAAAAGGATCCTGAAATTCATGAAAAATGAAACTCTGTTGCTGATTCCAGACTGAACAAAAGCCTCCTTTATCAATCTCCTCATATGAATGGAAATCTTGACATGTGCTATGCAATGACCAATCTGTTAAACAAGACAATGAAGGTGACCTTTGAACAAGATTATCATCAAGATTCTTTTCGGGCACATGGTTAGCTAATGAAGCAGAATTTTTATAACAAACATCATCTAACACACGAGCAATGGGATCATCAAAAATTTGAGAAGAGTGTTGTAATGTATCCATTGAAACTGTATGACCTCCTTCTGGCTGTTCATCTTTTCCTTGAGATATATTATGAAGATTCTGCCTTATAAACTGAAATGCTTCAAAACAAAAGGGTATATAATCTTCCTGCATCATCAAATTATGTATTTCATCTTCCACAACTTCATCTGTAATCTGATCTTCAATTGCATTGGATGGCTGCAAATCTGATGTTACAAGCTACTCATTTGAAGATTTACCATGCAATTTTTCTCTCAAAAACTGAAATGATTCAAAACATAAAGGTACGGAGTCACCTTGAATCATTAAATCATGTGTGCCCACTTCCAAATCTTCAGCTGCAACTTGACAATCAATGACTTTTGGGGGCTGCAAATCTGAATATGAGAAGTTTTCGTTGCCCTCAAGACGATCCAGATCAAGACTTGTTGACATTTGATTTCTGATTGCATGAAAGTTATCTCTAATGAACTGAAACGAATCAAAACACAAAGGCAAAGATCCTTCACTTACATCAAAATTTTTTGCACTTTCCTCATCATTGCCATAGCTGATATGCATCGGTTGATCACTGTACTCGAGCTGCTGAAAGTGAACTTCCTCCTCGCACAAGCTAGCTGCTGATTTGTTTGCAAGATTAGATTCTTTTTGGAGAACATAATCATCATCATACTGATCAAACTGAGGCAATTCATCATCAAACATACACATCATATCAACAGCTCTCTCTTCTTTACAATGATCTATAAAACAATCACTATGACAACTGGGATCAGAAACAAAATGTTTTGGATCAACAACTTGTTCTTGAATGTCATTTTCATTTTTTACAGTCATTTTCCGCACCATCTCTTCTACTGCATTTACGAAAAGATCAAGCTTTTCCTCTGAAAGTGTCAGCTGCTCTGAAACGTTCTTCTTTTCTTCTTCTTTCAACCTTGCCCTCCGGATCAGCAAATGAGCCTCTACATTCACTGCCTTGTTCTGCATCTCGTGAAGTGTTGCGATATTCTTTTCTCTCAGCTGAAACTCCATTTCCGGATCAAAGGCACCCGGGTAGTGCAAGAGAGCAGATCTAGGAGAAGGTCTTATATCAACTGGCATCGAATAATAAACTTGGTTAAATCTAGAAGAAAATTGGTGTACTGTCTCACCTGGCATTCTTTTCAACTGGTTATACTCCTCTATAATCAACAAAAAGTTCTGTCCGATCATCCACCTGTCAAGGAAAACTTTGACAAACTACTGAAAATCTGTGATGCTCGCATCAGGCAGGGCTTTGAACCAACTCTTCACTTGGCCTTGCAAAGAAAGAGAAAAAAGCCTAATACTAACATCTTCATCATCAACCTCAAAAAGATCTAGAAAAGTCTCAACATTCTGCACATGTTGCTCAGCATTGACATTGTTACATTCACCGTCAAATCTTGGTAGATATAGGTCATAATTTGCAGGAAAAGCATGAAGAACAGAAGGCAAAACAAGAGGTTTATACCGATCTGGAATTTTACAAGGTGTGGGGGCATGTACAAGAGCTGCGAAATCAGTTTTCTTTTCTTTAGGTTCATCACTCTGTAGAGAGTCAACATAAGATGTGGGAAAAGTGAGGAGGCCAGGATCAAAGGGAAACTCAACATTTACACTCTTTGAATAGGTCGAGTGAAGATTTTGATGACCTTTCTCATACAACAAACTTTGAAAAACTTTCAGGATAGCTTCAAGACCAGCAAAGAAGTAATTTACGAGAAAGCAGATTAGATCCTGAATACCATTCCACTTTAGATACCTGAACTTCGTGTAAGATCCTTCCATTTTCTCAGAGAAAAAGTCAGTCCTCCAGACTTTGAATTGGAGTCACCAGGTGAATGATTTCAGCCTTCTTATGTCTGATTGTTGTCCACCATCAACCATCAGATCTGAACTTGATACACGTACTGGGGCAATTTATAAGTTAAGTGCTACGATTACAAGTTAAACCGGAGATCGACTGAAGCAGCGTTTATCTACTTCGCTGATGCATAGCAACAGCGTTTCGAAAGCTACCTGGCGTGACTTCAAACTCCGTCTATAACAAGCAAACGTTTTGAGTTTCTCCCCAGTATGGTCGCCACTATGTTAGCACTCAAATCTACCTCAGGCTGAAATGAAGTAAAACTCAAGGCTACATCAAACCACGCTCGGCCTCGTAGCTAGCCCTACGAGGACAGGAGAGGGCTCTCTCCGTCAATCTCGAGAAAATGAGCAATAGGATGCGAGATGACTTACAATAAGAACTGATTTTAGGCTAGTAAAGAGATAGGTATGTTTGGTTTTTTGGTTTTTTGGGTTTTCGCTGGAGTAATGGGAAAACAAATTTTGGGTCCGGGGATAAGGTCAGACCTTTGCAGAGTTCAAGCTGGGGCGAGGTAGGTGATGATCTTGATGCTTTAAATTGGATTTATGAATAGATTAGACCGACGAGGAGCTGAAGAGGGCAAAGAAGAACTTGGATCCTCTCCAAACAGCTGAAAACATATAGAACTAACTGAATTCAAAGGCCAAGCACTCTAAACAATGGATTCAACCTTATTCACTCATTCAATTTAGTTCAGAAGCATAATGAAGGGATGGCATACATTAAACATGAAGAAACTTACAGTAAACAAAGAAGAAACACCATCAAGAATAGAACACCACAAGGATCCCAACAAGTGCCGCAAAACCCCTGATCTTTCCTTAGCCAAAATATGAAAATATGTACAATGGTATCAAAAGTATCCCAAGAGTCCAACCTCTCCAACCCCTGAAAATGATTGAGAAATTACAATATATAGATCACTATAACCCCTTTCCCCACCTCTAGGGGTCGAATTCCCTCTTCAGGGATCAGTTTCAACCAATTCTAATCATGGAACTACAATCTAGGCAGCTAACAACTTGCCTCTAAAAGAGTGGAAACTGATCCATTACATGATTTTTTATTCATTTGAGAGTGAATCTTCTAGAAGAGATAAAAACAAGCCAAAGTTACATATCAAACATGAATTTACATCATAAAAACCCAAAAATTCTATCCATAAGCAAAACTGGTCCATAATAGGCGAAATACTGAGCTGGCAGCTGAAAATTTAGGAAAAATTCTAGGTGGGTCGCTCCTGAACTGTGTGGGTCGCTCATATTCCAGGCTGAATTTGAGGTACTTCCCGGCATCCAAATTGAGCTCATGATATCTCGTTGGAAAGCCCTGGATGTCTAATTTCCAACCCAAGTGGAATTTCTGAATTTGGAGTTGATTTGACCCTCCAAAACCGCATTCTCCCAGAGGTACTCCCTGCTGGTGCAAAAGGTGGCAGCAAGGTGGTTTTCATGGTGTTTTTGAGCTTTTTGACCATCCAGATTTCGATGAAATGCTAAGTTGACTTCAGAGGATGCATGATTAACCATGAAAAATCCAAAAATGTAAAAAATTCCTCCAGCAAGTGTCCCAAAAAAAAGTGAGCGCATGAGGGTGTGACCAATAGCCAAAAATACTGTTTTTAGACTAAAAATTTCAAAATGACAAAATTTTCTCCAATTTGCTCAGTGCAATACGAAGACCCTCCATCATGTATCTTGCTCAGTAAATGAAGCCTCGGCCAAAATCCGGAGTGGATCAGGCCTTTTCCGCCATTTTAGTGCTTTCCTAGTGCATGGAGCCCCTGTGGTGAAAACACTGTCTCGGTTGTATGATGTGTTGTTGTCAGTCATGATGTAGCAATGTGTATGTTCAACCTGTTGAAAATGAGAAATGGGACCTTGGTGTCTTTGTATCCATCATGATCTTGTGAATGTACCTACGCTGATGAAGAAGGCGAGACCCCTTCCACGCCATGTGGAGATAGTACTCGCACTGCTGATGAAGTCAACGAGACCCCTTCCACCCCATGTGGAGATAGTACTCTTCGTGATGCTGCAAACAAAGCTCTGTGGCCTCTCTGATATGCTACCACTACTGGCGCACTGCTATGCTCCATCTCAGTACATCAACCTCAACGATTGAGTCACTGTCCGACTCCTGCTCATATTCCGACTCTATCTCTGACATGGCTGTGAACAAGATATGTGCAATATGTATACTGATATAGATGCAGTGAAGGCAAAGTTATAATGTATGTTTCAAACACCCAACAAATATCCCCCACTGTCAAAGCACCATAAGGAAACAAACAATGATAATATCTCTGTTTTAAATGGATTGGAAAAGAGGCACAATCTCTGTGTTTAAATGCAAGTGAAATTTGGCAAATGGTAGCAGGCAACCTTCAGAATATTGAGCAAATCTTGTCAAAGGGAGCACGGCATCATATGAATGTTTTTGTCTATGAACAATTACAACAGAGTTATAAGTGTCAATGGGTAATGAAACAGAGTTATGAGAGTGTTTTTAACATTGGGCAGTGAGACATAATACAACCACAGTCACCATGGAACACAAGTTTTGAACATGGTATCATGATAGCAATGGCCACAATGGTATAATGGGCATGAGAACAATATGGTTTTGATAATATATGTAAGGCTGGACCTATCACTGATACAAAATAAGCAAAAAACTCATGCAACCATCCATATCATTTTAAAACCCTGAAAACGATATTGCCATGACTGTAGGGTTTAAATCCTCCATTTGAAACGTTTGAAACCATCAATGATGCCACCAACGCATTCAAAAACATCAAACAATTGCTAGAAACCTGTTTGAAGGCCGATGAATCGATCCCAAGCAAGACTGGGCGCTCAAAATGATTTTTTGGACCTCTGTCGATGCGTGGGTCGCTCACCTTCTGCGTGGGTCGCTCGGCCCAGGTGGGTCGCTCCTGTGCAAATTTACACTATGAAAAATGCCCAGGTGGATCGCTCAGCCCAGGTGGGTCGCTCTTCCCTCTTGCCACATAGTGAATTTTTCGGGAAGCTTTTCGAGGCCTTCCCGGTGTCCAAATCGGGCGTGTGATAGCGCGTTGGAAAGATATTGAAGTCTACTTTCCAACACAAGTGGAATTATGCAATTTGGATTTCATTTACCCTGTCAAAAATCAAATCTCCCAACACTATTCAAAATGAGCAGAATGAGGCTGCCTCAAGGCAGAGCGCTGTTGCAATCAACTTTTGAAGGTCTTCCTCAACTCAAAATTGAGCTCATGATAGCTCATTGGAAAGGTATTTCTGTCTAGTTATCATTTGACTCATCAAGCAAGTCATTTGGCCAAACATGCTAGGAGAAAAATTGATTTTCCCAAGGTCACTTCAGAGGTGCATTCAATTCTTCTGAGGCAACGGAATTTTTGAAATTTCTCTAAAACCATGATACCTGTGTAAAACGTGAAGGAGGTTTTTCTTCCTTGGGATGTTTTGGAAAAAAACCTCTCTCAGTTTTCCAAAATTCATCTTTGATTGCTCTGAAACATCTTTTGAGTGAAACTTACCCCGATGTGTGAAACAAGGAATTTTGTCGAAATGAAGCGAAATGAAGGGGATAGGGGGCTTATAAATTCTTGGGGAAATTTTGGGAAGTAGGGAGGGATGTTAGGAAGCAGGGGGAAGTGGAATCACAGAGATTGAGTGAGGGGAAGGGGTCCAAAAGGGAAAAACACAGGCCTAGCCTAGAAAATTGCCAAGTTGTGGCAAGAAACTAGGGTTTGTGCAAAAATGAGGAATTTTGGGAATCTCAGTGATGGGAAGTGTTTAATAAGGTATATTAAGGATAGGGGAAGGTTTATGAACATCAGGATATAAATTTTTTCGATGATTTAACCATCCAAGAGGAATTACCTCCAAAACCCTAGGAGAGGGAAATGGACCTTACCTAGGCACAACTGAAGCATGAACGAGGTGTAAAATGACTCTTTGGAACCTGACATGATGATGAAAACCCTCTGAATGATGGCACACTCAGATGAATGGTGACATGAACTGACATTTGGACAAATTTGAAAAGAGTGAAAACCAACCCTAGACCTAATGCCTAGTGATCAAATTTTGCTTGAAGACTCTTTGAAATGACAAAATTTGACTTTGACACTTTAAAATCACTTTGAAAGAGCATGTTTGATCACTGGAGGAAGACTGCAAAGGCTGACACTAATAACAGTGCCCATAATAGATGATATGTTGGATCAACTACAATGTGTAATACTTTACCAAGTTGAACTTAAATTTTGGATATCACCTGATTCGGGTCAAGGTTTGTACGAGTAGTATAAGTCATGCTATGTAATACACTAGCTAAATTTATGAGGTTAATGAACGATATACAATTCCCTTTTATAGGTTCATTTGTTATTGTCTATTTGGATGATGTACTATTATATAGTGCTACTTGGGAGGAACACTTCTCACATTTCATGCAAATACTAGAGACATTAAAGAAGCACCAATTGCTAGCAAATCTAAAGAAGTTTATTTTTCATGACAATATTTAGTGTATCATGGGTATGTGATAGGTGGAGGAGAGTTGAAGATAGATCTTGCCAAGATGGAAGCCATCATTAAATGGTTGTTGCCTACTAATGTTTCTTAGGTCAGGAGTTTCGTTGGGGAATCACAATACTTGAGGAAATTCATAACATCATTTTTAGCAGTAGCATCATCGCTCCATGCCACAACAACGAGTGGCAAGATTTTTCATGGGGAAAGGGTTAGTATAGGGACTTTGAGGAGCTAAAGAATAAGATAAGTCAAGCACTAGTTTTGACATTACCAAACTTGCAACAACCCTTCGAAGTGGAGACAAACGCAAGCATGTATGTTATGGAAGTGGTCTTGATGCTAGGAGGAAGGGATGTATGCTACCATTCTAAAGTATTTTATGGGTAAATTCTTAAATACCTTACATATGACAAAGGGTTCTATAACCTGGTGTAAGCTATGAAGAAGTGGAAACATTATATGATGACAAAGGAGAGAGTAATCCACACAAATCAACAACTACTATAGTACCTACACCACTAGAGTAAGCTACAACAAACTAGGCATTACAAGTGGATAGGGTTTTTGCAATTGTTTCATTTAATGATCAAGTATAAGAAGGGAAACACAAACAAGTTGGTTGACATGCTTTCAAGGCCACCCACACCAAAGATCATAGCTTTGGGAACTCTGATGCACATGGAGCCATTCAACCATGTTGCATATAGAGAGGCATATTCAAATGATCGAGGCTTCAAGGAGGCATTTGAATAGTTACATAGCTAGAGTCATGTGCATAATGGAAACAACATTGTCGACTGCCATATTCTATATGGGTTACTCTACAACCTAGATAAGTTATGTGTTCCTAAAGGTGAGTGGTTGCAATGGATTAGAGAGGCTGACACCTCCAAGGTGTAAGAAACTTTGGTGTAACGAAAACAATGAAAAACTTGCAAAGGTATGTGTATTGACCCAATATGAAAGAGTAGGTAGCTAGGTTCATAAGAGGATGCATGTGTTTTCATAACAACAAACCTAGTAATAGGAAACAAGGTATATATCATCCCTTTCTTGTACCCACTTGTCCTTGGGAAAACATTTCCATGGACTTTGTGGGAGGTTTACCAACAACGAAGAAGGGACATGACTACCTATTCATGGTAGCTTACAAGTTCAACAAGATATATGTTTTGATGCCATATAAAAATACCATAAGTGGGCAAGAAGCAACAAACTTGTTCTTAGGACATGTTTGGGTGCACTTTGGGATACCAAGGAGCATCGTTTTAGATAGGGATACAAGATTTGTCAGCGCATTCTAGACTACATTGTGGGAGAATATGGACATGAAATGTCCATAGAGAGATGGCTAGATAGAAGCAGTCAACAAGAATTTGGTGCAATTTTGAGGGGCTACAATAAAAAACATTGGAATACTTGGGATGGAATTTTGGTATATATACATCACTCTTCTAACAGAGCTATCCACACTTCTATTGGTAAGTCCCTTTTTGAAACATGTTTTGGATATTCTCCACTTTCACCTTTGGATATTGCATACGGGCAACAAGGAGGAGTGAGGGAGGATATTATAAGGGGTACCTCGAGGGTAGAAAAAATTATGGAGAAGATCAAGAAAATCTATATATAGTTACAAGAGAGACTGCAGAAGTCACATGAAAAATACAAGGACATGCATGATCAACGCATGATAGAGAAGTTGTTCAAGATGGGAGACAAAGTATGGTTACAACTAAAAAAGGATAGGCTACATAGTCTTGGTATGAAAATAAAGGCTTTGTGGTATGGTCGCCATGAGATACTGAAAAAGGTGGTAGATAATTCCTATAGACTCAGTATACCCCCATACATGCACATTTACTTAGTTGTGAATGTAGCGAATCTGAAACTCTACGAGCCTTCCCTACTAGATCGGGAAGAGGAACATGTCCTACCTTCTATAGAGGAATTGGCACCAGATGCTCAGGCATAGTAAGAAGATATAATTTGTAGAAGAGGTCCAAAGTACAATATGAGGGCAACATGACCTTTGGTAGATTGGGTTGAAAGGGAAACTTCCAGGCAAGGCTAAATGGTACACATAGGAGAAGGTGGATGAAAAATCTCCTCAACTCGTTCAGTAGAAACTTTGTGGGACCAAAAACCTTCCAAAATGGGTTGTGTGATATGGATAGAAGATTGTATTATTTTTCATCCATATCAATGCTTTTAGAGTGGAAAAAGTGGAGGAATTAACTCACATGACTATTTTTACTAGCGGGACCTAGTTTGGTAGATCAAGGTCCAAAACCTTCTTGGAGGATTTTGAGGCATCAAATGATGTTACTTTGCTGCTTTAGCAGGACAATTTTTTTCCTCTTATACACAGACAGACATTTCCAACATCAAAAGAATCACCTATCAGAGTCTGTATGCAAAAAAATTTCCACTTGGAAGTTGACCTTCTTGTTTTGACCACCATAATTTGATTAGATGCCACATCATGCCCCACTACTCATGGAAGTGTAGCTATCCATGTGATTATGATGAAGAAGAATCTAGAAGATTCCATATTGTAACTATAATTAAGAGTTGAAGGATTCAAAACTAACCACTAGTAGGCTATTAGGCTATGTTATAACCATGCCACTAGGAGGAAAAGGGTTTCGATTATTTTCAAGTGCATTTGTTCCATAGAGAAGAAGAGTGGTTGAGAGGGATAGGGAGAGAGAACACAAAGAGGATTTGTACACACAGTAACCCAGAGGCCACAAACATCACTTCTTTGTACTCATAACCATTTTTTATTCAAAGAAAGAAAGTAGAGCGACCTCACCTTCCAGCTAGGTTTTATCCTTTAAGGGTTTCCCAAGTTATATCTTGTGTCAGTCATGGTTTGTTAGTTTTTATTTCACTATTATCTATTCTCTACATAATTATAATCTGTAAACACAAAAAATACACAATAAATTATAGATCCTTAAATCTAAAGAGAAATAAACCCTCATATTGTAGATTTCACATTTTTAATTATAATTTTATCAAATCTAAAAGGGTTCTAATTTGTTCATTTAAGACAGAGTAAATGCTTCTCGACCTTAGGGAATTTACATAACCCAAGATAAAGAATATTTGATGTTTTAACTCTGTTAAATGAATTTTTTATCAACTTCTGAGCTACTTAGTCACTTTTGTTGACTTTTAGGCTTATTTGGTAGGCTGGCAAAAAATTCTGAGCTATCTTTGTAAAAATATCTCTAACTGTGCATTCAATTTGTGTGCTTTTGAGGTAAATAATCTTGTAGGTGGCATTTTTTGGTTTCTAGGGGATTAATTGCTTCACCGATCTGGCATTCGAAGCATTCTTTCTTGCTGATCTGTCTGATTTATCTTTAAAACTCTGATTAGGCCTCTGATAATTCTTTAGGCCTTCTTTAATCATCTTCTGTCTCTGTCACTTTTGCTGACTGTTTTTACTTTGATTAATCTATTTTTACACTATGCTTTATCCTTAATCTTCATGCTAATCTCTTTTTTTCTGTGATTTCTTCGGTTATGCTTTTAATCTCTCAGTTTTCTTGTTTGTAGGGGTTTCTTGGCATACTGGAGGGTTTCTATGATGCCATCGATGGTCATGAAGCATCGATAAAAATGCTCAGAATCAAACCCTGACTCCCTTTTCTGCATTTTTAAACCTTAAGGATCGTCATCCTGGGGGTTTCTGCCACTGATATTTGGCTATGGAATGGTCTGTAATACTTTGGCCACCATTAAACCTGCACAATCAACACAAAATAATTAGTTAAAACCTGTGCTTGGGATAAAACTGCTTCAGAGGCTCGGGGAATGGTTATGGAGCGTTTGCAGATGAGGAATATGCGTAGAAGGGGTTCCACAAACAGGACCAGGGAGAACAGTGGGCTTTTTTGAATATTTGGCGCGAAATGGTGGAAGAGTGGTTTTGCGAAAACAGGGGTGGTTTTCGCACAAGAGATGGGTGGTTAGTGGTATTGGCCCATATGGATGCGATACCACTCAGGGGTTGACACCTGTCCTCAGAGAAACCACCTTTTTCGCATAGAAATTGGGTGTTAAATCCTTTTAGTAAAACGGGTGCAATAATGAATGTGGGCCGTCAGATCTAGGGGATCCAGCTCTACGGCGAAGGGTGAATGTGATGGGGGAAGATGTGCGGTAGCAGAGGAAAGGTGGTGGATGGAGAATGGGCTGGTGAAAGGTTAATGGAAGGTGGGCTAGCGGATGAGGCCACCAATTCTGTCGGGAAGTGAAATATTATCGGGTGGGGTTAAGATCTTCAGGATTAATTGTGGCCGTCGAATCTGGTGGATCTACGGTCGAGATCTTTTTGCGGAGAGACAAGGATATGTAGTGGTCAGGGAAGGAATGATGGTTAGGATGCGATCATCCTTGGATCCGCGTGATCGATAGCTAAGATCAATCAAGGGAGATAACAAGGTGTGGTGAGAATATACGTGAAGGGGGCTAAACAAGACGGGGGGAATGGTTAAATGGATAAAAGGAATGACCGAGGGCGGGAAAAATAAAGGTCTGAGACTTTAGCCCATGGTCATAGGCCTTGGTCATATGAGTGGAAGGTCAGAGGACTTAAGCCCTCAGGGGCTTAAGACCTGATATTTCAAAAAGTCCAAAAAGGCTTAAAAAAAAGGTTTTTTAGCCCCTTTTTGAGGTTTCCGATAGGATATAAAAGGGTATTTTAAACCATATAAAAGAGTTTATGATGGAAAAAAGATGGGTTTTTATGGGAAATGAGGTTTAATGAAGAGGAAAAGAATTTTCTATAGGAAAAATGATTGGTTAGGATAGGCAAACATGGTTGAAAAAGTGGGTGAAAATGATTTTATGGAATGATGGAAAATGGCTTTAAAAGCAGTTTCCTTTGTCTTGGCAGGGAAACTTCAGAGGCTTTTGAGTGAATATTTCAATGGAGCGATTCTTTTGAAGATAATGAACATATTGGGCTTTCAAGAACTCACAGATTTTCACGAAATTTGTTTCTTGAAAGCTAAAAACTAATTTAGCCATCATGAGGTATAATAAAATTTTATAGATGGCTAACAGTGGCTCCACTTGGGGAGGGCAGCTCCTTGGAGGTGTCAAGAACCTTAGAGATAAATCTCTGGAAAGTAGACCAGTGCCTTGTGTTTCACTGCACTTTGAAAACCTCTTCCTTCTCTTTGATAATGCTGCTTAAAAAGATGATTTGTAATATCATAATCAGATGGTTTCTCCCAAACTTCTACCTACACATCCTACTTTTCCTAAAAAAAATTATTCAGTGGGTGCATTTGAACTTGCAATCCCTTTCAACATCATTTTATTCTTTTATTTGAAAGTTGTAAACTAATCTATTTCTACCCTTATATATTCCATGAGTTCATATTAGACAATTGAACTCATTGTTTCTCTACCTATTCTAACTATCTGTCAAGATTGAGCTGTTTGACAGATTTTATCCTCTATTTTCTAAGACAGGAAATTTAAAACATAGTCAAATCAGGATTAGACAGTCTGATTTGCTATGGGGGCTATGGAATTATGTACAAGCTGCACATAGACTTTATTTGCAGAAAATTTTAAACAAAACTTTGAAGGCTTAAGATCTGAAATTTTCTAAGCGTCCTTCGTTCTTTCTTTGGCTCGAGTTTTGATCTTTTGGAGCCATTTCTCTTTTCTTTTCTTAGTTCAGATTTTGAGTTTGTTAGAACCATTATTTCTCTATCCTAATATATTCTATTGATAAGCCAACATTACACTATTTGGAAAATCTGTTTTCACTAACCTATCAGCACAAAATTGAAATTTACTTAGTCATGATTAGGTTGTATGACTAAATAACAGTTTCTTTTCAAGTAGTGGCATTTTGACTTGCTCACTTTCAGATTTTTCTCTTTTTTGGTATGGGGCTATACCTTTTCTTTTATATGCCCTCTTTTTCTCTTTTTCTATTGTTTTTGTACTTCATTTTCAAACTTTATTTCAAGCTATGTTATTTACAATTAATTTAAAAAGAACTTGTTAGTGTCCCGTGTTTTGATAGTTTGGAAAATCAAAAGACAAGGCAACATTAGAACCAATCTTTAGAGTTACAAGATCTAGTCCCCCTGTTCTCGGAGAGGGATCTCTCAAAATTTTGTTTTCAAAGGTTTATCTTGTGTGCTTATAGTATTGATTTTAGACTAGTTATTAAGTGCAGGTGTTTATTTGTTTGTTTGTTTGGTTGGAATGATACATCAGAACATGAAAGGCCTAGGAAAGATATATAGGACAGAGAAATATCTGGTTCGTTGGGCAATGGAGTCAAGAAAAGTTCATAACAAACTCATCAATGGATATGGGATATCAAAGGGCAAGTCTAAATTGGCCACAGGATCCTTTTTTTTTTGGAATGAAGTGAACATTAATGATTTGGAAAGAGAGGTTTAATTCCCAACAAAGGGAATTTGAAAGCATAATTTGAACAATAAAGAGCTCTTTGATAGACAGGACTAACCATAAATTCTACAAATCACACCTTTAAGCAACTAATGATTTCAAAACAACTTTTAAAATGAAATCTAAGATTCGGGGAACACCCTATTTCCTCAAAGATTTTATTTCAAATGACTTAGAAAACATAAAATATTCACTGATAATTGCAGTCATAGAAGAGGGAACACCTAAAAATATCTATGATCATAATTATAATGACCTTTAAGCCAACTGTTTAAGTGAGGACAAAGGGCAAGATCAAAACAGACCTCTTTGATTCATTGTAAGCAAAGAACTTCAAAGGGAGACTTCAATAACAATTTTTAAGTGGCAACAGACAAGCAGGGAGAACCATAAATCATGCCGAAACCAACTGTTCGAACTATTAAGGAAATAAACAAGCATGAAAATTAAAGAGAGAGATTAAAGACACTAAAATATTTCAGCAGAAGAAAACATGAAACAGTGAAGGATGAACAGGTCTAAGGTGCTTCCAAGAGTCATTTCTTAGCCTAAAACTTTCAACCTACTGTAGTAAGAAACTATGGAACATAATGAAAACAGGGGAAAACATAAAACAGTTCAGAATACTTCACCAACAACCAAGCTCATGGATCCAATGATAGAGCCTTCTCAGGAACAAACATGCAACATCATCAAAGCTTCCAAGACTTCAGTTTCTTCTTCAACTTCAACAGACTATGTATTTATTTCATAGAGTTTCAGTATTACAACAGGTGATCAAAAAATAACCAACAACTTCTCATCTCCTTCAGAAGTATTTATAGAAGAAATGAGAGGTGCAATGGGATAAAATATCTTTTAAGTTCAATTAATACAGTTTACTGTCTCTCGGCCTTTGAGGGGCTTGATGGAGAACATTCTGATATTCTTCCTGTATAAATTGGTTTATGTTAACTATCAAGCTTGCTAGAAACAATTTGTCGACTTTAAGGCTCTTTTTTATTCTCATAATAACTTTTGTTGTCAGTTTACAATAAGTTCCTTTGGTTGTCTTAACTGTTCAGCCACATTGATGCAAATTCTCCAGGTCTAGTCATAACTCGGCCTATTTTTTATTACTTTGAGGCTGTAGGTGGCTCTGTGGTAGCTAGGGATTCAATTTTCCCCTGATGTGGCAACGTAGGCTCTTTGAACTGATATATATTTTTATTTTAACCTAAAAACACCTTTAATATACTTGAATTCTGTGTTTCAGGCTCAAAGAAACCTAACCTCTATCTTCTGGTCTTCAAAATTTCTTTAATCATGAATCAGGTCTTTGATTTAGTCGAATAAATGGCCTAATCCCTTAAACTATGTTAACAGTTTTCAAATATTTTTCCACTTTGATTCCATGTTGTCGGTCTGATACTCTTTGATTATATTAATCTTCACTATGTCTTGTTGATGTGTAGATCCGTGAAGGCCTCTTTATGGTATTAGCGCTTCATGATGCGCCGACTGAGCATGGTGTCGAAACCTTTAAATGGATCCTTTTAATAAACAAATCCTGAAGGATCTTCATCCTTTGGTTTTGATTTCCCTTTTAAAACATTAGAAATCCATCAGATCCTGCAAAAAACACACAAAAAGCTATAAAATCCTGCGTTTATTTGGAAAACTGCTTCAGAGGCATCGGGAGAGAGCGTGGTCGTTGGATGCAACTAGACCTAAAAAGATCGATGGTGGACATTAAATCGGGAGATCAACGATCGGGGCAAACAAACAAACACGCCCGATGAACAAATGCGATGCGATCAAATGTGGACCGTCAATCTGTAGATCAGATCGACGGCAGGAGATGTATCGGAGGATCACAATCGACAGTCGGAAGTGAATTGGTGCGATCAGAGAAGGGCCGATGTGATTGGATGTGGACCGTTGATCTGAGGATCAGATCAACGGTGGAGAATGTATCGGAAGATCGCAAATCGGAGGTCGCACATAAAAGATTTAAGTGCGCTTAATGAAAAATCCCGATTTGATTTCGCAATCGGGAAGGGCGATGCAATTGAGCACACGCCATTTGGTCGGCCAACAATCAACAGTGGAGATGAACTGGACCCATGAACGAGCGGGACCCTTTATAAATATAAAAAACCCAACTTTTTTAATATTAAAAGGTTTTTATGATATGGGCGGGGTATATGTATGATATGGTTAGGCGCCCGTCTGCGTGGCTGAAGGTTTATATGAAGGATAATATGCTCGGGGTTTTATATATGAAAAAGGGCCAATCGCAATCAAAAGGTCGGGCACGAGCTTTTCAATCAACCCATTCGATTTGTGCGATGTGATTGGCACCTCGGGACTTAAACTCTTAGTCCCGAGCATAGGTTATATGGAACATAAAACGGAGGGAGCGGGGTTTATACATATGGGTCTTAATCGCATCAGAAGTTTCGATGTGGTCTTTTTAATCAACCCATTTTGAATTTTCCCAATGCGATTGCGCGATCGGCTCTTTTCAATCTAACCATTTTTTATATATAGCACGTGACTTTTGTTTTTTAAGTCAAACTTTGGATAAATGGGTTTTATGTCTTTACAAAAGAAAAAGGTGATCGAAAAGGATTATTTACAAGGTTTTAAGCACGGAAGGTGGGCCCATGGGTTATATGAAAAATAATATGATAATACGATCGAGGTCATGAAACAGAGGGCTAATCGCATCGGAACATTTGAAAGATGTCAAACAAACTTATGTGCTAGGATTTTGCGATGCGATTAGCGCTGAAAGGGGTTAGCGCTTGGTTTTTATGGCAAGGGCACATGTGGGGAAGCGGTTAGGGGGCTTAGCCAAAGGGGCTAAAGCCTGTAATAAAGAACATGAAATTTTTATGATTTTTCAATGTTTTTAAAGGGATTCGAGGGTTTCGGTAAGGCTAAAAAGTGGGTTTTAAACCTTACAAAGTGGATTTTCATGAATGGAAGAAGGAAACTCATGAGAAAAATTGGAGGATTTTTATGGAAGAAAGAGGTAAAAAAGTGAAGGTTAGTTTTGTGGTGGAAGGAGGAAAAGGGTCTTTGCAGTAGTGTTTTGACTTATGAAAATAGCAGAATTTTCAGAGTACGCAATGGAAACAATAGTAAAGTTTTAAGATTAATGGCTAGGTGTCTTCATGAGACTTCAAGAGGTAACACTTTTTGCAATAATTTTTTTCCTTGAAGGCTCCAAAAATGATTTAACCTCCTTTTGGTATAACAAATTTATAGGTGGCTAATAGTGGCTCCACTTGGAGATGGTGCCTTCTTGAAGGCATCAAGAACTTCAAACTTTGCATTCTCTGGGAGGCTGACCTGTGCCTGATCCATTGGGATACCCTTCCTTTGCTGGGATGATCTTGCTCTGAAAACATATTAGCAGCCATAAAAACAATGGTTCTTTCATCAAAAATATTTCTACCTACCCAATCCTACTGATCTAACATTTTTTCTTTTTAGAGCGCACTTGGATTGGCAAACTCTCTTACAACATTTTATTCTTTTTGAAAGCAAAAAATCTAATCTAGTTCTACTTCTTATTTCTCCATGGACTCAGATTAAGCAGTTGAGCCCATATGCTTCTCTACCTAATCTACTAATCTGTTAGGATTAAACAGTCTAACAGATGTTTATTCTCTAATTGCTAAAGCAGAAATTAAAAAACATTCAAGTTAGGATTGAACAGTCTAACTTGATGCTAATCTATGGCATAAAAACAACCTGCACATAGATTATTATTTGTAGAAAATTAAATCAAAATGATGAAGGCTTAAGATCTGAAAATTCAAAGCACTTCCTTCATCTTTTTACAGCTCTGTTTTGACTTTATTTGAGTTGTTTCTCCTTTGCCATGTGGTTCAGATTTTGAGCTAATTAGAACCAGATTTTTATCCTTTTTGACTCAGAAAACAAAATAGGTTTGAGTCATTCTCTTTTTGAAATGTTAGGTTCAGATTTTGAGTATGTTTGAACCTTTGATTTCTATCCTAATCTATCTACTGATAAGCCAATATTAAACAGTTTAGCAAATCGAATTCACTATCCTATCAGCAGAAAATTTAAAACTAGTTAGTCAAGATTAGGTTGTTTGACTAACTAGAAGTGTGTTCTTCAGGGGTAGCATTTAAGCTTGCACACTTTCAGATTTTTTTCTCTCTTTTCTGGTATGGGGCCATACCTTTATTGTTTTTACAATCTGCCCTCTTTTCTTTCTTTGTTTGTTTTTGTATTTTTGATTTTTCTAACTTTGAATGCAATGGTTAGACTATGATATTTACAATGAAAAATAAAATGCTTTGAAACTTAAGATTCTTGGTAGAAGTAATGCTTGAGCATCCTGCCATTGACAGGACCTCCATATAGATCTTCTCCATTCAATTATTTCAAGAAAATGCATTGTGACCCCTCTCAGTATGGATAATATATGGTCCTTTCCATAAGTTCTCAAATTTTCCATGTTTTCCCTTCTCTTCTCTTCTTGAATCCCATTTAAGAACAACATTTCAAACTTGGAAATTGTTTGCCTTATTCCTCTTATCAAATAGCTTCTTCATATTTTCTTGGACTAACTATGTTCTTTCATAGACTTCCTCTCTAGTCTGATGTAAATGGATTGTTTGGTTGATTCTTCTCTGCATATCATTCTCTTCAATCTGCACTTCTTGAAGGAGCTTCATGACTGAAACTCCCAATGAGGTAGGAAAAACTGCATCCATGCCATAAAATAACTGATAGGGGGACATATTTATTGATTTCTTTGTAGTTAACCTATCATCCCACAAGGCATGAACCAGCTTACTATGCCATGATTTCTGATTTTGATCCAACATTTTTTTAATGATATTGATGAAGATCTTATTGGAAGATTCAGCTAATCCATTTCCTTGGGGATAGTAAGCAGTGGAATGGCCCAAGGTTATGTGGTATTTGTAATAGAAATCAACCATCTTCTTAGATTTGTAAGCAGCAGAATTATCTGTTATGATTTTTCTGGGACAACCAAATCTGGATAGGATATTTGTTTCAAGGAACTTGATAATGATAGAGACATTAGCATTTCTAGAAGGTATAGCTTCTATCCACTTGGTAAAGAAGTCAGTGGCTGTGAGGATCCACTTATGTTGAGCTGAGGAGGATGGGTGAATTTCCCCAATGAAGTCTAAACCCCATTGTTGAAAAGGTGCCTCAACTCTGATAGGATGTAAGGGTAAGGGAAGAAGTTTTCTTTTTCCATCAAAAATTTGACACTTGTGGCAAGACATGACCAACTTTTGAGTGTATGGGAAAAGAGTAGGCCAATAGTAACCAGATCTAAGAATTTTTTTTGTTGTGGCCTTCCAGTAGAGGTGTCCTCCACATTCTCCTTCATGCAACTCATGCATGATCTTTCCTGCATCATCTTCAAGTAAAAATTTAAGAAAAATTCCAACAGCATTTTTCCAATATAATACCCCATCCAAGATGCAAAAAATCAAAGACTTTTGTTTCAAGAATCTAGCTTTAGTTTTAGACAAAGAAGGAGGTGCATTTAAATATAAAATCACATAAATAATGTCAGCATACCAGGGAAAATTTAGAAATGTTTCTTCAATAAAAGGAGCAATAGATTCTTCTATCTCTTCCAACACATCTACCATATTCATG
The DNA here is from genome assembly GCA_034641835.2 of Pinus albicaulis. NCBI lineage: Eukaryota > Viridiplantae > Streptophyta > Pinopsida > Pinales > Pinaceae > Pinus > Pinus albicaulis. Next base: position 1,937,336,542 of record CM076575.1, read on the forward strand.
TCTAGTGCTTGGAAGTTAGCCTCAGCCATAATTTTTTCTAATCCTTGCCCTTTAACTAGTTTGGTGGGCCTGATCTCTAAGTCGTACTCAAGAATAGTTGCAATCCATTTTCCCCTTTTACCATCAGGGTCTTGACTTAGAATATCCTTAACAACAGTATGTGTAACAAAATAAATTATGTGAGAGTGTAAAATATAGACCTTGAAGTCTTTTAAAGCTTTCACTAATGCTAAGGCTTGTTTCTCCATGATATTATATTTGAGAGGAGCATCTCTTAAGGCCCTACTAAAGAAAGATATTGGTTTTTCTTGCCCCAAGTCATTTTTTTGAAGTAAAATTGCAGCTATTGTATGCTCAGATGCAAAAGAAAAGATATAAAAGTCTTTGGTGAAATCTGGACTAATCAGGACTGGTGATCTGGACTAATCAGGACTGGTGTTTGAGTAAGAGCTTATTTGACCAGTTCGAATGATTGTTTAGTTGGTAAAGTCCATTTTACACCCACCTCTTTCTTCAGCATGTTTTTAATGTTTTTTAATAGCTCAGCAAGGTTGGAGATGAACCTCCTCAGAAAATTAACCTTTCCGATGAAAGATTGTAATTATTTGAGGATTCTTGGATGGCTGATCTGCAATATGTCATCTATCCTTGTAGGGTCTATTTTTATTCCCTCTTCTGAAATTATATGGCCAAGAAGTTTACCTTCTTGGAGACTAAAGAGTGTCTTCTTGGGATTCAGTGACAAGCCAAATTTTCTACATTTCTCAAAAACTTTTCTTAAGTGGATCAAATGTTCCTCATCAGTTTTTGAAAAAACGGTTATGTCATCAAGGTAAATACTTATGAAATAGACAATATCTTCTGAAAGGCTATATCCATGGCCCTTTGGAAGGTGGCCCCTACATTCATTAACCAGAAAGGAATTTTGACATACATAAAGGTGCCCCAAGGTGTGGTAAAAGAAGTTTTGATTTGATCACTTGGGAGCACTAACACCTGGTTGTAACCCGAGAACCCATCTAAGAGTGATATCCTTCTTGACCCAACTACCCTCTGAAGTATATGATCCATCTTGGGCAATGGGTAGTTGTATTTTAGGGATGCTCTGTCTAAGTTTCTGAAGTCGATACAGAGTCTGATCTTCCCTATCTTTTTCCTAACAGAAACTAAGTTTGATACTGTTACACTAAAAATTTTCATCCTGACATTCTGCTATGGGTATGAGCTCATTATAACTCATACTTCCCCCTTTTGCAAGTCTAAAATATCAGTTCTTCATGTCAAGCCTTGAAAATCAGAGAAAAGTTCCTAAAAATCTCCTAAACTTTGGTATCGCACTTTCTCTATACATTGCCTGCGGGCCCGCACCTAATGTTCAGCTATCCTGTGGACCAAAACCGCACTTTCTATGTGTTATAGGTGCGAACTCCTGTAAAACTAAAAAGGGCGAGAAAGTAAAGTTAAAAAGTTGATTTGAGATTAATTCTAGAAGATTCTAGACGAGAATTTTCGGGAATGAGTACGCTTTGAAAAGGTACATGTATCCCTTACCTTATGGAGCTAACCCCTTGATGTGAGGATCTTATCCCTTTGAAGGAGGATTCTATCCATTCATATTTGGAACAGAAAAACCTTCTCTTTTCCACTATAAAAAGAGGCATTGGGTAGCCTCAAAGGGGAGTTGAAGCTTTAGAATATTTGAGGATAAGTGCTGTTGAGATTCAGACTCAGTTAAACAAGAATTTTGTGAGGAGAGATTACATACCTCTATTTGTCTTGGTTGAAAGAGTGTAGAGCTTGTCAAAGTAGAGGAGACTCCTGCTTCAGACCCCGGGAAGGCCTGTGTAACATCAAGGCTCAGGTTGTAAGGTTTTCCTTCTTTTGAAATTAATACAAAATAATTCTCATTTTTCTCAATAAGTTGTTTGTTAATGGTTTATTTCATAGATTCCTTGATCACTATGATAAGCATGATTTACGATGATGTCTATACAGGTGCTATGTAATACTTTTCTTGTTTGTGACTGCAGGTTTACAAGTGAAACTCCTTCAAGCGTGCGAAGGATAACAACAACTTCAAACAAGCACTGGACATAAGGTAGGTCTTTTAACACCTATATAGAGCTTTTCATATATCATATATGCTTAGAGAAAGATTAGTCTATTTGGTTGTTTGTTGCTAGATACTTTTATTACTAGGGAGATCGGTCTTGTCCGCAAGAACGATTTATCCGTCCAACAAATCGGCGACTCCACTGGGGAAGAACTTGTTGTGTTTTTTGGTTCTCTTTTATTTTGATTTGAGGAAACATTTTTCCTAGTTTTTGATTGATAGATATCTACCTGGGTAGCTTAGGTTTTCTCTGTTTTAGAAAATTTTCAAATCTTTTGGGTTTTCTCTAATTTTTCCGGAGATCGCACTCTGTCTTATTTTGACAGTGCGGGCAGTTTCACATCTTCTTTAAGTAAACAGTGCGATACCGCACCTTTTGCTTCTGGGGGCCTGCAGACCCTGTTAAAATTTTAGAAAAATTCCAGATTTCTTTCTTTAGTTTCTCTTTATTTTGATTTAGCATTTTTGGTTTCTACCCAGATTGATGATTGTTTCTATCAAAAAAATTTTGTCAATGAATTCCAACAGTATTGATGTTTTGATGACTTTCTAGAACATTTTGCATTTTGGATTGCTTTTCACTTGGCCTTTGTAGTGATTCGAAGCATTGACGGTTTGAAGTACCTCAAATTACATTGGTCTTTTGTCTTTTTCTTAATCTGACTTGATTGTGAAATCATCCTTTATTGAGAAATAAAGTTACTTGTTTCTTTGCAATTCTTCAAAAAAACTTTGTTAATAGGTTTTTGAATTTCATTTTTTTTTTTTTTTTAACATATTTGAAGTGTTTTTGATCTGTTTGTTATTCTGGACGAATAGATCCTTAGTTTGTTGAACAACTAAGTAAAACATTCTTCAAAAAATCTTAAAGCTTTTATTCATTTAGATTGTTTAAAAAAATTTAGATCTCAAGATTAGTTTTGTAGTTTTGAGTGCAAATTAGTAGATCTCAAAATTAGTTTTATGATTTAAAGTACTTATTAAATTTGTAGATCTCTTTTGAGGGAAAATTGTTTTTGTGCTTCAAGTTTTGAAAAAAAGGATTTAGTTATGACTTCAATCATTTATTGGAAAAAGACAAAAAATATTTTTATAATCATTCTTTATGTTTAAAGGAAAATTGTTTATTAAAAAGTTACATTTCTCAACTCTGCTTTGAATGGTGTTCATTGAAAAGAAAAAGAATTGATTATCATTCTTAGGTGCATTTTAGTGTTTTTAGAGTGATTCTTCACCTGTAAAGTTTCATTTCACTTTCATTGACTTAGAAATAACTCTTAAAGTAACTTTTAATTAAAAATTCATCTGTGATCTTTCTTTTCTGGACTCTTATCACCAACATAGCTTATGCTAGTATCTTGGGGTAGGGAGTAATTAACTCTCCAAGATGGCTAAAACAAACAAGTAGACAAATCTTGCGGTAGGAAGAATTCCAATTGTTGCATCTATGCTCTGGGAAGCTCCTCCTAAAGGAGTTAAGCACAAGATCATATATGAACCAATGGGGTAATCAATCCTTCCTCATTGGGAATGATAGAAGATATACACGTATTAAAAACGGTAAACCTCAGATAGACCATTGTCGAGGAGCCTGGGGTCACTTGTCGGTAAACCTTAGATTATTTCAAGGAGCCTTCAAGGGGATTGAGCTTTGTTACTCTACCCTTGCGTGTGTGTCAGATCGTAAACTGTTCCCCCAGGTATATTTGTTTCAGTTGGTAACCTTAGTGGCTATAATCTTTAGGATTCTTTCCTAAGGTGACGGTGGAGGGAAGATCCCACTGTACCTGGAACAGACGTCGGCTAGACTCACTTGGACTCTCCGGAGGTTTATCTTCACTCGAGATGTATTGATGGAAAGCACCTCGTCTATTTCATTCGCGGGTTAATAGGAGTAAGCCTTCATGTATTTCGTGTGATAAGCTCTACTAAGTTGTATTCATGTCAACTAGTGTTTTATTACAATTACTATTTGTTATGTGATTTGAACTCCTAGTTATTATTTAAGTGTGATTCAACTCTTTGTTTCTTTAAATAATTTGAGGTGTTTTCATTGGAAATTTCTTTGTTTACGTGTGATTAATTAATTTAATCGTGGCGAACTTATAGAATCAATCCAGGAGACTAGTCAGCCCCTTGAATATACACCAAGTCGACTTGAAGGGCTTGGTGCTGCAAGATTTGGGAATACGTAATTTATTAGCAAGATTAGGAGAGTCCAATCACAGAGTTAACATCATTTCAACCAACTTTGGGATTCTAGGATCTAGCCCTCCTGAATCCGGAGAGGGATCTCTCCAATATGTAAAAAGATGGATATTGTCTTTGAAAAGCTTAAGGTAATGATATTAGGCTAGTTATGAAGGCCACGGGTTTTGTTTTGTTTTGGATGGTTGAGCATGGAATGTTACTTGAGGGGAAAGTCCTAAGTGCAAAAGTTTCAAAAGAGAGAAGTTGCAAGCAAATAGAACAGTTTTGATAGATAGATAGATATAACGCTGGTTTTTAGTTCATTGGGCTATGGAGTCATATCTGGGCTTTAATTGAACAACAACATCAAGTGTGATCCAAGGGGCAAGTCATCTATGTCTAAGGATCTCTTTTAAAGTTTGATTTATGGGATGAAGTGATACATTAAGAAGGGGAATTAAACAGATGCAGAACGAAGAGCAGCCTAGGATCTGATAAGTACTTTTAAACCAGTCAGCCTTTGGCAAACACTTAAGGAGGACACGAAAGCAGACTAGGATCTGGCAAGTGCTTTTAAACCAACCAACCTTTGACACACTTCCAATAGAAAACATACAAAACAAGGGGAAACACAAAGATAACACAGAATGGTCTAAGATCTAGCAAGTGCTTCTAAACTAGCCAGCTTTTAACACATTCCAAGGGAAACAATCTGTTAGTTATGCAGACAAGTCTGGGACTAGGGCTAACCATATCTTCCTTCAGTTCATCATCACATAACACATACTGAAAGTAACATTCAGAAATAATATTCAGCTGGGACGATAAAATGAGGGAACACCAGCATTCTCATGCCTAAAACTGAATTAAGTCATTCCTAAATAACACAGATTGGAAGAAAACATTCAAATAAAGATTTCTCGGCCAGAGAAGGTTACTGATATACAGTAGGTCCTAACCCTGTTTAAACTGTTCTTTACAGTGGAAAATGAAACAACATGAAAACAGAAATAAAACAACAAGTTACAAATGAGAATAACATCACCGTCAATATAGATCAGGATCCCATGAAACAACTTTTATATTGATGTCAAACCAGCTACAAACTTCAAGTCCAATGTTTCAGTTCAACAATCATCTTCACTATTCAACCTAACTACTCTAGCACAAACAGAGCTTGAAGGGCCAGAGAATACTATGTACAAATAGAAGTCTCAAGCTCAAGTGTATTTCAAAGTTCTGCAACCAACAACTCCTCATCTTATGTAGAAATACTTATAGGAAGATGAGGAGGTGAGATTTCAACAAAATATCTCAAAGACAGTTAATGCGGAGTGAAGACTTCTCGGCCCTTTGAGAGGCTCGAGGGAAAAATTTACAGGTGGATCACTACATTAACCGTTTCACAATAAATATCAAAGCTCGGTGGAAGCTTTGTTTGACTTTGAGGCTCTGTGTATGTTTTGGAATAACTCTGCAGATATTTATTTATTGGTTTCCTTGCAGAAATAACCTCTTGGCAATGCTGGAGGTAGATATTTCTTTGAGCAATAACTTCGGCCTCTGTTCTGAATGGTTCGAGGCAACAGGTGGCTCGGTGGTAGCTGAGGAATCAATTCGCCTTTAGTTGAAACGGTGGAAGCCTTCTGTCTGATGAAACACTTTAGGTTTTTCCTTTAAACTGTGTTTTAGATTGGGGATTAGGCTTTTGATAACGGTCTTAGCCGTAATCCCCATAAAAATTGTCTTCAATCTTCATCTGTTGTGCTTTATTCTCAAAACTGATAATTTTTAACTGTGTTTGATTAAAAACAGTGTCTCGTCGATGTGCAGACCCGCACTGGGCTTTACGGCATCAATACTCATAGAGTACTGACGAGACATGGAATAGAGCCCCGTGAATGGCCTCTTTAAGATAGCCAGAAGGCACAGGAAACGTCTTTCCCATCCCTCGGCTTTCCTTCATTCTATAATGGAAAACCATTAAAACACCTGCAAAACACAACAACAGTTAAGAAATTCTACGGGAATAGGTTAAAACTGCTTCGGATGGCGGGGGAGGAGCGTAGCCGTCGGATGAGGGCAACCAACGGTGGAGATCTGCATAGAAAGGCAAAAAGGATAGCGGGAGAAGAATAAGGAGGAGCAGTTTTGGACCGTCCGATCTGGACACGTGGACGGTCTAGATCTAATCGGAGGGTCTCAATCGGGGGTGGCACAAAAGGGGATGCGATTGAACTTCCAGTGCGATTAAGCGCTGGCCGTTGATCTGCAGATCAGATCGACGACGGAAAACGAATCGGCGGGTTTTGAAATGGCGGTAGGACTTGCGATCGGAGGGAATAAGGGCCGTTGGATAGGCGGGAAATGGACGGCCCAGATTTAATCGGAGGATCGCAATCGGGGAGGTCACAAAACAACATGCGATTTGAAACTTTGCGATTGAGCGCTGGCCGTTGATTTGAGGACCAGATCGACGGCGGGGAAAGAATTGGAGGTATGGACTTTGATTGATCGGAGGGCACATTTGAAGCATTGCGATTGCGATTGGGCGGGGGCTGCGATTAGCGCTCCACCGTCAGATCTCCGCGGAAGATCAACGGTGCGGAACGCATCGCCAGACTTATTGTTATAAATAAATCGCATCGGAGTTTTGACTATTTACAAAGGATTTGTGCACCCGCCCGACTTCCGATTGCGATTAGCGCTTGGTCCCAGCGCCGGGGCATGTGCAGGGAAGTGGTTTGAAAGGGGTTAGCGGGAGGGGGCTTATGCCTATATTAAGGTCGGAAAGTGGGTTTTGGCCTTTTAAATGGAATTTGAAGGCCGAGGAAAGGAACGATAGAGGGGTAAGGGAGGAAAATGGCCAACAGAGGTTAGGGGAAAGATTTTAAAGGGGATTCTGGGGGTTCGGCACAGCTCAACCAGAAGTTTTAAACCATGTTAGGAGGATTTTCACGAATGGAGGGAGAAACTTATGAAAAGTAGGGAAATAATATGGAGAAAAGGGGGAGTAAATGAAGGTTAGTTATGAGTGGGAGAAAGGGGAAAAATGATGGTTTCTTCAGCAGTTTCTTACAAGAAATCAGCAGAATTAATAGGAAAAGTAATGAAGATTTTGGACAGAGGTATGAGGCCTACAAGGAGTCTTCAAGAGCCAACAAATTTTAGTAATGAAAAATTGTTCCTTGAAGGCTCAAAACAGATTTAGCCACCTTTTGGTATAACAAAATATTATAGGTGGCTAACACTCTGGTATCATCTAGCAGCGGTAGGCTTAGATCAACAGAAATTGGAACTTCATCCATTATAGTTCATCCTGATTATCAAACACCCACAACAGAATACATTCAAGAGCCGATTTCAGTTTTTGAAGTTACTGGTAATATTTCTCCTTCCAGTGAACTAATTGATGAACCTGAAATCTCTAAACTTGAAACTGAACCTTCTGTTTTGGAAACATCCTCAGAATTTATTTCACCAACTTCTAGCGATCTTGGTTCACCTAGAGTAAGAAATATCGTCACTGAAAATCTTCCAGCTGGTCTTATTTCTATTGAAGAAATTACTAATCCAGACAAAGATATATCTCTTCCCGGCTCCCCTCAATCTTTAAATCTTAGGGAGCATGAATCTATTTTCTACAACCCTATTCAAACTAGTGCTTGGTATCTATCCTTAACAAATTTTTTGGAGAATCCGGGTCTTGCTTTTCATCCACCTCGAGTTCCATTTCATCCTACACCCAGAGGTTACTATCCGCCATCCATTATGGCAGGAGAGTCACCCATTTTTTCCCAGACTCCAGAATCATTTTTACGCAGTGGTCCTCCTATTCCTTCAGGATACCAAGCTCTAGCTGGTACTTTCTCAGGAGTAGCTCCACAACCCATTGAAAACGTGTTATCATCTGGTCTTAATGGTCTTAAAATTGAAACGTCGAACGCAGAGCAAATTTTTATGATGTCTGGTAATGTTCCCAATCCTCAACCTCAAGGCAGTCAGTTACCGCCTGGGGGGCAACCTCAAGGAAATCCGTTACCGCCTAGGGGGAAACCTCAGGGTAGTCAGTTATCGCCTGGGGGGCAACCTTCAGGTAGTCTGTTACCACCTGGAGGGCAACCTCAAGGTAGTCAGTTACAACCCGGGGCACAACCTCAAGGTAGCTTTTTTCCAGGACAAACTGTGGAATCATATTATTTTGGTGGACAACCCCAAGGACAGTACATACCTCAAGGTTACCAACAGCCTTCTGGTCAACCATCTATTCAAGGAGCCGGAAATTTACCTCTTAATTATCAACCCTACGTTCAACCAGGTTATGGTCCTTATGTTCAACCTTCTGCAGGACAATACCCTGGAATGATGGTGTGGGATCCATCCCAATATCAATAGCCTATGCAGCCTAATGTGCAGTTGCCTTATCAGCCTGGACAACCTTTATATTCTGGTCCAACCCAGCAACCTGTCCAGCCAACTATTCAAACTCCTGCACCTAGTTTTGTTCAGCAAGCTGGGCCTAGTTCACCTCAGACTCCGCCTCAAACTGCTGCAACCGCTGTAATGACTGTCCAACCTGTAACACCTATTTCTGGAGTATCTGTAACCCTGAGTTCGGTTATCCCTGTATCCGTGCAAATCCCTCAAGTCTATGTACCTCAGTCAGGACCTTCGATTCAGACTTTAGTTCAGATACCTGCAGGACAAATCGGTACAAGTACAGTTGTCACAAGTCAACCACAATTCACATATCAACCTTACCAGGGACAACCTCAATTCGGTCCCTATACACAAAATCCAAACTATCAGTATCAACCGTACCCTAGCTATACTTATCAACAGCCTCAACAACCCCAGTTTGGTACGATTAATCCTGGTTTTCCGGGAGGTTACACAATTCCTAATGCAAATCCGATTCCTAGCTATCCTGGGTATCCACCTCCTGGAACTGCTTTGGCTACTCAAGGTTTTCGTGATCCTAACCATCAATTACCATTTATAGCAACTTTAGATTTACCTGATTTGACGCGCCTTACGAATGATCCAATTTTCTATTATCAGAACTGGCCGCCAATGCCACATAAGTTGCCCAGTGATATACCAAAATTCGAAGGTAAGTCAGGAGAGGATCCATCAAATCACGTTATGACTTATCACCTCTGGTGTGCGTCTAATTCAATAATTAATGATTCAATTCGCTTACGTCTTTTCCAAAGAACTCTTATTGGTCTTGCTGCCAAATGGCACATTGAGTTACCACGGTGTTTTATTTCCTCGATAATCTCACTGCCAGCAACTACTTTCTCACTCATTTTCGCTCACCAGATATTTAATAAATGGCACTAATTATTAACTTGCTTGGGCAATCGTATCATTTATTATTTCACCATCCTAATGGCGAGAGATGCTTGGTGAAAGTTTACATTCCGGATCAAATTTTGGCGGAATGGTTTGTTAAATCATTGTTACCTGGGAAAGATTACTGAAGATGTAGCTAAGGCTGGTGTTGTTACTGAAGAGCAAGTAATTGCTCAAGCTCAGTACCTTGACCTCGTTTATACGCAGTTGGGTACTTTACATGAAACAATCCCAGACCTTCCAAAACAAGGTCAAATAGCTGTTGCTCCTTCAGGGTCTCATGCCGCTGACAGTATGATTGGTACGGTCAATTCTAAAAGTAAGAAGAAATCTTCAAAGAATTCTTCTCCTATTATAACTTTACCTAATTCCCCGAAAGGAGAATCTTCCCCCGAAGTTTCTGCCGATATTCACATCGTAGAAACATCTGCGACCAAATCTAAATCCAGTGGTAAAAAGAAAGGGAAGAATAAAAACAAAAAGAATTCGAAAGAGAAAACTAATAAAAATTAATCCAATGACGAAAAATGTAAACCTCTCTATCCTTGTTTCATTTGTGAAGAGGATCATTTTACGAAAGAATGTCCATATCGAGCCGAAGTTACGATGTTCGTTAAAGGATCTCAACAACCTGCTATCTTGAAGGATCCTTTTCCAACTCAAGATAGTAAGATGATTGGTTCCACATCGACAACTTTAGAAGAACCTATTATGATGATGTCTCATGTAAGGATTGCGACGTGATCGCAAGATTACGGTAATAAGAATCCTGTTGATGGTAAAGAAGCAGAATCTTCTAGTGCAAATGCATCAACTACACCTCCTCCTGTTTCTGGTCCGCTACAGATCGAGAAACAAAATACAGACTTAATAATCAAACCGCCTGCTAAAGGTGTTCTTCGTAAATCAGCTTTCAATCCACATGCGAGAGCTGCTCAGAATTACAACATTGTTGAAGACTTAGTTATTTCCCCTTCAACAATGTCGGCTCTGGAAGTGCTGCAATCATGCCCAACACAACGTAAATTACTTTTGTCTGCCATAGGAGCTGTCGATATTCAGGATTTGAACCTCATAATCTTCGATTTAGAAAATATTACACCGCCTACCTCACCAAAAATATTTTCCGATTCCGTGTGTTAGTAAAAACAAACAACAATTTTCTGACTCAGGATTTGAGAGAGGGAGCCTAACGTGTATTATGCTCATTCAAAGGTTGGAAATCGTCGTTCTTCCTACACTTAATCAATTCCATTTATTCTAAGAATGGATGGGTTTAGATTTGTTCCTGTGGTATTTTGGCAGATTGATCCACAAAAAATGTATAAAAAGTAGCAACCATATGTGGAAGTGTTGATGCCTCAGATTGCATAACCTTCCTAGGTCGCAGTTGGTCTTATGCTATGACTGCTGTTGTTTCTTCGGTCTTTCGACTCATAAAATTTCCATATCAAGGAAAGATCGTTACAATAGATCAGTTAACTTATTTCTCCTTCGACCCAGCCTCTACAGAAACAATCTAGCACATTGGTAAAGCGGCTATCCCTTATAAGGATGTTGGAGTAGGATTGATTAAATATTCTGGTTTACTAGGAACTTTTTCCTTTCCTCCTCCTAACGTATCACCTGTTGTTGCAAATATTTACATGATTTCATCAAACACTGTTATGTTTGATGATCCTTGGATTATACCTTCCGACTCTGAGTTAGATTCAATTGATGGCATGATGCCTTTGAGTCCATTTGAAATTGCATATTAGGTTGTACAGTCATTTTCCGACACCTCTTCAACCGGAATTGATCTAATGAATGGGATCCATGAGGAATCACTTTCTATATCCAGTTTAGCCACAACGAAATTTCCTGATCTTGTCTATACTGATGAGCACATTCGTGAATTTTTGTTTGTTGATGATTTACCATGGGAAGATCTACATCACCGATCTTCATTTCTACCTGAACTAGATTATTTTGAAAATGATTTCGCTTCAATTTTTACTGCTGAATATGTCAAAGAACCATAGAATCCATTACAAAATCCTGATTCTGAGTTAAATTTGGAAAATATTTCTCAAACGGTTCCAATTGACATTTCAATAAAACCAGGAATAATTGAAAACATTCATATAGGTGCTTGCTGTACTGAAGATGAAATTAAAGCTTATAAAGCCCTATTTCAAGAATTTCGTGATGTGTTCGCCTGGTCCTATGAAGAAATGCCAGGAATTGATCCGTCAATTGTTGTACATGACATTAAGACTTACCCGGATGTTAAACCTGTTCGTCAACATTTACGTCAAATACATTCTAGAAAAGCTGCTGCTATCAAAGCAGAAGTTGAAAAATTACTTCATGCAGGTTTCATATATCCAATTCCATTAACAGATTGGGTATCAAATATTGTTCCTGTGACTAAAAAACAAGGAACCATACGAGTATGTATCGATTATAGGGATATCAATCGAGCTTGTCCTAAAGACAATTATCCAACCCCCTATATCGATCAAAAAATTGATGATTGTGCTGGCAGTGAAATGTTTCTTTTATGGATGGCTTTTCAGGCTACAATCAAATAAACATACTCCCTACTGATCAACCAAAAACATCTTTTATTTGTCCATGGGGGACGTTTGCTTATTGCAAACTACCCTTTGGATTAAAGAATGTTGGAGCAAATTTTCAACGGGCAATGTCTTACGCATTTCATGACATTAAACACATTGTGTAGCCTTATCTCGATGATTTACCTGCTCATTCGTTGCATAGGGCCGACCATCTCACTCATTTACGAGCCATCTTTATGAGATGTCGGGATTATCGAATTAGGCTGAATCCACAAAAATGTGTTTTCTGTGTAGAATCAGGTCGTTTAATGGGATTTGTTGTTTCAAAAGCAGGCATTCACGTCGATCCGTCGAAGGTCGAAGCTATTGTTAAATTACCTCCTCCTTTGACTTTACGCCAACTCCAAAGTTTGCAGGGGAAATCAAATTTTTTACATCGATTCATTCCTAACTATGCCGAGCTTACAAAAGGTTTTACCCGTTTGTTGAAACAAAACATTCCATTCTTTTGGGATGAGATCGCTGATCGATCTTTTGATGCACTTAAACACGCGTTGACCCATGCACCGTTATTGCATCCTCCCAACTACAATCAGGATTACTTTTTGTACCTCGTCGCTTCTCATTCCACCATTGGGATGGTATTAGTGCAGGAAGATGAATCTCACAATGAACATGTGATTTATTATCTTAGTCGAAATCTGCATCCGACTGAGATCAAATATACACATGTGGATAAATTGGCCTTGGCAGCTGTACAAGCTGTCCAAAGATTTAGACATTACATTTTGTTACGCAAAACCACAGTAGTTTCTAACTGTAACCCTATCATGTACATTTTGACCAAACAATTTCTAGGGGGCAAGTATTCCAAATGGATAGTCATCCTACAGGAATTTGACTTAGAATTTGAAAAATCCAAGGCAAAGAAATCTTTGGTCTTTGCGGAACTAATGTGTGATTTCCCCTCTACTGATATTGAAATAGTGGCAGAGGAGTCCATTGTGGACGAATCTTTGTTTCTTATCAGTAATATTGATCCATGGTATGGAGATATTATCATTTATCTCCAAACCCAATCTTTTCGGTCTGAAATCTCACGATCTCAGCGACACAAAATACGTTTCCAACCCCAACAATATAATATTATTTGTGATACACTTTATTGTCGTGGAGCAGATTCTGTTTTTCGATGCTGTCTTACTCATGATGAAGCTGAAAAGGTTTTAAATGATTGCCATTCTAGAGCATGTGGCGGTCATATGTCTGGGTATACCACTGCCCAAAAGATATTGCGCGCCAGTTATTTCTGGCCATCATTATTCAAAGATTGTATTTATGCGGTCCGGAAATGCCACAATTGTCAACTTTTTGATCGTAAAATGTGCGCGCCACCCGCTCCTCTTCACCCTATAATTGCTATTGGTCCTTTCACGAAATGGGGTATCGATTTTATTGCATGTAACCCTCACTCGGCCGGGGGGCATGCGTATATTATCTTAGCAGTAGATTATTTTACTAAGTGGGCCGAGGTGATGCCTACATTTTCGGCTGATGGCAAGACTACTGTAACTTTCATATTTAATCACATAATTGCTAGGTTCGGTGTTCCTCAAGCCATTATTACAGATCATGGAAGTCATTTTCGGAATGTCATGATGACTGAACTGACAGATCAACTTGGCCTGCGTCACGATAGTTCCACTCCGTATTATCCACAAGCCAATGGTCTGGTTGAAGCCATCAATAAATTTTTAGTCACCATGATCAAACACATTATTGGTATTCACAAGACGAATTGGCATTCCATGTTATTTTCAGCACTTTGGGCATATCGAACCTTGGTAAAAACATCAACTGGTTTCACTCCCTTTCAACTCGTTTACAGTTTGGAAGCTGTGTTGCCAATTGAACGCGAAATCCCGTCACTGAAATTAGCCATAGAATTACTCTCAGCTACGTCTGAAGAGGAAAAACTTTTCTTGTACTTGGCTCAACTAGATGAGAATCGACGAAATGCTGCAATAGCAAACGAGGCTCATGTTAAACGAATTAAAGCTCAGTATGATAGAAGCGTGACCCCTCGAAATTTTTCAGAAGGAGACCTAGTTTTACTTTATGATCAAGCCAACGATAAGCTAGGAGCTGGGAAATTCATGCCTATGTGGCATGGTCCTTTCATTTTCAAACGAAAGTTAGCAAAAGGAGCCTATGAGTTGATAGATTTTGATGGTGTCCCTTTGGATAAACCCAGAAATGGGCTTTATCTAAAGCGATATTATGCTTAAAACTTGGTGTGGAGATTTTTTATTAGATTATATTTCTTTACTGCTGGTGTGTCTTAGATTAGAAAAGTGTGCCTAGTTTAGAAGTGTGTTTTTATCACTATTCCTGCTTATCTGAGTTTTACTCCTGATATTGTAGATGTCGACGTCTCTTCAAACCTACATTGGTTTTGCTGATGGTGCTTGTCGTAGTACACGGAACATTTCTTCCACAGCTTGGGTTATTTATTCACCCTCTGACGAGTTAATATCCATGCATGGGGTAAGCCTTGGTCAAATAACGAATAACATTGCCAAGTATAGTGCAGTGATTGAGTTATGGTCTGAATCCATATCATTTGGAATTCGGAGTTTGATTGTTAGGTTGGATTCTGAACTTGTTGTATTACAGCTTAACAGGGTCTATACCATTAGGAATCCAGTGTTATTACGGTTATTTTTAAGAGTTCGTATCTTGGAACGTGAATTTGATTATATCGAATATCAACATATTCCAAGACATTGAAATACATTAGCAGATGCAGTTGCTTCTAGTATGATAAATCACCATTTGCAATAATCAAAACAGTAAATCAAACAACATCCATAACATGCACACAGATAGCCGGTAAATAGTGATATATCATAATATATGAGTGTTTTCAAAAAAAAAATATACATCGTCTTCGATCATAGGTTTAAGACACCTTATGATCGGTAAAATTATAACACAAAAAGTCAAAATATGAGTGTACAACACGATCATCCCATCACTGATGGTGATCACGATAAGAGACCACTGCTCGAGCCACCCTACATAGGAACCTCCTAAAAGGTCCTGGAACACCAATCACATATCTCTGTAATCTGAGTGGAATCTCATCTATGTCCGTCTCTGGAATATCTAGAGTCAGGTGCTCTAGGTAATGCTCTAAGTCAGACAAGATTTCCGCTGATTGGCCTGCTGGGGCTAGGGCTGGTGCAACTGCAGCTAGTTGTCTTCTGTCATAAGGTTGGAGATGGGCTGGTCACCGTGGGCCCACATCTACATTCAAAATTTTTGGTTATTAGCTTCAAAGACGATAAAAAAAAAAAAATTAATTAGAACTTAGAAATTGTTGAAAATGATTTTACCTGATTCATCCCACTGTTCCCCGGTTGGGAGAGTCATCTCTCGATCGCCGCGGAAATCTATCCCAGCATATGGAAAGTCCTCTATGGTAAAAATTTGGCGATCTAGCCAACGAAAATATGAAGGAGGAAATCGAACAATTTCAGAGCCCTCAATACTGTGACGGGCCATCAGTGCGACCCAACGAGTCATCTTAGGTTCTCGAACTCTACTGGCATCAACAGAAATACTTTGCGGAGCTAGCATGGGGATCCTCTCTAGAGCAAAGGTAACGACAATGGATCCATATCCAAAGTTTTTTAGTTTACCATTCTTTGCTCTGGTCAATTGGCCTTTTATATTGGCCAACACAGCTTCGCACCAGTTGAAAATGGTGCCGCGAAAACAGTCCACAGCAATACGCATTTGGGAACCGGTAGCCATATGCAGCGTAGCACTCCCACACAGTCTGGTAACAGTAAATGCAATAACTTTCAACTCGGGATGGATGATGTTTTTTATGTCAATCCGTTTGTCCCTAGGGTTTGCCTGATCATTACAGAATTCTAGTTGAAGACTAGCGACAGACTGGCCACCCGGCCTAGTCCCAAACAGAGAAACTTGTTAGAAAATAAATATCCTCCAGCTCAATTTCGAGCCAGTGGCCACCAATAATGAAACACTGGTCCTGCATGTTTCACCTGTTTACCAACCATGTTAGGAGGTCTACCTGTGCCCTCATGCCTTGGATGGCCCAGAATTTATATATACCGCATGATTTTAATGCTTGCATTATGGGCAAATGAAGCATTGCGGCGTCATCCACGTCCTCATGTTCGCGTTCTCTCCAAATCAACATCTTGTTACTCCTACAATGCATAAAAACACAAGTTAGAACAATCTAATTTGGAAATTTTTGGGCGGCAAATGAGAAATTTGAGTTTTAAATTTAAACGCACGGGGACCGTACTTAGCCTTTATACACAGTGCGTAGAAACGCACGCGCTCTATGTAATGAGTGTGGACCCACGACTTTTTTCATATAGAAAAAAGTCGGGGTCCGCAGGTCCTATGTGTCTCACCTGCGGACCCCCGCGGGCGAATTTTTAAACCATATTTTTCCCTAAAAATAAAATCTAAAGCCTAAAATTGGATTGTAAATGGATGAAATACAAGATTAAGAGGTCGTGGATTACCTGGGACTGACGGTTCTCGATTTCGCCGGACGGATTTTCCAGAATCTTCACAGGAACTTTCTTACCCAAAAGCTTTTTACTTTTCACTCTGAAACTGAACAGTAAAAATGAAATTGAAAAAGTCCTTTTTATAAGTTTTTTCGAATAGATAAATTTTTAATTTGTTTATTTTTCACTTTAAAAAGGGTATTTTTGAAAGCATTTTTACTTATCTTAAATAGGTATGTGTAATGTTTCAAGTTTTTGTGCAGAAATTGGATTTTTCAGGAGAATTGATCATTTTTCAACAAAGAGCATACTTTTATCACTTTTTCGGACTCTTTCAAAAATTCACAAAAAAGCGAAACATTGGAGTTCTCTTTTTAGCCCTTTTCAGACTCTCTAAACATGAAAATATTGTCGAGTACTTGATTGTTCGAACTTGTTAAAGTAAATGAATAATCGTCCCTTCAGTATAAGTTTACCCCTTTTACGGACTGAAATGGACTATTTACGAAAAAGGTATACGTTGACTAATTACGGTCAATAGAGT
This sequence comes from Pinus albicaulis, assembly GCA_034641835.2. Classification (NCBI taxonomy): domain Eukaryota; kingdom Viridiplantae; phylum Streptophyta; class Pinopsida; order Pinales; family Pinaceae; genus Pinus; species Pinus albicaulis. The sequence continues at coordinate 1,937,353,870 of CM076575.1, forward strand.
TCTCTCCCGCATTATTTTATCCTTTTTCGGGCTCAAGAGACTAAATTTACGAAAAAGTACACCCATGGAGTTTTCTTAAGATTTTCTTCTGACTCCCTAAAATTGAAAAACACCGAGTTTCTCCTATACTGGACTTGTTAAAATTTAACAGTAAAGGACCTGTTCAATTTTAAAAGAGGAACGAACCACTCCTTCTTAGGTTTCGAATTTTAAACTAATTTGGACTCATCCGAAGGATGAGCTTATAAGCAAGCAAATGTTATCCTCCTCAAGCTTGTCAAAAATAAAGAGGTACTTGCCAGAAATGGTGGGGGAAAAGAGAGAAAAATGGGCGTGTTTTTTGTATTTTGATTTTTTGAAAATCCAGTCAACCACTCTTGAACACGACACTTTCATTCACCTGGGTTGGGAAATCCTTTGCCTAACAATTAATCAAACCACATTGAAAGTCTTCAACCGGTTTCTAGATATTAGCTTTGGGTCAATTGTCACCAAGCCATCTGCAGTGTCGTTATGTGTTCAAGAGGACAGTTCAAATAAACCATTCATCTGCAAAATATCTGTCATCCATTTTGACCATCCCTGAGTCAGTCCTTGTCAATATATTTTCAAAACTTGATCTATGATTTTGTGTTGTAGGCTTGCCTACGACGGATCACTTTCTATCGACGACAGCTCATTATCTAGGAAGTTGATCTAGAAATCGTCAGTACCTTGGAATCTGCATGCCTCAATGGCAGCTTTCTCGCCTTCGACAACAGGTTGCATCATTGACCTTCGATCGAATGATTCTATGAGATGTTCGACTCCAGCTCATTCATTCACATTTCATGGATTGTACTGGGTACTTTGAGAACCATTGAAATTACTGGTGGTTTCTCTCACACTTGTTAACAGTTTACATCATTGACTGGTAATCAAGTGGTTTCTACCATGTTCGACTTCAACACATTTATTCACATGGATAGAATCGTACCATTTCGAGAAGCGGAAATCAAGACCCTGGATCTAGTTTCTACCATCCAGGCTGCGAGGAATTTTGTAATAATTCATACACTAGACTATTTATAAACAGATGGCTGTGTCCATACTGTGTCTACACATGTATATACTGTGATGTATTCAAAATCATTCCTGTATCAGAACAATTTAAGTTAGTTCTAGATAGTTTTGATCTAAGTATGGGAATTCCTACCTCAGCGATGATATGTTTACATATATATATTTTGCATTGAGTGTTTTTACAGGTTCCGACTGGGGTGTCCACAGGATGATCCTTGAAATAATAAAGTACTACACTTCATATATGATAGATTTCAGTTTCATCTATTCCAGACTTTGCACTTTAGGGGGCAATCTGTTACATTAAAAATTGTCATCCTGACATTCTGCTAAGGGTATGAGCTCATTATAACTCATACTTCCTCCTTTTGCAAGTCTAACATATCAGTTCTTCATATCAAGCCTTGAAAATCAGAGAAAATTTCCTAGAAATCTCCTAAACTTTGGTATCGCACTTTCTCTATACATTGCCTGCGGGCCCGCACCTAATGTTCAGCTATCCTGCGGACCAAAACTGCACTTTCTATGTATTATAGGTGCGGACTCCTGTAAAACTAAAAAAGGCGAGAAAGCAAAGTTAAAAAGTTGATTTGAGATTAATTCTAAAAGATTCTAGACAATAATTTTCGGGAATAAGTACGCTTTGATAAGGTACATGTACCCCTTACCTTATGGAGCTAACCCCTTGATGTGAGGAGCTTATCCCTTTAAAGGAGGATTCTACCCCTTCATATTTGGAACATAAAAACCTCCTCTTTTCCATTATAAAAAGAGGCATTGGGTAGCCTCAAAGGGAGTTGGAGCTTTAGAATATTTGAAGATAAGTGCTGTTGAGATTCAGACTCAGTTAAAGCAAGACTTTTGTGAGGAGATATCACATACCTCTATTTGTCTTGGTTGAAAGAGTGTAGAGCTTGTCAAAGTAGAGGAGACTCCTGCTTCGGACCCCGGGAAGGCCTGTGCAACATCAAGGCTCAGGTTGTAAGGTTTTCTTTCTTTTGAAATTAATACAAATATACTCATTTTTCTCAATAAGTTGTTTGTTAATGGTTTATTTCATAGACTCCTTGATCACTATTATAAGCATGATTTATGATGATGTCTATACAGGTGCTATGTAATACTTTGCTTTCTTGTGACTGCAGGTTTACAAACGAAACTCCTTCAAGCGCGCGAAGGATAACAACAACTTCAAACAAGCACTGGACATAAGGTAGGTCTTTTAACACCTATATAGAGCTTTTCATATATCATATATGCTTAGAGAAAGATTAGTTTATTTGGCTGTTTGTTGCTAGATACTTTTAGTACTAGGGAGATCGGTCTTGTCCACAAGAACGATTTATTCGTCCAACAAATTGGCAACTCCGCTGGGGAAGAACTTGTTGTGTTTTTTGTTCTCTTTTACTTTGATTTGAGGAAACATTTTTCTTAGTTTTTGATTGATAGACATCTTCCTGGGTAGTTTAGGTTTTCTCTGTTTTAGAAAATTTTCAAATCTTTAGTGTTTTTCTCTAATTTTTTCTGTGACCGCACTCTGTCTTCTTTTGACAGTGCGGGCAGTTTCGCATCTTCTTTTAGTAAACAGTGCGGTACCGCACCTGGTACTTCTGGAAGCCTGCGGACCCTGTTTAAATTTTAGAAAAACTCTAGATTTCTTTCTTTAGTTTATCTTTATTTTCATTTAGTATTTTGATTTCTGCCCAGATTGATTATTCTTTCTGTCAAAAACTTTCTATGAATGAATTCAACAGTGTTGATATTTTGATGATTTTCTAGAAGATTTTTCATTTTGGATTGTTTTTCACTTGGTATTTGTAGCGATTTGAAGCATTTGACATTTTGAAATACCTCAGATTACATCTGTTTTCTTGTCTTTTTGCTGAATTTGACCTGCTTGTGAAATCATCCTTTATTGAGAAATAGAGCTACTTGTTTCTTTGCAAATCTTCGAAAAAGAACTTTGTTATTGGTTTTTGAATTTCATTTTTAAAACATAATTGAGTGTTTTTGATCTGTTTTTTATTCTGGACGAATAGATCCTTAGTTTTCTGAATAACTAAGTAAAACATTCTTCAAAAAAAAATATTAAAGCTTTTATTCATTTAGATTGTTTAAAAAAAAATTTAGATCTCAAGATTAGATTTGTAGTTTTGAGTGCAAATTAGTAGGTCTCAAAATTAGATTTGAAGTTTTGAGTGCTTTTTAGAAATTTGTAGATCTCTTTTGAAGAAAAATTGTTTTTGTAGCTACAAGTTTTGAAAGAAAAAGGATTTCGTTGTGAGCTTCAATCATTTATTGGAAAAGACAAAAATATTTTCTTTCGCTCATTCTTTATGTTTAAAGGAAGAATTGTTTATTAAAAAGATTGCATTCGCTAACTCTTTCTTTAGATAGAAGTTCATTGAAAGAAAAAGAATTGATTATCATTTTTAGGTGCATTTTTAGTGTTTTGGAAGTCGAGTTTTCACACCACCAAAGTTTCATTTCCGCACCCATTGACTTAAGGAACAACTCTTAAAAGAAACGCTTAATTAAAATTCATCTAGCAATCTTTTATTTTCTAGGGCTCTTATCACCAACATAGCTTAGGCTAGTATCTTGGAGTAGGGAGTAATTAACTCTCCAAGATAGTAAAAACAAACAAGTAGATAAATCTTGCGGTAGGAAGAAATTCCAATTGTTGCATCTATGCTCTGGGAAGCTCCTCCTAAAGGAGTCAAGCACGAGATCATATCTGAACCAGTGAGGTAATCAATCCTTCCTCATTGGGAACGATAGAAGATATACACATATTAACAACGGTAAACCTCGAATAGACCATTGTCGAGGAGCCAGGGGTCACTTGTTGGAATACCTTGGATTATTTCAAGGAGCATTCAAGGGGATTGAGCTTTGTTACTCTGCCTTTGCGTGTGTGTCGGATCGTAGACTCTTCCCCCAGGTATATTTGTTTCTGTTGGTAACCTTAGAGGCCATAATCTTTAGGATTCTTTCTTAAGGTGACGGTGGAGGGAAGATCCCACTGTACCTGGAGCAGACGTCGGCTAGACTCACTTGGACTCTCCGGAGGGTTATCTTCACTCAAGATGGTATAGTGGAGAAACTTGCACCAGTCTGTTTCATTAAGCAGGTTGTCGGGGTAACTGTTCCAACCGCCCTTTTCGTATTAAATTTCTACTAAGTTGGATTTCATCACCAACTAGTGTTTTTAGTACGGAAAATTACTGTTTGTGTGTGGTTTGAACTCTTAGATTTTTTAAGCGTATGATTCAACTGTTTGTTTCTTAGAGACTTTAGGTGTTTTCATTGAAATTTTCTTTGGTTGCGTGTGATTAATTAATTTTTAATCGTGGCGGACTTTCCAAGACAATCCCGGAGACTACAAGGGAAACCCCCTGAATATACACCAAGTCACCTTGAAGGGCTACGTGCTCTGGTATCATCTAGCAGCAGTAGGATTAGGTCAACGGAAATTGGAACATCATCTATTGTAATTCATCCTAATTATCAAACACCTACAACAGAATACATTCAAGAGCCGATTTCAGTTTCTGAAGTTACTGGTTATATTTCTCATACCAGTGAACTAGTTGATGAACCTGAAATCTCTGAACCTGAAACTAAACTTTCTGTTTTAGAAACATCCTCAGGATTTATTTCACCAACTTCTAGCGATCTTGGTTCACCTAGGGTAAGAAATATCGTCACTGATGATCTTCCAGCTGGTCTTATTTCTATTGAAGAACTTACTAATCCAGACGAAGATATATCTCTTCCCGACTCCCCTCAATCTTTAAATCTTAGGGAGCGTGAATCTATTTTCTACAGCCCTATTCGAACTAGTGCTTGGTATCTATCCTTAACAATTTTTTTAGAAAATCCGGGTCTTGCTTTTCATCCACCTCGAGTTTCATTTCATCCTACACCCAGAGGTTACTATCCAACATCCATTATGGCAGGAGAGTCATCGATGTTCTCTCAGACTCCGGAATAATTTTTACACGGTGGTCCTCCTGTTCCTTCGGGATACCAGGCTCTATCTGGTACTTTCTCGAGACCAACTCCTCAACCCATTGAAAACGTGTGATCATCTGGTCTTAATGGTCTTAAAATTGAAACGTTGAACGCAGAGAAAATTTTTATGATGTCTGGTAATGTTCCCAATCCTCAACCACAAGGCAGTCAGTTACCGCCTGGGGGGAAACCTCAATGAAATCCATTACCACCTGGGGGGCAACCTCAGGGTAGTCAGTTACCGCCTGGGGGGCAACCTCAAGGTAGTCAGTTACCACCAGGGGCACAACCTTAAGGTAGCTTTTTCCTAGAACAAACTGTGGAATCATATTATTTTGGGGGACAACCCCAATGACAGTACATACCTCAAGGGTATCAACCTTCAAGACAGTACATACCTCAAGGTCAACCCCAAACTCAATATGCTCCTCAGGGTCCTTATCAACCGCAGCCTCAGTACGTGCCTCAGGGTTATCAACCTCAAGGTCAGTACCCAATTCAAGGTTACCAATAGCCTTCTGGTCAACCATCTATTCAAGGAGCCGGAAATTTACCTCTTAATTATCAACCCTACATTCAACCAGGTTATGGTCCTTATGTTCAACCTTCTACGGGACAATACCCCGGAATGATGGTGTGGGATCCATCCCAATATCAACAGCCTATGCAGCCTAATGTGCAGTTGCCTTATCAGCCTGGACAACCTTTAATTTCCGGTTCAACCCAGCAACCTGTCCAGCCAGCTATTCAAACTCCTGCACCTAGTTCAGTTTAGCAGGCCGGGCCTAGTTCACCTCAGACTCCGCCACAAACTGTTGTAACCGCTACACCGACTGTCCAACTTGTAACACCTGTTTCTGGAGTATCTGTAACCCCGAGTTCGGCTATCCCTATATTCGTGCAAATCCCTCAAGTCTCTGTACCTCAGTCAGGACCTTCACAAGTCAACCGCAATTCACGTATCAACCGTACCAGGGACAGCCGCAATTCGGTCCCTATACACAAAATCCAAACTATTAGTATCAACAGTACCCTAGCTATACTTATCAATAGCCTCAAAAACCCCAGTTTGGTACAATTAATCCTGGTTTTCCGGGAGGTTACACAATTCCTAATGCAAATCCAATTCCCAGCTATCCTGGGTATCCACATCCTGGAACTGCTTTGGATACTCAAGGTTTTCGTGATCCTAACCGTCAATTACCATTTATAGCAACTTTAGATTTACCTGATTTGACGCGCCTTATGAATGATCCAATTTTCTATTATCAGTACTGGCCGCCAATGCCACATAAGTTGCCCAGTGATATACCAAAATTCGAAGGTAAGTCAGGAGATGATCCATCAAATCACGTCATGACTTATCACCTTTGGTGTGCGTCTAATTCAATTATTGATGATTCGATTTGCTTACGTCTTTTCCAAAGAACTCTTATTGGTCTTGCATCCAAATGGTACATTGAGTTACCACGAGGCTCATTTCATAACTTTAGTCAGTTAGCAACTGTCTTCTTGACTCATTTTCAATTGCCAGTCAGATACGACAATGGCACGGAATTATTAACTTCGCTGAAAAAATCCACGTCTACGTATATTTCTGATCATATCCATGAATGGCGACGTAGGAGACGTTTGGTGAAAGTTTATATTCCGGATCAAATTTTGGCAGAATGGTTTGTTAAATCATTGTTACCCAATATTACTGAAGATGTAGCTAAGGCTGGTGTTGTTACTGAAGAGCAAGTAATTTCTCAAGCTCAGTACCTTGACCTTGTTTATACACAGTCAGGTACTTTACATGAAGAAATCCCAGACCTTCCAAAACAAGGTCAAATAGCTGCTGCTCCTTCAGGGTCTCATGCCGCTGACGGTATGATTGGTACAGTCAATTCTAAAAGCAAGAAGAAATCTTCAAATAATTCTTCTCCTATTATAAATTTACCTGATTCCCCGAAAGGAGAATCTTCCCCCGAAGTTTCTGCTGATATTCACGTCGTAGAGACATCTATGACCAAATCTAAATCTAGTGGTAAAAAGAAAGGGAAGAATAAAACAAAAAGAATTCAAAAGAGAAAACTGATAAAGATGAATCCAATGACGAAAAACGTAAACCTCTCTATCCTTGTTTCATTTGTGAACAAGATCATTTCACGAAAGAATGTCCATATCGAGCGGAAGTTACGAAATTCGTTAAAGGATCGCAACAACCTGCTGTCTTGAAGGATCCTTTTCCAATTCAAGATAGTAATATGGTTGGTTCTACCTCGACTACTTTTGAAGAACCTATTATGATGATGTCTCATGTAAGGATTGTGACACGATCGCAAGAGTACGGTAGTAAGAATCCTGTTGATGGTAAAGAAGAAGAATCTTCTAACGCAAATGCATCAACTACACTTCCTCATGTTTCTGGTCTGCTACAGATCGAGAAACAAAATCCAAAATTAATAATCAAACCACCTGCTAAAGGTGTTATTCGTAAATTAGCTTTCAATCCACATGCGAGAGCTGCTCAGAATTACAACATTGTTGAAGACTTAGCTATTTCTCCTTCAGCAATGTCGGCTTTGGAAGTGCTGCAATCATGCCTAACACAGCGTAAATTGCTTTTGTCTGCTATAGGAGCTGTCGATATTCAGGATTCCAATATTATAATCTTCGATTTAGAGAATAGTACACCTCGTTTACCTCACCAAATGGCTTTCTAGATTCTAGTGTTAGTAAAAAACAGACCAATATTTCGGACTGTGACTGATGAGGGAGCTTCAACATGTAATATGTTTATTCAGTGTTGGAAATCACTTGGTTCTCCTACACTTAACCAATCTCCAACGATTCTTAAGGCTTTTGATGGTCGAGGTTTTCAACCTTTTGGTATTTTGTAGGATTTACCCATAGGGGTCGAAGGTAAAATAGTAAATCTAGATGTGGAAGTGGTTGATGCCCCTCTAGATTACAACCTTCTCCTAGGTCGCAGTTGGTCTTATGCTATGACTGCTATTGTTTCTTCGGTCTTTCGACTCATAAAATTTCCATATCAAGGAAAGATCATTACAATAGATCAGTTAACTTATTTCTCTTTCGACCTAGCTTCTACAGAAACAATCCAGCACGTTGGTAAAGCGGCTATCCCTTATAAGGATGTTGGAGTAGGATTGATTAAAGATTCTGGTTTACTAGGAACTTTTTCCTTTCCTCCTCCTAACGTATCGCCTTCTATTGCAAATATTCACATGATTTTGTCAGACACTGTAACGTTTGATGATCCTTGGATCGTACCCTCCGAGTCCGAGTTAGATTCAATTGATGGCATGATGCCTTTGAGTCCATTTGAAATTGCATATCAGGCAGTACAGTCATTTTCCGACACCTCTTCAACCGGAATTGATCCAATGAATGGGATCCATGAGGAATCACTTTCTATATCTAGTTCAGCCACAACGACATTTCCTGAACTTGTTCATACTGATGAACAAATTTGTGAGTTTTTGTCTGTTGATGATTTACCATGGGAAGATCTACATCACCGATCTTCGTTTCTACCTGAGCTAGATCATTTTGAAGATGATTTCGCTTCAATTTTTACTGCTGAATATGTTAAAGAACCACAGAATCCTTTGCAAAATCCTGATTCTGAATTAAATTTGGAAAATATATCTCGAACGGTTCCCATTGACATTTCAATAAAACCAGGAATAATTGAAAACATTCATATAGGTGCTTGTTGTACGGAAGATGAAATTCAAATTTATAAACCCCTATTTCAAGAATTTCGTGATGTGTTTGCCTGGTCCTATGAAGAAATGCCAGGAATTGATCCGTAAATCGTTGTACATGAAATTAAGACTTACCCGGATGCTAAACCTGTTCGTCAACGTTTACGTCAAATTCATCCTAGAAAGCTGCTGCTATCAAAGCATAAGTTGAAAAATTACTTCGTGTAGGATTCATTTATCCAATCCCCTTAACGGATTGGGTATCAAATATTGTTCCTGTGACTAAAAAACAAGGAACAATAAGAGTATGTATCGATTATAGGGATATTAATCGAGCTTGTCCCAAGGACAATTATCCAACCCCCTATATCGATCAAATAATTGATAATTGTGCTGGTAGTGAAATGTTTTCTTTTATGGATGGATTTTCAGGCTACAATCAAATAAACATACTCCCTGCTGATCAACTGAAAACAACTTTTATTTTTCCACGGGGGACGTTTGCTTATTGCAAACTACCTTTTGGATTAAAGAACGTTGGAGCAACTTTTCAACGGGCAATGTCTTACGCATTTCATGACATTAAACACATTGTGCAGCCTTATCTCGATGATTTACCTTCTCATTCGTTACATAGGGTAGACCATCTCACTCATTTACGAGCCATCTTTATGAGATGTCGGCATTATCGAATTAGGTTGAATCCACACAAATGTGTTTTCTGTGTAGAATCGGGTCGTTTACTGGGATTTGTTGTTTCAAAAGCAGGCATTCTCGTCGATCTGTCGAAGGTCGAAGCTATTGTTAAATTGCCTCCTCCTTCGACTTTATGCCGACTCCAAAGTTTGCAGGGGAAAGCAAACTTTTTACGTCGACTCATTCCTAACTATGCCGAGCTTACAAAGGGTTTTACCCGATTGTTGAAACAGAACATTCCATTCTTTTTGGATGAGATCGCTAATCGATCTTTTGATGCACTTAAACACGCGTTGACCCATGCACCATCATTGCATCCTCCCAACTACAATCAGGATTACTTTTTGTACCTCGCTGCTTCTCATTCCACCATTGGGATGGTATTAGTGCAGGAAGATGAATCTCACAATGAACATGTGATTTATTATCTTAGTCGAAATCTGCATCCGACTGAGATCAAATATACACGTGGAGAAATTGGCCTTGGCAGCTGTACAAGCTGTCCAAAGATTTAGACATTACATTTTGTTACGCAAAACCACAGTAGTTTCTAACTGTAACCCTATCATGTACATTTTGACCAAACAATTTCTAGGGGGCAAGTATTCCAAATGGATAGTCATCCTACAGGAATTTGACTTAGAATTTGAAAAATCCAAGGCAAAGAAATCTTTGGTCTTTGCGGAACTAATGTGTGATTTCCCCTCTACTGATATTGAAACAGTGGCAGAGGAGTCCATTGTGGACGAATCTTTGTTTCTTATCAGTACTATTGATCCATGGTATGGAGATATTATCGTTTATCCCCAAACCCAATCTTTTCGGCCTGAAATCTCACGATATTAGCGACGGAAAATACATTTCCAATCCCAACAGTATAATATTATTGGTGATACACTTTATTGTCGTGGAGCGGATTCTGTTTTTCGACGCTGTCTTACTCATGATGAAGATGAAAAGGTTTTAAATGATTGCCATTCTGGAGCATGTGGAGGTCATATGTCTGGGTATACCACTGCCCAAAAGATATTGTGCGCCAGTTATTTCTGGCCATCATTATTCAAAGATTGTATTTATGCGGTCTGGAAATGCCACAATTGTCAACTTTTTGATCGTAAAATGCACGCGCCACCCGCTCCTATTCACCCTGTAATTTCTGTTGGTCCTTTCGCGAAATGGGGTATCGATTTTATTGCATGTAACCCTCACTCGGCTAGGGGGCATGCCTATATTATCTTAGCAGTAGATTATTTTACTAAGTGGGCCGAGGCGATGCCTACATTTTTGGCTGACGGCAAGACTGCTGCAACTTTCGTATTTAATCACATAATTGCTAGGTTCGGTGTTCCTCAAGCCATTATTACAGATCATGGAAGTCATTTTCGAAATGTCATGATGACTGAACTGACAGATCAACTTGGCCTGCGTCACGATAGTTCCACTCCGTATTATCCACAAGACAATGGTCTGGTTGAAGCCATCAATAAAGTTTTAGTCACCATGATCAAACGCATTATTGGTATTCACAAGACGAATTGGAATTCCATGTTATTTTCAGCACTTTGGGCATATCGAACCTCGGTAAAAACATCAACTGGTTTCACTCCCTTTCAACTCGTTTACGGTTTGGAAGCTGTGTTGCCGATTGAACGCAAAATTCCGTCACTTAAATTAGCCATAGAATTACTCCCAGCTACATCTGAAGAGGAAAAACGTTTCTTGTACTTGGCTCAACTAGATGAGAATCAACGAAATGCTGCAATAGCAAACGAGGCTCATGTTAAATGAATTAAAGCTCAGTATGATAGAAGCGTGACCCCTCGAAATTTTTCAGAAGGAGACCTAGTTTTACTTTATGATCAAGCCAATGATAAGCTAGGAGCTGGGAAATTTGTGCCTATGTGGCATTGTCCTTTCATTTTCAAACGAAAATTAGCAAAAGGAGCCTATGAGTTGATAGATTTTGACGGTGTCCCTTTGGATAAACCAAGAAATGGGCTTTATCTAAAGCGATATTATGCTTAAAACTTGGTGTGGAGATTTTTTATTAGATTAGATTTCTTTATTGCTGGTGTGTCTTAGATTAGAAAAGTGTGCCTAGTTTAGAAGTGTGTTTTTAACACTATTCCTGCTTATCTGAGTTTTAATCTTGATATTGCAGATGTCGACGTCTCTTCAAACCTACATTGGTTTTGCTGATGGTGCTTGTTGTAGTACACGGAACATTTCTTCCGCAACTTGGGTTATTTATTCACCTTCTGACGAGTTAATATCCATGCATGGTGTAAGCCTTGGTCAAACAACGAATAACATTACCGAGTATAGTGCAGTGATTGAGTTATTTTCTGAATCCATATCATTTGGAATTCGGAGTTTGATTTTTAGGTTGGATTCTGAACTTGTTGTATTATAGCTTAACAGGGTCTATACCATTAGGAGTCCAGTGTTATTACGGTTATTTTTAAGAGTTCGTCTCTTGGAACGTGAATTTGACTATATCGAATATCAACATATCCCAAGACATTTAAATACATTAGCAGATGCAGTTGCTTCTAGTATAATAAATCAACATTTGCAATAATCAAAACAGTAAATCAAACAGCATCCATAACATGCACACAGATAGCCGGTAAATAGTGATATATCATAATATAGGAGTGTTTTAAAAAATATACATCGTCTTCGATCATAGGTTGGAAACACCTTATGATCGGTAAAATGATAACACAAAAAGTCAAAATATGAGTCTACAACACGATCATCCCATCACTAATGGTGATCACGATAAGAGACCACTGCTCGGGCCACCCTACATAAGAACCTCCTAAAAGGTCCTGGAACACCAATCACGTATCTCTGTAATATGAGTGGAATCTCATCTATGTCCGTCTCTGGAATGTCTAGAGTCAGGCGCTCTAGGTGATGCTCTAAGTCAGACAAGATTTCCGCTGATTGGCCTGCTGGGGCTGGGGCTGGTGCAACTGTAGCTGGTTGTCTTCTGTCATAAGGTTGGAGATGGGCTAGTTGTCGTGGGCCAACATCTGCATTCAAAACTTTTGGTTATTAGCTTCAAAGACGATAAAAAAATAAAAAAATTAGAACTTAGAAATTGTTGAAAATGATTTTACCTAATTCATCCCACTGTTCCCTGGCTAGGAGAGTCATCTCTCGGTCGCCACGGAAATCTATCCCGGCATATGGAAAGTCCTCTATGGTAAAAATTTGGCGATCCAACCAACGGAAATATGAAGGAGGAAATCGAACAATTTCAGAGCCCTCAATACTGTGACGGGCCATCAGTGCGACCCAACGAGTCATCCTAGGTTCTTGAACTCGACCGACATCAATAAAAATACTCTGCGGAGCTAGCAAGGGGATCCTCTCTAGAGCAAAGGTAACGACAATGGATCCATATCCAAAGTTGTTTAGCTTAACATTCTTTGCTCTAGTCAATTGGCCTTTTATATTGGCCAATACAGCTTCGCACTAGTTGAAGATGGTGCCGCAAAAACAGTCCACAACAATACGCATTTGGGAACCGGTAGCCATATGCAGCACAGCACTCCCACACATTCTGGTAATAGTAGATGCAATAACTTTCAGCTTAGGATGGATGATGTTTTTAATGTCAATCCGTTTGTCCCTAGGGTTTGCCTGATCATTACAGAATTCTAGTTGAAGACTAGCGACAGACTGGCCACCTGGCCTAGTCCCAAATAAAGAAACTTGTTTGCCCCTTTTGGACAAACCAGTCAGAAAATAAATATCCTCTAGCTCAATTTCGAGCTGGTGGCCACCAATAATGAAACACTGGTCCTGCACGTTCCACCTGTTTACCAGCCATGTCAGGAGGTCTACCTGTGTCCTCATGCCTTGGATGGCCTAGAATTTATATATACCGCATGATTTTAATGCTTGCATTATGGGAAAATGGAGCATTGCGGCGTCATCCACGTCCTCATGTTCGCGTTCTCTCCAAATCAACATCTTGTTACTCCTACAATGCATAAAAACACAAGTTAGGACAATCTAATTTGGAAATTTTTGGGCGGCAAATGAGAAATTTGAAGTTTTAAATTTAAACACGCAGGGACCGCACTTATCCTTTATACACAGTGCGTAGAAACGCACGCACTCTGTGTAATGAGTGCGGACCCACGACTTTTTTCTATATAGAAAAAAGTCGGGGTCCGCAGGTCCCATGTGTCTTACCTACGGACCCCTGTGGGCGAATTTTTAAACCATATTTTTCCCTAAAAATAAAATATAAAGCCTAAAACTGAATTATAAACGAATGAAATACAAGATTAAGAGGTCGTGGATTACCTGGGACTGACGGTTTTTGATTTCGCTGGACGGATTTTCCAGAATCTTCACAGGAACTTTCTTACCCAAAAGCTTTTTACTCTTCACTCTAAAACTGAACAGTAAAAATGAAATTGAAAAATTCCTTTTTATAAGTTTTTTTGAATAAATAAATTTTTAATTTTTTTATTTTTCACTTTAAAAATGGTATTTTTGAAAAGCATTTTTACTTATCTTAAACAGGTATGTGTAATGTTTCAAGTTTTTGTGCAGAAATTGGATTTTTCAGGAAAACTGATTATTTTTCAACAAAGAGCATACTTTTATCACTTTTTCGGACTCTTTCAAAAATTTACAAAAAAACGAAACATTGGAGTCCTCTTTTAATCCCTTTTTAGACTCTCTAAACATGAAAAGATTGCCGAGTACTTGATTATTTGAACTCGTTAAAGTAAATGAATAATCGTCCCTTCAGTATAAGTTTACCCCTTTTACAGACTGAAATGGACTATTTACGAAAAAGGTATACGTTGACTAATTATGGTCAATAGAGTTCTCTCCCACATTATTTTATCCTTTTTCGGGCTCGAGAGACTAAATTTATGAAAAAGTACACCCATGGAGTTTTCTTAAGTTTTTCTTCTGACTCCCTAAAATTGATAAACACCGAGTTTCTCCTATACTGGACTCGTTAGAATTTAACAGTAAAGGACCTATTCAATTTTAAAAGAGGAATGAACCACTCCTTCTTAGGGTTTGAATTTTAAACTAATTTGGACTCATCCGAAGGATGAGCTTATAAGCAAGCAAATGTTATCCTCCTCAAGCTTGTCAAAAATAAAGAGGTACTTGCCGGAAATGGTGGGGGAAAAGAGAGAAAAATGGGCGTGTTTGTTGTATTTTGATTTTTCTAAAATCCAATCAACCACTCTTGAACACGACACTTTCATTCACCTGGGTTGGGAAATCCTTTTCCTAACAGTTAATCAAACCACATTGAAAGTCTTCAGCCGGTTTCTGGATATTAGCTTTGGGTCAATTGTTACCAAGCCATCTGCAGTGTCGTTATGTGTTCAAGAAGACAATTCAAATAAACCATTCATCTGCAAAATATCTGTCATCCATTTTGACCATCCCTGAGTCAGTCCTTGTCAATATATTTTCAAAACTTGATCTATGATTTCGTGTTGTAGGCTTGCCTATGACAGATCACTTTCTATCGACAACAGCTCATTATCTAGGAAGTTGATCTTGAAATCGTCAGTACCTTGGAATCTGCATGGCTCAATGGCAGGTTTCTCGCCTTCGACGACAGGTTGCATCATTGACCTTCGATCGAATGATTCCGTGAGATGTTCGACTCTAGCTCATTCATTCACATTTCATGGATTGTACTGGGTACTTTGAGAACCATTGACATTACTGGTGGTTTCTCTCATACTTGTTAACAGTTTACATCATTGAATGGTAATCAAGTGGTTTCTACCATGTTCGACTTCAACACATTTATTACATGGATAGAATCGTACCATTTCGAGAAGCGGAAATCAAGACCCTAGATCTAGTTTCTACCATCCAGGCTACGAGGAATTTTGTAATCATTCATATAGTAGACTATTTATAAACAAATGGCTGCGTCCATACTGTGTCTACACATGTCTATACTGTGATGTATTCAAAATCATTCCTGTATCAGAACAATTTAAGTTAGTTCTAGATAGTTTTGATCTAAGTATGGGAATGCCTACCTCAGCGATGATATGTTTACATATATATATATATATTTTGCATTGAATGTTTTTACAGGTTCCGACTGGGGTGTCCACAGGATGATCCTTGAAATGATAAAGTACTACACTCTTCATATATGACAGATTTCAGTTTCATCTATTCCAGACTTTGCACTTTAGGGGGCAATCTGTTACACTAAAAATTTTCATCCTGGCATTCTGCTAAGGGTATGAGCTCATTATAACTCATAATTCCTCCTTTTGCAAGTCTAACATATCAGTTCTTCATATCAAGCCTTGAAAAACAGAGAAAAATTCCTAGAAATATCCTAAACTTTGGTATCACACTTTCTCTATACATTTCCTGCGGGCCCGCACCTAATGTTCAGCTATCCTGCGAACCAAAACCACACTTTCTATGTATTATAGGTGCGGACTCCTGTAAAACTAAAAAAGGCGAGAAAGTAAAGTTAAAAATTTGATTTGAGATTAATTCTAGAAGATTCTAGATGAGAATTTTCGGGAATAAGTACGCTTTGATAAGGTACATGTATCCCTTACCTTATGGAGCTAACCCCTTGATGTGAGGAGCTTATCCATTTAAAGGAGGATTCTATCCCTTCATATTTGGAACAGAAAAACCTCCTCTTTTCCATTATAAAAAGAGGCATTGGGTAGCCTCAAAGGGAGTTGGAGCTTTAGAATATTTGAAGGTAAGTGTTGTTGAGATTCAGACTCAGTTAAAACAAGAATTTTGTGAGGAGAGATCACATACCTCTATTTGTCTTGGTTGAAAGAGTGTAGAGCTTGTCAAAGTAGAGGAGACTCCTGCTTCGGACCCCAGGAAGGCCTGTGCAACATCAAGGCTCAGGTTGTAAGGTTTTCCTTCTTTTGAAATTAATACAAATATGCTCATTTTTCTCAATAAGTTGTTTGTTAATGGTTTATTTCATAGACTCCTTGATCACTATGATAAGCATGATTTATGATGATGTCTATACAGGTGCTATGTAATACTTTGCTTGTTTGTGACTGTAGGTTTACAAAAGAAACTCCTTCAAGCACGCGAAGGATAACAACAACTTCAAACAAGCACTGGACATAAGGTAGGTCTTTTAACACCTATATAGAGCTTTTCATATATCATATATTCTTAGAGAAAGATTAGTTTATTTGGCTGTTTGTTGCTAGATACTTTTAGTACTAGGGAGAGCGGTCTTGTCCGCAAGAATGATTTATCCGTCCAACAATATGAAGTAAGAAAATACATGTAACCATAAAATTAAATGTGATTCTCATAAGCATGCATCTTGCCCAAATTCTCCAGCACTGTGATAGTTTCCCCCTTTGGAAGAGATGACATTGATGTACAAGGTTGAGGGAACACTTTTCTCTTCTGCTCATCATGGGATCTCCTTGGTGGAATTCCTTCAAGTAGGGAGACATAAAGGCATAGATCATGTGAAGATGTAGGGACTGATATGTCCTTGCTTTGCTTGCATTGATCCTTTAGCCTTCTTTGTGCAACATGTTTCTGAAATACAGAGGGGAAAAATTTCTTCATCATTTGAAGCTTGCCCTTCTCTCTGTCTTCTGCAATATTCAAGATCTCACCATATCATAAGTATGGAACATACTTCCCATGGATTGTGCCATAATATCTCCGTGTGAGATCCTTAGGGACTCCTTGCAAAAATGCAAGAGCTTCTCTCCTTGGAGCAGTTGCTGCTTCTTCTTCTTCATGCAGTGCTAGAGGTCCTCTTGCTATGTCTACGCTATCAACCCTAGCCTTTTCTTTTGAGATGGAACATGCCTCATCCTCAATAGGAGACCTTAGAGAATGGTCTTCTCTTGAAGGAGGGATCCCCATGTCTTCTTCTTTCTCTTGAAACCTCATAAAGGTTTCACTGCAACTTCCCTCTTGAGAAGAGGACCCTTCACCCAAAGGAGATCTGACCCTTGGCAGTGCATTCGATAAACTCAGTCCTTCTCTTTCCCTCTTCATGAAGGATTCACTAGAAAAATGTTAAGGCTCTGATGATATGGCTGAGTGCACATATCCATAATATGAGGATTCTGGATGTTCCTCATTCACAGATCTTGCAAATCTGACTGGGGGATCTTCTCTTTCTTGAAACTCCTTGGGAGCTTCACTGGTTCTTCTTCCTTCCTCTTGCACAACCTCTTTGGAGAGGTTCTTCTTAGATCTGAAAAGAGATGAGAGTAATCTCATCCTCTCCATACTTTCTACTTTCTTCTTTATACTTTCTGCTTCTTCTCAGCACTTCTCTGATAGATTGATCTAACAGGTTGTGCCAGAGATCATGTTCTGATACCACTGTAATATTCCAAATGGGAAAAAATAGGCTTAGTAGGA
This sequence comes from Pinus albicaulis, assembly GCA_034641835.2. NCBI lineage: Eukaryota > Viridiplantae > Streptophyta > Pinopsida > Pinales > Pinaceae > Pinus > Pinus albicaulis. The sequence goes on from CM076575.1 coordinate 1,937,371,773, forward strand.
AATATCTTAAGATATTCCACTATGTAATCACACCAATATATCTAAACCAGAGATAGACTAGTAGGGCATTTACTGGTTATATCACCTCTAAAGAGAGGATGAAAACCAGAGGCTTCCTGGCCCGTTCCAGACTCTATCTATAGAAGATTGGTGAAACACAAAAAGGGTGAAAATAACACACTCAAAATGGATTTTTCAGCCCTTGGGATTCTTAGATCTTCAGATCTAAATAAGGGATCCAAAAGGGAAGCAAAAACCAAACAAGAAGGAGCGAGAAATTTCTACTTCAGGAAATTCAGCAAGGGGCTCAGTGAGAACGCTGTATAAGAAAATGGATACAATAATAATGTAGATAAGGGATTTTTTCCAATATATTAGGCCATGTGGGAATTATGTGATGAATTTCAGGAAAAAAAAATGAGTTTAAGACCCTTAAACAGATCTCCTACGAAGCTGACTAGCTAAAAATCAGCTAATGAGAAGAGCTGCTGCAACAAGGAAACCCAGCAACTAGAATTGTGCAGTTTTTTCCAGTAATCATTGGAGACCAGCCATAAGGCTCAAAACTCAGCCTTAGAACATCATATCAGCATTATGAAATATTCTCCCACTGACATAGAGCAAATCACATGAAATAATAGTGCAGAAATCCATTAAAATGACATCTCCAGCATTTATAAAATTGCAGAAAGGAATGGACTGCGTCCCTCTAAGTGTGCTACAGAAAATAAATAATGGATTTCAGATATATGGAAGATTTATGGCTGTAGCATCAAATCCATACCAGATTTGGAAACTACTCAAACTCTTCTACAAGTCCCCTTTGGGGTTTTCACAAAATATTGCACAAGAAGATGTAGATTTGACTTTTAATACATGAAACTGCAGGAAACTTCCAGAAATTTCTGAAGATGATTATTATTACAGTATATAAGATCTATACAATATATATCAGCAATTACAAGATGAATTTTCAAGATGAGAGGCAAGCCTCAATCATCAAAAAGCAAGTACAATGAGAGAAATACAACTAGCAGTAAAAGTAGTACATAAAATAACGCAGTTCATGAGAGAAACATCGCTGTAGCTTGAGATGAATGTTAAAATAGATGAAATATATAGATCTGAAATATAAATACAACATATATCGTCTTCTGGGTGGTCACAAGACACCCTCCCTGAGAGAAATCCCTCAAAACCTCTAGATACTTGCAGATCTGAATAACCACTTGTTGCAACTTCACAGCAGCTGCAAAACCCTCAACAGGACTAGCGCTACTAATGGAGATGTAGCTTGGCCAAAATGTCGGATAGTGGAGAAATGCAGCACATCCTCCTCCAAAGAGCTACTCCATGGAAGGAGAGAGGATTCCTAAACAGAAAACCCTCTTCTCTTTGGTGAACCAACCAAGAGAACTCGAGTTGCTCAAGCAACTTCTAAAATTATCAACAACCTTTTCATGTGCCTTCTCCTCCTTTTTATAACATTAGGGTCTCTTGGCAAACCCTAAACCACCTCATCTCTTTGGCCCCTTTCACATTTAGAGATCCCTTCTAGAACAACGCAATCCATCAAGGAGGTTTAATGAACCTAGACAGTGCTGGTTGACTTGGTCAAATGGGATCTCCTTTGGTGGTCTTGACCCTTTCACACCTGCAAGTTTTTATTCAAGTAGCTCAAATATGCCTCTTTTCACATAGGCACTGATTTATTCTTGAGTTTAGGAGTTTTTCATGTCCTCCTTTCCATTTTATTCATTAGCACATAAAATTGAGACAAAATGAAATGTTCCAATTAGCTTAGGCTAATTGGGAACATTACAGAGGCTTAATTGGATGCACCTTTGATATGTATTTACATTGATGGATACCCTCTTCCCTACTCGATATAATTTGTATCCACGAGTCTGATGGTATAGGTTAATATTTGGGATTGGGCTTAAACATGAAGGTTAATAATATTTTTGAAAAGTTATGTAGTAATTTTTTTATTAATTTGAAATTGATTTTTAGTTATGTGGTATGGAGGATAATAGCTTAAAATATATATTTATGGATAATAGTTAAAAATATATATTTTTGGTTTAAAATTTTATAAATTTAACTTACTTTAATAAATTTGAATAATGAGATTACTTTAAATAAAAAATTCATATCATAGTATCCAAAGTGTTACATACTTATTAGTTCATAATTTGAATAGCAAAGGAATTTCTCATACATTTATTATATTAGAGTTTGAATGATTAGGAATATATTTTTAGTGGGTTTTCTTATCTTGATTGGACTTTTAGGTAGATATCATATTGAAATTAGATACCATCTGTGATATTTTAAAATATTTTTATAAAAAAATTATAACATTAAACCGGTAAAACCTTTTATTTTGACTTTGAAGTAGGTTTTATATAATTATAATTTGAACAGTTGGAAAGTCTCGATTTTCATTAAGTTAAGATAATGATTTTTGAAGTTATGGAGTACTTTTTATGTTTTTTTTTTTTTATGTCATGGAGTATTTTTGATGGTGTAAATTATATATATATATAGATTTTATTGATCCCCAAAATTAGATACATCATAAATAATTATGGTTTTTTATTTGGTACAGTGTGTCATATATTGACAGGAGTGCAGCTGAGATGTATGAGACTATGTAATATTCCAAAATAGGAAAAACATGAATATTAAACATAAGACTAGAAAATGCAGTAAATATCAACACATCAAATACATGAGCAGATCACTGAGCCATTTTATTATATGTAATAGCAGAAATGAAGTGCAAGAACTTAAGGAAGAGACACTCAAGCTAGGCAAAAAAAGTCTGAAATGACCCTAAACATCAAGACATGAAACATTGTTGCTGCATCAACTACTCTGAGGCTATGACTGTGCAATAATGTTGGAAATAACTGCTGATGGAAACTAGGAAATCATAGATTTGCTGATTGGGTGCTCAAAAAATGTCAGGATCAGAGATCTAGGCTTTCGATCACAATTCCAAGATAATCCGAAAAGGGTTTTCGGAAATGAAAAAGATGAAAAATAAAGCCCTAGGGCTGAATTAAGCTTTGCAGCTGGGTAACTGCTAGGAGGTGGCTGATATGATGAGAAAATAGTTGATATTCCTCAACACTAAGTTTCCGAATGAAGGGTTTCTACCCTCACTGGATGATAAGCTCAAAAAATTGGGTTATTAACCCTCTACTAATCTGCCCTCCTAGATTGCGAAATTCCTAAAGGAGACTGCGCTGCTGAAGGTGGATGACCTTTGGCCTGATGTCTGATGATGGAATGTAGCTCAAAGAACCTCTCCTGAGTGGGCACTTGAAGTCCCCTGAGGATGACAGTGCGATTTCCGCTCAGAAACACCCTTGTGCTAAACATCACAACAGACTCCGCTGAATAGCTGAAGTGTGCAGAAATTCATAAAAGACAATATATAAACCATATTCAAAATTATGTCTATGGTTGCCATCCCCTTCCTTATATCCTTTGTGAGCCTCCACCCCCTTGGCTCCACTCAATAATGATGCTAATCTCATGGAGACATCCTCCCATTATGACTGTGTTGTCCTCCACTATCTCCACTACCTCCATGACTGGGTTGTTGTTTGGTCAACCTGACCCCATCCACATGCATTGACCCCGATTCACACCAATGAGTGTTTTATTCAACTTGATCCTATCTAGATGCACTGATCCAAATTGACATTAGAAGTGGTTTTATTCCTACTAAAGATATGCCTGGGTCCCTCTACCATGTTATTCATCTATCTTATTGACAAAAACAAAATTTAATATTCTAACTAGCTAAAAGCTAATTAGGAATATTATAGTCCTCCCTCTCAAATTTTGCTTGTCCTCAAGAAACTATAAGGATGGATGTTTCAAAATCTTCTCTCCTTCCCAAGTAGCATCCTCATCTGGTAGATTCCTCCATCGAATCAGATATTCTTTAATCACCCTGTTCCTTAGCTGCCTCTCCCGAGTATCCAAGATAGCTTCCAGTTGTAAAACCTGATGGCCCTCATCATCAATAGGTGGGAGATCCATAGTAGCAAGTACATGTTGTCCAATGGATTTCTTGAGGCATGAGACATGAAAAATGTTATGGATCTTACTCCCAATGGGGAGCTCCAATTCATATACTACTTCCCCAGCATGACGGATCACCCTGTATGGCCCATAGAAATGGGGTTTAAGATTCTCATCCCCCTTATCCTTCAGCATAGATTGCTTGTAAGGCTGAAGACGGAGATAGACCAAGTCATTCATCTCAAATTGTCTCTCCACCCAACAATGATATGCATACAACTTCTGTTGATTTTGGGTTGTAGAAATGTTGTCCTTAAGAGCACAGAGTATATCCTAACTCTCTTGGATCCACTCTTTGGCTTTATGATCCTTGATTTCTCCAAACATCACATCAACAAATGATAAAGCATCATATCCATATAGAGCCCGAAATGGAGACATATCGATTGACATATGAAATGTTGTATCGTAGCAATGTTCTCCCAAGTGGATCCAGTGCATCCATGATCTCTACTACCTCAAAACATAGTTTCGCAAGTGTCCTTCCATCCACTTGTTTACTATCTCTGTTTTCCCATTTTTCTGGAGGAGATAACTGGTACTCGGTGTCAACTCAGTACTCACCAAACAAAAAAGCTCCTGCCATAAGCCACCCATGAAGCGGTTATCTCTATCACTGACTATGGTCTTAGGAAGACCATGAAGTCTGAAAAAATCTCTAAAGAAGAGCTCGACCACTTGTGAAGCAGTGTACCATGAAGAAATATCAAAGAAATGTCAATACTTTGCGAGTTGATTAACGACCACAAATATATAATCCTTGCCTTGTACTGCTGGCAAACTGGTAATGAAATCCATAAAAATTCTCTCCCATTACCCTTCCGGGATAGGAAGTGGTTGTAACAACCCTGCAGGATGGTTTTTCTCTCCTTTATTCTGCTGGAAAACTATGCACTCCCTATTTTTCTAGAGCACATAAGACCCTCCATGAGAATCTCTCCCTAATTTCCCGATATGTCTTTGTAAAACCTTGGTGGCCTGAGAGTGTTGAATCATGTGTTGCATGCAAAATCTTCTCCTTGAGCTTAGAATATTTAGTCAAGAAAATTGGTCCTGGTAATAGATGATCTCATCCATCACTCTATACCTCTCATCGGTCACCTACCCATCTAGTATCTCACATGTGAAGCAATATTTTGAATGCTCCACTAGCAGTTGGTCCTTCCAATCTGTGTCCACACTCATGAATGACAACGCTACTGGTCTCTTTGATAAGCCATTTTCTACCACATTTCCCTTCCCTTTGACATATTTAATGTCAAAGTCATATGCCTAGATTTTGCTGACCCATTTTTGCTGCCTCTCTTGCAGCTTCTTCTGCTCAAGAAAATATCGAAGACTGTTGTGATCGGTCTTCACTCGGAATCTGTTGCCAACCAAATACAGCCTGAATTTGGAAAATGCATGCACAATGGACAACATTTCCTTATCATATATGGGATACAACCTCTCATGAGGTAGCAACTTCTGACTCTCAAAAGCTATAGGGTGGCCCCCCTACATCAACACTACTCCAATGCCCTCCCTTGAAGCATCACATTCTAGCACAAGAGGCTGGGTAAAATCCGGCAATACGAACATTGGGAAACTTCTCATGACCTCCTTGATCCTATCAAAGGCCCTCTATGTAGTATCTATCTAACCAAAGGCTCCCTTCTTGGTCAGATCTGTGAGTGGTGCTGCTAGCTGGGAGAACCCTTTGAAAAAATTTCGGTAGTAGGTGAAGATGCCTACAAACCCCAGAAGTTATGTTACATTCTTTGGTTCTGTACGATCTCGAATAGCACATATTTTCTCCTCGTGGACCCTTACTCCATACACTCCAATGATGTGGCCCAAATAAATCATATATGTGAGCCCAAACTCACATTTGGAGAGCTTATCATAGAATTGTTGCTCCTGCAAAATGCGTAATACTATCTCAATATGTTGCTGATGCTCCTCCCATGTGCGGTTGTATATAATAATTTCATCAAATAAAACCAGCACAAATTTCCTCAACTAACCACAAAATATTTGGTTCATACTAGACTGAAAATTAGTCAAAGCATTGGTCAACCCAAAGGGCATTGCCAAGAAATCAAAGTGGCCATAATGACATCTAGATGAAATCTTGGGGATGTCATGATCCCTTATCTTGATCTGATGGTACCCCGACCTCAAATTAATATTTGAAAAGAGCTTTGATCCCCTCAGCTCATCCATCAGCTCATCGATCCTAGGAATCGGGTACCTATTTTTCATTGTCTTCTTATTCAAGGCTCTACATTCAATGCACATCCTCAATGTGCCATCCTTCTTCTTCACCAAGACCACAGAAGAAGCAAAAGGACTGGTGCTAGGTCAGATATGTCCTAAAGCCAAGAGCTCCTGAATAACTCTTTCAATCTCATCCATGTAGGCTTTTGGGTGCCTATAGGGTGTGGTGATCACTTCTTGCATCCCCTGCTCCAACTCAATAATATTCTCAAATCCTTGGCATGGTGGCCTTCCTGGTGGTATGTCCCCAAATATTTTAAAACATCGGTCTAGAATAGACTGCACATCTGGGTGGACAGATGCACCCTTTCCTCCTACCTTTGACATACGCATTTCTACTTCCCATTCTATGTCTCCTCTGCACAAATCAGCCTCCATCCTATGTGCTGAGACTATCTAAGGTGGATAGGTGTGCATGCCTCTGATCATTTGGTGCTTACCACTCTTCTTATCTGTCCATTCCATCTCCAAGGTCTCCCAATCCATGGTGACCTTCCCCAGTGTGATCAAACATTGTACACCAAATATTACATTGGTATCAGGAATATCAACCACAAAGAAGTGATTTGTCAATGTGTAAGTCCCCAAAGTGATAGTCAATGCCGGAACATACTTCACACACTGCATGGTTCTAACTCCTATAACAAAAACTGATAATCCTTCAAAATTATTTGTGGGAATGTATCTCCTCTTCACTAATTGGGTATCAATAAAATTGTGGGTAGCCCCACCATATATCAATATCGACACCCAATTCCCCTGAATAGTCCTTAGACTCTCAATGTCAGATACTTGGGAACTCCTCACAAAGCTGCAAGGGCTCCTCTAGTTGGATAAAATGCTCCATTTCCACCTCCCGGTGGTGGTAGATCCTCTCCTAGTGCCACAATGCTCGTGTCCTCTTCTGGCTCCTCTTCTTCTTCCTCTTCATTATCAAATAACACTTCAATGTAGTGTTCCTTTCCAGTAGCACACTGATGCCCTAGTGCCCATGGTTCTTGGCAAGTGAAGCAAAGCTTTCTCCTCCTCAAATATCTTCGGACATTATCACTAAGAAGTCCTTTGCGTCGGTTCTCCTTTGGGGGAGGAATCTTCACATCTTTCCCCTTTGATTGAAAAGTGGGTTTTCATTGAAATGGAGCTCTTGCCCTTGGAAAAGCATCTTGTAAGTCCCTAGCCCTCTCAATGGCATCTTGGAGCGTAGTTTCTCTAATGGACTTCACTAACCCATGCAAAGGCTCTTCTAGCCTATCAATGAACATGTATACTCTCCTAGTTGTAGACAGATCTAGCACCATGACATAAAGTTTCAGGAATTCATAGATATAGGTCTCCGGATTTACCGACTGCTTGAGCTGAGCTAGCTCAACAAAGTGTGCCTCTGGTTCTCTTCGGTCAAAATTTTCTACCAACCTCTAGTTGAATTTTGCACATGCAGTCACACCTGGATGCCCCAATGTAGATAGACCATGAAACCACCATTAATGTGCTTCACCTTCAATGTTAAGCACTGAAATCTTAATATCTTCAATCTCTAAAACATGGTTCAGCTGGAAATAGATTTATAATTTCTCTACCCAAGCCTTGGTTGTGTACTTGGGTGAGCCATCAAAAGCAGCCATAAAGAATCTACCCATAGTACGCTGCAGATCATTATTCTGCATGTACCCTCCACTTCTATTGTTATTGCGGGGTCTTCTATTATCCTTGATATAACAAAACTCTTGGAAGTTCAAATGCTCTTTGAACCTTTGAGATTGAGATTCATATTCCAGGAAGTAATCACCAAGAGCCTCCTACTCTTGGGGTCCTCCAGTCTCATTTCCCACTGCTAGGAATGTAGACATGGTGGAGTGTTGTGAAAATTATTGCATTGTTGGTTGCTCACACCAATGATGTGAAGTTTTGGAGCTTCCTCCATGTTGAAACCCTCTTTGGGTCTCCCTTTGTCTTTCCACCCTCATCTCCTTGATTTCTTTGGCAATATCTTGCATAGTTTGGAGAAGAAGCTTTGGAAACTCTTTCTCATCCATTTCTCCTGATATTGGATACTTTCCTTTGTCTTCTTCGTTGTTTGTATAATAAAACCTTAAACCTCTATTAATATACCACTTCTCCCCGTCTGTAAGAGGTTCTTCTTCTTCAGATGACATAGATGTAGTGCCCCACTGGCTAAGCCATACCATTGTAATATTCCAAAATAGGAAAAATAGGAACATTGAAAATAAAACTGGAAAATGCAGTAAACATCAACACATAAAATACATGAGAAGATCATTGAGCCATTTTATTATATGTAATAGCAGAAATTAAGTACAAGAACTTGAGGAAGAGACACTCAAGCTAGGAAAAACAAGCCTGAAATAACCCTAAACATCAAGACATGAAACATTGTTGCTGCATCAACTACTGGGAAGATATGACTGCGAAATCCTGCTGGAAATAACTACTGTTATAAACTAGGAATGCATATATCTATTGATTGTGTGCTCGAAAAATGTCTAGATCAGAGACTTGGGCTTTCTAGCACAATTCCAAGATAACCCAGAAAGGGTTTCCAGAAATGACAAAGATGAAAAATTCATCCCTAGGGCTAAATTACGCTCTACTACTAGGTAAATACTAGGAGGTGGCTGATCTGATCAGAAAATATTTATTACTCCTCCCCACTAACTTTCCGAATCAAGGGTTTCTCCCCTCACTGGATGATAAGCTCAAAAACTTGGGTTATTAACCCTCCACTGAATTTTCCCTCCTGGATTGTGCAATCCTTGAAGGAGACTATGTTGCTGAAGGTGGCTGAATATTGGCCTGATGCCGAATGATGGAATGTATCTCAAAGAACCTCTCCTGAGTGGGCACTCGAAGTCCCCCAAGGATGAGGGTGGGATTTCTGCTCAAAAACACCCTTGTGCTAAACAGCGCACAGACTCCACTAAACAGTTGAAGCATACAGAAAGTCATAAAAGACAATACATAAACAATATTCAGAATGATTTTTATGGCTTCCATCCTCTTCCTTATATGATTTTTGAGCCTCCACCCCCTTGGCCCCACTCAATAATGATGCTACTCTCATGGAGACTTCCTCTCATTATGACTGTGTTGTCCTCCATTTTCTGCACTACCTCCATGATTGCATTATTGATTTGGTCAACTTGACCCCCATTCACACCAAGGAGTGTTTTATTCAACTTTATCCTATCTAGATGCACTAATCCACATCCACATTAGAAGTGGTTTTATTCCTACTAAAGACATTTATGGGTCCCTCTACCCTCTTATTCATCTATCTTATTGACAAAAACAAAATTTAATTTTCTAACTAGCTAAAAGCTAATTATGAATATTACATACTAAGAATAAAAAAGGACACATAGAGGAGTAGAAGAAAAGATTATAGCAGAGAATCACCAATTTGGTGTAGGTGCCTAGTGCAACCTTTCTTTCCTTTATTTTCTGAAACCTTGACCCAACCTTCTAAAGGCGGGTTTATCGAAGTGATTTGAATATTATCATGGCATGTTGAAGGAGGATCATTTTCAGTATACGATGAAGTTGACTCATGAGCTCACTTCAATGCACCAAAGGAAGCATTATTATTTACTCGTGTTTGTTGAGGGAGCATGGTCTACAATAGGATCCTTAAGAGAATTTTGAGGGGATGAATTTTGAACCTTGTCCACCAAATTTAGTTTTTCATCAGATCGTTCATCATCCTTGTATGAATCAAATAAAGCCTCACTCTCCATAAGAGGTGGCTCACATGGCTTCCAAAATTTAGCTCTAGAATTATAAATGTTCCACTTTTGGTGAGATTTGAGTAGAAAGAATTTTTTTTGTAGATGGTCTATTTGATGAGAAGAGTAGCAACGAAAAGCAATATTCTCATAGTCTAGAACCTAAGTCCAATGAAATTCCTTATTTTTAAATTGATATGGTCTTGAAACCCTTTACTGATATCGATTTCAACACAAATTATGCCATAGGTATAAATGCAAATATGCCCACAAGAAGTATCTGATGCAAGGAAATGACCTAGGGAGTTTCCAATGTGTTCATAGACTAACTAGTGCCAAAAGTGAGCAGGAAGATTAGGAAGTTGGACGCATATTGAAATCTTGGTAATGACTATCATAAAAGTGTCAAAATCTAGAAACTGAGGAGGAGTGAGGAAAAGTTTATCATTGCCCCATAAACAAAGCTCTTTAGATTAAAACACATTGGTAGTCTTCTGATTTAACCAAAATAAAAATGAAGAAACCTTTGGAGCATAAAATAAGCTTGCAATTCTTAGTCCATTAAGAATGGATTTATTGGTAAATATTTGTTGAGCAAGGCAAAAAACCATTGAAACAATAGATAAGGGATTTATTTTCAAAGATCTGATAGAGTTTCTCAAGAACAAGGTCAAATATTTCTAAGGAGGGAAATTCCTCATATTTTTCAACCAGAAATGGAACAAGAACCACATAGGACTAAGAAACTTAGATAATTTACATAGGACAAGAATACAAAACTGGGGCTTGGTGTCAATCCATAGACAACCAATCTACCCTCAACAATATATTCTAACCATTTGGGTGATGTAGCCGACTTCACAGCTTCCCTTGGTTGTACCCTATACCTGCTCGGTCCTTCAGCTCCCAACCTGCAACACTGCCTCTATCAATGATCCAGGTCCATCTCGCCACTAAACATCAACTACAAAATATGCTCACTAGTTGTTCCTTAGTCCATTAATGGCACAACATATCGAGACTCCTGTCGAGTTCTTTACAGCTCCACTTGTGAAAAACTCTCACCTGTACATTGTCGCTACTCAGGGACTTCATCCCACTATGGTCTTCTTGCATTGTTCCAATTAAGACCAACATAGGGCACAGAGGGTTTCCACCTATCACTGAAATATTTCCACCTCCCACAATGAACACATGCTAGGAGGACTTCTCGTATTCTATTGTAGAAGTACTTCTCCACACATAAGTCTATGGCTTCTCATCTGCTCCTTTAGCTTATAAAACCTTGATCTCAACTTCTGCCACTCTAGCAACCACCTAGGTCCATGAATATGGTGCACACCTTGCTCCACCTTGGTCACTGTCATGTTTTCCTCTAGCAAACCATAAATTCCTAATCCATTATCTACACTTGGCCCACCCTCACATTGCCCTCTAATAGACCACAAGTGACTAAGCATCACTATAGCATTTGTTCCTAGTTAGGGAATCGATTTGTTGTGTGGTGGTAGTCATCTATTGTTTCCCTTTGTTATTTGGTTTCTTTCGCCTTAGTTCGGGATGTAGTTTCCAACAGTGGGCTTCATCATGCCCCTCTTTGGAATAATGTTTGCATGTATTTTTCTCCCCTTATTTCTTGATGCTTGCATTCTTCTTTCCCTTCCATTTTCCTCCCTTATATTTTCCCTTATCCTTGAATGGCTTCTTCTTATTACCCTCTTCCTGAATGTTCTTTCCCCTTGCTTCAAGATGTGTGGATTGCACATGTAATTCATTTAAGTTGTTTGAGTTAAACATAAGGATAATATGTTTCAAGTAGGAATGTAAACCTCCAATATATTTCAAGAGTGTGTCTTCTGAAATTAGATTTACTCATAACAACAAAGCCCTCTTTCTAAACTCTTGTGTGTACTCTTAAATATTTTGGCTTTTGAGTTGCATAAAGTTTCACCAACTCGTTATTTATTTTTGCGTATAGGCTAATGGATAAAAATTTATTTTAATGGAAGAAATGAATTCAACCCAAGAAATGGATATCTTGTAATGTTCCAAATTTTGCAATAAAGTATTTGGAACATTAATTTTGCTTTTATTTTAATAAAAGGAATAAAATGGGTGAGGGAGCCCATGTAGCAACTTAATAAACACTCCTAAGGTGAAAAAAGTCACTTAAGTGGATTAAGTTAGCAGCCCAAGTGTGAAAAGGGCCAAAAGCAAGTGAGCTAAACCATGGTTGACCAAAGTCAACAACGTACCCAAGAGGGGAAGCTTTCACAAGAAGATTGCATAGTTGGATGGAGGGAGATTCGAAATGGGAGAAACCCTAATGTGAGTGGGGTCCATGGCAAGGAAGCATGCCTTGTATAAAAGATGAAGGAGAGCCATTGTTGGGGGATCATCCTTGGAGAGAGAATTTGAAGTTGAAGCTTCCTTCAACTGAAGGAGCTTGTGCTGCTTAGCACAAGAGGGATTCTTGTTTAGGAATGCCCTTCTCTTCCATGGGATGCCATGGAGAGATTTTTCTTCATATTTCTCACATCATGGCTTGAGGCCAAAGCATTCATTCGCAGCTACTGTGTTATTCTTACAGCAAGAGAACGCTGGAGTTGCTGGTGTTGCAGTGATGGATCTTCATCATCTGATTTCCGGAGCTTGTTTTGTAGAGGAGGAGCCATATGTTTCTCTAGAAGATCAGAAAAGGAAACCCCAGAGCTGATATTGCATATTTTGGCATTGGGCCATATGTTTCTTCCCATGCCTAGTGAAGTCCCTTTCTCCTACAACGTTATTTTCTGAGAAGGGTTTGCAGGAGGAGTTCATTTTGTGCACTAGAGAGTGCAATCTTCGGGAAGGGGATCAACCCCTTCACTTTGGAGATAATTGGGGGAGGTATCATGTTTTATTGCAGCATCTACTTCCTTCTCCATTCTTGTATTATTATTGAGTTGCAGCAGCTACACTACAACTCCAGAATTTTCTGGTTTTATGTATTTTAGCCAATCCCTTGGAGGATTGTTGTAATAATGTTTTCTGGGGTTGAGATCTTGCTCCCCCATATTTATTTGAGCTTGTATTATTATATCCTCTCATATATATAATTTTTTAGTCATTTTCCCTCATATACTGCGTAGTGACAGGGTTGCTGGGTTATGTAGCAGTGTATTCTCTTGTTTCCTGTACATGTTCCCTTGAGGCTAAATTAAGCTCACATTGAGAGGTATTTTCCTCAAGGAATTTGTATTACATTTCATGCTACAGATTATGTATCAGATTTGCACTCTTCTTACATTGCATGAGGAATTATTTCACTGCTGTTACATATTGAAGTTTTAATACTGTTGAAGATTCTCTCATTGAGCATTATTTCGGTATACTTGTTGGTGGGAGATCTGAATAACCCCCTTAGGGTTATTTATTTGGGGTTATATTCTGCAGGGAGTTTGTATCAGATATATTCCAAGGCATCCCAGCACTGGATTTCCTTATTTTCACATGGGCTTCCTTATACAGCGTCCTCATGGACATCTGTTGCAAAAATTCCTTGAAGGGAAATATTAGCTCTTGACAAGTTCTATTGGCAGAGTCTGCTAGTGGGCCAGGTAGCCTCTGGATCTCATCCTTCCTTGTGAAGGTGACATATCCAGTAAATGCCCCTAATAGTCAATCTCTGAAATAGTTCAGTGTTGATTTTTAATACTCCTGGAGTTGGAATATTGGAATATCTTAAGATATTCCCAATGGAGTAGAAATTTCCCCATTTGGGATATTACAGTGATATCAGAGCTTCAAACTTGGCTCAGTCTGTGAAGTTCAAATTTCAGAGGAAGAAGAGGTCAGAATGATACAGAGGATGAGATTGATCTCATCAGTTTTGGGTCTAGCAAGAACCTCTCCAAGGAGGTTGAGGAAATAGAAGAAGGAGAAGAAGAAGGACCGTGCACTTCCTATTCTCACAGAGAAATAGAGTAGAAGCATGGAGAGGCACATACCAATGTTGTATTTATCATGAAGGAGCAGCCTTCATCTCCAGCAGTTGAGGCAGCTAGCATATTTGGGGAAGAGACTCTTGCATGCACACAAGACCCTTCCAAACTTTATCAAGGTATGCATGAGTTTTCATTTCCTGTTGGTTCAATACATGCCATGAGGGATTGCATACCATGGAAAGTTGTTTGACTAGAGTAGGATACTTTCACTGCGCAGTGCCATTTTGAGGAAATAAACCCTCATCATCCTCGTGCACTATTGATGAGCAATGCATCACATGTGAGGGTGGGGTTTAGAAATTTTGACATGAAGGAGATTGCATTTCAATGCCCCGTGAAATGAAAAAGGAGAAATCTATTTTGGGACAATGGTAGCTCTTGTGAAAGAGGTACCAAGTGGTAGGATACTTACACCAAAGAGCAGAGCCATATGGATGAAGTGTGCCCAGCGGAAATGTGGAGGATCCATAACCCACAGGTCCCAGGATCATTTCACAATTATTGCTCTTGATGAAAAAAGAGGAGAACATGGGTGCATCATGATGGGATGGTATTTCTCTTACCACTCATTATGTTCCCATTTCAGATTGAGTATGGTGGAAGTATGGAGGAGCAGCAAACATTCTTGTTGCTCAGATCTTGTTTGAATGTTGCGGGAGCAAGAGGAGGCACTAGCATAGTGCAAGATGATTTCTCTTTGATCTTGGATGCCCAAGTAGCACCTTCTCATGGGAGGAGTTCTGCATTTGTAGCAACATGATGGGAGGAGTCTTTGGCAAGATTCATGTCAAAGAGGGGAGCTTTGAGATGACAGTGGCCCTACTCCAAAGGCCAGCAGCACTATCACTTGAGAGCTTGAGTTACTTGTTGGAGTGTATTTCAAGCCACTTCACGAGTGATGTAATTTGGAGGCATGTAGGTGAGGAGCATGAAGGAGTAATGGAGGAGAGCACTCCTTACTACATTTTTACTTTCTTGGCTTGGTTACACAAGCACAAGAAGAAAGGTCTACATGCAGAAATTTTGGGTTCTCTTTTCATGTATGCTACTGCATATGATTCAGTGATGGAGGAATCCACTTGGGAGGGAATCCTAATGGAGGTATATAAACTTATGAGCAGATGCATAGCCCAAGAGATGAAGAGAGGATTGGCACAACCACTTCCCTACTATGTTGCAGTAAGGGAGAACTTTCACTTGAGCCACTTTCAACTCAAAGACCAAAGTGCATGATAAGGGATGTAACCATTTGTTTTATGTCTTATGCTCTCTTATTCTTATGATCAGCATGTTATATCAAGGAGGATCCTTCCTTCTTGCACATTATGTCTGGCTATACTTATGGTCTATTACAGCAAGAATGATGGCCATCTTATGGGTGGTTAGTGGGGGAAAGCCACATAGTTTTGGTGTGCACCTTTGGCACCAAATTTTGTTTTCATGATATCATTTTGTAGAATGGATGTGGCAGAAAACAAGTGGCTGCAAAGGAACTTGCTACAAGTTATTTTGAGGCAGGCCAATGGTGCCTTGTGTTGGCTTCATTCATGGAGTCATAGTTCACCTCCTTACTTCCACAAGTTTATGCTTCCATATTTCACCAATAGAACGCTATCCAAGGGAAGCATAATTTTGAAGGAGGAAAATGAATTGAAGATTCCCATTGGGAGTATGATTCTCCCTATTTTTCATGCTATATGTTTCAGGAGAAACAATGGGCAACCAATGATTGAAAAAGCTTCATCTCTTTCCTTCATTTGGGAGGAGTTATTTGGAGAGTTCAAATTTTTGGAGGAGGCATTTCATGGATTGTATGATTGATGGGGTGGCTTGGGTCTCTCATGAAGACCACTTTATTTCAACCATATATCAGCAGCAGCCCCTATGTATCATGAGGAGGGAGAGACTCATTGGGTGGATGTTCCCTTTGGGAGAGAAGACCTCCATTCTTTTTGCAGCACATGCTCCAAGGGGAGTATGGAATATGATATGGTCACCATGTGAAACCATGTGTTTTTCCATGAGGTGAACCATATGATTTTTTGGATGCCATATGTTGAAGAATTCCAACTCATCACATATGAGATGATTTGGGCCAGCTTGATTTGTAGTGTTAGAGGAGAGGTCCTTGGGGATCTAGACTTCATCTTTCCTCTTGAAGGCATCACTATTGCAGCCCAAGTTCAGCTTTCACTCCACATTCATCATAAGTGGAGAAGAGGACATCGTGGGGTAGGCTATGAAGCTTACCAAGTTCAGAAATTCAGCCCACCTATTTCTCATGAGCACAAGGTGGAGGAGTACTTTCAGGAGTTGCCTAGTTGGAGGGTGACTCATTTTTCTTGGTTGATTGCTTGAGGATGGAGGATCTACATGAGGATATTTCAGACTCCATGCCTTGAGTGGAGGACTTTTTGTAGTTCATACTTGCTCTTGCTTGACGACAAGCAAGTTTTGGGACGGGAGGACTGTAATGTTCCAAATTTTGCACTAAAGTATTTGGAACATTAATTTTTCTTTTATTTTAATAAAAGGAATGAAATGGGTCAGGGAGCCCAATAAGCAACTTAATAAACACTCCTAAGGTGCAAAAAGTCACTTAAGTGGCTTAATTTAGCAGCCCAAGTGTGAAAAGGGCCAAAAGCAAGTGAGCTAAACTATGGTTGACCAAAGTCAACAACGTACCCAAGAGGGGAAGCTTGCACAAGAAGATTACGTAGTTGGATGGAGGGAGATTAGAAATGGGATAAACCCTAATGTGAGTGGGGTCCATGGAAAGTAAGCATGCCTTGTATAAAATATGAAGGAGATCCATTGTTGGGGGATCATCTTTGGAGAGAGAATTCGAAGTTGAAGCTTCCTTTAACTGAAGGAGCTTGTGCTGATTAGCACAAGAGGGATTCCTGTTTAGGAATGCCCTTCTCTTCCATGGGAGGCCATGGAGAGACTGTTCTTCATCTTCCTCACATCATGGCTTGAGGCCAAAGCATTCATTTGCAGCTACTGCATTATTCTTGCAGCAAGAGAACGCTAGAGTTGTTGATGTTGCAGTGAGGGATTTTCATCATCTAATTTCCGGAACTTGTTTTGTAGAGGAGGAGCCATATATTTCTCTAGGAGATCAGAAAAGGAAAACCTGGAGCTGATATTGCATATTTTGGCATTGGGCCATATGTTTCTTCTCATTCCTAGCGCAGTCCCTTTCTCCTACAGTGTTATTTTCTGAGAAGGGTTTGTAGGAGGAGTTCATTTTGTGCACTAGAGAGTGCAATATTCAGGAAGGGGATAAGCCCCTTCACTTTGGAGATCATTGGGGGAGGTATCATTGTTTATTGTAGCATCTACTTCCTTCTCCATTCTTTTATTATTATTGAGTTGCAGCAGCTACACTGCAACTCCGACATTTTCCGATTTTATGTATTTTAGCCAATCCCTTGGAGGATTGTTGTAATAATGCCTTATGGGGTTGAGATCTTGCTCCCCCATCTTTATTTGAGCTTGTATTGTTATATCCTCTCATATATATCATTTTTCAGTCATTTTCCCTCATATACTGCGCAGTGATAGAGTTGCTGGGTTATGTAGCAATGTATTCTCTTGTTTCCTGTACATGTTCCCTTGAGCCTAAATTAAGCTCACATTGAGAGGTATTTTCCTCAAGGAATTTGTATTACATTTGATGCTACAGATTATGTATCAGATTTGTACTCTTCTTACATTGCATGAGGCATTATTTCATTGCTATTACATATTGAAGTTTTAATACTGCTGAAGATTCCCTCATTGAGCATTATTTCGGTGTACTTGTTGGTGGGAGATCTGAATAACCCCCTTAGGGTTATTTATTTGGGCTTATATTTTGCAGGGAGTTTGTATCAGATATATTCCAAGGCATCCCAGCACTGGATTGCCTTATTTTCACATGGGCTTCCTTATACAACGTCCTCATGGACAGCTGTTGCAGAAATTCCTTGAAGGGAAATATTAGCTCTTGACAAGTTCTATTGGCAGAGTCTGCTAGTGGGCCAGGTAGCCTCTAGATCTCATCCTTCCTTGTGAAGGTGACATATCCAATAAATTCCCCTAACATTCAATCTCTGAAATAGTTCAATGTTGATTGTTAATACTCTTGGAGTTGGAATATCTTAAGATATTCCCAATGGAGCAGAAATTTCCCCATTTGGGATACTACATATCTTACCATGAATTCACATTTCCTCTTGAGTCTTTGCCTCTCACCAAACTAGTGTTTCTCCTTCTAGCCTTAATGAAGCCAATTGGATCTTTATGTCATCCTCTTGTAGATTTTGAATTCTGCAGTATACTTCCAATTAACGAATCCAATTGTCTAACTTCTCCGCATTAAACTCACCATTGTACATGAGAAGTTCCAACTTGATGTCCAACTTAAGTAATGAAGTCTTTCCTCTTGGGGTCTATTGAGATATACAACAACCCCCATTTATTTTTACTAAATGGAGACCCTTTAAAAATAATTAGGAAAATTATTTTATTTATTTTTCAGATAAGTCAAAAAAATTTAGGAAATAAAGTTTCTTTTTCTTTTCTGCTTTCATTCCTTAGTGCGCATCGCAATTTGCATAGCTTACAAACTTAAACAACTTAAAAATCCATTAATTCATGTGGGTTGCAATATGTGCTAATTTCTTTCCAAATTCATATCAAAATCTTATTACAAACACTTTAATCATCATTATAAACCAAAATCGCATCGTATCTCATTTAAATTATCAAAATTATAAGAAATTTAGTGAGTTACGATTAAATGGACCCGACGAGCCAATATAGAAATAAACATAAAGTTCCAAAGTCTAATAAAGCACAACCGCTTGATTTATTAAATGTGGATTTCATATTTCAGAGGACATAACTAAAATCAAACTCTTTTATCGCATAAAAGTTGCGATGTGCGATTTGCGTAGATCGCATTTCACGGGATTTATGGGTAACATCATAAATGGAAACAGTTATAAGTTGCGATATGTGATGAATCGTAGTTAATTTATCAAGCATGTAAAATGACTCATGTCAAATCAAACTTGATATGATATCCAACGTCTTAAATTGATCAATAGAAATTTCACGTGAAGGTGTAAGAGATTTGATTTAAAAAGATTATTGATGATTATCGGCATTTATGAAATGATTGAATGTTGGATTTGTTTCAATTATGTTCTCCTATATGTTCTCTATATTTTTAATGTTTTCTCTGTTCGCTTAAAATTAGGAAACCACTTAACGGAGCAAGGAAATTAGAGATGAACAAGAAAGGCGAAGAGATTTCCCAAGCATTGTCTACCGAAGACTCACACATGTCTCCCCTATTCTCAAATACCACCTACAACAAGGAATGCGGAAGTTCTTCATGGAAGGAAATGTATAATTTTTTCGAAGAAGAAAAACCAAGGGTAATAGTTACAGTTTCTATAGCAGGAACATCAGTTCCTTCAGACCCGACCTATTTCGAAGCTGCATGTTCATTCATCCATAAGGTAGTAGCAAGGTCAAATATTCTCCCCTATACATATATGGTTAAGTGGGTAATTGACCACTTAAACATAGAAGATAGAACATTCAAGGATTCAAAGGGTGAGAATATCATTTCGTTCAGGGCAGAACATTTGAGGACAATGTACAACTTACCCGTCTCGCAGCAAAATTATGACAAAGCTTTTCTTCAAAGCTTTAGAGAAAAACATCCAGACCTGATGAAAGTCATAAAGGAATGGAAGGAAGACCAAGGCAAGCTTAAATGAGATAAACTTAGTACGTACCCAATAGCACAAATTCTCCCCCCTATTGTTATGATGCCGATATGTTGTGTAGATTATATGAAAAACCTGATACCATTATGTTTTCTGTAGATTGGGTCCCATTAATTGATGTGATTTCCAATTCCTTAATTTTGAATTGGGAAAATATCATATCTGATAATATAGCTAGAAACATCATGGAGTATAGGAGTAAAATAAGTGTTTCATCTAAACAAATACCCCCTTTTTACATGAGTGCCTATGTCATGGACACAATTTGCTTTTCTTCTAGTTTTCCTACAATGGGATGGAAATGGATAGCTGAAGACCCTACTCCAATCCATGTTTACCACAGAGCCCTTTGGGATTCATACTTCCATCTGCATTTTTACAAAATTTTCCATCGTGATGAGGAGTTCATAAATTTTGCTCAAAATTGAAAGTTACAAGATTGGGTTGAAACCAAGATGGTTGCATATATCTTGTCTTCCTAATTCTGGTGTTGTGAATGGTTTGAAAAACCGATGTGGTATGAGGGAGATATCGCATTTTGATCGAATTCCCAAACAGCTAAATTTTGTGATAGGGTTGACTGGGATGCCCAGTCAGCATGGAGGGTGCATAGTAAGCAAAAGGAATATTCTGAGGAATATTCCTTCCTAAGAACCAATCCTAGGCTGACAAGTGGTGCGATATGATTTATTGGATGGGATGTATGTTATGGTATGAGAGACAATCAGGGGGTGACATGTGGCCAACCCTGAGGCCACCACGTGTCCCCGGAATGGTGTATTAAAATTTTATGGAGGTCCGCATGGCTCAACCCTGCGACCTCCGGTAGACAACCACCCGCCACACTGCCCATGTTGCGCATTGAGTCTTAACATTCATGGGTAAAAGGTTTATGTTAAAATTTAGTTTGGTGGCGTTTGGGGGGTTGGGGACTGCTGGCAGTTGCAACCCGCCAGCGGTCCCTATGGAGGTTGGTCACATTACAACATATAAATGTAACCATAAAATATAACAACCAATGGCTTAACCAAAACCATTTACACAATGTTATTTCAAACCTTGTCACATGCAAAGTTACTGTTACATATCCGCACAATCAACAACATTAACTGCAATTTTAAAATTATCCACAAGCCCTGTCACATGACGTTGATTCCTCCGATGTTTCCTCTAGCGGTTTCACTAACCTCGACTCAACTCCATTTCAACCTTAACCATCAGGGTTCATGCCTTTGGTTTCACCAAATGTAATGGTAACCGTGTGGTGTGGGTCTTGTGCCCAACCACTTAACACTAAATTTGCGATTAGTCTGGTGGAAATATAGCAACACGCTATTTTTTTGCAGATTTGACTAAAACGACTCCAGTTAAGTGGAGTCCTCCACAATTAGTGGAGTTTTTCTAGGTGTTATTGGGAAAATGAGTTGGAGACTCAATTTTCACCCATTCTGAGTGAATGAAGAGTCATTGTATTCTAATTGGAGCATTCTGGAGCCATTGGTGCAGAGAAAATAGCCATTGGAGGCATTTAACTACATGTATTTGCAAAAATTTGAGCATAATGAAAAATGGACATGCCATTAGGAGATGGACCAGTAGATGTAGCCCAGGAGGGGTGAACGGCTTCATCATTCCTGCTTTGTAAATGTTATGTGGTGACTTATTTCTCTGTTTTACACTGTTGTTCGGTGTTATTTGTGCTTATTTTATGCTTCTAATTCACTAAAATCATCTACATTGCATGGTTAAAATTATCAATCCTTAAGAAAACTAAAGAGACAAGTATGCACATGTTTTATAATTGAAAAGACACTTAACACAACAAAAATAATAAATTCCTTTCAAATCAGATTGGTATCAGAGCTAGAGTTTATTCTCTAGTGTTGTTTTGTGAAAATATTTGTTTAATTTTTTTCAAGTTTTTAGATGCTTATAAGGCTCAAGCTCAAGAGAGGAGAAGGCATATTGGTGAGAGAATAAGGGTCTCAAGAGGAGCCAAAGCAAAGGAGAGCAAGATTTCCACAATCTCCACCACCTAGTTCACCTCCTAAGGAAGCAGAAGCTGCATTAAGCATGTCTCATAGAGAAGGAGAAATCCATGAAGAATTTGATCCCAAAGAGGAAGAAAGAGTGTTTAGGAAAGAATTCCTTGACATGACTGAGATGGTTAAAATCCTTTATCAAGAAAGGAATGAGAATCTAGAAGGAGAAGGATCCAAACTTCACAAGGAAGGACAGGGATCTCTAGGAGGTCACAATGATGAAGATAAGTCAAAGAAGGGAAATGGAGGAAATGGAGGAAATGGAGAGCAATCATCCTCACCCTCACCCTCATCATCATCCTCTACTTCATCTTCAATACATCAGCCACACAAGTCAAAGAACACTGGTAAATGTCCTTTTTTAAAACTTGATGTTAAGTTTAAATTTCCATTGTTTAATGATGAATTCAATGCAGAAAATCTTGATAATTGGATTAGGAAATTGGAGGTCTATTTGAGAATCCAGAACCTTCAAGATCATGATACCAAAATCCAATTAGCTTCATTGAGAATGGAAGGTGCAACACTTGTTTGGTGGGAAGCCAAGATAAATGAGGAGATCAAGAAGAATGGTAATATTATTGTATCATGGACTGATTTCATTACTGCAATAAAACAACCATTTTATCCATTAGCTCATATGCAGAAAGCCATAATGAACTAGCAAAAATTTAGGCAATTGAAGGGAAAAAATGTTCAAGAATACACCCAATAATTTAGGAGAAGATCTCTCTTATTAGGGGTAGATTTGCAAAGCCAAGATACTTTGCTCAAGTACATAGGAGGCTTACATAGCTACCTAAAACATACTATTCTCATGTTTAACCCCACAATTCTAGATGAAGTATGTATTCAGGCCACACATCTAGAAGCTAGAGGGAAATACATTTCTAAAGAGGGTAGAAAGAAACCTTTTAAGGGTAAAAACAAAGAGAAGACCTCAAAAGGTAAAAGAAAAAACAATGCATCTGTTAAGAAAGAGGGAGAAAAATTGTTTTGTAAACATCGTTCAAAAGAAGGCCATGATGAAACTCATTGTTGGAAATTCCATCCTGAAATGAGGCCCAATAGATACAACAACAAAGGGGAACAGAAAACTGCAGCTATAACTCAACATGATTTAGGAGAAGATTCAGGTGATGAATCTAAGATTACAGCTATGGGACTAAAGAACATGAAGGGGAAAGAAATTGAAAATAAACCTAGTAATAGTACATCAAACTGTCACATACATGCTCCAAATGAAGAAGAAAGAATTGATTTGTTTCCTGTGAGGGTCATATCCAAACATACAAAGATTGACACATTGTTTGACAGTGGGTCACAAGAAAAACTTAATCTATAAATACTTGGTCAAGAAACTAAACCTTGAGACCATACCACATCCAAAACCATATCCACTTGGTTGGATTTGTAAGGATGCAAATTTACAAGTTTCAAAGAAATGCATATTGCGGTTTGCAATAACTACACATTTTGTTGACACAATTAAATTAGATGTGGTTCCGCTTGACATAACAGGTATTGTGTTAGGGAGCCCTTACTTGTATGACAGGAAAGAGATCTTCCATTTCCATGAGAAAAAATATCATTTATTCAAAGATGGAAATGAGTACATTGTTAGAGCACATCGCAAGAAGACAAACATTGCTATGGTAAATGTTGGACAGGTAAAGAGGTTGGTAAATTCAAGTAAGAATTTTGTTCTTCTAATGATTAAGCCTAAAGATGATGTTAATCATGAATCATTTGAGGGATGTGATCGTAAGTTGAAATCAAATTTATATGACTTAGTTCATGCACATCATGAGATGTTTCAGGAGCCAACGGAATTGCCTCTAAAAAGAGAGATTCAACATGAGATTTAGTTGCATCAAGTTTGTCCTCTTCCAAACATGTAATGTTCCCAATTTTAGCGTCAAGCTAAAAGGGAACATTATAGTGGCATATTTCTATTTTGATTAATAAAATGGGTAAGAAGACCCCTTAACCCCTTGGTCATAGAGAAATAACACTCTTTATGAGAAAGGAGGATAAATACGCAGCTGAAATAAACACCTAATGGTGTGAACATGATGAGGATCACCTTGAGTTGGCCATCTTTGACCAAGTCAATAGTGCTGCCTTAGAGGGGTGGCTTGCTTGAGAAGACAACGTATTTTTTCAAGGGAAAACATTTGAAAGTGAATGGAAACCCTAATTGTGGGACCTATGGTGAGAGAGGGTTCATTTGCTTTATAAGAGAGAAGATAGCAGCTCATTTGTTCATGCTTTGATTCAGAAATTTCATAGTGAGGCCAAGGACTTGCACATCTGGGTTGTTTAGCAGGATTGCATTGCTCTTGAGCACTGGGGGTGTTCCCAGGAGGGGATCCCCCACCTTTTCCTCATGGGAGGAGAGGATTTGAGCTGCATTTCCTCATTCTGGCATTTTTCCAAGCTCACTCCTTCAATTGCAGTGTTATCTCTGTAGCAGGATGGTGTTGTGTTGCTGGGGTAGTAGCAGAGGAACTCATAGAGTCTCTCCTTACTTGCTTTTTTAGTGGATGAGTGATCTCTTCTTTGGAGGAGCTGTAGAGAGGGCTCTAAAACCATATTTTAGATCTGTGGCATCAGGCCACTCATTCACCATCTCCCACTATGCAGTCACTTGGAGAAACTGCGTTATTCCATGAGGGAAGTGTTGAGGGAGATTCATGTGGTCATCAGGAGGAGTGCTTTTGAGTGAAGGGGAATCAACCCCTTTTCCCTTGAGGGCATTATTAGAGGATGGAATCAGCATTTCAGATCAGCCACAGCCTCATATTCATTTGGTTTCAGTGGCAGTGACAACTTGTTTGTCACTATTGTATTTTGTTTGACATTTCTAGCAATCTCCCTGAGATTGGCTAGAAATCCCATATTGAGCCCATTTTCCTCTCTTGGGCCATTTTCTTGTATATTTTCATCTACATTATAATTTTTATGGATTCAACAGCTACATCTCTCATAGAGACTGTGCAGTCACAGTCTTCGGCTTTTTGTGCAGCAGCAGCATCGCATGTATTACAGTGGTTATTCATTGGAGGATTAGTTCTAAAGCTTGAGGGTCTTGTTCCTCGTGATATTTCTGTATAATCTTTCTGATATATTAATATGATGATGGCTGTAGTATTTAACCTCTCATGATACATTCATATTTGAAGAGTTTCATATTGATGTTTTGCATATTGTTGTAGCACTCTTTGGGTTGATTTACGATGTACCTATGGTGGGGAGATCTGTTTAACTCACCTAGATCTATTTTTTTCAGCTCTATTTCTGCATTTAGACTCCATATTATATGTATAAGAATATCCCAGCAATATACAATGTTTTATTTGCAAGTATTTCCTTATACAACATTCCCATGGGAGGCATTGCAGAAATTCCTTGAAGGGAACTATTAGCTCTTGACAAGTTCTATTGGCAGATTCTGCTAGTGGGCTAGGTAGCCTTTGGATCTCATCCTTCCTTTTGAAGGTGACATATCCAGTAAATTCCCCTAACATTCAATCTCTGAAATAGTTCAATATTGATTGTTAATACTCATGGAGTTGGAAAAATAGAATATCTTAAGATATTCCCAATGAAGCAGAATTTCCTGAAAAAGGAATATTATAGTGGTATCAGAGCATGATCTTGGCTTAGCCTATGCCCAAGATCTAAGGCTATCAGAAAGAGGAGCTTCTCTCCAAGGAGAGGAGATTTTCAAAGGAGACAAGGAAAGAGGAATGATGGAAGAGGAGGTTTCCCTTCTTCTTTTCCAGACCATTGAGGGCATCATTGAAAATCTTGATGAAAGGGAATAGTGGGAAGATTTTCTGAAAATGGTTATGGATGGAGCAAATCCTAGTTTTGTCATGATGGGTGTGAGCATTTAGCCACACATGCAAATCCACAGCGCAGTCATTTTTCCATTTTCAAGGGGGATAGAGGAAGGAGATGAGGCCATTGGAGGAGCAGCGCTGCAACTCAAAGGTATGGCTCATATTTGTTGGTTTGAAAGTCCCATTTTACATTGCCATGCAAATGAAAAAACACATGAAGCATTCACTAAGGTTTTGATGGAAAAACTTGGTGAAACTCATTATGACATAATCAGAAACACTTTGCATGCATTGGAAGGAACCAACAGCGCTGTCACACTGGGAGAACATCCATCACCACATGGAGGTGAGAAGGGAGCTATTGCTTCCACTAGAGGAGCCCTTGTATCTTTGTAGGGAGTTCCAAATATTTTTTCATGTGGGAACCAAGGGACAATTTCAGAGCCCTATGTAGCAGTTGATGGGGATTGTGAGATGGAAGGGGAAGAGAGGGATCAGCATGGAGGGATGATGGGCATTCACCCATATCCATTTCAGAAACTTTCTACACAAGGGAAAGAGACTGCACTATGTAGAGGAGAGAGGGACAAATCAGTCCACTCATACATGCAGTCTATTTCAGAGCATGATGTCTCACTTTATGGGGGAATTCCACCTAGGAGGCCACTTGATTTAGAATTGATGAGAGGCATCATTCCATTTGGTTCACCAATCATGGATTCCGGAGGGGTGGAGACACTAGAGGGATCAACCACAGTGTAGAGTGTTTGGGTAAACTCAAGGAGGAGAGATATACTCTCTCATTTTCAGTATCACCCATCTTCATCATCTTTACCGCGCTGATAAAGTTTGCCACATGGATAGAGGATAGCATCTTCATGATGGAGGATGGCTGCTTCAAGGGTTTGGATGAACAGATGATTGTTCCTTTGAGGGAGGACCCTTTCATGCATTGGAGTATATGGAGGCCACTCAAGCTTACATTGCCCAAGATCGGGATATTCTTTGGAGGTGATAGACTCTCATGGGAGATTCATTTTCAGAGGTCCCTATTTCTATTTGAGCATGAGCAGCTGCATGATGGCATGGAAACAACTTGAAAGATGACTTTGGCATGAGGGGATGTCAAGGTAGCAGGCAATAGCATGATGGAGCACCATATTGCAGAATACAAGCGCAGTCTATGTGGAGGACTGATCCAGGATGGAGGGCTCAGCTTGGGTTGAGTATTCCCGAGGATCCTGATGCATGCATGATTCTTGATGATCAGGAGGGAGATGGCTGATACATAGTTTATGGTATGGTCATCTAACACTATGTCATATTATTCTTGGCTAGAGCTTTTAGTCTCAAGAAGAAAATTATTGCATGCAGCATATGAGGACTTCCTAGCTATGCACTTGGATGCATACTTTGTCTTGCTAAAGAAGTTCACTTGGGAGGGAATTCATCATGGAATCTATCAGCATAGGGAGAGATTCATAGCCCATTTGATCATGGTGGGAGAAGACCTCACAGCCACTTCCCTACTCATTGGAGATAGAGGGAAATTTTCAGTTGGGCCATTTTTGCTCAAGAGCTCAAGTACAAATTGGAGAAGATATAATCTCACAGTTTGTGTTGTACTTTATTTCCTTGTTTGAGCAGCATGATGAGTCAAGAAGAGTTGTTCCATCTTTCATAGTGTATAAGGATGTATTTGTAGACTTTTGTAGCAAAAGAATGGACCATTCTTATGGTGGTTTGTGGAGGGAGCCACATGCTCCTTGGTGTTCACCATTGGCACCAATTTATTTTCATGCTCCTACATTTTGAGATGTGTGTGGCAGAAAAAAAGTGGCTGGGAAAGCACTTGTTATGTATATTTTTGATGCAGGCATGAGGCTCACTGCGTTGGTCCCATGAGAGGAGCAGTGACCCACTCTCTAGTTTTCTTCTGACAACTTTTTTTCATTGTATTATGCTACCTTGTATTGTTGATGCTTATTTATTCACAAGGAGCACTATTTGGAGAGTGAATTATATGTTGGGATAGCCCATTGGGACCACTATTCTCCCCATTACACATGTTCTATATTGCAGGAGATACCATGGGCAAACCATGATTGCCATACTATCACTTTTATCTTCTTGTGGGGCAAACCACTTGGAGAATTTGAGAAGGCATTTCATGGCTGAATATTTTGATGGGGTAGCTTGGGCCACTCTTGGAGGCCATACCATTTCATCCCAAGGATAGAGGTAGCCCCATATGTACTACAGAAGGAGAGAAGAGATTATTGGGATGGAGGAGCAAAACTCTCCGTTCAGCCCCATTACATTGCATAGAACCGGGGGCAAGATTTCCATTTTGGATGATAGCATGGGTGAGGGGATCACCAATGGGATTATATTTTCCCATGCATGTCATCACTCCTACCTTGAGGAGGCCAAGGTTCAGCAGGGATATTTCCACCTACACCTTCTATCTTTTCGTAAGGTGCACCATTCCGGTTGCATACTTGGGAGGAGGCATGGGAGGACAGTTATATTGCAGCATATCTTGAGCAGCGGTGGAGATTGTTGATGAGGAGGCCACAAGAGAAGAAGGGGGAGAAATTTTTGTTCTCTCTATGCAGTTGCTTGAGGACAAGCGACATGTGGGAGGGGAGGGTTGTAATGCTCCCAATTTTAGCCTCAAGCTAAAACGAAACATTATAGTGGCATATTTTTATTTTGATTAATAAAATGGGTAAGGAGACCCCTTAACCCCTTGGTGATAGAGAAATATCACTCCTTATAAGAAAGTAGGATAACTAAGCAGCTGAAATAAACACCTAATGGTGTGAACATGATGAGGATCACCTTGAGTTAGCCATCTTTGACCAAGTCAATAGCGTTTCTTTAGAGGGGTGGCTTGCTTGAGAAGACAACGCAATTTTTGGAGGGAAAACATTCAAAAGTGAATGGAAACCCTAATTGTGGGACCTATGGTGAGAGAGGGTTCATTTTCATTATAAGAGAGAAGATAGCAGCTCATTTGTTCATGCTTTGATTCAGAAATTTTGTAGTGAGGCCAAGGACTTGCACATCTAGGCTGTTTAGCAGGATTGCAATGCTCTTGAGCACTGGGGGTGTTCTCGGGAGGGGATCCCCCACCTCTTCCTCATGGGAGGAGATGATTTGAGCTGTATTTCCTCATTCTGGAATTTTTCCAAGCTCAATCCTTCAATTGCAGCGTTATCTCTATAGCAGGATGGTGATGTGTTGCTGGGGTAGTAGTAGAGGAACTCATAGAGTCTCTCCTTACTTGCTTTTTCAGTGGAGGAGTGATCTATTATTTGGAGGAGCTATAGAGAGGGATCTTGGACCATATTTCAGATCTGTGGCATCAGTCCACTCATTCACCATCTCCCACTGCGCAGTCACTTGGAGAAACTGTGTTATTCCATGAGGGCAGTGTTGAGGGAGATTCATGTGTTCATCAGGAGGAGTGCTTGGATCAGCCCCTTTTCCCTTGAGGGAATTATCAGAGGAGGGCATCAAAATTTCAGATCAGCCACAACCTCATATTCATTTGGTTTCAATTGCAGTGACAACTTGTTTGTCACTATTATATTTTGTCTGGCATTTCTAGCAATCTCCCTGAGATTGGCTAGAAATCCCATATTGAGCCCATTTTCCTCTCTTGGGAAATTTTCTTGTATCTTTTCAGCTAAATTATCATTTTGTATGTATTCAGCAGCTACATCTCTCATAGAGACTGCGTAGTCACTATCTCCGGCTTTTTGTGCAGCAGCAACATCTCATGTATTACAATGCTTATTCATTGGAAGATTGGTTCTAAAGCTTTAGGGTCTTGTTCCTCATGATATTTCTATATAATATTGCTAATATATTAATATGATGATGGCTGTAGTATTTACCCTCTCATGATACATTTAGATTTGCAGAGTTTCAGATTGATGTTTTGCATATTGCTGTAGCTCACTCTTTAGGCTGATTTATGATGTACCTATGGTGGGGAGATCTGTTTAACTCACCTAGATCTATTTTTTTCAGCTCTTTTTCTGCATTCAGACTCCATATTATATGTATAAGATGATTCCAGCACTATACAATGTTTTATTTTCAAGTATTTCCTTATATAGCATTCCCATGGGAGGCATTGCAGAAATTCCTTGAAGGGAACTATTAGCTCTTGACAAGTTCTATTGGCAGAGTCTGCTAGTGGGCCAGGTAGCCTCTGGATCTCATTCTTCCTTGTGAAGGTGACATATCTAGTAAATTCCCCTAATAGTCAATCTCTGAAATAGTTCAGTGTTGATTTTTAATACTCCTGGAGTTGGAAAAATGGAATATCTTAAGATATTCCCGATGAAGCAGAATTTCCTGAAAAAGGAATATTATAAAACATCGGTATGTATCGCATGTCGATAATGGAGAATGCTAAAATAAACAGGAAAATCAAAGAATTAATCATAATACCAAGCACTTCTCCATGCGGTTCACCCATATTCTTGATACCAAATAAATATGGGACTTGCCGCATGTGTGTAGACTTCAGAGCTTTGAACAAGATAACGGTAAAGAATCGATACCCACTCCAAAGGATAGATGCTTTTCTTGATCAGCTGAAAGAAGAATTTTTTTTCACTAAGTTAGATTTATGAAGTGGATATCATCAAGTAAGAATTGCAGAAAGTGATATATGGAAAACTGCATTCAAAACCAAACAAGGACTCTTTGAGTGGTTAGTTATTCCATTTAGTTTGTGTAATTCACCGACAAATTTCATGCGTGTTATGGATAGTGTTTTTCATCCATTCCTTGATGAATTTTTGATTGTGTACTTAGATGACTTATTTATTTTCAACAAAACAAAAGAAGAACATGTCTTTCATGTGAATAGAGTGATTGATGTTTTGAAGAAAGAGAAATTGTTTCTTAATATGTCAAAGTGTGAGTTTGGAAAAAATTCTTTGGTTTATTTGGGACACATTGTAGGAGGAGGAGAGTTGAGAATTGATCCTTCTAAATTGGAAGCCATTGTGAATTCTCCCACACCCAAAATAGTAATTGAGGTAAGAAGTTTCTTAGGTGTATCTCAATATTGGAGAAAGTTTATTGCTAACTTTTTTGCCATCGCGGCTCCTATGCATGCAGTGATAAGTGTGAAGAAAGGCTTCCAATGGGGAGGCAAACAATAGCAAGCTTTTGAAGCTTTAAAATACAAGATCAGTTCAATTCCAATCCTTGCATTACCGAATTTGAGACAGCCATTCAAGATACAAACTGATGCTAGTGATTATGCCAGGGGCGCAGTTCTTTTGCAGCATGGTAAGCCTATCGCTTTTCATTCTAAAACATTCAATGGTGATGTAACTAATTATCCTACATATGACAAAGAACTATATTCGTTGGTACAAAGTGTCAATAAGTGGAAAAAATACTTGATGGGTAAAGAGACAATTTTGCATACCGATCACCAACCATTACAGTACTTGCAGTCGCAAGTGGATGGGATTTCTCAACTGTTTCACTTGGTTATGAGGTAACAGAATGGTATTTTCAATAAAGTTGCTGATATGCATTCAAGACCAATCATTAGTGCATCTACTTTACTCAAAAATGATTCTATTGTACATGAGAGTTACATAGAAAAATATGCACATGATGTTGATTTTCAAGATGTGTATGCTAGTTTGAGTGAAGGGAATCAAGTTGAAGAAAAATATTATCACATGCATAACAATTTTTTGTTTCATTTGGACAAGATGTGTATACCACAAGGAGATAGGCTAAGTTTCATGAGAGAATCTCATTCATATCTTATTGCTGGACACTTTGGGGTAAGAAAAACAGTGGCGCATCTACAGAAGTATTGCTATTGGCCTTTCATGATAGATAGTGTGTCGCATTTTATAAGAGGTTGTTCTATGTGTGCAACAAGAAATCCTAGTAATAGGAATCTTGGGTTGTATACGCCACTACCGGTACCATCAAGGCCATGGGAGAGTGTCTCCATGGACATTGTTGTTGGTCTACCTATGTCAAGAAAACATCATGATTATATTTATGTAGTTGTGGATAGATTCAGTAAAATGTGTATACTTATTCCATGTAAGAAAACCATTACACCTGAAAAAATTGTTAAAATTTATTTTCAACATGTAGGGATTCATTATGGATTGCCAACTTCTATTGTTAGTGACATGGATTCTAGGTTCATTTAGAATTTTTGGTCCAATCTTTGGAGTATGATGGATACAAAGTTGAAAAAGAGTACTGCTTTTCATCCGCATATTGATGGACAAACTGAGGTGGTGAACAGAACCATTGTGCATCTATTGAGAGGATATTGCAGCAAACATCCTAAGTTGTGGGATGAGCAACTGCATTACATTCAACACGCTTACAACCGGGAAAAACACTCTTCGACTCAAACATCACCTTTTGAAGTATGCTTTGGGTATTTTCCAAAATTGCCATTAGACTTCATATTTGGAAAGGATGTTGCAATTGATGGCCATAGTGATATTGACAAGGCTCGATAGTTCATTGAGAAAATTCAGATTATACATAAACAATTTCAAGAACAGCTTGAGAAAAGTCAAAGAAAGTACAAAGAGAGGCATGAAAAACATATATTTGACCACAATTTTCAAGAGGGAGATGAGGTATGGTTGCACATTAGCAAAGAAAGTATATAAGGGGAAGGTAAAAATCTCGAACCCATTCGCTATGGTCCATTCAAGATCATAAAGCAAGTTGGTAATAATGCATTTCAACTTGACTTGCCTTCATATATGCAAATGTATTCAGTTGTTCATGTTGAAAACTTATGTTTGTATGATCCACCTTTGATCGATGATCAAGGAAGTGATGTTCAACTGCCTTATATTGAATATTTCTCACCATAATTTCTAGATGAGCTCAAAAAAGATACAATTCTTGAGAGGAGGACAAGAGCATCAAAAAGGAGAAGTGTTGACTACCTTCGAGTTGGGCTCAAAGGTACTAAACCAAGCAAGGCAAAGTGGATGGAGGTTGGAAAGGTGAGAGAGTTGTACCCTCATCTATTGAATAGGTAATCAAGTATTTTGGGGTCCAAAAGCTTCCCAATGGGGAGGAGTGATCAGGAGTCATAATTTTTTCTCAAAATTGAAAGTTACGGGTTTGGTTTGAAACTAGGATGGTTGCATAGATCTTGTCTTCCCGATTCTAGCACCACAAACAGTCCGAAAAACTGATGTTGTATGAGGGAGATATAGCGTTCTGATCGAATTCCAAAACAGCTAAATTTTGAGACAGGGTTGACTAGGATGCCTAGTCAGCATGGAGGGTGCACAGTAAGCAAAAGGAATGTTTTGAGGAATATTCCTTCCCTTAGAATCAATCCTAGGATGACAAGTGGCGCGATATGATTTTTTCGATGTGATGTATGTTATGGTATGAGAGCTAATCAGGGGGTGATATGTGGCCATCCCTGAGGCCACCACATGTCCCCAAAATGATGTATTAAAATTTTATGGAGGTCTGCAGGGCTCGATATTGTGACCTCCAGTAGAGCAACCACCTACCACACTGCATGCGCTGCTCATTGAGTCTTAACATTCATGGGTCAAAGGTTTATGTTAAATTTTAGTTTGGTGGCATTTGGGGGGTTGGGGACCACCTGCGGTCCCAACTTTCCAGCGGTCCCCATGGAGGTTGGTCACATTACATCATATAAATGTAACCATAAAATGTAACAACCAATGGCTTAACCACTACTGTTTCGACAGTGTTATTTCAAACCTTTTCACATGCAAAGTTAATGTTACATCTTCGCGCAATCAGCAACAATAACTGTAGTTTAAAAACTTATCCGCAAGCCTGTCACATGACATTGACTCCTCCAATGTTTTCTCCAGTGGTTTCACTAACCTCAACTCAACTCTGGTTCAACCTTAATCATCGGGGTTCATGCATGTGGTTCAACTATAATTGTAACAGTGTGGTGTGGGTCACATTCCCAACCACTTAACATTAAATTTACGGTTATTCTGGTAGAAATATAGTAGCGTGCTATTTTTGTGTGGATTTGGCTAAAATGTCTCCGGTTAAGTGTAGTCCTCCACAATTAGTGGAGCTTTTCTAGGTGTTATTGGGAAAATGAGTTGGAGACTCAATTTTTGCCTATTTTGAGTGAATGAAGAGTCATTCTAGACTAATTGGAGCATTCTGGAGCCATAAGTGCAGAGAAAACTACCATTAGAGGCCTGTAACTACATGTATTTTCAAAATTTTGAGCATAATGAAATATGGACATGCCATTGGGAGCTGGACCAGCAGATGTAGCCCAGGGGGGGTGAACTTCTTCATCATGTCTGTTGTGTAAATGTTATGTGGTGACTTATTTCTTTGTTTTACACCATTGTTCAGTGTTATTTGTGCTTATTTTATGCTTCTAATTCACTAAAATCATCTACATTTCATGGTTAAAATTCTCAATCCTTAAGAAAACTAAAAGACAAATATGCACATGTTTTATAACTGAAAAGACACTTAGCACAACAAAACTAATAGAGTCCTTTCAGATCACATAGATTCATGTTGCCTATGCACCAGATGATATTCAAGTAGCAAGCCTGTAGGGTTTCCAAAGAAGCTAGTACATACATTATGCCTGTTGCTAGATGGTTCGCAGGGGAAAGTTTCACTTATGGCAGAGTTTTTGGTAGTTATGCTTCTCCCCATGTCCTACCATTTTATTTTCCTGATAATTTACTTGCAAGAGAAATTGCCTACCATCTTATTGTAAATGGTATTTCTAAAGAGCTTAAAGATGCTAAGAAGGTCGTTTGACCTAGTTTTCCTTTAGAGTGCAGTACTTTTGCACTTTTTGATATTGGTCATGCCTACAAGGAAGTTTCTAATGTTAATCTATTGAATTTGGAAGTAATGCCAAATCGGCCGTATGACCCCAATTATGTGATTAAAAATTACATCACAAAGCTCAAAGTAAAACCTTTTTTGAAACAGGTAGATAGATTTGATGATTTATTTCAAGGTATTGAGAAGTTTTTAGATGTACTTAAGTTTTCATCCAGTCAACTCAATCAAGATGACTTGGAAGCCTTCCAAGCATACATAAATAAGAGACTGGAAAGGATTACTCTAGATTTATTGACTATTGATGTTGTGAAACCAGCTCCAAAAAGAGAAGAAAAGAGATATCAACACCTTATAAATAAGCCACTATGAGGGGGAAACATCCAATACATTACATGAATGAAAAATTCTTGGATGATTCAAATTACAAAACCTCCTTTCTATATATAAAAGTCCATGGGGTCAGAATGTAATCCTAGTGGGGCCACAATGTAATCCTAGCTGACCTAACAATAATAATTTAAGGACACAATAATAACAATATGGGGGTTACAAGGGTACAATAATAACAATAAGGAGGTTACACTAAAAACAATAAGGGACTATACTAGTAATATAGGGACCTAACATGCCCCTCTCCTTCAAAAAAGTGTTGTCCTCAATGCTTGAGTAGCTCTCGGTACTTTTGTATAAAATTCTCATCCTCCCATGTAGAATCTTCAGTGGGTAAGTTATTCCACTTGATGAGATACTCTGAAATTGATCGATTCCGTAGCTGTCGATTTCTTGTTTCTGTGACCGCTTCAGGTTCCAATATGATTTTTCCTTCCTCATCAAGTTCTGGAAATGTTGTTTGAACTGGAAGATTTTCACCTATAACCTTCTTTAAGCATAAAACATGGAAAATTGGATGCACTCGTGAAGAAGCAGGAAGCTCCAATTTGTATGCCATAGTACCAATATTTTGCAACACCTTGTAAGGACCATAGTACTTTGGTGATAATAAACATCAAAACTTCTCTCGTTGCGACGTTGATCTGCCTGTTTTTTCATTCAATTTTTTGCCAAATTCAAGTTGTCCTTTAAGAGCTAGAGAACTTCTTTTTGATGCTCGATGTGATCTTCCACTGATTGAACCTTCGAATTTTCTCTTAAAGATGATGTGATGGATGGTGGATGATATCCATAAAGTTCCATAAATGGGGTCATTTTTTCTCTAAAATGGAAGGAAGTGTTATACCACCATTCAGCTAGAGGTAACCACTTGACCCATTGTGTTTGTTTATCAGATACAAAAAAATGAAGATATCCTTCCAAACATTTATTTACTATCTCAGTTTGACTATCGGATTGAGGATGATAAGATGAGCTATGAGCTAATTGATTACCCAAACAAGAAAATAACTTTGTCCAAAAATTTCCAGTAAAAATGGGATCTCTGTCGTTCACAATAACCCTTGGGTTTCCATGTAGCTTTTGAATTGTGTCCATAAATGTAGTAGCAACTATACTTGCTTTAAATGGATGAGATAATGCACAAAAGTGTGCGTACTTGGTAATTCTATCAACTACCACCATGATGACACTCTTTCCTTCAGACTTAGGTAAACCTATGATAAAATCCATTGAAATCTCCTCCCAACGTTGACTTGGAATGGATAAAGGTTGTAGAAGACCCAGGGTCTTAATTGTCTCAACTTTATTCTGCTGGAAAACCAAACATTCTGCCACAAACTTTTGAATATCAGATTTAAGGACATCCCAAAAAAATTATTTCTTCACCCTGTGGTAATTTTTTAAAAATCTTGAGTTTCCTCCTAAAGGAGAAGTGTGCAATTCCAAAAGAATCTTTTGTTTTAGTTGGGAATTATTACAAAGATATAAGTGATCTTTGTACCATAAGGAATCATTTTTCCAACTAAATGTATTAGATGTACTAGGATCTTGCTGCAACTTTAGAATGAGCGTCCACACGTCTTCATCCTTCTTCCATTCATCTCTTGCTTCGGTTATCCAATATGGTTGGATAATAGAAATGGCACAAAGCAATGATTCCACCTCTTCATTATTTCTTGAGAGTGCATCTGCAACAACATTTAGCTTCCCTTTTTGTACATTATTTTAAAGTCATAACCCAACATCTTTGTGAACCATTTTTTCTACTCTTCTGAAGATAGTCTTTGTTCCAAAAAGTGTTTAAGACTATCATGATCAGTTTTTACCTTGAAGTGTCTTCCCATTAGGTAAGTTCTCCATTTCTTTAGTGCATGCAGTATTGCTAACATTTCCTTCTCATAAATAGGTTTATGTAAATACTTTCCTTTAATTAGACGAATTTCAAAAGAAATGGGTCTTCCTTCTTGCATTAAAATAGCACCAATTCCATTTCCCGGGACATCACATTCCACAATAAAGGTTTTTGTGAAGTCTGCCGTAGCTAAGACTGGTGCTAGGCACATTGCCTCTTTAAGATGTTCATAGGCCTTAGTTGTTTCAGGAGTCCAAGAAAAAGCATCTTTCTTCAATAGTGTTGTTAAAGGTGCTGCTATTCTCCAATAATTATTAACAAACTTTTGATAATACCCTGTTAACCCGAGAAATCCTCGCAACTGCTTTATGGTTGTGGGGAATTTCCATTCCTTAATGGCTTTAGTTTTGTTAGGGTCTACCTTAACACCCTCGTGAGATACAATATGACCCAAATATTCCACCTCTTTTACTCCAAAGAAACATTTGGATGTAATAGTTTGAGCACCCTGTCAACATGTTGAACATGATCCTTCCAAGACCTACTATAGATTAGTATATCATCAAAAAATACTAGCACAAGTTTTCTAAGGAAGGGTTTGAAAATGGAATTCATCAACCCTTGAAATGTAGACGGTTCATTGGTAAGGCCAAAAGGCATGACCAAAAATTCATAATGATCCTCATGAGTTAAAAATGTTGTTTTCGGAATATCTTCTGTCTTCATTCTAATTTGATGATACCCTGAACGAAGATCCAATTTGGTAAAATAAATTTCTCCATGTAATTCATCAATCATAGGAATGGGAAATTTATCTTTAATGGTGAGCTTATTGAGCTCCCTATAATCCGGACACATGCGCCATGATCCATCCTTCTTGTGTACCAATACTACAGAAGCAGAGAAAGAACTTTGACTAGGTTGAATTATACCTGCCTCTAACATTTCTGCAATCATACGTTCAATTTCGCTCTTTTGGACATAAGGATATCTATAAGGCCCGATGTTTGGAGGAACACTTCCTGGAATCAAATGAATAGCATGATCATGATCATGAATAGGTGTGAGTCCTTTGGGAGTTTCAAACACCTTGGAATGATTGTCCAAGACTTGTTGGAGATCTGCAGAAATAGATGATTTTGATGTCGGAACTTCTAGTGAGCATAATTGTGCAATTACGCCTCGTTGTTCTTTCTTTAGAAGCTTTATCATGACATTAGAGCTTATTATCATTCCTGGCTTCCCTTCAATACCCCGTAATTCGACTTCCTTTCCTTCTGAAAAAAAATTCAAGAAAAGTTCTTGAAAATTAAAAGCTACCGTCCCCAAAGATTGTAACCATTGTACTCCTAGTACAACATCAACACCTTCCATAGGAATGGAAAGCATTGGACTAGTCAATACATATTCCCCCATGGTTAGCTTGATATTATGGAATTTTCCAGAGTAATTTATAGTTCCTCCATTTGCAACCATCACTTGACATTCTGGTGCTAGGTATAGGAAACAATTCAATTCCTTGGCTACCTTACAATGAATAAAATTATGGGTACTACCTGAATCAATCAACACTATTACCTTTTTCTTCTTGATAGGTCCTTCTATCTTGAGAGTTTGAGGAGTGTTAATTCCTTCCAATGCATTACACGATATGGTCGAACTCATTTCTTCCTCTTCTTGGGTTGGTTCCCGGTGTATATCCTCTTCTTGTTCATTTTCTTCTTCCTCTTCACAATCTATGTAAAATAATTTCTTCTCAGCACACTTATGACCTTTAGTGTATTTTCTATCACAACCGTAGCAAAGCCCTTTTGCTCTTTTTTCTTCCAATTGTTGTGGTGTCAACCTTGTAGGTTGTGGAAATCTAGGAGTAGCAACACTTCCCTCTTTATAGAAGTGAGTGGTAGGCTTCCTTGTCGCCATAATTTTACATTCAATTTTTCTTGCCAACCTGAATGCCTTCTCCAATGAATCGGGTTCCAAAATGCGAACTTCATGTTGGATGTTATCCTTTAAAGTACCTATGAAGAGATCAACCCTGTGTTCCTCTAGAATATCAGTTACCCTTATATTCAATTTTTGGAAGTCCTCAATGTGCTCCCCCACTAAGCCCTTTTGTTTGAGATTTATCAATTGGCTAAAGAAGGTGTTGCTCTTTGTATCCTCATAATGTGCTATCATTTCCTCCATGAAAATTGACCAAGTGACAATTTTTTTACGGGAGCAAAGCCATCGATACCATACAAATGTATTTTGTTCTAAATGTAAAGTTGCAATGCGCACCTTTTGTGTGTTTTGCACATTATGGAGATCAAAATATTGCTCCATCTGTAGTATCCATGTTACAGGATCCTTTCCATCAAACTTCCTCATATCCATTTTTGGAATATGGTGGTTCTTCCCGCCAACATTAGATTTTATGAAATCACGATTAACATTTATTTTGTTCTCATCGTGAGTTTCCTCTACCATATTTTCACCATTAGGAAACATTTCTTGTATCAATTTTGTCAAACCTTTCATGTCTGCTTTTAGAACATTCTTCATGTTTTCCATTTTCTCATCGATCTTAGCTTCCATGCCATCCATCTTAGATTCCATGCCAGCTTCCATGCCATCTATCTTAGATTCCATGTCGTTCTTCAAACCATCCATATTATATTCCATGCCATGGATCTTAGATTCCATGCCATTCTTCAAACCATCCATCTTAGATTCCACGCCTTTCTTCAAACCATCCATATTAGTTTCCACGGCTTTATTCAAAACTTCCATGTCATTTTTTGTTGCTCTTTGCGAGAGCGAAATTTGTTGCACTTGCTCTTGTAATTTTGATATGTCATGTTGCCATTCTTCGTCTGCATGAGTCATAGTAGAGCTTTCTAAAGGCTTAATGGGTGTTGAATTATTTTTAGGGTCCATTTTAGAATCCAATACTGATATCTATTCTAGAATATGCCCTTGGAATCAATTCAAATTGATTCCTCAAACAAGACTTATGCAATTCGGAAAACAATACACACCTTTTATTTTCTTTTGAGGAGCTCGATATTGAAATTGAATTATCTCTATAATTTCAGATCCTCAATACTTGAAATTTAGCCCTGCAGTATCCCTATGAAGCTTCTTTCAAATGCCACAGTTCTGATCTGATTTGGATTATTCAAGGCAAATTTATGTCTAATCTCCCACAATGACCCAATTTTGGACTAGTTCAGTAGAGAGAATTTGTATGACTTGGCATGTGTCATTGTTTCCTCCTTTGGCTCTAAAATTGATAGATCGAAAATTATAGTCCGTGTACTTGTGGCCACTTTTTATAGCATTCCAATCCGATGCTCAGAGAGAGAGCTATGAAGATTTTCCCACGATCACCACTTTGAGATGAAATTCATAAGCCTCAAAAAGCCCTAACTTCCACAGATCATATCTCTGAAAATATTGCGAACCAATATCTGAAAATTTGCGATGATGTTCCTCAGGATTGTGCTTCGTACTCTAAACATTTCATATTCTGAACCTTTGTAGAAAAAAAATTATTACGAAAATACCCCGATGACCTATTTAGGTTAAATTCAGGAGCCTGCAAAATAACCTAAATTGCACAGATCATATCTCCGAAAATGTTGCAAACCAAGCTCTAAAATTTTGCAACGATGTTCCTCAAGATTTTGGCTTCACACTCTGAAAATTTCAGATTCTAAACCTTCTTAGAAAAATTTTTATAGCGAAAAGGCCACAATGACCTGTTTGGAGCAGCGAAACCCTAGAATCTCAAGCCTCTGATACCAAATGTTGTGAAACCAGCTCCAAAAAGAGAAGAAAAGGGATATCAATGCCTTAGAAATAAGCCACTTCGAGGGGGCAACCTCCAATACATTACATGAATGAAAAATTCTTGGATTATTCAAATTACAAAACCTCCTTTCTATATATAGGAGTCCATTGGGCCAGAATGTAATCCTAGTGGGGCCACAATGTAATCCTAGCCGACCTAACAATAATAATTTAAGGGCACAATAATAAAAATATGGGGGTTACAAGGGTACAATAATAACAATAAGGGGGTTACACTAACAACAATAAGGGACTATACTAGTAATATAGGGACCTAACAATTGAAGATGTCAACAGACCTACTCCAAGTATTAGATTGGATAATGAAGTGAAAGACACATTTGAAGATGAGTTAGGGCAGTCAGAACATCAATCTAAAAATTTAGATCATTCTAAAAATGAATCCGAAAACAAAAAGGAGAACCCATAAAAGATAATTGATCAAGTAATCCAAGATATTGAAATGTAGAAGAAAGGAAGAAGCAATGGAACATAATCATCTTCCCAAGAATTTCAGCACATTCAACATACACTTTATCAGTCAGAAAAGTCCCAACCAAATAATTTGAATAGTGAATGGGATGAGTTTTCTAAGGCAATAAAACATCCTCAAACAAATCCCACTACTGATCGAGCTGCCAGTTTTCAGACGCCTGAACATTCCCACAAGTTAGTGGAAACTGTTACTCCTTTTGCAACAAGTTCCTGAAACTCATGATTGAGAGATCATTCTAGCTTATCCCACATAAGAGATAGTGTTACAAGTTGAGGAAATCCCTTCTCTAGATGTCTTCTATAGTATTAGTCATAAGGTTGTATTTAAGAGAAGAAAATAATGAAGAATTGATGATACAGTCTCAAACATTAAAAATGAATTTGTTGATGTTTTATGGAGGATCCTCTAGTTGATCCTACTTAACATTTAACCAAACTATCACAGCTTTCAGGGGCATATGCTACTGCTACCACTGAGGTTAAAATGTTACTGAAGCAGAGAGAAGATAGAATACAAGAATTAGAGATATTGTTAGATCAAGAAAATTCCAACTCCAACAAGAAAGTGAAATTGAAGATGTCCCAATTTCAGAAGGATTTCGAAAGTCTTAATTTACAACATCAAGTACAATTCACTGAGAAGAAAAAAGAACTGGAAGAAACAATGGACATATTACAAAGCTAGCCACAGTTAGAGCAATTCATAAAGGAAGCATTGGATGCGAATGATAAGTTAAAGAACCAACAAGAAGTATTTTGCCAACAAGATTCTATTACTGGCTCTTATTGTGACTCAAGTGAAATATTTATCTAACAAGTAGTTATCCAGAAACTTGAATTTGAGAAGATCGAAAAGAAAACCAATGAACACATACAATGGAAAGCATCAGACTCAGGCAAGGAAGCTGATCTACCCCAAATAGACAAATCCCAGAAGGAGATATTATTTAAGGATTAGGAAGTATAGATAAAGCAAGCAGAGAAAGCAGGAGCGAAAGCATCAAGGATGACAAAGGAAATTACTGAATCTGTATGTGAACAGCTGTTGAAAGCAGAAATTATCAAACAGTGCACGTCTGAAGTGCTCTCAGAATTCAAACCACCAGAAACACAGTGGAAAAAAAATACAGAAATGTAGGATGGAACGATTAAACATGTAAATAAGTTTGATCAAGAAAATTATTGGAATTTTCTGATCAAACCTTATCATCAGTAGCATACCCTGCAGTCTTTAACACATTCAACAAGAAGATCGCATCCAACACTCTCAAATGCGGTATTTAAGGGATAGGTCAGATCAAGGATTTTGCAGCCAGCTTAACTCAAGCCCATGCTAGATATTTTTCAACTTCGGGATCAAATCCAAGAGGAGAGATCAGAATTCATAGTCATATTGTTACTTCATTTTTTTAGATTGTAGTTAAAGTTAGTCTTATGAAGATGGTTGTTTAAACCTCCTCTATTTTTATGTAATAATCTCTTTTTAAAGCATAGTTATTTTAATATTTAAACCCCTCTCATGCATTTAGAGAAGGGTCCGGAAATTTGTCAAAAACATTTCCAAAGAATGCACTATTGTAAGTTTGTGAATGATTTGATGAATTAATGCAATGCAATCTGTTATCTTTTGACATTTGAAGCTATTTAACTGATGTTGCACTATTTTACTCTTTAAATCGCTTTAAAGTGAAGAGGATAAGATATATATTATCACTTTACATGAGTAGAACTCCGTACATATGGTACTTCTATTCACTTGTATTAAGTCTTGCTTTCTAGATTGACAAATATCTCTTTTATTGCATTCTATATTTGAAAAGTCGTTATAGATGAATGTTAAATGCACTTATGTACTAATATTTATCTATGATTTCTTATTGGATATATAATCACACTTATGAATGTGGTATACTTTTCAAAATTCTTATAATCAAACTATTTTTTTAGAAGAATCATCTTACATAATTTTCATCTCTTTCAACTGTTAAATTATATACATTACTAATAGTTGAGAGATATCTCTTTAGATCGCTTAAAGGAAGAAACACCCTGGGTATATAATAGAATAGATAGTTTTATATAGATGCATGTGATATATTAGAATCATTTTCCATTTCATGTTATATAATTAAAAAACACCCCAAAATCATCCTTATTGGGAAATTGGTCCCACTATCCCAAGTTGAAGCCACCACATGAAACAGAAAAGGAGCTGCTTTAAGGTCCATATGGGGTGGTTTTCTCCCATGTTGTTGCAGTGAATTCTGAGGCCTCAACATTTTGGTGCTAGAAGGAGGGCCTTGTGAATGTCAATAAGCTCTAATCAATCTAAAGGTCAATCTAAAAGTCTCTCTCCCTCTAGATCCCCATCAACTTCCAGAAAACTATCTAGTTCTTCATCTTTAAAATTTCAAGTTGATCATCCTTCTCCTAAGTCTTCTAGTGACACTCAAACCCATACTATCTCTCGATTTTCATCAAAATTCCCCTAAATTTCGGTCTTTGATAGAAAAGTTAGAGAGAGTATCCATTTCTGCTGAAAAGCCTGAGCCTTCTCTAACATCTGAGATCAGTATTTTTTCTTCTTTACAACCTCGAAGAATATTAACTCAATCAGAATGTCAAAAGACTAAAATTATTCCTTTTGAATTTCCCATCAATAGTACTCGAAATAGAATAAATAGGACTCAATCAGATTCAGTCGCCAGCAAGATCTTATTACATACATATACATTACCTCCACTCATTTCCACCACTTCCACTCCAACAATCAGTGTTACTTCAACTAGTTCTAACACTCAACCTGCCTATTCTTCAACTCAGACTCAAAACATCACATCCACTCAAGGTCAAGTGATAGGCCAAGTACCTCCACCAAATGTGCACCGATGGAACAATCTAAGGGATGTAAATATGCTCGCCTCTCTTCACGCACTACCAAAATCACTTGAAATATGATTAGCTAAGTTTAATCCTAATGATGGTCTTCCGGTAGAAGAATACATTCATAATTATATATTAGCCATCAATCTAAAAGAATTAATTGAAGATGATTGCGTTGTAAGATTATTCCATACACTCTCATAGGATCTGTAGGAACCTGGTATTTTTCACTGCCTTCCCGCTCT
Organism: Pinus albicaulis; assembly: GCA_034641835.2. Classification (NCBI taxonomy): domain Eukaryota; kingdom Viridiplantae; phylum Streptophyta; class Pinopsida; order Pinales; family Pinaceae; genus Pinus; species Pinus albicaulis. The sequence goes on from CM076575.1 coordinate 1,937,416,099, forward strand.
ATAACTAGCTGGAATATGTTCAAAGAACAATTTCTAGCTAATTTTGGGGATGACAAGACCACTGCTACGCTCATCAATGATTTATCAAATCTAAAGACTAAATCGGGTGAGAAAATATAAGATTTTAATTCAATATTTAACAAATTTCTCAATAAAATTCCTGCTACATCAGTTCCTGGCGTAGAAGTTCAAATTGAGTGGTATATTTCATCTCTTTCATCCAATATAGCTATGTTTATTGATAGAGAAGAACTGCCTATACTCGTAGAGAACATGAAGGAATATTTATTTGTAGAGAAACACATAATCACTCTTGAGAAGAAGAATTCTCAAGAAGATAGAAAATAAAAGAAGGTATCCTTCAAATATGATTCAAAAAATAAGCCATCTAAATACCCTTTTGATGTAGAAGATCTTCATAAATTTTTCAATACTATGACATATGAGATGGCAGATATCAAGAAACAAGTCGCTGAAAGTTCTAGTTTAAAAAATACTTTTAGACCCTTAAAGAAAGGTTAGTCCTCTAGTACTCAACCACCGAACATCATATCTAATGATGAGTCTGATCAAGATACTGAGGAAGAGAAATCAGAGGAAGAAGAAAACGAAGAAGAAGAAGACGTTGAACTAAACGGAATGTGGTATTTCATCCTACCAAATGAAGAACAACAAGAATCTTTACCTATAAGTACAAGAAGAAAAAAATACTACTGAAGCAACACAGCCAAGTCAACAACAAAAGAATTCAACTACTGCTAAGGATAAAACAGTAAGTAAAAATTCTACTTCAAAGGCTACACAAACAATTCATGTTACCTTAGATACTCCACCTACATCAAAGACAATGGTAGTCTCAAACACTATTGAGTATAATGTAATTGAAGATATGAAGAAAACTAGGGCCAAAATTTCAATCCATGAACTTACTAAATTAAAACAACAACAAAAGATCTTACTTAGAGATTTGAATGCAGTCCCTGCTTCAGCTTTACCTGCTCCAGTAGTAGTGCAAGATGCTAATGAAATGGGTAAGTTGCCTTCTCCTTCAACTAAAATAGATGCTACATATTTTATTATGATAGGTGATCGATCCATCTCTCATACTCCTCCATTTCTCTTAACCTATGATATCTTTAATAAAAACGTTCATAATTGTTTAATAGACTCAGGGGCCTCCTATAATATAATGCCAAAATTAGTTTGTGCTAAGTTGAACATAACTCCTCAGAGTTCTCCTATTCATATAGTACAAATTGATAGAACCAGAGTAGAGGTAGTAGGAGAAATAAATTTTGTTTCTATCATATTGTCATCAAATCCCAAGGTTTCTCAAATAATAAATATATTGGTGGCTGGTATTCATAAGTTTTATAGTTTAGTATTAAGCAGAGACTGGTCTGAAAAGCTCCATGGATATTTTGCAACAGACTAGACACATATGTGGCTAGCATAGAATGGAAAGCCAAATCAAATTTGGATAGACCGTGAAAAGTTCATTAAACATACAATCACTGATCTTGAAGGAATAAATGAGACAATAGCAATCAATAATAACATTATTGGAAATTAATCGGTAGAATCATTTTTGGGAAATTTCAACGCTCAACCATCACCCTTTTTTTATAATGCAGTTATCTCTCAGATCAAGAATTTTTCCCAGAGAGACATTTCTAAATGTAAAATTTTTGTAGATAAACTAGTAGTTAGTTCTTTATTTTGACGGTTCTAAATCAGAAGATGGTGTAGGAGCTGGTTGTATTTTAATAAGGCCAGAAGGAGAAAAAACCATATTAGCCTGTAGAATTGAATTCAATTGCACGAACAATATATCTGAATACGAGGCATTAGTCCAAGGTTTGTACAAAGCTATTGATCTTAACATAAAATATATGAAAGTATTAGGAGATTCGGAAATCATTGTTAGAAAAGTAATAAATACCATTCATTGCAATTTCGGACATTTAAAGCATTACCAATCATTAGTCCAAGAATTAACCATTCATTTCTTAGCCTTTAATATTTCTTCTGTGCCTAGAATGCAGAATGCTAGTACATATCTATTGGCTAATGTAGCATCAAAGTTAATTCCATCTCAAGAGTTTAGTCTCGATAGATTTTATATTGAATTAATGTTTAGACCATCTGTTCCTGACAATATTACCAATTGGAGAGTATTCAATAATGATTCAGATATCATAGATTTTTTAACATCTGAAGGATCTTATGATAGTCAAATTTTGGATGAAAATGAACATGAAATTCAGATTAAGGAAGAACAAGATGAAAATCCAATTCCTAAGTCAGTTGTCAAGTTAGAAGACCTTTATGATCTGAAAGATAGGTTTAAAAGAGTTACTAACTTAAAAAACTCAAATTTATACCTTAAGAATTGAGTTAGTAAATTTAGGAACTAACAATAAACCACAAAATATCAATTTAGGTATTGGTTTATCTTCCGAAGAAAGATTTTCATTTATCAGGTTGTTTAAAATGTACAAAAGTATCTTTTCTTGGGATTACATTGATCTTAAAACATATGATACTTCTGTAATACAACACACAATTCCTATGATTTCAGATGAGAAACCTATACAGCAAAAATTGAGGAAGATTCACCTAAATCTTGAAAATCAAATCAAAATAGAGCTGAATAAACTCCTCAAATCAAAGATCATATTTCCAATCAGACATTCTAAATGGGTTTCAAATTTGGTACCTGTCAGGAAGAAAAATGGCGATATTAGAATTTGTATTGATTTTAGGAATTTAAATGAAGCATGTCAAAAGGACAACTTTCCATTTCCAACCATGGAAAAAGTGCTGCAAATAGTAGTTGGTTCTAAATTTATGTCTTTTCTAGATGGATTCTCAGGATATAACCAAATTCTTGTACATCCAGATGATATACTAAAGACTACATTCAGGACTAAGTGGGGAACTTACACCTATCAAAAGATGCCATTTGGATTAATTAATGCAAGTGCTACTTTTCAGAGAGATGTGGACACATATTTTAGGGGTGTTATCAATAAATCACTGGTTATTTATTTAGATGACATTAAATTATTTTCTAAACAAGCAACCAATCATGTGAAAGACCTAAAGAAAGTATTTGAGTGATGTAAAAGGCATGGCATCTCATTAAACCCAAATAAATCATGTTTTGCTTTAGAGGAAGGAAAAATTTTAGGATTCATTGTATCAAAGAAAGGTATCTATATTGGTCCTGAAAGAATTGAAGAGATGAAAATAATTCCTTTCCCTCATAACAAAAAAGCTATGCAATCGTTTCTTGGACATATTAATTTTGTAAAAAGGTTTGTCCCTAACTTTTCACAAATAGTTTTACCATTATAAAACATGATTAAGAAAAAATCAGTGTTTAAATGGGGACAGAATGAAAGAGAAGCTTTTGATTTGATCAAACAATCTATTGTCAATGCTTGTTAGGTCCCTATATTACTAGTTGTAATATTCCCAATTAGCCACTGCTACTTGGAATATTATAACTACTCCATTTTTTAAATAAAATTAGGGAAGACAATAAAACATATCCCAGTGTGAAAAGGAATTAGATTAGGAGGACAAAATAAAGCCACTTTGGTGTGAAAGAAGGGCAAAGCAATGAGCTAGATCGAGTTGACCAAGTCAATAGTGTTGTCACAAGAGGAGGGAACCCAACTAGGGTAGCGCAGTTTTGAAAAGGGAATCTTCTCAAGGAATTCACATCATCAATGAGTGGGGTCGGGGGTGAGAAAGCTCACCAAGGATAAGAAGGAGGAGATAGCAGAAAGGAAAGTATTCAGAATTCATCTTTGTTTGGTCTTTTGACTGATTGCAAGCTTCAGCTGTTTAGCCGGAGTTGCAACACTGTTTAGTGCAAAGAATTCTCATGCGGGAATTCCATCTTCACATTTGGTCTAGCTAATTGGGAGATCTAAGGAGAAGGTCCTGAGCTTACTTTTCATCATTTATCTTGAGGATATCCATTTTGAATCACATACAATGTAGTTGCTTCCAGTAACTACGTCATTTCTGCAGTAGTAGTAGCAGCTGGGTGAAACCCTCCTATTTTTTGCTCGTTTTAGAGGAGGAGGTGTCTATTTCACTCCGGGAGGCTTATTGAAGGAGGCCTTGGGCCAATTTCTATACCATTTATGTATTTTAGATCATATTCAGAATTTTCTAATATTGAGTTGCTGTGTACATCGTTATTTTATGCAGTGCTGCATTTTATACTGTCATTCTGTCGGAAACCCTTGCCAGGATGTTCTGATGTGCTTGTAAAAGGGGTCTAACCTCTTATTTCTGATCTCATGATTAATGAAAATTCCAAATATATACTGAACCATATTTTTCTATAGATACCCTAATGAAAATTATGCTATTGTAGTCTTCAGCAGTTCTATTTTGTGAAGTTGTGGGATTGGGGTGTTTTTGAGCATATATGAGCTGGGGAGATCTGTTTAATGTAGCTAGGATGATTTTTTCTGATTCCATTTCATATTTAAGCTACATACAACATATAAAAGAGGATACAAGTCCTATTCTATGTTTTTATTTCAAGGTTTTCCTTATACAACGTCCTCATTGAAGAAATTGCAAAAATTCCTGAAAAGGAATATTACAGTGGTATCAAAGCTCTGCTTTTGGCTCAGCTTGTGGGGGAAGTTTATCTTCAGCATGGAGGAGGAAGATATTTCAAATCTCCCACTTCAAACCCTGCGGGACATTGCAAGGGATCTCAAGGAGATGAGACATGAAGGGGATTCTATAGGGTTTTTCCATGAGGCAAGCACCAACACTACAATTGGCATGGTGCATTCAGCTGCATCACAACGCTCTACCATGTCCTCATTTCTAATTGGAGGAGATAAGGAGGGAACCCTAGAAGAGTATTTTGAAGAATATGAACTCCAATCTCAGGGGTTCAAAGAGCACTTGAGCTTTCAGGATTTTTGTCAGATCAAAGAAGGACGAGGTCATCAAAAGGAGGAGAACTTGATGCAGGGATCAGCCCTATAGCACAGTATGGTATGATTGTTCTTGCCCACATTTGATGGGACACCTAAGTGTACAGCCAAGTCTTGGGTAGAGAAGCTGGACACATACTTCCAGCTCAACAAGGTTTCTAAAATAGAATCCATTAAGATAGCTACGTTGCACCTATAAGGGGAAGCTCAAGAAAGGTGGTTTCATGGACTGACCACACTGGAGCATCATCACATTACTTCATACTCATATTTCACAAAGAAGCTAGTGGAAAGGTTTGATCCAAGAGATCTGGAAGCCCATTTTTTCAAGTTAACCAAGCTCAAACAGGAGGGAGATCTTGAGGACTATATTGCTGATTATTTGCAGCTTTCATTGATGGTATCCAACCTCACTATGAGCAGGAAGGTATGCATGTTTATTAATGGGATGGCTGGGCCATTGCAAGGGTTGGTCAAATCCACTAAACCAACCACACTCCTTGAAGCTGTGGAGAAAGGTATAGACTTACAACACATCTTGCCTAGGGCAAGAACACTATTGCAGCAGGAGGCCTACTTAGGACCAAGGAAGACAATCCATGTTCGAGATTTGGAGGGAGACTGTGTTGTAGGAAGGAAACATCATGTCAGGACCTTCTCTAAGAAGGATGCCAGCGTTGTACAATCCATGCAAAACTTTTATCCAAGAGGGGGACCTATTGCAGCATTAAGAGGAGTCCCAAAGTATCTAACATTGAGGGTGAGAGGTACTATCATGGGGCAAAGAGTCTCTATGTTGATAGATAGTGGAGCTACTCATAATTTTATTGATGCACAGCTGGTACAAAGAAGGGGAATCCACATGGAGGAGTTTGAGGGATTCTTAGTTTTGGTCCCAGGAGCTATGACCCTGCAATGTGCCAAGTATGTTCCTACACTAACCATTACCATGGGGACCTACAACTTGACAGACCACTTCTTTGTGGTAGACATTCCAGACACCAATGTCATATTGGGAGTCTAGTGGTTAATCACTCTTAGGAGACTTACCACTAATTGGAGAAATTTGGAGATGGAATGGACGGGAGGGAAGGATGGCCAGCAACAAAACATCAAGGGTATAAACACATACCCCCCTCATATTGTTTCAAAACACAGGATGGAGGAAAATCTGTGTAGAGGGGATGTTGAATGGCCAGTGGAGCTGCATATATCAGAGGTGAACGGCAAGGATTCACCAATGAATCCAGATGTTCAGTCTCTCTTGGACCGGTATTCTATAGTATTTGGAGATATCCCACCAGGCAGACCTCCTGACCAAGGGTTTGAACACACCATTGAGTTGGAACAAGGTATCCAAGAAGTAATCACCACTCCCTATAGGCACCCCAAGGCTTATAGGGATGAGATTGAGAGGGCTATCCAAGAGCTGCTAGCTCTAGACACATCCAGCCTAGTACTAGTCCTTTTTCTTCTTCAGTGGTTTTGGTAAAGAAGAAATATGGCACATTGAGGATGTGCATTGATTATAGGGCCTTGAACAAGAAGACTATGAAGAATAGGTACCCTATACCTAGGATCAATGAACTCATGGATGAGTTGAGGGGATCTAAATACTTCTCCAAGATTGATTTGAGATCCGGGTATCATCAAATCAAGGTGAGGGAGAAAGATATCCCCAAGACCGCGTTCATATGTCACTATGGGCATTTTGACTTTCTGGTAATGCCCTTTGGATTTACCAATGCCCCATCAACTTTCAAATCTTGCATGAGCCACATCTTCCGTGGTCATTTGAGAAAGTTTGTATTGGTCTTCCTTGATGATATTCTTATCTACAGCCACACTTGGTAGGAGCACTTACAACATATTGAGATAGTTTTACATATCCTCAAGGAGCAGCAATTCTATGCCAAGATCTCCAAATGTGAATTTGGCCTCACATAGATGTTGTATTTAGGGCACATCATAGGAGTGGATGGAGTGAGGGTGCATGAGGAGAAGATCCAGGCTATCAGAGATTGGCCTAAACCTAGAAATGTTACAGAACTTAGAGGGTTTGTGGGCATATGCACTTATTACCGGAAGTTTGTGAAAGGATTTTCACAACTAGCAACACCACTCACAGACTTGAAAAAGAAGGGGGCTTTCCATTGGACACCTACAGCGCAGAGGGCTTTTGATAAGCTCAAAGAGGTAATGAGTAGTTGTCTTGTTTTGGTTTTTCCTGACTTTTCTCAACCTTTTGTTCTAGAATGTGATGCATTATGTGAAGGTATTGGGGTAGTATTGATGCAAGGTGGGCATCCTATAGCCTTTGAGAGCAGGAATTTTCTCCCTCATGAGAGGTTATACCCCATATATGATAAAGAGATGTTGGATATCATGCATGCATTAGCCAAATTCCAACAATACTTGGTGGGGAATAAGTTCAAGGTGAAGACTAACCATAATAGTCTTATATTCTTCCTTGAATAGAGAAAACTCCAGGAGATACAACAGAAGTGGGTGAGAGAAATACAAGCTTATTATTTTAACATAGAGTATGTCAAGGGAAAGAGCAATGCAGTAGTTGATGCACTATTCAGGAGGCCTACAACGTTGTCTTTAAGGGGCATGGACGCAGATTGGAAAGCTCAACTTTTAGTTGAGTATTCCAAATATGACTTTGCATGTGAGATACTTGATAGGGTAGTATCAGATGAGAGGTTTGGAGTGATGGATGAGGTCACCTATTACCGGGACCGGATCTTCTTGGCTAAGAATTCCAAGCTCAAGGAGAAGATCTTATTGGCATCACATGACTCCCCACTTGCTGGGCATCAAGGTTTCACAAAGACTTACATAGCTATAAGAGAGAGATTCTCATGGAAGGGTCTCAAGGAGGATGTGCTCCGACATGTCAGAGAGTGCACCATTTTTCAGCAAAATAAGGGAGAACACACCCACCCTGCTGGGTTATTACAGCCACTACCTATTCCGGATGGGAAGTGGGAAAGTATCTCTATGGACTTCATCACCAGCTTACCGACAATATAGGGTAAGGATTGTATCTTTGTAGTTGTTGATAGACTAACAAAGTACTCTCATTTATTTTCCATTTCTGCACATTATACTACTTCACAAGTAGCTGAGCTCTTCTTTAGAGATGAATTTAGACTCCATGGTCTCCCAAGACCATAGTGAGTGATTGGGACAACCGCTTCATAGGTGGCTTTTGGAAAGAAATTTTCTGGTTGGTGGGGACTGATTTGACTTCAAGCACTAGATATCACCCCAAAACCGATGGACAAACCGAGATAGTGAACAAGTGGCTAGAAGGCTACTTGCGGAACTATGTAGCAGGGTAGCAGAGAGCTTGGCTGTGTTGGCTCCACTTGGGAGAGTATTGTTACAATACTACTCACCACATCTCTATTGGCATGACTCCATTCCGGGCCTTATATGAGTATGAGGCACTCTCATTTTTTGATGTTATTTTTGGAGCAAGTAAAGCTCCAAGGGCAAAGGAATGGATTCAGGAGAACCAGGACATACTCAGGGCACTCAAGGACAACATTGTTACTGCCCAGAACCAGCAGAAGATGTATGTAGACCGTGGTCGGATAGAAAGATAGTTTGAGGTGGGAGATCTTGTCCATCTGCATCTTCAACCTTACAAACAATCCACACTCAAGGAAAAGGGAGCTGAGAAGCTCAAACCATGTTTCTATGGGCCATATAGGGTTATCAAATTTATCGGGAAGGTAGCATATGAGTTGGAGCTTCCTAAGGGGAGCAAGATCCACAATATCTTCCATGTCTCTTGCCTCAAGAAGGCCATTGGGAGGAATTTAGTTTCCAACATGGATCTCCCCCCTATTGATGATGAGGGCCACCTAATCTTGCAGCCAGAAGCAATCTTAGACACAAGGGAGAGGCAGCTGAGAAACAGAGTCATCAAGGAATATCTGATTCAATAGAGGAATCTACCAGATGAGGATGCCACTTGGGAGGGAGAGAAGATCTTGCAGCATCCTTCTTTATTGTTGCTTGTGGGCAAGAAACTTTTGAGAGGGGAGGAATACAATATTCCTAATTAGCCACTGCTACTTGGAATATTATAACTGCTCCATTTTTTAAATAAAAGTAGGGAAGACAATAAAACATATCCCAGTGTGAAAAGGGATTGGATTAGGAGGAAAAAATAAAGCCACTTTGGTGTGAAAGAAGGGCAAAGAAATGAGCTAGATCCAGTTGACCAAGTCAACAATTCTGTCACAAGAGGAGGGAACCCAACTAGGGCAGCGCATTTTTGAAAGGGGAATCTTCTCAAGGAAGTCACATCATCAATAAGTGCGGTCCAAGGTGAGAAAGATCACCAAGGATAAGAAGGAGGAGATAGCAACAAGGAAAGAATTCAGTATTCATCTTTTCTTGGTCTTTTGACTAATTGCAAGCTTCAGTTGTTTAGCCGGAGTTTCAATGCTATTTAGTGCAAAGAATTCTCATGCGGGAATTCCATCTTCACATTTGGTCTAGCTAATTGGGAGATCTAAGGAGAAGGTCCTGAGCTTACTTTTCATCATTTATCTTGAGGATATTCATTCTACATCACATAAAGTGCAGTCGCTTCCAGTAACTGTGTCATTTCTGCAGTAGCAGTAGCAGATGGGTGAAACCCTCCTATTTTGTGCTTGTTTCAGAGGAGGAGGTGTCTATTTCACTCCGGGAGGCTTATTGAAGGAGGCCTTGCGCCAATTTCTATACCATTTATCTATTTTATATCATATTCAACATTTTCTAATACTGAGTTGCTGTGTATAATGTTATTTTATGTAGTGCTGCATTTTATATTGTCATTCTGCTAGAAACCCTTTCCAGGATGTTCTGATGTGCTTGTAAAAGGGGTCTAACCTCTTATTTCTAATCTCATGATTAATGAAAGTTCCAAATCTGTACTAAACCATATTTTTTGTAGATACCCTAATGAAAATTATGCTATTGCAATCTTCAACAGTTCTATTTTGTGAAGTTGTGGGATTGGGGTGTTTTTGAGCATATATGAGCTGGGGAGATCTGTTTAATCTAGATAGGATGATTTTTTTCTGATGCCATTTCATATTTAAGCTACATAAACATATATAATAGGATCCAAGTCTTTTTCTATGTTTTTAATGCAAGGTTTTCCTTATACAGCGTCCTCATTGAAGAAATTGCAGAAATTCCTAAAAAGGAATATTACACTAGTATAGTCCCTTATTATTGTTAGTGTAACCCACTTATTGTTATTATTGTACCCCTATAACCCCCATTTTTTTATTATTGTGCCCTTAAATTATTACTGTTAGGTCGGCTAGGATTACATTGTGGCCCCATGGACTCCTATATATAGAAAGGAGGTTTTCTAATTTGCATCATCGAAGATTTGTTAATTCATGTAAAGTATTGCAGGTTGTCCCCTCGAAGTAGCTTATTTATAAGGTGTTTATGTCTCTTTTCTTCTATTTTTGGAGCTAGTTTCACAACATTTGGTATTAGAACTTTGGGATTCTAGGGTTTCACTGCTCCAAACAGGTCATCGTGGAATTTTCTCTATAACGTTTTTTCTATGAAGGTTCAGAAGCTAAAAGTTTTAGAGTTTGAAGCCAAAATATTGAGGAACATCTTCGCAAAATTTCAGAGCTTGGTTCGTAATATTTTGGAGATAGGATCTGTGGAAGTTAGGGCTTTTTCAGGCTTCTGAATTTCATCTCAAAAAGGTGATCATGGGAAAATCTTCATAACTCTCTCTCTGTGCATCGGATTGGAATTTTGTAAAAGGCGACCGCAAGTACACAAACTGTATTTTTCTGTCTATCAATTTCAAAGCCAGAGGAGGAAACAGTGAAACGTGGCAAGTCGTAAAAGTTCGCTCTATTGAACTAGTCCATAATTGGGTCATTGTGGGAGAATGGACATAAATTTGCCTTGAAGAATCCAAATCAGATCAGACCTGTGGCATTGGAAAGAAGCTTCAGAGGGCTACTACAGGGCCAAATTTCAGATGTTTTGGATCCATAATTATAGAGATAATTCAATTTCAATATCGAGCTCCTCCAAAGCAAGTAAAAGGTGTGTATTTTTTTTTTTTTTTGAATTGCATAAGTCTTGTTTTAAGAATCAAGTTGAATTTATTATGTTAGTGTCACTAGTCATACCGCCATCGTTGATCAAAACTTCTTTCATTTGCATATTAGGATCTCTATTACTAATAAATTTCGCCATTCCGCTAGGTCATGGATTCATTGATGGTAGTGATTTTTTATTGTGCTTTCTCATGTGAAACCGCCGATTCTCCTCTCTATGGTCTTTATTCATGAGTTACTTTCACCTTGTGAGTCATGTCATTTGTGAGTCATGTCAGTAGGTCATAGGATGGGCCTCATTAGGTTCTAAGATCTCACCATGGTTAAATTAATGATTCAAAGTGTCAATAAATATCACCAAGGTCATGAGGAAGTCAATAAACTCAAAGTCATAGCACCTAGAAGATCAAAGAGATGTTTTATTCATTTTGATGTAATTTTCACTTCAAAACTATGTTTCGAGGTGAAATGATCCAGGTGGATGTTGGTGGTCACCCACCTATTCTACTTGGGGCCCCACCATTGTCTCTTTCATTTTTTCAGTTTCGGCACAACTTACTATTTTTAGCGCTGTTCCCGAACTCGTAGCCATTTTGAGGCCCTAAACGAAGTTTTTTGGGAAAATAGAGAGCAACATGGGTCCATGAATTGATGTTTCTCATTCAAAATTTGTATTCCTCAGATAGATCTTTCTAACGAGGTATGGTACGCATCAAACGGAGATTGTATGCCAAATTTATGCCCCTGGGAAGTTGAAACACCAATTTACCCAAACGGGGCCCATAGTTTTGGCGCTTCATCTCCTAGGGTTAGGGTTTTGGATGTTTAGGGTTTTCCATTGTTTCTAAATAATAAATAGGCCCTCGAGCCTCATTGTAACTCGGTTTAGAGGCCTGTAGCCGCCACATCTCTTCTTAGAGATAGCTACTAGCACCCTAGCTATTTTATTTCCATTCTATCTGTAAGCAAATTTCAGTTCTTTGATATTAATGAAATGAAGTGTTATTTCCACTGCATCTCTATATTTATGGTTATGTGTTTATTCTATTGTGTTCCTACATAACCGGATCAAGCAGAATGAGCGGTGTGCTTTTTTTCTTCATCCTTCTTTTGCATGTCCCTTAACGAGGTCGTGGGGTATAAGGAGTTAGGGCTCGGGACCGTGGAACCTTTGCAAGATCAAATTTTTGCAAACCCCGATAGACAACCATGGGGGCCTAAAGAAAGATGAGGAGAGCAGGAGATCCTATCAAAATACTCGGAGGCCCTTGAAAAACAAAGGAACGCGATGATGGATAACTTGCCCAGATCCTTCAACGACGCCCACCTACAGTGCATATCCAATGCCCCCCCCTCGAGGCGCGAATTTTTAATTGAGGTGCTAAGTAGTTTTGAAATTCCCATATTTGAGGGTCAAATAGATGAATGTCGTAGATAGATGGTTGAATCTATTAGAAGGATATTTCTCGATTCATGACTTTTCCGACAGGGATAATATTATTTTTGCACTCCTCAAAGTTGCCCCCCATGTCAAGGACTGGTGGGAAACACACTGTGAGAAAAAGGACAATAAAAAACCCTCTCTATTCTTAGCCATACCCACTTGGAATTCTTTTCGAGATGCCATCAAGGAACAATACTATCTCGTGGGGAGCTATGAGGACAAGTACATACAATGGACCACACTGCGACAACAAAGGGATCAAGATGTGCATGAGCTGACGAATCTGTTCCATACCCTGCGCACCAAGTTGGGTATCAAAGATTCATAGAAACATCTGGTGCTAAAGTATCGCAGTTGTTTGCACAGATACATTCAGGAGGAAATTGAGTTCCTCGACATCTCCTCGCTTGGTACGACATACCGGTATGCTGCCAAGATTGAGCAGAAATTCAAACAGAAGAAGCGAGACTTTGGATCTGCGAATCAAAAGCAAGGGAAAGGTGCTCCCAAACCGCAGAACAAAGGACAGAGCCAAGGCATGGCGACTCAAGACAACCTGTCGAAGCCACAAGCAAAGAACAACACCGCAAAGCCAAAGAAGGACATGGGAAAGTGGTGTGAGTTCCATAAGAGCTCCACTCTCAACACAAGTGAGTGTCAAGCCAAGCAGTTGCTGGTGGCTGAGATGCAGGTTTCTGAGTTAAATGCATGCTCTGACTCTGAATCAGAACCTGACAAGGGGAATGACAAAGGGAAACAGATTATTGATGCAGAGCCCAATGCCACTGTTGCCACTACAAAGATCCAGAAGGAGGAACCAGAAGATCCGGAGGAGGAGGAACGTCTCTTCCACTCCCAGATGTGGGTAAAGGGCTCCCCGGTACAGTTCATTGTCGACAATGGGAGCCAAAAGAACCTCATTTCGGCAGATGTCGTGAAGCGGTTGGGCTTTCCGACCACAGCTCACCCACATCCATACACCATCGAGTGGCTTCACCAAGGACGAGATCTCCGCGTCAGCCAGCAGTGCCGCCTTCCCTATAGCATCAAGCCCTTCACGGATGAGGTATTATGTGACGTTGCTTCTATTGATGTTTCTGATGTATTATTAGGACAACCATACTTGTGGAAGCATCATGTTGTGTATGAGTCTCGACCTCGTGTTGTTATTGTTACTTTGGGAAATAAGTTGTACAGGATACCAGAGGTACCACCTCCTGCCGCTATCTCTTTGGTTACTGCAAAACAATGTAGTAAGCTCATTTCCCAAACCAGGAAATTTGTTTTCCTAATGATCCGCCCCCAGGGCAAGAAGAAGACTGTGGCCACGACCTCCAGACAGGGCTCCTCTGCACGACAACAACAAATGGATAAGGTTGTGGAGGAGTACGGGGACATCTTCACCTCACCCACAGGGGTTCCTCTGCACTGTCAGGTCAAGCACCCGATTGATCTGACCCCAGGTGTGCCACTACCCAATGGACCAATCTATCGGCGCTCTGTTCTGGAGAATGATGAAATCAAGAGGCAGATTCAGGAGCTGTTGCAGAAAGGTCACATCAGACCAAGTTCATCGCCCTGTGGGAGCCCGATCGTGTTGGTACAGAAGAAGGATGGGACGTGGAGACTCTGTATTGACTATCGGGCGGTGAACAAGATCACTGTCCGGAATAGGTACCCAATCCCACGGATTGATGACCTTCTGGACCAACTCAAAGGTGCAAAATATTTCAGCAAGATCGACCTGAAGTCTGGGTATCACCAAGTACCAATTGAACCCTCTGATGTGTGGAAGACTGCCTTCAAAGCCAAGGAAGGCCTTTTCAAATGGCTGGTCATGCCTTTCGGGTTGACGAATGCTCCCGCCACCTTCATGAGGATGATGGATGACATCTTGCAGCCATTCACCAACTCATTTGTAGTGGTGTACTTGGATGACATTCTGATCTTCAGCCAGACTTGGGAAGAGCACCTTCACCACATCCGACAAGTCCTCCAAACACTGCGGCAACACAAGTTGTGTCCCAATTTGGAGAAGTGCACTTTTGGCATGACCCAGGTTCAATATCTGGGATACATTATTGATGAAAGGGGGGTGCATGTGGATCCAGCCAAGATCCAAGTCATTCGGGATTGGCCAGCCCCAACCACTATAATAGAGCTTCGCAGCTTTCTGGGTCTTGCTAATTTCTACTGGAGGTTCGTGTTGGGATTCTCTCACATCACTTGGCCCTTGAGTCAAGTCACCAAGGGAGGAGCGAGAGAAAAATTCTTTTGGTCGGAACCTCAACAGAAGGTGTTCATAGAATTAAAAAATCGCCTCTGTTCTGCCCCAGTGCTCACTTTACCAGACTTGCAACATCCATTTGAGATCGAGATAGATGCCTCTGACTATGCTATTGGGGCAGTTCTTAATCAACAGGGACATCCAGTGGCATATCACAGTGAGACATTGTCTGATACAATCCACAAGTATCCCACTTATGACAAAGAAATATATTCCATTGTGCAAGCTTCTCGACAATGGAAGCATTACATTTTGGGGAAGGAAACAATCATCCACACAAAACACCGACCCCTGTAGTTCATACAGACACAAGGGAAGTTGCAGAATGATCGCCATTAGAAGTGGTCCACATATCTGCAACAGTTTCATTTGAACATCAAGTACAAGAAGCGTAGCACCAATAATGTTGTAGACTGCCTCAGCCAAACAACGATCGTGGCGCTCACCACTGTGCTCAACTCTTGTGGGCACGAGACTTTTGATTGGTCGCTTCTCTATGAGAGTGACCCAGAATTCAGCCACACTTACAAGGCACTCTTGGGGGGTACGCAAGTTCCAAATTTTCACCTCTAAGATGCACTTTTATGTCACCTAGGACACCTTTGTGTTCCTTCAAGCGAGCGTGCCAAGATGATGTGGGAAGCACACTACAGTCGAGTTGCTAGGAATTTCGGGGTTGAGAAAACAGTAGCAATCCTGCAGAAGTATTTCTATTAGCCGAACCTTTGAAAGGATGTCGAGAAGCACATCAGATCCTGCACTGCTTGTGCCATTGCCAAACCGACCATCAAGAAGCAAGGCCTATATACTCCGCTAACTACCCCTAGTCGACATTGGGAATCCATCTCCATGGATTACATGTTGGACCTACCTTCTACTAAGCAAGGAAATGACTGTGTTTTCGTGGTCATTGACAGATTCTCGAAGATGGCCATTATGGCGGCCTGCAAGAAGAATATCACAATAGAAGCCACTGCTAAACTCTTCTTTGAATGAGTGTGGGTGCACTTTGGGATCCCACAGTCTATCATATCAGATCAGGATAGCAGGTTCCTCAGCACATTTTGGTCTAGCCTCTGGTCAATGTTGGATACCAAGCTCACCAAGTCCACAGCTTTCCATCCCCAAACAGATGGCCAGACAGAGGTCGTCAACAGAATGATTGTACACATTATGCGCATGTACAATTCAAAGCATCCACGCACATGGGACGAGAGCCTCCCTTATGTACAACATAGTTATAACCGGGCTCTCCACAGTTCAATTGGCCATAGCCCCTTTCAGGTGGGCTTGGGATTCCGGCCACTATGTCCCATTGACGTAGCCATGCCATTTGCAGCTGCTCAGGCCGATTCAGCTCATGTCCAGTCTGAAGTTGACAAAGCAAGTAGCTTCATCGAGCGCATTCAACACATCCTCCAACAGGTTCATGATATATTGGACAGAGCCAATGCGAAGTACAAGCAGCGCCATGATCAACACCGGGTGCCACACCACTTCCAGGTGGGCGAAAAAGTATGGCTACATTTGCAGAAGGAGCGCCTCACTGGACCTCACCGCAAGCTTCGCCCACT
Source organism: Pinus albicaulis (assembly GCA_034641835.2). Classification (NCBI taxonomy): domain Eukaryota; kingdom Viridiplantae; phylum Streptophyta; class Pinopsida; order Pinales; family Pinaceae; genus Pinus; species Pinus albicaulis. Next base: position 1,937,432,487 of record CM076575.1, read on the forward strand.
CCGATACGGGCCGTACACCATCACCAAGGCTGTAGGTAACAATGCCTTCGAGCTTAGTATTCCACCATTCCTTGGTCTGCACCCAGTCTTCAATGTGGATCGCCTTCGTCCTTACTTTCCACCTCTACTAGACACCTCGGACATTGCAGAACAACTCACACCAACAGAGTTAAACCCAGACTGCATGGAACAGGCCACCACAGATTGTATCATGGACATGCAAATCAAGAACACTCGTCAACAGCAGATCCAACTGTATCGGGTTGTCAAGGCTGGCCAACTCCTGCACCAAGGAAAGTGGTTCACCAGGGACCAAGTTCAGCAGAAATTTCCTCATCTCATGGAGGAACTTAACGCAATGGGGACCATTGCTTCCTAAGGGGGGAGGAATGATCCAGGTGGATATTGGTGGTCACCCACCTATTCTACTTGGGGCTCCACCATTGTCTATTTCAGTTTTTCAGTTTCGGCACAGTTTACTATTTTTAGCAGTTTTTCGGGTCCTAAACTTCCGGAGCCGTTTTGAGGCCCTAAACGACGTTTTTTGGGAAAACGGAGGGCAACATGGGTCCATGGACTAATGTTGCCCGTTCCAAATTTGTAGTCCTCGGATAGATCTTTCTAACGAGGTATGGTACGCGTCAAACGGAGATCGTATGCCAAAGTTACGCCCCTGGGAAGTTGAAACACCAATTTACCCAAATGGGGTCCATAGTTTTGGCGCTTCATCTCCTAGGTTTAGGGTTTTGGCTATTTAGGATTTCCCATTGTTTCTAAATAATAAATAGGTCCTCGAGCCTCATTTTAACTTTGTTCATAGGCCTGTATCCGCCACATCTCTTCTCAGAGATAGCTACCAGCGCCCTAGCTAGTTTTATTTCCATTCTGTCTGTAAGCAAATTTCAGTTCTTTGATATTAATGAAATGAAGTGTTATTTCCACTGCATCTCTGTATTTATGGTTATGTGTTTATTCTATTGCATTCTTGCATAAATTTGGATCATGAAAACATGATACTTTTCCTTTATTGTCATTTATTATGTAATTTTATGTCAGCATATGTAATAAGTCACATTTCAGAAGCTGCTATCTCCACAAAGTCATCACCCTGCATTTCAGAGAATTTTTCCATAGAATTTTCAGTTCAGAATCATGTTATAAGTAGATCCAACAGAAAGAGCCTAGAAAGAGCTTTCCAACGGTATATTACACTCTCAAAACTGACTTCTGGATTGAAATTTATGCCTAGGTGAAGTAAAAAGTCCCCTATACCCTAACCTTCCCCTTTTTCTATCTTTTCCTTAAACTTTATATTATTAAAGTTTAAAATTTTCTTTTATAAATCCCTTTTTCCCCCCTCCGATTACATAATCACATTGTAAAAAGTCTCATATAAATCTGATGCGATTTAACCACTTCCCCACCATTACCCCTAAACTTTATAATAAAGTTTTATATTATTAAACCCTTGCCGTTATAAACCACTTCCCCCTCATGCCTTTAAACTTCAAAATAAAGTTAAAGGTTTTATGTTATAAAACCCTTGCCGATACACTCCCTTCCCTTTCCATTGCAATCGCAACATTCGAAAGGAGTGCCCCGATTGGCCCTTTGCCAAACTTCCGATGAAATTATATTGAGAACTCTCGATTGTATATCTCCCGATTAACCGTGCCCGAATATATCCCCATCGTCGATTCGATCCGTGATCTGATGGCCCACATACCATCAGTGCTTTTGATCGCTCCACTCCCAATTGCATATCTCCGATGAAAAACCCCCGATTGACACCCTCCGATTATTCATCAGTCGTCGATCGCCCAATCCAATCCGACGGCCCACAGCCATCACGCTCATCGGCATCGGCATTCCCACATATGTTTCGCTCCCGCTCCCCTTTCACCTCCCGATTCTGATTGACCTTCGGGCCCACCATATAATCTTCTGCCCATCCATTATAAAAAGGCCTTTCCCTTTTTATAAATTAAATTTTCTTTTTATTTCGCTAATACAAAGAAACTCTCCCCATTCACATCGGCAAAGTTTCATTGTATAATACATTTGGCCCCGCTCCCAAGCCCAATTGTGATTGCGATTTACATACCCCGGTCCCATCGTAAGGCCCTCCTTCATTTCAATTGTAAAATAATTTTTTCCTTATAAAAGCGCCCAACCTTACCTTTTATATTTTATTACTATCCCATTATCCCTTTGGCCTATCTTTTATCCCTGTTTCCCATATACCAATCGCATCGGAAGATTTTTGGTTTTGTTCTAAATAACATCCTCCCTATTCCTCCGATCGTCGATTGCGATGGCACCGTCGCATAACATATTACAATGGTTTATTATATGATTATGTCCCACCTCCACAACCTTGTGATTTTGATTATAATGTGGACCCCACCTCCTCTCCCTTCGTTTCCTCTATTCAAAAAATCAGTTTTTCCCTTCACAAAAGCATAAGTTCATTTTATTTTATTTCAAAGGTGTTTTATTAAAAAGTCAGTTTTCTTCAAATGGATAATGGAAAGCAACAGTCAAAGAGCTGAGAGCTAATTATGAAGCACAAAATCATTTCTTTTTGTCTTCTGTAACAACGAATTTTCAGATGGTCAAAAATGTATAGATGTTCCTCATTTTTAGGGGCAGATTGTTGGATGTCCTTTCTATGATTAGATTTCTGTTCTTGAGCTGTTAAAACAACTCCTCTTTCTATGGATCTATGTTCCCACAAATCTGGTCTATTTAATGTAATTGTAAATCATTTGTAAAGCAGTCTGTAACTCAGAAGTAGGGGAATAGTGCGGAAAAGAAGGTTCTTCGCTCCATTGTACAGTTTTGGACAGGGAATTAATAAAAGATGTAGCTCTGATTTGTGGGATCCATGTGGTATGAGTTTTAGCATTTGTTCTCTCCTTTGTGTTCATATGTGAATTTGTTATGTTTCATCATTCATCCATAGACATTTCTAGTTGAATGTTTTCAAGATAGAAAGGTAGAATCCATTTTTATGCTCTGCCTTGGGAAATCATTCATACTCTGTGTTTTTCTTCTGTTTGAAAAGGATCCATTTATTGTGCCATTTTTAGCCCCTCAACAGTCTTTCCATTCCATCCTTATTTATACCTTAATTGCTAAAATTTCCTGCCTATCTTGCCCCATGAAATACCCTGTATCCTAATTTAATTCCCCAGTTTCATACTGTCCCATTTTGTCCCACACATCCCTGAAAATTCATTTCATTTATTAAAATTCTTTCCCATCATTATACCCAGCCTAATATCAGATCATTATTTCACTTTATTGAATATCCTTTCACGGAGAGAGCCCTGTAACGACCTTGTAGGGCTAGCTACAAGGCTGAGTGTGGTTTAGATGTTACCCTGTTTTGCCCTTTTTTTCAGCCTGGGGTTCAGATCAGGAAGCTAACATTTCTGGCGACCATATTGGGGAGTCGATCTGACTGTCTATGAGCTTATATTCTCAGTGCTCATTGACTGTGTTTATTCTGTTTGAAGAAAAAATCATACTCAAGCTTTGTTAAATGTAGAATATCGAAACCTTTCTCTAAGGTTAAACCTTGGTTACAAGGAATGCGACGGTTCTTTGGAAAATATCTGTTATTAAAGTAAAAGGATTTGTTCTTGCTGACGTGTTAATATCAATGGGACCCAGCCTGAATTAACGTGAGGATTTAAAGCGTAGTTCATTTACCACCAGCGGGTTTCGGAAACCAAAACCACCTTCATCGGGCCGCTTTTTCCCCAGAGCGAAACCACTTCAAAAGAACGTGATCCAGTAATATAAGGGCATGTCATCTCCCCAATACCACCTATATCGCACAACGTTCATGCGTTAACCTTATGCTGTGGAAAAAACGTGATATTCATGAGGTTCGTTCGATCTAGAGGATGTCAGATCTAACGGTATGTTGGAAATATGATGCAATGTGTTGTCCTTGATGGCAACCTACTTGATGAAGTTGTCCTTGATAGAAACTGACTTGATGAGTTGTATTTGGATAGCAACCTATTTGTTAATGATGTAAATATAATGTATCTACAGAGCAGTTCAGAAGTAACAAAGAAAGAAATTCCAGTGAGTGCCATAGTAATGATGAATAAGATATGTCACAAAGCATATGCGGGTTTGTAACGGAAAAGTAGCGTATGTATGTGTAAAAGTACGTACCAAGTAGCGTATGCCTATTTGCGCTCTAAATTTATAAAACCAGGGGACATGACCATGGTATTGGCCCACAGTATTGAGCGCTGGATTATCTATTTGATCCCATCTAGGAATACCATTAGCGGTTAAGTGGTTTTGACTCATGGTATTGATAAAGGCTAAATCTATATAAGGAGAATAAGATCATAGTGCAATGGGTGCATAGGTTTGGGTTTTAATGAATACTTCACTCTGAAGTATATCTACATGGAATGGGTAACAGTTTATTGATTGATCTGAATTTATAATGCACCTATGAAGAAAATGATAAAGAGGGATCTCTAGATCTGAAATGACTATGTATTTTCTAGATTTGTTTATGGAATTTTTAGATCTGTGATTTGGTGAATCTTTGCTAAAGTAAAGGGTGAGATCTGAGTTATCTTTTCTGAAGAGCTGCAGATCTATACACATGTTCATCTCAGCGAAAGCGCGTATATACGCAGGTTCGTTTTAGCAAAAGTGCGTATGAAATCAAAGGTCAGTTCTAAAATAGTTGTAGATCTATACGCAGGTTTGTCTTTGTGAAAGCGCGTATATACAGAGGTCCAGTGAAGTAAAAATGCATATGGAATCTAGGGTTTTGCTGAAGTGTGTGGAATTAAATGTCTGATCTGTTTTGCTGTTTTACTGCTATCTATCAATGATGTATTCATACAGATCTGGGTTGTTTGAATGTTGATTATGCTGCTGATTATGTTGATTAAATATCAAGTTGATTGATTGGTTGATGATTCAATGAATGAATTGATGGGGTTATAAGTTTCGGTTTGATGTATGTTCTTTGAGCTTAAATGTGTGGAGTGGGTCCAGCCTGAAAATCTGATGAAAAGTGGCCTACAAGGTATGTTGTGTAGGTATTTATTGGATCCGGTATGAAAATTGATGAAACGTGGTCGCGGTGGTGCGCGAGGGTCAAAACCTTCGATGAGGGGGGTTGTAGCTCCCTTCCGGTGGTAGGCAGTAGCGAGAAGAAGGGGGTAGTAGCTCCATTCCGGGAGAGAAATTTGATTTCGAGCCGAGTAGTGGCTCCCTTCCGGAGGAGGCACAGTAAGCGAGATCGGGGTTGGTGCTCCCTTCAGGTAGTGGGCGGAGAATGAAGGAGAAGGTTGCGGCCCAGCACGCGGTGGGTGCACATGCTAGTATGAGTATGCGCCGGTACAAAATTGTAAGAAGTTTTCTTTATAATAAATATTGAAGACGAACGAACAGCGGTGGTTTTCTCCCGAATTGGGTTTCCACCTTAAATACTAGTGTTCATGTGTGTTGCTTATGTGTAATGGTTTATTCTGTTATTAATGCACATGATTACTACTTATTAAACATCTGATGAATGAATGATGCAATGATCTGAGTAAAGAATTAAATCCATAATAAGATCTCTGGACATACGCAAGTTTTCTTAAGGATATCCGCGTGGATACGTGAGTTGGGTTCATTAAAGTAGCGTATGGTTTTAAGAGAAAGAAAAATTAAAAAAAATTTAGTCTGCTCTAAATACTGATTCACCCCCCCCCTCTCAATATTTTTCCCAACAATTGGTATCAAAGCAGGTACTTCTGCAGAAGCTTGATCGCTTGAAGGAGATTCGTCGCAATGGGAAGGAAGCAAAAGAAGAGGGCTACTCAAGGAAAGAAGATATCTCAGAAATCGTGTATGGCAGAAAATGAAGATGATGCAAAAGGTATTAATCCTTGTTGTTGTGATTCACTTCCTTATGCAAGCAATGGTGAAGATAGTGAAAATGATAGTGAAAGTAACAGTATGGGTCTAGAAGCAAATCTCAAGATTAATGTTGAAGATCAATTTAAAAAGAAGGAATCTATCTACAAATATATGATCTCTAGAATGAATGGACAGATAGAAATGTATCAGAGACTACAAGATAAAGTAACCAATCAAAGTGAAAGACTTGAAGCAGAAATCATCTCTCTCAAAACAGATCTGGAAAAATCAAATAAGAAGAATGAAAAACTTTTACAAACTTTTGAAGAACAAGAAAATTGGTTGAAAGAAGAGATTTTAAAATTGAATGATCAAGTAGAAGAAGGAAGAAGGGTCGAACAAAGTATGAAGAAGAAATTCCAAAGATTGGAGGTTGAGGTAAACATTTTAAAAGCTAAATTAGAAGAAACAGATAAACTCTTGAGGTTTCAAGATAGTACTAATATTCTGGACAATATTCTTAGTAGTCAAAGGTCTGCTTCTGTTAAATTTGGTCTTGGTTTTCATGAAACTGTTAAAGGAGAATCTATTTCACAAGAAAGTGCTAAAGATTCAAAAGATATCAATGCAAAACCTGAAGTGTTGAAAGAAACAAAAGGTCAACCGGCAATCATGAACTCTCAAAAGAAATCATTCCCTCCTAACTATATAAGCATCAATCGATTCTCTCCTTTGATCAATAATGTTGAATTCTTTAAATGTCATAATTATGGGCATGTTGCATCCAATTGTAGAAGCAGATTGTTTCAGTCACAAACAAACAGATTCTACACAGAAAGGTACTCAGGTTTCTATAAGGGATATTGTTTTTCATGCAGCAAGTTTGGTCATAAAGCAGCTGATTGCAATAGAAGAAAGAATAGAAAAACACATTATGATCCCTATGCTTACTTTTCTAGTCACACAAGATTTTATGCTTGTAACAAGTATGGACATGTAGAAAAAGAATGTAGGATGAATAGATCTGAGAAATTGGATAATTTCCAGCACACAATAAGAAATTTCAAGAAAAGCTGGAAAAAGGAGGACCGGTAAAAAATGTAGGGGATAATAATCCTACTGCAGTCTTCTGCCTCTAAAGCTTACTTCTCATAATGACTGTAGGAGTGATGTGAGATACATTATAGGAATCAGTAATGTATCATCACAAGGGGAGCAATATATGGTGATTCCCATGGTTGGTTTGGTAATTCTAGTTGTGTTTATTTCTAACAGTGCATCTAATGTGACAACAGAATACGGGTACAAAATATATAAATCGAAGAGAAGATGGAGTGTGAAATTTTCAGTATTTCACTTTCCATGCGCGGGTTTCATGAACTAAACTCGCGTATACATTAGGGGAATTTTGAGGTCTAAAATGGGCCTCCTAAGAAAAATTTACAACAAAAATAAACTTTATAACAGCCAATAGGATTCAAGATGATGATGTCAACCATGGGGGATGATTTACCAATTTTTAAATAAAAGGGTAAAAATATTAAAAAATAATAAAATAATAAAACTACTTTTTCAACTCGTATTTTCAACTTATCTCCCAAAGTTTTTACTCAAATTTCGAGTGGGAGTACTCGTTGGATGCAAAATTTAATTCCTCATCCAAGGAGTACCCATGTTGCATACTTTTGATGGACTCTACTACACGAAAAATGAGAAATACATAAAAAAACGTGATTACAATCACGTTTTTTATGTATTTCTCATTTTTCGTGTAGTAGGACCCATAGAAAGTATGCAACATGGGTACTCCTTGGATGATGAATTAAATTTCGCATCCAACGAGTACTCCCGCTCAAAATTTGAGTAAAAAATTTGGGAGATAAGTTGAAAATATGAGTTGAAAAAGTAGTTTTTTCATTTTTCCTTCTAAAATTTGATGATGTCATCAAATCTTATTTGATTTTTTCCACTATTATTTTATAATTTCCTTAGGAGGCCCATTTTAGACCTCAAAATTCCCCTAATGCACGCGAGTTCCAATGGAGACAGAAGCGTATGTTTTTCTGATAAGAAAAACAGTGAGTCAGCTCAAGGACAGGAGCACAGTTTCAGGGGGAGCATTAGCCTTGCTGAGAGTAATGCATTGTTGGCATTATGATGGTTCTGAAATATGATCTCTCTCTTGAGGTATTTTTTGAATTGGTTATAAAAAAGTCATATTTGTAATTTGATGAAAAGGTTATGTTGAGACCTATGATGTAAATTTTTATATTCAGTCATGTAAGGACTTCTTCAAATTTGTAAACCCACTTGGTTGGGTAGTTGAGTCAAAATGTGTAAACCCACTTGGTTGGGTGCTTGAGTCACATATGTAAATCCACTTGGTTGGATCATTAATGTAAGTATGAGTTCTTGGTGATAGGAACGGTCATAGATTCATGTACTTCATTGAAAAATATGTTTGAAGATTCAGCGTGAACTCAGGGGGAGCATGGTAACTTCAGTGCACATTAGATCTACAGAGCTCTTCTTTCTACAAGAGAAGAAAAACCTTGTTTTGGTTTTGATCCGCCCTTTTTCCTTGATGTCAAAGGGGGAGAGTATCATGGTGTTTTAATAACGGTTATAATCAATGTATCTATCTGTTGTGGTATCAAACACCATCATGGTTGCCATCAAGTCCAAAGGGGGAGATTGTTGGCAATATGATGCAATGTGTTGTCCTTGATGGCAACCTACTTGATGAATTTGTCCTTGATAGAAACTGACTTTATGAGTTATCTTTGGTTAGCAACCTATTTTGTTAATGATGAGCAGTTTAGAAGTAACAAAGAAAGAAATTCCAGTAAGTGCCAGAGTGATGATGAATAAGATATGTCACAAAGCATATGCGAGTTTGTAAAGGCAAAGTAGCATATGTACGCATAAAAGTGCATACCAAGTAGCGTATGCCTATTTGCGCTCTAAATTTATAAAACTAGGGGACACGACCATGGTATTGGCCCACTGTATTGAGCGCTAGATTATCTATTTGATCCCGTCCAGGAATACCATCAGCGGTGGAGTGGTTTTGACTCATGGTATTGACAAAGGCTAAATATATATAAGGAGAAGAAGATCATATTGCAAGTGTGTGCATAGGTTTGGGTTTTAATGAATAATTCACTCTGAAGTATATCTGCATGGAATGGGTAACAATTTATTGATTGATCTGAATTAATAATGCACCTATGAAGAAAATGATGAAGAGGGATCTCTAGATCTGAAATGACTATGTATTTTCTAGATCTGTTTATGGAATGTTTAGATCTGTGACCTGGCGAAGCTTTGCTGAAGTAAAGGGTGAGATCTGAGTTATCTGTTCTGAAGAGCTGCATAGTTCTGAAAAGTTACAGATCTATACGCATGTTCATCTCAGCGAAAGCGCGTAAAGCGCGTATGAAATCAAAGGTCAGTTCTGAAATAGTTGCAGATATATAAGCAGGTTTGTCTCTGTGGAAGCGTGTATATATGTAGGTTCAGTGAAGTAAAAGCGCGTATGGAATCTAGGGTTTTGCTGAAGTGTGTGGAATGAAATTTCTAATCTGTTTTGATGTTTTACTACTATCTGTCAATGATGTATTCATACAGATATGGGTTGTTTGAATGATGATTATGCTGCTGATTATGTTGATTAAAGATAAAGTTGTTGGTTGATTGGTTGATGATTCAATGAATGAATTGATGGGGGTATAAGTTTCAGTTTGATGTATGTTGAGCTTAAATGTGTGGAGTGGGTCCAGTCTGAAAATCTGATGAAAAGTGGCCTACAAGGTATGTTGTGTGGAAGCTGTTGGATCCAGTATGAAAATTGGTGAAACGTGGTCCGCAGTGGTGCTGAGGGTCGAAGCCTTCAGTGACGGGGTTGTAGCTCCCTTCCAGTGGTAGCTAGTAAACGAGAGCAGGGGATAGTAGCACCCTTCCAGGAGAGGCTAGTAAATGAGAACAGGGGGTAGTAGCTCCCTTCCAGGAGAGGCTGGTAAATGAGATCAGGGGGTTGGAGCTCCCTTCTAGTAGTGGCTGGAGAACGAGAGAAGGTTGCAGCCTTATGCAGGTGGGTACCTGCATGCTGGTATGAGTCTGCGCCAGTACAAAATTGTAAGAAGTTTTCTTTATAATAAATATTGAAGACAAAGAGGACAATAGCGGTGGTTTTCTCCCGAATTGGGTTTCCACCTTAAATACTGGTGTTCATGTGTGTTGCTTATGTGTGATGGTTTATTCTGTTATTACTGCACATGCTTACTGCTTACTAAACATCTGATGAATGAATGATGCAATTATCTAAGTAAAGAATTAAATGCATAATAAGATCTCTAGACATACGCAAGTTTTCTTAAGGATATCCGCGTGTATACGCAAGTTGGGTTCAATAAAGTAGCATATGGTTTTAAGAAAAAGAAAAAGTAAAAAGTTTTCAGTTAGCTCTAAATACTGATTCACCCCCCCTCTCAGTATTTTTCCCAACAATTGGTATCAGAGCAGGTTCTTCTGTAGAAGCTTGATCGCTTGAAGGCGATCCGTCACAATGGGAAGGAAGAAAAAGAAAAGGGCTACTCAAGAAAAGAAGATATCTCAGAAATCGTGTACGGCAGAAAATGAAGATGATCCTTGTTCTTATGATTCACTTCCTTATGCAAGCAATGGTGAAGATAGTAGTGAAAGTAATAGTATGGGTATAGAAGCAAATCTCAAGATTAATGCTGAAGATCAATTTAAAAAGAAGGAATATATCTACAAAGATATGATCTCTAGAATGAATGGACAGATAGAAATATATCAAATACTGCAGGATAAAGTAACCAATCGAAGTAAAAGACTTGAAGCAGAAATCATCTCTCTCAAAACAGATCTGGAAAAATCAAATAAGAAGAATGAAGAACTTTTACAAACTTTTGAAGAACAATAAAATGGGTTGAAAGAAGAGATTTTAAAATTGAATGATCAAGTAGAAGAAGGAAGAAGGGTCGAAGAAAGTATGAAGAGTAAATGCCAAAGATTGGAGGTTGAGGTAAACATTTTAAAAGGTAAATTAGAAGAAAAAGATAAACTCTTGAGGTTTCAATATAGTACTAAGATTCTGGACAATATTCTTAGTAGTCAAAGGTCTCATTCTATTAAATTTGGTCTTGGTTTTCATGAAACTGTTAAAGGAGAATCTAGTTCACAAGAAAGTGCTAAAGATTCAAAGGATATCAATGCAAAACCTGAAGTGTTGAAAGAAACAAAAGGTCAACCGACAATCATGAACTCTCAAAAGAAATCATTCCCTCATAACTATAGAAGCATCAATCGATTCTCTCCTTTGATCAATAATGTTGAATGCTTTAAATGTCATAATTATGGGCATGTTGTAGAACAATTGTAGAAGCAGATTGTTTTAGTCACAAACAAACAGATTCTACACAGAAAGGTACTCAGGTTTCTTTAAGGGATATTGTTTTTCATGCAGCAAGTTTGGTCATACAGTAGCTGATTGCAATAGAAGAAAGAATAGAAAAAAACATTATGATCCCTATGCTTACTTTTCTGGTCACACAAGATGTTATGATTGTAACAAGTATGGACATGTAGAAAAATAATGCAGGATGAATAGATCTGAGAAATTGGATAATTTCCAGCACATAATAAGAAATTTCAAGCAAAGCTGGAAAAAGAAGGAGGACCGGTCAAAAACATAGGGGATAATAATCCTACTGCAGTCTTCCACTTCTAAAGCTTACTTCTCATAATGACCGCAGAAGTGATGTGAGATACATTATAGGAATTAGTAATGTATCATCACAAGGGGATCAATATATGATGATTCCCATGGTTGGTTTGGTAATTCTGGTTGTGTTTATTTCTAACAGTGCATCTAATGTGACAACAGAAGACAGGTACAGAATGTATAAATCCAGGAGAAAATGGAGCTGTGAAATTTTCAATATTTCACTTTTCATACACGGGTTTCATGAACTAAAGCCGCGTATACACGCAAGTTCCGTTGGAGACAGAAGCGTATGTTTTTCTGATAAGAAAAACAGTGAGTCAGCTCAAGGACAGGAGCACAGTTTCAGGGGGAGCATTAGCCTTGCTGAGAGTAATGCATTGTTGGCATTATGATGGTTCTGAAATATGATCTCTCTCTTGAGGTATTTTTGGTATTGGTTATAAAAAGTCATATTTGTAATTTGATGAAAAGGTTATGTTGAGACCTATGATGTAAATTGTTATATTCAGTCATGTAAGGACTTCTTCAAATTTGTAAACCCACTTGGTTGGGTAGTTGAGTCAAAATGTGTAAACCCACTTAGTTGGGTACTTGAGTCACATATGTAAATCCACTTGGTTGGATCATTGATGTAAGTATGAGTCCTTGGTGATAGGAAGGGTCATAGAGTCATGTACTTCATTGAAAAATATGTTTGAAGATTGAGCGTGAACTCAGGGGGAGCATGGTAACTTCAGTGCACATTAGATCTATAGAGCTCTTCTTTCTACAAGAGAAGAAAAACCTTGTTTTGGTTTTGATCCGCCCTTTTTCCTTGATGTTAAAGGGGGAGAGTATCATGGTGTTTGAATAACGGTTATAATCAATGTATGTATATGTTGTGGTATCAAACACCATCATGGTTGCCATCAAGTCCAAAGGGGGAGATTGTTGGCAATATGATGCAATGTGTTGTCCTTGATGGCAACCTACTTGATGAAGTTGTCCTTGATAGAAACTGACTTGATGAGTTGTATTTGGAAGCAACTTATTTGTTAATGATGAGCAGTTCATAAGTAACAAAGAAAGAAATTTCAGTAAGTGCCAGAGTGATGATGAATAAGATATGTCACAAATCATATGCCGGTTTGTAAAGGCAAAGTAGCGTATGTATGCATAAAAGTACGTACAAAGTAGCGTATGCCTATTTTCGCTCTAAATTTATAAAACCAGGGGACATGACCATGGTATTGGCCCACTGTATTGAGCACTGGATTATCTATTTGATCCCGTCCAGGAATACCATCAACAGTTGAGTGGTTTTGACTCATGGTATTGACAAAGGCTAAATCTATATAAGGAGAAGAAGATCATAGTGCAAGAGCGTGCATAGGTCTGAGTTTTAATGAATACTTCACTCTGAAGTATATCTGCATGGAATGGGTAATAGTTTATTGATTGATCTGAATTAATAATGCACCTATGAAGAAAATGATGAAGAGGTATCTATAGATCTGAAATGACTATGTATTTTCTAGATCTGTTTATGGAATGTTTAGATCTGTGATCTGGCGAATATTTGCTGAAGTAAAGGGTGAGATACGAGTTATCTGTTCTGAAGAGCTGCATAGTTATGAAAAGTTACAGATCTATATGCATGTTCATCTTAGCGAAAGCACGTATATACGCAGGTTCGTTTCAACAAAAGAGCGTATGAAATCAAAGGTCAGTTCTGAAATAGTTGCAGATCTATACGCAAGTTTATCTTAGTGAAAGCGCGTATATACGCAGGTTCAGTGAAGTAAAAGCGCGTATGGAATCTAGGGTTTTGCTGAAGTGTGTGGAATGAAATGCCTGATCTGTTTTGTTGTTTTACTGCTATCTGTCAATGATGTATTCATACAGATCTGGGTTGTTTGAATGTTGATTATGCTGCTGATTATGTTGATTAAAGATCAAGTTTTTGGTTGATTGGTTGATGATTCAATGAATGAATTTATGGGGTTATAAGTTTGGGCTTGATTTGTTGGAGCGAAATGTGTGGGAGGGGGTCCTACTAAAAACTGAGCAAAAGTGGCCTAGAGAGGTATGTTGTTTGGAATCCGAACCAATATGAAAATTCATGAAATGTGGTCCGCAAAGGGTGCCGAGGGTCGAAGCCTTCAGCGAGGGGGTTGTAGCTCCTCTGCCAGTAGGCCAAATGAGAGTGTGGGGTAGCTCCCTTCCAGGAGAGGTCGGTGAAACGAGAATAGGGGGTAATAGCTCCTCTCTAGGAGAGCTGCAAACGAGATCAGGGGGTTGGAGCTCCCTTCCAGTAGTGACTGGAGAACGAGAGAAGGTTGTAGCCTTCTGCAGGTGGGTGCCTGCGTGCGGGTATAAGTATGCGCCAGCACAAAAATTGTAAGAAGTTTTCTTTATAATAAATATTGAATACAGAGACGACAACAGCAGTGGTTTTCTCCCAAATTGGGTTTCCACCTTAAATACTAGTGTTCATGTGTGTTTCTTATGTGTAATGGCTTATTCTGTTATTACTGCACATGCTTAGTACTTACTAAACTTCTGATGAATGAATGATGCAATGATCTAAGTAAAGAATTAACTGCATAATAAGATCTGTGGACATACGCAAGTTTTATTAAGGATATCCGCGTATATACGCTAGTTGAGTTCAGTAAAGTAGCGTATGGTTTTTAAGAAAAAGAAAAAGTAAAAAGTTTTCAGTCAGCTCAAAATACTAATTCACCCCCCCCCCCCCCTATCAGTATTTTTCCCAATTACCGTAATCGCGGTAAGAAAGTGCACGAGTAATAATTCAAGGTATGATCTAGCGGTTTTACATTATTAAATGTTTATTTAATTTTTAAAAAGGGTGAATATGGATGCGTGGGTCCTCGTTGAATAAAATGTATGTCGCGTCGGTAGAATAAATGGGTTTTATGATATATGTTTGAAGGTTGGTATTTTTTAAAAGAATTGGGTCATTGTTATAATATTTTGATATTATGACCGGAGTGATAAGGTTCGCTTAAGTGTTTTTTTTTTTTTTAAAAAGGTGTTCCCCTATATCACATTAAACTTTAAAGTTTTGCTTGAGAGCTTTGAATATTATTACAAGGTGAACATTGTTAAATCATTTTTGAAGTGAATAAAATTACAAGCACTTATTCTAAGAGATCCACAGTCATAATATATTTCTGGTATCAGAGCATAAAGATAGATCACCCCAGTAAATTTTTTCTTGTAAATTCCTGGATTCTGAAAAATGATGTTCAGAGTTTGTTAAGCTGAAATAAAATTTTGTACAGTAGAAATTTAACCACACTGGCTTCAAGAAGATACACAAGGGCTAATCCAGATCCAAATCCTCCCCTTGTGTTTGAGAATCCTTATCTGATTTCAAGAATAGTCAGAAGACAAGAAGGATCACTAAGTCCTAGACCTATATTCAGATCCCATACATGGCCCAGTGAGTGGCTTTTTGTAGAAGATCTTTCCTTTGATGAGAATTTTGAGCTTTCTTTGTTTAAAAGTAAGTCTAAAACTACACTTGATGACACAGTTTTAGATCTAGAATTCCTTGTAGATATTGAATTTCAAAGGGAAAATTCCTCAATTGATGACTACATTTTGAATTCCCCTCAGTCATATATCACTGTAACTAATATCCCCAAGCCTTCAGAGTCATCAGGAACAAAATTTCCTCCTCCTAATTCATCAGCATTCCCATCAGTAAATTCTCAGCTTTCATCTCCCCCATCAACACCTCCCTTGAATCCTTGTACTACAAACACTGTTGTAAATCCACCTAGAGTCATGGCTACCCGGTATGCACCCCTGGTTTTACCTCAGCTTCTGAATGATATGCCTGCTGATTATCAAATTAAAATTCATATCTTTTATGCCACTCAAAGCATCACAACCCAGTAGCATATTGATAAGATGAATGACCTTTTTGATCTACATGAGGTAGAGGCAGAGAATGTAACTACAAGGTTGTTTGTCCAAAGCTTTGGAGGTGAAGTTAGAAAGTGATTCAGAGCCTTACCAACAGGCTCTATTCACACTTTGCAGGAGTTACACACATAGTTCTTAGACTAGTGGGAGGTAAAGAAAAACCCACTCCAAATTTTGTCTGAGTATGAAAATATTAAAAGAAATGTGGGTGAAATTGTACAGGATTATTGTTTAAGATTCAATGTTGTATATAATGCTATTCCGGCTAACCTGAAACCTCCTGTGGGATTAGCCTTGCTTAAATTTCTAGATGGTTTCGATGCTAATATGGCATATCAACTGCGAGAGAGAGATCCCACAACGCTGGAAGACATGCAGAAGATAGATGTGAGCGTAGAAGCTAATCTGCTAGCTAAAAGAGCACGAACCAGAGCTGAAAAGAGAGTCACGGTGAAAGAAGAAGTCTCTCCTTTAGACAGTAAGATGGACACTTTGATCCGAACAGTAAAAAATATGGTTGATCGATTAACCATTTCAGACAGGCCTGAACCACAAATCAGGAATCCAAATTTCAGAGGACAGTAGCCGCAATTCAGAATTAAGCAGAGAGAACAGAGAGCGCAGGATCAAGCACCACCACATCAACAAATTAGAACTCCATTGTAGCAGAACTATGTTCAAGGAATAGATATGGATGAGGATGATGATCCTGTCATCGAAGCCAATCATTTCTTCACTGCAGATGGTGCGCCAATTTTTCTCACAGAAGACGAAGAATACACAGTGGCGAATCTAGACATTCAAAAGGACGAAAATTTCATTTTAGCTAATGATGCAGTATTAGGAGATGAATCCGATGATTACCAGAGAGGATACATGAATGTGTTATTGGCTCAACAAAGGAAGTACTCTTTGAGGAATAGAGATGTTTCGATTAGTCCCATTAAAAGGAGAAAAGAGCTCCAAATGAAGAACGATGCTCAAAAGAAAGGGAAAGAGCCAACCAACCCTTCCTCTAGCAAAACACCTTCAGAAACTAATACAGCAAATGAGAAGAACCAATAGAGCACAACAAAGGAGAAGGTAGAGAATAAATATCCTCCAGTTAAAGAGGTAGAAAAATCTCCTTCTTTTAATTTAGAAAATGAAATTTCTAAGCTGAAAGTGTCTATGCCCCTGACTGAGTTAGTGAAAAATAGTACTTATAAACACCAGGTGTCTAGAGTCTTGCAAATATACTCTATTTCTGATATGGTTAATGTTGAAGATGATTACCGTGAACTCATCTTTGGTCCAGCCTCAGAAGATCAATTTGAAGAAAGTGAAGTTCCTCCCTTTTACCTAAGTCTTAGGTTGCATGATTTCATCTTGCATAATGCTATGTTGGACTCCGGAGCCTCACATAACTTGATGCCCAAAGCCATCATGGAGAAGCTAGGCCTTGATATTACTCGAAAATACCATGATTTGTATTCCTTTGACTCAAGTAGGGTCCATTGTATTGGTCTTATCAAAGACTTGGTAGTGTCTTTAGATCAAATCCCATCCAAAAATGTTTTGATGGATGTTGTTGTTGTCGATGTTCCACCACGGTTTGGAATGCTTCTATCTAGGTCTTGGGGTGCAAAACTTAAGGTAACCATGCAGCTTGACTTCTCTTATGCCACCATCCCTGTGTTTGGCCAGCTGAGAAAGCTATATAGGGAGAAGAAAATGAAATATATGATCACTAGCAAAGACAAGCCATTAAATCATCCGATTAATGTTGTCCACACAGATTTAGAGTCTTTTGTCCTATATTCAGATGGTGGTTTGAATGATGAAAATGTTCAGTTGGTACAAGTAGATGAAATAACTGAGATTTCAGAGAATTTTAGGGAAGTTCTCAAAAAGGAAAAAGACAAAGCAGCAAGCACTTCTGAGCCTCTTGCCTGCCAGCAACCAAAAGATAGTGAACATCCAGAAATCAGCCAAGGTAAAGAAGAGAAAGAAACAAAATATCAGCATCTATAAGAAGAAGAAGAATGCCTATGGAGCATGGATTTTGATGGAGTTGTTGGTAAGGATGGAGCTGGTATTGGAATATGGATTCAAAGCCCTATTTCCAGCCTGAAAGGGTTCCTAGTAATGTTAGAGTATGTGCTTATAATTTGGCTTTTGACTGCTCTAACAATGAAGCAGAGTATGAAGCTCTGATTGCAGGTCTGAAAATTTTGAAGAAGTTGAATGCAAAGAGGATTTTTGTGTATGGTGACTCCGAGTTAATAATAAAATAGGTGAAAGGAGAATACCAAGCTAAGAATCTGAGAGTGAGGGCATATAGGAATGAAGTCCTGGATATCTTGAATACTTTCCCTGAGTACACTTTGACAGCATTACCCAGGATGCAGAACATTATTGATGATTCTCTTGCCACCACATCAAGCAACTTGAAGATTCCGATGAACTCCAGCAACAAGTTTGAGATCTATGTCAAACATAGGCCTACTATTTTGGACAATTTAAGGTATTGTCAAGTGTTTTGGGACGACAATGATATCAATGCCTTTTTTCAGAGTGATGGAAAATTTAAAGACACTCCAATGGAAGGTGAGTATGAGGTTGATGACCAAGATATTGAATCAAATCAGATGGAAATATTGCATTTGAAAGATAATGTAATTCCTAGAGGTATCATACCTTTAGAGGAGTTGTTTGATCAGGATGATGTTGCAAATAAACCAAGCTTGGTGCCTACTGAGAAAGGAGTTGAAGATGTGAATCTTGGAACACTTGACAAGCCCAAGTTTGTGAAGTTGTCAAAGGCATTGTCCCCTGAGGTAAAGGAAAAGTATGTTAAATTTCTTTCTGAATTTTCTGATGTGTTTTCACGGGATTACTCAGACTTGAAGGTGTATGACAAAAACATAATTCAGCATATTATTCCCATCAAGCTGGATCAGAAACCATTTAGACATAAGCTGAGAAGAATCAATCCGAAGTTGCTGCCATCCATTGAAAAAGAGGTAAATAGATTGTACAAAGCTAGTATCATAGTTCCTATTAGATTTTCTAACTGGATTTCAAATTTGGTCCCAGTATGCAAGAAGACAGGAGAGATAAGATTGTGCATAGACTTTCGGAATCTGAATAAAGCATCCTTAAAGGATAATTATCCACTTCCGAAGATGGACCATATTCTGCAGAGAGTAGTTGGAGCATCTAGGATTTCACTACTTGATGGCTACTTAGGCTACAACCAGATCTTGGTGCATGAGAAAGACCAAGACAAAACTACCTTCACAACACCCTGGGGAACTTTCCAGTATGCCAAAATGCCATTTGGACTGAAGAATGTTGAAGCTACTTTCCAGCGAGCAATGGACATTGCTTTTTCCAATGAAAAAGATGTTTTTTCTAGTTGTTTATTTGGATGATTCGACAGTGTTTACTAGTTCTGATGATGAGCATTTGCACCATTTGAGAGTTGTTTTTCAGCGATCCAGAAATTTTGGGATTTCTCTTAACCCAAAGAAGAGTCTCTTTGCCATGGATGAAGGCAATTTGCTGGGGAATATCATCTCTAAAGATGGTATCCGTATCGATCCATCTAGAGTGGAGGCAATTCAGCACATAGACCTTCCATGGAACAAAAAGGAGATTCAAGCATTCAATGGTAAGATGAACTTCTTGTGCAGATTTATACCCAATTTGGCTGAACATTTAAGAGAGATGACTAACATGTTGAAGAAGGACAGCACTGTCAAATGGAGTGAGGAGGCTATCAATTCATTTAATCTGGTAAAGTTTGCTCTGTCCAATGCCCCACTCTTGATTAGTCCCGACTATACTCAATATTTTATTATTTTTTCATTCACTTCAGAGCATACTATCGCTGTTGTTTTGATGCAAAAGAGAGATTAGGTTGAAAAGCCAATTGCCTTTTTCAGTAGGACGATTAGAGATGTTTCTTTGAGGTATAATATTATTGAAAAACAAGCATTGGCTCTTATAAAGGCATTAAAGGATTTTAGGGTCTATATTCTGCATTCACATACTATAGCATATGTTCCTAATGCAACAGTAAAGGATGTGTTGATGCAAACTGATCGAGAAGGTCGAAGAGGTAAATGGATAGCAGCGATGTTGGAATACGATTTGGAGATCAAACCCACAAAGTTAATTAAAGGCCAAGGTTTGGCAAAATTAATGGCCCAATCAAATCTGCGTGCCCTGGATATAAACCTTATAACAGCAATATCAGAGGATGAAGATGAAGGTTTGCTTGTTCCAGTTTCAGATATTTTTCTACAATCCCCATGGTATTTAGATATTGTTTATGTTCTTCAACATCTTTCACCTCCTCCAGAAATGTCTAAGAGTTAAGGTAGATCATTGAAACTTAAGTTTGCTAAATATTGTATTTTAAACAATGCTCTTTATTGGAAAGATCCTGGAGGTATTCTGCTCAATTGTTTGGTTGAAGAAGAAGCTCAGAAGGTAATGCATAACTTTCACAAAGGTGATTGTGGTGGTCATTTGTTTTGGAAGACTACAGCTAACAAAGTGTTGAGAGCAGGATATTATTGACCCAAGTTATTTTCATATTTCTATAAAACAGTGATGAGTTGTCATGAATGCCAAATTTTCCAAGGGAAGAAGAAATTGCTTCCTCTTCCTTTGAAACCAGTTGCAGTAAACACTCCCTTTCAGCAGTGGGGACTCGATTTCATAGGAGAAATCCATCCCGCGTCATTAGCACAGCATCGATGGATATAGATAGGTACAGACTACTTTACTAAATGTATCGAGGTCGTTCCAGCAAGGCAAGCTACAGATACGGTAATTATCCAATTTGTAGAATCGAATATTTTATCTTGTTTTGGCTGCCCTCACAAAATTATAACAGATAACTCAGCAGCATTCAGATCTAAGAAAATGGTCGATTTATGCAACAAATACAATATCGTGTTAGGTCATTCGACAGCATACTATCCACAAGGAAATGGCCTGGCAGAGTCATCAAATAAATCTCTGATAAATATAATCAAGAAAATGTTGTAGGCAAACAAAAGAAATTGGCATCGCAAGCTCATCAACGCATTGTGGGCAGACATAGTTAGCAGCAAGAAATCCATAGGTATGTAACCTTTTTAATTGGTTTATGGTACTGATGTTGTCTTTCCTACATCTCTTACAGTTCCAGTCATGAGATTATTGCAAGAATTTGGTAGTGAAGATGATGAAAATCAGCGAAGGATCAATCAGATGATCCACCTTCAGCAAACAAGAGAGGAAGTGTCACAGAACGTTATTCAGTTGCAGGAGAAGATAAAAAATATTTATGACCGAAAGACCAAAGCAGAAGAATTTCAGTTGGATGATGTGGTGTTGAGATGGGATGCAAGAAATGAGGACAAAGGGAAGCATGGTAAGTTTGACAACCTATGGAAAGGACCATACAGGATTTTAGCATACAGGGGATAGAATGCACTCTTGCTTTTAGAAATGGATGGCCAAGATTGCCCTGGAGGAGCAGTGAATGGTAGGCTTTTGAAGCACTACCATTTTTGAAGATAATGGATCAGAAAATATGTCACCATCATTGTATATACCATGTTATTTTGGTCAGAGTCCAAGTACACAATTATTCAAGTTTGGGGCTCGAGGTGAAGGCTATAAAACTTAAATGATATGTGTACGGTTTGGTTTTATTTTCCCCTGCCAGTTTTTGTTCGAGTCGAGTCATTTTCATTGACTCATTGTTAGTATTTTTGACTCCATGCCCAATGGATAAGGCTACCTGGTCTACAGTGTTCTTGGCACCTCCAAGGAGCTACCATCCCCATTAGAATCAATGTTAGTGTCAGTCTAGTCATACTGCCATCAGTGATCAAAATTTCTCTTTTTCATTTTCATATTAGGAGTCCCATACCATAAATTTTCACCATTCCGCTAGGTCATGGATTCATTGATGGTAGTGATTTTTCATCAGTTTTCCCTCATGTGAAACTTGTTGATTTTCCTCTCTATGGTCTTTAGTCATGAGTCACTCTTTTTCTCCTAAAATCATATTATTAGGTCATAGGATGGGTCTCATTAGGTTCTAGGGCCTCACCATGGTCAAATTAATGAGTCAAGTGTCAATAAATATCAACAAGGTCATGAGGAAGTCAATAAACTCAAAGTCACAGCACCTGGAAGATCAAAGAGATATTTTATTCAGTGTGATGTAATTTTCACCTAAAAACCATGTTTTGAGGTGAAAACATGATACTTTTCCTTTATTATCATTTATTATGTAATTTTATGTCAGCATATGTAACAAGTCACATTTCAGAAGCTGTTATCTCCACAAAGTCATCACCCTGCCTTTCAGAGAAGTTTTCCACAACATTTTTGGTGTCAAATCATGTTCCAAGTATGCTCAGCAGAAATAGCGTGAAAAGAGCTTTCCAACGGTATATTACACTCTCACAACTGACTTCTGGATTGAAATTTATGCCTAGGTGAAGTAAAAATTCCCCTATACCCTAACCTTCCCCTTTTTCCCATCTTTCCCTTAAACTTTATATTATTAAAGTTTTATATTTTCTTTAATAAATCCCTTTTTTCCCCCTTCGATTACATAATCGCATTATTAAAAATCCTTAAAATACATATGCGATTTTATAACCACTTCCCCTCCATATCCCTTCAAAACTTTATAATAATGTTTTAAAACTTTGCTATTATAAAATCCCGTTCCAAACCACTTCCCACTCATGCCTTTAAACTTCTAATAAAGAATTTTCATGTTATAAAAACCCCACCCATGACTCTTCCCTTTCCATCGCAATCGCAACATTCGAAAGGAGTGCCCCGATTGGCCCTTTTCCAAACTTCTAATGTGATTATATTGAGAACTCCTGATTGTATATCTCCCGATTAACCCCACCCGAATATATCCCCACTGTCGATTTGATCCGTGATCTGACGGCCCATATACCATCGGCACTTTTGATCGCTCCACTCCCGATTGCATATCTCCAATGACAAACCCCCGATTGACACCCTCCGATTATTCCTCAGCCGTCGATCGCCCAATCTGATCCGAAAACCCACAGCCATTGCGCTCATCAGCATCGGCATTCCCATATATTTTTCGCTCCCGCTACCCTTTCACCTCCCGATTCTGATTGACCTTCAGGCCCACCATATAATCTTCCGCCCGTCCATTATAAAAAGGCCTTTCCCTTTGTATAAATTAAATTTTCGTTTTATTTCACTAATACAAAGAAACTATCCCCAATCGCATCGGCAAAGTTTCATTGTATAATACATTTGACCCCGCTCCCAAGCTCGATTCCGATTGCGATTTACATATCCCAGTCCCACATTAAGGCCCTCCGCCATTTCAATTGTAAAATCATTCTTTCCTTATAAAAGAGCCCAACCATACCTTTTATATTTTATTACTATCCCATTATTCCTTTGGCCTTTCTTTTATCCTTGTTTCCCATATACCAATCTTATATTTGGAAGATTTTTGGTTTCATTCTAAATAACATCCTCCCTATTCCTCCGATCGCCGATTGCGATGGCACCGTCGCATAACATATTACAATGGTTTATTATATGATTATGTCCCACCTCCACGACCTTGCGATTGCGATTATAATATGGACCCCACCTCCTTTCCCTTCGTTCCCTCTATTCAAAAAATCAGTTTTTCCCTTCACAAAGGCATAAATTCATTTTATTTTATTTCAACAACATTTTATTAAAAAGTCAATTTTCTTCAAACAAAAAATGGAAAGAAATAATCAAAGGACAGAGAGTTAATATGAGACAGAGATTGTCACAGCAGCAACAAAATAGGAAATCTGTTTTTCGGATTGCCTATTTTTCTTTCATCCAGTGTAACAACAAAATTTTCAGATGTCCCAAAATGTATAGTTGTTCCTTATTTTCAGGGGCAGATTGTTGGATTTCTTTTCTATGATTGCACTTCAGCTCCTCTTTCTGTGGATCTATGTTCCCACAAATCTGGTCTATTTAATGTAATTGTAAATCATTTGTAAGGCAGTTTGTAACACAGAAGTAGGGGAATAGTGTGGAAAGAAACGCTTTGCGCTCCATTGTAACAGTTTTGGACAGGGAATTAATAAAGTGATGTAGCTCTGATTTGTGGGATCCATGTGGTATGAGTTTTAGCATTTGTGCTCTCCTTTGTGTTTCATATGTAAATTTGTTATGTTTCACCTTTCATCCATAAACTTTTCCGTTTGAATTCTTTCAAGATAGAAAGGTAGAA
Source organism: Pinus albicaulis (assembly GCA_034641835.2). Taxonomy (NCBI): domain Eukaryota; kingdom Viridiplantae; phylum Streptophyta; class Pinopsida; order Pinales; family Pinaceae; genus Pinus; species Pinus albicaulis. Next base: position 1,937,456,345 of record CM076575.1, read on the forward strand.
TCCATTTTAATGCTCTGCCTTGGGAAATCATTCATACTCTGTGTTTTTCTTCTATTTGAAAAGGATCCATCTTCTATGCCCTTTTCAACTCCTCACCAGTTTTTCCATCCCATCCTTATTTAAACTTAATTGCTAAAATTTCTTGCCTACCTTGCCCCATGAAATACCCTGTATCCTGATTTAATTTCCCAGTTTCAAACCATCCGATTTTGTCCCACACATCCCTGAAAAATTCAATTCATTCATTTATTAAACATTTTCCCATCATTATACCTAGCCTAATATTAGATCATTATTGCACTTTATTGAATATCCTTTCACGGAGAGAGCCCTCTCCTGACCTTGTAGGGCTAGCTACAAGGCTGAGCGTGGTTTATATGTTACCTTGTTTTGCCCATTTTTCAACCTGGGGTTCAAATCGGGAGCTAACAGATTCCAAGGCCATATTGTAGAATACATATCAGTATTAGATTCTAAAATGGCCCCTAAAAAGAATTCAACACCCATTAAACCTTTATAAGGCTCTACTATGACTCATGAAGATGAAGCAAAATGGCACTGGGCATATCAACATTACAAGATTGGAAAAAGTAGTCACTTCGTTTGCAAAGAGCAAACAAAATGACATGGAATTTGCAAGAAAGTGAAGCTAAGATGGATAGTTTAAAAGATGGATGGGTTTGAATAATGGATGGATGGCGTGGAAGCTAGCATGGAATCTAAGATTGATGACATGGAAGCTAAGATCGATGAAGAAATGGAAAACATGAAGAAGGATCTAAAAGAAGACATGGAAGGTTTGACAAAGTTGATATAAGAAATGTTTCCTAATGGTGAAAATATAGTAGATGAAACACATGATGAGAAAAAATAAATGTAAATCATGATTTCATAAACTCTAATGTTGGAAGGAAGAACCACCATATTCCAAAAATGGATATGAGGAAATTTGATGGAAAGGATTCTGTAACATGGATACTACATATGGAGTAATATTTTGATCTCAATAATGTGAAAAACACACAAAAGGTACGCATCGCAACTTTACATTTAGAACAAAATACATTTGTATGGTATCGATGGCTTTGCTCCCGTAAAAAAATTGTTACTTGGTCAATTTTTACGGAGGAAATGATAGCACATATTTAGCATACAAATGGAAACACCTTTCAGCCAATTAGTCATAAAAAAACACAAGTGTTGTGGGGGAGCACATTGCTAACTTCCAAAATTGAATATAAGGGTAACCGATATTTCGCAGGAACACAGGATTGATCTCTTCATAAAGGAAGGATAACATCCAACATAAAGTTCGTGTTTTGGAACCTGATTCATTGGAGAAGGCATTCAGGTTGGCAAGAAAAATTGAATGTAAAATTATGGCGACAAGGAAGCCTACCAATCACTTCTATAAAGAGGGAAATGTTGCTACTCCTAGATTTCCACAACCTACAAGGTTGACACCACAACAATTGGAAGAAAAAAGAGCATAAGGGCTTTGCTACAGTTGTGATAACAAATACACTAAAGGTCATAAGTGTGCCAAGAAGAAATTATTTTACGTAGATTGTGAAGAGGAAGAAGAAAATGAACAAGAATTTTCAAAAGAAGAGGGTACACACCAGGAACCAACCCTAGAAGAGGAAGAAATGAGTCCGACCATATCATGTAATGCATTGGTAGGAATTACCACTCCTCAAACACTCAAGATAGAAGGACATATCAAGAAGAAAAAAGTAATAGTGTTGATTGATTCACGTAGCACCCATAATTTTATTCATTGTAAGGTATCCAAGGAATTGAATTGTTTCCTATACCCAGCACTAGAATGTCAAGTGATGGTTGCAAATCGAGGAACTATAAATTGCTCTAGAAAATGCCATAATATTAAGCTAACCATGGGGGAATATGTATTGAATAGTCCAATGCTTTCCATTCCTATGGGAGGTGCTGATGTTGTACTAGGAGTACAATGGTTACAATCTTTTAGATGGTAGTTTTTAATTTTCTTAAAGAACTTTTCAGAAATTTTTTCTGCTGGGGTAAGGAAGTTGAAATTAAGTGGGGCCACAAGTAAGGTATCACAAGTAAGCCGGGAAAGATAAAGTTCTCAATGTCATGACAAAGCCTCTAAAGAAAGAACAACGAGGTAATTGCACAATTATGCTCACTAAAAGTTCCAACATCAAAATCATCTATTTATGCAGATCTCCAACAAGTCTTGGACAATCATTCAAAGGTGTTTGAAACTCCCATAGGACTCCCACATATTCGTGATCATGATCATGCTATTCATTTGATTCCAGGAAGTTCTCCTCCAAATATCAGACCTTACAGATATCCTTATGTCCAAAAGAGTGAAATTGAATGTATGATTGTAGAAATGTTAGAGGGTGGTATAATTCAACCTAGTCAAATTTATTTCTTTGCTCCAGTAGTATTGTCGCACAAGAAGGATGGCTCATGGTGCATGTGTCCAGATTATAGGGAGCTCAATAAGCTCACTATTAAATATAAATTTCCCATTCCTGTGATTGATGAATTATTGGATGAATTAAATGGATAAATTTATTTTACCAAGTTGGATCTTCGTTCAAGATATCATCAAATTAGAATGAAGACTGAAGATATTCCGAAAATAACATTTCGAACTCATGAGGGTCATTATGAATTTTTGGTCATGCCTTTTGGCCTTACCAGTGCACCTTCTACATTTCAAGGGTTGATGAATTCCATTTTCAAGCCCTTCCTTAGAAAATTTGTGCTAGTATTTTTTGATGATATACTAATCTACAACACGTCTTGGAAGGATCATGTTTAACATGTTGACAGGGTGCTTAAACTATTACAGGAGAAACAATTATATGCAAAATCATCCAAATGTTTCTTTGGAGTACAAGAGGTGGAATATATGGGTCATATTGTATCTCAAGAGGGTGTTAAGGTAGACCTTCACAAAATTAAATCCATTAAGGAATGGAAAGTCCCTACAACCATAAATCATTTGCGAGGATTTCTCGGGTTAAGAGGGTATTATCACAAGTTTGTTAAGAATTATGGGAGAATAGTAACACCTCTAACAACATTATTAAAAAAAGATGCATTTTCATGGACTCCCGAAGCAACTAAGGCCTTTGAACATCTTAAAGAGGCAATGTGCCTAGCACCAATCTTAGCTACGCCAGACTTCACAAAAACCTTTATTGTGGAATGTGATGCCTCAGGAAATGGAATTGGTGCTATTTTAATGCAAGAAGAAAGACCCATTGATTTTGAAAGTCATCCAATCAAAGGAAAGTATTTACAGAAAGCTATTTATGAGAAGGAAATGTTAGCAATACTACATGCACTAAAGAAATAGCGACCTTACCTAATGGGAAGACACTTCAAGGTAAAAAATGATCATGATAGTCTTAAACACTTTTTGAAACAAAGATTATCTTCAGAAGAGCAGAAAAAATGGGTGACAAAGATGTTGGGTTATGACTTTGAAATAATCTACAAAAAAGGAAAGCTTCTGCTATTTTTGAGCTGGTTTCACAACAATGCTTCATTCCTGACTACCCCCAATTTTCTTAATCCTTTTACTTTATATACTTTTTCATTAGATACATCATACGTTTTTGTTTTAACACATCTTAATGACCAATAAATTGAAGCACCAATATCATTTTTCAGTTACAATTTTCAAGATGCAGAACTAAATTATTCATCTGTCAAGAAGTAAGCATTTGCTGACTTTAAAGCTATAACGAATTTGAGGCCTTTTCTCCTAAAAAATCACACCAAAATCATAGTTCCATTCTCTGTAGTGAGAAAACTATTAATGCGAAGAGAATTAGGAGAGAAAAGGGCTAACTCGATTACCACTTTAAAAGAATATAATGTAGAAAGTAGACCCTCTAAAATTGTTAGAGGACAAGGTTTTTGTAGAATGTTAAAAGGAGCATCCCATTTATCATCAGAAGAAGATTCAGGTAACAATGTACAAATATTAGAGGTAAGCCTCAACAATGTGAAATCTTGATACACTGGTCTCATATTTTATTTGAAAAATGGATATGCCCCAACCCAACTCAGTTAAAATGAAATGTGCTTTTAGATTAAACGCCAAGCAATATGAATTAATCAAATATGTATTGTTTAGAAGAAACTTTGATTCTGTACTACTAATATTCTTAGAAAAATCTAAAGCAGAGAAAGTCTTGCAGGAACTCCATGATGGACCAACTGGAGGACATTTTGGAGGAAATGCGACAACACACAAAATCCTGCATGCAGGTTACTATTGGCCTACACTTTTAAAATATGCTCACGAATATGTAAAAAAATGCAAAGTGTGTCAAAGTGCATCTGGAAGAAAAAGGAAGCCATCCTTCCCAGTACAGCCAGTTAATATCGAACAATCATTTGAACAATGGGGATTATATATAATCAGTGAGATTGTTCCTAACTCTTCCAAATATCATAGATATATTCTCACAGCTACATATTACTTTACTAAATGGGTGGAATCAATTCCATTGAAGGTAGCCAATTCTTCGAATATCATTGATTTCATTGACCCATATAACATAACTAGATTTGGATTACCTACTGCTTTAATGTTTGATAATGCATCTTACTTCTCATAAAATTAAGTATTCTGCAAATTATTACCCATAAGGAAATGGTTTAGAAAAATCCACAAAAAAAAATCTTATTATAATTATCAAACGAATTGTTGATCAAAACCAACGAAATCGACACAATTCATTAATCTTTGCTCTTTGGGAAGATCGAATAAATCAAAAAGCTTCTATTGGCACTTATCCATTCAATCTTGTTTATGGAAAAGAAGTTTTTCTTCCTACCAATGTAGTTATTCCTTCCCTTGCCTTAGTTCAATTCATTGATGAATCTCCTTCTTCTTCATTACAACTAAGACAATTACAAATTATTAAGCTAAAAGAAGAAAGAGAAAAAGCTAAGCATACTCATGCACATCATCAACAGATAGTAAAAGATTCATTTGATTCAAATTCTGTTACTCCAAAAAACTTTCAAATTGGTGATCTGGTATTGAAATGGGACAAAGCGCATGAGGAAAAAGGTAAACACACTAAGTTTCAAAAAATATGGCTAGGTCCATTTCAAATAATTGAAGAAATAGGCCCATCAACATTCATATTGCAAGATCTATCAGGAAAAAGAGATTATTTCCTTGTTAGTGGGAAGATTTTGAAAAAGTATTTTTCATAGGAGGCAACCCCTTCTATTCCTTGTATACTAGTTTCTTTTTCTTTTCCTTAGGAAAAAAAAAAATTAGTAGCATGGATTTTTGGCTTTTCAAATAAACATCTCAGATGATATTTTTGATTTTTCGCTTATAGAAATAAGAAATGTTAAGGAAACAATCAAAATATTTGAAAGACAAATAGATTTTATTTTCACTGAAAGATGCAATTTCAGTGTAGTTATTTATTCTCTGTTGAACTCTCATCTTTATATAGCATGATTATTATGTTAGCAGTCAAGAAAAGAATATTTAACATAGTAAAGACTCTTTTACAGAAAAGAAATCTAAAACTCAACATTATCATCCAGAATCCTCAAAAGGACCAATGATTCACCCCATCCGAGAAAACTTATTAATTTTTAGAAGGAATTAAAAATTGATTATACTAGAAAAATTTAAAATATAATCAGTCTCATCGCGAGCTTGTTTACCATGTTCATAGGGAAAACGTTAAACTGACATTACCAATACTGCCTACCAAAAAATGGTAATGACTTGAGATTATATCAAGAGGATAAGGGGTCTCATCAAGAGCCAGTTTGATTAGTTTAATTACAACTAGTGAATGGCATTGTCATTATTTGGTTACCAAGCCAAGACAATGGATTTTAAGTAAATAAAAATAAAATACAAAAAAGAAAAGGAATTTGCAAAAAAAATCAAGTGTATAAGGTTGGAATTTATCTTTGGAAATTTTAAGAAAGACTGGATGGGACAATGAATCATTGTTGGTTAAAAGGTAACCCTACTAAGAGCTTCAATTTCCTATTGGATCAGAGGCTCTAACTATGATAAAAGAGTAAATATTTATAAAGTTGATCTATAAGAGCCACCTGCTTTATATTTTTAAATTGGGTAAAGACTGGTATAGATTTTCATACTTATATTTCTTAAAAAGGAATTCTTATGAATTATAATTAAGAGAAATTTCCTTGCTTAGTAATATGTTATTTGTTTGAAATTCATTCTTGCAACTATTTTTATTTTCAAAAAAGTTTTTAGAAATTTGGAAAATTTAGTTAGAGATAGTTGGTTCTCCCAAGTGAATCGCCAATTGTTGTGCTATACAACAACCCCCATTTATTTTTACTAAATGGGGATCCTTTAAAAATAATTAGGAAATTTATTTTATTTATTTTTCAGCTTAAGTCAAAAAAATTTAGGAAATAAAGTTTCTTTTGCTTTTCCGCTTTCATTCCTTAGTGTGCATCATAGTTTGCATAGCTTACAAACTTAAACGACTTAAAAATCCACTAAGTCATGCTGGCTGCGATACATGCTAAGTTCTTTCCAAAGTCATATCAAAATCTTATTGCAATCAGTTTAATCACCGTTATAAACCAAAATCGCATCACACCTCATTTAAATGATCAAACTTATAAGAAATTAGGTGAAATTTGTGACTAAATGGACCCGACAAGCCAATAAAGAAATAAAAATAAAGTTCCAAAGTTTGATAAAGCGCAACCGCTTGATTTCTTAAATGCGCATTTCGCATTTCGCGGGACATAACTAAAAGCAACCTCGTTTACTGCATAAAAGTTGTGATGTGTGATTTTCATAGATCGCATTTTGTGGGATTTATGGGTAACATCATAAATGGAAATAGTTATAGGTTGCGATATGCGATGAATGGTAGTTAATTTCTCAAACATGTGAAATGACTCATGTCAAATCAAACTAAATATGAGATCCAACGTCTTAAATTGTTCGATAGACATTTCACGTGAAGGTGTAAGAGATTTGATTTGAAAATATTATTGATGATTAACGACATTTGATAGAAGTAAGGTTTTGATAGATTCATATCTACTTTGAGCGTGTTATGAAATGATTGAACGTCATATTTGCTTCAATTCTGTTCTCCTCTTTTTTCTCTATATTTTAATGTTTTCTATGTTCGCTTAAAATAATGAAACCACTTAACGGAGCAAGGAAATTAGATATGAACAAGAAAGGAAAATAGATTTCCCAAGCATTGTCTATCAAAGACTCAGACATGTCTCCCCTATTATCAGATACCACCTGCAACAAGGAATGTGGAAGTTCTTCATGGGAGGAAATGTATAAGTTTTTCCAAGAAGAAAAGCCAAGGGTAATAGTCAAAGTTACTACAGCAAGTGCATTAGTTCCTTCAGACCCGACCTATTTCAATGTTGCATGTTCATTCATCTATAAGGTAGCAGCAAGGCCAAAGATTCTTTTCTATAAAAATATGGTTAAGTCGGTAATTGACCACTTAAACGTAGAAGATAGAACATTCAAGGATTCAAAGGACGAGAATATCGATTCGTTCAGGGCACAATATTTGAGGAAAATGTACCATTTACTCGTCCCGTGGCAGAATTATGACAAATATTTTCTTCAAATCTTTAGAGAAAAACATCCAGACTTGATGAAATTCATAAAGGAATGGAAGGAAGACCAAGGAAATCTTAAACGAGATAAACTTGGTAAGTACCCAATAGCACAAATTTCTCCCCCTTACTGTTATGTTGCCGGTATGTTGTGTATATTATATGAAAAACCTGATACCACTAGGTTTTCTATAGATTGGGTCCCATTAATTGACACGATCGTCAATTCCTTAATTCTAAATTGGGAAAATATCCTATTTGATAATATAGCCAGAAACATCATGGAGTATAGGGGTAAAAGAAGTGTTTTATTTAGAGAAATAACCCCCTTTTATATGAGTGCCTATGTCATGGACGCAATTTATTTTTATTCTAGTTTTCTTATCATGGGATGGAAACGGATAGCCCAAGGCCCTACTCCAATCCACATTTACCAGAGAGCCCTTTGGGATTCAGACTTCCATCTTCATTTTTACAAAATTTTCCATAGTCATGTTTCCTATGCACCAGATGATATTCAATGAGAAATCCCATAGGGTTTCCAAAGAGGCTAGTAATAACATTTTGCCTGTTGCTAGATGGTTCAGAGAGGAAAGTTTCACTTATGTCAGAGTTTTTGGTAGTTATTCTTCTCCTCATGTCCTACCATATTATGTTCCTAATAAGTTACTTGAAAGAGAAATTTCCTACCAGCTTGTTGTAAATAGTATTTCTAAATATCTTAAAGATACTAAGAAGGTCGTTTGGCCTAATTTTCCTTTACAGTGCGGTACTTTTGCACTTTTTGACATTGGTCATGCCTACAAGGAAGTTTGAAATGTTAATCTATTGAATTTGGCAGTAATGCCAAATCGGCCGTATGACCCCAATGACGTGATTAAAAATTTCATCACAGAGCTCAAAGTAAAACCTTTTGTGAAAGAGATAGATATATTTGATGATTTCTTTCAAGGTATTCAAAATTTTTCAGATGTACTTAAGTTTGCATCCAGTCAACTTAATCAAGATGAATTGGAAGCTTTCCAAGAAGATAGAAATAAGAGACTGGAAAGGATTCCTCTAGATTTATTGACTATTGAAGATGTCAACAGACCTACTCCAAGTATTAGCTTGGATAATGAAGTGAAATATATGTTTGAAGATGATTCAGGGCAATCAGAACATCAATCTCAGAATCTGGATCATTCTGAAAATGAATCCGAAAATAGAAAGGAGAACCCAGAAAAGATAATTGATCAAGTAATCCAAGAGATTTAAATGCAGGAGAAAGGAAGAAGCAATGGAACAAAATCATCTTCCCAAGAAGTTCAGCACAGTCAAGATACACTTGATCAGTTAGAAAAGTCCCAACCAAAGAATTGAATAGTGAATGGGATGATTTTTCTAAGGCAATAAAAGTTCCTCAAAAAAATCCAACTACTGGTCAAGTTGCTAGTTTTCATATGCATAAAAATTCCCAGAAATTAGTGGAAATTGTTACTCCATTATAACAAGTTCATGAAACTCATGATCGAGAGGTCATTCCAACTTATCCCACAAAATATATAGTGTTACAAGTTGAGGAAATCCCTTTGCTGGATGTCTTCTACAGTCCTAGTCATAAGGCTGTAGTCAAGAGAAGAAAACGAAGAAGAATTGATGATATAGTCTCAAACCTTACAAATGAATATGTTGATGTTTTATGGAAGGATCCTCTAGCTGATCCTACTGAACATTTAACCAAACTATCATAGTTTGTAGGGGCATATGCTACTGCTATTGTTGATAAAGACACTGAGGTTAAAATGTTATTGAATTAGAGAGAATATAGAATACAATAACTAGAGAGACTGTTAGATCAAGAAAATTCCAACTCCATAGAGAAAATGAAATTGAAGATGTCCCAATTTCAAAAGGATTTTGAAAGTATTAATTTACAACATCAAGTACAACTCACTGAGAAGCAAATACAACTTGAAGCAACAATGGATAGATTACAAATCCAGCCACAGTTAGATAAATTCATAAAGGAAGCATTAGATGTGAATGCTAATGTAAAGCAACAACAAGAAGTATTTTACCAACAAGCTTCTATTACTGGCTCTTATTGTGACTAGAGTGAAATATTGATCCAGCAAGTAGCTATCCAGAAACTTGATTGTGAGAAGATCGAAAATAAAATCAATGGGCACATTCAATGGCAAGCATCAGACTCAGGCAAGGAATCTGATCTACCCCAGATAGACAAATCCCACAAGGAGATCTTATTTAAGGATTGGGAAGCACAGATAAAGCAAGCAGAGAAAGAAGCAGCAAAAGCATCAAGGATGACAAAGGAAATTACTGAATCTGTATGTGAACAATTGTTGAAAGCAGAACTTATCAAAGAGTGCACGTCTAAAGTGCTCTCAGAAGTCAAATAGCTGGAAACACAGTGGACACAAAAGGTAGAAATACAGGATGAAACGATTAAACATGTAAATAAGTTTGATCAAGAAAATTATTGGAATTTTCTTATCAAACCTTATCATCAGTACCAGACCCTATATTCTTTAACATATTCGACAAGAATATCGCAGCCATCACTCTCAAATGCGGTATTCAAGGGACATGTCAGATCAAGGATTTCGCAGACAACTCATCTCAAGCCCGTGTTAGATATTTATCGACTTAGGGATCAAATCCAAAAGAAATATTGGAATTCATAGTCATATTGTTACTTTATTTTTTTAGATTGTAGTTAAAGTTAGTCTTACGAGGATGTTTGTTTGAAACCTCCTCTATTTTTATGTAATACTCTATTTTTAAAACATATTTAGTTTAGTATTTAAACCCCTCTCATGCATTTATAGAAGGGTCCATAAATATGTCGAAAACATTTGCAAAGAATGCATTATTGTAAGTTTGTGAATGCTTTGATGAATTAATGGAAAACATTCTGTTATATTTTGAAATTTGAAGCTGTTTAAATGATGTTGCACTATTGTACTCTTTAAATCTCTTTGAAGTGAAGAAGAGAAGATATCTACTATCAGTTTACATGAGTAGAACTTTGTACATTTGGTACTTCTATTCACTTGTATTAAGTCTTGGTTTCTAGATTGACAGTCATCTCTTTTATTGCATTATATATTTGAAATATCATTATAGATTAATGTTAAATGCACTTCTGTAGTAATATTTATCTATGATTTCTTATTGCATATATAATCACACTTATGAATGTGATATACTTTTCATAATTCTTATAATCAAATTATTTTGTTAGAAGAATCATCTTACATAATTTTCATCTCTTTCAACTATTAAATAATCTACATTATTAATAGTTGAGAGATATCTCTTTAGATCGCATAAAGAAGGAAACACACCTTGTATATAATAGAATATATAGTTTTAGATTGATGCATGTGATAGATTAGAATCATTTTCCATTGCATGTTATATAATCAAAACACACCCAAAATCATCTGTATTGGGAAACTGGTCCCACTATCTCTAGTGGGAGCCACCACACCAAATGGAAAAGGAGCTACTTTAAGGTTCGGAACGGGTGGTTTTCCCCCATGTTGTGGTAGTGAATTCCGAGGCCTCAACAGGGTCTTGGAATGAGTATGGGTATGGGTGGTTTTTGTAGTGGATGTGGAAGATGAAGATGTTGATGAAAATGATGAGGATGAGGATGGTGTAGATGGAGGGGGCTTTCCTCCACTACCTTTCGAACTCTTCTCTTCATCCTTCTTACCATCTGAAGATCCTTCTCCATGTGGAGGCTTTGAACCTTCTCCTTCTCTTTCTTCAATGAATTATTCAAACATTATTTTAACCATTATTTGCATGTCTTTGAAGTCTCTCTTAACATCCTCTTCTTAATATTTTTCATGAGTCTCTTCATGGCCTGACATAATGGCTAAGGATTCAAGCACCTCTGATGCATGTACCTCTTCAATCACTTCAGCTTCTTGTGCAATTTGGACCTATTCAATCTCAACTTATGGAGATGGAACTTTAGGTGCTTCAAGTGCAGATTTGAGTGTAATATTGGGTGAAAATGATGCTTTCTCAACTCTCTTTCTTCTTGTCCTAATCTCAAGACTAGCTACCAATAGCTTCCCTTCTCCTCTCTGCAACTTCAACTTTGTAAGCATCACAAAAATTGAAACTATTAAAAATCTTCAAGAAAAGAAATCAAGAAACCTTGTGCTCTGATACCAAATTGATCTAAAGTTGATTGTTAGTTAATGTTGTGCTAATATCAGTTTGAGATTTAACATAAAAGTGCTTTGGTTTGTTGATCATACAAGGGTTTATACATGAGCTTGTGAGTGACAATTCATTAAACTTGGTGAGATTAACTGTAATTCATGAACTTAAAATCATAGAAACTTAATCTTGAATAGAAACATATAAAAACACAGCAAGCACAAATAACAGAGCCAAATACACAATTTTTTGTTGAAGTAGTTCACCCCTCCTGGGCTACATCTCCTTGGTCCAGCTTCATAGTGTGGGCCTTTGTATTAGCTTCAATTGTGAAAAATTATTGTTTGCAGTACCCTGTTGCCTCTGAAACCTACTCCAATGGCTCCAAAATATCAAAATATACCAAGAATGACTCTTCCTGAGCTCATTTTGGTCGACAATTGCCTCAGTTATGGAAAAAAAAAGTTTTCCTAGTATTTCTCCACCAACTCTGGAATTTTGCGAGTTAACATGGCTAAATTTAGAAGTTCCGCCTAAAAATGCCCCTCTGCCAAGTCTTCCACCACATTAATATGCACTTAATGTTAAGATAAACGCATTTATGTTAATATAAGTGGAGATTAATCAGAGGTTAGCGCAAAGCGCGGTTTTTAACTAATTTTGGATTAGTTATGACTTAATCTGGATTAATGTAATGTTTAAGCGCTAATAATCTTCGTTTGAAAACTTTGTCGGTCTGTTGCTTAGCACCTAGTCTCCGCTCTTGAGAATATGGGAATTGGCTGGCCCCCTCCGGACCCCCAACCTCCAACGCGATAAACTTCATATAGTAGTGGGAACCCATAGTGATTAAGACCCACGATATGGTAGAGCGATAAGGCTATGTATTGGCACGGGTGAGGTCGTGGGTTCGACCACAATCCACACCATAAAAGTTTTCTCTAAAATATATATAACCCGCCAGCATAGTTAGAAGCTCCTCCAAGTTTAGATAGCCTCCTCCATATGTGACTTAACCAAAGTCCATTGACCATAGTCCATAACTTGTATTAAAATATATACATGTACCCATGTTGTTTAATTCGAACTATGGTAAGAAAATAATATATGCGGCCATTACATCATGAATTTTAACCTTAGAAATAAAACATGCCATCCAACTTGCCATGGGGGGACACATGGCAACCTCTGACTGCACCACATGGCCCTTCCCCATTGGCCCATAATCCACCAATAAGCCATCATATATAAAAATTGCAACCTTAGAAAATGGAGGAAAATTTCAATCTCCCATAGTAACATTGGCGAATCTAGAGATGGAACTTGTCACAGTATCACTGGATGAAATTGGAGAATATTCCTTGGATGTTCTAAAGGTGCTGACTGGACTGTCGAGTCATCAGTCTATCACTATTTTGTGCAATTTTTACCTGTTTGGAAAAACAAACAGCAGACCATAACTCAGTCATACGAACTCGGATTTTGATGAAACGAGTTGTGCTAGAATCCTGGTGATGAATTCTATTTGGTCATTCAGGTATGGAGCATTTCTGATCACTTTCAATGTTTAGCTAAATAATGATCACCTGATCAAAACCTTGAAAAATATTTCTTGAGTGACAAATATTCATCCCTTTCTCTCATGTTCCCAAGCCTTTAATGCCACAATGTTGTATATTTTCCTGTAGAGTTTAAATAATTAGCATAAATATAGTGTACCAACCTTTTGCTGAAAAGTGTAACTAGGTTCATTCTTCATAATGACATGTAATTGTGAATTGTATAAATGATGTAATAAAATTATTTTTGTGAGTCTCGCTTCATGGGTTTCATGAGCAAGTGATTTTGAAACATTAAGATTTTCCATTTAGAGTCAAATAATTATTGTCGTGTTTGAAGAGCTCTTCTTTAGCATGTTTTGAATGTATATTAGTCTATCAAAGTGTCTAGAAGCCCTCCAAAGACAAGAACAGTCTCTCTTGTGAAATCGGCCTCCAAATGAAGTTAAGAAACATTCATGTTGGCTCACATAAAAGACACATCTATTCGGATGCTCAAGTCAGCTAATTAACTGTGGGAAACTATTATATAAACCATCCTAGGGTCTTCACATAAATACACAGTCTACAAGCTAAGATCTCTTTGAAATGAGCTCGAATAAGGTCATAGATATCAGTCAAGATTGTAGAAGACAATTTAGATGATCACAAGAGGAAGACTCAAATATAATACAGTTAAGAAGTGTGGATTTCAGTGCAGGAATAGGTCTCGGGCCTCTCTGAGATACATTTATATCGCACTACAGTCTTATCATACCACAGTGACATTATCTCTATATCAGGATAATGTATCTTAGTACAATGATCTTGGTACAGTTTCTATGGTGTCGGTGATATGTCAATATGGCTAGGTGAGATTTCAGTTTGGCTTGGTAATATTATAGTATGCTATTTCAGTGTGCTACAATTGCTATTTGAATTTGGTTCTACTGCAGTCTTGGACTTCAGTGCTATCTCTGTCATGATGTTATGATGGTGCTGCAATATCGGTACATTATTACACTCTTGGTAACAAGGAAGACAATGATAGTAATGATAGCAATGAATTTCTATATTATTCTTTCCATTGTGAAATAAGAAGAAGGATGGATAAAAAGACAATCAAGGGAAGTGGTGTCTTTGTCTTGGAGTGGTTGAATAGGTCAAGGGTCTTGGTCTTGGTATTCGTCAATTGGAATCTCTATAAGAATAATTTGTGAGAGTTTTCTCTCAAAGAGTGAGAGGTTTTGGCCTTGGATCATAGACTACATGTTGTGTATCTTATATATTTATGTTTATGTATTGGTTGTTGTTTTATGAAGAAAGAGCACTAAGAAAATAAGAAGAAGAAGATCCTAATCTAAATAATTAAAAGGAATTCTCAAAAAGTCACTAATGAAGAGAAATATCCTAATGCTAATGCCATATATCTCTCAACTCGGTTTCAGAGCTAAGGTTTCAAATTAAACAGAAGGGCATGCAATCAAAGAGACACTCAAGTATCAAATTAAAAGAAATGTTTCTAAGCAAGTGAAAGGTTATAAAAGCAAAACATCAATATCTACATTAAAGAATAAAACGGTAGATCAAAGAAGCATTCTACAACAACAAAAGTGTTGGATCCTCTAGTTGTTATCAAAAGACCACAAATACCCTCATCAAGTTATCTACAAATAAAGGTATCTCGAAAGACTTTAAAGATGAAGATCAAATCATCTTGAAAAAATTTGAAACCTTAGAAGAAGTTATGATCTGCACCCATTCACTACCTGTTATTTCCTAAATCTACCTCAGGTTGAAGAAAGGCAGAGTTCAGAGTAACATCAAACCACACTCAGTCTGGTAGCTAGCCCTACCAGATCAGGAAAGGGCTCTCTCTGGGTCAATCTCAGCAAAGATAATCAATAGGGCTTGAGATGACTTGAAATAAAGGCTTATTTTAGGCTAGGTATATAATTAAGGATGTTGAATTGAATTTGGAAGGTTTTTGTTGGATCAAAGGGAAAGGCAAATTTTGGGTTCGGGGATGAGGCCTAGTTTTTGCAGAGTTCTGATTGGGGCAAGGAAGGAAATCATTTTGATGCTTTAGATTTAATGAATGGATGGTTCAGACCGGTGAGAAGCTGAAGAGGGCAAGAGGTTCTCAAGAATCCTCTTCAAACAGATGAAAACATGAAAAACTAAACAAATCTCAAGGCAAAGCAAAGCAATCTAATGAATTCCACCTTTATAACTTGTTTGTTTAATTTGAGAAGAAAGGAGAAGGAAAATGTTGCACATGAAACATCAGTAAACTTACAATCACATAGATAAAAACACCATCAAAACATAGAGCCACATGGATCCCAAAGAGTGCTACCAACCTTGCTCTATTCCTTTGCCAAAATTGCAGAAATGAAATGTACAATGAAGTGCCAAGCAATCCCAAGTGTCCAACCCTGAAAATGACTGATGAATTACATGATATAGACAAGCCTAACTCATCCCCATGCCTCTAGGGGTCGATCTCACCATTCTAGGAGTTGTTTCAACCATATCTAAACTAAGAACTGAAAAATAGGCAATGAAACAACTTGCCTCTATAAGGTAGGAAACTGATTCATTCACTTACATTTCACTTTTTGGTGAATGAATCTACTAGAATGAGTAAAAATGTACCAAAATTACATCAAGGTCATGAAATTACATCAAGTTACATCAAGGTTTACATGAAAAAGTCAAACTGGCCAAAACTAGGCGAAAATCTGAGTTGCTGAGTGAAAATGAGACCAAATTTCCCACTGCGCCGCGCCTGAAATCTGTATGCGTAGCACAACTTTGCAGCTGATTTTGAGGGCCTTCCTGGAGTCCAAATTGAGCGTAGGATAGCTCGTTGGAAATCCCTTCCTGTCTACTTTCCAACCCAAGTGGAGTTTCTATATTTGGTTTCCATTTTCCCCTCCAAAAATCAAATCTCCCAACACTGCTTCCTGTGTGTGCAAAAAGTGGCAGAAAGGCCATTTTTGAGGTGTTTTTGACCCTTCAGGCAACCCAAAACTTGTCAAAATCCTTAGGTAATTCATAGGCATGCATAAATTTTCATAAAAAATCCAGAAATACAAAATTTTCCTCAAGAGGAGCTACCAATTATAAGTGCGCGCCAAGTGGCGCTACGCGTCGAGCAGGAAAATCTGTTTTGAAGCCAAAAAATTCAAAATTGACAAAATGTTTCCCAAATTTCTTGAAATTTGGGCTAAATTTCCACCATCAAGCACTATGTTGGGCCAAAGAAGCTTCGGCCAAAATTTGGAGTCTATCATGCCTTTTTCGACGCTTCAGTGCCCTCTTTAGCTTTGCCTTCAGAATTCTGATTCGCGCCTTGCAAACATGATTGCGCACCCAATAATGGTTCTTCATGCGCAAAAACATGTTATTTTCCCTGTTTACCTTCGCCAATAGCTTCTCCAAGTGAATATTGACCCTTTTGAGCCAAGTCTCTCAATCAGCCTCAATCTCTCGCTGAATGGGTGTTATCTCGGTTTGGCTTCTTTGGGCAGCCTGCCGGTTCTCGCAAATGTTTTGCAACTCCATGATCGTATGCTAATCCTAAAACTATTTGTTTTTCTGCTCCATTTAGTTGATCACCCATTGGGCCCTCTGCAACTTGACGGTCAAGGCATCTATCTCAGCCTTCTGTTCCTGAATAGTCTCTCTCAACTTTGAGCTTGGAGAGCTCAAATCCTCATCAATGAGTACGTAATCAATATCCTGGCCTCCTGAAGGCCCCTCATCTTGCATAGGTCTCTTCCCTCTATCTTGTACCTGTAACTGTGCTGCTGATGATGGAGGTGAGACCCCTTCCACCCCGGGTGGAGATAGTACTCGCCGAGCTACTGCGAATAATACTCTGGTGCCTCTCTAATAAGTAACAAACACGGGCACACTGATAGGCTCTGTCTCGTGACCATCAGGCTGATGTGAAGTTTCACCTGGCTCATGAAAAACCTCTGGAGGAACCTGATGAGCTGTGAAGAAATCGTTAGAAATGAAGTCTTCCCATGTAATACCCTGCAGGCCAAGCTGATGCAACACTACAATTTTAATGAGTGCATAATGGTAAATACTGTTGTACTGTTGCTCAGGATTCTTCTTCTGCAAAAGAACGGTCATTCTCTCAATATTCTGGCACATGAAATAAGGAATGTTCATCATCTTGACTCTAGTGAAATGCATCAATAATCTGATATGATAGGCATAGAGGCGTGAGAACCGGCCCTCACAACTGAAGTATCTAATAATGAGTTTCATCAATGGCGCATAGGATTCCTTCAAGAACCTGAAACGAAACACTCGGCTGAGTTGTCTCACATAGCTAGGCCTGATATATGGTTCATAATGCACTCTGTCCACTTGCTGTCTTTTGTTCCACTGTTCACCCACATTCGGTATCCCGGTTTCTTGAGAGATGGTTTCTGGTGTCAGAGTGAAGGTTACACCAGCAAGAGTTACCTGACCATCATGTAAATTCAATACAAACAACGAGCCAACTCCTGATGATAATGGGTCCTCGCAATCATTTCACAATACTGAAAACATGACTATTGTTGGAAACATGCCATGGCAAGTGGGCAAGCCTGCAATTCAGCCAATGAGGTGGGCTCTTCTCTCACATGTCTGCCACCTTTCCGAGGGCTTCTAGGTGCATGTAGCTCAGTGGTGGAATCACTATCTCTGTCATATGATGTATCAGTGTCCATCTCAATGGTGTTTCAAAGTCTATGCAATGTGTATGTTGGCTTGTATGAGAATTTGGTTGCTTTTGTTTGATTGCCAACTGTATGTCAAATGGAAAGGACTGTGGGGAAAAAAAAAGGCAATGGGGACAATGGGGTTTTAATCAAGTGAGATTTGAAATGTAAGGACAGTCACTTGATTGTTTGGGAAACTTGGGGTTTGGGAATTTTTACAAATGAGATGGGGATGATGGCAATGAAATGGGTATGAGTGACTTTAGGGATATGGAGAATAGGGGATGGACTGTAGTTATAGTATAACAGTGAGGAAAGGGAAAAAATTAGGTGGGGAATGAACAAGTTTGGCACCAAAATCAATTTTACAATTCCAACCTCAAAACCCTAAGGAAGCAACTCTTCAACAAAATGATAGGTTTTGTTTTGACATTCAAATTCTCATATGAAATCTCAATCTACTCCAAACATACGTTAATGAACTTACTTGGAGCAAAGGAGACCGAATCCATTTGAATTTTTGTGAAGCAATGACAAAAATGGGTTATCTGCCTTGTGCGCTGCATAGCAAGCCCAGTGCGTCGTGACCCTTGTATGTGCCGCGCCCGTTCAGAAATGCACAGAGGTGAGCGGCCTTATGCGCCACGCTCAACCAATGCGCCGCGACGAACGCCCAGTGCGCCGCGAGAGTAAACTTCAACACACAGTCCGGCCTTAAACAAATGCTTTCGCTCCTCCACAATTTTCCTCGACTTCCACTGTTGGCTTTGGCATGCAAATGAATTTTTGAACCACAAAAATATCTTTTATGGCAAAGAATTTGATTTTTGCTTCTTGAAAACCCACTTTCTAATGTTGCATACTTTGGCACTTTTTAAATGAACTCTGTTTTGTCTCCTTTTAATTTTTTGGATTGATGATGAATCCCTTTGTTTGTCTTTGCAGGGATAGATGGAATGGTGTTTGGCAAAGGCGACTAGGGCTGCGCCTGAAGTACTTTACAACTGAAAAAATTTTGAAAATTACATAGCATTTATTATAAAAAGATGAAATAGACAAATTTTCTTCAAAACAAGGTTTTGAAGAAAAAAAATGATCAAGTGTTATGATAATGAACTTTTTGCTTCGAAATATTTTTTGAAGCTCCCTCATGTGCCTACTGGCATTATTAGACATTTTGGAGACCAATTTAACGAAACCCTAGACCTAAGGAGACCAAAAAAACCTAAAATGACTCTTTGCCCTCATTGAGACCAAACATGACTGTAAATGATTTTTATGAATAGACCTAGACCAGCAGGTACAAGCCATGAGGAACATGAGTACAAAGCCTCCTACCGTTAGGAGATCCATGCCCCTAATGAAATGCAGATGACTGAACTGAATGAGACACCTAAAATGAAATGCAATAAGAGAAATTTTGATCTCTCACAGAGGGATGAAGATACTGACTCTAACATTGGCTCCAATGGGGATGGTAGCTCCTTGGAGGTGCCAAGGACTACAGATTTCTGGGAGAGTAGGCAGTGCCTTCGTCCATTGGGCTATGGAGTCAATTATTTCGACAAACAACACAAGACTTTTGACTCATTTTATTGACTGAAAATTGACTCAAACCGACTCAATTTCAAAACCAAAAATGGATGATAGACTTGACTCGACAAAATAAAACCAAAGCTGAAGTTAATCTTTAGAGTTATAGCCTTCACCTCGGGCCCCAAACTGAAGAAAAGACTATAGCACACACTTGCAATGAATCTGAAATAAAACGGTATGTACAGTGACAATGTAAACAACAGAAAACATTTCAGAAATGATACCGCTTGAGTAGCCGACCATTGACCGACCCTCCTGGAAAATCTTCCCCGTTCATCTCTTTCAGAAGAAAAGCATTCTAACCCCGATATGAAACAATTTTGAAGGGTACTTTCCATAGATTTTCGAACTTACCACGTTTACCCTTTTCCTCATTTCTTGCATCCCATTTCAGCACCACTTCTTCCAATTGAAACTTGTCTGCTTTTGCTTTTCTATCATATATTTTCTTAATTCTCTCTTGCAGCTTGAACGTGTTTTGGAAAAAATCTTCTCTAGTTTGCTGCAGATGGATCATTTGATTTATTCTTCTCTACATATGATCTTCTTCACTGCCAGCTTCCTGCAGAAGTTTGACCATCGAAACTGCGAGAGAGGTAGGAAATACCGTGTCAACTCCATATACTATCTCAAAAGGGGACATACCTATGGATTTCTTCTGACTCACTCGGTCTGCCCAAAGTGCATTGACCAACTTCTTATGCCAACTTTTCTTGTTTATTTCCAGCAACTTTTTAATAATGTTGACCAAAGATTTGTTGGAAGACTCCACCAATCCATTTCCTTGTGGATGATAAGCGGTTGAGTGTCCCAAAATGATATGATACTTGTCACAAAACTCAACCATTCTTTTTTATTTGAAAGCTACTGCGTTATCAGTAATTAACTTATTCGAGCAACCAAACCGAGACAAAATATTATTCTCAAGGAATGAAATTATTACCGAATATGTTGCTTGCCTGGTGGGAATCACTTCAATCCATTTCATGAAATAATACGTCGCTGTGAGGATCCACCTATGCTGAGCTGAAGAAACGGGATGAATTTCACCGATGAAATCCAAACCCCACTGCTGAAAAGGCGCACTTAGCTCAATGGGCTTAAGTGGAAAAGGCTGCAATTTCTTCCTCCCTTCAAAAATCTGACATTCATGACAGCTTTTAACAATCTTATACACATCAACAAAAATACTCAGCCAATAATATCCCGCTCTCAAAATTTTGTTGGCCGTTGTTTTCCAAAAAAGGTGACCCCCGCAATCTCCTTTATGAAAATCCTCCATAACCTGCTTTGCTTCTTCTTCAACCAAACAGTTCAGCAAAACACCACCAGGATCTTTCCAATAGAGTGCATTGTTCAAAATACAAAACTTTGCAGCTTTCAATTTCAGAGTTCTACCTTTTTTTTAGTCATGCCGAGCAATGGAGACAAGTTTTGAAGCACATATACAATATCTGAATACCAGGGAGAATGAACAAAGATGTTTGATACCTAAATTAATGAACTTTCCTCATTTTCTTCGGACATAGCAGCAATCAGATTTATGTCCAAGGCGTGCAAATTTGATTCAGCCATTAGCTTAGCCATCCCCTGTCCTTTGATAAGCTTTGTAGGCTTTATCTCCACATCATACTCCAACAAGGCAGTGATCCATTTGCCTCATCTCCCTTTCAGATCTGTTTGCACTAAAACATCCTTCACAGCAGCGTTAGGAACATAAGTAAGAATATGAGAATGCAGAATATATACTCGAAAATATTTCAATGCTTTCACTAAAGCAAGAGCTTGCTTCTCAATAATGTTGTACTTCAAGGCTACATCTCTTATGGTTCGACTGAAAAAAGCAATTGGTTTTTCATGCTCATCTCTTTTCTGCATCAATACTACTGCCATAGTATGCTCGGAGGCAAATGAAAACAAAATAAAATCCTGGGTATAATCCGGGCTGATCAAAACCGGAGCTGAAGAAAGAGCCAACTTCACTAAATTGAAAGACTTTACAGCCTCCTCAGTCCATTTCACTACATTGTCTTTCTTAAGCATGTTTGTAATCTCTCTTAAATGTTCTGCAAGATTTGGTACAAAACGGTGCAAGAAATTCATCTTACCATTGAAAGATTGGATCTCCTTCTTATTCCAGGGAGGATCAATTTGTTGAATTGCTTCTACTCATGTTGGATCAATACAAATGCCATCCTTTGAGATAATATGACCAAGTAGTTTTCCTTCATCCATGGCAAACAAGCTCTTCTTCGGATTGAGTGACACACCATATTTCCTACACTTTTGAAAGACAATTTTCAGATGATACATGTGCTCTTCATCAGAATTGGAAAAGATCGTCAAATCATCAAGATATACAACTAGAAAAACATCCTTCTCATTTTCAAACGCCATATCCATTGCTCATTGAAATGTCGCACCAACATTCTTCAAACCGAAAGGCATCTTAGCATAATGGAAAGTTCCCCATGGAGTGGTGAACGCTATTTTGTCACTATCATCCTCATGGACCAGAATTTGGTTATACCCAGAATAACCATCGAGTAGCGACATACGAGATGCTCCAACTACTCACTGAAGTATGTGATCCATTTTGGGCAATGGATAATTATCTTTCAAAGAAATTTTATTCAGATTCTGAAAATCAATGCACAAACGAATCTCACCTGTCTTCTTGCGTATGGGCACCAAATTAGAAATCCAATCTGAAAATACTATAGGAACAATGATACCAACCTTGTACATCTGATTCACTTCCTTCTCTATTGAGGGCAGCAACTTTGGATTTATTCTTCTCAACTTCTGCCGGAAGGGCTTTTGATTTGGCTTAATTGGAATGGTGTGCTGAATTATATTGGTATCATATGTCTTCAAATCTGAATAGTCCCAAGTGAATACATCAGTAAAAGAAGATAAAAAATTGATATATTTTGCTTTTACCTGCGATGGCAATGCTTTGGACAATTTCACCATCTTTGGATTTTCAGCTATTCCAATGTTCACATCTTCAACTCCCTTTTCGGTTGGCCGCAAGGTTGGTTTTCGAGCAACGTCATCTTGGTCAAAAAGTTCTTCTAAAGGTATTAGACCTTTAGGAATGACATTATCCTTTAGCTGCAATACTTCCATCTGATTTACTTGCACATCAGCCTCACCATCATCATGCTCCACATCAATTAAAGTGTCTTTTAATTTGCCTTAATTTTGCAGAAATTCATCAATTTCTTCATCATCTTGAAACACTTGCCAATATCTTTGATTGTCCGGGACAGTAGGACGATGCTTCACATGAATTTAAAATTTGTTACTTGAGTTCATCGGGATCTTCAAATTACTTGCTGCCTTTGCAAGTGCATCTGCTATACCATTCTGAATACGAGGGACACAAGTCAAAGTATAGTTTGAAAACAATTTCAAGATATCAAGAACTGCATTTCGGTAAGCCCGCATTCGAGGATGCTTAGCTTGGTATTCACCCTTCACTTATTTGATAACCAATTCGGAGTCGCCATACACTGCAATCCTCTTAGCATTCAACTTTCTAAGAATTTTCAGACCAGCAATCAAAGATTCATATTCAGCTTCATTATTCGAACAATCAAAAGCTAACTTATAAGAACAGACCCTTACATTACTCGGTACCTTATTTGGAGCGGAAAAAGGGCTGTGTACCCAAATGCCAATTCCAGCACCATCATTTCCCATGGCACCATCAAAATCCATGGTCCACAAACCTTCTTCATCTTCTTCCAAGTGCTGAAATTCTGTTTGCTCTGTTATTTCTGCTTGCTGTCCATCAACTTTTTGCTGCTGTCGGAAGGCTGATTGCTCAGCGGAACTTTCAAGTTTTTTCCTTTATCTCTTCAAAACTTCTTTGAAATTTTCTTTGATCTCCAGAATTTCTTCTACTTCACCTAACTGACTATCTACATCATTGAAACTATTTGAATACAAAACAAAAGATTCTAAATCTGTATGTACATAGTTAATGGGATGATTTACCGGTTCTCCTTGCTAGTAATCATATACTTCATCTTTTTCTCCCGATATAATTTTCTCATCTGACCGAACACAGGAATAGTAGCATAGGAGAAATCAAGCTGCAATTTTCCCTTTAGTTTCGCTCCCCAAGATCTGGAAAGAAGCATGCCAAATCTAGGAGGAATATCCGCCACAACCACATCCATCAAAACATTCTTAGTTGGAATCTGATCCAAATTGACCACCAAATCTTTGATAAGACCAATGCATCTTACTCTACTAGAATCAAAAGAATACAGATCATGATACTTCCTAGTGATGTCCAATCCAAATTTCTCCATTATTGCCCTCGGCATGAGATTATGAGATGCTCCAGAATCAAACATAGCATTATGTAACACAAAATCATGCAATCTAAGGCTGATATAAAAAGGAGGCACATCACTATCTGGAGACTCACCATCTAATGTTGGTCCAAATATCAACTCAGGTTGATCATCTTCCACATTCACCATATCAGACATTGGGTCGAAATTCAAAATTTTAGACACCTGACCCTTATAGCTGCTATTTTTCATCAATTCAGTCAAAGGAATGGGAACTTTTAACTTAGAAATTTCATTCTATAAGCTAAAAGCTAAGAATTTCTCTACCTCTTTGGCTGTAACATCCTTCTTTTCAGCTTTCTCCTTTGATACAATTGGCTGATTAGATCTTTCATTTGCTGATGGAGATTTGCTAGTAGTGGGATCAACTATCTCTTTTCCCTTCCTTTGTGCAACAAGTGAATCATTCTTTGGTGCTGAAACTTCCTTTCTCTTTTGGATTGGGTTAATTGGCACATCTCTATTTCTAAGTGAATACTGTCTCTACTGGGCTGTCAATGCATTCATATAACCTCTCTGATACTCATCTGACTCTTCTTCAAGAGCTGTCTCATTTGCCAAGCTGAAATCCTCGTCTTTTTGTACAACTGAAATTTTTGAATACTCCTCATCTTCAGTGATAAAGGTTGGCATATCATCAGGTGTAAAGAAGTGATTTTCTTCCCCTATTACATTCTCTTCTTCATCATCTAATTCCGGACCAACAAAATTCTGTTGTAAAGGTGTCTTTACCTGCTGCTGTACTGCTGGTTCTTGTGCTCGCTGCTTTGGTTGTTTGATCCTGAATTGTGGTTACTGTTGGCCACGGAAGTTTGGATTTTTTATCTGCAGTTCAGGGTTATCAAGAGTTAACCTTTCAATCATCTTTTCCACCTTACAGAGTACTTGATATGAAGTGGAAACCTCTTCTTTTATTGCTACTTTCTTTTCAGCTCTCAATCTAGCTCTCTTGTCATTCAAATTAGCTTCAACACTGACTGCAATTTTCTGCATGTCTTCCAGAGTAGCAGGGTCTTTCTCTCTTAACTAATAGGCCATGTCCAGATCAAAACCATCTGAAAACTTAAGCAAAGCTGATCTTCTAGATGGCCTTAAATCATCAGGAATTGCATTGTAAACCGCATTGAATCTAATACAATAATCTTGGATAGACTCACCAATGTTCCGCTTGATCTTTGTATATTCAGAAGTGATCTAAAGAGGATATTTCTTTACTTCCCATCGATCCAAGAATTGTCTATGAAGCTCAACCAATGTAGGAACACTTCTAGCCGGCAAAGCTCTGAACCATTTTCTTACCTCACCTCCAAAGGTTTGGACAAACAATCTCATGGTCACATTCTCTACATCAATATCATGAAGGTCAAAGAAATATGACATCCTATCAACATGTTGCTGAGCAGGAAAACTTTGAGGAGTGCCATCAAACAATGGAATTTTACTTTGATAATCTGCAGGCATGTCATCCAAATTCTGAGGCAATACAAGAGGTGCAAATCAAGTAGCCATTTCTCTTGGTGGATTCACAACCGGTCTCGAGGATATAGGTGGAGTAGGAGTAGTAGATGTATGAAGTGTGTGTGGTGGGGATGGAGGCAATACTACTGCAGATTGTTGATCAGAAATAGATGGTTCCACGGGGATATTAGGAATGAAAGAAGGCTCGGTGGGAATTTGTGAATCAGAAGTAACTTCAGATGGCCCAAGAGTTTCAGAAGAAGACTCTATGAATTCGGGAATGTTCGTTGCCACAATGGAGTTCTGAATATTCAAGATGTAACTATCAATGGATCTATTAGCCTGTTCAATTTCAAGATATTTGATAAACTCTAGATTTATGACAGTAGAACCAATAGCACTTTCCGACTTAGTCTCAAACAGCGACAACTCAAATTGTTCATCAAATTCGAGATCTTCAAGATATTCAAAAATAGCGGGACATGAATGAGATTTGAATAGAGGAATCACTGGACTTTCTTGACGAAGGATTCTTGAAATCAGATTGGGATTTTCATACACTGGAGGTGGATCAGGATCTGGATTTGATCTGGTATGTCGTCTGGAAGCCAGTGTGTAGAATTATGTTCAAAAATCAAAGGGACAAAACCAACTTGTTCAGCCTATCAAATTCTAGACTCATCACCCAAAAGTCTAGGATGATCTGATATACTGGGGCAATTCACAAGTTAAATGTTACGTTTACAAACTAGACCGAAGATTGACTGAAGCAGCGTTTATCTACTTTCGCTAATGCAAAGCAAGAGAGTTTCGAAGGCTACCTGGCGTAACTTCAGGCTTCGTCTGTAGCTTATAAAACAAATAAAAAATAACAAGTAAACCATTTTATTCCCCAGTATGGTTGCCACTATGTTATTTCCTAAATCCACCTCAGGCTGAAGACGGGAGAATTCAGGGTAACATCAAACCACGCTCAGTCTGGTAGCTAGCCCTACCAGATCATGAGAGGGCTCTCTCCGGGTCAATCTCAGCGAAGATAATCAATAAGGCTTGAGATGACTTGAAATAAAGGCTGATTTTAGGCTAGGTATATAGATGAAAAGGTTTGATTTGATTTTGAAGGTTTTTGTTGGAGAAAAGGGAAAGGCAGATTTTGGGTTCGGGGATAAGGCCTAGTTTTTGCAGAGTTCTGAATGGGGCAAGGAAGGCAATTGTTTTGATGCTTTAGATTGAGTGAATGGATGATTTATACTGGTGAGGATCTGAAGAGGGCAAGAGGCTCTCAAGAATCCTCTTCAAATAGATGAAAACATGAAAAATTAAACAAAACTTCAAGGCAGAGCACAACAATCTATTGAATTCCACCTTTATAACTTGTTTGTTTAATTTAAGAAGACATAAGAAGGAAAATGGTGCACATGAAACATCAGTAAACCCATACACATCATAGAGAGAAATACACATCAAAACATATGAAACCACATGGATCCCAAGAAAGTCTGCAAAACTGGTCTGTTCCTTTGCCAAAATTGCGAAGTAAATGTACAATGA
This sequence comes from Pinus albicaulis, assembly GCA_034641835.2. Classification (NCBI taxonomy): domain Eukaryota; kingdom Viridiplantae; phylum Streptophyta; class Pinopsida; order Pinales; family Pinaceae; genus Pinus; species Pinus albicaulis. Next base: position 1,937,483,402 of record CM076575.1, read on the forward strand.
AGTGCAAGCAATCGCAAGTGTCCAATACACAGAAAATACAGCTGATGAATTACATGATATAGACAAGCCTAACTCATCCCCATGCCTCTAAGGGTTGAGCTCACCATTCTAGGAGCTGTTTCAACCACATCTAAACTAAGAACTGAAAAATAGGCAATGAAACAACTTGCCTCTATAAGGTAGGAAACTGATTCATTCACTTACATTTCACTTTTTGGTGAATGAATCTACTAGAATGAGTAAAAATGTGCCAAAATTACATCAAGGTCATGAAATTACATCAAGTTACATCAAGAGTTACATGAAAAAGTCAAACTAGCCAAAACTAGGCGAAAATCTGAGCTGCTGAGTGAAAATGAGACCAAATTTCCCAATGCGCCGTGCCTGAAATCTGTATGCGTAGCACAACTTTGAGGCTAATTTTGAGGACCTTCCCGGAGTCCAAATTGAGCGCAGGATAGCTCGTTGGAAAGCACTTCCCATAAAATTTCCAACCCGGGTGGAATTTCTAGATTTGGTTTCCATTTACCCCTCTAAAAATCAAATCTCCCAACACTGCTTCCTGTGTGTGCAAAAAGTGGCAGAAAGGCCATTTTTGAGGTGTTTTTGACCCTTCAGGCAACCCAAAACTTGTCAAAATCCTTAGGTAATTCATAGGCATGCATACATTTTCATAAAAAATCTAGAAATACAAAATTTTATTCAAGAGGAGCTGCCAATTATAAGCGCGCGCCAAGTGGCGCTATGCGTCGGGCAGGAAAATCTGTTTTGTAGCCAAAAAATTCAAAATTGACAAAAAATTTCCCAAATTTCTTGAAATTTAGGCTGAATTTCCACCATCAAGCACTATGCTGGGCCGAAGAAGCTTCAGCCAAAATTTGGATTCTATCATGCCTTTTGCGACGCTTCAGTGCCCTCTTTAGCTTTGCCTTCAGAATTCTGATTCGCGCCTTGCAAACATGATTGCGCGCCCAATAATGGTTCTTCATGCACCACAACATGTTATTTTCCCTATTTGCCTTCGCCAACAACTTCTCCAAGTGAATATTGACCCTTTCAAGCCAAGTCTCTCGATCAGCCTCAATCTCTCGCTGAATGGGTGTTATCTCGGTTTGGCTTCTTTGGGCAGATTGCTGGTTCTCGCGGATGTTTTACAACTCCATGATCGTATACTGATCCTCCAACTGTTTGTTTCACTTCTCCAAGTAGTTTATCACCCATTGGGCCCTCTGCAACTTGACGGTCAAGGCATCTATCTCAGCCTTCTGCTCTTGAATAGTCTCTCTCAACTTTGAGCTTGGAGAGCTCAAATCCTCATCAATGAGTACGTAATCAATATCCTGGCCTCCTGAAGGCCCCTCATCCTGCATAGGTCTCTTCCCTCTGTCTTGTACCTGTAACTGTGCTGCTGATGACGGAGGCGAGACCCCTTCCACCCCTGGTGGAGATAGTACTCGCCGAGCTGCTGCAAATAATACTCTGGTGCCTCTCTGATAAGTAACAAACATGGACACACTAATAGGCTCTGTCTCGTGACCTTCAGGCTGATGTGAAGGTTCACCTGGCTCATGAACAACCTCTGGAGGAACCTGATGAGCTGTGAAGAAATCATTAATGAGTGCATAATGGTAAATACTGTTGTACTGCTGCTCAAGAGTCTTCTTCTGCACAAGAATGGTCATTCTCTCAATATTCTGACACATGAAATAAGGAATGTTCATCATCCTCACTCTAGTGAAATGCATCAATAATATGATATGATAGGCATAGAGGCGTGAGAACCGGCCCTCACAACTGAAGTATCTGATAATGAGTTTCATTAATGGCGCATAGGATTCCTTCAAGAACCCGAAAGGAAACACTCGGCTGAGTTGTCTCACATAGCTAGGCTTGATATATGGTTCATAATGCACTCTGTCCACCTGTTGTCTTTTGTTCCACTGTTCACCCACATTCAGTATCCCAGTTGCTTGAGAGATGGTTTCCGGTGTCAGAGTGAAGGTTACACCAACAAGAGTTACCTGACCATCATGTAAATGCAAGACAAACAAATGAGCCAACTCCTGATGATAATGGGTCATCGCAATCATTTCACAATACTGAAAACATGATTGTTGTTGGAAACATGCCATGGCAAGTGGGCAAGCCTGCAATTTAGCCAATGAGGTGGGCTCTTCTCTCACATGTCTGCCACCTTTCCGAGGGCTTCTAGGTGCATGTAGCTCAGTGGTGGAATCACTATCTCTGTCATATGATGTATCAGTGTCCGTCTCCATGGTGTTTCAAAGTCTATGCAATGTGCATGTTGGCTTGTATGAGAATTTGGTTGCTTTTTTTTTATTGCCAACTGTATGTCAAATGGAAAGGACTGTGGGGAAAAAAAAAAGGCAGTGGGGACAATGAGGTTTTAATCAAGTGAGATTTGAAATGTAAGGACAGTCACTTGATTGTTTGGGAAACTTGGGGTTTGGGAATTTTTACAAATGAGATGGGGATGATGGGAATGAAATGGGTATGAGTGACTTTAGGGATATGGAGAATAGGGGATGGACTATAGTTATAGTATAACAGTGAGGAAAGGGAAAAAATTAGGTGGGGAATGAACAAGTTTGGCACCAAAATCAATTTTACAATTCCAACCTCAAAACCCTAAGGAAGCAACTCTTCAACAAAATGATAGGTTTTTTTTTGACATTCAAATTCTCATATGTAATCGAAATCTACTCCAATCATACATTAATGAACTTACTTGGAGCAAAGGAGACTGAATCCATTTGAATTTTTATGAAGCAATGACAAAAATGGGTTATCTGCCCTGTGCGCCGTGCAGCAAACCCAGTGCGTTGCGACCCTTGTATGCGCCGCGCCCGTTCAGAAATGCATAGAGGTGAGCGGCTTTATGCGCCGCGCTCAACCAGTGCGTCGTGACCAACGCCCAGTGCACCGCGACAGTAAAATTCAGCACACAGTCCGGCCTTAAACAAATTATTTCGCTCCTCCATGATTTTCCTCGACTTCCACTGTTGGCTTTGGTGTGCAAATGAATTTTTGAACCACCAAAATATCTTTATGGCAAAGATTTTGATTTTTGCTTCTTGAAAACCCACTTTCTAATGTTGCAGACTTTGGCACTTTTTAAATGAACTCTGTTTTCTCTCCTTTTAATTTTTTGGACTGATGATGAATCCCTTTGTCTGTCTTTGCAGGGATAGATGGAATGGTGTTTGGCAAAGGCGACCAGGGTTGCGCCTGAAGTACTTTACAACTGAAATTTTTTTGAAAATTACATAGCATTTATTACAAAAAGACGAAATAGACTATTTTTCTTCAAAACAGGGTTTTGAAGAAAAATAATTATCAAGTGTTATGATAATGAAATTTTGCTCCGAAATATTTTTTGAAGCTCCCTCATGTGCCTGCTGGCATTATTAGACATTTTGGAGACCAATTTAACGAAACCCTAGACCTAAGGAGACCAAAAAACCCTAAAATGACTCTTTGCCCTCATTGAGACCAAACATGACTGTAAATGATTTTTATGAACAGAACTAGACCAGCAGGTACAAGCCATGAGGAACATGAGTAAAAATCCCCCTACCATCAGGAGATCCATGCCTCTAATGAAATGCAGATGACTGAACTGAATGAGACACCTAAAATGAAATGCAACAAGAGAAATTTTGATCTCTGACGGAGGGATGAAGATACCGACTCTAACATGATGGTTTGATGATCAGAGGGAACAATGATGATTATATATCATCTATTAAAAGAGAGCTACAAAAGATTTTTGATATGGTATATTTTGGTTTGTTTCATTACTATTTAGGAATTGAGGTTGATCATAAACCCAAGCATATATTTATCTCTCAGAAAACGTATATTGGACAATTTTTGAATAAGTTTGGAATGAAATATTGTAATCATATCTCTACTCCAATGGAGCAAAACCTAAAGCTCACTTCAAATGAATTAAGTGCATTTGAAGATCCAAAAAATTGCAAGCATCTTGTTGGAAGTTTAAATTTTCTTACTACTACTCGTCTGGACATAACTTTTGTTGTAGGAACACTTTCCAAGTTTATGCATCAACCCTGTGAAGTTCATTGGATCGCAACAAAATGAGTGCTCAAATATTTGAAAGGAACTTAGACATATCGAATCAAATATTCCAAAGTTTCAGAGTTTCATCTAACTAATTATTCATATTCTGATTTTGATGGAGATAAAGAGCATAGGGTCTTTACGTCTAGTTATTTCTTGAATATTGGATTAGTAGGTATCAGTTGGAGTTCACGAAAGAAATATGTTACTCTCGATTCTACCATCGAAGCCAAATATGTTGCAGCAACTCAAGCTATGAAAGAAATAATTTGGCTTCCCAAAATACTTGAAGAGTTGCAGGAGAAATAAAAGTTATCAAGTCCTCTATTCATTGACAACTCTTCTGCAGTTCAATTGGACAAGAATACTAAGTTTAATGATCAAAGAAAACATATAAATACTAAATATCATTTGATCAACTTTATGTAGGGCCAAATTCATTCATCTAACAAATTGTCCTACTTGAGAGCAAATTATAGATATCTTTACCAAAGCACTTGGATGTGAAAAGTTTGAAAAATTCAGAATGTTACTTGGCATGTCAGATGACCATTTAGATTAAGGGGGTGATGTTAACTAATCCTTCAGGATTATGTTTGTAAAATAGTAATTAGTTGTTATTTTTTACTTTTGTGTTAATGAGTTTCCAAGACAAAATTGTCTCGTACCTACCATATCTTTGTATAAATGAACGAATTCATCATCAATGCAATCAATTTTCATCATGGAGTTTATTCACAAGCCTTTCTACATGAACATCAATGCAATCAATTTTCATCATGGATTTTATTCACAAGCCTGTCTACATGAACATCAATTTATCTTACAGTTTATTTTTTTTCAAACAACAATATTACATAATAAGTATATCATAGAATAATAATTCTAATTGTTTGAATATAAAGTTTTTTTTATTGATGAACATACCTATAAGCACGAGGGAGAGGGTGTATATTGTGATAATTATTTGTACATAGCAAGAACTAGAGGGCGTATATGGCGACAATTATTTGTAGGTAGTAAGAACTAGAACACATATGAAAAAGCTAAGTCTAGTTTCAAATCTTTGCACAATACATTATCCAACCTAAAATCTTCTCAAGCATTCTTGTATATATAAGCAACATAGATTACAAAACCTACTTTCTCCCAATTGCTTGTGATCCTCATCTCTTCACCCATCGATCTTCACCTCTTTTCAATTCATCCATTGATAGTAAGTGTCGATGCACATCAACAAGACTTTCCATTAAATGCAAGGATAGGTGCAATTAGTAGTGTCATTTAAATTTAATTCAATGAAAAACTGCCATTAGATTTGATTTACAACTCGCCAAGTTTAGGATGGGTTGCATTATGTTGCGACTGATAGAATTTTGAAGTCTCTTGCAAATTTCAACCATCATTTTGAAGTTTTCACCATAAACGTGAAGTGAATTTCATGATTTGACTTGTTTTCTACACCAAGAGTTAATGATTTTGGCACGACCATCTAGTTTCAAACTGGAGAATCTGAAATTTGGATTCAAACTTAAATAGAATGAGTTGAAAGATATTGACAAGTTTGGCAACCATAAAGATAGATCTTCCTAAGAGTAGCATAGGAGTGGTAAGTAAATTGGCAAGTTTGGCAACGAACTGAAGCCCAGTTATGAATGCATGCAATGTAACAATTATAACGATATCAACAATCATGACATGGTTAACCATGACTGATTTCAGAGAAATATAACTATAGAGAATGTAGATTTATGTCGATTGGATTAAAAATAACCAACCTCACACTAATTAATAAATATACTCAAAACAAAAGTAATTTCCAATAAATGAACCCTCGAAGAGAACTACTCCCTCAAAAACACGCCTTTGGCATCATTAAAAGGAGGCTCTACACTATTGTTAAAACGTCCTACCCATGAATTTTGAGGTTGAGGTTTTTATTGTTCATATGATATGATGGATACCCATCATGCCTTGGGATAGAAATTACATGGTCGAGGCTTAATGGGATGCATCTTTGATATGTATTTACATTGATGGATACCCTCTTCCCTACTCGATATGACTTGTATCAACCAGTCCGATGGTATAAGTTAATATTGGGAATTGGGCTTAAACATAAAAGTTAATAATATTTTTGAAAATTTATGTAGTAATTTTTATATTAAGTTGAAATTGATGTTTAGTTACGTGGTATGAAGGATGATAGTTTAAAATATATAGTTATGGATAATAGTTAAAAATATTTTTTTTGGTTTAAAAGTTTATAAATTTAAATTACTTTTATAAATTTTAATAATGAGATTAATTTAAATAAAAAATTCATATCATAGTGTTTGAAGTGTTAGATACTTGTGTCATAATTTGAATAGCCGAGGCATTTCTCATACATTTATTATATTAGAGTTTGAATTATTAGGAATGTATTTTAAATGGGTTTTCTTATCTTGATTGGACTATGAGGTAGGTATCATATTGAAATTAGATAGCATTTGTGATATTTTAATTTTCCAATAAAATATTTAAATTATTTTTATAAAAAAATTTATAACATTAAAATGTTTAAACTTTTTATTTTGACTTTGAGGTAGGTTTTATAAAATTATAATTTGAATGGTTGGAAAGTAAATTTTCATTAAATTAAGATAATGATTTTTGAAGTCATGGAATATTTTTGATGTTTTTTAAAGTCATGGAGTAATTTTGATGTTGTAAATTATATATATATAGATTTTATTGATCATTCTAAAATTAAATACATCATAAATAATTATGGTTTTTTATTTGTTACAATGTATTATATATTTACAGGAGTGTAGCTGAGATGTATGAGATTATGAATAACAAAGGACACATAGAGGAGTAGAAGAAACGATTACAGGAGAGAATCACCCAACTTGGTGCAGGTGCCTTGTGCAACCTTTCTTTCCTTTCTTTTTTGAAAACTTGACCCAACCTTGCAAAGACAAGTTTATCTAAGTGATTTGAATTATCATGGCATTTTGAAGGAGAATCATTCTTAGTATACGACGAATTCGACTTATGAGCTCACTTCAATGCACCAAAGGAAGCATTATTATTTACTCCTTGTGTTTGTTGAGGGAGCATGGTCCACAATAGGATCCTTAAGAGACTTTTGAGGGGATGAAGTCTGAACCTTGTCCACCAAATGCAATGTTTCATCAGATCGATCATCATCCTTGTATGAATCAAAGAAATCCTCATTCTCCATAGGAGGTGGCTCACAGGGCTTCCAAAATTTAGCTATAGAATTATAAATGTTCCACTTCTTGTGAGATTTGAGTAGAGAGCAATAATTTTGTATATGGCCTATTTGATGATAAGAGTAGCAATTAAAAACAGTATTCTCATAGTCTAGAACCTAAGCCCAATGAAATTCCTTATTTTTTAATTGATATGGTCTAGGAACCCTTTATTGATATCGATTTCAACGCAAATTATGTCATAGGTATAAACGCCAATATGCCCACAAGAAGTATTTGTTGTAAGGAAATGACATAGGGAGTTTCCGATGCCTTCAAAGGCTAACTAGTGCCAAAAGTGAGCAAGAAGATAATGAAGTTAGACCCATATTGAAATCTTGGTAATTACTGTCATAAAAGAGTCAAAATATAGAAAGCAAGGAGTGAGGGAAATTTTAGCATTGCCCCAGAAACAAAGCTCTTTAGATAAAAAAAATTGGTAGTCTTCTGATTAAAAAAAAATCAAAATGAAGAAACCTTTGGAGTAGAAAATAACCTTGCAATTCTTAGTCCATGAACAATGGAGCCATTGGTAAAGATTTGTTGATCAAGGCCAAAAGCAATTGAAACAATAGATAAGGGATTTCTTTGCAAAATTTTTGATGGAGTTCCTTAAGAGCAAGGTTAGAGATTTCTAAGGAGGAAAATTCCTCAGTTTTTTCAACCAGAAATGGAACAAGAACTACACAGGACTAAATAGCTTAGATAATTTACATAGGACAAGAATAAAAAAGTGGGGCTTGGTGTCAAACCATTGATAACCAATCTACCTCAACAAGATATTCTGACCATCTGGTTGATGTATTCAACTTCACAGCTTCCTTCAGTTGTACCCTATACCTTCTCGATCCTTCGACTCCCAACCTGCAGCACTGCCTCTATCAACGATCCAAGTCCATCTAGCCACTGAACCTCAGCTACCAAATATGCTCACTAGTTGTGCCTTAGTTCATCAATGGCACAACACATCAAGAATCTTGTCGAGTTGTTCATAGCTCCAATTGTGAAAAAACTCTCACCTACCCATTGTCGCTCCTCAGCTACTCAGGGACTTCAACCCACTATGGTCTTCCTACATTGTTCCAATTAAGACCAACATAGGGCATGGAGGGTTTCAACCTATCACTGTAATATGTCCATCTCCCACAACGAACACGTGCTAGGAGGAATTTCCATATTCTGTTGTAGAATTCCTTCTCGATATATAAGTCTAGGGCTTCTCAACTACTCCTCTAGCTTATAAAACCTTGAGCTCAACTTCTGCCACTCTAGCAACCACCTAGGTTCATGAATATGGTGCACACCTTGCTCCAACTTAGGCACTATCACGTTTTCCTTGAGCAGACCATAAATTCCCAATCCACTATCTACACTTGGCCCACTCTCACGCTACCCTCTAATAGAACACAAGTGACCAAGCTTCACTATAAAATTTGTTCCTAGTTAGGGCATCCAAGCACCTATGAAGCCCTTTCTCTTTGGCTGCCAAAAAACCTGTCAAATTTTCCTCTCCTAGGACCCCATCCAGCTAGAAAATCACATCAACAAGAGACCATCTACAACCAATTTATTGTTGCCGTCTTTCCCTTGGGTTATGTACACACTATTGTAGCTTTCTATCATTTTTTATGGCACTCAACACTATAATACAACCATCCAAAATAGCTACAATAACACTTTGATCATGGTGTTCCCTTGTCTAGCATGCTCACCTTCTTTCATGTCCCTTGTAGCCCTTTATTAGCCCTGTTTGAGCCCTTGGGATGCTCCACAAGGAACCCTACAATGTGCGGTCACCTTCAGCTAGGGGTTTGAACCTCTTCTCAAGGGATACATGATTTGTTCAGCCTTCGTTGACTTTGAAGTGATTGCCTTCACACATCACCCAACATGTTTTTGTAGTAGCTCTTCTCATGTAGCCAGAATAGAGACAAAACCCCACAAAAATACTAGCACAGAAACATACCCAAACTCACCTTTGACTGCAACCTGATCTGAAAATTGATTCATTTTCCAAAACTGCCCAAAAATGCCTCCTTATGTGGCTGCTACATACCTATACATATGTAGCTAGATCTATAATAATTTTGCACCAAAAATCAGAGAGAACCTTCTCCAAAACCTCGTTCTCCTTTCCTCCTACTCCTACCTCAGATCTGCACCAAAATCGCATAGTTAATCCATGTGTAAATGCATTTTTGGATGTGTTGAATCGACTCACATTTGACCTTAATATATAGCCTTCATGTGGGTTTCAATGAACAACCCTAAAGGGAACTTTAACATCTAGCTGACTTGACCTAGTAGGCATATTCACCAACACTCAACTTCAAAAAATAATATCTCTTTAACGAAAACTAGGAATTGGATGATTCTAGATGCATTTGATTCATCTCGTCATATACTAACATATTTATCGATCACATGTCACAATATTGTCACAGTTTTGGCCCAAACATCGATAGGTGAAAAACCCCAAGCTTGGTTTTCAAGCCCACGAGGCCACTTGTGGAGCTCCTTCTTCAAAACCCTTGATCCTCCAAGGCTTGGAGTACCTCCCAAGCTACAAAAAAAACACTCCCTCTTATCTAGGGAGTTACTTCCAACACTAGTAATTATCCATAAACATCATCCATAGACACTAACCCATCTAACGTCCATCACTACAGCATACTCTATAGAATGAACCCTGCAATCTCGGTAGAGCCTCTGCCTCATCACATCTAAACTTGAATATCCCAAACCTCCAAAGGGTTGCTCCCTCTAAGGCTAGATTCCCTTTCAGCCTACACGATTGTCACTGGCTCAGTCCTGCTAGCACTCATCCTCTTGGATCAAATACCACTCGTGCAAATCCCTCCTATCTCAGATATGAAACATCATGATCTAATGAAGACTCTAGCCTGCTAATTTGTAATCCATCACATGGAGCCATCTCAATCAACTAGATCTCATCCACAAAAAAGAAACCCTCGATCTATCCCAGCCATCCATGGCCAGTCAAATAAAGTCCATGATCAATGACTTTCCCTACAACAAATTTTTGTTCATAAGCCTTACCACCAATCTAGTAGAACTCCCAACCAATATTTCTAACAAGCTAGTCAAGACCACATCTCCATGTCTTCAGTTGAAGCCTCTGCTCCATGATATATACACCCACAACTCCCTCTGAGTTTCTTCATTATGCACACTCTGATTCACTATCCCTCAAAGTAGTTCAGATACGATCTGATACCATGTTGATTTTCCATGACCTTGGTGTCTGGGATATAATATTAAATCTCTAACGTTACCAAACCAAGAATCAAAGTAAAGATACTTTGCACGATGGAATATAAACAACAATAAATCTACTAGTACACAAAATATAGACAACTTTTTACAATTTTGTACAATAACCCAACTTTGTTATATTAATAAACCTAAATAATACAATAGTCTAGGGCTCCCATACGCAAGATAATGGCCCTCAAATATCCACTAGTACAAGAATACAAAACCGGAGCTTGGTGGAAATCCATCAACAACCAATCTACCCTCAACAAGGTATTTTGATCATCTGACTGATGTAGTTGACTTCACAACTCCCCTCGGTTGTATCTTGTACATGCCCGGTCCTTTGGCTCACGATCTACATCACTGCCTCTATCAACAACCCAAGTCCATCTAGACACTAAACCTCGACTACCAAATATGCTTACTAGTTGTGCCTTAGTCCATCAAGGGAAAATCAATACTCTTGTCGAGTTGTTCACAGCTTCACTTGTGAACAACACTCACCTACCCAATGTTTCTCCTCAGCTACCCAGGGACTTGAGCCCACTATGGTCTTCTTGCGCTACTCCAATGAAGACCAACATAGGGCATGGATGGTTGTAACCTATCATTTCAATATGTCCATCTTCCACAATGAACATGGGTTAGGAGGACTCCCCATCTTTTGTTGTAGAATTCCTTCTCCAAACCTAAGTCTAGGGTTGCTCAATTGCTCCTCTAGCTTATCAAACCTTGTGGTCAAATTCTTCCACTCTAGAAACCACCTAGGTCCATGAAGATGGTGTACATCTAGCTCCAACTTGGGCACTATCATGTTGTCCTCCAGTAGACCATAAATTCCCAATCCATTCTCCACACTTGGCTCACCCTCACACTTCCCTCCAATAGACCATGAGTGACCAAGCCTCACTATAGCATCTGCTCCTAGTTAGGGCATCCAAGCACCTATGAAGCCCTTCCTCTTTGGTTTCCGACGGAATTCTAAAATTTTCCTCTCCTAGGACCCCATCCAACCATCAAATCACATCACCAAGAGACCATTTGTAACCAATCTATTGCAACCCTATTTCTCTTGGGTTATGTTCACACTTTGTAGCTTTCTATCATAGGTTAGGGAACTCAACACTATGAGACAACAAACCAAAATTGTTACAATGGTCCTTCGATCATGATGTTCCCTTGTCTAGCATGCTCACCTTATTTTTTGTCCCTTCTATCCCTTTATTAGTTCCACAAGGCACCCTACAATCTGTGGTCACCTCCATCTAGAGGTCTAAGCCTCTTCTCAAGGGATACACCCTCCTTTCTACCTTTTCTTCCTTTGACGTGGTGACTGTGGCTAGGCTTGAGGAGCTTATCTAGCCCTTCACACATCACCCAAAATGTTGTTGTAGAATTTCTTCTCCTGCATCCAGAACATAGACAAAAACCCGCACAAATACTAGCACAAAAACATACCCAAACTCACCTATGACTGTAACATGAATTGGCAAGTGATCCATTGTCCAAACCTGCCCAAATAAGCCTCCTTAAGTGGCTACTACAGGCCTAGACACCTGTGGTTATATCTGCAAAAAAATTGCACCAAAAATCAGAGAGAACCATCTTCAAAACCTCATCCTCCTTGCCTCTTGCTCCTGCCTCAGATCTGCACCAAAATCGCAGAGGTAATCTATGTGTGAATGCAATTTTGGATGTGTGGAATAGCCCCAAACTTGAAATCAATATATAGACTTCATGTGGGTGTCAACAAAAAACCCTAAAGGGCACCTTAACATCTAGCCGACTTGACCTAGTAGGCCTCTTCACCCACAGACAACTTCAAAAATTATATTTATCTCTTCAAAGACAACTCGGAATTGGACAATTATCGATGTGTTGGATTCATCTCGTCATCTAATATCATCCTTATACATCACATGTCGCAATATTGTCATGGTTTTGGCCCAAACGTCGATGGGTGAAAACCCCCAAGCTTGGTTTAGAAGCCCACAAGGCCACTTGTGAAGCTCCTTCTTCCAATCCCACAATCCTCAATGCTTGGAGTACCTCCCAAGCTAAATAAATAAATAAAATTTTGTCTTTACATATAACTGTTCGAGATGAAAATATTTTTCTCCCACTAGACTTAAAATAGTTTTTATTGAATTCATTTTAATAAGAGGGGGAAATATTTCATCAAAGTCCATACCTTTTTGTTGTGCAAACCCCTTCACAAAAAGTCTATCCTTTTACCTATTTTTTCCTCCATCTTCTTCCTTTAACTTGTAAACCCATTTATTCTGCAATTTTGTTTTACCTGCAAGAAACCTAACTCAGTCACAAGTCTAGTTATGTACCAAGGATTCCATCTCTTCTTTCATGGCTTGCTCCCACTTCTTCCTATTTTGTACCTGCATTTCTTCTTGATGCCATTCTAGTTCACTAGAATCAATAAAAAATACATAATATAATGGAGAATATCATTCAGGGGCTTTACTTAACCTGGTAGATCTTCTAATAGCACTAGTAGGAGTTTGAGGTGCCTGTTGTTGTTATTGTTGTTGATCATTTTGATTTCCTGGAACCTTTTACATTACATTTTTTGTCATGTCAATAAGCATTGTGTATTGTGTGTTTTATTTTTCCTGTTTCTTTTCCTGCAACTGATTTTTATACCAGATCTTTTCATTGAATACCACATCCTACTCTTGATGATTTTATGGTATGATCGTATAAGAGATAACCAAAATCATTAGCACCATATCAAATGAAGCTACACTTCTTCTATTTTTCCTCAAGTTTTTTTCTGTTTGCTTTATTAATGTGGACAAATGATTCATGACCAAAAGTATTTAGAAATGAATAATTTACTTTTTTAACTATCCATGCCTCCTCTAAAATACCACCATCCAAGGAACTTGAAGATCGTCTATTTCTTATATAAACAACAATATCTACGACATTTTTCCAAAATTGTAAGGGAAATCATGCATGCAATCCCATACACCTTGCACACTCCATGATTGTTTTGTTCGTCCTTTCCGACACACCATTTTCTTGTGGTGTTCATGGAACTATCTTCTCTATATGAATTGCATAGTATCAATAATAATTATATAAATCCTTACTGCAATATTCACCTCCATTGTCTAATCACAGACAATTCGACTTCTTTCTTGTCTTATTCTTAACCAAATCTTTCCATTTCTTAAAAGTATCAAAGACATTATATTTATTTCAAATATAATAAACCTAGGTTTTCCTAGTTTCCTCATCAATAAAAGTAACATAATAGTGTGATTAGTCGGGAGATGATACCTGAGTAGGTCCCCATACATCTGTATACACAATCTCTAACTTTTCACTCTCTCTTTTTTCCCAACTCTAATAAATTTGACTCTCTTCTATTTTCCATAAGCACAATTTTTACAGAAATCCAAATCAACATGCTACAAACCTTGCAAAAAAAATCTTGAGTGAAAAATATTCATCCCTTTCTCACTCATTTTCCCAAGCCTATGA